>JAUPFT010000030.1:17117500-19517500 GCA_036936625.1 Parnassius smintheus behrii | reverse complement strand
AATACTGCGCAAACTTCATGAAGAACCAGCCCTGCCCCAAGCCCGACTGCATGTATTTGCACGAGCTAGGTTAGCACACGTCTGACACGTTTCGCTAGAATTTTTTTGACTTGAACTTGAAACATCTTGAATTACTATACCATAGAATACTATAATACACAATAGAATGGATGTCAACCTTATTTTGTACGAGGATCGGTGTCGCCGGGAGCACACACACAAGCAATAACGTCGTATAATCACTACTACAAACCCGATTCGCTGTGTTGACTAAGCGAATTTACACATTTTAGACTTTTGATCAATGTTTTTGACACACAAATATTTCTTTATTTTTGTTTCTAATATTCACAAAATATAAATAGTTTCGACTTACTGGTTGTAGGATATGTCTCCCTTATTTAAATTCCATTTCTCGTTGCTCTTTCGACACGTAATTATTGCACAATTAGCCATTTTTAGAATAATTTACATGCAGCGACGCTTGACACGAAAATTAGAAACGATTGATTGTGTTGACATTTATAGATGTAAATTGACATGTTAGTGGCTAAACGTGCTCCGCCCACTCCCCCGTTCTATTATGTATGTATTATAGTATTCTATGACTATAACTTGTGAATTGTGATTATCCTCCTTTCTTATGATGGAATTTGTCTTATAATAGCAGCGTAAAGGAATCCACTGACTTATATCATCCTGTGGGTATCGTAAGAGGCGACGGAAGGAACTGAAACAGGGGTATGGGCTTTCTGATAACAATTCAAAATAATTAAAAAAACTGTGGTGGCTTACCCGTCTGCCATTTGCGGTAACTTTTAGGCTATTGAGATGATGATTGTTAAATTACTTACCATATTACGCGGGTAAGTCATATTTGTTGCTTTGTACTTGAAAACACGGACAAAATGAGTTCTCAAAAATGTGACCTAAATAGATCGAATTCACCTCTGGAAACATCTTCATTATAAATTTCATTGAAATCGAGCCATTTTTGATAATGTAATTACAAACAAATACATTTACTGTCTTTCTCCGTGACAAGTTATATTACATTATATGTAATTCCACAGGGAACATAACACAATAATGCCTCGTGGTTAAGACGTCTATCTTCAAATATCGTATTTTAATAATTTTAACAATAATAATTAAATAACGTTATTGTCAATTTGGTGTGTATTTTATTATTATTTTTTCAATTGACTTCAAAAAAGGATGAGGTTCTCAATTTGACTGTATTTTTGTACGAACTTTTCTGGGTGAACTGTTTTAATTATTCTTTTTTTATTTTATTTTTAGTGCCTCCCATATAGATTTAATCAAGATCTGACCAGTAGTTATTAAGTTATTCTTAACAAAGCGCATTTAATTGACCTGTACGAAACTGATGATGTTCTCGATTTTATTTATTTTGAAGTTGTTTGTACAACATTTCTAATTTTACCACTTCTTACTTTTAAGGTGATCCAAATGCATCTTTTACGAAAGAGGAGATGCACGCGGGCTTGCACCAAGTGTATGAGCGGCGGTTACACCATCAACTACTGCAAGGGCAGCGAGACAAGCCAGACGACAAGAACTGTCAGAACTCAGGTGTGTAACATTAATTAACTTGTTAGTGGTATGTTGTTTTGTCTGTGTGGGCTGACCTTTATAACTAAAACTTATTCAAATTTCAAGTAATTTAAATCATTATTTCAATTATCAATCGAAAAATTTTTATGGGAATGGATCATACAATTTCAAATTCAAATTACATAGTTGATTTACATTTTTTAATAAGGGATTTTTTTAATAATTGATTTAATTTTTTAATGTTCACTTAACCTGTGTAGTAAGTGCTAAGTAATATATTAAAGAAAAACTATTTTCTGATAACTTAGGGATTTTATCGTGATTAATTTACTCATAATAACTGAAAAAAAAACCTCACAAGGAACCAAATTTCCACCAAAAATGATTCATGAGGTTATTGAAATTAAACGAATCCCTACTTTCAATTGAAAAGGTGGCTAGGTCCTACAATTAATAATTTAAACCCCAACCCAGGCATTTCACTGCAAGCCTTTTAATCATACTTTAAATTCGTTCTGTATGCTTCACACTTAAAATTAATAATTAAAAGCTGAAGTTAGTCAAGGTCAACTATAACATCACAATGTTGAACACCTTAGTCCCCCGTTACTGTGTATGTGAAGCAAAGAATCAAAATCAAATACATGAATATTAATGTGCAAATTAATTAAGTGAATTGAATGTGATAAAATCCTTCAAAAGTAGTTTCATTCAATGTGCAGTTTTTGCATAAACATAAAAAATCATTATATTTTTCTTGCTAAGTTTGCAAAGGTTGCATATTTTATATTATTTTTTGTTTTAGGTAATTCTAGTACGAATACAGAAAAGGGCAGTTCGAAAGATGGTAAATACTTTTTATTTTAAGAATATGCAATTTTGATACTATGTCTAGACAACATGGAAATGGAAATAATTTGATAAAATTATTTCCATTTCCATGTTGTCTAGACATAGAATCCTAATAGACTATATATACATATATATATATATATATATATATATATATATATATATATATATATATATATATATATATATATATATATATATATATATATATATATATATATATATAGTATCCTAGACATAGTAAGCCTAATAAATTTTCATGAAATCTTTTTCCTTATATGAAATGGATCTTGCCTTTACCAGTAATATACTATAGTAGACTAGTTTTTAGGAACGCCATGTAACAGATTTCTCTCGTTTCACAGGTAACCAAACAAATCCCATACCAACAACAGTGGTCACATCATCAAATGTTAATATAGTCACTACATCTAAGTAAGTACAGTGCAATAAGTGTATATAATTTTGTATGTTACATATTATAGTGGCACATTTAACGAGATCATCTTATTTATCATCTTTGGTTTTTAAATTTAGTTTATAGATGCCTTTATTTATTGAAGACTACATGGTTTAGTGTTATTAGTACCTCGATACTATCTCTTGGGTTCGAATCTCATCGAGCGCCAAGATTTGTGGGGAAAAACAAGGTTGTTTTTTTTGGCCCTCACTTTATGTGTATAATGTATTTATCGAATTAGTGTTGTGTTTGTCATGGGTAGGACTAATGAGTGTATCTGTGCTACTTCATACACTGGTATGATGTCTGCATGGTTGATACATCTTCCAAACACTGACTATATGTGGAAGATGTCGGCGTAGTGTAACAGCCATGAATCTATCATCAACACCAGTGATTTATAGTAACAAAGTCATTACATTACCAACTACTAACTTTGTAACATCTAACACCATCTTTATATATATAAAGTATGTGTCACGTTGTTTGTCCGCGATGGACTCCTAAACTACTTAACCGATTTTGATCAAATTTGCACAACGTGTGCAATTTGGTCCAACTTGAGAGATAGGATAGCTTACATTTCAATTCATATTCGCAATATTATTTTATTCCAAATTATATTTGTATATAATTTGACAGTCACAGTACATAAGCTTTCAAGCGCATGGACGCATGCGCAGTACGTACCCGTACAGCGCATGCGTCAATGCTACGTTTGAAATGGTTCCTTTAAAAAACAAAAAAGTCTCAATAAAGCAATTTACATTTTTGCAATACGTTAGCGATGACATGTTTTGTCAAAATTACAGGAATAATATTTTGATTACTTATTTGTGACATCTGTCTTTTTTATTCTTTACAATTATTTAAAAAATTAAAATAAAAACAAAACATATAAAAACTCCACGGACATTCTCCTTCTCTCTAACCTCCATGGTTGCTACTTAAGTGAGGTATGCGAAAATATGCCGTTTTGTGGATTATCTTAATATATATAAATTACGTGTCACGTTGTTTGTCCGCGATAGGCTCCTAAACTACTTAACCGATTTTAATGAAATTTGCACACCGTGTGCAGTTTGGTCCAACTTGAGAGATAGGATAGTTTTTTTTGCCCATGAGTAACCCACAATTTATTTTTTGCGAATTTAAGGATTCTTAATAGGACATGACAGGGTCGTAGAAAAGGGCAGAACAACGTCTGCCTGGCAGGCTAGTATTGTATATGAATACCACTTGTGTGGTAATTATGTTAAATGTATTAATGCTTTAATTTATTAGGTGGTATAGCACAATAATATATCCTATATTATTGTTGGTGAACAAATGGTTCGGCTTGAATGGGGATGAATAACAGATCCGCAGAAAGTCTGTAAAATTGCTGCTTAATACTGCTGTGCTTCGTAAGTAGAGAACTAGAGAGCCTTTTTAATGGAAACAAGACATCCCATCTTAGTCCTCAAGGAAGACAATGCATCTGCATTTTGATTATTAATCGAGGATAGGTATAGATGTCTATGGGCCATAGCATCCAACCACCATCAGGTGGACTGTTTGCTAATTTGTCACCCTTATTCAGTAATTACTTATCTTCTTTATGTT
Source organism: Parnassius smintheus behrii (assembly GCA_036936625.1). Taxonomy (NCBI): domain Eukaryota; kingdom Metazoa; phylum Arthropoda; class Insecta; order Lepidoptera; family Papilionidae; genus Parnassius; species Parnassius smintheus. The sequence continues at coordinate 19,513,005 of JAUPFT010000030.1, read as the reverse complement.
TCTTCGTACGCCAATTTTTCTGTTCAGTGATGACTTTTACATTTTTAATTTTTTGGCTTAACCTCAAGCAAGGTTATCTTCATAAAGCATTCATTTAATAAGTTTAAAGTTTTGTTTGATATTTATCAAATATTACAATGTGTGTTACACTCTGGCTGCTTAAGTATTTTATTTTCATTCTTTCCAGATCGAAAAAGGACACCGCGAATGGTAGCAGTAACAGTGGCAAAGAGAATGGCAGCAGTAATGGGGTCGTTAGCAATAGTAACAACAAAGAAGCATGGCCCAGTCTCAGCTCATCCCCACCCTCCGACAGTCCCGCTAGGAAACAACCCAGTCCAAAACCACAGCAGTCTACAGGTGAGTCTCTCTCGAACAGAAGAATATTGTAAAAAAAGTCTCAACTGATTAAAAATAATAAAAAACGAATGTGCTTATGACCACATGATTGAAGTAAAACTTCTTTAGCTCCATCTCATCATCATTATCATCATTACAGCCCTTCACAAGTCCACTGCTGAACATAGGCCCTTTCCCAAGGTTTGCCACAAAGCACGGTCCTGAGCCACCTGGATTCATCAGCTTACTGCATGTCTTACAAGGTCGTCACTCCATCTAGTGGGGGTCTCCCTACACTATGCCTACCGGTATGAGGCTACTTTGAGCTATATGGCTGGCCCATTGCCACTTCAGCTTACTAATCCGTTGGGCTATGTCAGTCACTCTGGTTCTACTGCGGATATCCTCATTTCTAAGTTTATCGCGCAGAGCCCCTCCCCCCCTATTCCGCCCCTTATTCTATTCTTTTTATTTATTATAGTCAGACTATTTGTCCCAGGTAAACGTACGATTCGTAATGGCTCTAAAACAGCATGTAGATGCTGCTCAGATGAGATATCAATCTGTAGTTATTCAAGAGAGTGATGTCCCCTTTCTTGAATAACAAGTACCACCGCACTTATGCTCCACGCCTCGAGAGTAGTGCCACCATGGAGGACGGAATTAAAGAGCTTCTGAAGGACTTCAAGTGCCGGTTTTCCAACCGCTTTCAAAAGCTCCGCTGTAATACCATACTTGCCTGGGGACTTGCCGTTTTTAAGGTGCTGGAGAGCCATTCAAATCTTGCTCAGACTGACATCCGGGATATCATCGGAATAGTGTCGGATAAGACTTGCTCTTGGATCTGTACACATCACCGTTAGAGTTCACACTTGCGTGTGGCTCCAACGATGATGTGTACAGCTGCCCATAAAACCTCACAATTCCACTCAAAATCTCAGGTGTCCCGGAAACGATGCTGCCACACTCAGTCTTCAGCTTTGACAGTTGGCTCTTACTGGCAGGCAGATACGTGGCAAAGATTTGGGGGCCTGGTTCCGCTCCATCGCTTCTTCAATACGAGTTGTATAGAAGTTGCGTAAGTCCCGCCGCATACATTTGAAGATCTGTCTCTTCAGTTGCCTGTATGCTGTCAAATCTGCTGACGAATTCATCTCTCGTCTATCAGCCATGAGATTAGGAGTGTGATCATAGAGTTTTTGTGTTCTCCGGCGGTGGGTCTTGCAGAACTTAGCTCCGAACGCATGGACAGTTTCCACAGGCTTGCTTCTAAGCATAATTTTCTAAAAATATTCAAATTTATTATCAACTTCCATCCATAATTTGTTATTATTCACCCGAAAATTCACAGAACATGAACTTTAAAATGAATTTACAAATTTATTCACTTTAAATGTAGAATGTGTTGTTGTTCTAAACAAAATAAAATTACGAAAAATAACTGGCTATGAGAGAAAAAGAGAAAGAAAATGTGCGCGCGCATTGCTCTCTCTTGCTTATGTCCCCCACAATGAAACACATGCCCTTCATTGGAAAAATGTATTTCTTTGTTCGCATGCTTTTAATTTTGGACATGGCAACTCAGTACCAATGTCAGTTTTATTTATTTTTTATATATTTATCAGTTACATACATAAACACTCACGCCTGTCACCCAGAGGGGTAGGCAGAGACTACGGACTTCCATTTGGCACGATCCTGACATACCTCTTTCGCCTCCTTTACATCCATATATCTACGCATACATGCTCGTCGGTTAAGGGTACTTCTAAGTGGCCCATTTTCAAAATATCGCCAATTTGGTCGATAAACTTTTTTCTAGGGCGTCCCTTCCCGACTCGGCCGTTCACATCTGCCATATAAATTTGCTTTGTCACTTTTTCCTTATTCATTCTTTCCACATGACCAAACCACCGAAGCACTCCTTTCTTAATCCTGGTCACAATATCATCTTACATACCACATTTATCTCTTATCACGCAATTTCTCACCCTGTCATTCAGATTCAACCCTAGCATATTCCTTAAAGACCGCATTTCTACAGCATTTATTCTACTTTCGTGATTCTTCTGCCACACCCAGCTTTCACTACCATACATTAAAGTAGGTACTAACACAGCATTATGAATTACCATACGTGCCTGTTTTGACACATTCTGGTTCTTCATAATAGTGTAGTGCCCCATTCACTCTATTCCCTGCATTTACTCGTCGTTCTATATCCCTATCATATCTACCATCCCTGCTAAATACACATCCCAAATACACAAACTCATCCACTTGCTCAATTAAGTCTCCTTCTATTCTTATTTCACATACCGTTTTGCTTTCTTCTCTTTCAAAAACCATCACTTTCGTCTTACTTGCGTTCACTTTCATTCCCCTTTCTTTTAATTCCCAGTTCATTAATGTAACCATCATTTGCAACTCAGCCGCCGATGACGCAAATATGACTTGATCATCGGCATACAAAAGGCATTTGACGGTTAACTCGCCCATTCTTAACCCACATTCTTCATCTTTCAAAGTTTGTCAGTCAAAATATTTATCAGTTGCAGAATTTTTTCATAAGTATAATTAGTCCGAGCAGCAGTTGACTCTCTCGATTGCCTAGCTTAGTTGGTTGTTTGGGCACAGCGTGACAGCAATAACTTTAGACCTATTCTTCAAATTTCTTGCAGCCATTCTAATTCAGAATTGTTTAAAACTAATTTTAATTTTACAGTTAAGTCACAATCACAAGAAAATGGTATATCAGAATCTTCCAGTCCCACACAACAACAAACACAGCAGTCGCAAATGAAAAACAAAGAAAACAGCCACACAGAAAGCAAAACGAGCAGGAGCAATAAAGACAGCAACACAAATGGACAAAGTAAGAAGAGCAAATCAGAAAATAAATCAAAACAGAAGAACAGCAATAGCAATAGTAATAGTATTAGTAATGAAGCCACAGAACCAGAGACTATAGAAAGTTCACAGATATTTAACAATACAGAGAACCACACAAGTTCAGTCTTCGAAAGTGATACACAACACAGTTACCTGTCAAATGAATTAGATGAATTGGAATCAGATAGACACAGTCTGCTAGAGAATCACGATTTGTTAGATAATAGCGATCACAGTCTTCTAGACGACGACAATACACACAGTCTATTAAATGACGCTAACAGTGAAGTGTTAATGATGCAGAGGCATAGGGAAATGCTTGCAGGCCTAGTCGATAACAACCACCTATTGGCGCACAACATGAAATCACCTTTAGTAAATGGTTATGGTCTTTTAGACAGGGATTCAGTGAATTATCTAAGTAATGATAGACAGATTAGCCAAATTAGCCAAGGTCTGATGGACCAGAAGGAATTGATGATGCGTGAGCAGCGCAGCCGTAGTGAAATGTTGATGAGACAGAATGAAATGCTGGTGAGGCAGCACAATGTTATGGTGGAACCAAAGCACTATATGACATCATCCAGTATAGGTCTAGATTCTGCTAGTGAATTATTAGGTAAGAAGGTAAAACAAATATTTTTTTAATGGTATATGATGACTTAAAACCACGTTAAAGTCACGCTCATGCGGGATTTAACTAGCCGATTATTGTACGGTATGTTTTACTTAAATCACGCATAAAATTTATAAGTTTTACAACACATAAACGTTTTTAAACAAAAAAACAAAATAGAACTTTTATTAGTAACATCTATAATAATACTTTAAGTTACAAACAAAACATTAAATAATTTGCTTAAGAAATATAAAAAAATACTGGACATAAAGTCATTTAAATTTTTTGTACATTTTTAGCTTGAATTTTCAGCTTGAACTGTATTTTTAAAGTGCAATTATTAAAAATACAATTACTATTACTACCATTTACCGTCACATTTCAGTTGCTAAAAAAATTTGACCATTGTGAATTCAGGTTTGATAAATAATTTACATATAAGCCTTCATCTGGTTCATAAATTATATAATATATATAAAGTTCATAAATAATAGATTGAGTCTTATTGCGCCTTTGGTCCGGTTTAATTAAACATTTAAATTGATGTTGTAATTATTGTACTGAAACTTTTTCTTTCTCTGTATTTACTAACAAAATTTCTTGATTCGGACATGTTGATATTTTAGACCAAGAATTCTCAGAAAAAACTTTTGTTTGTATTTAATTTCAAATAATGTTTTTCTCAAATTTGGATGAAACTCAGATTTTTGTCGATTTAAGTCATATAATGTACAACACACGGAACTTAGTTAACTGATTATTAAAACTGGCAAAGTTAGTGCACGAGCAAAATGAGTTTCCATAATTGAGGTTCACTAATCGGCTACTTAAGGCGCTTGTATAGCCCTTGTATAATGTATTTTAGACTCCTGATTTTATTGTTATTCCTGTAATTGTTTGTAAGGCTGTTTCGAGTGCTCTAAATATGATATTATGATAATGTATAATATTATGCTATGTTAAATTATTATATAAAAAAATTCTTGACAAACTCTTGACCTAAAACCCTCTTAGAAATGAGAGGAGACTTGTGCCCAGTTGTGGGACTTTAGGTCTGTAACTTAAAGAATGCACTGATAGGTGTTCCAAATAAATAGCCTTTCAAAATACCCCTTGAATTTATTCATATGCTATTTTTACCATGTCACTTAAGAATAATTAAACTAATAGTGTGTTGTTTTGAGATTATATATAAAATAGATTTACATTAGAAGTTTGAATGGGTAAAATATTATATGCAACTCAACTCGAGTTATCTTGTGCAGGTGCTAATTTTCATCAGAATCACAATATGCTTCCACCATTCGGTATGCGTGTAGAGAATTCTATGGCATCAAACTCCTTGGGTGGCAGTGCCAACTCAATATCAGCTAATGCACTATCAACAAACACACTGGCGGCAAACACATTATCCATGAACTCAATGGGTGGCGGATATATGCTCCACAACCAACAGTTGCTACAACAGAATCAGCCACAGATGCAGCACAGTGGGCTTGTAAACGGATTTGATGGCCCTCAGTCAGGAGTGAGTATTATTATTATAATTCTGCCTCTTTTTATATTATAAATTTTTTTTTAAATAAGCAACTCTGTTACATCAAGTAATAATTTTTTTAAGTATTTAGAATAAGGGTCACAAATGAGCACACAGTCCACCTGAAGGTAAGTGGATGTTGTGGCCCATAGACATCTACATCTTTCCTCGATTAAGAATCAACATGCAGGTGTGTTGACACCCCTGAGGACTTAAATGGAATGCCTCTTTTCCTCGGTTATTTTACGCTGGTATTATGTAAGAGCGTGGTCCTTACCCTGTCGAGCCGACCCATTCGTGCTACAACCATAATATAGCTGATTAGAAACTTTTCAAAAACTTACACATAGCGGTTGTCTTAACATTTCTCTAAATGATCTTAATGTTTATAGTTATGTATGAAATGTTGTTTTTAATGATACAAAAGTAGAGGAAAATTTCCTGTCTTCATGGGCACATAGTCCATTGAAGTATTTTCTTTATTCTTCCAGTAAAAGTCCACTGCTAGATGTGGGCCTCTCCCACTCCCACTCCTACTCCTAGGCTTTGCCGTAATCGTGAATATGCAGGCGGGTAGGCAATCGCAATGTCAGGGTACTTGGACCTATGGTGCTTCTGCCCGTCGCAAGTCTGGGTATTTTACCCCTGAAGCCATAAGTAAGGTTTTTCTGGCATTTCTTATAGTTGACAACCACAGGCAGAAATATGATTTCTGTTCATCATCATCATTACATCCCTTCACAAGTCCACTGCTTAACATAGGCCTCCCCCAAGTAATGCCACAAAGCACGGTCCTGAGCCTATCGACTTCCTGCATGTCTTACCAGGTCGTCACTCCATCTAGTGGGGGGTCGCCCTACACTACGCCTACCGGTACGAGGCTGCCACTCGAGAACCTTTCTTCCCCATCGGTTATCGGTTCTTCGAGCTATATGGCCGGCCCATTGCCACACACTTCAGCTTACTAATCCGTTGGGCTATGTCGGTCACTCTGGTTTTACTGCGGATATCCTCATTTCTGAATCTATCACGCAGAGAAACTCCGAGCATAGCCCTCTCCATAGCTCGCTGAGCGACCTTGAGCGTCCTCATACGGCCAGCAGTGAAGGACCACGTCTCAGATCCGTAAGTCATCACTGGCAACACGCACTGGTTATACACTTTAGTTTTCAGAGATTGAGGTATACCTGATGAGACGATGTGTCGTAATTTCCCGAACGCTGCCCAGCCAAGTTGAATCCGTCGATTGACCTCTCGGTCGAAGTTGGACTTACCTAGTCGGACTATTTGTCCCAGGTAAACGTACTCGTCAACAACTTCGAGCATAGTGCTCCCAACAACTACCGGCATAGGTGTGACATGGATATTAAACATGATCTTTGTTTTGTCCATGTTCATCTTAAGACCTATCCGTTGGGAGACACCATTGAGGTCATTGAGCATAGTGCTAAGGTCCTCCAGCGATTCTGCCATAAGGACTATATCGTCGGCAAATCGAAGGTGAGTGATGTACTCGCCATTGATGTTAATAACGTATCCTTTCCAGTCCAGTAGCTTGAAAACGTCTTTCAACGCAGCGGTGAAGAGTTTCGGGGATATAACATCACCCTGTCTTACACCTCTCTGCAGTTGGATAGGTTTCGTACTCTGGTTCTGTACTCGGATAGCCATCGTAGCCCTACTGTACAAATACTTCAGCACTTCGATATACCGACAGTCAACTTGGCACCGCTGAAGGGACTAGCACCGCCCAAATTTCGACGGAATCAAAGGCTTTCTCATAGTCCACATATGCCAGGCAAAGTGGCAGATTGTACTCTTCGGTCTTCTGTACAATCTGCCGCAGGGTATGTATGTGGTCTATGGTACTGAAGCCTTTTCGGAAACCGGCTTGTTCGGGAGGCTGGAAGTCGTCGAGTCTGCGTGCGAGACGATTCGTAATGACTCTAGAAAACAGCATGTAGACGCGGCTCAGAAGGGAAATCGCTCTGTAGTTCTTCAAAAGAGCGTTGTCGCCTTTCTTAAAGAACAAGACCACCGCACTTCTGCTCCACGCCTCCGGAGTAGTGCCACCATGGAGGACGGAATTGAAGAGCTTCTGAAGGACTTCAAGTATCGGTGTTCCACCCGCTTTCAGAAGCTCCGCTGTAATTCCATCCTCGCCCGGGGCCTTGCTGTTTTTAAGGTGCTGGAGAGCCATTCTAATCTCGCTCAGACTGACGTCCGGGATATCATCGGAATAGTGTCGGATAAGACTTGCTCTTGGATCGTTACTCACACTTGCGTGTGGCTCCGACGATGATGTGTACAGCTGCCCATAGAACCTCTCAATCTCACTCAGAATCTCAGGTGTCCCGGAAACGATGTTGCCACACTCAGTCTTCAGCTTTGAAGTTGGCTCTTTCTGGCAGACAGATCTCTGGCAAAGACTTTGGAGCCCTGGTTCTGCTCGATCGCTTCTTTAATACGAGCAGTATTAAAGTTGCGTAAGTCTCGCCGCATGCATTTAGAGATCTGTCTGTTCAGTTGCCTGTATGCTGTCAAATCTGTTGACGATTGCAGCCTCATCTCCCGTCTAACAGTCATGAGATTAAGAGTGTGATCGGAGAGTTTTTGTGTTCTTCTGCGGTGGGTCTTGCAGAACTTAGTTCCGACCGCATGGACAGTTTCCACGAGCTTGTCATTTATATCGTCAACTGCATTGCAATCTTCTAGGCACTGAAAGCGGTTACGTAACTCGAGCTGAAATGTTTCGGGATTCTGGATTAGAGCACGAGGGGGACGGAGCGTTGACTTCATTAGACGAGACCTCTCCAATTTAACGTTTTGGTTCAGTGTGCCTCTAACCATTCGGTGATCGCTGCCAGTTTTCACCCTTGCGATGACTGAGACATCACTGAACAGTTGGCGTCTGGTCGTCATAATGAAGTCAATCTCATTTTTTGTCGAACCGTCGGGGCTCGACCAGGTCCACTTGCTGTGGGGCCGCTTCTGAAAGAAAGAGTTCATCATAAAGAGTCCCTCTTTCTCCATAAAGTCGGCCAGCTGCTGGCCCCTTCGGTTCCGTTGCCCTACGCCAAATTTCCCTACCTTCAGCTCACCGCTTTCTCTTGTGCCTAGTTTTGCGTTGAAGTCTCCCATCAACACCGTGTAGTGGGTTTTGGAGGAATGCATGGTTCTGGAAATATCCTCATACATTTCCTCCACCTCCTCATCGGGATGTGCCGAGGTTGGTGCGTAAACATGTATGTCCTTCAGCGAATACCGTTTGGTGATTCTGAGTATCAGGTACGCGACCCTCGTCGACACACTCTCAATCTTTACAACGTTGTTGACGAGAGACTTGTGTACGATAAATCCGACACCTCCTTGGGACAGATGGTCGCCCTCCCGGTGATAGAACAAGTTGCCGGACTCGAGGATTGCCGTGTCCTCCCCCTCTCTTCGGACCTCGGATAATCCAATAATATGCCAGCGCAACTTGTCTACCTCTTCTTCCAGCTCCAGTATCTTCTCGTCGGTCCTCAGGGTGCGTGCGTTATATGTTGCCAGGTCGAGTCGTTGTAGGTGGCAACCGAACCTCCTTCGGAGATTCTTAGCACCCCCTGCCCCGCCGTTACCATGGTCGCCACCGTAGCCAGGAATAGCGGGGCTGCCGGGGACTGGGGGCCGTTTGTTTGCGTCGTTATTCATGGGGGGATATTCGCCATAGTTGCCACGCTTGGCGAGCGGGTTGGCAACCGCAGTTTTTTATTATGTCACAGTTGATATCAGGAAGATGCTGCTGCCCATCTCCTCCTTGTCTCGCTCTGTCGCCTCTTACGACACCCACGGGAAGATATGGGGTAGTGGATATTCTCAACCGCCACTACACGGCATATATGATTTCTGTTACCCATTCTAAAAAAAATCTTCTGAATTTGAATGTATCAATAATTTTTCTGTAATGATACGTTTTTTCGCTGTTCCTTATATCGTGGTCGAATATTACAGAACGAAGGACGCTATCTGGCAGAAAACATGGACAAATTCTTCACGGACTTCCACAAAGCACAACAGATGCGACAGATGCTATCACGTAACCCTATGGACGAGCGCCGCTACCCTCAGGAGCACCCACACCCACACCAACACCAGCTTCAACAGTCTCCACACTACCCACACAATATGCTCAGTGCAGAGCGCCTCGAGATGGAGCACAAGCAAAGGTATATATAACATATGATATTATTAATAGGGATAGAGCTACCAACTAAATTTAAGAAAAAACTAAAATAAATAATAATATTACTTGATTACAACTTAATGGCGTCTGAGAAGTTTGCTGTGAGTGCAGCTTCCTGCAGGTACAGTCAAGTTGACAAAATGTCTTTCTGCTTTCTTGGTACAAAATATATAGAAAATAAATCCGTTATAAGGCTGTATTCTAAAATATTATTAATAAGTTGTAATATGTAAGCTCAATTACTTCAATAGTGTCTCGCAAGGATAGGTCTTAAGATGAATATGGACAAGACAAAGGGTGTGTTCCAATATACATTGACCACTTTAAGGTGCGGTATGTCAATTCAATATACTGTGAAGCCAAACCTTTTTAGTTTGCTATACTGTTTAAAATGGAACACGGTCCAGTATACTGTAATCCCAATTTTCGACACTATTTTCAAATGAAAATATTTATCATATACACATTTTCAGTTCAACAAGAAAAAATATTATTTGAATGTTGTTGCTTTTAAAATTTAATGTCCAAATTTATTTGAATAACAATATCGTTGCAAGCCATAATTGATTCCCCTAGCGCCATCTAGTGTCGGGGAGCAGAGCAAGGAGAGCTCTCTAGAAACTGCCATGTCCGAACTTTCCACCAACAGCGCCATCTAGTATCGAATAGAAGAATTAAGCTTTCTAGAAAAGTCCACACTCGAATTTTCTACATCTAATCGGTCGGGACCGGTATTTGGAACATTCTAGATGTTTCAGTGGAAAGGCCTACATAAAGCCTTTTGGGCCGCGACCGTGGCAGTATTGAATTGACGCCACGAGGGAAGTTTTCGAAGCGAAATAAAGTGAACGAAAGTGTTAAGTGTGATTGATTATTAGTGTGATTTCAGTTTTAATTGGTGTTCAGTAATTAAAGTGTCAATTTTGGCAATTCAATCGGCAGTTTTTATAGTCACGAACCTTAAGCTCGTAACAATATTAATTAATAGTAATAACAATCATTCGTGGAAGCTGTTTAATCTCTAGGTGCTGTTGTGTTTTTGATCATGTGATAAAAGTACTAAAAGCATCTTACCTCGCAAGCGCCAGTGCTCACAGTACAAAAATGGTGTGATTTGTAACGTCATATATTTCCCTAGAGTACTGCGGCAGTGTACTGGCAGGCCACAGAACTAATCTTTCACCAGTGAGAGCACTAAGCAGTGCTCGCAGTGTACATCGAAACACGGCCTAAATCATGTGTAATATCGAATGTCACACCTGTGCTGGTAATTGTTACGAACACTAAACTTGAAGTTGTTAAAGAATATGTTAACCTAGAACAAATTGTCTGACTAGGTAAGTCCAACTTCAACCCAGGGATCATTTGACATATCTAACTCAGCTGGGCAATATTTAGAATTATGATTATGACACATATTCTCATCACATATTACCAAAACCTAAAAATAAGAGTAGAACCAGTCAACCGTTGCCGACATAACAATTCTGAGATATAGTCCTACACTGTTGGCCGCTTAGCAAGCTAAAGAGAGGGGGGCTTTGTTCAGAGTTTCTTTGCGTGATATATTTTGTAAAAAAGATTTCCACGGTAGAATATAGGTAATTGACATAGCCGGATCGGTTAACTAAAGTAGTAATGGACCCGCCACTTAGTTCCGAGAACCAATCACAGATGGAGAAGGGTTCTTATGTTGGTTCTCAGCTTGGTTTCTCATGCAGCCTTGTACTTGTGAGCGAAGTGTACGACAACTCCCAACTAGATGGTGTGACAGCCTGATTGACATGCGGGAAGCCAATGGATGCAAGTTGATTATGACTGTGTTTTGTGGCTCCCTTGGCAGCCTATGTCTAGCAGTGGACTTATTAAGGGTTGTACTGGAATGGAATGGAATATTTGAAATTTGTTGATTACATCTTAATATATTATATAAATTACGTGTCACGTTGTTTGTCCGCGATGGATTCCTAAATTTTAATCGAATTTGCACACCGTGTGCAGTTTGGTCCAACTTGAGAGATAGGATAATTTTTTTGCCCATGAGTGACCCACAATTTTTTTTTTACGAATTTAAGGATTTTTAGTAGGACATGACAAAGGGTCGTCGTATAGGACAGAACAACGTCTGCCTGGCAAGCTAGTAAAATATAAATAGAAAAATTTGCTAAGCTGCAATTTTGTTAATTTAAGTTTCATCTCGCTCGAAATACGTTGAAACTTTTATGTGTCGCTTCTGTTTTCTTTTTGTGGTCATAAAATTGTTTTCGTTATTGTTGGGTCTTTGTTATTGATATTTGCACTTTGATTTTGTGATTCACAACTTCTAATATAACATAGTGTTCATAATAGTCTATGATTATACAGGGTTATTTTGCAATAACCTCCCAAATATCCAGAGAAGGTTCCGATAAAATAATAAATACAAATGGTGAAGATAAATTAATTTAAAAAAATCTCGAACATTCTGTCGTTTTTATATTTAAAATTCAAAGTGCGTGGTAATGCATTATTTTAATTGATTTTACTGCGCTCGTATTTGTAAGGGTCGGTCTGGGCTAAAATGTTGTTGCCCATAAATAACATTCAATTTGGGATAATTTCAAATAAAAGTAGAAGCGTTTTATACTCGTATTTTCGAAAACTGCAATAACGGTATATCATTATTTAGATAGATAGATAGATAATTCTTTATTGTACACCAAATCAATACATAAACGAAAGAAGAAGAAAACAAGTAGTGTTACAATGGGCGGTCTTATCGCTAAAAGCGATTTAATTTAAGATAGTAAATTGTGTGGTTTGGTGATGCAGAAACAATATTTATAAAAATATCCATATTTTATATAATATAATTAGAAATAAACAACAAATAATTACAAAAAAATACGAATGTATATACTACATATATAAATGGCACGAACTCAAAGATTAAGATAGTGACTGTGTACAAGTTTCTGAAAAGCAGCAAAGACTGGGCGCGTCTCACTGACAGAGGTAGGGCATTCCATAGACGGACTGCTTGGATACTAAACGACCTGTCCATAAATTTGCTATTATGGGCAGGCATTTTTAATGTAAAATTGTCTGATCTCAAAACTTTCGAATGGGAATAGTGAAGGAATTCAATACGATCCTTAAGATAAGAAGGATAGGAAGGATTAAAGAGAACATTGTAAAGAAGTGACAGAATAATTTATTTGATCTTAAGTTTAAAATTTGGCTATATTTTGAAAAATAACCCTGTATAACGATGGCATAAATCTGTAGACATTTTAAGCTATTTAAAAAAATACTTATTGATAACATTTATGCATTTCGAAATTTTGCTTCTATTATTTATGTTGTGTCACTGGCCTTACAATAGTAGATTTGAAAGTTTAATTAACTGGGAGATAGTTTGCTTACAGATGCTGATTCTATGCGATTTAGTATTTTTAGCATTGATTTATCTCTTGTTGGGTGGTAAAAGTTGGCTCGGACTTGCATGTTTGTAATATTAAAAACTACTTTGGTAGAATTTCCATAACCTTAATACTTTTAGAATAAGAGGTGAGTGCCAATTAGTAGAGTGGGCAGTTCTAGGCAGTTAGTTTTCATCCATATTTACTTTTATTTTTGATTTCAGGATGAACAATATGCGGGGCAACGAAAACAATGGCAGTCGCGCGGCTGGTGATGGAGATGATGACCTTGATTTTGATCCATTTAAGGAAACGCAGAAGGCCCTTGCGGAGATGATGGAGACAGAAATGATGCTTAATACAATCCCTAGCGGGTATTTAATTAATTCATTATTTTGTAATAGTAAATATATTTATTAGGAAAAAAAATATGTATTGTTCATGTTGGTATTTTGCTTGTATACTGTGGATATAATCATAGATTTCTTATAATTTTTATCATCAATGCCAATAAGAAAAGACATCTCATTCATTATTCGATTTTGATTGCCACTACGTAATAAGTCGGGTCGTACGTGCGACTTTCCACCATGTGGTCCCAAATCTCGGGCCAGGCTAATTCGTTATAGGGTTTATCCATCAAGATATTCTCAGTAGCACCCTAGAGTCGGATTTTGGCGCTATTTCAACCCCGTATCTCGGAAAGCACGTACAGCCGTTCGGTCCTGCGCCTGATCCCTCTAGTCATGTCGGATTTTCGTCTGACTAAATGACTGAAGGAATAGACATATAATCATGAAAATTCAGTCCAGAATACACCAGACTCCTTTTTTTTCTATTCTATTATATAGGGTTATTTTACAAAGGGTAGCCAAATTTTAAACATAAGTTCAAAGACATAAACAATGATATACCGTTATTGCAGTTTTTAAAATAGAAGTAAATAAGGCTTCTTTCTACTTTTATTTGAAATTATCCCAAATTGAATGTGATTTATGAGCAACAATTGTTTTGTCTTACGGATCGACCCTCACGAATGTGTGCGTGCGCAGTAAAATTAGTTACAATAATGCATTACCGCGCATTTTGAATTTAAAAGATAAAAAGGACAATGTTTGGGATTTTTTAATTAATTTTTCTCACCATTTGCCTATATTAACCTCAACCTTCTCTGCAAATTTGACCGATATTGCAAAATAACCCTGTATATTTCTATGCTTTATATTCTGCCACATGTCAAATGTCCTTAATTGTTGACATAGGCCTTCCCCAAAGATTCATAGTGTGGATTTTGCCATGGTTGTCACGCTTGGCAGGTGGGTTTGCAACTGCAATGCTCATCTCCATTTCAATTTCTTTTTGTGGCCTCTTGCGACACGCACGAGACGATATGGGGTAGCGAATATTCTTAAACCGCCACTACATGGTCACGCCACTACACCACGAGATGGTATAGGGATAATGCATTGTCTTCGTTCTGTATATTTCTAGTAATACGAAATTATATATTACAATATTTTCCAGGGATAATATGGAACGTGTACGCCGCGCCCGACTTCCACCTCCTGGCTTCAGTCATATCAACACTTTTGGAATCGGGGTACCTCGACAACAGGCGCATCAAGGTATCTTAATCTATATTGAAAGCTATGATAAAATCCTACGAGATGTTTATTAACAAAAATAATTTGGCCATATTCATCATATTTTACATTTTTTTAAATATATTATTTTTTATTATTTTATAGGTTAGGTTGACAAACGAGCACACAGTCCACCTGATGGTAAGTGGTTGCTGCGGCCCATAGACATCTACATCTATCCTCTATTACAAATCAAAATGCAGACGCGTTGTCACCCGTGAGGACTAAGATGGAATGCCTCTTTTCCAGTAAAAAGGGTCTCCGGTTCTCTACACTCACCATACGAAATACAGCAGCACTAAACTACATTTCACGCTGGTATTCTGTGAGAGCGTGGTCCTTCCCCGGTCGAGCCGACCCAATCGTGCTACAACTATACTACTAATATAACTGCAGCATGGCTCTACCACGTTAAACAATTTTACCGAAAATGAGGCATTCCAATCTTAAGTTTTTTTTATAAGATAGGGTGACAAACGGGCACACAGTCCAGCTGATGGTAAGTAGTTGCTGGAGCTTATAGACATCTACATCTATCCTCGATTACGTAGTAGAGAACCGGAGACTGTTTTTACTGGAAACAAGGCATTCCATCTTAGTCCTCACGGGTGACAAAGCATTCTGCATTTTGATTTGTAATCAAGCATGGATTTAAATTTGTATGGGGCGCAGCAACCACTTACCATCAGGTGGACTATGTACTCATTTGTCACCCTATCCTATAAAAAAAAACTTAAGTTTGGAATGCCTCATTTTCAGTAAAATGGGTCTCCAGTTCTCTACACTCACCATACGAAACACAGCAGCATTGAGCTGCCATTTTATATTCTGTGAGAGTGTGGTCTTTCCCCAGTCAAGCTAACCCATTCGTGCTACAACTATACTACTAATATAGCTGCAGCATGGCTCTATCTCATAACAAATCATCTTCGATTTTGATTGCTGATAATTTCTCTCGTAGAGCCTCATAACTTATTCTAGTTTTATAAATAAACATTCTCAGGTTACAATTCGAACAGCGCGATGTTCTCTGACTGGACTCAGATGGACCCAGCCATTATGTCAACATCAGTGAATTTCGGCAAGCAGCAGCCTCAGGCTGGCCTCACACAGCAGCAACAAGAATTGTTCGCAAGATTCAACCAGCTTAGTGTACAGCCCAACGGTATCTCCAAGCATCAGGTTTGTAAATATTTTATTACACTATTAAGTAGGGATACAATTACTAGTAAGGTAAAGGAACGGAAGACCAGCTTAGTGTATACAATTGTGTCCCAAGAATTACAGTGAGATAAGATGGTATTACGGCAGAATAACAGATAGGTAAGCGTAGTTAAAATGCATGGTGTCTCACAAAGCGTCATGTGAGAAAAAGTCTCGGTAAAAAGCAGTACAGTGCACCCATACAAATGTTTAATTAATATGCATGTAGATTCAAAACGACGAACAGACCTTTAGGGCAAGCATTTTTAATGAAAAATCTACTTAAGTATCTTTCAAATTAATTTCAATATTTGAACAAATAAACTGCTGTACCTGCATTTATCACTCAGTGAAGAGGCTTATCAGTGACCTTGATTTGGTTAAAATTAATTTTGTCAGGCTTGAGTACAGGTTTAGTGTGCGCAGGAACTACATGCCTTATTTCCCCACTCCCATTTCCATCATCAGACAACTAGGCATTGGGAGGGCCTTCACTTCTTTGTTGTCAATGTTCCAAGTATTCAAACAAAATGGTTTGCTTCATCTCTCGTAAAGCGTAGAGCAAAATGGTGGAATAATTTTCCAGCATCTCTCTTTCTGTCCTATTACTATCTGGGTGGCATGAGTGTATCCTCTTAACAGTCCCGGCCCAAATGGTTGCTTTGGCGCATACTGTCCAACCCTAAACGAGTGATATATTGCCTACGTGGCGCGTGTCATTAAAATGGCAATATATTAATAATTATGAATAGAAACTCTATTAAATAATATGTCGTTAGAATTATTGTTAAGTAAGCTTATGGAATATGTGTAAATGTGTACATTCACCATGGTAAAAATGCTAAAAGCGGTTATTTTTCTAGTTTGGTGAATAAAAAATGTAAAAAAAAAATTATTTCAATAGATATTTTATTTACAATAAGATAAATACACTTACAATAGTTATTAAAAAAAACCCAACTCTGTGTGCATTTTTTTACACCACAAGCTCGACAATAATGTTGGCCACTTAAGATGACTCGAAACAGACACAAAAAAGGCACATTTTGTACTTCAATAGTGACAATTCCATACCGAAATAAGTAGGTACAATACGGCCGACGTATCTTGGCGAGTCCGACCTTCGCGCAGAAGGTTGCGCAATAGCTTTTTTAAGGAACAAAATGGTGGCATGAGGCGACGTACGGGGGGCGGTGGTCTAGGCTAGAGATTGACCATAAGTAAACACAATCGACCCTTTAGTCATAAAATATCGCAATCGATTAGTTTTATTTAGAAGTTATTGATTTTTGTTTATATAAGATATTAAACGAAATAGATTTACAAATATAGTGAATTTTGTTGATAATAAACAAGATTTCGACTTAAATAAAAAAAAAAACTAAAAACATATTATTTTCTCAGCTGAAAGACATAATGTACTTAAATATCAATTATCTATTAACGTCTTCTTGAGTAACGACTATTTGAGAAAATTTAGAACCTCCTTATAAATTGCAAATAAATATATTTTTATGTCTTAATTTTAATCGATTTGAATAAAAATCGATTAAACAACACCCTCAGGCACGCGTGTTGGACATCCCTTTCTGGTTACTTCGTAAAGCTTCGTGCTTATTCGGCAATGCTCGGTACACGGTAATATTTCTCAGTCACACGTTAGCATTGGTGTCGTGTTCGTGTCGCTATCTCTGTCTTGAGCACAGTCGGTTACAAAAGTTTTCGTTGTTATTGTTGTTTGTTTTTATTAATAGTGTTAAGTTTGTTTTGTTTGTTTTATTTGTTTTATTTGCAAGTGTCAGTTAGCACTTATATTATTCGCCAAACATGCCACCAAAACATAACAGTGTGTTAAATCGCCAGGCGAGAAAAATTATTTACGATTTAACGCAATATATGAAAAAAGAAAAAGAAGAAGGCGTAAAAGATGTCGATAAAGTTTATTTAAGAGTTGCTAACGCAACTGGTGTGTCCCAACGCACAGTACAGCGGATCGCAACTGAAGGCAATATTTCGGGCTTAGTTTCAGTATTCCGCACGCCTGGTAAAAAAAGGTCTAGATCAAAACCTATTACTGATATGGATAATTTTGACCAGGGAGTAGTAAAAAGATGCATACACAACTTCCACAAAACTGAAAAAGAAATGCCGACGATAAACAAATTACTAGCGAAACTCAAACGGGATATAAATTTTCAAGGTGGTAAAACGAGCTTAAAGACAATTATCAAAAACTTGGGTTTCAAGTGGCGAAAGACCGAAACCAATAGAATGGTTCTTATAGAGAAGACCGACATTCGCCTGAAAAGGATCTTGTACTTGAAGGCAATGAAAAAATACAGGGACGAAGGGCGACCAATTGTATTCACTGACGAGTCGTATGCCCACTCATCACATACAAAAGGTAAGGCGTGGTCAGATGGTTCCGCTCAAGGACTAAAGCGCCCGATATCAAAAGGTCAGCGGATAGTGATGGTACACGCTGGGTCAGAAGCAGGGTTTGTTCCGAACGCGCTACTAATGTTCAAATCTGGCAGCAAAACCGGAGACTATCATGATGACATGAATTTCAAAAATTATGAGAAATGGTTACGGACCCAACTGATTCCAAATTTGAGCCCTAACTCGGTGGTGGTTATCGATAATGCTCCGTACCACAACAAATTAATGGATCCTGCCCCTACATCTAATGACAAGAAGGCAAAAATGGAATCGTGGTTATTAGAAAAGGGTATACCATATGAAAAGGACATGCGTAAACCACAACTTTACGATCTAATAAAAAAAAACAAAGACGTGAATAAAAAATACGTAATAGATGAAATGTTTAAACAAAACAACCACGATGTCCTTCGTTTACCCCCATATCATCCCGATTTAAACCCCATCGAGATGGTGTGGGCTGCCATTAAAGGGCACGTAGCCGCTAAAAACGTCGACTGGAACGTAACCCGGACAATGGAGCTCATACAAGAAAAAGTAAATTTAATGGGTCAGAATGAATGGAGTGCTTTATGCAGAAAAGTGCAAGAGGTCGAACATGACTATAGGAAGAGCGACCATATTATTGACGAAATGACGGATCAATTATTCATCATTAATACAGCTTCAGATTCAGAAAGTGAGTCTGAAAGTGAGAGCGACGATTACGAAGATGAACCTATGCCAAGTACCTCACATGGTACACAAGGGGCCGACGACTTTATGTTAGGAATTTCCCCCCTCAGCGACAGTGATTAAATAATAATAAGTGTAAATAAATAAAAAGTATTAAATGTAAATAATATTGTATGTGTTTGTGATAAAATCTGCCCCTATCGAAAGGTGAGGTATCAAAATTGAATCTTTAATTTATAATGTCTCCAAAGTGTTTTGATATTTTTGGTCACTGTATTAGGGAAATTTTATTTGTACATAGGTATATATAAAAAAATGACAATAACAGTTTTCTTCACGAGTGTTCATGCGCTAAACTTCGCAGAGCCTATATTCAGACTCGCCAAGATACGTCGGCCGTATTGTAAATGATATTAAAACAAAGTTGTATGAGTTAGAGGGAGATACAGATATATTTACTACGGCTGTTTCGTGTCTGAAGTTTATGAGTAAATTGCAACCTTCTAAAGGTTGTGGACAGACGCGTACTTTTTTAACAGCGACCTTAGAAGGTTTTGGACAGACGAGAGGATATAAATTATTGTTATGCTAAGACATTGTAATTTACCACCTGGGGCACCATCACCACTTACCACCAGATTGGATTGTAAATAAGTATTAGGTTATTAATAATAAATATTTATTAATTTCCATTACTAATCCAGAAGTAAACCTAAAAATACTACAGTTAACTTTATGAGGAAGTTACTCAGCAAGCATTTGAGGGTGCTGTGCTCAGCGTTTCTCTACTAGAGAACAAGGATAAAGGCCATGGCTCAATGTATCAGAATGTTAATTAAAACTGAATTCAGAAATCTTTGTTGCATTATCATTGATGTTATATATTGTATGATACTAATATAAGTAAACCCAAATACTGGAAAGTTTGAGTCATGATAGTTCTGCGAATAATCACTTTACATAAAATTTCATCTTTGTGTGCCTTGTAGTGGGACATATATGTAGGATTTCACTTACGATCAGTGGCGTAGCTACCTTGGGGCAAGGCGGGGCAGTGCCCCAGAGCCCCCAAGATCAAAGTGCCGCGCTGTCTCCATGATATTGATACATGAACGACATGAAACAGTGGTAGAACCACTCGGCAGCTATGCGGCCTGCTCGGGTACCCCGACATCACGGAATACAAAATGGCATTTAGAAGAAATGTCTGTCGCACTGCAATACGGAATGGCAGTGCGACAGACATTTCTTTGACGTAAACCCTCTCAGAAATGAGAGAACACCTCCGACCAGCAGTGGGACGTATATGGGTTGTAATTTAACTTTAATTTTTAATCTCGTTGTGTGTGTGTGTCCGGTATGACAATGGAAATCAAATATTTTAACCAAATAAATTCAGATTTTGTTCTCGGGCTGAGCTTATTTTACGTGTTAGAGCCATGCTGCAGCTATATTATGGTTGTAGCACAAATAGGTCGGCTCGACCGGGTAAGGACCACACTCTTACAGAATACCACCTTAAAATATGGTTCGTATGGTGAGTGTAGAAAGCGGGAGACCCTTTTTATTAAAGGCATTCCATCTTAGTCCTTAGGGGTGATCAGAGGTAATTGAGGATAAATGTAGATGTCTATGGGCCACAGCAGACTACATAGCCCGAATAGACGCCACATGCAAGGCCGTAGACAAAAACCTATGGACTAATGATTAGCGTGGCCTTAAAATATGGTTCGTATGGTGAGTGTAGAAAGCGGGAGACCCTTTTTATTAAAGGCATTCCATCTCAGTCCTTAGGGGTGATCAGAGGTAATTGAGGATAAATGTAGATGTCTATGGGCCACAGCAGACTACATAGCCCGAATAGACGCCACATGCAAGGCCGTAGACAAAAACCTATAGACTAATGATTAGCGTGGCCTCGAGTGAGAAAGGACGATAACGTAGTTTTAGGTTATACAATAATCTTTATGACTTTTAAACATATTTAGATAAATTTTTTAATTGTTCTAAGAACTGAACTGAACAAGATTCACCAATCTTAAGCTCACAAAACACTTTTTTCTCACTTAAACCAACTTGTAAACTCTATAGATCGCTACGAACTGTCAAAGTTGTTTAGCAAAATGTAGTTTGCTAAACAAAAAAAACCGGCGCGGAGAAAGGGACAAACAATCACACCGCTCTGTCTCATTTCTATGCAAGACGTATGCATAAATCTATCTTTTCGTGTGTGAATGCGAAAGAAGGCGTCAATTTGTTTAGGTTTCTCTGTCTACGTGCAAGGCAAACACTTTGTGTCAACACGTTTGACAAATACGTCTTACTTAAGAAAACGATCGCACGATTTAGTAGCGACCATTTCCCTGACCCGTGAACATCTTGCTTGTGACTCGTGAATTTTCGACAAAATAAAATACAACAGACGCGCAACGTGGTTCTTTATACAATAAAATAGTGCGGAAATGGTAGCCAAATGTGTAATTTCAAAAAAAATGGCATCACTTTTCATAGATAAGTAAAAAGTTAAATTTAAATCAGAGCTCAACCTATATTTGTCACAAGCAACTCGCGTTGATTTATTCGGACATCTTCGGATATTTTCGGACTATGCATCCCTTTCTTTTCAATGCAGTTCATTATTGCTGTACTTTTCTTTAATTACCGGCACGTGTAACTAGTGCTGTACCAGTTAAACTATAATATTGGTACAAGTAAATATTATGCATGTTTTATCGTGAATGTTTTACAGACTTATACTATAAGCTACATAGGTGTAAGCTGCATTTTTTAGTGAATGTACGTTAATCCATATTTGAATTAATTGATTTTATAATTAAATCAAAATTGATATAATTTTTAATAGATGGCACTCCGCTCTCTTTACTGCTAAGATGCCATGTCAAGACAAAAAGGAAACAGAAGTGAACTTGACAGTTTAAATAACTGTTGTTATTTTATTTTTAATAGTATTCTGTTATTATTTCAATATTGTAAAGAAAGCTTGTTTTTAAAAATATTCTTTAAAACGAAAAAAATATAGGCATTTTACTAAATACGATACCTACTTAAATAAAACTTCTTTTGTTTTTTTTTTGTTTTGTACTAAGTTATAGTAGAATATAATTCCGGTACCGATTAAGTAGACTTGGTACGGAATTTGTTAGTTAAAGTTCCCATCACTATTTGCTTATTAGCAAGTGTCGCAACCTTGATTTTAACTAATTAGCGTGCATTTCAACCCGCCTCCCCCGTACCGCTTACCTCAGACTTTTGACAAACAGGTTTGGATGCAGAAGTACATATATTAGGCGTCTATTCGCTCTGTGTCGTTCTTTGGCCACAGCATCCACTTATCAGGTGGACTGTATGCTCGTTTGTCATCCTTATTTTCTAAAAAAAAGTATTAAATGAACAAAGTGAAAGGTTTTAATGAGCAGCGGTGTTGGCGCAGGTGCCGCTGGTGCAGCAGCAGTGGGCCAGCGCGGCGCCCAAGCTGTGGGGCGGCGCGTACGGCGGCGTGCCGCTGCCGCCGGGGTTCGCGCCCGCCAAGGCGCCGCAGCACCCCGCCGAGTGCATCGACGCCAAGTAACGCCGGCAAAGTGCAATCTACACAATCCTCACACAGCGGATATTATATTTTCTATCAGTAAAACATTATCCTCTTTCCGTTGGTGATATGATCGATAAATCTTTGTATTAAGAGAGCATATTTTAAACGAGAGAAATATGATAACAAAGGAATTTGTAAAATAAATTAACCTATTTGTTTTATTTAAAATGTTGATTTTTTTTCTTTTATCTCAGTCTCGTACTTCGGTTTCGGTTCGACGTCCCCGCTGTGATTTATCATATTTCTTATATTTTCGTTTCGTTTCCGAAAGTATTTGTATATTCGTTGTAGTATTTACTTAGTGTCATATCCCTGTTATGAAAGATTATTATTATTTTCTATATTAAAATGAAATGCCAATAACTCGATTCCATTTTGTACCTTATTGCGCCATTATCAATGAAGATCATTAAAATTGAAAAATAATTATTCATTCTTTTAATGAGCACACCTTCGTCACATTGGGTTCCGGAAATATGAATGAAATGAAGTATAAGAATTTGTCAACAAATTATATTTGATAAAAATCTTATTACATTATTACGGTGTGAGAACCTACGCATGCAACGGAAGCCTTTGGTGTATTTTTCCCGCCAAAATCACTCTACTTACTGCCTTAAGAATGCTATTGAGAACCAATCCACTGTGTGAGTTAGTACGCCTTGATCATATTATGTATAGAATATATATATAGGATAGATATATATAGGATATATTATATTCGGATATCGCGTACTGTACACAAAATAGAATAGAACGGGGGAGTGGCCGGAGCCCGTGTAGCCACTAAAATGTCACTAACATGTCAATTCACACGTATAAATGTCAACACGAGATGTGTTTTGACGTTACAATCGTTTTCAAATTATTTAGAAAATGCCAAATTGCACACTATTTACAAAAAAATATGTATTAAAATTTAAACGATTTTTTTAATGATGATCTTGAACATTAATCAAAAGTCTAAAATGTTTAAATTTACTGTCTGTCATCAAAGAGAATCGGGTTTGTAGTAGTGATAATAAGACATAATTTATGTGTGCTCTCGGCGACGCCGACCCGAAAATAAGAAAACGCCGAAAATAAGGTTGACAGCCATTGTTTGTATACCATAGAATAGCATTATAGTATTCTATGGTATACAAACACACGCCATGTCCTCGTTCCATTCCGATTTTTCTTTACTACTCTAATTTGGAAATTTCTTTTAATCGCAAACTATGTGACAATAATCCACACAAAATATATTAAATAAATAAAAACAACTTTATTGTACACACTAAAACAAAAATTTCAAATTACAGGAAAATGCGCCTCATTAATAATTTTTGCAATGGGCGACCTTATTGCTTAAAGCGATCTTTTCGAAGCATTTGGCTGAACATAAACTAAAATTACATATTTATTTAATACCTTTTGTTTAAGACTAATATCGTGTTTTTACCTAAAAGTTTCAAAGCAACAAATCGATATATTATTTACCATTGTGGGAATAAAGTATTGTTGCAAAAACACTAACTATTAGATTTGAAATTAAGTTTTGAGGAAAATATTACCCAAATAATAACAAAAAGAAGGTTAAAAATAGATTTATTAAACAAAAAACTACAATCATAATTAAGCTAATTTCTTGCCATCAATATAAGCTCTAGGATCGGGTCCGGCCCACGGCACAATGTCGCCACTATGCCACACATATAGCCCTCCGCGTTCAGGCTCCAAAGCCAGCTTTGCTACTACTTTCGCGGCCTGTTCCGGCGTCATGGAGCCGCTACCCCGCGTCATGTCCGATATTACATAGCCGGGATGCACGCAGTTTACAGCGATTTCTGAAATGTAGATTTACATTTAATATCTCAGGCTTTTTTGTTCACCAAGCTAATGTAGTGGGCATGAGTTTTTAGCCCTGGATCAATTTGTTTTAATCACTAATTGGGCGAACGAACCACCTCACACTACTCAACTGACCTGTGTTGCGCACGATCAGCGCCCATAATGCAAGACGTGCATGCCACGTGTATTGGTTAGAATTTGTACTGACTATTTTTTGGAAAGTTCGCTATATTATTTATTTTTGACCCGGAAACAAAGTTTGTATTGCTTTTTGAGAAAGCGCGGTTGTTTTAGTGCGTAAACAATTTTTATTCGTGAAATTAAGGTGCCATGTTTCAATGTGCTCGTTAGGAATAGGAATGTTCGGAGATCTCACAAAATTATTACCGTAAAAAAGCGAAATAA
Organism: Parnassius smintheus behrii; assembly: GCA_036936625.1. Lineage (NCBI taxonomy): Eukaryota > Metazoa > Arthropoda > Insecta > Lepidoptera > Papilionidae > Parnassius > Parnassius smintheus. The sequence continues at coordinate 19,488,181 of JAUPFT010000030.1, read as the reverse complement.
TAGTAGCACTTGTATTTACACGGCCATGGAAACCCACGTCCAGCAGTTGAGTTTTATGGTTTGATGATGATGAAAAAGATTAAGGGGAATATCTAGCTATTAAGCTTTAAGACCCTGGGTTGTTTTACAAATTGTTGATGTACGTGTGGTTGTATCTTATTGTCCTTGTGTGTATGACCCTGCCTCCTGTCTATCTCCGACAATATCTCTTAGAACGTGTGAGACTGCCTTTGTTTACGCGTACAACTGTAGTACTACACTTAATTTTATGGAACAGTAAGCTCAAATGGCAATTAAGGTGGGTCTACGCTATAGGAGCCGAGCACAAACTGAGCCGCTCTAATCGCGGTGTCAAGTGTGGACGTACAACGAGCCTACAACATGCAAATCGATGTAAGCGATGCAAATCCCTTTGTGTTCGTCAAAAAACCGACAATAGGCGGAGCACAGACGAGCACGACACCAAATGCTCGAAGCGCGCTAGTTCGAGGCTTGTAAATCGGTCTACACTACACAAATTTGTGCTCGGCTCGAGCTATAGACCCACCTATGGCCGGCTATAGGTGGGTCTATCTACATACGTCTAAGAACTGACAACTGATGGGGAAGAAAGATTCTCAAATGGCAGCCTAGTTCTTGAAAGATCAGTGTTGGACTAACCCCCTAGATGGAGTGGCAATTTATGCAATCTGATGTGATGAGCTATGGATAGGTTTAGTTATACATCGTTGTTTTCGACCAAATGAAGCAATACGCGAACATGAAACGCTTCGATTTGAACTATTCCCTCAAGTCTAGGACAAGTTGGGTAGTATGCGCGTGTATGTGGTGACGCGGCTGCTTAGTTTTCAACATGCAGTTAGTAAATGAGGTCACCGCGTTATATGATAGCTTTTTTATTTCCTTATTCGCAAATTTACTTATTTATTTGTTGACACGAACTTAAACATATTTAAAATGTGAGTGTAATGTATTAATGATCTCAGGTTAGTAATTTTTTCTAATTATATTTTTGTATCTAACTGTGAATTTAGGCTTTATTTAGTTATATTTTTTTACATTTTAGATTTTTTCTGTTATAGGGTGGCAGTAATGCATCGTAAAGTCTACAGTGGGTAAGGTAAAAGTAATTGAGTAGAGAGAGATTGGGGCTCAAGCGAGATCCCGTGAGTTTATGAATAACAATTTATTTATTTTTTTATTAAAAAAGAATATTAATAATGCTATATAACATTACTATTATTACCCTTAACCACTCGTGGTAAACTTAAATTGCTTGTGTTACGATTGGTTCACGACAGTAGTCGAATGGCGAATTCGTACCCACGACCTTTTTGAGTTCGCGGTCCGCGCCCTGCCATTAGGCTACTGTCGCTTAGATCACAACAATACTGCGAGATCTCGCGAAGTTATGTGTGTTTTCTTTGCATATAATCACAATATTTGAATAAAATAGGAAAAAATAATTAGATTTATAAGTATTATAAGATAAACATTTATTTTCAGGAATTTTTTCATTAGACTTATGCATCACACATTGACGTCTATGATTTTTTAATAAACTTCTAAGTAGTAAACTTTGACGTACACATCTATCAAATAACATATGAAAGAAACAAACCAGTCATCTCTTCTAATATTAAACAAGCATCTTTTCGATTTCGACAGATCGCAACTCCGTCTGTATCAGTCCGCGCTTCGAATAAGACGTTTTTATGCTCGAGTGCAATCTCGTTAAACTCGCGAGATCACGCCCTTTTTTCGTCCGAGATCAATCTCGCTAAAAAAATCGAGATCTCGCGAGATCGAGATTGCATTCCCTAGACGTATGTTGCGGGAAGCTTCAATCTCCTTTTAAAAAACCAAATAAATTCGTAGTTTCATGTAATTAATTATATACCACAGCCGTTACCATTACAGCCTACTAAAGTCCATTGCTGAATATAATACTCCCCCCACAGATTGCCTCATAGTGGGGATATTTGCCATATTTGCCACGCTTGGCCAGCGGGTTGGCAACCGCAGTTTTTTTGTCGGTATTTAGGAAATGCTAAAATATCAAAAACGAGACATAAAAAATACTTAGACTTAAGATCTGAAGACGAAACTATCTAAAGAAATTAACAAGGTGCACCAGAGGTTTGGCGTTTGGGTAAGAAGTTGGTACATCCTGTTTTCAACAAACAGCCGCGCAGTAGTGGTGGTGTATATAGGGAAATCTTTCAATGTTGCATGCCTGTTGCTACCGAAGCTGTAAAAAACCTATTTTCAGCACTGGATTTATAAAAGCTGTTAAAGAAGACAAATGATAAATATGTGCAATTATGTATGTATGTAAGCGCAACAATGTGACTGCAATGGATCAAGGGACACAGTGGATCTAGAGGCAACGATGCAGCAGATGAACTGGCCAGAAGGGGATCGGCCCTAGCAACTATAGGGCCGGAACCAATAATACCAATCCCCTTTGGCTACGTTCGTTCACTGGTACGTAGATACTTAAATAATTTACACGCTCAGCTTTGGAAAAATTTAGTAGACTGTAGACAAGCTAGGGAGGCCCTACCTGAAATAAACAGTCGTCTAACCAAGGTTCTAATGAGACTGAACAAGCCACAGATCAGGATAGTAACAAGTGCTATCACAGGACATGGCTCTTTTAACAAACATTGGTTCACCATAGGTGTTACTGACAGCCCCCTGTGCAGGGCATGCATGGGAGAGGAATAAACGGCGGCTTACATGTTGCTGACATGTCCAGAAGTCGCTTCATACAGGGCTAAACATCTCGGCACGCCGGGATCGTTCCCCAAAGTTGCTTGCAACATCAAGGGACTGCTGAGCTTCTTCAGGGAGATATCACGGCTCGAATGAGCATATTATTCCTGCCCACACGCAAAATACGCGCTTAGACGTGGAGTTGCGGAAAACAGCCCGTCGTGAACTAAACTAAACCAATGTGTTCGAAAGCATTCTCGTGGCCCTGCCAATATGCGGCGAAGGTAGAACATGATGGGTCATTGCCCCTTGAGGCAGGTATGCTTAGGCATTTGCTCTTGTAAAAAAAGGACACTACTCACATCCGTACTACTTGGTCCTAAATCACATGCATCCATCGATCTCTTTACGCCTCCCCCCCTCGGGGGACTGTTCTTTTTTATGTAAGGTGCGACAGAACTTTGGGCGTGCTATCCTCCACAGCCTCAAACTCTAACAGTGCAACGGATCCAGGTGTATTGATTCACCGTCAATTGTATGTCTGGGTCAAAAGTCATTGATGATTTCCGGCTGGAAAGAAATGGAGAACTAATAATGCTGTGGTAAATTTCATCTTGGTCATCAGCGGTGATAACACATCTGCAGTTCCGGTCTGCAGTTACTACTTACCATCAGGTGATCTTATTTGATTAGCTAATTTGTCAGCTTCATGTTATAAAACAATTTAGATACGTACTTCTATCGGCTAATCTTCGTTGCAACATAAATGTATACGCGTTTACTCCAACTTTCGATACAACATATGGTGAATCGCCCCATCCCTCTTCAATATCCTTGCCTTGTGTCACAGCTTCAACGTAACCATTAATTAGTTCTTTTAACTCGTTTAGTGTTAAATCTGGTGAACTGATTTGCTTTCTTAACTTTTCCGACGGTATTCGCGATAAATGTCCTGATGAACTTGATATGTTCACTATTTTTCCGCCATTGACGATATAAGGTAACATTGCTTCAGTAAAAGTCACCAATGCAGTAAAGTTGACGAGTATTGTCTGCTCAGCTTGAAAATCTCTTGGTTCTTTTGCGTCTTTAAGGAAAAGTATTCCTGCATTGTTTATTAAAATATCCACTCTTTGATCTTTATTTTTGATGAAAGAACAGAATTTTGAAATATTTTGATTGTTTACAATATCAAGTTGATAATATACTGGATGTAAATTCAACTGATTTAAACTTTCACAGGCACGTCTACCCCTTTCTTCGTCTCGTGATGTTAAATAGACAATCCCATTAAAATTTTCGCACAATTCTTTGACCAGAGCATAACCTAATCCTTTGTTTGCTCCAGTAACTATAGCTACCTTACTTACAGGCATTCTAAATCAAATGTGTAGTTAAAATATTGCTTATCATTTATATTTCAATATTATATGGTATGTTACTGATAATAATGTTTACAGACTAAAAGATAAAGCCAGATTTAACTTTATGTATTTTGTGGTCATGAATTATAAAATTGAAACTACATACATTTTGAACTAAAACAAATTGAGTAATGATGTTATTACATGCCTTTGAGTATTCAATCAAAATTATATGCAAATATTGCTTTGTTAACATCAAATATTCAGGATCTTAACCGCACTCTTATCACAAAGCATATAATTAAACGTTTGTTACGCATAACTAATTATTATCAGCATAATACGCTTGTTTATTATTTTAATACTATCATGTATAAATGGTTACAGGCAGGTTATCTGTCTTGTGTCTTATCTTTTTTATTATTATTATGGCAACCTAACAATTACTGCCAACCTCCAGTCAATAAAAATACTTGTAACTTGAAACGAAACGACGGACAATCTAAAGAGAAACTAAGATTCTGATTAAAAACCAAAATCATAATGTTAAGAACCATAGAATACTATAATAATGAATCATGAAATGACTTGTACTGAAGTATATTAAATAAATGATGGATGTTATGTTGAATTAAAATAATACTAAACTCAATACCACATTAAAAATAATAAGTAATACTAAATAAAGACGATTGATTGCTAAATAAAGAATAAAATTTTATAATCTAATATTATTTAAATCTAAAAATTCCATAAGACAATTGAAAACATTTTTACTTTTTTAGAAAAAATTAAAAGAGAACAAATTTCTGTAGGAAGAGGAATTTTAAGATTTACCAAAGTGTTAAATAATGAAGTATGATCATATAAAGGACGCGAGAAGAAAATATGGTTGAGGTCACCAATATCCAAACCACATTCACATATTGAAGAATTTTTAATATGAAACCTAGCAAGGTGAACCGAATTACAGCAGTGACCCAAGCGCATTCTACATAACATTGATGTATGTTTCTTATTTAAGGATAATTTATAAAACCAAGGCTTAGAAGGAATGATGGGTTGAATTTTGGCATAGTGACAGCCTTTTGTCGTTTTGGTTTTGTTCCAATGTTTTGACCATCTATCTCTATATACTAATTTCGTAGTTCTTATAAGGTCATAGCAATAATTTTTAAATAAGAAAGTATCCCCATAGACTATAGCTTGTTTAGCAAGTTTGTCAGCATATTCATTACCAGATATACCAATATGACTTGGAATCCAAACGAGAGAAATGATGTTTTGGAATTGGTATAAGAATAGAAGTTTCTTAATGTCAAATATCAAAGGATTGCGGGAAATGTCATAGAAAGGATTACATAACAATGCTTGTAAAGAACTAAGAGAATCTGAAAATATCACGCTTGATTTTAATTTAAAAAGATAGCAATATTTTATTGATTGTAAAATGGCTAACATTTCTCCAGTAAAAACTGAAGATTCGGGAGGACTTTTCATTTTTTGAACTATTCTCCAATTTTGATGGTATATTGCATATCCAGTACAACCTTTTGAGTTAATCTTAGAAGCATCTGTAAAAATATAATGACAATCAGGGAAATTCTTGTCCAACGTAAATACAAATCTTTTATTTGATTCAATAGAAAATTTATTTAATCCTATATCTAATATAACATTGGGTTTGAAAAGTGCAACTTCAAACGAATTGGAGAAAAGAGGCAGAGTCGCCGACCTATAAATAGGATCTAGTAAGGAATTATAATGTTCATAGCTTTTAACTAGGTTAGGAGTTTCTTTATTACGCCAGTATTGTCCTGAATTAATTGAAATGTACTGAGAAAGCAAACGAATTTTAGGGAGTAATGGATGGTTTGAAAATTGAAGAACCCCATAAAAAAGGAATCCGATAAATATTGTCTAATAAAAAGTGGAGGATCACCGCATTCAATCTGCAAGGCATTGATAGGCGACGAATTCATAGCGCCTAAATTAATCTTAAAGACTTGTGTTGAATGATATCTAATATTTTTAATCCTTTTTTACTAGCTGGTTCAAGAAGAAATGAGGCATAATCTAATCGGCTTCTTATAATTGCATTAGTGAAGTGAATGGGGCACTACACTCTATTGTGAAGAACCAGAACGTGTCAAAAAAGGCACGTATGGTAATTCATAATGCTGTGTCAGTCCCTACTTTAATGTATGGTAGTGAAAGCTGGGTGTGGCAGAAGAAGCACGAAAGTAGAATAAATGCTGTAGAAATGCGGTCTTTAAGGAATATGCTAGGGTTGAATCTGAACGACAAGGTGAGAAATTGCGTGCTAAGAGATAAATGTGGTATGCAAGATGATGTTGTGACCAGGATTAAGAAAGGAATGCTTCGGTGGTTTGGTCATGTAGAAAGAATGAATGAGGAAAGAGTGACAAAGCAAATTTATATGGCAGATGTGAACGGCTGAGTCGGGAAGGGACGCCCTAGAAAAAAGTTTATCGACCAAATTGGCGATATTTTGAAAATGGGCCACGTTAGAAGTACCCTTAACCGACGAGCATGTATGCGTAGATATATGGATGTAAAGGAGGCGAAAGAGGTATGTCAGGATCGTGCCAAATGGAAGTCCGTAGTCTCTGCCTACCCCTCTGGGTGACAGGCGTGAGCGTTTATGTATGTATGTATGTATAATTGCATTATAAATTAATTTTAAATGATATGGATGAGCGCCCCACCATACCCCGCACAAAGCTCTAAGAATGTTTATATTTTTTTCGCATTTTTTTTGGGTGTAAATTATATGAGGCATGCCGGATAATTTATTATCAAGAATTACACCAAGGAATTTAACTTGTTGAATATTTACGAGCGGATAATCAAAAAGGCGAACTTGGATTTCAGGTAAAACTCTTTTGCGCGAAAAAATTACTGTATTACTTTTATTTGGGGAAAGTTCTAGTCCATGATCATCTAACCAAGAGGCCATAGAGAGATCTTGTTCTATCGCATTAGCACAAGATTCTATACATTTATCATTAACATAAACTAAGATATTGTTACGAGCTTGAGGTTCGTGACAATAAAAATTGCCGATAAAATTACCTAAATTAACACTAAAATTTTCTTTACACAAATTAAAACTTAAAACACTAATAATTAATCACACTAATTCACTTTATTTCGCTCCGAAGCTTCGCTTGTCTCGCCGAATTCAATACTTCCCTGATCGCGTATTGCAGCGCCTTTATATAGGGCTCTTCCACGAAAACATCCAGAATATTCAAGTAAATACGTGCGCCAATCGACTAAGCATCGAAAGTTCGAGTGTCGGGCTTCTAGAAGCTTAGTTCTTCGTTTCGATACTAAATGGCGCTGTCGGTTGAAAGATTATTGATGTCATTTTCTGGAAAGCTCCCCTCGCTCTCGTCCCCGATACCAGATGGCGCTAGTGCCGGGTACATGACGTCAACTTAGGCGCGCAACACTGTCCCCCTCCTAAGACATGCTCGTCCCGAGCATTATCGGCCCCATAATAGCGCGCCAGGCGATCCACATGGACGATCTTAGGAGTCCCTCTTGCGCCTTCCTTTAACGGCTCCGCAATGTCCTATCCCATGGTGCACCAACATTGTACAATTTCGGTGCTCCTCTACTACGTGTCTGAGGTCCCCTCACGGCCGCACAACTTGTACATGTACGACACCAAGCCTCGACATCGTCACGATAATGGACCCAGTAAAACTGTTCTCGGACCTTCAGCAGATTTCGTTTAACTCCCAGATGGACTCTTGAACGACCATTATGGCACAGCTGTAGAACATTCGGCACTTTAGCTTTAGGGACAACCATTTGCAAACGACAGCTGTCTCCTCGACCATTGTCCCATTTTCGGCACAGGACTCCATCCTGAATCAGCAAGCTGTCCCATTGGGCCCAATAGCTTTTCGTGGTTGAACTCATCGCTGAGACGTCGCTCCACTTAGGCTTGGTAGCACGGGCCTTCATCCATTCCAGAATCAGCTTGATGTCCGGATTTTCCTGCTGTGCATGTCGTAGGCTGTCCTTCCACTCGTTGATGAGGTGGTCTGTCCTGAGCATCCTCACGGATACCACTTCCTTACTCTCTTGCCTAGTACAATGTTTCCAATCTTCAGGACAAGGTCTTCTTGAGAATGCATCTGCGTTGCCATGAGATTTCCCGCTGCGATGTCTGATAGTAAAGTCGTATCTCGGCTGCTGCTGGGTGGTGATGATAGCCGCACTTCCCCTCTGAGATCGTTCACCTTCCCTTTCTAGGGTTCGCTTAGGGCAGCTGGATCGAAGATGGCCGCTTTCCCCACAGCCATAGCACCTAGGGCTGTATCCTTTATTGTGGTCGCAAACCGTAACTGCTGCAAACTCCCTAACGTGAGGGGAACGATGATCCTTCCGTCGCCAGGCGGTGCCGTAAGCTGCACTATCCTCTCGAGATCGATCAACTTCCCTTTCTACAGTTCGCTTAGGGCAGCTGGATCGAAGATGGTCCCTTTCCCCACAGCCATAGCACCTAGGGCTGTATCCTTTGTTGCGGTCGCGAACTGTAGCTGCTGCAACCTCCCTGACGCGATGGTAACGATGATCCTGCCGCACGGCTTCCACCTCCAGTACATGGGCCAAGGCGTCCTTAAGCGTCTCGTGGTGCCCGAGCCTCACAGCAGCTCCGATTTCCAGGTCGCGGATGCCGTCGATGAATGTCTGCACCAGGTTACCTTTAATGAGCGCAGGTACAGACCGGTATGCTTTTCGCACCAGCTTCTCCACCTCTAGAGCCCACTGCTGCAGGTTTTCGTTGATGCGCTGCACGCGATCTTTAAGCTGCGCACGAAAGACGTGTTCCAGGTGAGCGTCGCCATATCTCGCCTCCAATGCCTCAAGGAGTTGCTCATAAGTCACTTCCTCACCGAGAGCTTCCAGAACTGTTAAGGCTTGGTCACGCAAGCCTAGGGTGAGTGCAGTCATGGCCTGGCTTTTATTCCAGCCGTTCGCCTCCATGACGGCCTTGAACTGGATTTTGTAGGCCGACCAGGAAGAAGTCCCGTCGAACGGCGGCACTTTGAATCCACGTAGCGAAGGTGCTGTAGTTACTACGGGAGCTGTAGTTCCATCCCCAAGTTTGAGGTCGTTCAGCGTTTTCTTCACGTCAGCCATCACGTTGTCAACCCGATTGTTCACATGGTTGATTCGGGTTTCATGTTCTTCGATTCGGGTTTCAGCTTCCGACAGGCGGTTGTCGTGTTGAGCAACCCTATCCTTCACCTCCCTTATCTCTTTCTCAAAGGTAGCGTGAAGGTCCTTCATGAGGAGCATCTGCTCTTCCGACCGACGAGCCTGTTCCGCCTGCTGATCTTCCAACCGACGGGCCTGTTCCTCCTGTCGGCGGGCCTGTTCCTCTTGTCCGCTCTACAGCTGCTCTTTCAACTGACGGACCTGTTCCTCCTGTTGGCGAGCCTGCTCCTCATGCTGCTCTTTCAACCAACGGGCCTGCTCCTCCTGTCGGCGAGCCTGCTCCTGCAGCATCACCATCAGAGCACCTAAGTCAGGTGCTGCAGATGTAGGTGCTACTGACGGGCCTGCAGCCGGCAGCTGGCCCTCCGACGTCTGCGGCGTTGCACCACCAAATCTTCTTTGGTCCGTCTCCTGCTGGCGTTGACTTCGGGTACGGACACCCTCCGTTTACTCCTTAGGTAAAATCGGCATGATTATATCCCACTTCTAACACCAATTGTTACGAGCTTAAGGTTCGTGACAGTAAAAATTGCCGATAAAATTACCTAAATTAACACTTAAATTTTCTTGACACAAATTAAAACTTAAAACACTAATAATTAATCACACTAATTCACTTTATTTCGCTCTGAAGCTTCGCTTGTCTCGCCGAATTCAATACTTCCCTGATCGCGTATTGCAGCGCCTTTATATAGGGCTCTTCCACGAAAACATCCAGAATATTCAAGTAAATACGTGCGCCAATCGACTAAGCATCGAAAGTTCGAGTGTCGGGCTTCTAGAAGCTTAGTTCTTCGTTTCGATACTAAATGGCGCTGTCGGTTGAAAGATTATTGATGCCATTTTCTGGAAAGCTCCCCTCGCTCTCGTCCCCGATACTAGATGGCGCTAGTGCCGGGTACATGACGTCAACTTAGGCGCTCAACAATATCATCAGCATATTGCAAAATTCTACACTTTGAAATAGACTGGTCCAAATCTGACGTATAAATATTGTATAATAAAGGACTTAAAACAGAGCCTTGTGGAAGCCCTTTGAAAGCCATATATTTTACCATATACATTCTCCTATGGGAGCGTAGACAGAGAAACCAATAGACTAATGATCGGCGTGGCCTCGAGTGAGAAAGAACGATAACGAATTTTTGGTTATAGAATAATCTTTATGACTTTTAAACAGATTTTGTTAAAAAAATTTAATTGTTCTAAGAACTGAACTGAACAAGATTCACCAATCTTAAGCTCACAAAACACTTTTTTCTTACATAAACCAACTTGTAAACTCCTTAAATCGCTACGCTGTCAAAGTTGTTTAGCAAACTGTAGAGTTTGCTAAACAAAAAAACCGGCACGGAGAAAGGGACAAACAATCACACCGCTCTATCTCATTTCTATGCGAGACGTATGCATAAATCTATCTTTTTCGTGTGCGAATGCGAAGGAAGGCGTCAATTTGTCTATAGGTTTCTCTGTCTACGGGTGAAGCAGTAAATAACAGTTCAAAAATTCTCCACAACAGCGCTCGAGTAGCTAAAGGGTATGGAATGAATTTAGCAGTTATGGAGTTTAAAGTTTTACAGTCCAGTTATGTGCGCTTTACAAGGTAGACACGTATTTCTATGCTCCTGGCTTTTTAATTGTGAACCAATATAAAAACAAAAGATCATTGTTGTGTTATATATTAAAGTGTAGATAGTGAACTCAGTAATATAATAGTGAAAATTGTTTATAAAAAGTTTTTCTTACTTCGAAGATATAACGAAAACTATTTTAAAAAATTATACACAACGGACGAATTATGTTATAGTACACTACACTCATCAGTCAGTCATTCTATTATCTCTGTTGGCTTTAAGACACACGAGCGAAGCGGACATTTTTACATATAAACAAAGCGGACATTCAATACCGCATTACAATGACAAGAAAATGTACAAAATGCGACAAGATTATTTTTAATAGACAGTTTTTGAAATGTTCTCACTGTAAAAAATTGAATCATCTCACTTGCACGAATATCTCAGAGAAATTGTTTTATTTAATGAAACAGAAGGAAAGTCATAACTGGAACTGTGAAAATTGCAAAAATAAATGTCAAATTACAAATAACCCATCAACTGCTGAAAAGCTGAAAAAGAAAGCTGAAATACAGGCAAGTAATACATCGACACCACAAGTCTTTGCTACACGCCGGAGTAAAAATAATGTAAACATTACAAATGCAAACTCTTTTGCATCTCTCTACTCTGAGGTTTCGGAGGATGATGATTTCTCTGTTTCCAAAACACCGAATTTAAACAGAAGCTGTCCCGAAGAAGGTCTTGTTATGAACGAGGTTTTGGATGACCTCAAAATAAAAATAGCTAACTTAGAAAATAAACTCCAAATAGCCGAAACAGAAATAGACAATTTATTGTTGGAAAATAGCTCTCTAAAAAGACAAATTTTAAACTATGAAAAAAAGACGAAACAACTGACACACATATGTCGAACAACGCCGGTAAGAAGTGCTAGTTTAAGAGGACGCAAGAGCCTAAATAAAAATAAATTTGATTTCACATGCTTAGACCAAACAAAAGATGAATTTGTTACTCAACCACATAATGAATCAGATGAGAATAAATCATCCAGCCCAAAAAAGACACCGGAGAGTGTAAGAAATGTGGATAATACTACTGAATTGCCTGCACAGGAAAGAGAAGACTCCACTAACAATACTATAACAAATGAGACGAAAAAAAGGTATTAATATTAAGTGATCAAAACGGTAAAGGTTTTCGCAGTTTACTCCAAAATATAATTGATAAAGAATTCATAGTGACATCTATAGTCAAACCAAATGCTTTTCTATCACAAATTTTAACATATTGTAATACTATATGTAAAGACTTTACTAAATCTGACTATGTTATAATTATAGCGGGTTCAAACGACCGCAACCCACTTAGCTTCAGATCTTCTCTGTATTACCACTTATCCTTACTATCAAACACAAATGTACTAGTTGGTGAAATATTAAACAACAAAATCTTAAATATTGGTAAATTAAACGATCAGTTGCGTTTCTTGTGTTCTCAATTTCATCACGCTAGATTCGTACCATTAAACTATGGAGACACAAAGCAACATTATAAGTTATATATGAGTAGACTTATGTTAAGAGAAATACTCAGTGTAGATTACAGAAATAGATTTGTTGATTATAACACCATCAAACCGCAATGTTTAAAGCAACCTAACTCAAAAATAGTGCAAAAAGAAATTACACAATACTTCAAAAAAAATAATATCACAAAGACGAATAATGTTACTAATAATAACACAAATATAAGTAAAGTTCAACTAACTATTCCATATATTTTCAACAAAATAAAACTTAAACAAGCTAATGCTACTCTAGGTTCTAACAAAACTATTGAAAGTGACAAAAAGTCAGACTTTTTTCGTAAATAAAGATGAAAACTGTTTTAATATAATTCACTTAAATGTTCAAAGTATTAAATCAAAAACAGAACAATTGGAATTGCTAATGCTGGAGAAAAACATCGATGTATGTTGTTTCTGTGAAACTTTTTTAAAGAATCACGAAGTTGACATATTTAAAATTGACGGATATAAAAAAGTAGCTCATTTCTGTAGGAAACGTAAAAAGGGAGGCGGTGTTGCCATTTTTGTAAAAAATTCTATTGATTATCACGAACTTCAATGGATATCAGAAATGGCTATAGAAAATCATTTTGAATGTTGTGGTGTGTTAATAAGTGGATTAAACTATTTAATAATATCCGTGTATAGAACACCAAATAGTGACTTGGATGTATTTTTGATTAATATGGAGTATTTATTAAGAAAAATAACAATACGAACACGAAATTGTTATAAAAATATATTTGTATTAGGTGATTTTAATGTAAATATATTAGAAAATCATAAACAAAGTAAATCGCTACTGAACATGTTTCAGGCTTATAAATTACATCCTACTATTTTGATACCTACCAGAATTACTTCACACTCACAAACATGTATTGATAATATTATGACTAATATGAAACAATATAATGTTAGTGTATTAGATGTTGGGGTATCTGATCATACTTGTCAATTGATATCGATTCCCTCAAACAAAAGCTTTAAGAATAAGTTTTGGTATATGTTTATAAGAAACCCAGACATGTATATAGAGATTTTCTTAAAATACCTATCACAGATTAATTTCACAGATGTTTATTCACAATGTGATCCCAATGACGCGTATACAATATTTTTAGATCAGTTTAGTCTGATTTACGGTCTTTGTGTGCCAAATAAAAAAATTAAAATAACATATAAAAAGAGATTAAAGTGGAAAACAAAAGGTATTACGATATCCAGTAGGAACAAAAGACACTTATATTTAAAGAAACGGTATACAAACTGCATTGCTGCGAAAAATAGATACAAAACTTATTGTAATTATGAAGGCAGTTACTAAGCAATCAAAAAGAAATGCAAACATTAACTATATAAACCAAAGTAGTAATAAAAGCAAAGCTACGTGGCAAGTTATTAAACAAAATACTAAAAAAATAAATAATATTAATGAGACAATGGAAACTATTCAAAAAGATGACATTATAATTAATGAACCTCATGACAGAGCTAAATTAATGAATGACTATTATAGCAAATTAAATAATCCTATCCAATCTATTGGCGACATAACATTCAAACCAGTGACTAATCCAAATTTAAATAGCATTTTTATGACTCCTGTAAATATTTCCGAAACTATTAACATTATGAATAACTTAAAGAACAAAAAAGTATAGGCTATGATAATATACCGATGAAAGCAATAAAATCAAGTACACATTTAATAGCGGAACCTCTAACGTATATTATAAACTTGACCTTAGAAACAGGAATTTTTCCAAATGAGTTGAAAAAAACACTAATAAAGCCTTTATACAAAAAAGGTGCCAAAAATGACATGAACAATTATAGACCTATTGCTCTATTATCAAATTTTTCAAAAATATTCGAAAAAGTCATATCAAATAGGTTAATATCTTTTTTAGACAAATATAAGATTTTAAATGTAAATCAATTTGAGTTTCAAAAAGGGAAGAACACGACATTGGCTATATTCAAAGTTTTGAAAGATATTTGGAAAGATGTAGATCAAAAAAGGACTTGTGTTGGTCTCTTTTTGGATCTGTCAAAAGCGTTTGAATGTGTTGTTCATAATATATTGATAAAACAGCTTGAACATATAGGCATACGTGGAATAGCCCTAAAATTAATGGAATCTTATTTAACTGACAGAATACAGGCAACAATATTAGATACATTTGACAAAAAAAACAAAATCAATAACTCAAGTGCATTCTGATTTCAAAAAATTAAGCCTAGGTGTACCGCAAGGTAGTATACTAGGCCCACTGATATTTTTAATTTACATAAACGAGCTTCTATTAATGATCAATCATCTATGTGTAATGTATGCTGATGATGCTACAATATTCTTATCAAGAGATAAACTAGACGATGCATATTTTGTGAATGAAATTTATAATACACTAAACACAGTAGTGAACTGGCTAACTTCAATTAATTTAAAAGTAAATTTGGGAAAAACAAAACTAATAGAATTTAGGAATTATAGAAAAGCTCCAATTGAATTAAATATTATAATCGACGGTGAAAAAATTGAGAAAGTGCATGATATGAGATTTCTGGGTATCAACATTGATAGTAATTTGAACTGGAAATCACATGTTGAGAAAGTAAACAGTAGGATTTCAAGCAGTTGTTACGCCATATCAATATTGAAAAATGTAACATCTAGAGATGTAGCAAAAAATTATTACTATGGTCATGTCTATCCACTTCTAACATATGGAATTATATTCTGGGGCAATTCTGTTGACATTCAGTCGACATTTGTTTTGCAAAAAAAGTGCTTAAGAATTATGTATAATATTAATCAATATGACTCTTTAAGAAATTTATTTATAGATTGTAAATTTCTGACGTTGACTTGTATATATATACTTGAAATTTCTGTGTTTGTCAAAGATAACCAACAACATTTTAATGTTAAAAAAGAATCAAAAAAGAACTTACGAACTCAACATGCTTTTGATGTGTGCATTGTTAAATCATCTAGTTACATTTATAGTAAAAGTACTTTAATAAGCGGAATCAGAATCTTTAACCATTTACCTATATACATTAAATCGTTAGAGAACCCAAGATTTAAAAAAAAGTTAAAAGAATGGTTATTATCAAAATGTTTTTATAATTTAGATGAATTTTTTGGAAGTAATTATTGATTTATTGTAGTGCTTTATTTTATTTTTTATTATATTGTATGTCCGAAATGGACAAACTGTTGTAACTATACTCTGTATTTGTAAGACCTCATGTACACAGTTATGACAATAAATGATTATCTTATCTTATCTTTAAAAAAAAGTAAGGAGTACCAACTCCCATAGTAGAATAGTTGAAAAAGTGGTCATCTGTAAGCAGTAAATAACAGTTCAAAAACTCTCCACAACAGCAGTGGAGTACCTACTGGGATGAAATGAACTTAGCAGTTTCGACGGTTTGAAGTGTGCTTGTTCTTTTCCTGATCCCTATCCCCGACCTCAGAGTCTTCAAGTTTACGAGTAATATCTGCAACCATTGGAATTTTATCACGGAACTGCTTTTTAAAGAACAGTTGCGCTGGAATTTTTCCGGTCACATTATGAGGTGTACTATTGTACATAATCATGTAATCCAACAAACTCCCGCTGCCAGTTCTTTTTCTCGACTTGGCATATTTTAAGGCGTTATAAAATCTCTTGATTCTGATGGTCAACTTCCCCATTTTGCTGAGGCCAGTAGAGTATTCTATTATACAAGATAATATTTCTTTCAGTGCAGAATAATTTAAAATCTTCACTGCAGAACTGCCTTCCATTGTGAGCAGATATTGTCATCTGGTTACCCAATCGACTGAAAATTTCTTTGAGATTTTTTATGATCTCTGCACTGGTGATCTTGCGAGATATCTTCACTTCTTTATACCGACTGAAGTAGTCCACAACAACTAATAGATAATCACCGCTTGGTATAGAACCCATCAGGTCGATAGCTATGTCCACCTACGGCTCATATGGTAACTCTCTTCGTTTTATTGAATTCGGAGGATTTGGTGCCGATACAAGGGTGCAGCTTTTACAAGACTTCACCAAGTTCTCGGCATCTTTATAGTACCTTGGCCACCATACTTTGGTTCTTAACCTAGCCTTCATTAACACTATCCCTGGATGTCCTTCATGGGCTGCTGTTAGGACTAGGCTGCGTAGTTTCTTAGGGATTACTATTTTAATCCCTCTCAATAAAATTCCCTCATAAAACATATTTCGTTTTGAAAAATTTTGTAAGTTTTTACTCCTTCATCCCATTTATTATTGTACAAGTCTTCTCTCATCTTCAGTATTTCCTGATCTTCTTTTGAACACTATGATATCCTTCAACGTAACAGCTACAGGTCTTGTACAATCTACAATTTGGTGTATGTGAAATTTCGGTCTATCCAATGAGAAATTTTCAAATTGGCACAGTCTTGATAAACAGTCTGCGGTGTTGTCTTTCCCAGGTTTGTAAATGACCTTAAACTTGTAAGTTTGAAGACGTAATATCCGCCTCTCAATTCTAGCACATGGTTTGGACTCGGGTCCAAATATGATCTCAAGTGGTTTATGATCTAACTCAAACTCCTTGCCGTACAGAAATATATTAAAATGTTCTATTGCCCAAACAAGAGCCAAAGCCTCTTTTTCTGTTTAGCAGTATCGCCTTTCGCAATTGGTTAGCGTTTTGTGACCATAAGCAATAATTCGAGGTCTTTTACTGTCTATTTGAACCAACACGCCTCCTAGCCCTACTGGGCTTGCATCTGCTATGACCATAGTGTGATCCTTAACGTCGTAATATCCTAGAGTAGAAATTGTAGAAAGTGCAGATTTTAATTTGTTAAATGCGGTCTCCTGCTTTATTCTCCAGAGCTCTTTTTAACTCTGATACTTTCCCCTGCTTATTTCTTAACAATTCTTTTAGGGTTCCGTTACAGTTGCTAAATTTGGTATCCATTTTCCAAGTTTATTAGTCCCAAAAACTCTGAAGCTCACCTACCTCGAATTTTTTGGATAGTTGATACGTATTTTGCTAATGGTTTAATGCCTTTGTCTGATAGTTCATGTCCTAGAAACTGCACTTTTCTTAATTTAAATTAGCACCTTCTCTTTCATGATTCCTTTTATATTTCTTACGGTTTTTTCATTATTGTTATTTTTACTTACTTGGTGTTTCCTTTTCAATTGCTGTCTTGTTTTACAATATTGTCTAAATTATCCTCTTAATCCACATTTCAAACAGTCTTTATCTTTCGCTGGGCACTTACTATCATGAGAAGCATGTCTTGAACTGCCACACCTCCGCATTCAATTGTTTGTTTTTTGTTGTTGTCTCCCTCTTTTTGACTTGTATCCACTTTATTAATCCCTTGATTTACGCCGTTACTTTCAAATTCTTCCATCTGTCGATTAACTGCTTCGAGAGCATTTGCTTCTACCACTATATTACTTAAAGTTATTGAATCTCCTGTTTGTAATATTTTCTTTCTAAATTCCCTAGAGGAACATTTCTCTGTTATTTGGTCTTAAAAAATTTGGGATGTGCAAGCGGGATTTAGAAAGGGAATGGGGTGTACAGATCAAGTCTTTTCCATGCGCATGATCGCGGAGAAGTTTTTGGCGAAAAACCAAAGAGTTTTTTGTGCGTTCATGGACTTGGAAAAGGCTTATGACAGAGTGGACAGGGATGTGTTATGGCAAACGCTGAACGCATTTAGGTTGAGCGCTGGTTTGATACAGGCATTAAAGTCTCTGTATAGGGACTCGAGTGCTTGTGTTAGAATCAACGGGGTCTACTCGGGCTGGTTTGGCATCCATAAAGGTGTCAGACAGGGCTGTGTAGCTTCCCCGTGGCTGTTCAACCTATTTATGGACAGCTGTTTGGAAAATTTGAAAGTTGAAGAATGCGGGGTAAGAATGGGTGAGTTAACCATCAAATGCCTTTTGTACGCCGATGATCAAGTCATACTTGCGTCGTCGGCGGCCGAGTTGCAAATGATGGTTACATTAATGAACAGGTCATTAAAAGAAAGGGGAATGAAAGTGAACGCAAGTAAGACGAAAGTGATGGTTTTTGAAAGAGATGAAAGCAAAACGGTATGTGAAATAAGAATAGAAGGAGAGTTAATTGAGCAAGTGGATGAGTTCGTATATTTGGGATGTGTATTCAGCAGGGATGGGAGATATGATAAGGACATTGAACGACGAGTGAATGCAGGAAATAAAGTAAATGGGGCTCTACACTCTATTGTGAAAAGTCAGAATGTGTCAAAAAAGGCACGTATGGCAATTCACAGTGCTGTATTAGTCCCTACTTTAACGTATGGTAGTGAAAGTTGGGTGTGGCAGAAGAAGCACGAGAGTAGAATAAATGCGGTAGAAATGCGGTCGCTAAGGAGTATGTTAGGGCTGAATCTGAGTGACAGGGTGAGAAACTGTGTGATAAAAGAAGAGTGTGGTTTGCAAGATGATGCGGTGACCAGGATTAAGAAAGGAATGCTTCGGTGGTTTGGTCATGTAGAAAGAATGAATGCGGAAAGACTGACAAAGCAAATATATGTTGCAGAAGTGAATGGAAGAGTCGGAAAGGGACGTCCTAGGCGGAAGTTTGTCGACCAAATTGGCGATATACTAAAAATGGGCCAAATTAAGAGTACCCTTAACCGACGAGCATGTATGCGTAGGTATATGAATGTGGAAGAGGCGAGAAAGGTATGTCAGGATCGTGCTAAATGGAAGTCTGTAGTCTCTGCCTACCCCTATGGGTGACAGGCGTGAGTGTTTATGTTATGTTATATGTATTATGTTATTGAATCTCCTGTTTGTAATATTTTCTTTCTAAATTCCCTAGAGGAACATTTCTCTGTTATTTGGTCAATAATTTGATCACCCTTATCTCTAAATTTACATTAATTTGCTTTTTGTCTTAATCGTATTAAGAATTTATCGAATTTTCATTTTGTTCTTGTTTATTCAACCGAAATAGATGGCGTTCATACATGATACTCTGTTTTGGTGCAAAAATGCATCCAGAGATTCTATAGCTGTATGAAAAACATCACCACTTTCAGCAGGTATTATGGTGGCGTCAGGGATATTATAATAGATTTCTTGCAATTCAAGCCCGCCAAAGTGTAACAAACATGCTCTCTTTTTCTCACTATTTTCTATACCTGATGCCTCAAGGTAAATAAAGAGTGCACGTTTCCAACGCTCCCATCTAGTACCTACAGATGTAGGTTCCCCCTCACAATCAAATTTCTCCAGTACGAGTTGCGATATGTTGAAATTTTAATGTACTAAATTCTTTACTAGTAGGACTACCTGAAACCAAATGATTCTAAATTCAAGCACTTTGCTTGAACTTGTCCAGTATTCCGTTAGAATACACCAGTACAATGTCAATTAAATATTGTGATGTGTCAATTTAATGACCAGCTATGCTGCTAAAATATCATAGTCAGTGTCAATTTAATGACCAGCGATGCTGCTAAAATATTGTGCTCAATGTCAATTTAATGACCAGGTACGCTGCTAAAATATTGTGCTCAGTGTCAATTTAATGACCAGCTATGCTGCTAAAATATTGTGCTCAGTGTGAATTTAATGACCAGCTACGCTGCTAAAATATTGTGCTCAGTGTCAATTTAATGACCAGCTACGCTGCTAAAATGTTGTGCTCAGTGTCAATGTAATGACCAGCTACGCTGCTAAAATATCATGATCATTGTCAATTTAATGACCAGCTACGCTGCTAAAATATCATGATCATTGTCAATTTAATGACCAGCTACGCTGCTAAAATATCATGATCATTGTCAATTTAATGACCAGCTACGCTGCTAAAATATCATGATCATTGTCAATTTAATGACCAGCTACGCTGCTAAAATATTGTGCTCAGTGTCAATTTAATGACCCGCTTACGCTGCTAAAAACATGATCAGTGTCAATTAAATGACCAGCTTACGCTGCTAAAAACATGATCAGTGTCAATTAAATGACCAGCTTACGCTGCTAAAAACATGATCAGTGTCAATTAAATGACCAGCTACGCTGCCATTATCTCATAAATGTCTGCTTGATTTATGCCAATTTAATGGCCGGGTGTTACCTGCTGAATTTTTTTTAAACATTTTTGATAAATAAATTTGGTTGAAATTTATGACAAGCCTATCACGGATTGGAATCGAAGGAACCATTTGTTAAACATCATAAATTTAATTCGTTAAACATTTGCCAAACCGACAGGGAATCGAACTCGGCACCGCACAATACAATATTCAATCTCAATATATAATAAACTAGGCACAAATAATTTCTAGATATTTATCTCTTGACTGAATTTGAAATTAAATTATGATTTTACGATGATATAATGTAAAAATTTTACATGATTAAAACTACTTTTACCGATTTTATCGCGTTTATTTTTACATATAAGAAATTTTTAAATATAAGAAATCATTATGTAAAAATTTTAATAAAATATGTTATGTATAATTTATATGAATTTTAATTTTAAGGGGATATAGTAAGTCAGCTCAAATTCTAATTTCGCTCGCAATTCCCCGCGCGTCGTATGCTATGTACGGACATATTTGTAATCACTAATAATGTAAGTAGATAGGTCATTCAGATACTTATTTCATTAGGTTTATCATATTTATGCCTGATTCTTAACGCCAACCCCGTCGCTTCTTATTTTTATTACGGTTATTTCCCATTTTAACTTTACGTCGTCCTGTTGCGTAATGTGTATTTTGATCGTAAGCGACACAACTTCCCCTTCAAAAGCCGAAGCGATACAAACCGGGCGGCAGGAATCAAGCTTCAAGACGCCGATGGTTTAAGTAATTTATTTTTACGTAATGGTATTTAAAAAAAAGTCAATAACATAAGCACTGCTTTATAGTTAGTTCAGTTAGTATGCAAAGTTTCATGATCTTATTTAAAGTATTTTAGGAATAACAGCGGTTTATTGTTCAGTTTGGAGGTAACTTTGGATTTTTTGTTCTATCGAGAAAATTTTACGGAATCGTGTTTTCGTCTAACATAGTCCTTAACATTAATCCTCAACTTTACCATATATTTCTTTCAAAATTAATGCTGCAATATTTTCGGCATAACGGAGGATCTTGCTAAGCCATTTAAGGTTATATTTCCCCTTAAGGTCGGTAATGTATAGTGCGATATGCATTTACATTTTGAACATCCATTCGGGTAGTTATCATATACATAGTCTAAAATGCGTTCAACGTCGTTTGTGTAAAATTATATCTGATTCCATATTAGAACAGCCTCTGAACTCATCTCACTTCACTTAAATACCATAATACCATATAAAGTACAAAATAAAATTAGAAGTAATTTTATTGACCTACTAATTTTATTGATTTACCTTCATGTGAATACATCACGAGGTTCAGTGTAGTACATTTAATATTAGTAGTTATCATGTTAATCCACAGTACAAAGTAAATAATGCAGTAATATCATAAAATTGCAGCATGAAACACCATAAAATTACACTGTGTATAAAATTTCTGGCAATAATTATAAAAATAAGTTAATGATTTTTTAGACTTGTTTATTCCTATTTTCCTTTATTTTTAACTAAAAGTACTTACCGTTTTCCTCGTCGCCACATGTATTGTACACTGTTTATTAACAACTTATCTTGGCTCGTCAACGCACCACCACACGTGTTACCGGGCCGGCTGTCGGACCGAGACTGCCACTTTTGTTACCCCCACCTTGTGACGTATGCGCTCGAGACAAGTTGGTATATATACATATACTACACTGCGCAATACAATATTGAGCGATATGGCGCAACTTCATCAACTAGGCAATACTGTCCTGCACGAGCATTTCAGTATTCGCTCGCTATGGACGACATTGTTCTTGCTGCGGCGACTTGTAGCGCTATTTTATTATTAATCAAAAACAAAAAAGAAAGAAAAGGAATAGGCGTATCTTATAATAGGCGAATAGGACTTTTGTTATCCCACAAACAAGGATGTAAGCGAACTGCATCAATAAAGTTAATAATCTTTTCATTATTCCACGACAAAGACGACGCCATTTTAAAATGCAGTCACAACAAACAGAAGGACGCGCTGGACTGACGACGCCTTGCCGCGCGCTATCCTACTTCCACCCGACCTCTCGCGAGGAGAGGCGAAAGCAAGACAGCAAGTCGCAAAACAAATAAGTGCGAATGAGATATATACAATAATTGCTAGGAATGTCCAAGCCCATTGGATATTCGTCAATTCGTATCTGCGACATTGAGCGATATGAAATATCTGGAGCAATTAGAAGCAATATCGCCGAATAATTGCCGCAATTTGCTCCATTGCTTTGAAATTGCTCCAGATCGGTCCATTCGAGTCACCGAGCAATTATTACCCTCGTGTAAGCGCACCTTTACTTATTCACTCCATATTAGCGGTTGTCGACGGAGTGAAGTGTGCTGAGTTGAGAAATTTAATATTTGTGGTGACTAGAGTAGTTGATGAAACTACAGTATTTAAAACCGCAACTACTATGTCTTAAATAATTTAGTAAATATTACCTAGAAAAAGTTGCCGTAAAACACGTTGAGAGTGATTCTGAAAACAATAAAATAATTATTTTATAAAGAATTATGGTGTAAGTCTGTGCAATAAAAAATTATAAAAAGTTCTTTTAAATTTACACTCGACCTACAGTGGCGCCACCCTTATTCAGCGCTTTTCTACGGACACATTTTTATAAAGAGTTCTCCTTATATCTACACTCCATAATTACTATAATATAAACTATCCATACTACATACCCTTGATATTGTTACGAGCTTGAGGTTCGTGACAATAAAAATTGCCGATAGAATTACCTAAATTAACACTTTAATTTACTTTATACAAATTAAAGTTAAAAACACTAATAATTAAACACACTAATTCACTTAATTCCGCTCCGAAGCTTCGCTTGTGTCGCCGAGTTCAACTCTGCTCGATCGCATCTTGCAGCGCCTATTTATTTAAATTAGCAAAGAAACATCCCGAATATTCAGGTAAATGCGCGCAAAGGGACGAGTGTGCGAGTATAGACTTTCCAGAAACTTAGTTGTTCGGATGGCGCTGTCAATTGAGAGATTTGTGATGTCATTCTCTGCAAAGCTCCCATCGCTCTCGTTCCTGACACTAGATGGCGCTAGTTGACTTATTCACACAACACTGCCCCCTCCTAAGACATGCTCGTCCCGAGCTTTATCGGTCCCATAATAACGCGCCAAGCGATCCACATGGACGATCTTAGGAGTCCCTCTTGCGCCTTTCTGTATCCGGTAGGTCACATCGTTGATCCTGATTACAATCCGGTAGGGCCGTCCCATTTAGCTTGAAGCTTAGGAGATTTCCCTTTGCTGCGGACTGGATTGTGCAACCACACTAATGAACCTTCGTTGAACCCTTTATTGTTCATTTTGCGGTCGTACCGGGTTTTCATTTTCTCAGACATTTGCTGGCCCGATTGTCTGACGTGCTCATAAATGTCATTCATTTTGTTCCGCAAGTCATTTGCATAATCGGTTATACTGCGTGGAGCATCAAGTGGTATCCCGGTGATCAGGTCTGCAGGCAGCCGTAATTCTCTTCCAAAGTTTGCGAAAGCTGGTGTCACTGCTGTACTTTCGTGAACAGAACTTCGATATGACAACAAAAACGGTTGTATGTGCTTGTCCCAATCTCGTTTCCGGTTGTCTACAACTTTTGCTAGGTACCTCTCCAATGTCTGATTAAATCGTTCCACCATTCCATCAGATTGCGGGTGATAAGAAGTCGTTCTTGTTTTATGAGTAGCCATAACTCGGCAAGTTTCCTGGAATATTTGAGACTCAAAATTCCTTCCTTGATCGCTGTGAATCTCTAAAGGTACTCCAAAACGACAGAAGACTTCATGAACTAGTTTATCCGCAACTGTTCAAGCTTCTTGATTTGGAATGGCGAAGACTTCTGGCCACTTAGTGAAGTAATCCATCACAACCATGAAATACTTGTTACCGCTTTCACTCTCTGGAAACGGCCCCGCCACGTCAATGGCTATTCTCTCCCATGGTGCACCAACATTGTACAACTTCAATGCACCTCTACTACGAGTCTGAGGTCCCTTTACAGCCGCACAACTTGTACATTTGCGACACCAGTCCTCGACATCGTTTCGACAGTGGACCCAGTAAAACCGTTCTCGGATCTTCAGTAGAGTTCGTTTAACTCCCAGATGGCCTCCTGAACAATCATTATAGTACAGCTGTAGCACATCCGGTACTTTAGCTTTAGGGACAACCATTTGCAAATGACAGCTGTCTCCCCCAACATTTTCCCATTTACGGCACAGAACTCCATCCTGAAGCAGCAAGCTGTCCCACTGGGCCCAATAGCTTTTAGTGGTCGAACTCATTGCTGAGACGTCGCTCCATATAGGCTTGGGAGCACTGGCCTTTATCCATTCCAGAATCGGCTTGATGTCCGGATCTTCCTGCTGTGCATGTTGTAAGTTGTCCTTCCATTCGTTGCCGAGGTGGTCCGTCCTGAGCATCCTCACGGATACCTCTTCCTTACTCTCTTGCCTAGTACAATGTTTGCAATCTTCAGGACAAGGTCTTCTTGACAATGCATCTGCGTTGCCGTGAGATTTTCCGCTGCGATGCTCGATCTCAAAGTTGTATTCCTGCAGTAGTTCAATCCACTTCGCAACTTGTCCTTCTGGATTTTTAAACTGCAATAGCCATTTTAGTGCAGCATGGTCAGTTCTTAAGTGAAATTTTCGCCCCAGAAGATATTTGCTAAAATGCTGCAACGACTTTACCACAGCGAGCAATTCGCGTCTTGTGACACAATAGTTCCTTTCCGGTTTTGACAACGACTTGCTGAAGTACGCTATCACGACCTCTTGGTCACCATTCCGTTGAGACAACACACCGCCAAGTCCTATATCACTTGTGTCTGTGTCAACTATAAATTCTTTGCTTGCATCAGGGTATCCCAAAATAGGTGTTTTGCACAGACGGTCCTTGAGCTCCTGGAATGCGATATTACAACTTTCCTCCCAGCAGAAATGTCGCTTCTCCTCGGTTAGCTTGTGCAGAGGTTTGGCTATATCTGCAAAGTTCTTCACAAATAGCCGGTAATAGGAGCACAAACCCAAAAACGCTCTAACCTGCGTCTTGTCTTTTGGAACCGGTCAACCCTTGAAAGCGGCGATTTTCTCCGGATCCGTACGGATACCTTCTTCCGACACTACATACCCTAAAAAGTTAACTTGTCGTTTGAATAGTGAACATTTCTTCGGACTCAACTTGAGATTGGCACTCTGAATCTTCATGAGCACGCGTTCCAGGTTCTGAAGGTGTTCCTCAAACGTACGGCCCACGATGATGATGTCATCCAAGTAGACCAGACAGGCATCGCCAATTAGGCCGGTAAGTACAAGCTCCATCAGCCTTTCAAACGTTGCTGGAGCATTGCACAACCCAAACGGCATTACTTTAAATTGCCACAGACCCTTTCCCGTCGAGAACGCAGTTTTCTCCTTGTCCTTAGGGTCAATTTCAACTTGCCAGTAGCCACTTTTTAGATCCAGCGTGCTAAACCACTTTACTCCTGTAAGCATGTCCAGCGTGTCATCAATTCTTGGCAAGGGATAGCTGTCCTTCTTCGTAACGTCGTTCAGACGGCGGTAGTCAACACAAAACCGCATGCTGCCATCCTTCTTCTTCACCAGCACCACTGGTGAACACCATGGACTAGAGGAAGGTTCAATAACACCATCCTTCACCATTCCTTCAATCATGGTTTCCACTTCCTTTTCACGTGCTACCGGCAATCTTCTTGGCCGCTGACGGATAGGCAATTCTTCTCCTGTGTTTATTTTGTGTTGAACTAAGCCAGTCTTTCCTATGTCAGCATCGTTTGATGAGAATACATCGGCGTACTTGAGTAACAACTTCTTCGCCTTGACCAATTCGTTCGGGGAGAGAACACTGCGACAGTCTTCCAAAAGTGTGGTCACTCTCGTTTCTGCATCCTTGCTGGGGGTCCCAGTCGATAGACATTGGCACCGACGTAACCAATCCACTTCCTCACAAGTGCCAACCAGTGTGCCTTTTTCTATAATCTGTTCCCGGTCGCAAAGGTTCAGCACACGTACTCCTGAGATGTCAGTGGTCCTGACCAAGGTTCGAGCTACTTTCCATGGAAGGTCATTGTTTACTCTTTCCACAAGTACACAACGGTGAGCTTGCCCAGTGTTTCGAGGAAGACTAACCGGAACAATCGTTTCCGATCTAGGCGGAAGAACAATCTTCCTAATGCTGTACACGTTCCCTGGTATCGCATCTTCCATAAAAAGTTCCTCCTGTCCACATTTCAAAACACCTTGCTTAACGTCGATCTCACAACAATTATTCCTCATAAAGTCTAGGCCTAGGATGCAGTCGTCCATTATATCAGCCACGATGACATTATGCAGGTAGATCACGTTGCCTAGCTTCAACTCCATCTCCTTCTCTCCACGGACGGGTATACGCTGACCGGTGGCTGTTACCAAATTAATGCGTTCTCGGTTGTATGCGGAGTCCCCAAGGAACTGACTTATAAGTTGGGAACTAACAACCGTACGAGAGGCTCCAGTGTCTATGGTCAGCTTACACGGCATTCCGTTGATCTCGCCCTTTATGATTAGGCTGTTCCCATCATGGGTTTGTGAGATCGAGATCCTTGGGGCTCTTTTAACATCAGCCAGCACCCGCCCGCAGTTCTGGCTTTTACTCGTTTCCGTGCTGCTGCTGGGCGGTGCTGTTGGCCGCACTACCCTCCTGAGATCGTTCAATTTCCCTTTCTAGGGTTCTCTTAGGGCAGCTGGATCGAAGATGGCCCTTTTCCCCACAGCCATAGCACCTTGGGCTGTATCCTTTGTTGCGGTCGCGAACTGTAGCTGCTGCAACCTCCCTGACGCGATGGGAACGATGATCCTGCCGCACGGCTTCCACTTCCAGTGCATGGGCCAAGGCGTCCTTAAGCATCTCGTGGTGCCCGAGCCTCACAGCAGCTCTGACTTCCAGGTCGCGGATGCCGTCGATGAACGTCTGCACCAGGTTCCCTTCAATGAGCGCAGGTACAGACCGGTATGCTTTTCGCACCAGCTTCTCCACCTCTAGAGCCCATTGCTGCAGGTTTTCGTTGATGCGCTGCACGCGATCTTTAAGCTGCGCACGAAAGACGTGTTCCAGGTGAGCGTCGCCATATCTCGCCTCCAATGCCTCAAGGGGTTGCTCATAAGTCACTTCCTCACCGAGAGCTTCCAGAACTGTTAAGGCCTGGTCGCGCAGGCCTAGTGTGAGAGCAGTCATGGCCTGACTTTTATTCCAGCCGTTCGCCTTCATAACAGCCTCGAACTGGATTTTGTAGGCTGACCAGGAAGAGGTACCGTCGAACGGTGGCCCCATGAACCCACGTAGCGAAGGTGTTGTAGCTACTACGGGAGCTGTAGCTCCATCTCCAAGTTTGAGTTCGTCGAGTGATTTCTTCATGTCAGCCATTACGTTGTCAACCCGATGGTTTACTTGGTCGATTCGGGTTTCAGCTTTCTCGATTCGGTTTTCAGCTTTCGCGATTTGGGTTTCAGCTTCCGACAGGCGGTTGTCATGCAGAGCAACCCTATCCTTCACCTCTTTTATCTCCTTCCCGAAGGTAGCGTGAAGGTCCTTCATGAGGAGCATCTGCTCCTCCAACCGACGGGCCTGGTCTTCCTGTCGGCGGGCCTGTTCCTCCTGTCCGCCCCGCAGCTGCTCTTCCAATCGGCGTGCCTGTTCCGCCTGCTGGCGAGCCTGTTCCGCCTGCTGGCGAGCCTGTTCCTCCTGTCGGCGAGCCTGTTCCTCCTGTCGGCGAGCCTGCTCCTGCAGCATCACCATCAGGGCACCTAAGTCAGGTGCTGCAGATGTAGGGGCTAGTGACGGGCCTGCAGCCGGTGGCTGACCCTCCGACGTCTGCGGCGTTGCACCACCAAATCTCCTTTGGTCCGTCTCCTGCTGGCGTTGACTTCGGGTACGGACACCCTCCGTTTCCTCCTTAGGTAAAATCGGCATGATTTTATCCCACTTCTGACACCAATTGTTACGAGCTTGAGGTTCGTGACAATAAAAATTGCCGATAGAATTACCTAAATTAACACTTTAATTTACTTTATACAAATTAAAGTTAAAAACACTAATAATTAAACACACTAATTCACTTAATTCCGCTCCGAAGCTTCGCTTGTGTCGCCGAGTTCAACTCTGCTCGATCGCATCTTGCAGCGCCTATTTATTTAAATTAGCAAAGAAACATCCCGAATATTCAGGTAAATGCGCGCAAAGGGACGAGTGTGCGAGTATAGACTTTCCAGAAACTTAGTTGTTCGGATGGCGCTGTCAATTGAGAGATTTGTGATGTCATTCTCTGCAAAGCTCCCATCGCTCTCGTTCCTGACACTAGATGGCGCTAGTTGACTTATTCACACAACAATATGTATAGGTAATAAGGATGCCCGGATTTCTTGTTTTGAATCGATCTTCTGGATTGTATCCTCGTGAATCGATTCAAGATTTAATCATATTGCATTGAATCAATCTTATTCGATCTCGGTAAATCGTATCGTAATTTTATGAAAATAAATAAAAGCACAGTATGTATGTAAAATTATTTATTTTAATGCTTATTACGGCATCTATTGAGTTCTTCCAAATTATTATTTTTAAAACAGGTTTTACATTATAAATTCCAGCTATATTATTCCAACATATAAACTCTTAAAAATAATAGTGTTACGCGTTCAAATCGGCGCACTAGCGCCATCTAGTCTTGAACTGAAGAACTAAACTTCTTGAAGTTTAAAACTCGAACTCTCGGTACCTTGCGCGTGTTTACTTGAACATTCTGGATATTTTGCTAATTTATATAAATAGGCGCTGCAAGATGCGATCGAAGTAGAGTAGAACTCGACGACACAAGCGAAGCTTCGGAGCGGAATTAAGTGAATTAGTGTGTTTATTTATTAGTGTTTTTAACTTTAATTTGTGTAAAGTAAATTAAAGTGTTAATTTAGGTAATTCTATCGGCAATTTTTATTGTCACGAACCTCAAGCTCGTAACAATTGGTGTCAGAAGTGGGATAAAATCATGCCGATTTTACCTAAGGAGGAAACGGAGGGTGTCCGTACCCGAAGTCAACGCCAGTAGGAGACGGACGAACGAAGATTTGGTGGTGCAACGCTGCAGACGTCGGAGGGCCAGCCACCAGCTGCAGGCCCGTCGGTAGCTCCTACATCTGCAGCACCTGACTTAGGTGCTCTGATGGTGATGCTGCAGGAGCAGGCTCGGCGACAGGAGGAGCAGGCTCGCCGACAGGAGGAACAGGTCCGTCGGTTGGAAGAGCAGCTTCGGGGTGGACAGGAGGAACAGGTCCGTCAGTTGAAAGAGCAGCTGCAGAGCGGACAAGAGGAACAGGCCCGCCGACAGGAGGAACAGGCCCGTCGGTTGGAAGATCAGCAGGCGGAACAGGCTCGTCGGTCGGAAGAGCAGATGCTCCTCATGAAGGACCTTCACGCTACCTTTGGGAAAGAGATAAGGCAGGTGAAGGATAGGATTGCTCAACACGACAACCGTCTGTCGGAAGCTGAAACCCGAATCGAAGAACATGAAACCCGAATCAACCATGTAAACCATCGGGTTGACAACGTGATGGGTGACGTGAAGAAAACGCTGAACGACCTCAAACTTGGGGATGGAACTGCAGCCCCCGCAGTAGTTACTACACCTTCGCTACGTGGGTTCAAGTTCAAGGTACCACCGTTCGACGGAACTTCTTCCTGGTCGGCCTACAAAATCCAGTTCGAGACCGTCATGGAGGCAAACGGCTGGAATAAAAGCCATGCCATGACTGCACTCACCTTAGGCCTGCGCGACCAAGCCTTAACCGTGTTGGAAGCTCTCGGTAAGAAAGTGACCTACGAGCAGCTCCTTGAGGCATCGGAGGCGAGATATGGTGACGCTCACCTGGAACACGTCTTTCGCGCGCAGCTTAAAGATCGCGTGCAACGCAGCGACGAAAACCTGCAGCAGTGGGCGCTTGAGGTGGAGAAGATGGTTCGAAAAGCATACCAGTCTGTACCTGCGCTCATTGAAGGGAACCTGGTGCAGACATTCATCGACGGTACCCGCGACCTGGAAGTCAGAGCTGCTGTGAGGCTCGGGCACCACGAGACGCTTAAGGACGCCTTGGCCCATGCACTGGAGGTAAAAGCCGTGCGGCAGGATCATCGTTCCCATCGCGTCAGGGAGGTTGCAGCAGCTACAGTTGCGACCGCAGCAAAGGATACAGCCCTAGGTGCTATGGCTGTGGGGAAAAGGGCCATCTTCGATCCAGCTGCCCTAAGCGAACCCTATAAAGGGAAGGTGAACGATCCCAGGAGGGTAGTGCGGCCAACAGCACCGCCCAGCAGCAGCAGGGAAACGAGTAAAAGCCAGAACTGCGGGGCGGGTGCTGGCTGATGTTAAAAGAGCCCCAAGGATCTCGATCTCACAAACCCATGATAGGAACAGTCTAATCATCAAGGGCGAGGTCAACGGAATGCCGTGTAAACTGACCATAGACACTGGAGCCTCTCGTACGGTTGTTAGTTCCCAACTTATAAGTCAGTTCCTTGGGGACTCCGCATACAACCGAGAACGCATTAATTTGGTAACAGCCACCGGTCAGCGTATACCCGTCCGTGGAGAGAAGGAGATGGAGTTGAAGCTTGGCAACGTGATCTACCTGCATAATGTCATCGTGGCTGATATAATGGACGACTGCATCCTAGGCCTAGACTTTATGAGGAATAATTGTTGTGAGATCGACGTTAAGCAAGGTGTTTTGAAATGTGGACAGGAGGAACTTTTTATGGAAGGTGCGTTACCAGGGAACGTGTACAGCATTAAGAAGATTGTTCTTCCGCCGAGATCGGAAACGATTGTTCCGGTTAGTCTTCCCCGAAACGCTGGGCAAGCTCACCGTTGTGTACTTGTGGAAAGGGTAAATAATGACCTTCCATGGAAAGTAGCTCGAACCTTGGTCAGAACCACTGACATCTCATGAATACGTGTGCTGAACCTTTGCGACCGGGAACAGATTATAGAAAAAGGCACACTGGTTGGCACTTGTGAGGAAGTGGATTGGTTACGTCGGTGCCAATATATATCGAGTGGGACCCCCAGCAAGGATTCAGAAACGAGAGTGACCACACTTTTGGAAGACTGTCGCAGTGTTTTCTCCCCGAACGAATTGGTCAAGGCGAAGAAGTTGTTACTCAAGTACGCCGATGTGTTCTCGTCAAACGATGCTGACATAGGAAAGACTGGCTTAGTTCAACACAAAATAAACACAGGAGAGGAATTGCCTATCCGTCAGCGGCCAAGAAGATTGCCGGTAGCACGTGAAAAGGAAGTGGAAACCATGATTGAGGGAATGGTGAAAGATGGTGTTATTGAACCTTCATCTAGTCCATGGTGTTCACCCGTGGTGCTGGTAAAGAAGAAGGATGGCAGCATGCGGTTCTGTGTTGATTACCGCCGTCTGAACGACGTTACAAAGAAGGACAGCTATCCCTTGCCAAGAATTGATGACACGTTGGACATGCTTACAGGAGTAAAATGGTTTAGCACGCTGGATCTAAAAAGTGGCTACTGGCAAGTTGAAATTGACCCTAAGGACAAGGAGAAAACTGCGTTCTAGACGGGAAAGGGTCTGTGGCAATTCAAAGTAATGCCGTTTGGGTTGTGCAATGCTCCAGCAACGTTTGAAAGGCTGATGGAACTTGTACTTACCGGGCTAATTGGCGATGCCTGTCTGGTCTACTTGGATGACATCATCATCGTGGGCCGTACGTTTGAGGAACACCTTGAAAAACTGGGACGCGTGCTCATGAAGATTCAGAGTGCCAATCTCAAGCTGAGTCCGAAGAAATGTTCACTGTTCAAACGGCAAGTCAACTTTTTGGGGTATGTAGTGTCGGAAGAAGGTATCCGCACGGATCCAGAGAAAATTGCAGCTGTAAAGGATTGGCCGGTTCCAAAAGACAAGACGCAGGTTAGAGCATTTTTGGGTTTGTGCTCCTATTACCGGCTATTTGTGAAGAACTTTGCAGATATAGCCAAACCTCTGCACAAGCTAACCGAGGAGAAGCGACATTTCTGCTGGGAGGAAAGTTGTAATATCGCATTCCAGGAGCTCAAGGACCGTCTGTGCAAAACACCTATTTTGGGATACCCTGATGCAAGCAAAGAATTTATAGTTGACACAGACACAAGTGATATAGGACTTGGCGGTGTGTTGTCTCAACGGAATGGTGACCAAGAGGTCGTGATAGCGTACTTCAGCAAGTCGTTGTCAAAACCGGAAAGGAACTATTGTGTCACAAGACGCGAATTGCTAGCTGTGGTAAAGTCGTTGCAGCATTTTAGCAAATATCTTCTGGGGCGAAAATTTCACTTACGAACTGACCATGCTGCACTAAAATGGCTATTGCAGTTTAAAAATCCAGAAGGAAAGTTGCGAGGTGGATTGAACTACTGCAGGAATACGACTTTGAGATCGATCATCGCAGCGGGAAATCTCATGGCAACGCAGATGCATTATCACGAAGACCTTGTCCTGAAGATTGCAAGCATTGTACTAGGCAAGAGAGTAAGGAAGTGGTATCCGTGAGGATGCTCAGGGCAGACCATCTCAGCAACGAGTGGAAGGACAGCTTTCAACGTGCACAGCAGGAAGATCTGGACATCAAGCCGATCCTGGAATGGATGAAGGCCAGTGCTCCCAAGCCCATGTGGAGCGACGTCTCAGCGATGAGTTCGACCACTAAAAGTTATTGGGCCCAGTGGGACAGCTTACTGCTTCAGGATGGAGTTCTGTGGCGTAAATGGGAAAATGTTCGGGGAGACAGCTGTCATTCACAAATGGTTGTCCCTAAAGCTAAAGTACCGGATGTTTTACAGCTGTACCATAATGATTATTCAGGAGGCCATCCGGGAGTTAAACGAACTCTACTGAAGATCCGAGAACGGTTTTACTGGGTCCACTGTCGAAACGATGTCGAGGACTGGTGTCGCAAATGTACAAGTTGTGCGGCTGTAAAGGGACCTCAGACTCGTAGTAGAGGTGCATTGAAGTTGTACAATGTTGGTGCACCATGGGAGAGAATAGCCATTGACGTGGCGGGGCCGTTTCCGGAGAGTGAAAGCGGTAACAAGTATTTCATGGTTGTGATGGATTACTTCACTAAGTGGCCAGAAGTCTTCGCCATTCCAAATCAAGAAGCTTCTACAGTTGCTGATAAGCTAGTTCATGAAGTCTTCTGTCGTTTTGGTGTACCTTTAGAGATTCACAGCGATCAAGGAAGGAATTTTGAGTCTCAAATATTCCAGGAAACTTGCCGAGTTATGGGTACTCATAAAACAAGAACGACTTCTTATCACCCGCAATCTGATGGAATGGTAGAACGATTTAATCAGACATTGGAGAGGTACCTAGCAAAAGTTGTAGACAATCGGCAACGAGATTGGGACAAGCACATACAACCGTTTTTGTTGTCATATCGAAGCGCTGTTCACGAAAGTACAGCAGTCACACCAGCTTTCGCAAACTTTGGAAGAGAATTACGGCTGCCTGCAGACCTGATCACCGGGATACCACCTGATGCTCCACGCAGTATAACCGATTATGCAAATGACTTGCGGAACAAAATGAATGACGTTTATGAGCACGTCAGACAATCGGGCCAGCAAATGTCTGAAAAGATGAAAACCCGGTATGATCTCAAAATGAACAACAAAGGGTTCGACGAAGGTTCACTTGTGTGGTTGCACAATCCAGTCCGCAGCAAAGGGAAATCTCCTAAGCTTCAAGCTAAATGGGACGGCCCGTACCGGATTGTGACCATGATCAACGATGTAACCTACCGGATACAGAAAGGCGCAAGAGGGACTCCTAAGATCGTCCATGTGGATCGCCTAGCGCGTTATTATGGGACCGATAATGCTCGGGACGAGCATGTCTTAGGAGGGGGCAGTGTTACGCGCTTAAATCGGCGCACTAGCGCCATCTACTCTCGAACCGAAGAACTAAACTTCTTGAAGTTTAAAACTCGAACTCTCGGTACCTTGCGCGTGTTTACTTGAACATTCTGGATATTTTGCTAATTTATATAAATAGGCGCTGCAAGATGCGATCGAAGTAGAGTTGAACTCGGCGACACAAGCGAAGCTTCGGAGCGGAATTAAGTGAATTAGTGTGTTTAATTATTAGTGTTTTTAACTTTAATTTGTGTAAAGTAAATTAAAGTGTTAATTTAGGTAATTCTATCGGCAATTTTTATTGTCACGAACCTCAAGCTCGTAACAATAGTATTGCCAGCCGCACTGGATTTAGCCTCTTACGGTCGTCAGTTAATGTATTTTTAATAGACACTTCAATTTTATTTATTTGTATAGAATTATATGTAATTAATTAAAATAAATTAATATTTCGGCTATTGCTGTAGTAAAACTTTCTTCACTTTTGCTGGTAGTATTT
Organism: Parnassius smintheus behrii; assembly: GCA_036936625.1. Classification (NCBI taxonomy): domain Eukaryota; kingdom Metazoa; phylum Arthropoda; class Insecta; order Lepidoptera; family Papilionidae; genus Parnassius; species Parnassius smintheus. The sequence continues at coordinate 19,453,038 of JAUPFT010000030.1, read as the reverse complement.
CCACTGTAGTTTTAGCCATTTGTTTACACATTGCACATTTGATAAAAAAGCTCAAACGTTTGATTTAGTTGGCGGGGCCATATTAAAAAGTATTTTAAAATAATAGTTTACGCTCACAGAACAGCTCAACTTTTCGTATCGCAATAATACAAAGGATGAAAGATCATAGAACACTTACATAGATACTAACATAAACAAAATATTATACCTACCTTCTTATTTCTCTTATAACTCGAAGATACTCTCATTCAATGTGTAGATAGGTAATTTTATTTTGTTTAAGTTATTCTGTCCCCTTCCCGTCAATACGATAGGTATGCAAAAACCGGTTGGTACGTTACGGTTAAGTTGATGTTTAGGTTAAACGATTTTTTCATATGATCTTATGGACATACGATTCGTTCGATCTGGGTGAAGATGACATTCCCTTCAATCGATTCAAAAATCGGTAGATCATATGGCCGTGAATCGATCTTCCAGAAAATAGATTCAGATGGGGCATCCCTAATGTACCTTGGTAAGGTACCTTGGTCTTCCCAATATATTACTTTCCTCTATTTATAGCTCCAAGCCGTAGACAGAGAAACCTATAGACAAATAGACGCCTTCTTTCGCAATCGCACACGAAAAAGAGATTTATGCATGCGTTTTGGATAGAAATAAAGCGGTGTGATTGTTTGTCTCTTTCTCCGTGCCGGTTTTTATTGTTTAGCAAACTACACTTTGCAAACAACTTTGACAGTTCGTAGCGATCTAAGGAGTTTACAAGTTGGTTTAACTGAGAAAAAGTGTTTTGTGTACTTAAGATTGGTGAATCTTGTTCAGTTCAGTTCTTAGAACAAATATGAATTTTATCTAAATATGTTTAAAAGTCATAAAGATTATTGTATAACCTAAAACTACGCTATCGTCCTTTCTCATTCGAGGCCGCGCTAATCACTAGTCTATAGGTTTCTCTGTCTACGGTCCAAGCAGTACTATAGAGAAGAGTTATTATTGCTATTTTAATTTCTGGCAGATCAAGACATCAAAGAGTATTTCAATATGTACCTATATGACAAGATCACTACCTATCCAGACATTAGGAGTAATTATAATTAACAAATAATGATACACCGGTACACCAATATTGACTTGTATCTAGCGTGGACACTTCAGTGTGTCTCGCTTTATGCAGTGAGTGTTGCCATTAAAATGCTATTTTCGTAAAATTTGGGTTTTTTCATTCATTCATTTGTTCGTTACAGCCTAAGTTCCCATAGATTGTCTCATAAGGGAGTTATTTGCCGTAGCTCCCACTCTTGACATGCGAGATGAAAACCACATATTAAGTTATTATCGGGAAGAAACCGCTGCCCGTCTCCTCTTTCCTCCTGTCCCAGATATATGGGGCCAGATATTTGCCGTAGTGGTAGATGGGTAACTAGAAAATAAAAAACTGCGGCTACGACCGCAGTTTTTTTTTATTTTTTAGTTGTTAGAAAGAAGATTTCTCTTACAAAGGCTGATATGAGGTATTGAATTTACATACTCGTACACAGTTAAATTCAGTCGTAAGTTGAAGTATTTTTCTATCGACAAAATCACGGAATTTTGAATAATGAAACTTTTAGATTTTAAATTGTGTGGTTGCGCGGAAAAAAGAATCGGGTACTCTCATATATTTTGTTCAGTTGTATATTGCTCGCCAGTGTCCGTCCTTCCTGTATCCACACATTCTTTCGGCCTTTTCCTTTTTTGCCTTTTTGGCCAATGAGGAACGCGCCCCGCCAAGATGTAAGTGGTGGAAGTGGCCTGCTAATATAAGGACACGCACTGCAGTCGCTCGCTCCTTCTTCTCTCGCATCATAGTTCACTCCGCTAGTTGTTGTTGCACCTCTGTGGCAGTCAACCACAGAACCACTAGAAGTAACTGTCTCGCGTAATGCGAGTTATCGTCGCGCATTGCTCTCTTCCAACACACCACTAGACCAGGAGCGTCCACCGTGACACCGGAAGGAACTCCACCCCGGTAAGTGCGTTCTTTCCTTTTCTCCTTCCTTTTTTTGTTGCTTTACTTGAGCCCTTTTTTTGTTTTGTTCTTTCCTATCACATTTTCTCCTACCGGCTCAAGTGAACCCCCACCTTGACCCTGGTGAAGTGGTAGATTAGGAGGAGCGAGTGCATCGTTCAAGGCTATTACGTGCCACGTCAGCCATCTTGTTTGGGGTATCAGGAAACCGTACATACAGTGCACCTAGTAACATCTCGCAAGATGAGGTCAAGGCCCGACCGGGGAATCGGACTCTAGAACCCCTAGGCCCATCGCCCAACCATTTCTGTTCCTTCGAGCTGGATTAAAATCGGGGCAATTGGCCGCACCATTTTTTATATTTTTTACAAATACATAGTATTATTAACAACCATAAAATAAAAAAACGCAAATGAAATTAAAACTACATAAAAATAATTTTAGAAATTTTACTACTTTGAATAATATAAGTTTAGTGTATTTTTTATAGTTATAAACTACTACATGGAGGTTAGAGAACAGGAGAACGATCACTGTAGAAAATAGTGTCCCAGATATATTGACATTTTGTCGAGGTGAGGCGCTGCGATCGCTTAGTTGTCTCAATAATTTTAATTATTATGATAATTATAAATTATTACAAATATAAATTATAAATTATTGATTATTATTATTATTATTTATAATATTTCACTATTCTCTTTGTCAAAAATTAAAAAAATACTTCGCAGACACTACTTACCGACGGCAGCGTGGCTATAAATTCTAGAAATTTTCAAGGACAGGTGGGCCACGCACGTAGCGATTGTTCTCCTGTTCTCTAACCTCCATGCACCACTATTTGAAAATATTTATAGTGTGTGATAAATTATAATTAAAAAATTAGTCACTGATGATTTAGCACATGCCAATGGTTTAATGGTTTTGCTTCAAAATCAAAATCATTCTTTAGTAATACTGTTCCATTGACTGATAAGTCCTTATGACTAATAAGTCACGTATTTGGTTGTTGTAGCAAAAGGCCTCCGATGAGTTAAGTTTTCTTCGGTGGCAAATCAATCTGCGTCGAAAAGTCTTGACCACACCCTCGTATGCTTACCATTACCGTTAGAGCCTATTAAAGTCCGCTGCTGAACATAGGCCTACCCCATAGATTGCCTTATAAGGGGGAGATTTGTCATAGTTGCCACGCTTGTCACTGGTTGGCAACCGTAGTTTTTATTTTTAATCATTAGGAAGACGTTGCTTCCCTGCTTGATTTGTTTCACTCTGTCGCCTATTACGACACCCACGAGGTGGTATGGGGTAGTGGATATTCTTAAACCGACACTACGCTGTATTTTAACCTTTTGACCGCCAAAGTCGCCTATACTTAACCAGTGCCTGCGGGCTCTGAGCGCCAACGACGTCTATAGTTGACAAAAACCCCGGCCCACAAAAATATGAAATATAGATATTGGAAAATTATTACTGTTATTTTAATTCTACACTCCTCAAAAAAGAATAACCCAGCGACATTTGAGTATAAAAAAAAGTCTCCTAGAGCCACAAGTACTAAGTAACATTGAACTAAAAAAAAAAATGGATTTTTATCTAAGCAAATACTATGTCCAGCACGCCAAAGTCCTCTATGTTTGACCGCTAGTGTTGTAATGCATTGGGCATAGATTTATTGAAAACTGTTCAAAATTAAACGCAAACGTGTTTTTTTTTTTAATTATTTTTGATATTTGAATAAAACAAAAGGTAAGAAATATAAAACTATCATCAGCTACATAAATAAAAGAAAATTTCATCAAATCAACTTCGCATAATAAATCTAATATCTCAACTCTGGCGCATCCTTAGCGCGTCATCGATCGTCAGTGCTTTGGGCGCCGTGGTCAAGAATAGACGACACCTTGATGACGTCATAAACGAATAGCGGAAAAAGTAGTGCAATGCAGATAAAAAACATACTTTTGGTATTTTACTTGATATGACGAAAGCATACGACAGGGTGCCTATGATAAACTACTTTTAAAACTTATGAATTCGGGTATCCGCGGGCCAGTACATACATAAATACATAAACACTCACGCCTGCCACCCAGAGGGGTAGGCAGAGACCACAGACTTCCATTTGGAACGATCCTGACACACCTCTCTCCCCTCCTTCACATCCATACACCTACACATACATGCTCGTCGGTTAAGGGTACTCCTAATTTGGCCCGTTTTCAATAAATCGCCAATTTGGTCGATAAATTTTATATATTTATTATATTAGATAAATTTTCGCCTAGGACGTCCCTTTCCGACTCTGCCATTCACTTCTGCAACATAAATTTTCTTTGTCACTCTTTCCTCAATCATTCTTTCCACATGACCAAACCACCGAAGCATTCCTTTCTTAATCCTGGTCACAACATCATCTTGCAAACCACACTCTTCTCTTATCACACAATTTCTCACCCTGTCATTCAGATTCAGCCCTAACATACTCCTTAACGACCGCATTTCTACTGCATTCATTCTACTCTCGTGCTTCTTCTGCCACACCCAACTTTCACTACCATACGTTAAAGTAGGGACCAACACAGCATTGTGAATTGCCATATCTGCCTTTTTCGACACATTTTGACTTCACAATAGAGTGCAGGGCCCCATTTACTCTATTTCCCGCATTCACTCGTCGTTCTATATCCTTATCATATCTCCCATACCTGCTAAATACGCAGCCCAAATATACAAACTCATCTACTTGCTCGATCAACTCCCTTTCCATTCTTATTTCACAAATCGTTTTAATTTCTTCTCTTTCAAAAACCATAACCTTCGTCTTACTTGCGTTTACTTTCATACCCCTTTCTTTTAATGATCTGTTCATTAATGTAACCATCATTTGCAACTCGGCCGCCGACGAGGCAAGAATAACTTGATCATCGGCGTACAAAAGGCATTTGACGGTTAACTCACCAATTCTCAATCCGCATTCTTCAACTTTCAAATTTTGCAAACAACTGTCCATAAATAGGTTGAACAGCCACAGGGAAGCCACACAGCCCTGTCTTGCAACTTTATGGATGTCAAACCAGTCCGAGTAGACCCCGTTGATCCTATCACAAGTACTAGAGTCCCTATAAAGAGACTCCAATGCCTGTATCAAGCCAGCGCTCAACCCAAATAAGTTCAGTGTGTGCCATAGCACATCCCTATCCACTCTGTCATAGGCCCTTTCCAAGTCCATGAACGCACAAAAAACCTTTTGATTTTTGGCCAAAAACTTCTCCGCGATCATGCGCATGGAAAAGACTTGATCTGTACATCCCATTCCCTTTCTAAACCCCGCTTGCACATCCCAAATTTTTCCATCAGTTTCTTTCATGACCCTTTCAGTCAGTACCTTAGCATACAGTTTTCCCACAATGCTAAGAAGGCTGATGCCACGGTAAATTTTACCGTCCTGCTGCGACCCTTTTCCTTTATATACTGGGACTATCACGGCTTTGCACCAGTCTACCGGTACCCGCTTCAGTTCCCAGCATAAATTAAACAAGGTGTGCCTGCCACGACTTCCTCTCCAGCCCTTAGCATTTCGAGTGAAACTCTATCATATCCGGCAGCCTTACCTGCTTTCATGCTTTTCATTGCTTTCATTATTTCATCTATACTTATCTCGCTACCTCTTTCCTCTTCTTTCGGAGTTTCTACTTCACTTAGTACACACGTTGTCTCCTCACTCATAAACACGCTTTCAAAATATTCCTTCCATCTCTTTAAACTCAAAACTTCATCATTCAGAATATAGCCATTCTCGTCTCTTATAGCATTCATCATAGGCTGTTTTGAATGTCCCCTGGCAGTTCTTACAAGTTTCCATAACATTTTAAAGTACATAACTGGTTCAAATCCTATTTAAATAATCCGAGGCAAATAGTAATTGAACACTACAACCAAATTACAAATGAAATAAAAGTTCGTTCTGAAGAGAAACACCTAACTAGTTCAATCCCACAGGGCAGCGTTTTAGGTTGTGTGCTGTTTCTAATTTATGTAAATGACCTGCCAAAGTTTATATAGAGAATCAACACTGACAGTATTATTTGAAGATGACTTGTCAATACTTATAATAAGTAACGACAACATTAGCTCTGAAGTGCTTATCTATATTATCTAGAAATAAACCTTAAAAAGACAAAAGTTTTACAATTTCGTCCATATAATAAACCGCCCCTAAATATATTATTCAATTTCAAAATACCCTAATAGAAGAAATAGACTCGTACAACTTAAAATGACGTAAAATTAAAATGGGAAATAACCGTTATAAAAATAAGAAGCGACTGGGTTGGCGTTAAGAAACAGGCATAAATATGATAAACCTAATGAAATAAATGTCTAACGACCTTTCTACTTACAGTATTAGTGATTACAAACATGTCGGTACATAGCATACGACGCGCGGGCAAGTGGGGACGAAATTAGAATTTGAGCTGACTTACTCTATCCCCTTAAATTGAGTTCATTCAATAAAAATGTTCATGATTATCTTATTTCTAAATGCTTTTACACGCTCACTGAATTTTGTGATAGTTAATTACTAAGCAGCGAATTACTAAGTATTAAATAAAATTTTATTTTCAAAATAGCCAAATACATGTTACTTTACATGAGCCAATTTGCATAAATTTTATGTTGTGAAGATTATAATGATGTAACTTAGTTAACATAACATGTTACATAGTAATTATTTTACTGTATATTTTTTGTATATTGCAACGCCCGACAGGGTCTATAATGGTCACTGTAACTGCTAATGTACTGTACATTACAGATGCAATAAACGATATGAATTTGAATATATTTTGGTTAGATCGATTTCGAAATCGATACACAACGTGCGACACGGCTACATCGCTAAGAAAGTTTCAAAAAGGAAAGTTAGCTACGCCGTTGTCGTCCAGTCGTGACAGTGACGTCATCACGATGAAGAGTTGTGTTATTGTTTGTTTTTTATTTATGTACAAAGTACATATGTAAAAAGAGTGGAAACAGCACAAGATTAAATGAAATATACCAGATTATAAAGAAATAAAAATATCAATTTCTATGCAACTTTCCGCTAAACATATAAAATGATGTGTCTTACCTGGATTGAAGCGCACCTCCCGCCCTCCCTCAATTGCATACACTAACTCCGTCACCACTAGACCAAGCACCACTACTCTCAACACCACTATTCCAGGCAAGACACACCATCGACGATAATACGACACGTGTTTCGCCTCTACACGAGGCATCCTCAGGTAATATAGACTCTACGGCGGCTGACCGCTAAGTGAGCGGCGAGTCGAAACAGTTGCTATTTATACACGCTGACACAATCGCTCCCTACCAAAGTAGCGAGTGACCGCGTCGTGCGATAACAAACCTGTCAACAATTATTATTATTGTTATGATTATTTTTAAATACTATTATTATTATTGTTTTGAGTGACCGCGCCGTGCGATAACAAATCTGCTACTAATTATTATTATTGTTATGATCTGAATATGAATATGAATCTGCTACTAATTATTATATCACGTCTATCCTATCCTATCTATCCGTTTTGTTTTAAGTATTAAGTAGGAGAAGTTTGAAAAGATGGACCTTATTTGGAACCGGCCCTTTTTAGGCGCACCTACCTGGTTACTGTGTCCATTGTACCCATATGGATCCGGACTGCGGAGTCGGACTTGTGTTTTACTTGTTCAATCTCCAAGTATCATTATCGATCCGCAATACGGTTTCGCGCGGCAATGCCGCTCATGCGTGTTCCAACTCTGGCAACCATCTTGTAACTCCGGTCGAGGCGATCGGTTTGGACTGGATTTTAATACATTAAAGTGATGCTTTATTCTAGGTGTTACTGGTAAGATTCCTTTTCTGCCTTGGGGTTTGTCTAGGTATGTAACACCCTCTTACCTTTTTCTGCCGCCAAATATGAGTGCGTGCACCACTGTGTTTCGGTATAAAGGGTATTGACAGCCAGTATAATTACAGGCTATGTAAGGCATCCCCCTTTAGACCTTAAAGGTGAAAACGCATCTGTAGTCTTCTATTTCATTTTAATAAAAACAAACTTATGCGATATCTTTCTGCATGCGATATGTTCTGTATAGTGCCTCTGAACGATTGGTAGCAATGATGAAATAAGTGTTTCTATGTTTGCTTACGCCCTGTTTGTAGAGGGTAATAGTGTTGTGTGATCAGACCTCAATAAAAAAATTGTTGACCCTGCAGGCTATTCCTGTTATTTCACGCGATATTTGATCTCAAACCGCTCAACAAATATTTTTACGAAATTATAGTTATTGTTCGTTCATCTTAACTTGACGCGTGAGTGATTGTTAGCACTGTTTCCTTAGCCGTCATCTTTCTTTGAATTTGATCGGTTGCTATCTGTGTGCTCTTTTGCTTTTTAATTATGTAATCTTAGTTTTAAAAATGATTAACGTGGTTAAAATTGCTAAACGACAAACTATTCTTCAAGTTTACGCATTTTTTTAAAGAAAACGCTGAAAACAAACTGCTTTAGCCATTGCAACAAGTTCGTGCCGGATTTGCCGCCATGACCGATATGTTTTTAGGGTGACCAGTTACAAAGATTTAAACTAACAACAGTTTGTAAAATGCTTAATGATATTAAAATAGTTGTATGTGAAGAAATATTTATATATATATATATATATATATATATATATATATATATATATATATGCGATAACTATAAGAAAAGAAATTCCTGCGTTGAACAAATTACTTGTCGAATTGCGATATGAAATAAATTTTAAAGGTATGTGTACTACACTATGGAAAATGTTAAAACGACTAGGATATAAATATAAAAAGTGTAAATCAAAACAATAAATTTTAATGAAAGAACAGAGAAGAGAGCCGGACTATTGTTTTCTTAGAATGAAACATTTATTCATTATTCATATGGGGTCCAAAAATTTGGCAGTCAGTTTCTGAAGAAGTTGTATTGGTCAGAGGATTCAGGTACGGGTAGGCGATGGATAATTGCACACGCTGCAACTACAGACGGCTTCATTAATGAGTTACTGCTATTCAAGTCACAAACTAAATCATCAGACTACCATAACGACTGAGTTTTACCAAACCTGCCACGTAGTTGTGTGATTGTAATGGACAATGCACCATATCACACTGTTAAAACAAATAAAAGCCCTAATATGGCAAGCATTAAAGTAGATATGGTAAGTGGCTTCAAAGCAAAGGACTGTTGTTTTCACCAAATTTGCCAGAAAATGATTTATATGAATTAATAAAAAAAAACCAAAGCCCATGGGCTTTTTGCCTGACGAAAGTGATAGTGACAGTGAGCATCCAACATTGAAGAAGATATGATCCCTTTACACCTTATTGATCATAATTATATAAAGTTATTCTTTTAATCACTTTATATAATTATGATCAATAGGGTGTAAAGTCTTAATTAATTTAACCTGAATGTTCCCATTGATATATGAATTGTTTCAGAGAGTACACTTTGACACTTAAAAGTCACATGAATATAGTCATCAGCACCTCCGTAGTAACAATTGAATAACGAAATTAATGCCATTACTCATACGAAATAAGGACGTCTTTAAGCTTAACTGTTAGCGCTAAGTGCGTTTGACTGTACATGCCAAGTTCGAAACCCCAAGCTCGTGCTTGAGATGCATGCATACATGCTCTAATAATCCGTTCCATAATGCCTGTCCCTACATTTCGGGAACGCCATTCGCATTGTAACATGCAGCACTGTAAATTACAGGGCTACCAATCGGATCACGCGTCAAGTTACGATGAACGGACAATAACTCAATACATCAAAAACAAATTTCGAAAATATTTAAAAAAAAACACAAATTTTTGACAACGACAACTTTCGAATGGGTCAACCGGTTTTGATGTAATTGGTAAAATTATGTGAGAAAAAACACTTCGAAATTTTTCGTCATCGATTTCTCGAGAAACGTCGAAATCTGATGAAACCTCGATTTTCGAAAACGGGTGTAAACAGTAATTACTCCGATTTCTTCGAAAATCATTGATTTTCATAGTGGAAAGTCAAAAACATTTTATCCGTCATCAACTCTACTGACTTAAGTCTGTCATAATCTCTTTTGTGAAATGTGTCAAAGACGACCGAACATAATATATAATATATAATTTTTTGTCAGAAATCGCTGAAGCGCCCTCAACAACCCACCAGAGTTCATTGTAGTTGAATGAATGGTATAGGAATGCAAAGAAGACGAACAAACTAATAAAATATTGTAATGTGTAGTGTTATGCTACTTACATATCATTTTACACTATTTTAAATTTATTTTTCCATTCTGTTTTTTTCTGCATTCACCTCAAGCTGGATATTTTGCATCACCTTTATTTCCATAGGATCCTGTAACGTTTTTAAACCATAAGAACACAATAACAAATCATTTTCACTTCGTATTTTCACGTTATCAGCACTTTTTAAATCGGTGTCGATGGAGTCTACCTTTTTCGATCTTTTATTTAGTTCTCCGTAACTCTGCAATTTCGGGCTTCGTACGCGCTGATGCGCTACTTTTTTTCCTATATCAATAATATCTCATTTTTCACTTAAATCTTGCCGTTTCTCTATTACGAGCCTGAAACCAAAATTTGACACGTTTTGACATCATTGTTTATCTGGTTGTCATGGCAATTTTTATTCAAATTCGTTACCGGCCTGATGTTTTTACTTCAATACTTCCACAAAAATACTCTTTTCCTCTTGGCCATTTACAAAAATTTGCTTTTAATTTAAATAATTTCCCGTTCTTATCCCAGATCCGTCAAAAAGTATAAAAGCCGAACAATCGACCATTAAAGGAAAGTCTCGCTTCAGCTTTCAAACGAGAAGCATCTCCTAAAGGCCTTATCCCGGGGCCGCACTTTTTATATAAAACTGTAAATATCTTTTAAAATTTTAATTAAATTATTCGTTTTTGTTCTATTTTTGTTGTTTCGTTGTTGTTAGGTTAGGTTTTTTTTGTTTTTAATTGTCGCTTCACGACAAATGTTGTATTTATCTTGTATAGTTCTTTATACGTGGTAGAGCCACGCTGCAGTTATATTAGTAGTATAGTTGTAGCACGAATGGGTCGGCTTGACCAGGGAAGGACCACGCTCTCACAGTATACCAGCGTAAATTAGTGAGTGCAGAGACCCGGAGACCCTTTTTACTGGAAACGAGGCATTTCATATTAGTTCTCACGGGTGACAACGTATCTGCATTTTGATTTGTATTCGAGGATAGATGTAGATGTCTATGGGCCGCAGCAACCACTTACTATCAGGTAGACTGTGTGCTCGTTTGTGACATTATCCTATAAAAAATATAGTTCTTTTAATATAGCTTGATTAGAATGACAGCTGTCATTCTGATGTGACTAGTGCTGGGAACATTAAATCGATATATCGATAAAGTTTTCATAAATATTAATACAAAATATGCAACCTATACTTATTTTAACCAATTATTTAAACATTGGGACTCATTATGGACTAATAAAAAATGAATATAAAATTTCGCAATAATATGTAAATTCCAGTCAAAGAATCAGTCACTGGAACAATCTTCGAGATTAATTATTAGTTTCTTATCCCACAAATAATCAAAGCGGAAATCACCTTCTTCCAATCATTTGGTGTTACATGTTCACATGTATTGCTAAGCAAATTTAATGTTTTATTTGCCGTGAACTGTCCGCAATCTTGGTATTCACTTTAAAAATAGTCACGCAAATGAATCACAAAATCGCGAGATTCGCTATTTAAAAAAAAACTATTTTAAATAGTGAATCTCGCGATTTTGTGATTCGATTTTTTAAACTAAAAAGATCGATTTTAATCGATTTATAGTACTGAATGGATCCAGTGAATCCATATTTCACCCCAGAAAATAGAGATCTAATCTTTCTACTTTCATAAGAATTAAAATTAACAACTAGTTGAATGTATCCAAACTAGTAAAGAACATCAGTTTTTCTATGCAAAAACTAGCAAAACTGCTGTGCTCAGTTTCTTTCTTCTTAATGGATAAAAGAAATGAAAAATAAGTTTCGTTTGTAATCTGTACTTTGTACGAATCTGAAAGCAAATCGAAAAAAGATCTATTTTTGAGGAATCGATCTTTTAGACCTCGATTTTTTTGTAAATCGATTCATCAGATTTCATTTTGAATCGATTTAAAAATCTGTCTTTTACGGAAAGAATCGACGTCCCTAGCCGGCACTCGTACTGAGTGACGCTCAAATAAACAAAATTATGGCTCAATGTGCTCAGCATTACCAATATTGAAAAAACCAACGCATGATTATTTTTTCTTGAAAGGAACCTTTTTTTCTGACACAATAATTGAAATAAATTTGGGGTAACATTGTAAGGTGATATTAAATTATAAGGCTTATTTTTTGTGCTAATTAATTAATATTAACTGGTATAATTTAAAAACCGAATTTAAGTGCTATGCACGTTTTTAGTAAAGAAATATTGTTAACTCGCTAGAAATGAATGTTTTCTCGTTTTCCAATATTAATCAAATCACTCGTTACGTTGGACGCTACTACAAAGTTATGTCGTCACTTTTGATGACAGCTGTAATTCTAATCAAGCTATATTTAAAGAACTATAGTTAGTTTTATTTAATAATAGGCATGTCGATCCACTCTTAAAAAATCGATCTCTGAATCGATTTGAATCGAAGGTACTTGAATCGATTATCGATTAAATCGAGGAATAAAAGATCGATTTTCGATTGTTCGTGACATTTTCAAACATGAAATTTCAAGAATTTTCGATTCTTTTTCTTTAACGTCTAAACTGTAATATTTTTTTTAAATAAAATATTAGTAATCTTATTGATTAACATTACTAATATTCCTTTTAAATACTCCTGGTAAGCTTGAAACGCTTGTGTTAGGAGTGGTTCGCACATACTCCACTCGATCCCTTTTTTTACAAAGTGATTCCACGTAACACTTTTATTTGACATTTTAGGCTAAAAACAACAACAATACTTTTACAGAAGTGTAAACTGCAACGTACATTTCTTGATAAATCTGTTTCAATCTAATAACTCGCTATTTATCATATTGAAATGAATGCTACACGAACACAATACTGGTTATTTCCTTACTTTAAACCTCTATAAACTTCAACGTACGGTATAATATTTTTTACAGTATCTAGGTATTTAAAAAGTACTCTGTCTGTACTTACAGCTCACAGTATGGTTATTTTTGATAATATATAATGTAAATTTACAAGTTCACAGTTCAAACAGGTTCACAGCTATAATATTATATTATATTATAGTACAGGAGGTGAAATATAATACGAAAATATCGCTCGGTCGATTGAAAAAATGTTTATAGTTTGGGATGTAATATATATTACACCTCATTGGAAACGGTTCTATTTAAAAGTACGGTGAGCGATATTCATTTATATCTCGAGATGTAATATTAATTTACATTATATCCCTTAGTGGAAAGTGGGCTTAAGAATTTTAGAAATGAAAATGAAATCACAACTTTTCGATATTGTTGGATGCGTTCATAAACATTTATTTTATTCAAATATATATTGCTTTCAAATTATCAACCAAGTACGACCGGTTGTTTTTGCGTCCCCCAATAGCAAAAAATTAAAAAACTGTGGTATCTTACCCCAGCCAGTTTGGGAATTTTAGCTTGTTCTTGAATCAAACGAATCAGTCCGATTCAATAGGTTTTTGGATCGATTCAGTGAATCGATGCGGTGCTTCGAATCGATCTAAAAACTCGATAATTTTACTCCAAAGAATCGATTTTTCGATTAATCAATTTTAGATCGACATGACTATTTAATAATTTGGCTAAAAACCTTGTAGCCAAAGCCATAATACATGAAAAAGTAATTACGCATACGCAGGTTATCGCCTTATCAGCACAAATTATAAAGTTGTATGTACAGGACTTATCAGCTGCTTGTCAATTGTTTATGTTGTATATAAAATTTACATTTAAATTAAAACTTAAGATTTGTTGCATATAGCATATTTTTACAGCACAATAGTGAACTCTGAACTGATACACTTGATTAATTGCTTCTTATTAATTTGTGACGTAGTAAATAATTATATACTCTGGTTGAGTTGTTTTTGTTGTTTTTTGTGTTCATGAAGTTTCTAGATCATTGAATGATATAATTATATACATTAGTATATAAGAGAGTAGATTTTTATACAGTAGTTACAGTAAGTAATAATGTCCTCTTGGCCTTCGTTCGGAGACGAAGTAGTTTTACGTTCTATTGACTGGCTAGAAAATTTTCCATGGCGAAATGAAAATTCTGTGAGAGCCGAAAAGAATAAATATGAATTTTTTTTGCATTTGAAAGATTTTACACCAGAAGAGATATCAGTGAAGATAGATGGATATATTGTGGTAACCGGTCAGCACGAGGAAAAGAAGGATGAGTACGGTTTTGTGTCCAGGCGATTTGTTCGTCGGTATGCAATACCTGAAGGATGTCGTCCAGAAAGTGTGGAATCAAAATTCTCTTCTAATGGGGTGCTTACAATTAGTGTGTTGAGACAACCAGTCATTAAGCGCGATACTGTTATACCAGTGTCTCACGAAGGTTCTGCTGGTGTAAAGTCAAAGTTGTAATTATTTTTTACGTTTATGAAGCTTGATGCAAAAAATGTTAACTACTGTGTTATCATCTGGAACTGGGATTTTGGGCTACTATACTAAGTTTACGTGTAGAAAGGAGTTAAAAGTGTAAAGGTCTTCTATTTACTTGTCAATTATTATGATAATTTATTTGTAAAAAAATTGTTTATCACGAGCAAAGATCAATGCGCGTGTTACTGTTTTATGATACATAAAACCTGTAAAACATTCACGCTATATGACTCCTAAATTTTTTTTGTAATCTCACACCAACAAAAATGATAGATGGAGCGCTGCATAGCTACCACATTAAAAGTGTCGGCGAAACAGTGTATAAATTCTTGACCATTCTTGACTCTCAGGCACACATCTTTCTCCTTTTTTTCTATAATAACATGTAAAAGTTTACTACGTGGAATGTAAATGTGTGCGTCCAACACGCCACGTTTATTTATTGTCAAACCATGTTGGTTGCAAATTATTTGAGATGGTTAGGTATTTGTACGTAGGTACGTGAGTGTGAGTAGCCGTGGTAGCTCAGATGGTTAACGCCAGCTGTAAATATAACAGAATGCGAGTAACCCGGGTTCGATCCCCGCCGGCACCAATGAAATTGTTAATTGCAACTTTAAGTGCTGATTTACCAATTGCTCGGCGATGAAGGAAAACATCGTGAGGAAACTTGCATGTCTGAAGAATAAGAAAAAAAATATTTCGAAGACATGTGAAGTTCGCCAACACGCATTGTGGCAGGGTGGCGGACTCTTCCTTACCCTAAAACCCTATTAGAAATGAGGGTGGGCCTGTACCCGGCAGTGGGACGTATATAGGCTGTGACTTTACTGTTACGTGAGTGCATGTTAACATATTATTACAATAAGGCGTATAATAAGGTATTTGGCTTGGTTTTTGCGTCACTTGAAATGTACTCAGGGCTCCATTTTTCTTTCTTTGTTAGTCTGAGCAAGTAACTCAAAATAAAGACTAATTATTTAATAATATATTGTTTTTATTTTAACTTATTATAAACCGGTGCTTAACCATAATCCCACTTGGTGGTAAGTGGTGATGCAGCCTTAGATGGTAATTCGCATTGTCTCAGCGTAAGAAAAGCCTATTCACTCTTGCCTTGGACACACCCAGATTGTATTCGGACGGAAAGATATACGCCAGCAAATTATTCCACTCCATTGCTGTATGCATAAAAATAGTCGAAGCAAACTGTTTGGTTCTAATGCGAGGAATATCGGCAACAAAAGGATTAAAACCCGCCGACCACCTGGTCTTTCGATGGTGGAAAGGAGAGGGAGGAATTAAAGCGTGCAATTCCTTCGCATATTCACTGAAATGCATCCTATAGAATACCGATTGGGCTGGCTATTTTGCGCCTGTGCTCGAGGCTGATAAGGTTGGTTTCAACCAAATCAAGGTCACCAATGAGCCTCTTAGCACGTCTCTCCACTGATTACAACACTACCAGGTGGCAATTTGCAGCACCAGCCCATATATGACAGCAGTACTTCATGCACGACCGGACTTGCGCTTTAATGTTTTACTTTTCGTAGTAATTTGATTGGTGCCGACGGGGATCACACCCGGATTGCTAGCATACTGAAACCCTCTCGGAAATGAGAGGAGGCCTGTGCCGAGCAGTGGGACGTATATTGACTGTAACTTTCTTTCATTTATTTTATTACAGTTGAATAGTACCTACTAATAAAAAAAACGAAAAGGACTCAAAATTCTCACTGAAACGTGTAATATCTTAAGTCTTTTACTATAGAATTTTCTTTGAAGCCTTTATATTCTATACGTGGTGTAGCCACGCTGCAGTAATATCCTGTTACAGTTGTAGCACAAATGGGTTGACTCGAACAACGAAGGACCACGCTCGCAATTAAATTAATTCTCGTGGTGCCCGCCAGCGTTTCGATGGCTACTTACCAGGTGCTCCGAAAGTTAAGCCTAGAACTCTGCAATCTATGGTAATAACATACTTATGACGCGTAGGACTACGACCTATGACATAATTTGAATTTGGCAACCTTCTATTACATTTTAATAATTTATTCCTAATTATTTATATTATTATTTGGTCAAGTATAGGTATAGGTGCTTTTTGAACTCTGCCCGTGCTTTTTGGTGAAGCCGGTCCCAAGCTCAAATAAAAGAGGACGGGGTGGTTCCGCCAGAAAGAGTGGGTGTATCCGGTGGACTAACACACCTACCTGTGCTAGGACCTGCGCAGTTGAGCGCCGTACGCGGGGATGAAAGAGTCCTGGACGGTTGAGCCGATCGTCACTGTGGTAGTGTGGAGAGGCAACACGCCCTATTTGGTCCGGATTTCAAGCTAAACGGTGTCCCTATCTGCTAGCCACAGATAGGGAAATGGCCAAGCGTCCCGTCGGAGGGTCGTAGGCGAGGAATGTGGGGGCTGCCAAGTCTACCTGAAAATACTAGATAGTGGTAAAGGCCATGCTGATGGAGTAAGTGAAAGTCTATTCGGGCAGTGGGGATGGGCCTTTTCAGCCCTATCCGCCAGCTGGATCGAGCTTCCGATGTCGCACAGTGAGTCAACTCTGCGTCCTATATTCCCCCGGTAATCCTAACGCCAGAAAATCTTTTTATGATAAAGTAGGGCGTTCCCAAAACTGCGGGCTCCATGGAGGCTGGGAAGCCGGGGGGATGAATTCTCAACACATTAGACTATGGACAACACAAGGCCCATTAGAAGAGAAGGAGACGTGTAAGAGGTATTTACCTTAGACACTGAGAAACCAGAAGGAACCGCCATTAAACCAGCGGTTCCACAGATTGTACCACCCAGCGTAGGTGGCCCCACCAAGGAGGCAATTTCCGCACTGGATATGTCCAAAACCAGTTCCAAATCTGAGGAGCTGGACGTGAAAAATAAACAAGGGGCCGCGAGTAGCAAAACTCCTGCGGAGCCCCAAAGAACCGATGACCTTTTCTCTGCTGCCTGGCAAGTGGTGAACCGTAAGGGGAAGGGCAAGGCACCCAAAAGGGTGACTGGTCGACCTGACAAACCACCAGGTGGGTAGCCAGCAGGCAGTAGTAGTAGTGCAAAGGCCAAAAATAAGAATAATAAGCAGCGAGAAAGGGGCCGCAGAGAAAGAGCCGCGCTCGCTGCTTCCAAAAACAACACCCAGGGAGCTGGGCAAGCCACTGCTTGGGGCTGGAACCAGTAGCCGTGCTGAAACTGGTAAGAATGAAAATTCAACCCGAGCAGTAGGCACGGCCGCCGGAACCAGCTCTAAAACATCCACCAGGAAGCAGAGAGCAGCCAAGCGTCTTGGTAAGAAGGAACAAGCAGCCAAAAGGATGCTGGGTGAGTCCACCTTGCCGAGAGGCAAGCACAAAAAAGTGCGACTCGAACAGCAACCAAAGGCTGCAAGAACGAGCTACGCCACTGCTGCTAAAGCAGATTTGGGTGTGGCCTTAACGTGTGCACATTCAGGTCACATAACAAAGGAGGTAGCTGATGATATCCTCGTGGCTATACTGAGGAAGATGGTCAGCGAGGCCTGGAGTAACCAGGACCCTGATGCGTCAGGCCTAGTTTTTAAAGCCACCCCGTTTACACGGAGGGTGTCCTGAAGCTGTAGTGCGACGACCGGAAGGCCCTGGATTGGTTGAAAGGGAATATTAATACCCTCGACCTCAAATCCAACACCTCGCTGACTATATAGAAACAGTCAGAGATACCACCAAAAATCAAACGTGGTATCCTTATCCCTGGTGCCCAAGGTGCCTTGAAGGACTCACGCGACATTGATTGTGTGCTTGCGTACCAGAACCGCTGGGTAAACATCAGGGACTGGCTGCTACTTAAAGCGGACAAGCAGACGGACGGATGGTTCTAGTTGTTTCGGTGCCGGAGGATCACATCCCGATCCTGATGAAAGCCGGGTGCCGTCTCGCATGTGTATGTGGGGCGGTATACGTTAAATTTCAAGGTCGTGGAGGAAAATTCTTTGATACTCCACCAAGCAAAAAGACAACAAAGAACCCGAAGTCATGGATACCGGGGCCATGGTTACCGGTACATCGGAATCACTTGATGCCAAGTCCAATGAAAAAACGGCCTGCATAACCGAGCCGAGCCCCCAGTGGAGACTGAGCTCAACGGCAGCTCACTAAGCGACGAAGAGGACTGCATTTTGCCGTCCAATTCCGACCCGGTGGCTGACGATGAGACCCGGGATCTGCTGGCAGGCTTATTTTCGTCGGGGACAGAGAGGACGCGATAAATGATGGTGTGCCCTTCGTCCAGAACTAGCCTAGTGCAGGCCTACCTCCACAACAGTGAAACTGCATCGGCTCAATTACGCAAGTGGTTGGAGGCACAAAGCACGGCCGTTGCCCTAATCTAGGATCCATGGGTTGGGGCTGGTAAAATTAAAGACCTAAACAACCTAAAAGGTAAGTTATTCTACAACTCTGAGCACGACAGGCCTAGAGCGTGTATTTATACTACTAAAGATATCTGTGCAAAACCATTAACAGATTTCTGTTCCAGAGACATGTATGCTGTAGCATTACAAAATACACAGGAGGGAAGATTAGTCGTCGCCTCGGTCTACATGCCTGAGGTAGACACTCCTCCCCCTCATGACCTCGTCAGGCTGGTGAATATCTGCGAGAGGGCCGGACTAGAGGTTGTAATCGGGATGGACTCTAACACGCATCGCTAACCTAACCATTTTAAACACTGGTTCTGAACCAACGTTTATAAATAAACGCTGTCGCACAATAATCGACCTCACACTTGCAACGGAAGGAGTAGCTAAACTAATAACGGGATGGCAAGAGGCCTCATGCTCAGACCACAGATGGATCTGCTGCGTACTACAGGTTGATATCCCCGCTATACCACCATGGAGAAATCCCCGCAAGACGGATAAAACAAAATACCTCAATAGGCTGTCGTCTTCGCTCGCGGGTGTTGGGGGAACTAATACCATAACGGATCAATCGCTCCTAGAAGAACAGGTAGCAGCTGTCACTAAAGCCATGATCGATAGCTACCATGAATCATGACCAGTAATCACTCCACCAAAACATGCTAGGCTAAAGCAACCGTGGGGTAAAGAACTAGACAGGAAACGTAAGAAGGTAAGAAAAGCCCTATATAGGGTCATAGCTGCCACAATGGATGAAGACTGGGTACTATAAAAGCTAAATCTGAATATAAAAAATGTGTCAGGTATTGATGCTCAACAGGGTGGAGCAAATTATGTGGTAATTCTATGTTGCTATTCTATGTTACCTGTGAACAAGCGAATAGGATAAGGAAAATCTTAGCTAAACAGAACACGCCGGGATCCATCTCTTTAAAGAAACCCGACGGAAGCTACTCAACATCGCCGGATGAAACCCAGCTCATCCCAATTGATACTCACTTCCCAGGCTGCTGTGTAGTTGAAAGGGTAAACCGGCATGAAGATGCACCGACACCAATAGAAGAAGACTGGAATTTAGCACAGAGAGTGGTGACGATGGACAAAATCCATTGGGCCATTCATAGTTTCCTGCCCTATAAGATGGTAGGACCTGACGACATATTCCCGGCACTTCTACAGTGGGGGGGGGGGGGGGTAAAGCAATAATAGTCATACTTGTTGCCATAATGAGAGCATATCTGGCTCTTAAATATGTTCCTATTGGAGGGAGGGAAGTAAAAGTCACGTTCATACCCAAACCAGGTAAGAGCGACTCAGACCCTAAATCCTACAGACCCATTAGCCTCACATCCTTTCTCCTAAAGACGATGGAGAGGATGTGTGAACGGGAGTTGAGAGGGTCGACGCTAATTAACTTACCGCTATACGAAAAACAGCACGCCTATAGCTGAGGTAAATCGACAGAATCGGTACTTCACCATGTAATAACAAAGATTGAAGAGGCCATCCAAAACAAAGTAATATGT
The DNA here is from genome assembly GCA_036936625.1 of Parnassius smintheus behrii. NCBI lineage: Eukaryota > Metazoa > Arthropoda > Insecta > Lepidoptera > Papilionidae > Parnassius > Parnassius smintheus. Next base: position 19,432,354 of record JAUPFT010000030.1, on the reverse strand, counting down.
CTAGGCCCCTTCATAGACATAGAAGGTGCTTTTGGCAGAACAAACTTCTCCAGCATAAAAGGTGCAGCACTAAGTAGACATAACGTTGAACCGGTACTGATTGACTGAATACGCGGTGGAGTTGCGGAAAACAGCCCGTCGTAAACTAAACTAAACTATGTGCCTTTTGTCGAGTAAAAATAACCTGCCCAAATTTCGCTTCACACAAACTACTCGGGGCAGTAGAGCAATAAGACAAAGACTGTCACCATCAGGGAACTTCATTCAAACCATAACGCCGTCCACTACTATTTAGTGACCTTGCTCTTTCTAAACGAGACGCAGGTGTCCTCTGTGGCTCATACTTCGAATCTCTTCTACCCGGGGTACAAATTAGAACACAATTGTACCTCGGGTTTGAAGTTTGCGCTAGAGAGGACATCTGTTTTCGACGCCTCAGCATTCTTGAAGTTACGGACTTATCCATCTTATTGCTGCGCGTATCTCTCATCCGGACGGATATCAGGTATCCGTCGATACCCCTCTTTGATCTTTGGACCGTTGTCTGATTCGAAGTACGGTGCCACTCAAGCGCTCCCATCGCGGTTGTGTTTTGCAGGTTGCCGCCGTATTTGGTCGCACTGGTCTTTTTCTTACATTCTAACTTTGGGGGCGGGTTTGCTCCTCGCCGGATGATCTCAACGATGTTGCTGATTCTGTCGCTGATGTGGTACTTCTAATTTCCAGGGAATGGAACTTTTTATTCCATTATCTGTAGTACTTACAGATCTCGGTCTTTCTGGTCTTTCGACAAGGCTGTCCAAGAGAATTTCTATCAGCCATCTCTGCATAGGGAGGACGAGTCACTGGCCCCATGCCACAAAGGAGAAAGCTGACCTGTTAGCTTCTCTCTTCGCATCCAACTCGACTCTTGATAACGGGGGAAACACCGGAACAAACTTTTGTCTGAAGTGTAGTCTTTGTTGAATAAATTCGGATCGGGTGCGACTTAATCTAGTCCAGATCAACCCCCAGAAGACACAAGATTTCGCGTTTACTTCTAAAAAGAATGCCTTTGTCGTATCTCCTCAATTTCAGGCCGCTACTCTTGTTGCCTCAGCTGGTAACGGAATCCTCGGTGTCGACATATCGAATGACGTGTAGGTTCTTAGTACTTGGAAGAGAAGGCTAACGTGGCCTCTAAAAAGCTCGGCGTGATCAGTGCTTTCATGCCTAAACATCGCTTGTAACTTTAAATGGTGCAAGTCCCTCACATGGAATAATGGTCTCATCTTTAATCGGATGTTTAATAAACGAGCTTACTCGTTTTAAAAGGCCGGCCGATGCACCTCTAATGTAATTTTCTTGGTGTTACAGTTGTTTATGGGGGGCGATCGACACTTAACATTAGGTGAGCCGTATGCTCGTTTGACCCTTCTTCTATAAAAAAGAGTCTACACTTCAAAGAGCATTTTTAACCATACTGATCATAACAGAGAGAGACATTGCCTAAATACCTAAAAATCCCGAAGACAGGGGGAGGGAAGGAGGGAGTTTAATATGTGTAAAATTTCACACGTCCGGCTATGATATCATCACGGACGGGCCTAACATTATATTATTACACTATAATTAGTTTTAATTTAATTTAATTGTAACGAGTTAATTAATGGTATATTATTTACTTTTATTTTATTGGAGCTTCATTTACCTTCTAATCCACAAGAAAATTGAAGATCAGCGTAATCACATCTAATATTATTTAACGGTCATATAACACAGGGTTTTTGATTATATAGTAATTAGCGAAAGATAAGCGACGATTTTGGTGATTATATGTTTTTTAGCATTAATTCGTTTCGTTTTATGATAAAGACCATTCTCAGATGTGCAATGTAATTTAATCAAATTTGTCTGGTTATGTCATGTTACTAAGAATACACCATTATTTTTTGGGGCATAAGACTCAAATTAGTATATTTAGACTCGGTATCATTCCTCTCAAGGCTAACTAATCGATTAGATTAGCCTTGACGGTAGATGGTCAGTTTGCCGGCATCGTCGTTTTAATATCAACGTCAAAGGTATGTTATTGTTTACCGTTTTTATCTTAAATTTAAAGAGGTCTTTAAAAAACAGAAATATCAACACCACAGAACGCTATTATTCTCTGCCTAAAGGCACAGAGTACATTTCTTACCCCTGACTACAAAAGAGGGGTGTTATATGTTTAACTTGTGTGTCTGTCTATATGTATATGTATGTGTACTATCTGTGTGTCTGTCTGTGGCATCGTAGCTCCCAAACGAATGATTTTCCGATTTAGATTTAGCTTTTTTTGATTCAAGAAAATCTTTTCAGCCGTTTAAAGATCATCGGCTGTTTTTGTTTCGGGGTTTTCAAATTTTCAATTTACGTAATATATAGGTATACTGAGACCGAAAGGTCAACACTAAAGAATATGCCAATTTGCATCACGATTGGCAATTGTTATTCTAACAGTTATCTTGTTATTGTTATTATTATTCATCTATCTGAATGATATTTTCAAGATTTTTAAAACAGAGGTCAAACACTGCAAAGTAAAAATTGTTATTTACAACAAAAAAGCGAAAATAATAGTCATATTATCTATTACCGGATAAAGAAAGGTGAATTGAAGGAGATAAACACTGGTCTGGATATTTCACAAGCGTACACGTAATAGATGGTTAATCATTTATTGGCTTATACCATCTATTGAAGACATAAGATTTTTCTGGAATTTTCCATAGTCACCTCTCATGGGTCTAAAAAAATTCTTACGCTGCCACCTACTAGATTTTCAGATAATTCCTAATGAATGTGCACAAATATGTAGCATGCTAGTACATGTGAATTACAGTTACTCCTTCAGCGCAGTTACTCCTTAGTCCTTACACAATACATGCTATAACCCTATAAACTGTTAATAAGCCTCCTTTCCCATTGTTAATAGGCAAAGGTATATATACTCTTGACCAAATAATCTCACTCAATCATTACTAAACTATATCAAGGTGAGAGAGACGAGTGGAGGGACGAGAGAAGTGGTGGTCGCCTCGTTCTCTAACCACTCTCACAATCTATTGCCAGATTCAGTCGTTTGTCAATGATTTGGTCAGGATTTCATCGCTCATACACAATTAAAATGTTATTTAAAAGTTAACTTTAAATAAATAATAAAACCAGACTTTAAACAACTACATAGAATAAAATAATTTCACATTCTGATGTCGGGCCTTGATTTTCTTTACACTATGTCCTCGCACTGACTTCAGAAAGGGAATAATTTTTTTTTAGTTCTATGAAGTTGATATTACTTTATATTGGAAGTTAGTTTTTCATCATTTTGAGTGGACTAAAGATCACAATCTCAATTTAGTATAAAGTTAGATTAAATACTTCACCCCTATTTTGTCACCATTAGGGTTGGAATTCTTTCTCAAAATATATGAGACCACCCGTGAAGTAGAAGTGAGCCGTGGTAGCTCAGATGGTTAGCGCTCGCTGTGAATTTCACAGTACGCGAGCAACCCGGGTTCGATCCCCGCCGGCACCAATGAAATTGTTAATTGAAATTTTAAGTGTTGATTTACCACGTGCTCGACGGTGAAGGAAAACATCGTGAGGAAACCTACATGTCTGATAAATAAAAAAACATGTTTCGAAGACGTGAATTTAGCCAACCCGAATTGGGGCAGCTGGAGCGAACATTTCCTTGCCCTAAAATCCTCTCAGAAATGAGAGGAGGCCTGTTCCCAGGAGTGGGACGTATATAGGCTGTAAATTTAACCCATGAAGTAACCTTTTTCATAAAAAGAATCATAAAAATCGGTTAAAAAAGGACGAGGATATCGCGTAACACACCTACATATACGAAAAGAACATACAGTCTAATAAATGTCCTACTTTGAAGTCGGCTAAAAACAACAATCTGTGATCACAGAGCAAAGAGCCCTTTGCATGGATGCAGGACACCTTTTCCGTCTAGCTCACAGATTAACATATAGCTACAATCTAACTTAGGTGTCTCTCTGGATTGGTACATTCCTCTTACTTAAATGTTTCCAAATAGCATTGCAATTTTTTATAGTTAATACGAGCATATATTCCACCCAACGGTATGTGGATGCTGTGACCCATATCTATATATATATATATATATATATATATATATATATATATATATATATATATATATATATATGTATAGGCTAAATCTAAGGACCAAATCTGAGAACATATGTTCATCGACAGAGCGTTTGATAAAATACGGTGTCCAACAGGACAGTGTCTTAGGGCCTCCCTTATTTATAATATATATAAATGACCTACCTTATTCACCTACATCTATCCTTGGCTAAGGATGTAGATGAGTTGTCACCTCAAGGCTGAAGGTGAATGGCTCATTATCAGTAAAAAGAAAGGGTCTCTGGTTCTCTACACTCACCATACGAAACACAGCAGTACTCAGACGCTATTACACAGGTATTCTATGAGAGCGTGGTCCTTCCCCGGTAAGACGGACCAATCCATGCTGCAACTATAATATAGTTTGAGGGTGAAGTGGCGGTGTAAGAATATCCAAGCCAGACGACACAGAGGAACTGAAACAACGTCTTCCTGAGAAAAACTAAAGATAATAAAAATAATTAGAATGCCCCCTATGAAGCATTCTGTGGGAGAGGCCTGTGCTCAGCAGTGGACTTTTAAAGCTTATAATGGATGGATGGATTAATGGCTCTACCACCTTAAAAGTTTGCACTCTTCAAATAATTTTTGTTTTATTAACATTTCCAATGTGAGTTGTATTTTTATGTCATCCGTATCACAAGTATCATCATCGTCAATCCTATAATGAATCTACTGTTTTTGGTAGTGTTTTCTTACTTTAAAATAAAGATTACGAGTAGCAAATTTTGTGGGATTTCAGGGCCAAGATGTCTGGAATGCAAACTGAAACCCTGGCGGAGTACATCCTGGTGGAGTACCGCTGGGTTATTGTGATTACAGTACTGCTACCCATGTCTTTGCTATGGAAAATCTGGTCTACTGTCCGGAATTACATCGTTTTTAAAATGAACAGTGCACCGAAAATGCATGATAAGAAAGTGAAGGATGTTCAGAGGCAGGTTGGTTATAATATTGCTTTACTCGTTTGTTACAACGATAATTTGACTGGTGTGTTTTTGTAGGTCTATGTTTGAGATTTTTCATTAAAAAAAAACACACATGGAAAAACATGGTATTTTTACGAATGATATAGTATTTAACTAGATTTTTAAACACTTTTTTGGATGCAATTACAAATATAATGGGAACATGGTGTTGCAGGCGGGATTCGCAATCGCGGTCCGGCCTAATTCTTAGCTACGATATTGAGCCGTCTTGTAAAGTTCTAGATCTAGATGGTTACACGTTAGCCTAAAAATGTATATAGGTACTTTAGAACTATAATTTTTTTAAAGTTCAAAATTATAGTAGTCTAGGAAAACTGAGGCAAGTAAAGTCATTCCATTCTCTCGTTGAGCGCTTTTTTTCATTTCTTCATTACAGCATATCGAAGGTCCACTGCTAAACATAGTATATAGACCTTTAGTATATTTACCACAGTTGGCAGGTGGATTGGCAACAGCAGTTTTTTTTTATTTTGGGTTGTCAAATGTACCGCCCGTAAATTTTTAGTTTCGGGATGATATGGGGTAGTACAAAGACATAATTATATGTGATGACTGTGGAGTAGTGTGTTCCCTTTGACCACCACCACGCGTCGTTCGAATGGTTTTGATCGCGTATGAGACATTCATAATGCCCTCTCCATTAGCTTCGGTGTTAGATTCGTGCTTACTGTGTTCTGATGTTGGATATATTCACTTCCAAAGGTACGCAAGGGTAAGGGTTATTTTATCTACATAATATTAACAACTTCTTCTTTAGATAAAATCTCATCCGTTTTTCTTTAGCGTTTATAAAAAAATAAAAATGACAAAGTTGTTCAGGAAAATAATATAGAAGGAAAACTAACATCGCGGGTAGGAAACTAACACAACGCCATGTACGTGTTTGGTGGAAGCGGTAGGTCTCTACGTGTTACTTGTTCTTGGGGTTCCAGTCCCAGTACATACGCTGCCATGACTCTGCTTAAAAGGAGGAGCAGGTGGTTTTCTTAGCTGGAAAAATATTAGATGTTTTGTTTTTTTTTTGCACTTGGATTATAAAATTACTTTGCCGTATCAAACTAGGGTAAATACTGCAAATCGTACTACGACAACCATAAAATAATAAAGTAAAGTAAAGTAAAGTTACAGCCTCTATACGTCCCACTGCTGGGCACAGGCCTCCCCTCATTTCTGAGAGGGTTTCAGGGCAAGGAAGTGTCCGCCGCCTTGCCCCAATGCGTGTTGGCGAACTTCACATGTCTTCGAAATATTTTTTCTTATTCCTCAGACATGCAGGTTTCCTCACGATGTTTTCCTTCACCGTCGAGCACGTGGTAAATCAGCACTTAAAACTGCAATTAACAATTTCCATTGGTGCCGGCGGGGATCGAACCCGGGTTACTCGCGTTCTGTTATATTTACAGCGAGCGCTAACCATCTGAGCTACTACGGCTCAACCATAAAATAATATAAGTAACAAGAAAATACATTTTCGAAAACCATAAAATCAAATTATCGAAAATGTACTTACAGACAATAAAATAACAGTGCAATTGATTTTGATATAGTAAGCAGATATTTAATAAATATTATTTAGTTTTTAGCATCAAATATTAGTAAAAATGTCATGAATTTCAAAAAGCTTTAGTGTTCTCCGTAGCGCAGTGGCTAAGGGCTTGGTTGTGGTGTTGCAGTGCCGCTGTTCGAATTTTTCTCGGAACATGTGTTTGTATGGCCTACTGATAATTGTTCTGGATTTGGATGTGTTTTCCTGTGCGATTTATGTAAACCGTCTTATTTTAGAAAACGTGTTTTTTTACAATAAAGAAGGAAGTACGTAGAATCGGGCCACCATAAAAATAGAAGTAATTAATACATTTATTTATTTTATCACTTTATAAAATTAATTTCAAAAATTATTTGACTTTCAGATAAAGGAGTGGTTAAAAGGCGGACGTAGCACTAAACTCTGCACTGCACGTCCAAGCTGGCAGACAATGTCGTTCCGACATGCGCTCTACAAGAAGACCTTCACTAATATTAATGTTAACATGGTCGACGTGCTAGAAGTTAACACAAAAGATTTGGTAACTAACAAAATGTTTCATTTTATAAAATGTAGGAGAAACGCGTTCTAAAAACGACAACGGCCAAATGGTTAAGAAAGTGGATCGCGATCTCTGAAGTCGTGGACTCGAATCCGCCATTTGCCTACTGTCGTGAACTACTTCTAAAATAAGCATTTTAAGCTTCCCTTGAATGACTAACGGGAATATTAGTAAGCATTAGATTTAACATTCAACAGAATAGTAGTTAAAGCATTTGCTAGTATTTTTGTTATAGAATAAGGGTGACAAACGAGCACTTAGTCCACCTGGCAAGCAAGGCAAGTGGTTGCTGTGGCTTGTAGACATCTACATCTATCCTCGATCAAGAATCAAAACGCAGATGCGTTGTCACCCCTGAGGACTAAGATGGAATGCCTCGTTTCCAGTAAATAAGGGTCTCCGGATCTCAACACTCACCATACGAAACACAACAGTATTAAGCTGCTATTTTACGCTGGTATTCTGTGAGTGTGTGGTCCTTTGCTGGCCGAGCCGACCCTTTCGTGCTACAACCATAATATAGCTGCAGCGTGGCTCTACCACGTATTAGGTGCGTTGTCGGCCTTTATTCAAAGGAGTAGGTTCTTTTCTTCTTTCTCCGTAAATCGAATCAGTCCGAAGAAAATGCTGGTGACAGTAAATTCCACAATATGGTGGGTGTAGAAAAAACTCCTTGCAAAACGCGTAGTAGTGGGTCAAAAACCACCGAGATAATGTGGATGGAATTTCGAGTTCTGTCGTAGTGAACTCAGCAGCTGAAATTAATCCAAACATTTCCTTGGAGCGCTGGCAATGGTATAATATTAGATCGGGGAAAAAGTTTCTTCTATTTTATATACAAATTCAAGACATTTTTGTAAAAATTTAATTACATTTAATTATAATATATATGTGCCATTTTTGTTCGATAATTTACTATCTTCTAGGTGACATAATCCCGTTGCTGTAGAAATCTCGGGATTTTTTATTTAAAAAATGCGACAAGTTGTTTTGACAGTTCTCCCTTAATGTTAACCTAACACTACCCAAAGAATTCTGTAGAGACTGAAACATGTGAAAATCTGAAGGTGTAGGGTCAGGACTATAAGGTGGATGCATTAAAAATTCCCAACCAAGCTCTCTCAATTTTTGGTAAGTGGCCAAATATGTGTGTGATCTGGCGTTGTCATGATAAAAGACCACTCCTTTCCTGTTGATCAATTCCAGCCGTTTTTTTCTCAATTTCTTGCTTGAGTCTCATTAGATTTTGGCAGTAGAGATCTATTGTTAATAATCAGCTAGTTCTTTATGAGCCCTTTCAAATGAGTTCAAACACGATCGTATTATCTAGTGTCGTCACTGAGATCCTATACTCACTTTTGGATTGCACCATAAGAAATGTGAGATCATTACAGTCGCCTAGGTGTTTATGAGCCCTTTCAAATGAATTCAAACACAATTATCCTACCTAGTGCCGTCACTGATATCCTATATTCATCTTCGGAGTCCACCATCATCTGGTAGGTAAGATTATCACAGGACCCTTAGTATTTAAATGAGTCTAAAAACGATGGTTCTACGTAGTGGCATAATTGAGATCCTTTACCCAGATATTGAGTCCGTCATCAGGAATGTGAGATTATCAAAGTTACTTCTTAGACACAGGTCTTTATAAGCCCTTTCAAATGAGCCCAAACACAATGGTTCTATGTATTGCCGTTACTGAGATCCTAAACTTACCTTCGGATTCCACCATAAGGAAGGTGAAATCATTCCATTCACCTAGGTCTGATGAGTATCCTTTCAAATGAGTCCAAACACAATGGTTCTATGTATTGCCGTTACTGAGATCCTAAACTTACCTTCGGATTCCACCATAAGGAAGGTGAAATCATTCCATTCACCTAGGTCTGATGAGTACCCTTTCAAATGAGTCCAAACACAATGGTTCTATGGAGTGACGTCACTGAGATCTTAAACCCCTTTCGGAGTCCACCATCAGCTAGGTGATATCATCACAGTCATCGAGGTCTTCATGAAATTTGAAAATGAGTTCTAACACGATGGTTTTTTTTATAGAAGAAGGGGCAAACGAGCATGCGGGTCACCTGATGTTAAGTGACTACCGCCGCCCATGATCAACCGCAACACCAGGTGAATTGCGGGTGCGTTGCCGGCCCTTTAGAAAGGAGTAAGCTCTTTTCTTGAAGGTCCCCAGGTCGTATCGGTCCGGAAAAATCGCCGGTGGTAAACTATTCCACAGATAGGTTGTACGTGGAAGAAAACTCCTTGTGAAACGTACAGTGGTGGACCGCCAAGCATCCAGGTGGTGTGGATGGTATCGGGACGTTTGCCGTGTAGTGCGTTCACGAAATTTGGCGGCTGGGATTAATCCGAACAATTCCTCAGAGCACTCCCCGTGATAGATGCGATAAAATACGCAAAGAGATGCAACATCTCTTCGCAGCGCCAGTGAATCGAACCGATCAGAAAGCACTCGGTCGTCGACGGTTCGAGCCGCTCTGCGCTGGATGCGGTCAAGTGGAAGGAGCTGGTACTGGGGAGCCCCAGCCCAACGATGGGAACAGTATTCCATGTGCAGCCGAACCTGCGCCTTGTAAAGTTGCAGGCGGTGTGCCGGCGTGAAATACTGTCCCGCTCTGCTGAGCACGCCAAGCTTTTTAGAGGCCAATTTGGCCTTCCCTTCCAAGTGACCACGAAACTGCACGTCACTCGATATGTCGACGCCGAGGATTCCGATACTGGCTGAGGCAACAAGGGGAGTGAAACTGAGGGGATACGACAAAGGGGTTCTTTTTAGCGGTTAACGCGCAAACTTGTGTCTTCTGGGGGTTAAACTGGACTAGATTTAGTCGTCCCCAATCCGAGACTCTGTTCAGCAAAGACTCGACTTCAGACACAAGTTTGTCCCGGCACTCGGAGACGTTTTCCCGAGAAATATTGGCTGGACCGGTGTAAAGAGCATCACCAGTGCTGTCATCTGCATAGCAATGAATGTTACGGGTGTGCAACATATCATTGATATGCAGAAGAAACAGCGTTGGCGATAGCACGCAGCCCTGTGGAACACCAGCATAAATAGGCTTGCAATCGAAGCTTGCACCGTCTATAACGACCTTGATGCTCCGATCTGCAAGAAAGCTGGTGATCCAATCGCACAATTTCTCGGGAAGCCCATAGGAAGGGAGCTTCAAAAGAAGCGCTTTGTGCCGAACCCGATCGAAGGCCTTCGCAATGTCCAAACTAACGGTCAATGCCTCCCCCTTGAACTCTACTGCCTCCGCCCATCTGTGAGTTAGGTAGACCAGAAGATCACCAGCTGACCGACCACGGCGAAAACCGTATTGGCGATCACTAATCAGCTGGTGATCCTCAAGGTACCTCATGAGCTGGCAGTTTACAATGGACTCCATTGTTTTGGAGAACAAGGAGGTGATGGCGATTGGCCGGTAGTTGGACGGGTCAGAGCGGTCGCCTTTTTTAGGGATTGGGTGGACGTAAGCCGTCTTCCATGATTTTGGGACTACGCCTAGGGAGTAGGAGTACCGGAAAAAACGCGTTAAAACCGGTGCCAACTCTGGAGCACACGTCCTCAGCACAATTGGGGGGATTCCGTCAGGCCCACTCGACTTGTGGATGTCCAGGGAGAGGAGTGCTTTGCGAACTGAGCGCTGTGTGAAGTACACTTCCGGCATGGAGCACTCACACCGCGGGACGGTCGGCGGCGTACTCCCCCCGTCATCGAGAGTCGAGTTAGACGCAAAGAAAGAGCCTAGAATATCGGCTTTCTCCTTTGCGGTATGGGCCAGTGAGTCGTCCTCCCTGTGCAGAGATGGAAGAGATGGCTGACAGAAATTCCCCTGGACAGCCTTGGCGAGAGACCAGAATGCACGGGTTCCAGAAGGAAGGCGAACTAGTTTCTCGCCAATTCTGCCTATGTGCTCTGACTTTGCCTTGGCAATGACTCTTTTAAAGGACCTAGAGGCGGAATTATACTTCTTTTTTAGAGCGCTGTTGTTTACATCCCGGGACGCTGATGCATCAGCCCAGGCTTGGTAGCACTCCTGCTTATAGCATGATGCTATTTTACAGGAGCGACCAATCCATGGCTGAGATTTGCCTCCAATGGGCACCACAGAGGAAGGAATAAAAAGTTCCATACCCTGAAGCACCACATCAGCAACAGAATCCGCAACAACGTTGGGATCATCCGGCGAGAAGCAAACCCGCCCCCAAGGGTAGGATGCAAAGAAAGACCGCATCCCATCCCAATCGGCTGACCTATAGTGCCAAACACGGCGGCAGCCTGCAGAATGCAACCGCGATTTCAGCGTGAGTGGCACCACACTCCGGACCAGACAATGGTCCGAGGAGCCTAAAGGGGCGTCGACGGAAATCTGATATCCGTCCGGGTGAGAGGTCAGCAGAAGGTCCAACAGGGAAGGTGCATGATCCTCCACATCTGGAATTCGCGTAGGCGAAGTAACCAGTTGTGTCAGACCATATGCCAAGGCAAAATCATGAACAGTTCTCCCCGCATGATCGGTTAAACGTGAGCCAAGCCATTCGGCGTGATGGGCGTTAAAGTCGCCGAGGATCACGATCTCTGCGGAGGGGATCTGCTGTAGCAACGAATCTGCAGCCATTTGGACGTGGTCGAAAAGTCGATCTGTTTCGGCATTACCGCTATGGGACCTATAGAGGCACCCGTAGACGCGCGGATGGTCGTCGCTGTCTACGCGTAGCCAAAGGATGGACAGGTCCGAACCTTCAAGTCTGCCGAGGCGTCGAGAACAGATGTCCTCTCTGACGTAAACGCAAACTCCAGCCCGAGGCACAAAGGAGTGTTCCAGTTTGTACCCCGGGTAGGAGAGATACGAGACATCAGCCGGAGAGGACACCTGCGTCTCGGTCAGAAAGAGCAGAGCCGACCTCGCCGTCTCGAGATGGTAGTGGACGGCGTTTAGATTAGAGTGAAGTCCCCTGATATTGCAGAAATTCACGGACAGCGTGGCAGGGGTCGCCTTGGTCTTGTTGCTCCGTTTGCCCCGAGCAGTTGTAGTCATGAGCGGAATTTTGCCCCCCCAGAATACGCGGGGCAGCCTGAGCACCCACGCTCAGAAGTGGAGAAACATGGTCGTGGATGCTCAGCGAGGGACTCTCCAGGGGTGCTGGTACCCTCCTTGGGTAGTCTATTATTATTTAATTCCGCTACCATGTTGATGGGAGGGGGGGGGGGATTTGGGCCTCCGGCCACCTGCACTCACCAGACGAAACGCGGAAGCAGAGCTTCCACTTCACGCCGGTATTCTGTGAGGTCGTGGTACCACCCCGGTTTGAGCCGGCCCATACGTGCAACAGCAAAGCTGCCGCGTGGCTCTACCACTGATAAAAACTGGTTCTACGAAGCATCACTGAGCTCCTATACCCACCTTCTGAGTCAATCATAAGGAAGGTGACATAATCACAGTCACCTTTATCTCCATCCCCCGTCAAACGAAATTCTCAAAATACATAAAATAATAAAAAAAAAACAGCATAAAAATAATGTAAGCAGCTACTAAGGAAGTAAGTACTTACCAGTAATTAAAAAGAACTGAAGCAAGCGGATTTACGGTGCGCCCGGAAAACTCCGTGATTTACCGTAAGTTAAAAAATTTCAACATATGATTTCACACTCACGATATATTTTTGGATGTACTTCAGTTCGACTGAACGGTTTCAACTGACAGCACGCCCGAAAAATCCATGGCTTGCCTTCATTTAAAAATGTTACCTTAAGATTCCACACTCACGGTCAGTTTTTAGATGTACGTCAGTTCAACTGATCATTTTAACAGACCGTGTGTGGAGACCATTAGTATGCATTTCGGTAGATTCACCTCTATCTTCTTGGCAGAAATTTTCGCCATTCTTCAGTGTGCGGAAATCAATCTGCAATAGCACTACGTCAACCATATAATTTATATAAACTCTGATAGTCAAGCACCACTGCTGACGCTGAGGTCAAACTTAGTAAACTCGAAGCTAGTTGGAGACTGCGTGAACCGTTTAAACGTCCTGGAATGTAACAACAGGGTCGTCTTAAGATGGGTCCTGGGTCACGCGGTTATTGTAGGCAATAAACTTGCCGGCTCAAAGAGTACACAATTAGGACCCGAGCCATTTTCTGTATCAATAAATCACGTAGGACCTGGTCTGACATACCACGCTTAAAAATTCTAAAACCTCAATCAGGGCTTTTGATAGTAAATTCGCTTCAGAAGCCCTAGGATTAGGTAAAAATCACCCTGGGGCTAAGCAACTCAAGAATGTGTCGGTTTTGTTTCCTAACGGAAGAAACACCTCTGCACATCCTAACTGATTGCGGACGTAACACTCATCAGGGAAACCATGTACTCCGCGCACAGAAGAAGTGAAATTACTTACAACTAAGCAACTCCTATTCACTGAAGAAATAGGGCTTAGCAGCGAACTATAGCCATAGCGATCACAATAGATCTTTTAGGTCGCAGTGGTACTGGTCTCTTTCCATAGTATCTTTTTCAAATATAAAAAGGGGAGTGCCCTGAAATTGAAGAGATATTGATAGAATCAGGCGTTACCTTGCGGAAATCCATTACAATAAAGATATTAATTAATTCGCAACCATCCTCTGAATAAATACAATGATGTGTCTTACCTGGATTGAATAGCACTTCCCACCCTCCCTCAATTGCGTGCACTAATCCCGTCATCACTAATCCCAGCACCACTACTCCCAACACCACTACTCCCAACACCACTACTCCCAACACCACTACTCCCGGCACCACTACTCCCAACACCACTATTCCAGGAAAGACACACCATCGACGACAATACGACACGTGTTCCGCCTACACACGAGGCATCTTCAGGTGATATAGACTCTACGGCGACTGACCGCTACGTACTTACTTGCTTTTAATGAAAAGTAAACTAAAATTAATCTACATTCTGAAGTCCGCGTATCAATTCTTAGTCTTAGGACTGACTGTGAGATTACTTACTTATTATTTTCAGGTGATTGAAGTTGGCTTTTATTTATGATTAAAAGTTTTTTTAAGCCATTTCCGTCATTAGCAGTGTCTACCACATACAGCATCCATGTGAGGTTGGCCAAAATGAATTTGGATAAAGAGATTAAATCCAAAAATCGGAACCTATCCCATAAACCCAAAGTAATCCATATTCTAATAATTTCAGACTGTGCGCTGTGAGCCATTAGTAACAATGGGCCAATTATCTAGAACACTGGAGCCGTTAGGACTTTCGCTGCCCGTTGTTCCTGAGCTGGACCAGCTTACTGTTGGTGGCTTAGTGATGGGAACTGGTGTTGAGACATCTTCGCATATCTATGGATTATTCCAGCATATATGCGTGCAGTACGAACTAGTGATGCCAGATGGATCTGTTGTTACTTGTAGTAAGGTATTTCTAATACATTTTGTAAACCTTTAAGTACAAAGCATAGTTACCTGAACCGAGTGTTGGTGTGCCTTAACTACATCTAAACTCAGGTTATTTTAAACGTCAGAGTATTAGTAAATCAAATCTCTAAACTCTTTCTAATAAGAAATATATAATAATAATAGAAATAAGTACTCATTTAAACTTCATCAAAAAACGTTTAGCTTATTAATTTCTAGGTCAAAGATGAAAATGTCATGCTTTGTTTTCCTGCATTATCCGGAATATGTAAACAAAAAAGAAAAATAAACAGTTTGACTGTAGGTTCTGCGATAAGTACAGTACTTGTACAGTAAAAAGTTTATTATATAGCACGAATATTTCATAAAGGTTCTTTTTAATCAGATAGATAAAAATTAATTTAATTGCAGACTGAAAACCCTGATTTATTCTATGCAATACCGTGGTCGTACGGCACCCTCGGATTCTTGACATCAGTAGTGATCAAATTGGTTCCCGCTAAAAAGTAAGCAACTATGTGCTACGTAGACAGAGAAACCTATAGACAAATTGACGCCTTCTTTCGCATTCGCACACGAAAAAGATAGATTTATGCATACGTCTTGCATAGAAATGAGATAGAGCGGTGTGATTGTTTGTCCCTTTCTCCGTGCCGGTTTTTTTGTTTAGCAAACTCTACAGTTTCCTAAACAACTTTAACAGCGTAGCTATTTAAGGAGTTTACAAGTTGGTTTAAGTGAGAAAAAAGTGTTTTGTGAGCTTAAGATTGGTGAATCTTGTTCAGTTCAGTTCTTAGAACAATTAAAAATTTTATCTAAATGTGTTTAAAAGTCATAAAGATTAGTATTGTATAACCTAAAAATTCGTTATCATTCTTTCTCACTCGAGGCCACGCCGATCATTAGTCTATGTGTTTCTCTGTCTACGATGTGCTAAGATTTTTTTCTGTAGTATTAATATAAGTCTACACGTTAGTAAGGAGTTTGCTACGTTCAGTTGTCAGGCAGTTGTTAATAAAATCTCCATAAATTATCTATACAAATAAACTTATATTTATCAGTAATTAATGAAATTTTGTGAGTGTCGTAAGAGGTGACAGAGGGAAAACAAAAATGGAGACGGGCAGCAGCATTTTTTTAAATTTTTTATTCAATATAGATTATTGTATAACAATTATTGAAAGTCATTTTTTTATTTACCAATGGTTCGAAAAAAAAAACTCTGTCCTCGGAAGAACCAGCAAGAAACCCAGCGGGATTTTTAAAGCATATTTCAATTTACAATAAATTTGTTTTGTACAATTTTCGAATAACAACTCAAAATAATCAAAAAATACTCAGGCCCACTCGCCTACCAAGCGTGGCAACTGTGGCAAATATCCTCTCTTGGAAGAGCCTTATGTTTAACATTGGACTCTTGATAAATAATAAATCTCTTGATAAAGGCTATATGGATGGAAGCCTTCTGGACACCTTCTTTCTGCTGTTTCATTTGTCTTCGTCGCTATGACATTCACTGGATGATATGGGGTTGTAAATTCTCTTACGCCACCACTACAGGACAATCCGATAAATTGCGATCATGTCGTATTGATATCAGAAAGCGTCAGGGCCAGGGTGCGTGACATACTGTTATCGTTAATCCGCCTAACATGCGAATTAACGATTGGTAGAAGTAATCCGTGTTCATTGGTGGATTTTTAACGGATATGAAAAATAAGTTTTCTGCGAAAGTAAAATACACGTGGTAGTCACGCTGCAGTTATATTATGGTTGTAGCACGAATGGGTCGGCACCATAGAATACTATAATACAGAACAGAATGGATGTCAACCTTATTTTGTACGAGGATAGGCGTCGCCAGGAGCACACATACAAGCAATTACGTCGTATTATCAGTTAATCACTACTACAAACCCGATTCGCTGTATTGACAGACGGATTTTAATACATATTTATTTGTAAATAGCGTGCAATTTGGCATTTTTTAAATAACTTGCACGCGAAATTAGAAAACGATTGTAACATCAAACACATCTCGTTTTGACATTTATACGTGTGAATTGACGTGTTAGTGGCATTTTAGTGGCAACACGGGCTCCGCCCACTCCCCCGTTTTATTACGTATGTATTATAGTATTCTATGGTCGGCACGACCGGGGTAGGATAACGTTCTCACGGAATACCAATGTAAATACAGCTGCGTTTCGTATGGTGAGTGTCTGGAGACCCTTTTTACTGGATAAAAGGCATTCCATCTTAGTCCTCAGGGGGACAGCGCATATGTATTGTGATTCTTAATTCAGGATAAATGTAGCCACAGCTTACACTTACCATCAGGTGGACTCTGTACTCGTTTGTTACCCTTATTCTATAAAAAAATATCGATTAATGTACAGAATAGATATGTATGTAACTAAATTTCGTAACGACTTTGATCAAATTATATATTTTTGAAAAAGAAATTTTTTTTCAACCAGGTACATCCGACTGGAATACCATCCATATACAAGCTTATCTGAGCTATCGTTGCGGTTCAGACAAGAGTCCCTGAAGGAGAATCCACATCAGTTCATTGAAGCTCTTCTCTTTAGTAAGGAAAGTGGCGTGTTTATGTCTGGTGATATGGTTGACGAAGTTGGTGCTGATGGAAAGGTTAGCAAAGTAAAAGTATTTACAGGCCTCTGCATTGCTGTAGGGTATTGAAGGATTTCACATGATATGTTTACTTACAGAACATGGCACGCAAATACATAAAAAGAATTTTTGTGGTACCCGCAACGGAATCGAACTCGATTTGCTCGCGTACTGTCAAAATTAGGGTGTGCAGGTCACAAAGATACAACAGCTTACTTACATATTTACTAGAATCAAAAACTTATATATTAGAAATCAAATAATTATATCTTTTTATTTTTATTAACTACCTGCCCCGCTACACACGGGTATCACGAAGTATCTCCGATCGGATGACTGTCGGTCCCTATCTCGCAGATATTAACATCTTGAACGCCCGTCTGTCACCAGCAAAGTAGATACATCGACTTCTTTTCTTAGACGATGTCTGAGATGACGTTTAAGTGGGAGATGCATAAGGTTATTTTCTACGTACAAAAATCACTTGTAAAAACTAATCTGGTTCCGAATTAGCTAATTTGTAGAAAATAGTATTCAAAACCTCTCTCGTGAATCAGTCTGTTTATTGGTGAAAACCGAATGAAAATCCTTAATTTAGTCTCTGAAATTAGCCCGATATACGGATATACAGACAGACGCAGCGAGAAACTTTAATTTATAATAATAAACTACATGTACATGTACTACAGTACACCAGGCATACGTTGTACTGCCTTTTTCGACGATCACTTGTCCTATAAAAAATATATTGAAAATGTGCCAGATTACGAGTACCCTTAACCGAAGAGTATGTATACGTAGGTATATGGATGTAAAAGCGAGAAAGGTGTGTCAGGATCGTGCCGAATATGTCTTTTATACATGGTAGAGCCACGCTACAGCTATATTATGGCTGTAACACGAATGGGTCGGCTCGACCGGGGAAGGACCACGCTCTCACAGAATACCAGCGTAAAATAGCAGCTTAATACTGTTGTGTCCGGTCCCGGTGTCGAGTCCCGGGTCTCCGTATCTCTACACTCACTATCGTATAGACCGGTCCCGGTCTATACGATAGTGAGTGTAGAAATACGGAGACCCCTTTTCACTGGAAACGAGACATTCGATCTTAGTCCTTAGGGGTGACAACGCATCTGCGTTTTGATTCTTAATCGAGGATAAATGAAGATGTCTATGGGCCACAGCATCCACTTACCATCAGGTGGACTGTGTGCTCGTTTGTCACCATATCCTATTAAAAATATCGCTACTGAGGTCGGTGTTGAGCTTCAATTGGGTATAAATAAGCATAGATTGCTTATGTTTGTCACCTTTATTCTATAAAAAAATAGAAGTCCGTTTCTCCGTAGTTTCTGCCCACCCTTCTGGGTAACAGACGTGAGAATTTCTGTATCTAAAAAAATCCTTAAATTCCCAATAAAAAATTTGGGTTCACTTATCGCGATAACACCTATCCTATTTCTAAAGTTGGAGCATGCAATATATATTTACAATATTTCATTAAGCGATTTTGGAGATTAACGTGAACGAACATCGTGACATGGTATTTTTATATATTAAGATGTATAAATTATATTTTCTACTTTATCCGGGTATATATCCATTTAAATCTATTTAAAAAAATACTCGTGTCTTATAAATCTAGTTTACCGCCAGTCATAATTTATTCTGTATGTTATTTTATTTCAGTTGAACCCAATCGGTAACTGGTACTCGGAGTGGTTTTTTAAACAAGTCACGCGACATTTAAAAAATTGGCAACAGGGAAAAAGGAATACTGTAGTCGAATATATCCCGTTACGCCATTACTATCATCGCCATACGCGTAGCTTATTCTGGGAATTACAGGTAATTACTGCATTCATATTCCAAATAACAAATATTATATTTTAAGTAATAAATACAGTGCTGTTTAAACAAGCTATAATTATTATTTTAGTTTTCTTTTGTGTCTTCTTCCATTAAAAATTTTGCCACTGGTGTACCTGATCACCTTTCAGTCAACTTCTAAAAAAAGACAGCCACAAGTGCGTTGTCCCCTTTGAGGACTTAGATGAAGAACCTAAAATGAACCATAATAATATGTGCACTGCTGCTTACATACCAAAATAGTTAGTAAAGTTACAATTTATGTACGTCCCACAGCTGGGCACAGGCCTCCTCTCATTTTAAGAGGATTTTAGGGCAATGAAATGCCTAAAAGCTTCTCCTCCTGCCTCAATGAGTCTACGATTTTTTAGTTCCTCAGACACGCGCGCTTCCTCTCGATGTTTACTTTCACCGCCGAGCATGTAAATCAGCACTGCAGGTACCAGTGAAATAAATAATTTCACTGGTACCTGCAGGGATCGGATTTAGTCCCCGAAGTACCATGGCTCAAAAAATATGTGTACAATTCAGATAACTCGATGGTGAGAATTAATATTTTATATTAATTTTAAAATTAATAACTTTTAATTTAATCCATAGGATATCGTATCATTTGGCAACCATTCGATATTCCGATATCTTTTTGGCTGGCTTATGCCTCCAGAGGTATCGCTTCTGAAGCTGACGCAGACTGAGGCTGTGGGCAAATTGTATGATCGCGCACATGTAATTCAGGACATGTTGGTACCGATTGATATACTGGAGAACGCTGTAGAATGTTTTCACAAGGAGTTTGAGGTTAGATATTTTCGTTTAAATGATTTTATATTTTATTTTTATTTATTTATTTTATATTTATTATATTTACTTATTTTAAATAATAAATGTATTGAAAAAATCATATAAATAGTAAAGGACCTAATATATTACCTGGAGAAAACTCGAATGTCACGTTACAAAATTAACTTGAACACTTTTAATTTTATATTTGGTAGCTGTTACAAGTTTGTTGGTAGCTGTAGAGAATCGGATACCCTTTTTATTTGAAATGAGATGTAGATGTCTATAGGCCACAGCATCATTTTCCTATTAGGTGGACTTTGTGCTCGTTTGTCACACTTGTTCTTAATAAACAAAATGCGTTACAAATTGTCAATTTTTAGATCTGCAGTAATCATCTCCATCACTCTACAACTACCGAAAATTTCGTTTCTCTATCCGGTTTTTAATTATATTATTATACTTCACTTAAACTTGACAACCCACGGCCGAAGCGTAGATATATGGCAAATACCTTCTTTAGCAGAAACGTTATGTCGAAGGAATATATTCTTTTCATAAGTAAATATTTATGCATAGACAATTAACTTAATTTTTGTAAGGACCTACTAATATAAGTAATTTATATTTTAGGTGTATCCTATATGGCTTTGTCCATTTAAAGTATTTAACGAACCCGGTCAGTTGCGAGTGAGTTCCGGTAAATGGCAAATGTTCGTCGATATCGGGGTTTATGGTGTGCCCAAAGCAAAGGGCTTTGAGACGGTAAGCGTGAATGTTAATCTCTAATACAGTACATTATAACACTTATTCTTGTATGCCTTCTTAGTCTAGTGATCGTAAACGTGACGTGACGTGACGTGAGGTCTCGGGTCGAATCCTGGGTTCTCAATAACTACCTGGAGTCAAGAACTTGGCGGTGCTTCACCCCCGTGCCACGAAAAGCACGTAAAGCCGTTGATCTTGTGCCTGATCTCCCACCTATCGTACCGTTTTACCATTTCATCGTACTATGTCCATGAGGAAATAGAGAGTGCACCTGTGCTTGCGCATACACTCAGACACTAACTCTGTCTTGAACAGACGGCTAGTCTCCGTTGAGGATGGCCGCCGTAGCCCAATTTCGGTCTGAAGGACATTATAACATGCAGTTTGTTGATGGCGCAAATGAAATATTTACTCCATTTTTTTCATTGGGTTTGTCAAAATCAGATAAAAGGAATTTTAAGATAGTTGGGCGGAAATCTATCTTAAAAACAACCAGATTTTAAATACTTATTTTAAATTTATAGTCTTTTTACGTGGTAGTGCCATGCTGCAGCTATATTATGGTTGTAGCACGAATGGGTCGGCTCGACCGGGGAAGGACCACCCTCTCACAGAATACCAGCGTAAAATAGCAGCTTAATGCTGCTGTGTTTCGTATGGTGAGTGTAGAGAACCGGAGACCTGTTTTACTGGGATCGAGACATTACATCTTAGTCCTCAGGGGTGACAACGCATCTGCATTTTGATTCTTAAACGAATGTAGATGTCTATGCGCCACAGCATCCACTTACCATCAGGTGGACTGTGTGCTCGTTTGTCACCCTTATCCTATATAAAAAAGATAACTGTTAATTTTAAAATTGCAAACATAATGTTTGTATAGTGTTACTTTCAAATAAATGACAACCAATATATATATATATATATATATATATATATATATATATATATATATATATATATATATATATATAATATAAGAATTAAATTTAGATCACATTTACTTTTTTCGCGTCTTACAAACACAAACACGGAACATGAAACACGGTTAAAATATTTAATAGCAATTGAACATTAGGTACTATACTGACGACTATAAAGTACCTATTATTAACACCTACAACACGCGTAAGGTAAGGGAAAAAAAGAGAGCCTAGTGCAAATAACTATTATCGACAGCGCTTGAATAAATACATTGTACCCAGAATTTATAACAAAATAAAATGGTTAAGAGATACGCCTCCAAATAAAAATAAAATTAATTAAGCAAAAACTTATTAAAATGCTCTCTGAAAAGGCCAAAAAAATTCGGTCCCAAAAAGTCGGGTGAAGCGAAAGTACAGAGGAAGTGCACCCCAATATCCCTCATGTACGTTGTGTTTTGTAGCTTTCGAGTTATGATATTTTGTATAATGAATGTAACCTTGTTTATTGTTTTGTATAATATTAAGTATAATAACTAGCTGGTAAGGCAGACTTTGTCTATTAAAAAATCTTTAAATTCGTAGTAAATAATATTGGGCGTCACTTATTGGGATAAAAACTATCTCTTAAGTTGGAGCAAACAATACACGCTTACATTTTACCTTAAAATCGACCCACCCGCTTCCCAAATTATGTTGCTATTGTATGTGTGGTGATTATGGCTTCCTATTGAGAAAGAGAGATCTACCTGCAACTGTGGATTTATGAATGGGTTGAAATGTTGTTGGGTGACTGATGAATGCATTGTATAAGAGATAAATTCAACTTGAAACCTCTTCCACATCATTTTGAAATTTTATTAGCAGATTACAAGAGTATACTTATAGGTGCATACTTTTTTCTTTTGCTTCAGGTATCTTCAACGAGGCGTGTAGAGGAATTCGTGATTAAAAACAAGGGTTTTCAAATGTTATACGCTGATACGTACACCACGCTAGAAGAGTTCAGACAAATGTTTGATCACACATTGTACGACAAGCTACGCAATTCATTGCCTTACTGCAAGGACGCTTTCCCCGAAATATACGGAAAAGTGAACAAGAGTGTTAGAAAATAGTTACTCATAAATTGTTTTGTGTGTTTAATAAAAATTTGAAATAAAAATATTTTTTTATTATTAAAATTCCCTTTTTAATACGTCTTTGTAAAAACGCACAGTACCCTATATATTAGTATTCATCTACAAGCCTTTAGCAGTCGCTAGAAAGTCATCGAAACGTGCGTTGCGCTGCACTATGCCCAAGTGAGAGTGAGTGCGCAATGTCATTCTCTCTTTTTTCCACACCTTAATTGTTGGACCGAGTGGCTACGCCTCCTGATATTTTGCGTTTTTATAAAATATTCCTTAACGAAATAGTTATAGTATAATCTTTGTTGCATGAATGCTAGAGACATGTGTAGGCATAATTGTGTATTTATTGTTTGTCTATGTGTGAGATCTGCGAACCGGCGACACGCGTCCTGATATTAAAAGACAGTAGAAGGCATTTCTATTGACTTATTATTTAGATTTCTGTGGGTAAACACGATAACTTTTGAAACTATCATTTTGTAACGATCCCCCCCTCTATATAAAAATTTTATATTATTAAAAATATCCCCTTTTCAATAACATTATATATATATATATATATATATATATATATATATATATATATATATATATATATATATATATATATATATATGTGACCAGGATTAATAAATTATGTTTTAATCTTTCAAAAGGTTAATTAATAGGCCGTTTTAATATTTTGGCGTGATCGTCTTAGTTAGGACCCTTATTTACGTTGTGTTTGTTTAGTAACTTAGTTCTTTTAGGTGTCTTTTGGAAGAATGAATATTCACTAGAGCAATTGAAAGCTGTTGGTAGTGCCTTATAAGCTAAGTGAACCCGTTCACGAAGACAGGGCTCGAAAAAGGTTAAGAACATAAAACGTCCCTATTCCACTTGCATCAGGTTTACGTTATTAATTATCCCTTCCCGCTCGGAAAAGGCTCAAAATATATTTATACAAAATACCCGATACAAGGGCTTCGCTCTCCTACATTTATTTTAAAAAAATGTAGGGGGGGTACACGGCCCCACACACGCCGTGCACGGTGAGCGCCAACCATTTTGATGCACTCCCCCCGTAGGGAACGCTAATTTGGGAACTGGACCGTAGTCCACAGCAAAATAACTGGCGAACCAGTAAAAGAGGCTTGGCCCCTTGTTAGTGCGTAAGCACAAACATCGACCGAAGTCGCGCATGTCAATGCGTGTAAACGCCATACAGAATACGAACGAATCCAGCCACAGTGAATGTACGTCACACGGTTTAGGCAAATAGGCACACTGGCCGTAAACCCTCCGTGAGCGCCACCACCTGCCAGACCGCCGCTCCTGCAGACGTGATGTAAGTGTATGGCATCACCACCAATTGCATGATCAGCACGGCTACTAGCCGCAGAGCGTGTCATGAGTCTACCGCTCACCTCAAGGGAATGGGGTCCCACGTTGTGCGGCTTTCGGCCGCAGCCTTGAGAGTCTCCTCAGATCCTCCCGCCAGCTACCACCCGTATGAGGTCGACACATATGCTCCACCAACCAATACAACGGCAGATATAGCCAAAAGGCAGTTATAAGATAAGAGTAATAATTTGCCATCAGAAAGGGTTTGTGTCACTGACGTTAATGCATTTTCGATCATGTTTGTCTCACCCACCAACAAGTTGCCTTCAATCATTCAAAGGTGGGAAAGTTACAGAGATATAATATTATGTTGTTATATAAAACATCGTGGAGGGCAGACAGTCTGCAGCCCCGCAATGAAGGGACGCGACTTGGGCAAAGCTACTTAGGTGTGAGTCAAACCAAGACGCAGAGAGCGCCATTGAGAATAGCGTCCCACCAAACAACCATCGCAGAGACGCAATGCTGCAGAACGTAACAAGCATCAATACGACTATCGTCGGGCTTACACCATCACAAGGTCCCCCATACATCCCAGCAGACATCACCACCCGCATACCTCCATCGACCAGAATTACAAGAGAGCGTCGAATCAGGCGCAGCACACCCGCAGATCCATCACAAGACGCAATACCGCAAGTAGCAGTAAGCATCAATGCAACTATCATACGGATGGCGCCCCCTCACAACACACCCAACATGATCCCTATTGACTTTGGTAACAAAGTTGGTATTGTTGTTATATAAAAAATATCACCAACGTATCATAGTAGCACGCTACTAAGACGCCAATGAACAAAACTCCACGTATCATAGCGGTAATGCACTAAGACATGAAGCTGAGTATGCCTGTTACACTTAAAAGTGCTACCAAACACACTCATCATCCCCATCCAAAAGATAGACGACGCATCGCTATGCGCTACGACGCCGCCCACAAACGGTATGGGTGTGCGATGTCCACGGGAAAGCCGTATTGCTACAACAAACCCGCTTACCATCGACACTAAGATGTTAATTGTATACCTCCATCGACCAGAACAACAGGAATGCGTCGAATCAGGCGCAGCACACCCGCAGATCCATCACAAGACGCAATACCGCAAATAGCAGTAAGCATCAATGCAACTATCATACGGGTGGCGCACCCTCACAACACACCCACATGACTCCTATCGACTTTGGCAACAAAGTTAGTATTGTTGTTATATAAAAAATATCACCAACGTATCATAGTAGCACGCTACTAAGACGTCAATGAACAAAACTCCACGTATCATAGCGCTAATGCACTAAGACATGAAGCTGAGTATGCCTGTTACACTTAAAAGTGCTACCAAACACACTCATCATCCCAATCCGAAATATAGACGACGCATCGCTATACGCTACTACGCCGCCCACAAACGGTATGGGTGTGCGATGTCCACGGGAAAGCCGTATTGCTACAACAAACCCGCTTACCACCGACACTAAGATGTTAATTGTATACCTCCATCGACCAGAACAACAGGAATGCGTCGAATCAGGCGCAGCACACCCGCAGATCCATCACAAGACGCAATACCGCAAGTAGCAGTAAGCATCAATGCAACTATCATACGGGCGGCGCACCCTCACAACACACCCACATGACTCCTATCGACTTTGGCAACAAAGTTAGTATTGTTGTTATATAAAAAATATCACCAACGTATCATAGTAGCACGCTACTAAGACGCCAATGAACAAAACTCCACGTATCATAGCGCTAATGCACTAAGACATGAAGCTGAGTATGCCTGTTACACTTAAAAGTGCTACCAAACACACTCATCATCCACATCCGAAAGATAGACGACACATCGCTATGCGCAACGACGTCGCCCACAAACGGTATGGGTGTGCGATGTCCACGGGAAAGCCGTATTGCTACAACAAACCCGCTTACCACCGGCACTAAGATTGTTGTTATATAAAACTGCACCAACGTATCATAGTAGCACGCTACTAAGACGCCAGTGGACAAAACTTCACGTATCATAGCGCTAATGCACTAAGACATGAAGTTGAGTATGCCTGTTACACTTAAAAGTGCTACCAAACACACTCATCATCCCAATCCGAAATATAGACGACGCATCGCTATGCGCTACTACGCCGCCCACAACCGGTATGGGTGTGCGATGTCCACGGGAAAGCCGTATTGCTACAACAAACCCGCTAACCACCGGCACTAAGATGATATGTCTAGGACACATCGGTTAGCGAGTCCAAGTTTACCTCGGACCAATTGCTCGTGAAGCAGCACACACGCCACCATAATATTCCTTTTCAAGTCCCTTATAAGGACTAGTCATTTTGCTACAGTACTAAGAGCAGTCAGTCACCCGACCACCCCATACAATGCTTATGCATCAAGGAGACCTCCTATAATATTGCTTTTGTATCATTACCCTACTTTTATAAGTCATGTATATATAGGATTCGAACCCACGACCCTACTATTGTAATGCATATTAATCATAGAGACCTTCTATAGTATTGCTTTTGAATCATAGACCTTACTTTCGTAAGTCATTCATATATAGGGTTCGAACCCACGACCCTACTATTGTAATGCATATTAATCACAGAGACCTTCTATAGTATTGCTTTTGACCACCCCATATATATGTACAACTGCAGGAATGTATCTCCGGCAGCTCATCCATACAAGACATCTATACATGAACACCTTCAATAACTTAGGAAAATTTTCTTGTATACGTGAACTCCTTCCACAACTTAGGAAATTTCTTTTATACATGAACACCTCCCATGACTTAAACAATTTTTAACAAATTTTCTAATTATCTTATAAAAGTTATTTAACTTAATTTTATAATATTTTTTGACTTGTATTTCTATTATTTATCTTATTTTAAATATTTTTACAACTTTTTATAATAAATTTACTTATTACGAGAAACAATAATTTTGCCCTTAATTTGCTATGTTATTGGGATAATGTCTGAAATATATTAACTTTATGTTTATTAATTTGACTTAATTGCTTAATATATATCTTTTAAGACTATTTTTGACGCCCCTTTATATTGAATTTAATTATTAATAATAATATTGGGCCGTCACAATCCACCCCCAAATTTTATGTTAATGACCCACACAGTGGAGTCGTTGATATAAAATTTTACTATGTTGAGAGCATAAGCACTACACTCAAAATTTTGAACTTATGTGTATCTGTTCTTTCCTCTTTCAATCTGTTACAATTCAGTATATATTTTCATCCCACCTACCCCAGGGAATGGCCGCCGCCACACACCCCTTCAACCACATCTATCCCAATGTGATAAACCATAAATTGTCATCTTGATAAATTTATTGTATATAATAAAATTTAATAATGGTTCTCTTTTGTTTTTGAATTACATTTTAAATCTTTAAAATATAAATTCAGCAATGTTGTCTTTATATGCACAGTATTTTTATTATGAGTTGAAATCAGATGGCTACACACCCACAGGATAGATGTGATTGAGCCATTCACCCTGACCCAACTCCCCAAATTTATTCACTAAAAACATATTTTACAAAATTATCTTACACTCAATATTTACAGATAGTTATTAATTAAATTATTACAACATTTTTCTTATTTTTAATTAATTTGTGTCTTGCTCATAACTTTAATAATTTTAATCTATTTTTCAAAAGGCCACCCACGGGACCAAATTATATTACAGTATTTATTCTAGAATGTATATAAGCCAAACCTATTATTTAAAATATTTTAATAAATGAATAGCATTAAAATTTCCCCTAATTTCATTTGTTTCTGGGTTTGCTAAAGTATATACATTGTCAAATGGTACGGCTGCTATTATATATGGCCCTTCATACGCCAAATTAAATTTACTCATAACTTTGTTATCTGCATCTGATCTACTAGATCTTGAAACTTTTACTAAATCGCCAACATGATATGTCACTAATCTATTGCTTTTATCAAATTTTCTGTTTCTAATGCGGCTTGCCTCTTTTAAATTCTTTCGCACTTGCTGTCTAATCTGTTCGACATTGGTTTTGATCTTACTATTAAATATTATCTTGTCGAAAGACATTTCATTAGACTCACCATAAAGAATCTCACATGGTGTAAATTTGTGATATGAATTATTACACAATTCTTCTATTTTAGGCAATATTATTGCCCAATCTTTGTGGTTAGCATGACAAAGTGTCCTGAATAATCTGCTCAACTCTCTATTTACACGCTCTGTTGTATTTGGCCTAGGATTTCTTACTGTGGTATATATCGGTTTAATATTCAATTCTTTCATTGATCGTTTCCAATGATTACTTATAAACTGCTTCCCATTATCTGTCATTGTTGCTTTGGGCTTTATAGTCTCAACAAAATGCTTTACTTTCGTTACAACACACTTTGCTGTTGATTGTTTTAAAGGATATAATTTGATAAATTTACTAAATGAATCTTGTATAACAAATATGAAAGTGTACCCAAAGGTACCCGATGCCAATGGTCCATATAAGTCAGCCATAACCATGTCTGCGATATTTTCTGTTATTATAGATTTGCATGGACCCACATATGTTATATTACTTTTCTTTGATAACTGGCATAAATGACACACCCTTAATTGCTTTTTAATGTCTTTTGTTAATCCTTTCCAAAAGAATCTATCTCTCACATATTTAATTACTTTATAGGGCCCTTGATGTCCCATTTCTATATGTACTTGGTTTATAACATCTCGTCTCAAGGGTACAGGTAAATAAATTACTTCCTTTAAATTTGTTTTGTAATATAATATATTATTTCTCAAACTATAACGTTTCAGTTTATCATTTTGTTCTAATGTTGAAATATTTAGCATCTTTAATTTTTCAATAATAGCCAACGACTCTGTATCTTGTGTTTGATATACTGATATGGATTTTAACTTTTCTATCAACTCGTCATTCGGTTCACTTTCTGTATAAGCTATTTCTAAACTTTTATTTTTATCCTCTTGTATTAAATCACCATCAGGAGGGTAACGTGATAGCACATCTGCAACAATATTGCTTCTACCCGATATATGCTGTACTTCGTAATTAAATTGTTCTATATACAATATCCATCGAGTAACTCTGCCATTGAATAATTTCATATTATTAATAAACAATAATGCTTTATGATCAGTTAAAATTATTACTTTGCTGCCTCTTAAATACGTCTCGAACATCTTTAAACAACTTATTACAGCATAAAACTCTTGTTCAGTGACAGACCAATTCAATTCAGAACCTTTTAAGGCTTTACTGTGATAGCCTAATATTCTCATTTCACTATTATTATCTATCTGATAAAGTACTCCGGCCATACCCACACCGGAACAGTCTGTTTGCAAATAATAAGGTTTACTAAAATCAGGGTGATGCAATTCTATTGTATTAATAAATTGTTGCTTTATAAAATCAAATACCTTCTGTACCTTTTCGCTCCATTGGAACTTACGTCCCTTTTTTAATAATTCACAAAGAGGTATTATACATACACTATAATTTGGTATGAACCTTCTATAAAAATTGCAAAACCCCAAAAATGCTCTCAATTGCTTAATCTTAATTTCTTTACAAATAAATTCATATTTTTGCAAATTGCACGTTAAGCCAGCTTTGTTTAATTTACTTAAAACAATGTCAATGTGCTCCAAATGTTTATCTAATGTTCCTGATGTTATAATAGCTAAATCATCTAAGTAATTCACACAAAATTCTTGGACTTCTGGTCCCAATATTAAGCTCATGGCTCTACTAAAGCTTCCTACCGATGTTTTTAATCCTTGTGGCAGAACATTATATACGTATGACCTTCCATTGAATGTGAATCCAGTATATTTTCTACCATCTTTATTTATTGGAATTTGTAAATATGCATTATTTAAATCAATGGTAGTAATATAATTCGCTCCATGAAATGAATTCAAAACATCTAATTGTATAGGTGGCTTCTCTGTTTCTGCAATCATTTTCATATTTATGCTTCTAGCATCTAATAAGACTCTAATTGAGCCGTCCCTTTTAAGTGTGAATGTTAATGGGCTACTGTAAGGTGTCGATGCCCTTGTGATGATACCAGCTTGTTCCATCGCACTTAATTTCTCTTCCATTTTCGATCTATATGCATATGGAATCGGATAAGATCTAGTAACTATAGGTTCATCATCGATCATTTCAATTTTATGTTCGTAGCAATTCGCTCTACCCAATTTGCTCGAAAATATATTCTTATGCTTTTCCAAAACCTTACTTAGCTTAGCTTTTTCAGAGGCCTCCAATTTTGAGCCTATCTTTATATTTGTTAAAAGATCATCAGTACTTTGTTCAACGCAATTGTTATATAATACTGATTTACAGTTATATTTAAACGGTATGAAGTAGTCTTTGTTTTTCAACTTAATTTCTATACCAATTGCCGAATTTCTAAAATCTATCAATATTTTATTTTTCTTGAGCCAGTCAAAGCCCAATATTAATGGTCTTATTAAATTATTAACAATTAAAGTTTGTGTTTCAAAGACTACTTCATCTATTTTTATAGGCAATATGATCATCTGTTGTATTTTTGTGCTGCGCTGCCCAACAGCACCTTTTATTTGCATTGCTTTAACTGGCATTACTGATTTTATGTGATTACCACTTTTAATTTGTAAAAATAAACTCTCTGAAATGCATGTAATATCGCTCCCAGTATCGAGAAGCACATCAAATTCTTTATCAAATATTGAAACTTTAAGTTCAGACCTCATATTCCCTATAAATTCCTTTTGATATTTATCTTCGTCTTCCTCGAAAACTGTTTGCACGAATAACTCCGTTATGAGCAAATCTGACTTGGTTTTTAAAGTCTTAATTATACCATTTACATTATTGTTATAACCAAGTCCCTCTCTATTAAAGGTTGCTTTTAAAGAAATAGGTTTTCGCAAACCCCTATTATTTTTGCCAAGTGTTTGACCAGGTCTCCAACCCAGCTTTAATAATATATTTAATGCTTTGTTCCCTTTCACATTATAAGGGATCGAACCGGGAACTAGTTCGACCTCTATTGCTCTAAATTTGGCTCGGGAGTCGAAACATTTACTTGTTCTTTAGTGACTTGTATTTCATTCATTTCGTTAACCTCCTTTCTTCCTTCTTCAGGTTTACGTCATGATTTATATGATTGCTGTATTTCTTTTTGTTTCCGCTCAGCTTTATTATTAAATTTTCGTTTTTTCTCAGTATTGTAAGGTTCACGATCTTCTTCATGTTTATCAATGTCATCTAAATTTCTCAAGAAATCTGTTGTCTCAATTATTGTCTCAATTTTAGCTATTCTCCATAACTGCTGCACTGTTTTAGGATAATGTCTAATAACATCAGCAACTAATTGTTTTTCTGGTATCGGATATGATAATGTTTGTGCTTTTTCAATGACATAAAGAAAGTAACCAACCATGGTGGGGTGCGTATATCTACTCCATTTATTTTGTACAAGGAATCTTCTTACTTTATTTTGTTCCTCTTCACCCCAAAATCTCTGTCTGCTTTAAAATCATCAAAAGTTGTCCAACGCACACTATTAATTCGAGCCCAATATTTGTCTTCACCTACTAAGCACACTTGTGCTATTGATATTTCAAGTCCATTAGATGGGACTTTCTTTAAATAATTGGTGAGATCTTCTAAAAATGTTACTGGATGAGTATTCCCATTTTCAAATTTCGGCTTGTTTATTGTCACATTATGTTTATTATATACAATACTCTGTTTAGGGTCAGTAACAAATGAGGTGCTCGCCCCGTACACCTCTTCTTGGTTTACTTTAATTTGGTGATCTTTCGTTTGATTGATA
Organism: Parnassius smintheus behrii; assembly: GCA_036936625.1. Lineage (NCBI taxonomy): Eukaryota > Metazoa > Arthropoda > Insecta > Lepidoptera > Papilionidae > Parnassius > Parnassius smintheus. The sequence goes on along the minus strand of JAUPFT010000030.1, from coordinate 19,400,255 downwards.
AACTTCTCTTCGAGATCTTTTATTTTAACCTCAAAGGTTTTCACTACATTCTTAATTAATTTTTGAAGTATTTTTAATTCATTTTTAGGCTTAGCCTTCACTAAATTTGAACTTTTCTTTGTTTTAGCCATTTTTATATTTTTGTACTTTTCCAGTTTTAAACACTGTTATGTCTTTCACTTATACAAATGTTACTGAGTACTTTTCACTTATTTCACTTATTAGTTTATTTTGTCTTAGAGAACTATGCGCACACCATCTATAACAAACAAAAATTTTATTAATATTAAAGCCCCACCCCCAGACTCTCAACCACCCCAGCAAACACCATCCTCCTAGACACCTCTCCATTTCACGGACAACAAATTGTAGGCATATAATGCCCACTTCATAATTCTTATAAAGACGACCTTCTTTTTTAAAATATATCCTGGTCACGGCACCAAATTGTAACGATCCCCCCCTCTCTATATAATAATTTTATAATATTAAAAATATCTCCTTTTTAATAACATTATATATATGTATGTGACCAGGATTAATAAATTATGTTTTGATCTTTCTAAATGATCTTTCAAAAGGTTTATTAATAGGCCGTTTTTAATATTTTGGGGTGATCGTCTTAGTTAGGACCCTTATTTACGTTGTGTTTGTTTAGTAACTTAGTTCTTTTAGGTGTCTTTTGGAAGAATGAATATTCACTAGGGCAATTGAAAGCTGTTGGTAGTGCCTTATAAGCTAAGTGAACTCCGTTCACGAAGACAGGGCTCGAAAAAGGTTAAGAACATAAAACGTCCCTATTCCACTTGCATCAGGTTTACATTATTAATTATCCCTTCCCGCTCGGAAAAGGCTCAAAATATATTTATACAAAATACCCGATACAAGGGCTTCGCTCTCCTACATTTATTTTAAAAAAATTTAGGGGAGGTACACGGCCCCACACACGCCGTGCACGGTGAGCGCCAACCATTTTGATGCACTCCCCCCGTAGGGAACGCTAATTTGGGAACTGGACAGTAGTCCACAGCAAAATAACTGGCGAACCAGTAAATGAGGCTTGGCCCCTTGTTAGTGCGTAAGCACAAACATCGACCGAAGTCGCGCATGTCAATGCGTGTAAACGCCATACAGAATACGAACGAATCCAGCCACAGTGAATGTACGTCACACGGTTTAGGCAAATAGGCACACTGGCCGTAAACCCTCCGTGAGCGCCACCACCTGCCAGATCGCCGCTCCTGCAGACGTGATGTAAGTGTATGGCATCACCACCAATAGCATGATCAGCACGGCTACTAGCCGCAGAGCGTGTCATGAGTCTACCGCTCACCTCAAGGGAATGGGGTCCCACGTTGTGCGGCTTTCGGCCGCAGCCTTGAGAGTCTCCTCAGATCCTCCCGCCAGCTACCACCCGCATGAGGTCGACACATATGCTCCACCAACCAATACAACGGCAGATATAGCCAAAAGGCAGTTATAAGATAAGAGTAATAATTCGCCATCAGAAAGGGTTTGTGTCACTGACGTTGAGTAAATGCATTTTCGATCATATTTGTCTCACCCACCAACAAGTTGCCTTCAATCATTCAAAGGTGGGAAAGTTACAGAGATATAATATTATGTTGTTATATAAAACATCGTGGAGGGCAGACAGTCTGCAGCCCCGCAATGAAGGGACCCGACTTGGGCAAAGCTACTTAGGTGTGAGTCAAACCAAGACGCAGAGAGCGCCATTGAGAATAGCGTCCCACCAAACAACTGCAACTGCAGAACGCAACAAGCATCAATACGACTATCGTCAGGCTTACACCATCCCAAGGTCCCCCATACATCCCAGCAGACATCACCACCCGCATACCTCCATCGACCAGAACCACAAGAGAGCGTCGAATCAGGCGCAGCACACCCGCAGATCCATCACAAGACGCAATACCGCAAGTAGCAGTAAGCATCAATGCAACTATCATACGGATGGCGCCCCCTCACAACACACCCAACATGATCCCTATCGACTTTGGTAACAAAGTTGGTATTGTTGTTATATAAAAAAATATCACCAACGTATCATAGTAGCACGCTACTAAGACGTCAATGAACAAAACTCCACGTATCATAGCGGTAATGCACTAAGACATGAAGCTGAGTATGCCTGTTACACTTAAAAGTGCTACCAAACACACTCATCATCCCCATCCGAAAGATAGACGACGCATCGCTATGCGCTACGACGCCGCCCACAAACGGTATGGGTGTGCGATGTCTACGGGAAAGCCGTATTGCTACAACAAACCCGCTTACCACCGACACTAAGATGTTAATTGTATACCTCCATCGACCAGAACAACAGGAATGCGTCGAATCAGGCGCAGCACACCCGCAGATCCATCACAAGACGCAATACCGCAAGTAGCAGTAAGCATCAATGCAACTATCATACGGGCGGCGCACCCTCACAACACACCCACATGACTCCTATCGACTTTGGCAACAAAGTTAGTATTGTTGTTATATAAAAAATATCACCAACGTATCATAGTAGCACGCTACTAAGACGCCAATGAACAAAACTCCACGTATCATAGCGCTAATGCGCTAAGACATGAAGCTGAGTATGCCTGTTACACTTAAAAGTGCTACCAAACACACTCATCATCCACATCCGAAAGATAGACGACACATCGCTATGCGCAACGACGTCGCCCACAAACGGTATGGGTGTGCGATGTCCACGGGAAAGCCGTATTGCTACAACAAACCCGCTTACCACCGGCACTAAGATTGTTGTTATATAAAACTGCACCAACGTATCATAGTAGCACGCTACTAAGACGCCAGTGGACAAAACTTCACGTATCATAGCGCTAATGCACTAAGACATGAAGTTGAGTATGCCTGTTACACTTAAAAGTGCTACCAAACACACTCATCATCCCAATCCGAAATATAGACGACGCATCGCTATGCGCTACTACGCCGCCCACAACCGGTATGGGTGTGCGATGTCCACGGGAAAGCCGTATTGCTACAACAAACCCGCTTACCACCGGCACTAAGATGATATGTCTAGGACACATCGGTTAGCGAGTCCAAGTTTACCTCGGACCAATTGCTCGTGAAGCAGCACACACGCCACCATAATATTCCTTTTCAAGTCCCTTATAAGGACTAGTCATTTTGCTACAGTACTAAGAGCAGTCAGTCACCCGACCACCCCATACAATGCTTATGCATCAAGGAGACCTCCTACAATATTGCTTTTGTATCATAGACCTTACTTTCATAAGTCATGTATATATAGGATTCGAACCCACGACCCTACTATTGTAATGCATATTAATCATAGAGACCTTCTATAGTATTGCTTTTGAATCATAGACCTTACTTTCATAAGTCATTCATATATAGGATTCGAACACACGACCCTACTATTGTAATGCATATTAATCATAGAGACCTTCTATAGTATTGCTTTTGAATCATAGACCTTACTTTCATAAGTCATTCATATATAGGGTTCGAACCCACGACCCTACTATTGTAATGCATATTAATCACAGAGACCTTCTATAGTATTGCTTTTGAATCATAGACCTTACTTTCATAAGTCATTCATATATAGGGTTCGAACCCACGACCCTACTATTGTAATGCAAATTCATCATGGAGACCTTCTATAGTATTGCTTTTGTATCATTGAGTTTAATATCATAAGTCCCTAATATAGGACTAGTCATTGTGCTACAGTACTTCAGGCAGTCGGGCTCCCGACCACCCCATATATATGTACAACTGCAGGAATGTATCTCCGGCAGCTCATCCATACAAGACATCTATACATGAACACCTTCAATAACTTAGGAAAATTTTTTTGTATACGTGAACTCCTTCCACAACTTAGGAAATTTTCTTTTATACGTGAACTCCTTCCACAACTTAGGAAATTTCTTTTATACATGAACACCTCCCATGACTTAAACAATTTTTAACAAATTTTCTAATTATCTTATAAACGTTATTTAACTTAATTTTATAATATTTTTTGACTTGTATTTCTATTATTTATCTTATTTTAAATATTTTTTACAAGTTTTTATAATAAATTTACTTATTACGAGAAACAATAATTTTGCCCTTAATTTGCTATGTTATTGGGATAATGTCTGAAATATATTAACTTTATGTTTATTAATTTGACTTAATTGCTTAATATATATCTTTTAAGACTATTTTTGACGCCCCTTTATATTGAATTTAGTTATTAATAATAATATTGGGCCGTCACAATTTGTTCAATTCAATATATTTTAATCTATTCATTTATAATGTGGGAATCCATGGAATATAAGCTAATTTTATTCGGCTGAGAAAATTCGAAATTTTCGGTGTTTGTCCAGCCTTGTAATAATATATTTTACTAAATACAGATACAACTTTGACTCACTGCAGGCTCAGCCGCCGTCGTGAGTGGATTATTATATCGTTTGTTTACAGCGGCTCGTGATGAAAAATAATGTAATTACAAAATATTCCAAAAACTAAATTTGGTACATACTTGACCAAGCTGTAGTAATAAGTAGTAAGTAATGCCTGAGTACAAATACCTAAAAACTTAAGTAATATTAAAGTTAATTTCTGATCATTTTAAGATAATTCTGTAAAATTTTTTTTCAATTAACAATAATTAAAAAAAATTGAATCTCAATAATAATAACAGTAAAATATTTTCTATTGCTGATTGAGATTTTTTTCTAAATTTTTTCACGATCATATTAGCGTTATGAGTGATTATATTATTATCATGCACTTTTGGACTTTCGAAATATTTTTTTATTGAATTTTGACATAAAATTATCGAAAAATTGAAAGTGATAGTAACAAGGTTATTTGTGAAATCTTGTGTGTATTTAAAATACTTTAAAAATTTGACGTATAATAATAGCGCCTAAAGCATGCACGTTTGGATTTACCAAAAGTTTTTTTTAACTTTGCAATGTTGTTATTTTTTGTTCCCAAATTGCGTAAAAGGACATTGGTGGATTTGGCGTTTGGCCTTCAACCACCAAACTGCTGGTTCAAATGTATTAAATAATGTTATGCGGTGCGGCTATTAATTTAAATAGAATAGCGGACTGTATATGAGCGCGGTGCGAGCGGTGAATGGAATTTAATTTATTCGTGATACTGCAAATCCCCTAAATTCGGGATATAGCAAAGAAGGGGAAGGAATGCATGTGCACCCACCTGGACTTCCGCTGATCTGCCTCGTGTCTCGATGGCTGCCGGCTGTCTTCACACTTATCAACTTCACAGATAATCACGAAATATAGCGTTATTGCAAATGTCTATACTTTTTACTATATGCTTGTATAATTCAATATCCAAATTACACAAGGGCGGGAGCGATGATGCGAGATATAAGCGGTGCGGTTGATTGCGTGTCTTCTCAACTTGTGTGAGCCCGTTAACACCCGAATGCACATGCTGGGCATAAAGCGGTAGATAGGAAACCGGAAATGGGCTTTGCAGTAATCTTATTGGATAATAATTAACGAATCCCTTATAAGCGTTAAGCGATAGTGCAAAGTGGCGCGAACACCCCCCCTGCCTTGAGGTATCCTCAACTGGCAAGTAAAGTATAAAAATATAGATATATATATATAGATAAATACTTATATAGTAGCGAAATGAAGCGACGTTATGACCTAAGAATTAAACTAAATATATAAACGATAATGCAAAATTAATCACTGTGTTGGTAAAGGACACTGTTTGATAAGAGGGCGTTTTAAAGTGGAATTCTTAAGTTTAAATTGCGCAACGCGTACCACACCATCCTTACCCTACAGAAATGGCAGTAGAGTTCTTATTCCACTTCACTTTACTCTGTAATGTATGTAAGTATTCGAATCTGAAGCGTTTCCAAAAGGACTGAAATAAAGAATCTATTAAAGAAAAGCGTGATAACAGATTAATACGTTCCTTGCTTAAATCTGCAGCTGGTAAGCATTCAAGTGGTTTTAAATTTAGAAAATGTGCGGGTGTAAGTGCGGTAGGTTCCGATGGATCACTGCATACATAAAGCGGGCGAGAATTTAAGACACACTCGATCTGACAAAGAGTAGTAAGCATTTCTTCATACGTGAGGATTTGCTTACCTATTACGCGAAACAAATGGGGTTTTTACAACCTTAATATTGGACTCCCACAAACCCCCGAAATGTGGAGCGCTTGGAGGGTTGAGTTTCCAAACAATGCGATTATCAGTGAGCACCTGACTGAATGCCTTATAATATTCTTCTGATTTTAAAAATCCATGTAATTCATGTAAATATGAACGCGAGGCGACAAAATTAGTACCGTTATCGCTGTATATAAATCGACACGGACCTCTACGAGAGATAAATCTCTTAAAAGCGTCTAAAAAACCCGCCGAACTTAGATCAGACGCTAATTCTAAATGCACTGCCTTAGTAAGGAGGCATATAAATAAACATAAATAAGCCTTCTGGCTTCGTATACCACGTTTACGCGTCAATGTGATATAAAGTGGGCCCGAAAAATCCACACCTGTGTGTGTAAACGCATTACACTGCTCTAGGCGGCAAGCAGGCAAGGCAGACATCATGGGGTAAATAGGTTTGGGTTTATGTCGAAAACAAATGTTACACCTATGAATGCGGTATCTCACTACACGGCGAGCTGATAATATCCAATATTTCTCCCGTAATGCAGCAAGTAAATACTGAGGACCAGCTTGGAAATGTTTATAGTGATAATAATCAATTATAAGATCAACAATATGCCCCTTTTTTGGTAGCAATATTGGATGCTTTTGGGAATCCGATAAAGACGAATAATCTAACCGACCACCTACTCGAAGTACATCGTCCGTGATAAATGGCGATAACCTTCGTAATGTTGATGAACATAGTTGTCCTTTTTTAATATTTTTTATATCTTCGGCGAAAGCGATGCCTTGCACAATTTTAATAACTGTGAGATCAGAAATCTCTATGTCGGATGCGGTTATAATTTTATTTATGCGCGGTAATTTGTTTAAAAACCTTAAAACGTAAACAACGGATCGTAAATACTTATTCCAATTAGAAAATTTTAAGCTTAACGAGATAAATGGGTTTTCTTCCATGTCACTGACTCCAAGCGACACAGTCTTTTCTTCTGGTAAATTGATATGAGTTGATGCGAACCTTTGTACAGGCCATTCTTTACACGGCAAGGAAACCCACGAAGGCCCATGTAACCAAAGGTCACAATTTAAAATTTGTGAGGGTAACAGTCCACGCGAAATATGATCTGCAGCATTTTCCGAGCCGGCGATGTGGTAAAAGTTATCCGGTAGTAAATAGGACTGTATTTGCGAAATACGGTTAGCAACAAAGGTGTTGAACTTATGCGGTGAAGAACACGCCCAACAGAGCGCGACTTCCGAATCTGAAAACGCATAAATGTTGTCGATCGGATGCTTCAATGACAACGAATCGTAAACGGTGCGTACTAACTTAGCGAGCAAAACTAAGGCACACAACTCAAGCCTAGCTAAAGTTATAACCTTTAATGGGGACACCCGAGATTTAGAACATAGGAGCGTTATAATTGGAGGATTATTTCCGTTAACAACATGCGAATAGATGACACACCCGTAAGCTTTTTCACTAGCGTCGGCGAAGGCTAGTAGCGACACGTGGGATTTTTCATTTACGCTGATATGACGTGGAATCTGTAAATGTGAGATTAAAGGTAACTCTGATATATATCGCTGCCATGTATTGACAATATTAGTGGGTGGAGTCTCAGCCCAGTTAAGTTTAAGAACCCACAAGGCTTTAATTAATAATTTGGCGTAAAGTATTACTGGACCGACAAGTCCTAAAACATCGTACAAGCGAGCGGTTGCGGAGAGGATAGCGCGTTTGGTACAAGTGACCGGTGGCGGCGAAACAAGAAAGGAAAACTTATCGGTAGCGGGATACCAACGAAGGCCTAAAATTTTTAAAATGTCATTATCATCAAATGATACCGAGTCTTGTTGACGATGTGATGATGGTATATGTTGTAAAAGCTCCTTGCAGTTACTTGTCCACTTAACCAAATCGAATCCACCTCGGCGAAACATTTGGATAAGTTGAGTGGCGGTGTTGACTGCGTTGTTGACGCAAGGCGCGATGGAAACGAGGTCATCCATATAAATATCCCTTTCCACCACAGAAGCAGCAAGGGGATAGGACTCCCTTTCGTCAGCGGCTAACTGGCATAAAGTGCGAAGTGCGAGGAAAGGGGAAGAGCGTAATCCGAATGTGACGCGATTAAATCCATATGTTTGTATAGTTTCTTCTGTAGAAAACCGATATAAAATGCGTTGAAAAGCGCGATGGGATTTTTGGACTTCGATACACAAGTACATTTGCCTAACATCTGCAAAGAAAGCGATGCGATAAACTCTAACGTTTAATAAAATATTAAAAATGTCTGTTTGTAAATTTTGCCCGGTGTGCAAAATGTCATTCAAAGAAATACCGTTATCCGACTTAGCACTAGCGTCTAAAACGATGCGCAACTTCGTTGTACTTTTATCATTCCGTACGACAGGGTGATGCGGCAAATAAAAAGAAGGCTGTATACAATCATTATCAGAAACAGCGGATAAAATACCCTTATTAATGTATTCCCGTATAACAACATTGTATTGATCGCGAAGATCGGGATATTTGTTAAAGCGTTTTTCCAAAAGTAAGAGGCGTTTTTTTGCATTCATTAAAGAGTCACCCAATATGTCGGGCCTTTTCTTAAATGGCAGGGTGACCACATACCGTCCTTCGTTTTGGCGGTAAGTAGTAGAAGTATAAATGTCTTCACATTGCTCATCACGGCTCAAATATATTTTTTGCGGAAGTTCTTCAATTTTCCAAAATTTTTCCATTATATCATTAAGACAATTTTGATTTAAATTTGTATCGTAAGAACGGGAAACAAATGAACGCGGGGAATGATGTGATATAGGGACTTCAGCATCACCCTATATATCCGAGTGATGTTTCTATGGCACTAGGCCATTGCGAATGAATTAAGTTTTCAGGCGACAAAAGTTTTATGTAGGTATTAACCCCCAATAAAATATCTATAGACCCAGGTTGATAAAACTGATCATCTGCTAAGTGTATTTTATCTAAATAGCGAATTTTTGAAACATCTACTATCGAATCTGGCAACTGACCCGTGATGATCGGAACAACTAATGGTTCAATATGATATAATTTGTTATCATTAAAACGAGACGTGAACTGCAGTGAAGTGACTCCTAAAATCTTTTGGGACACACCACCGATCCCGTGTACTTCGGTAAAACGATTTTTATTCGAAACAGAAAGAAATAAGCGTTTACAACAATCCTTAGTAATATAGTCGCTTTGGGATCCGGGGTCAACTAAACACCGAATAAAATGTCCCCAATAAAGTAGTATAGCGTGGGAGAGTACTATAATCGCGAGAAATATTACATGAAGAGGTAAGTGTTTTTTCATCTTCCACCGTATTCGAATTGTGAGCGACAGAAGAATTAACCTTATTATCGTTAACTGCGCGGTAGTTAATCGAATGCGAGCTGCATGCATTAGCGTTAGGCGTCTGCACAACCTCTGAGTGTAACGTATTGCTGCTACGAAAAGCAGTCTTAGAACCATTCTGATGCGGGTCAGAATGAATTAAAGAATGGTGGCGCCGCGCGCAGTATATACATTTACGCTTCGATTTACAAAAAGAAGTCGAGTGTTTATTACTTAAACAATTAATACAACAATTGTTTTGTTTAATAATATCGTAACGTTGTTGTGTATTTAATTTTAAAAAGCGTGGACAAACATACAAGTGTTCATGATCATTTGATTTACAAAAGATACATGAATGCGAAGGATCTGTATTAATAAATGTTTTACTAAATTTATTTGAAAGTGATTTGTTTCGATTATTATTGGATGTAGATAAAGTATGCGAATTATTAAATGTATGGCATATAGCCCTATTCTGTTCGTATAAAAATTGTACTAAAGAGGCGTAGTTTGGTATGCTAATTGTGCGACAAGACATTTCAAATGACTTAACAGTGTCATGATCTAATTTTCTAAGTGCAATATTTAAAAACAAAAAATCAGCTAAGTCCTCAATTTTTAATTGCTTTAGAGCATTAATTGAAGCATCAAATTTGTCCATAAATTTATGATAACCTCCTGTTGTGTTTGCGTTCACCTGTGTTAAATCCAATAGTTGGTTAATATACGTAGATGCGAGTGTGCGTTCGTCATTATATCTTCTTATAAGCGCATTCCAAATAATGGAATAATTTTCTGCGGTAGGGGCTAACCCGGCACAAACTGATAACGCCCTGTCACTCAATTTGTTAACCAAATAATAAACACGTTCGGCATCAGTTAATTGTAAATTGTCGTGAATTAATGTCTTAAATTGTTGATAAAACATGGACCACTGGCGTATGTCTCCGTCAAATGACATTAATTCAATTGGCGGAAGTGAAGTTTTTAATTTAGTAGGAAATCTATTTTCTAACGTAACAGTGGAAGGCGATGTGGATATTTTTGTAATTTGGCACTTAATACGACTATATAAATCATCAAATGAGTTCCAAGCCTCGTAATCAACGTCTGCATTAGGGTTTAATTTTAAATGTTTAGTATTATAGTTATCTAGAACTTCTTGAAACTCACTACGTAATTGTTCTATATTCGAAGCGATGCTAAGAAATAAATTCTGCTCGTCCAAGGAATTAAATGCGCCCTTTGAGGTCTCGTAAATTTTTTGTAATCGTTCGTAAATATAATTACGTTTAGCGATAATAATTTTTAAACTAACTTCTTCATCCGAAACCAGTTTAGATTCTTTGCTTCTCGTCATCATTTTCAACAAACAAATGCGGACTAAAATTATTGCGATAAGTGACGGTAGAATTAGTTAACTGGGGAACGAAGCAATCTCGCGTTACTAGAAAGATGGCGGTTAATCAACAAGAAAAATATCATTAATGGAATAATGAAGCGGTGTGGTATGCGTTACGAAGGTATTATAATACGTGTAATAAGCGATGCGGGACAAATAAATATTGTAGTTAGTATAATTAGAACTACAATTTATTATGATTTAATAATATATACGTATATAATTTTTTGTAATATATAAAAAAAATGAATTTACTTCTCCGGGCCTAAAGGTTAATTTAATCCCGGCCGAAGTGACCAAAAAATATGTGGTGGATTTGGCGTTTGGTCTTCAACCACCAAACTGCTGGTTCAAATGTATTAAATAATGATATGCGGTGCGGCTATTAATTTAAATAGAATAGTGGACTGTATATGAGCGCGGTGCGAGCGGTGAATGGAATTTAATTTATTCGTGATACTGCAAATCCCCTAAATTCGGGATATAGGAAGGACGTGAAGGAATGCATGTGCACCCACCTGGACTTCCGCTGATCTGCCTCGTGTCTCGATGGCTGCCGGCTGTCTTCACACTTATCAACTTCACAGATAATCACGAAATATAGCGTTATTGCAAATGTCTATACTTTTTACTATATGTTTGTATAATTCAATATCCAAATTACACAAGGGCGGGAGCGATGATGCGAGATATAAGCGGTGCGGTTGATTGCGTGTCTTCTCAACTTGTGTGAACCCGTTAACACCCGAATGCACATGCTGGGCATAAAGCGGTAGATAGGAAACCGGAAATGGGCTTTGCAGTAATCTTATTGGATAATAATTAACGAATCCCTTATAAGCGTTAAGCGATAGTGCAAAGTGGCGCGAACAAACATTATATCATTAGTTTGGTACTATTGCCTCAAATCTATTTAAAAACAATAGAGAATTTGGTAAGAATCCAATTTACTTTTAAAGAGGATTGTAGAGAAAATTTAACAAGTCAAATATTGTTAAAAATTTGTTGTATTATTTTAACTTACAACGTTTAATTTTTTCGGCGTCACTTCGTAATTATGCGAAGAAATTACTAAACAGAACTGCATAAAGGAGAGTCGTAGGTCATTATCCAGTACTATGTCATCTAAGCATTTGCGCTTTATGTATAAGAATGGCGTGTATGCGTATGAATGACTGCTTTTTATAGCAAGTAATTATTTTAATTATTATTAATAATTCGTCGTCACAAAGCACCCCCAAATTGTATGTTAATGACTCTCATAGTGAAGTCGTTAGTATAAAACTTTACTTATTGGAAAGCATACAGGTGTACCAGAAGTCGACGTCAAGACGCAATCGGGGGATAGGTCAGGTCATAATAGTTAACAGAAAAATATAAAAAAATATTTCCTATGTACTTAAAAAAATTACAGGCATTTATATAAAAATAGGGAAAACCTATAACTTGTGACGGTCTTTTAACGCCTGTTGCTACAATTTTTTTATTTCCTTTTTATCATGTAATCCTGAATAATGCGTTTGTATAAAATTTACAGCCAGCTGCTCCAGTCCAGAAGGAAATGTAATTTGTTTCCCAACCAAGTATTCAAAATTAATACTTTGCCCAGTTTTAAATGACTTTACTGAAAAAAAATATCGTACTACACGAGTTTGTCGAGTAACTTTAAAAATTGACGCATTTAGTAAAGATTCCAAATTGGTATAAAGCCGCGTATCGATTACGCGCGCCAAGAGGTTGAACATTCCTTTCTTGTGTAGTTTTCTTTTTGTTTTATAATGTATTTCATGTCACTTTTAAAACGTAATAAATGCAAATAAATCGTACGCTTTTATTACTAAACTAATATCCTAGTCTGAAAACTACCTGGTTTCAGCTGTCCAAATACGGCAAAGACATTTTATACAACACATTTCGTACGTAGTAGCGCCCCGCTGCAGCTATATTATGTTTGTAGAACGAATGGGTCGGCTCGATCGAGGAAGGACCACGCTCTCACAGAATACCAACGTAAAATAGCAACTTAACGCTGCTGTGTTTCGTATTGTGTGTGCAGAGAACCGGAGACCCTTTTTACAGGAAATGAGGCATTCTACCTTAGTCGTCACAGATGACAACGCATCTTCATTTTGATTCGTAATCAAGGATAGATGTAGTTGTCTATGGGCATGTGTGTTTAGGCAGTTCTGATATTTCCCCGATTGCTTTACATCCTAGATTGCCCCTTCGGCAGGCAAGTGAGTAGCCGCCTTTACATTCAAAATTCAAAATTCAAAAATTGAAGATTCTCAAAATTCAAGCGACGAACAATTAACTTCCTTTAAGAATGAAATTCGAAATATGTTGAATGAATAAAAAAATACACAAAACTCGCTTATGAAGAAACTTGTCTCGGCTATTACAGAAATAAAACAGCAAAATATACAGATTCAACGCTCAAATGAAGAAATTGAAAAGCTCTTGATTTCCTTAATAATCAGTATGAATATATGAAGAAGAAGGTTGGTTGTCTTGATAACAAAGAAAATCAACACTTAATTCGGATAGCCTCATTTGAAGCGCAAATAGAAGATATACTTGGAAACCAAGGCTGCCTTGTATAATATCGTCCAACAAAGACATGTAAGGTTCATTACGTGAACGTTTAGGAACCTACTATTAAAGATGTGTTTCGACGGAATGGTAAAATGGGAAAAACCACAATCGTTACTGAATTCAGCTCTGTTATAGTAAAGAACAGTGTCATCAAGGGGGCCAAACCGTTCAATAAACAGCATCCTGATTAGCGTCTCAATCGTTATACGATAGGCATCAAAGAACAAGTAACACCAATTTACATATCTGAAGCTTTGACGAACAAAGGGCGAACCAAATCTGAAGGCTACTAATTTTGTTAGACTAGCCATGGAAAAGTATATCTCCGCAAAACGGCTGACTCATCTCATGTTAAAGTCAAGGATGAGACGCAACTGCTAGAAATGAAGAAACAATATTGACTTGGAAAATCTCAATTTTTTTAAATTTACTTAATTTTACTTCTTTATTATATTATTACTTAAATGTTATATATGCGAACATATCCGACGCACTACAATAACGAGGTAGACCCAACAGCACCCTGAATGCATTATTGTATTGAACACGCAGGGCATTATACTGTTTCTGCGTGTAGTCCACCCACAGACTGCTCGTGTAAAAAGAAGTGCAGTAAGCTCTAAAGAGCGTTACTTTTACAGATTCACTCGTTGTTCAGTTCCTGAACTGAACAACGAGTGAATCTGCGAGCGATCATGTTCGCTCTAACAGACAATGCCCTGCGCTCTCTCTCTATGTTAGCATCATCTTTCAGGTCAATGACCCATATCATATGACCCAGGTACTTAAACTGAGACACCCTTCTTAACGGGATACCGTATAACTTAATGGGTGGTACATATGAGAGCAAGGCTTTCCCTTTAGCCTGAAAGACCATGCATTCGCTTTTCTTGACATTATAAATCAATCCGTGACTGCGGGCGTAGCTTTCACATATGCTCAACAGTTTTGCCAAGCCGCAAACAGAAGCACTCAGCAACACCATATCATCTGCATAACTGATGTTGTTGAGGCATACTCCGTCAATATGACAACTGACATGTGTGGTGCTAAGCAACTCTCTCAGTGCATTCACGTAAAGGTTGAAAGCTTAGGGGAAATTAGGCCCCCTGTCGTACCCCGCACTTTAACCTATATGGCTGCGAATAGGTTTCGTTTTATCGCACGACATTGACCTGGTTTCGATACCAAAATTTGAAGATCCTAGTAACTTCTTCGGGCAGTCCAGTATCTTCCAATTTCTGCCATAGGATATCGTAATTTACCAGGTCCAGGTCCAGAAAACAGGCATAAATAGGCGTTCGTCTAACCGAATAGTAAGTACTTCACAGTTTGCTTCAAACATAAAATGGCCGACTCTGTTGACAAACCCGGCCTGAAGCCAAACTGATTGTCGTGTAGGCATACTCCTTCTAACAATGATTTATTAAAGATGGCTTCAATAGCAACTAAAGAGTATGGTAATGTAAGCTTAATCATATTCATGCAAATTTCATCACATCTTTTAGAGTTAGAAGAAAAGGAGTTAATAATCTTCTGTAGCTCTGATGCACTCACTCTATTAAAATTGAACTCCGATAAGTTACTCCTACGAGTACTTTCAAAATTTTCGAACTGTTTTAAGTCAACCAACACAGGAACACTATTTATGAAATGTGTATTATGTTTTGTGGCATCCAAAAGATGTTCAGGAATTGATTTAATAGAACCGTACTTAATTGTTTTATTAATGTGCCGCCACATTAAAGACGGATTATTAATATTGTTATTTACAAATTGGGTAAAATATGCCTGTTTCTCAACACGAACAGCACAATTGTATATGTTGCGCATGTCCTGGTAAAATTTAATAGCTGATTCTGAATTACATTTTTTAGCTTTCCGGCAAGCTTTATTACGAATATTTCTCATATTCATAGTCATCCATGGAGATGGGGGATTTTTAAATTTACGTGTACATACCGGTGCAAAAGTATATATTAGGTTTAAAATAAGAAAATTGAATAAGTTAACCATATCATTAAGTTCATTATACTCCAGTATGAGTTCCCAAGGAGTGAATGCAGATGCTTTCTTAATATATTCGGCATTATCTGTCAGTGGTCTGTATTGCACGGTACGGGGTTTTCTATCAGGGACACTAATAGGAAATGTCGCTATTACTAGTCCATGATCACTTACGTCATCATTATGTACAACATCTACCGATGTGGGCTGCAAATTAACTCTAGTAAATATGACATCAATAAGTGTCGAAGTATGCGGCGTTATACGAGTCGGTAAATTAACAATTTGATGTAACTTGTAGGTGTTACTAAGAACTTCGAAACACTTAGGTAGAGTTACATGATTGTTACGATCTATACAGTTTATATTAATATCACCGACAACAAATACATGCTCGTAATTAGATCCAAATATAACACGTCCTGCACTTCGCCTATCGGTACGAGGCTGCCACTCGAGAACCTTTTTTCCCCAACGGTTGTCGGTTCTTCGAGCTATATGGCCGGCCCATTGCCACTTCAGCTTACTAATCCGTTGGGCTATGTCGGTCACTCTGGTTCTACTGCGGACATCCTCATTTCTAAGTTTATCACGCAGAGAAACTCCGAACATAGCCCTCCCCATAGCTGGCTGAGCGAGTTTGAGCGTCCTCATACGGCCAGCAGTGAAGAACCACGTCTCAGTTCCATATGTTATCACTGGCAACACGCATTGGTTGTAAAAACTAGTTTTCAGGTATTGAGGTATACCTGACGAGAAAATGTGTCGTAATTTCCCGAACGCTGCCCAGCCGAATCCGTTGATTGACCGAGAGTCCCAGGTAAACGTACTCGTCAACAACTTCGAGCTTAGTGCTCCTAATAACTACCGGCATAGGTGTGACATGGACATTAAACATGATCTTTGTTTTGTCCATGATTATCTTAAAACCTATCCGTTGGGAGGCACTATTGAGGTCATTGAGCATAGTCCTTAAGTCCTCCAGCGATTCTGCCATAAGGACTACATTGTCGGCAAATCGAAGGTGAGTGATGTACTCGCCATTGATGTTAATACCATATCCTTTCCAGTCCAGTAGCTTGAAAACGTCTTCCAATGCAGCGGTGAAGAGTTTCGGGGAAATAACGTCACCCTGTCTTACACCTCTCTGCAGTTGGATAGGTTTCGTACTCTGGTTCTGTACTCGGATAGCCATCGTAGCCCTACTGTACAAACACTTCAGCACTTCGATATACCGACAGTCAACTTGGCACCGCTGAAGAGACTGTAGCACCGCCCGAATTTCGACGGAATCAAAGGCTTTCTCATAGTCCACATACGCCAGGCAAAGTTGCAGATTGTACTCTTTGGACTTCCAAATTTTCCGAAGGGTATGTATGTGGTCTATGGTACTAAAGCCTTTTCGGAAACCGGCTTGTTCGCGAGGCTGGAAGTCATCGAGTCTGCGTGCGAGACGATTCGTAATGACTCTCGAAAACAGCACGTTGACGCGGCTCAGAAGGGATATCGGTCTGTAGTTCTTCAAGAGGGCGTTGTCACCTTTCTTGAAGAATAAGACCACCGCATTTCTGCTCCACGCCACCGTAGTAGTGCCACCACGGAGGACGGGATTAAAGAGCCTGTGAAGGACTTCTAAACAGCACAAACCCAACCCAATTTTCTTAAAAGCATTACTTACTATATAATATTCATACAATTGTTATGAAAATATTTAGAAACAGCATGGTAGCGATCACCTCATTCCCAGGGGCTATTATCAATCATGTAAAGTACCGGTTTTCCACCCGCTTTCAGAAGCTCTGCTGTAATTTCATCCTCGCCCGGGGACTTGCCGTTTTAAGGTGCTGGAGAGCCATTCTAATATCGCACAGACTGACGTCCGGGATATCATCGGAATAGTGTCGGATAAGACTTGCTCTTGGTTCGTTACTCACACTTGCGTGTGGCTCCAACGATAATGTGTACAACTGCCCGTAGAACCTCTCAATCTCACTCAGAATCTCAGGTGTCCCGGAATCGATGCTGCCAAACTCAGTCTTCAGCTTTGACAGTTGGCTCTTACTGGCAGACAGATCACTGGAAAAGACTTGGAGCCCTGCTTCCGCTCAATCGCTGCTTCAACACGAGCTGTAGTGAAGTTGCTTAAGTCCCACCGCATGCATTTGGAGATCTGTCTGTTCAGTTGCCTGTATGCTGTCAAATCTGTTGACGACTGCAGCCTCATCTCCCGTCTAACAGCCATGAGATTAAGAGTGTGATCGGAGAGTTTTTGTGGTCTTCTGCGGCGGGTCTTGCTGAACTTAGCTCTGACCGCATGGACAGTTTCCACGAGCTTGTCATTCATATCGTCCAGTGCATTGCAATCTTCTAGGCACTGAAAGCGGTTACGTAACTCGAGCGCAAAGTTTTCGGGATTCTGGATTAGAGCACGAGGGGGACGGATCGTTGACTTCATAAGACGAGACCTCTCCAACTTAACGTTTAGGTTCAGTGTGTCTCTAACCATTCGGTGATCACTGCCAGTTTTCACCCTTGCGATCACTGAGACATCACTGACAAGTTGGCGTCTGGTCGTCATAATGAAGTCAATCTCATTTTTTGTCGAACCGTCGGGGCTTGACCAGTCCACTTCCTGTATAGCGGCTTCTAGAAGAAAGAGTTCATCATAAAGAGTCCCTCTTACTCCATAAAGTCGGCTAGCTGCTAGCACCTACGGTTCCGTTGCCCTACTCCAAATATCCCTAACTTCAGCTCACCGCTTTAATATAATAAATAATAAAAAATACCTGTAGGTATAAATTGCTAAAGAATGTATGTCTTACCAGGTCGTCACTCTATCTAGTGGGGAGTCACCCTACACTTCGCCTACCGGTACGAGGCTGCTACTCGGGTACCTTTTTCCCCATCGGTTGTCGGTTCTTCGAGCTATATGGCCGGCCCATTGCCACCTCAGCTTACTAGTCCGTTGGGCTATTTCGGTCACTCTGGTTCTACTGCGGATATCCTCATTTCTAAGTTTATCAGACAGAGAAACTCCGAACATATCCCTGTCCATAGACCAGCAGTGAAGGACTACGTCTCAGATCCATAAGTCATCACTGGCAACATGCCCTTGTTGCATAACCTCATTTTCAGGTTTTGAGGTATATCTGACGAGAAGATGTGTCGTAATTTCCCGAACGCTGCTCAGCCGAGTTGAATCGATTGACCTCTCGGTCGAAGTTGGAGTTACCTAGTCGGATTATTTGTCCCAGGTAAACATACTCGTCAACAACATTGGTCTTAGTGCTCTCAACCCTTGTGTAAGCTATAACTCGTATCATTTCTTCCAATGACTTTAAGATTAAAAAAAATTTGTAAACTTTAGTTCGTGTCAATAAAATGTATCATTATTATTTACTATGGGGTATTTATGGAGTATTCTCATCTGGTTGGGCTGAATAAATATATAAAATGAAATGACGAATATACTTAAATATATATTGAATACACTAACATAAATAAATAAATAAAAGTCCAACCAGAAGTTAGCTATGAAATAGTTATTTAAAGTTTTGTTTAAAGTTCATTATTATTATTTTCATAGTACCCGGTTGACCGAGCTTTGCTCGGTATTTTTCGCTCGATTTTTTTAATTCGTGTGTTTTGGAAATTATATTTAGATACAAATTACATACTGATGAATTATAAATAATATTTTTTGATCTTAGCGACATAACAGAAAAAACTGAACTGGTTATTTGAATAAAAAATCATGAGTGCAATTATTTTTATTTAAATTTTCGTGTTTTTAAAAAATACTAAAAAAAGGGCTCGAAAAAAATATATTTTCTCAAAAAAGAAAGAAACTTGAAAAAAAAAATAAAAAAGTCGGTCGGTCGGCCTGGGCTCGAACCGGGGTTTTACGATTTTGTGACCGCCCATTATACCAATAAGCTATTTATAATCAGTACCCGGTTGACCGAGCTTTGCTCGGTATTTTTCGCTCGATTTTTTTAATTCGTGTGTTTTGGAAATTATATTTAGATACAAATTACATACTGATGAATTATAAATAATATTTTTTGATCTTAGCGACATAACAGAAAAAACTGAACTGGTTATTTGAATAAAAAATCATGAGTGCAATTATTTTTATTTAAATTTTCGTGTTTTTAAAAAATACTAAAAAAAGGGCTCGAAAAAAATACATTTTCTCAAAAAAGAAAGAAACTTGAAAAAAAAAATAAAAAAGTCGGTCGGTCGGTCTGGGCTCGAACCGGGGTTTTACGATTTTGTGACCGCCCATTATACCAATAAGCTATTTATAATCATTACCAAACTGTCAAAATTTACCTTCTTATTCTAACTATATTGTAGCAGTTTTTAATTGCCTAAAAACACGGACAAAAAGACATTTTCTAAAAATAAATCTTAGCTAGATCGATTTATTATCCCCGAAACTCCCTGGACACTAAATTTTATGAAAATCGTTGGAGCCGTTTCCGAGATCCCGATTATATATATATATACATATATACAAGAATTGCTCGTTTAATAGTATAGGATTTGTCAAAATTTTTATTTGTCTCCCTCTATATTAAGGGGTAAAAAACGGACACACGTGACTTGACCAGGAAGAAAAAATAGACCTACCATTGTAGGTGTAGCATTCTGATGATGATGAGTTGAGGAATTTACGTGTGAGACGTTGTGACCTCGTGACCTCAATATTATAATCACACTTTTTATGCAAACGTTGTTTTATAAACTTTTTGATCTCTGAGGAGGTCAGGTCAGGTATAATCACGGCTTGAAAAGGATAGGAAAAATGAAGCGAATAAACAAAAAAGAAAATAATTTTAATATCCACGGGCGTAGGACTGAGAAATTATTTCTCATAAATTGCCTAACGAGGCAAGACTTTGGTGGTTTTGTACAGATTTATATTCACGAGCTCTCTGACATTTGCAAGCACTCTGACATTTATTTTATAGATGCTAGTTAATGATGAAATGCCTTTGCGATAGAACTCTGGGGATCTGGACTCTACAAAGTGTATGAAGGCATGTTGTACCGCTTTTTGAGAATATCTTTTTTCCTGCATGATTTGGTCTATCTAATAAATAATAATCAGTTGATAGGATGGGACTAGGGGTTATAGGTTTTGATTCTCACGTCGAAAAATTATCAGGTGACTTAAAAAAAATCAATTAATTTATATATAATTTTCTTTTTTGCATCCTCAAGAATCAAATTACTTACCCTTTTGATACAACAACATGTGTATATTTTTTTAAGTTCCGTACTCAAAAAGTTCAAACGATACTTTTTGAGGAGTTTGTCCGTCTGTAGATCTACATTTTTGCAATTTCTATTTAATTTAGCTTAATTGCAGAATTTATTCTTTTTTGGTAAAATAATTCCATGATTTTTTATTATAATGTAATAATATTTAGAATTGAGATAATTGTCTAAACTAGATTTGTAACGAATATTCGACTACTATTCGGTATTCGGCCTATTCAGCTACTTTTATCCTATTCTGTCGTCCTATTGTAGTCAGGTAATTGGTGAAATGAATTTATTTATTTATTTTATAATTATTTTTTTCTAATAATCATGAAAATAGTCATAGGTATGTAATAAACTTTCATATTATAAACATAAAAAAGGAGCTATCAAATAAACGTCTTTGCAGTTTAGTTATCGCAATTAAATTGGAAGCTAATTGTGCTGAGAGACTAATTTTTCTTCATTTTCAGGCAGCAGCTTACTCTTTTTCTTCTCGTAGGCAATTCCAGCTTCAGAGAATAGACGCTCTGAATAACAAAACAACTTCCTTCCCGGCGGAATACTTTTGCCTAATATACGGCTATTTGGCCAGGAAGTCCGCAGGATATTCGGTATTCGCCGTGTGGCCGAATATAATATTCGTTGCAAGTCTAATCAAAAGCCATTTATTTTTATGAATTTCTAGATTTAAATAAAAGCTTTTCGTATAAAATAGAAACTAGAAAAAACCAAAAATCAACTGTGCATTATTCTGTAAAATAAAAAGTATATTAAATAATATACTTCTTATTTTACAGAATAAGGATGACGTGGATTATGAAGTGGATGCTGTGGTCCATAGACATCTACATTTAACCTCGATCCAAAATCAAAATGCAGATGCGTTGTCTCCCCTGAGGACTAAGATGGAATGCCTCGATTCCATTAAAACGGATTTCCGGTTCTCTATACTCACCATACGAAACACAGCAGCATTAAGCTGCCCAGTCGAGCCGACCCATTCGTGCTACAATCATAGATAATATAGCTGCAACGTTTGACGGTACTATTAGTACTAAAGCTTCCTAATAACAACTTTATTTCGATAATGAGCATGAGAATTAAAGTTTTTAGATCCTGTTTGATAATATACCATTAAAACTTGAGAAAAGTTTCTATACATAAAAAATATCTTTCAACTTCATGAGTAAGTAGTTTTATCTTAAACTGTTAGAAGTTTATTCTACATGAAGCTCTGTGGTTATGTAACCCGGCGAACTCGTTATCAGCACGCACTTGACCCGGTAGCCGTATCTGATCGCTCATTATACCAATAATAGCTCTTTGATCAGTCATATTCAAAGAAAAACAGTTTGTATTACATTATATTGCCCAATAGAACAGGGAAAACAAAATATATTCTTATGAAAGATTGAATTTCACAAATTCACAACACTGCTTAACTGTACACTGTACCTGCTACATGACCAATGAAGCCTGAGTTTGAGCCGCTCCGGAGATTACATGTTTACATTAGTGAAAAAACCATCTTCTTCTTTTTTCTAAATTATAGCTTCTCTGAATGGAATTCTGCTAGTGACAAGTAAATAATTATAATATTAAGAATTCTCAATTTTACGAATGGTTTCACAATCTACAACAAAACATCCCAAGTTTTGAAACATCGTCACCAAAATTGATTAGCAATTTTACAGTTTGATATTAGATATTGATACGAATAAAATCACACGCACACATACAAAAGCACACACGCACGTACAAGCAGTATTAGGGACAACAAATACTCAAAATTTACAACACGCGGGACGTAATTTGATATCATATAGAGAGTGGGAAAGGTTAGGACACTCAAAGAACAAATTTATGGATCCTTTATCTAGCCCACATTCACAGATTGAGCTATCCCTAATCCTTAGTTTAGCCAAGTATACTGGAGTTCATTACCAAAGCAAAGGCGACAAACAGTAGGGGTGTTTGCTTTACTAAAGTGGGGATATTGAAAAAAAAACAGGATTTTGATGGGATATTAATTTGGACTTTGAAATAGTGTTTACATTTATTATTTAATTACTTTTTAAAATATTTATTTACTTTATCATGAAGACAGAAGTCTGGAGCCATCCTTGGGTAAGAGGTGATATGCATTGCCAAGAGACCTGGAACCAAGGGGAGAGCCAGTCTGTTACTGAAGTCGTTTAGCCAATGGGAGGGGTCTGCAAAAAAGGATACTATTATTTAAAGCACGATTCAGTGACGGTGTAAGACCACAACCCCATATCGTCCCGTTGGTGTCGTAAGAAGCGACAGATAAATTGAAACATCTTCCTGATAACGTGCAAAAATAATAAAAAAAAACTGCGGTTGACGATCCACTCGCCAAGGGCGCCAACTATGGCAAAATACCCCCGTGAGGCAATCTATGGGGGAGGCCTATGTTCAACAGTGGACTTTTATAGTCTGTAATGGAATGGAAAGCACTACAGAAGAGCCTGCCAAATAAGCGAAGAAGGAGATCGGGGAGATAGGCTCTAACAGAATGAAACCCATCCTTTTTTTTCTTTTCAGAAAGAAGTATTTTGGACTCAGCAGATATTTTTTGATAATTTAGAAAAAAATTGTAGATATATTATAGATATAGATTCATCTAATAAGATGAATATAGCCGTTCTGCTCTCTTTCGTTTTCTAATAATTGAGGAACAGTCTGCATCCCACCATGGAGATGATGAAGAGGAATACTTCAAAGGGAAAATTTTGCAGGCTATATTATTCTAAAGGGTAATAAATTGGGAATAGACACTCTAAAGGTTATTTAAAGATATTGGGGGAAGGTTATGAATATGAAGTTCTGATTCTGAGGGGATTACATCCCAGTCAGCTTCAGACAGGTTGAA
The DNA here is from genome assembly GCA_036936625.1 of Parnassius smintheus behrii. Lineage (NCBI taxonomy): Eukaryota > Metazoa > Arthropoda > Insecta > Lepidoptera > Papilionidae > Parnassius > Parnassius smintheus. The sequence continues at coordinate 19,376,518 of JAUPFT010000030.1, read as the reverse complement.
TTTGAAAAGGGGGGAGATTTTCTAGGAAATTATTATATAATGGTTTGATCATGTGGAAAGAATGAATGAGGAAAGAGTGACAAAGCAAATTTATATGGCAGATGTGAACGGCCGAGTCGGGAAGGGACGCCCTAGGAAAAAGTTTATCGACCAAATTGGCGATATTTTGAAAATGGGCCACGTTAGAAGTACCCTTAACCGACGTGCATGTATGCGTAGATATATGGATGTAAAAGAGGCGAAAGAGGTATGTCAGGATCGTGCCAAATGGAAGTCCGTAGTCTCTGCCTACCCCTCTGGGTGACAGGCGTGAGTGTTTATATATATTATTATATATTGTTTTGTAAAACATGTCTATTTGAGAGAGAGGAGAGGGAAGGAGTATTTGTAATGTTATAGTGATTTTAGATGTAGCCAAGTTTAGATTTGGCTTTATAAATGGTTTTCCTATAGGACTGGAAGGTTTATAGGTTACTGGGTAGAGGGAAGATGTCTTACAGAAACTTATAAAGATGCAACATCAGAATAAAGTTCAAACACATTCTCTTACGAAAAATTACTATCTTGATAGCTTTTTGCCTTGAGTGCTTTGGGCAATGTTTTTTTAATAGCCAAATGATTTGTAGAGCAGAAAAACAAAGTTGGGGAATCTGTGGGGTATTTTCTACAGTCTGATCTTTGTTGACATTAAGCTTTGACATGTCCAAAACGGCAGCATTTTAGACATTGGATGGTAGGAAGAAGGTAAGTTTCAACAGGTATTGAAGCATAAAAGCAGTATAAATGGGAGGGGAGCACTTGTCTTGAGAAGGTGAGAAAAACAGTTTGAGTAGAAACCCACACTACTTCATCGCCCTTCTTGACCTTTCTCTTAAGTCTTCTGGTTTTGATGATTTTCCCTCTGCCAAGAGGGAGCTCAGACTCGCAAACTAATTCCTGCATTGAGATATCGGTTGGGATACCCCTAATAACACCTATACGAGTAACATTAAAAAAATGACAGCAGAAAGTTTATATTATTAATGAAACTGAGTGTCAGTAAAATTATTAGCATCAGGGCAGTTTTAAAAGCAACTGAAACTCTGTTGCGCCCTAAGATTATGATACCCTGTTTTTCAATATTGGCTAATTTATTTTGAATAAGGATATGGCCAATTTTTACATATCTAATTTTATATCCTGATGTTGAATCAGGTTCTGTTGTGCGACTTTCTGTTGTGCGTGCGTTAGTATGCGTGCGTTAGACTTAAAAGTATAGCAAAGGGATTTTTCTTTCAAATCAGGGTGGACGTATGTATTTTGATAGAAGATCCAAGGGCGATCTTCGTGTCCTATTTTTTCTTTGGAAAGCTGGGTAAAGGACCAGATCTACATTAACTATCTAAACAAATAATACCACTAAACACCTATCAAACTGAACACACACATGAAAATTGAGAAGAAATTTGCGCAAATTTGAATCAGTAAAGAATTAAAAACTTTTTTCAATACAACATAACGTTACACGTGTAACCAATCACTCTGACAGCAGAAAAAAATCAAAATACCATCAAGTAATTGCTTTTTGGGTGATGACGGTTTGGGGTGACTCTAAGTTCTAGATGTTAGGTTTGGATGGATGGTTAGGATGTTATAGGTCAACCAATTATAGTTATTTTTTTTAATTTGGTGTAAATAAATAAAAATAATATTAAAAGCCATACAAAGATTATATAGAACCGGTGAACGTTTCAAGTATAATATAGTTGAATAGGAAGGCACGCGCAGTACACGACTCACACAGAGAGGCAACGAAGTTAGTAGTATACGGGCACGCACTAAAATAAGAGAGCGTTATGCTAATACGGTTTGCCGTCATGGCATATGAGTCGGTTTTACTGCCAAAGCGCGCCATTAGATGTTTCACATCAAATAAAGTTAATAATATAATTAGTGTAACGAACAAGCTAGTAGTCCACCTGACGGTGAGTGGCTACTGTAATCCACCATCATCATCATCATCATCAGCCCGTTAAAGTCGGCTTGTCTGGCGGATCGCAGTACCAGACGTATCGCACCTTTGACATTTTACGTAGAACCACGCTCTCATAGAATACTGGCGTGAAAAGGCAGAATAACGCTGTGTTTCGTATGGAGAATGTAGAACTCCGGAGACTTGTTACCGGTAACAATACAATATAATAATAATGATCATCTTTATTAATTCAATTTATACCCATAACCAGCAAAATCAATAAATTTAAAATTAATTTCCACAATTTTAAAAATAAATAAATTAACGTCAATCCAAAACAACAATTTTAAAATAATCAATCCAACAGTCCATTTAAATAGGCGGAAATGGCAGTATATAAAATAATATAATCGAAATAAAATAAAATAAAATAACAATTAATAAATAATAGATTTACGCAATTTTGTCGCCTCCTGACGACACCAATAAAAACTTTCTCTGAGGCAACTGTATTGCGATATGTCTGTCGTAACAATGGCGGATGATATGACAGTCTAACCTTTCCGCTATGGAGTGTAGAAGTAAGGAGTACCAACTTCCATAGTAGAATATTTGTAAAAGTGGCCATCTGTAAGCAGTAAATAACAGTTCAAAAACTCTCCACAACAGCGCTGGAGTAGCAACTGGGATGAAATGAACTAGCAGTTGTCGACGGTTTGAAGTGTGCTGCTAAACGACTCAGTAGTTCTAAAATCTAAAATAATTTTATTTAGTTAATATAACCTCGAAAAAGTCGTCTATCCCACTAATATTTTCGGCACGTTCTTTAAAATTTAGCCCGTAGCTATAGTGGCGCCACACTTATTTAACGGTTTTCTATGGACACTTTTTAATACACAGTCTGCACTCCCTACTTCTACACTCTATACTTTCCGCGATCATCGCCAGGACAATGTTAGAGCTAGCCCACACTCTGCGCACCAGGGATGCGGCCCGCTTGCGCATAGTTTCATGAAATCAATCGATTCGCGCATCAGCGAACATACCAGAGGCGCTACAAAATCGAGGCAGCCCCATCACCGCTCTAAACACATTATTGTATTAAACGCGGAGGACGCTGTAACTCTTCCTACTGTAATTAGCCGATAAGCTGCACGAGTAGATCGATGTACAGAAAGCTTGAAAACCGTAACCTTAATCTCCTTTGGACACCGCGCAAACCTACGAGCGATCAGCTCTAATAGACAGCGGCCTCCACTAACGATCTATATCAGCGTGATCTTTCGGTTAGACGTGGTACCGAGGCGTTTTATGCGTGGTAGAGTTACGCCGCAGTTTTTATGGTTGCAGCACAAATGGGTCACTGGAGAAGGACCATACTCACACATGCTATGAACGTGAGATAGAAACACAACGCTGTTGTGCTTCGTATAGTGAGGGAGTGACGCATTCTTATTATTCTCTATATTCTACCTTGGAAGTGTCAGTGTATCTGTATTTCGATTCTTAATTGAAGAAAGATAAAGGTGTTTATGCACTAACTGTCATATGTATTGTGTGTGGTTACTTATTACCCTTAGTTCTACAATTGCATTTACAATGTTATCTAACGATATCATTGGTGCCGGCTCAGAGAGAACAAGCTTTTCTTGTGTTAACTTATCCTCTGAGCTACTATTCTTCTCCTTCAATAATGTTTTCTATAATGAATTTCGGTCACGGCGGTCAGTCTCAACGGAGACTAGCCATCTGCGCATCTGCGCAGGATAGGATTATAGTGCCCAAGTGTATGCAAGGATAGGTGCAGTCTTTACCCACTCTCATAGTCCGATGGGACGGTAATTCGACATGACCGGACAGAGATCAGGCGCAGGACCGGCGTTACGTGCTTTCCAGGGCACGGTGATGAAATACCGCCAACTTCTTAACTCCAGGCCGCTACTGAAAATTTCTTGACAGAACAACCCATTAACTGATTTTGGCCCGACCTGGGATTCGAATCCGGGACCTCACTATCAGCAATCGCATTTACGACCACTATACCAACGAGGCAGTAAAGTTACATCCTATATACGTCCCACTGCTGGGAACAGGCCTCCCCTCATTTCTGAGAGGGTTTAGTTTAGGGCAGGATAGTGTCCGCCGCGCTGCCACAATGCATGTTGGCGAACTTTACATGACTTCGGAACATTTATTTTCTTATTCCTCAGACATGCAGGTTTCCTCACGATGTTTTCCTTCACCGCCGAGCACGTGGTAAATCAGCACTAAAAATTGCAATTAACAATTTCATTGGTGCCGGCGAGGATCGAACCCGGGTTACCCGCGTTCTGTTATATTTACAGCGAGTTTTTAACCATCTGAGCTATCACGGCTCAACCCAACTCCTATATATATATATAGTTAAGAAACATATCATGACCACTGTTGAATATAGGCCTCTACATAGATTGCCTCGTAGGGGAATTATATTGCATTTGTTGTTACGTTTAGCTAACGGGTTAGCAAATGCAGTGATTGGATGCGTTTGGCAGAAAAAAGCGCTAGCAAGCGCCTACTAGAGCTAAAATAGTTTTCGGCCAAGACACGATTGCTACTTCAGTAGCGCTGACACAATCCGCCATTTTGCTTATTTAATTTGTTTCTTTTGAAGTAGAGTTTATAAGTTGTTTTTTGCAATATTAGTTTTAAGTAATATAATGACATGAATAGACACATTATACATGTTATTAAAAAGTCATAATTGGTAAGTTTTTAATATGAATACTTCACAAAAATATATTTAAATTAGGTTAGGTTCCCCGGTTAAAACTAACATCGTGTCCTAGAGCAAAACAGCTACTTACGATTTGACAGCGCTTACCGCTTACGATCGCCATTGTGCTTACAAGCGCTTGCTAGCGCTTTTTTCTGCCAAACGCACCCATTAATTTTCATTTCATGTTTCATTTACCTCTTTTGCGTGTTACGATAAACGTGATATGAGGAAATCGTAAAATATTTATTATTTGATATTATTGGGTTTGATCCTTAAAATGATACCTTTTTATTATAAAGTGAATAAAGATCCTTTATCAAAAATTGCATCCCTGAAGTAACTAAAGATATACATATTATGTCATTTTGCACTTTCTCTAAATCATTCATCATTTTGTATGAACATTAGCAACGAATGTTTTATTTATTAGATGTTGTATTTGTAACATATATTGCATACAAATTTTAGCTTTCTGCATTCCTTCTCGATAAAAACTTTAACTAACTCAAATCTCAAATTTGTTCACACGCAAATTTTTTTAGAAAGAGTAACAAAGCATTCCCTTTACATATTAAAAATATAGGTTTTAAGTTTGTTTAGCAAGAAAATGGAAATATATAAATTTCTTTAACAAGAATATAAACACATATAATAATTCCGTGTTATAATGAGAATAGACGATGAAACTGTAAAGGAACCGTATTTATCCCACGGATAGATTAGATGTTATAGACGTCTTAATTATAAACATTTGATAACTTACTGATAGTAGTTCCCAGAAATAAATTATGTTATCTTTTCCCTTTTACATTTAAATCTGACCAGTAGATATGGAAATAAAATTACTAAGTATGGAAATGAAAATAAGTACAATTTAGTGTGAACTTTCATTCAAGATAATATAATTATGAATAAAAATTTGTTAGAAACATAATATGTTTCTTTACCAACTTACTACGCTTGATGATTATTCATTCCGGAATATAAATTGAAAAAACAGATGTGAACACATCAATCACCAATCTCACATGCACATATGTATGTATTCTTTTCAAACGCATCTATGGCGAGAGACAAATGTGACTTTTATTGGTGATGAAGACCAGCATTTCCAATGTGACAATATTTAGGTTTTACGTTTAATAATCCGTTTTACCGCCTTAGGCAAAAATCATTTAATATACATGCATGGAATCAGGCTCATTTTTAAAAACGCTTGTATCAGGCAGTGGATTAGAAAGGCTATTCAAGTAAAAGATGAAAAAACTTTGTATCAACTTTAGAGTGAAGATAAGACTTTCCTTTGTAATTTTAGTTCAAGTGAATTTGTGTTTGCAAGAAAGGCTATTTAATTTATTAATAAATTATTTTTGGAATCGGGAATCCAACAAATAGAACTTTTGTTTGATAAGGCTTAAAAATAAAAGGACAGAATTTTTTTTTTAAATCGCACATATTATATTTAGTGTTTTGTGAGAAAATTAGCAAAACGGCACACTCGGTTTCTGCCTGTCTAACTGTTACAGTTATTATTCTCCGGGGATTATTTTCCATTAATGAAAATTAGGTATTCTTACGAATAAAATATCAGTCGATAGGAAGTTAGTGTTTTGGGTGGAACAGACATATAAAAACTGGAAGCATAGTAACCCATTACTTTGCAATTTTTATTTTTTTATTTTATAGAATAAGGATGACAAACGTGCACAGTCCACCTGATGGTAAGTAGATGCTGTGGCCCATAGACAACGACAACTATCCTCGATTAAGAATAAAAATTCAAATGCGTTATCACCCCTGAGGACTGAGATGGAATGCCTCGTTTCCAGTAAAAAGGGTCTCCGGTTCTCTACACTCAACATACGAAACACAGCAGCATTGAGCTGCTATTTTACGCTGATATTCTGTTAGAGCATCTTTCCCTGGTCGAGCTAACCTATTCGTACTACAACTATAATATAGCTGCAGCATGGCTTTACCACGTGTACGTACGTAACACTGCCAAGCAGAAGTCTTTTATAAAACATGTCTGTGTGGATCTGATGAATAAATACACTATTACCTTACAAGTCCACAGTTATACCACAGTCTTAGGTTATACATAGGCCTCTTCCAATGAATGCCGCTAAATACGGTCCTGAGCCACCTGCATTTCACACCAAGTTGTTACTCCCTCTAGTGAGGGCCGCCATAGACATCGCTTACCGCTATGCGTTGGTTGCCGGACACATCAGCTAGCGGTTATTCGAGCTATATGGCCGGCTCGTTGCCTCTTCAGCTTATTGATCCTTTAGGCAATGTTGGTTATTTACTTTTGCTACGGATATTATCGTTACAGATTCTTTCACGCAGACATACTAATGAGTTAAATTCAGAGTGCACACAGTTCACATGGTAAGTGGAGTCTATGGCCTATAAAAGTAAAGTAACAGCCTATATACGTCCCACTGCTGGGCACAGGACTTCTCATTTCTGAGAGGGTTTTAGGGCAAGGAAATAAAAGCCGCGATGCACATGCGTGATGGCGAAATACACATGTCTTCCAAATATTTTTTTTTCTTATTTCTTCACGATGTTTTTTTTTTACCACGTAGCACGTAGTAAATCAGCACTTTCATTGGTGCCGACGGGAATCGACGGGGGATTCCTTCACATTGGTGATGCTGCTCTATCACCGGTCATCATAAACAATTTGTTTAATTGGGATTTCAATTTAGGGGTTTCGTTCATGGTCGCTAGCTCGCTAGAGTATCGTTTATCATTTGTAAGGATGCACGTGAAGTTAGGAAAAGTTGTTATAGGGAGAGTCCCCCTTTTCTAGCACCTTATGAGACATAATTTATAACTTATACAAATCATACACAGTCTGCTGAATATCTATTGGTTGGATGCTAAAATTCAATCGGATAGAAAAGAAAAAAAAAATCCTTCGTCTTCATACTAGTTTTCCTTTTTATGTATTAGTACACAAAATACTTAAATTGGACTAAACTTGTTTTAACTAAAGGATTTTCCTAACAGTGAACTGTGACCTGCTCTATAGTCTGCAATACTAATGACATGCGCAGAAAACTTATCAGTATAGCTCTGCGTGACCTGTTTATCATTAACGAGTAAGGCACCGATCAGAGAGCCCGTCTTGTCGGCTTTTCTAATATCCCGCCTTTTTAAAAATAATTAATTTATTGGATGTAAGCACATGCGTTAGCAGATATAATAAAAAGGTTTTTTTTTTTAAATAAGAACTATGACAGTGATATTAATTGTTCAGGTTAATTGTGGACTCATAAATAGTTTTTGAGTTCAAGGAAGTTTTTATTACAACCATGAAGTTTTTGGCGGTTTTCATAAGTGTGCTGTATTTTGTGTCAAGGAATTTGGTTGTCGGTGAGTAATAATTTAATAATAATGCCGATTTGTGTTACATTTGAACAAATATGAACATCTGTGTTGCGAAGGCCGGGCGGTTAATAAAGTGTCAGCATCTTCGTAAAATATATTAATTATCACCCTTATCTTATGTAAATTGGTACAATTTTGATGATTACGCTTTCAATAGAATTAGAATACAGACAGGAATTTGACAATAACATTTTCAATAAACTTTTAGGTATTTAATACAAAACTAATGTACTGGTTAGCTATACTGATCGTTGATTTACTACTATTTTTGATGAATACTAATAATGTATTAATATAATGTTTTTAAGTAATGAGATAACTTTTAAACTAAAGCTAAACTACGATGATTCAGTTCTTGTTATCATTTTTGCTATTCCTTATTTAAATTATCGTTATTTTAGTACCATAATGTGATGATTTCTTTTTTTATACACATTTACATACATTATGAACGAACATTTTTCTTGCCTTTACAATATGTACATGCATACATAGTTATCTAGTAGGTTTTAAGGCTAGTAAGGTTATTTCAATTACAAAAAAATGTATATTGATCAAAATATAAATTGTAATATTACTAAAAAACGAAGAATGCTAATAAAACATAGATAAAGTAGCATTTTTAGTAGCTACAGGTTGAAGAGCCATTCTGCAGCTATGTTATGGTTGTAGCACGAATGGGTCGGCTCGACCGGGGAGGGACCACGCTCTCACAGAATACCAGCGTAAAATAGCAGCTTAATACTGCTCTGTTTTCGTATGGTGAGTGTAGAGATCCTGAGACCGTTTTTTACTGGAAACGAGGCATTCCATGTTAGTCGTCGGGGGTGTCAATGCATCTGCGTTATGATTCTTAATCGAGGGTAAATGTAGATGTCTATGGGCCACAGCATCCACTTGCCATCACTACTGTGTGCTCGTTTCTCAGCCTTATTCTATAAAAAATACATACATACCTAGTAATCCCCGAGTGGGTAGGTAGAGCCCAAAGAGTAGAGAGATACTTGAACCACGTTTAGCCATTAAATGTGGGTTTAGATGGAAAATTATGGCAGAAGTTAGAAAGTCAGTATAATAACAAGCTGTAAGGCATTCAATTTTAGTACTCAGAGGTGGCAACGCATCTACAACCTTTTTTGTTTGAAGTTCGTTGTAGGTGACTGCGGTAACCATTTACTATCGGGTGGACTGTGATTGTTCGTTACTTTAATTTAAAAAAAACCGGCCAAGAGCGTGTCGGGCCACGCTCAGTGTAGGGTTCCGTAGTTTCCCGTCCGTCACAATAAGTGTTCCCACTTATGAGTTTAAAGGTGGGTATCCATTATGTTCGCGCTCCTGCAACTGCTCCCGGTAGTGGGTACTGTTGTTTCCATCCAAGTTCAAAATGATTTTCTTAGAAAGTCCTTATAAAGTTCTACTTTTCAGATTTTTTTCATATTTTCTAAACTTATGGTTCACAAGTTAGAGGGGGGGACACATTGTTTTTTACTTTTGGAGCGATTATTTCCGAAATTTGACATTATCAAAAACTGATTTTAGGAAACCCGTATTCATTTTTAAATATCTTTCCAATAATATATCACACGTTAGGGTTGAAATTAAAAAAAATCGCTTCCCACTTTACATATAGGGGGGCTACCCTAATAAAACATTTTTTTCCAATTTTTATTTTACCACTTTGTCGGCGTGATTGATACACATATTGGTACCAAATTTCTGCTTTCTAGTGCTAACGGTCACAGAGATTAAGCGAGGACGGACAGACGGACAGACAGACATGGCGAAACTATAAGGGTTCCTAGTTGGCTACGGAACCCTAAAAAGTGATACGTAGGCTAGTCCATCGCCTAAGCACCGTGGCGCAGTGACTTAGCAATGAGTTACAGCACTAAGGGCCGCGGGTTCGAGTCCCGCACGGAACAAGTATTTGTATGACCTACAAGTAATTGTTCCGAGTCTGGGTGTTCGTCCTTGTGAAATTTATATTTGTAACCACGATAAACGAGAAAATTAGGATTTTCTCGTGTGGAGGTAACGTTTTTAAAAAGAACATAAAGAAAGAATAATAAAAGAATAAAGCAATCAAAATTAAATATCCCTTTACTACTTTGGACTTTTACGACATACGATGCAAGTGAAACAGCTGGCAAGTTGTTTTTGATACTAGTCCCAAATAAACATGAGACCTATTAAATCTCAGACCAACATGGCCCTCTATTTGAAAATTTTGTGATAAGAGATATATAGTCATTTAATAGACTAGTATTTTTCAATGAATTGTTTCCATATTTTGTTTAGCACTCATTCAGCTTGTGCCGTCTAAAATAGTTGATTGAAATTATGCATGCATGTAGCTAGCGGATTTGGGCTTGTTAGCATTCCAGTTGGCAAATAGGCCTTTATAATTCAAGGTAATTTTAGGAACCATAAACGAGAAAACACGTTAAATTAAGTTTTAGCATAATAAAAGGTAATGTGAATTTTTATTTTATTATATAATTAGCTATCCGTCTCGGAAACAGCGCCACCAACCGATTTTAATTTTAAACCTAAACCATCCAGGTCTCACTCAAATACACACAAAAAAATTTATTCAAATTGGCAAGCCGTTTTTGAGTTTTAGCGATTTTTATAATATGGAAGATTGAATAGAATAGAATCATTTTTATTCAATACTAGCTGTGTCTGCGACTTCATTCGCATAGAATAAGTTTTCTATACTTCCTTTTTTAAATCGGATTTTGTTAATAATTTTATGTTCACAATTTCAAGTTTTGTGCGGAGTGAAAACAAAAAAGTAATGAATGAAACAAAAACAGCATAAGTGCCCCATTAAAAGTAAAAAAGTAGCAGCCTTCGTACTTGTTACTACTGGGTACCGGCCGCATAGATTTTGGCCAAAAAAACTGTTCGCAACGCTGATTCCAACGCGGGATGTCCCCAACTGGGGTAAATCGAAAATATATAATAATGCTTACGTATTATGAAATTTCAGTTTGAATCAGTTTGATTATCGCTTTCGACAAGTAAAATAAAAACCTTGGTCTAATTAAAATCTGCTTTCTTTGATAAAAAAAAGCTTAATATGTCTGAAAATATGAAAGATATCTTAAATAACAAACTGATTTATAAGTCTAATTAAAGGTAAGAAAAGTAAAGTAGCAGCTAATATACGTCTCAGTACTGTGAACAGGGCTCCTCATTACTTATGTTGTTTTGTGGGCAGAAAAATAGAGCCTGCAGAGCATGCCGCAATGATGGTTTTCACATTTTCCTGACTAAGTATTTCAGTTACTCAGACATCTAGGTTTCCCTACGAAGTTATTCTTCGACCTTTTTAACCACAGAAATCGTAATAATATTGTCTTATTATTACGATTTTTGTGACTTTAACGATAACGTTGTATGCCAGCACGCAAAATTTTCTTTAACAGATTCATTTCTCCTGTAGGGAATCGTACACGATTTGCTCCCGTGTCATGATGAAATCTCACGGCGAGCTACACGGCTCTCGTATTTGTTTAAATGCAATTCATAAAAACTGAAACTAAGCTTTTCCATGATTGTTGAGCACATTTAGCTAGTAGTTAGATCAAATAGAGACGAAAATTTCACAGTGCACTCAGCACTTCACATTTTCAATTATTTACTTCATATATTCAGCCATTATCAGTGACTTATGATTAGTTTTTTAGAAGTAAGTAGATGACGCCATTATTAGATGAAATAATGAAAGCCTATACTATCTGATAATATCAGCGATATTATATCAGTAAGGCACAAAGTGATGTCAATTCTGTTAAAAGTTCTGTTTTTGTTAAAAAAATACGCTATTAGCGCCGCTAGCGGTGAATAGCGATTGGACGGTATGACCATAATTATCATGAAGTAGCAATGTTGTGTTTATTAATATCGTCAAACGATCTCTATTCATTGATTTGGTCAAGCTACATTATGACATGGTCAACGAATAGTGTTAAATATCATGAAATGACACCATTTCACGAAATGTTAGATTACTACGATCTGGCCACGACATAATATTATATGAAAATCTCTTTGATAAATAAAACTATAAGAATAATGAAAATTTTGGAATAATTGCTAGCAGACCAGTTTCAATCAGTTTACATATAAATTAGTAATTGAAATAAAAACCATATCAATTTTCATATTTTTCATAGACGTCACAATTATTTATTTAAATCATTACAATTTTAATATAAAATAACGAAAAAAAAATAACTAAATTTTAAAAATCAAATTATTTAAATATATTATAAATGTAAGTTCTTTATGTTATTTAATTTATTAGTAAACTGAAGGCAAAATATATACTACTTTTTCATATGGTGATAGACGGTTTGATAACTAAAACATAGATCGTCGACGTATTTTACCAAGGTTAAAACTATATTTTAAGTTTTATTTATAAAAACTTTATTTATAAATGTGGTATTTATTTAAACAAAACACCCGTTATCCCGCCTATAACTAACATAACCATCTATAATGGAAAATTAACATCTAAAGGAAGGAAAATACTTTTTTTAAGTTCCATAATCGGATAAAAGTTAGACTATCAGTTGCCCCGGGTCAGTTACTACTTGTAAAAGAAAATTCATGTAAAGCGGTACAGTAGTCTTTGCGTAAATTCTGAATACACAAACAGACATACAGACAAAAATTCTATAAACCAGTAATTTAGCTTCAGTACCATTTATTTAGACAGCTGGACATTTTTTTACAGAATATATTAGAATTACAGACAGGACTTTTCTACAGATTTATTATAGGTATAGATTGATTACAAGAATTCTTATTGAAAGTCATTTAAGCTTTACCACTGGTTCGGAAATATTAGTTTGTTCTGTTATAAGTACTTGGGAAATAATAAAAATATAGCTTCATTCAGATTTTTCTACGTTATACAAAATTTAATTTATTGATAGAACCAGTCGGAAACTTTGACTTTGCGGAAATAGGGTACATTAAATTAAAGATGTGAAAGTTAATAAGTTAGTTATCAGTGTATTTTCTGTTTCTGCCACTACCGATATGGTAGGAAAGTTTCTAAGCGGCAGCTTCTAGCTAGCGTAGACTCTACTCCATTTAAATGAAGCGACAATCTGATAGCATGTGCGGGAAGTCGATATACATATGTGGATAAGAACCGTACTGTTATAATTTATTTCCACTTTCTTTTGTTCAGTGCATAGGTTGGCAATTTTTTTTCCTTTTACTGGCACATATCAAAATTGGAGCTACTTGATTACTTCTTAGTCTTAAATTTTCCGGTCCGGTCGCATCTGACGTTAATTTGACAAATCCCCTTGCGGAACGTTTAATGTCCCGGGTATCATTAATAACATGTATATATTTTCCAGGGCATTATCGTCTCATTATAATAATTATATCACTTTGTACAATTCTTTCAAAAGCGTTAGACCCTTAAACAAACTTATATTGAATACTAATATCTACATTTATGACTTTATATTTTATATTATTATCTACTTGTTTTAAAAGATGATGAAATTTAGCATAAAACGGAAAACTATGGCATAGTACAAAAATTTTTTATTTGAAAAAAAACATCATAAAGCAAAATATCGTCGTCAATTTTCACATCTTATATTCAATAGTATAATATATAATTGTACGTCTGAGATATTATCTTAACAATTTCTACTGTCAAGAAGCAGTTCACCCAGTTAAAGAATGAGAGCCATTTAGATCACGGGCTTTGAGGTACGTATTTGGTTTTCGTCTTCAGGGGTAATAAAGCATGTACGTGACTGACTGACTTCATTGTTTCAAATGAGATTTTTCTCTAACATTATAAACAATGTTTGTTATGCAGTATCTAGGTCAAATATGAGTATCAGGAATGAGTATACAATTCTGATGACAGATTAAATTCTTTTGACGTATCTAATGAAGATGAATTCTCGGTATTGATATCGTTTATTAATGTTAAATGGATGTTCTGAGATAGTTTAGACAATCTTATAATTTAAACGACTATGCTATTGAAAATTAAAATTATTTAACGTTTTAAGCACCACCTTTAAAGTTTTGGACCAAGAACTTGCAGATTTGCCATACTGTAACTTATTATATATAAATTTTATATTTTAGTTTTTGAGACCATAACGTAGTTGCTTAGGAATTTAAATAATCCCTTTAATTATTTAATTTTAATACAAGTCAAATGTAAAATAGAACTGGACATTTGTAACGGTAATCGTTATTTTACTGTTTAAACTTGAAGATTAACAAAAGATTTGTGTTCTAGTTTAGTTTTTGAGACTATAGAGTAGTCATTTAATTCTCATTTTAATTTAATTTTAAAACTAGTCAAATATAAAAGTCTAATATAAAATAGGACTGGACATTTATGGCAATTTTATTTATTTGATTTATATTTTAGTTTTTGATACAATAAGTTTGTCATTTTGTTGGGATGCTCATCATGCCGTATTTAATAGTACTAAAATTTGTATCAATAATACTATTTGGTTTCCTAATTCCTTACCTTGAAACTTTAAAGGAACATTTTGGCCTTTGATTTTTTTATTCAAATAATTTTATTTGATTTTAAATCTGATTAATTGTTAATATGAATCTATTAGGTTTATTATTGAAATATAAAAAGCATTGTACATGTAAATGTACTTTTAAATAAATCGAAAAAAAAATTGATTATTTATTTTTATTAAAATCGATTTTTAACAAAACGATTAATTTCAAAGAAAGAGAAATCGATTTTTATTTAATCGATTCTTTTTCATGAATCTCACATCCATAAGATAAGTTGGACTGGCTTGCAGGAACTGAAGACTGCGGAAGACGATTCTCAGTAGTAAATGGTAGGGGATCTTGAGGATAATGACGAAAGCTTGAAGTTGAAGTTTCCGAAGGTTGTTGGCTGCGTGTTCAGGACACGTCGGGTGGTCACCACTGTGGCCGTAGAAGGAAAAGGGAATATCTCCCGCTGGGCAAGGTGTTCTGCCCGGGGAGCGGCCAGCACCCCGAGTGAGTGTTCGGAGCTGTCCTATATATACTGTTTAGGATTCAGAATTTTGATAGCGCGATTTAGGCTTCGGTGTGTTTCGTTAGTGGCGCGACGACAGCGCCGCCACAAGTGGTATTAGTGTGTACAGTTTTTTTTTTTACTTAAATCACTAATCATTATCGCTAGATTCTCCAGTTACATTAATTATGAAAGAATTTTACATACATAATACATAAACACTCACGCCTGTCACCCAGAGGGGTAGGCAGAGACTACGGACTTCCATTTGGCACGATCCTGACGTACCTCTTTCGCCTCCTTTACATCCATATATCTACGCATACATGCTCGTCGGTTAAGGGTACTTCTAACGTGGCCCATTTTCAAAATATCGCCAATTTGGTCGATAAACTTTTTTCTAGGGCGTCCCTTTCCGACTCGGCCATTCACATCTGCCATATAAATTTGCTTTGTCACTCTTTCCTCATTCATTCTTTCTACGTGACCAAACGATGAAAGAATTTTGTTCTGTAATTTCTATGATGTCATCCAAATTCCACATGGTATTTTCTTCGCGTATCACGTGGTCGCAGCACTTCTTCTAACGATTAGCATCTATTAATGTTATTGCGTCATCTAATAATTTTTTTATGTCACTCATTTTGAACGTGGAGTTATTGGCACCAACATAATTTTTTATTTGGGCCCAAACCAATTCAATTGGATTAAGTTTGCAATTGTAAGGTGGTAAGCGAAGGATTGTAATGCCATTACTTTTGGCAGTCTCATCTATTAAATATTTATTATATTGTGGGGCGATTTCGGCAACTTTCATTAATAATTCTTTTTTTAAATAAGTTATGTCCATGGAATTGCCTTTGCTTTGCAGCCAATCTATTATTTGCTGCTTGTTCCGGCTGGTTGTTGGTATTTTTTCGACTCTTACCGAATGATAGGGAGCGTTATCCATGACATCCACACTTCCTGGTTCTAGCTTAGGCATTATATTAATGAACAAATTAAGGAATTTTTCACCATCCATCTCTTCATGATAGTCTTTTGTAGACTTAGATTCAAATACTAGTAGACCATCTTCCACGAATCCTTTGTCGCTGCCAATGTGCAATACACCTTTTCCTGTCACTTTTGTGTTGTGAGCTTTTGAACCGGCTGATAAGCCATCTAGAAAGGCTTGTCTTTTATTTTTTCAAAATTTAATGTTGAACGAGTAACACGCAAAATACACAACCGTTTTGTTCGAAGGCCTGACTTCAACTGGTCACTGTGAACTCGACTTTCTAATTTCTTACATTTTAATTGGCTGGGGGGCGTGGCCAGGCCGGCGGACAACGATGGCTCACTATTTTCTTAACGCGAACGGACTATACGTATGTTGTAGGGAATATTGTGAACAATTTGAAATAATAATTAATATTGCCGGACACCTGTCGACAGTATTTTATACACCACGAAAGCAAACAACACAACCACACTTACAGTCTGAGACTTGATTTTTATCTATGAACCAAGCCAAACATCCGTAAGCGTATTTAAAATATCACTGTACGTAAGAGCGCGCGCATGGTAATCAAGTGCCTTTTTAATACAGTTTCATTAAAATTATCTTGTAAGTAGTCTTATGGATGCCCTCAATAAAAATTAAATGATTTCTTATTGTCCAATTATCAAAATTATTGCATATTAATGCTAAACTTATATGTATAAACTAGTCTTTATCCGCAATTTCATCCGCGTACAAATTAAACAAAGAGAACCCCCATATATCTCTATAATAGTAGTCAAGTAACTTAATCATTGAAAACTATGTCTGTAAAGGGAAACGCTGTTACCCGCAAAAGGTCTTACTTACAAGATCTTGTTACAGGGTCTTACATCTGTGAAATTCATAATTTTGTTGTAAAATGGTTTTGAAGTAAATACAAAAATGTTTTATGTAAGTTAGTTAGTAGTACGTTATACGATTTTGCATCAAAATCTTAAGGGATAGAAGATAAAGTATAATGACCTATTAGTGGCAAATTGCAAACCGAAAAAATATCAGCACGGATGACAGACAAAAAATTTAAAAAATTTAATAATATTTATTCATGTTATATAGTATAAGGAGTTTAATATAAGGCAGCTATTATGATATTACAGAAAGACAATTAAATTTTATTTATATTTATAGAAGATATTATTACTTATTAGGTATGTATAGGGCATTAATTCTTAAATTATTGTTACGAGCTTGAGGTTCGTGACAATAAAAATTGCCGATAAAATTACCTAAATTAACACTTTAATTTACTTTACACAAATTAAAGTTAAAACACTAATAATAAAACACACTAATCCACTTAATTCCGCTCTGAAGCTTCGCTTGTTTCGTCAAATCAACACTGTGCCCCGATCGCATATTGCAGCGCCTATTTATTTAAATTAGCAAAGAAACATCCCGAATCTTCAGGTAAATGCGCGCAAAGGGACGAGTTTGCGAGTATAGATTTTCTAGAAACTTAGTTCTTCGGGTGGCGCTGTGAGTCGAAAGATCTGTGATGTCATTCTTTACACGCTCTACTAGCTCTCGTTCCTGACACTAGATGGCGCTAGTATATCGTCGATTGGAGCGCGTAACACTGCCCCCTCCTAAGACATGCTCGTCCCGAGCATTATCGGTCCCATGATAACGCGCCAAGCGATCCACATGGACGATCTTAGGAGTCCCTCTTACGCCTTTCTGTAACGGCTCCGCAATGTCAAGGGCTGTCCTATCCCGTGGTGCACCAATATTGTACAATTTCGGTGCTCCTCGACTACGTGTCTGAGGTCCCCGCACAGCCGCACAACTTGTACATGTACGACACCAATCCTCGACATCGTCACGATAATGGACCCAGTAAAACTCTTCTCGGACCTTCAGCAGAGTTCGTTTAACTCCCAGGTGGACTCTTGAACGACCATTATGGCACAGCTGTAGAACATTCGGCACTTTAGCTTTAGGGACAACCATTTGCAAACGACAGCTGTCTCCTCGACCATTGTCCCATTTACGGCACAGGACTCCATCCTGAAGCAGCAAGCTGTCCCATTGGGCCCAATAGCTTTTCGTGGTTGAACTCATCGCTGAGACGTCCCTCCACTTAGGCTTGGTAGCACGGGCCTTCATCCATCCCAGAATCGGCTTGATGTCTGGATCTTCCTGCTGTGCACGTCGTAGGCTGTCCTTCCACCCGTTACTGAGGTGGTCTGTCCTGAGCATCCTCACGGATACCACTTCCTTACCTTGCCTACTACAATGGTTGCCATCTTCAGGACAAGGTCTTCTTGACAATGCATCTGCGTTGCCATGAGATTTCTCGCTGCGATGTTCGATCTCAAAGTCGTATTCCTGCTGCTGCTGGGTGGTGCTGTTAGCCGAACTTCCTTTCTGAGACCGTTCACCTTCCCTTCCTAGGGTGTGCTTAGGGAAGCTGGACCGAAGATGGCCCCTTTCCCCACAGCCATAGCACCTAGGGCTGTATCCTTTATTGTGGTCGCGAACCGTAACTGCTGCAACCTCCCTAGCGTGAGGTGAACGATGATCCTGTCGCCGCCAGGCAGTGCCGTTAGCTGCACTACCCTCCTGATATCGTTCACTTTCCCTTTCTGCGGTTCGCTTAGGGCAGCTGGATCGAAGGTGGCCCTTTTCCCCACAGCCATAGCACCTAGGGCTGTATCCTTTGTTGCGGTCGCGAACTGTAGCTGCTGCAACCTCCCTGACGCGATGGGAACGATGATCCTGCCGCACGGCTTCTACCTCCAGTGCATGGGCCAAGGCGTCCTTAAGCGTCTCGTGGTGCCCGAGCCTCACAGCAGCTCTGACTTCCAGGTCACGGATGCCGTCGATGAATGTCTGCACCAGGTTCCCTTCAATGAGCGCAGGTACAGACCGGTATGCTTTTCGCACCAGCTTCTCCACTTCTAGAGCCCACTGCTGCAGGTTTTCGTTGATGCGCTGCACACGATCTTTAAGCTGCGCACGAAAGACGTGTTCCAGGTGAGCGTCACCATATCTCGCCTCCAATGCCTCAAGGAGTTGCTCATAAGTCACTTCCTCACCGAGAGCTTCCAGAACTGTTAAGGCCTGGTCGCGCAGGCCTAGTGTGAGAGCAGTCATGGCCTGACTTTTGTTCCAGCCGTTCGCCTTCATAACAGCCTCGAACTGGATTTTGTAGGCTGACCAGGAAGAGGTACCGTCGAACGGTGGCACCTTGAACCCGCGTAGCGAAGGTGTTGTAGCTACTACGGGAGCTGTAGCTCCATCTCCGAGTTTGAGTTCGTCCAGTGATTTCTTCATGTCAGCCATAACGTTGTCAACCCGATTGTTTACTTGGTCGATTCGGGTTTCAGCTTTCTCGATTCGGTTTTCAGCTTTCGCGATTTGGGTTTCAGCTTCCGACAGGCGGTTGTCATGCTGAGCAACCCTATCCTTCACCTCCTTTATCTCCTTCCCGAAGGTAGCGTGAAGGTCCTTCATGAGGAGCATCTGCTCTTCCAACCGACGGGCCTGTTCCTCTTGTCCGCCCCGCAGCTGCTCCTCCAAACGACGAACCTGGTCTTCCTGTCGGCGGGCCTGTTCATCCTGTCCACCCTGCAGCTGCTCTTCCAACCGACGGGCCTGTTCATCCTGTCCACCCCGCAGCTGCTCTTCCAACCGACGGACCTGTTCCTCCTGTCGGCGAGCCTGCTCCTCCTGTCGGCGAGCCTGCTCCTCCTGTCGGCGAGCCTGCTCCTCCTGTCGGCGAGCCTGTTCCTCCTGTCGGCGAGCCTGCTCCTGCAGCATCACCATCAGAGCACCTAAGTCCGGTGCCACAGACGTAGAAGCTGCTGACGGACCGGCTTCCGTGGCCGGCGGCTGGCCCTCAGACATCTGCGGCGTTGCACCACCAAATCTCCTCTGGTCCGTCTCCTGCTGGCGTTGACTTCGGGTACGGACACCCTCCGTTTCCTCCTTAGGTAAAATCGGCATTATTTGATCCCACTTGTGACACCAATTGTTACGAGCTTGAGGTTCGTGACAATAAAAATTGCCGATAAAATTACCTAAATTAACACTTTAATTTACTTTACACAAATTAAAGTTAAAACACTAATAATAAAACACACTAATCCACTTAATTCCGCTCTGAAGCTTCGCTTGTTTCTTCAAATCAACACTGTGCCCCGATCGCATATTGCAGCGCCTATTTATTTAAATTAGCAAAGAAACATCCCGAATCTTCAGGTAAATGCGCGCAAAGGGACGAGTTTGCGAGTATAGATTTTCTAGAAACTTAGTTCTTCGGGTGGCGCTGTGGGTCGAAAGATCTGTGATGTCATTCTTTACACGCTCTACTCGCTCTCGTTCCTGACACTAGATGGCGCTAGTATATCGTCGATTGGAGCGCGTAACATTATAAATATTTTTTAATTAAATAATTTGAAGACGACGAAGTCGACGACACGACGTATTACACAGGCTGCACTAAAAGTATCGGGAATGGAATATTTCCGCTGTTCCTGTCATATTAAAATTTTTTAATTGAAAACTCATTGGTTTTAAAAATCGAATACCATTTATTTATTTAAAAAAGATTCTCGGTCTTGTCACAAGGTTTTGTCACACTTGTTTAGTCGTTGAGAAAATGGAATTGACTCGAGAAAATTCAAGAGCGATGATTTATTATGACTTTCGAAGTGGTTTAACACAAAAATAGTGTGTTGACCGGATGATTTCTGCATTTGGTGATGAAGCCCCATTCAAAACCATAATTTATCGCTGGTTTGCTGAATTTCAACGTGGACGTGTCAGTGATGATCCCCGTCAAGGTCGTCCAAAAACTGCAGTCACCCAAGAAAACGTTGATGCTGTGCGTAAGCTGATTGAGGAAGATCAACATGTGACATACCGCGAAATTCAGGCAACTTTAGACATTGGCATGAGTCAAATACAAATAATCTTGCATGAACAATTAGGTGTAAAAAAGTTGTTTTCCCAATGGATACCGCATTCGCTCTGTGAAGAGCAAAAAGCGGCTCGCGTTACTTGGTGCGTCAGAACTCTCGAAAGATTCCACGCAGGATCCTCAAATACTGTATCAACAGCGTATCAGGTGACGAATCCTGGATATATGGCTGCTTCGTTGTGCATTCAGTTCGTTCAGGACGTTTGTTGTGTATGCAGATTCGTTGCTACAGCAGATCCCCTCCGCAGAGATCGTGATCCTCGGCGACTTTAACGCCCATCACGCTGAATGGCTTGGTTCACGTTTAACCGATCATGCGGGGAGATCTGTTCATGATTTTGCCTTGGCATATGGTCTGACACAACTGGTTACATCGCCTACGCGGATTCCAGATGTGGAGGATCATGCACCTTCCCTGTTGCACCTTCTGCTGACCTCTCACACGGACGTTTATCAGATTTCCGTCGACGCCCCTTTAGGCTCCTTGGACCATTGTCTTGTCCGGAGTGTGGTGCCACTCACGCTGAAATCGCGGTTGCATTATGCAGGTTGCCGCCGTGTTTGGCACTATAGGTCAGCCGATTGGGATGGGATGCGGTCTTTCTTCGCATCCTACCCTTGGGGGCGGGTTTGCTTCTCGCCGGACGATCCCAACGTTGTTGCGGATTCTGTCGCTGATGTGGTACTTCAGGGTATGGAACTTTTTATTCTTCCTCTGTGGTGCCCATTGGAGGCAAATCTCAGCCATGGTTTGGTCGCTCCTGTAAAATAGCATCATGCTATAAGCAGGAGTGCTACCAGGCCTGGGCAGATGCATCAGCGTCCCGGGATGTAAATATCAGCGCTCTAAAAAAGAAGTATAATTTCGCCTCTAGGTCCTTCAAAAGATACATTGCCAAGGCAAAGTCAGAGCACATAGGCAGAATTGGCGAGAAACTAGTTCGCCTTCCTTCTGGAACCCGTGCATTCTAGTCTCTCGCCAAGGCCGTCCAGGGGAATTTCTGTCAGCCATCTCTTCCATCTCTGCACAGGGAGGACGACTCACTGGCCCATACCATAAAGGAGAAAGCCGATCTTCTAGGCTCTTTCTTTGCGTCTAACTCGACTCTCGATGACGGGGGGAGTACGCCGCCGACCATCCCGTGGTGTGAGTGCTCCATGCCGGAAGTGCAGTTCACACAGCGGTCGGTTCGCCAAGCACTCCTCTCCCTGGAGATCCACAAGTCGAGTGGGCCTGAAGGAATCCCCCCAATTGTGCTGAGGACAAGTGCTCCAGAGTTGGCACCGGTTTTAGCGCGTCTTTTCCGGTACTCCTACTCCCTAGGCGTAGTCCCAAAATCATGGAAGACGGCTTTCGTCCACCCGATCCCTAAAAAAGGTGACCGCTCAGACCCGTCCAACTACCGGCCTATCGCCATCACCTCCTTGTTCTCCAGAAACAACCTGTAAACCTGTAAACTGCGAGCTCATGAGGTACCTTGAGGATCACCAGCTGATTAGCGACCGCCAATACGGTTTTCGCCGTGGTCGGTCAGCTGGTGATCTTCTGGCCTACATAATCACAGATGGGCGGAGGCAGTAGAGTCCAAGGGGGAGGCATCGGCCGTTAGTTTGGACATTGCGAAGGCCTTCAATCGGGTTTGGCACAAAGCGCTTCTTTCGAAGCTCCCTTCCTATGGGCTTCCCGAGAAATTGTGCGATTGGATCACCAACTTTCTTGCAGATCGGAGCATCAAGGTCGTTGTTGACGGTGTAAGCTCCGATATCAAGCCTATTAATGCTGGTTGGTAACGCCAGTTAACAATCTACTTTATCAACATTACATTACATATCGCATTGAGTTCGTCCTAAGTTATATCTACTTTATCAACATGACTAGTGCATATTTTTTGTTTCCTTCCTTCCTTCCCTTTCCTACCGCACGCGCTGCCGCCGAGGTGAAAAAGAGAATCTCGGCGCGCGTTATTATACTAAGTGATATTACGCCATCCGCAACGCACGGCCACCCGTCGCGTCTTATGTACATTAACCGCAAACCGCGCAGGACGAACATTGAGTTCTCCTGTTTATGTTTAATATTCACCGCATCAGACATTGTGTCTTTGTAACTCATAAAAGTGTGAGACGCCCCCGTAAGGGCAAAGGTGGAGAGTGTGGGACTTCACGAGACTGTTCCGAGAGTGCGTGTGCGCCGAACCACGTGGCGAGCTCGCTATATAGCAGACACTCCAGGAGGAAGGCGCGGCAGCCCTCATCAGGTCAGTGCGTGCTATCCCACCTATTTATTTTCCCCTTTGCCGTATGCACCAAAATTACAGTCCACTAAATCTTTATCGAAGATACCTTAAGTTACTGGCGTCTCCATTTTTAATGGTCCTTCGAGCCGGATTGACCTTGACTTTCCGCCCTTATTAGTTCGTTATCGTAATAACCGTTTATATAATTAATTATTTATATTTTAATCCGACTTCGGATTAACCCCGCCCTTATTAGAACACTAGAATAGGTCCTAATAGGTGACATTCATAGTAATTTTAAAACTATATTCATAGAATGAATAAGCATATAATTATCTATATAAATTATTTGTTGTATGTTCACATCACGTCATCAACTTTTAACTACATCTATAGATTATACTGTTAAATTACATTTATTATTTGCACATATATTTAAGCATTATATTCGTTATAAATAACTTCATAATTATTATAAAAGTTAACAATTAAAGTTCATCGTTAACGAAACTAATATTTAATAATTCAACCGCGTAGCGAGGTCGCTTACAGACTACCCGCTTATAATTATATTATTTTTGCCGCATAACTTAAGTTGTAATGCCGCCTAAAAAACAAATAGCATCGAATAATAGCGATTCCTCGGATAATGAGGGCACACCTGATGCTGAGTTGGTTTTATTGTTAGCTAAACGAGATGCTTTATTTGAAATAGTGCAAAAAATATATGATATGTCCTCGGACATCCACATAAACACTTCCACGATGGAGCGTTTTCTTGATGGAAGTTCTAATATTAATGCTTTACGTATTGAGTTTAAACAGGTCTTAGATAATTATAATTCACATTTATTAAAAATAAACCCTATTGCTAAACCTGATTATAACAGCCTCATTGCGTTTGAGTCTCTTTGCGGTAGAATAAATAGGCTTTATTTACAATATTCGCAATCTAATTCACAAAGTACTAGTACACCATCTAAAGCCAGATTCACACTTCCGCCTATCGAACTTATGCCATTTTCGGGTGACATTCGCTCATGGCCTTTATTTTATGCTAGCTTTTAATCAACCGTCCATGACAACACATCGCTTACCGACGCTGAAAAGTTATACTATTTGCTAGGTAAACTAACGGGCAAAGCCCTATCTGTATGCTCAGGTATAACTCCTTGCGCTGAAAATTATAAAATTTTATTGCAAGCACTCGTCGACAAATATGAAGACCGGCGTGTGCTAGCATCTACATATATTAATCAGATGTTCGAATTTAAGCCATTGCAATCGGCCACCGCAAATAATTTTGATTTATTTACTGATAACTTTATAAGTGCAGTGCGCGCTTTACAAAACTTAAAGTTAGATAATCTCGCGGACTTAATTGTTCCTCATATCGCGCTTAAGAAGCTGGACCCGGATACCATTCGCTCTTTCGAATATAGTCATAACTCGATGGTACCTACCTTTGATGATTTAGTAAATTTTATTAAGACCCGCTCCAAAGTTTTGCAACGCACCGATTCTAGTACAAATTCTAATAGCGCACCAAACAATCGACGAGGTAACGGTAATAATCGTCGCTGTAATAATACTTCGTCGCCGAAGTATCAGGCGTACGTAAGCACGACGACTAGTTGCTCAAAGTGTCTGTGCGATAATATTGTGCATCAACACCTATTTAAGTGTGCAGACTTTAATAAAATGACGCCGCAGGAACGATTTAAATGCGTAAAGAGTAACAATGCATGTGTGAATTGTCTCAGTTTAAGTCATCGAGTGTCTAGTTGCTCTTCAAATTATAGTTGTCGAGTTTGTAAATTTAAACATCACACATTGTTGCACTTCCACCGCAGAAGCGATAATGCTTCCCCTGCGCTGGCGCGTTCTCCACCGCTTCAGCCAGTTACACTGAAGTCTACGATCCCCGCGCCCGCACACTCGCCACCCCTCACCGCAGGTGCGCGTTCAGACGTCGCGCTGTGTACTTCGTTCAAGAATGTTTCTCAACGTTCACCGCCTCCCGCGCGCGCAAGTCGTTCGCAGAGAACTGTTTTATTATCAACCGCTCAAGTATTTGCTTACGATGCTAAGGGAGAGAAACAAATTATTCGTATATTATTAGACTCCGCGGCTCAAAGCCATTTTATGACTAAAGAGTGCTGTCATCGTTTAGGCGTTCAACAACACGATACCGAATGTACTGTAGTAAAGGGATTCGGTGGAGTTGAAAAAATTGTAAAATCGAAATCGATTGATATTAAAATTTTCTCACGATTCGACTCGAATATTAACTTCAATATTTCAACGCTAGTTGTTGATCAAATCACCGACCTTTTGCCCACTGCTGTGGTAGATACATCTGTCTTATCACACTTCCATGGCATAAGACTCGCTGATGAATGTTATAGCATGCCTAATAAAATTGATGTTTTGATAGGCGCATCCCTTTTCCCGCACTTACTATGTCCAGACGTAATTTATTCGTCCAACGACTTGTCCGGACCCTCGGCTTTGAGTACGGTATTTGGTTACGTTATTATGGGCTCAGTGCCGACACTTCAGGCAAATCATTCTTTAACGTGCTGCTCAGTTCTAGAGACTCCTATCGTTGACAAATTAGTGCAACGATTTTGGGAGCTTGAACAGCCACCCTCCGCACCGCCCATTCAGTGTCCTTCAGACATTGAATGTGAAGAGTTTTATAAATCTACGACATCCCGCGATCCTTTTACTGGTAGATATATTGTTGGCCTGCCATTTAAAGATGACGTTTACTCTCTCGGGGATTCTTATGAAACCTCTCGACGACGATTCATGTGCTTGGAGAGGAAACTTCAAGCCTCGCCTACATTAAGGTTAGCATATGATGACGTCATAAAGGAATACTTAGCTAAAAATTATATATCCCCCGCACCGCCGTATGACTCTCATGAACCCGCTCCAATATATGTCATACCGCATCATGGAGTCTTACGCGAAGATAAGAAGTCAACGCGTCTGCGCATCGTCCTGGATGCTAGCAGTAAGACTAGCACTGGGCGATCATTAAATGATATTCTTCATTCAGGACCAAATTTGCAAGGCGACTTGTTAAATATAATTTTAACTTTCCGCTTACATCCAATCGCTATGACAGCCGACTGTCGCCAACAATTTCTGCAGATAGTTGTTCGCGATTCTGATCGTCGTTACCAATGCTTCCTATACCGCTTCCGTCCACAAGACCCACTTGTGTTATACCACTTCAATCGCGTGTGCTTCGGTTTAACTTCGAGTCCATACCATGCATTGCGCACGGTAAGACAGCTCATTGATTACGACGGCGCAAAGTATCCGCTTGCGAGTCGTATCGCATTTACTTCGCTATATATGGACGACATCGCGTTCTCTATGCCCAGTGAATCCGAGGCCAGTGAGACCTCTCGGCAGCTGATAGACTTATTCAAGGGTGCCCAATGGGACCTGATAAAATGGCATAGCAACCGTCGATCTGTTTTAGATGACCTCCCTACTTCCCATAAAATTACAGGAGAAGTAGAGTTCGATAAATCAATGCCACATAAAATACTAGGCTTGCATTGGTCTACCGATAGTGACGCCTTTTATTTTAAGATATCTGTTCCCGCTGATGTGACGTGCACTAAGCGCGCCATCTTATCTACTGTCGCTTGCCTGTGGGACATAATGGGTTTCGTTGCTCCCACAGTCGCGTACGCCAAATTGTTAATAAAGCAGCTTTGGCAACTTAATTTAGATTGGGACGACATACCACCACCGCCAATTATTAAGATGTGGAGGCAATTCTGTGCTGAATTACCAGCTCTTAATGATTTACGTATCCCGCGACATGTTGGTGTATCCAAAAACTGTACTGCGTCACTCCTGGGGTTTTCCGACGCCAGCGAGCGCGCATACGGTGCCGTAGTCTACATACATGTAAAGAGCGTCAATGGTAACACCGTCCAGTTGATTTGTGCAAAGACTAAAGTCGCACCGACGAAACCACTATCTATTGCACGCCTTGAGCTTTGTGGAGCGGTTTTACTCTCAAAATTGCTTCGCAGAGTACTCGACAATTATTCTCTTGACCTTGCAATATCAGTCTATGCCTTTGTAGATTCAAAAGTAGCTCTGTACTGGATAAAGAGTTCGCCACACAAGTGGCAGACCTTTGTTGCAAACCGCGTTGTTCAGATTACCGACAATATTCGCGCTGATAACTTTTATCATGTCGCAGGTACTGAGAATCCTGCTGACATACTTTCACGTGGCGTTACGCCTAATAAATTAGTTTCAAACCCCCTGTGGCTCCATGGGCCTCAGTGGACTTCGTTAGATCCATCTCAATGGCCTCTTCGTACTTTAGACAATGAGGTTATTGCAAATATGCCTGAGAAGAAGATTTTGTCGCACACTGTGTGCACATCCGTCTGTAATTCCGCGATTTATGAGCTCGCATTCCGCATCTCTTCTTGGAGTAAACTTCTACGTATAATTGCGTACGTGTGTAAGTTTGCTAAATTATTGCCCCGCCGCAACACTACTGTAGTGACTGCTGATGATCTCAGTTTCTCTGAGGTTATAATCCTCCGCGCCCTGCAAAAACAGCATTTTGCAGTGGAATATTTAAATATTGAAGGTAACAAACCTTGCTCGCCCGCTTTCAATCGTTTAAGGCCTTTTATTGAGAATGGTTTAATCCGCATTGGTGGTCGTCTTTCGAACTCCGCATTAGATTACACGCAAAAACATCCAATTATACTCCCGCGCAGTGATCATGTAGTGAACATGATCATTGACTATTATCATATTAAAAATTTACACGCTGGGCCTGAATTGTTATTGTCATTGCTCCGTCAAAAATTTCGGATACTTTCCGCACGCCGCACTGTGAGAAGCAGAGTCTACAAATATAACATATGTTTCCGGCTCAGACCCCGTCCAACTTACCTTTTGATGGCTGATCTTCCCCATAGTCGTGTAAGACAAGCTATTAAGGCATTTACACACACGGGCTGCGATTATGCCGGTCCTATCGCATACACTCCTGTACGTCGTCGTGGTGTACGCAGCGAGAAGGCGTACTTATGTGTTTTCACATGCCTCACGACTCGAGCTGTACATATAGAAATCGTTACAGATCTTAGTAGTTCTAGTTTCCTCGCTGCGCTTAAACGTTTCCTCTCTAGACGAGGGCCGATTCAGTTTTTATATTCGGATAATGGAACGAATTTTAAAGGTGCCGCTTCGTATCTTCGCGATCTCTATAAATTTCTAAACGTTGAATACCGCCCAGAGCTTGAGCAAGAGTGTGCTGAGAATCGTATAACATGGAAGTTCATCTGTCCCAACTCTCCTCATTTTGAAGGCGCCTGGGAGAGTATGATCAAAGTCGTAAAAACGCATCTGTTCCGAGTTATCGGACATCAGTTACTTTCATACGAAGAGCTTAATACTGTTCTTGCGCAAATTGAGTGCTTGCTAAACTCGCGGCCCTTGACAGTATTGAGTTCTGATCCTGCAGAGCCTTCAGCTCTTACTCCGAGTCATTTTTTGAATACCGCACCTTTATTGTCATTACCCGCACCCAAAGTCAAATCTGACTCTACCAGTCTGTTACACAGGCATTCTTTACTGGATAAATTAGTTCAGTCGTTTTGGGGCCGGTGGAGGACGGAATACCTTCACGGATTACAAGTTCGTCAGAAGTGGAACACCCCGTCTACGGCTATCGTACCAGGCATGGTTGTAATTGTGATAAATGATAATGAACCGCCCCTTGCTTGGCCATTAGCGATTGTCGAGTCTGTTCATCCTTCGAAGGATGGCGTAGTTCGAGTAGTGACCGTGAGAACTACTAAGGGAACATATCTCCGTCCTGTTGCTCGTATTTGCCCTCTCCCAAGACAATAAATCACGATTATTTTGATTATAATTATTTATCTAAATTAGGAATTAAGTTTATATTTATATATATATTAAAAAAGTATTAAACCGCAATATTATATTTATGTATACATTTTCTCGTTTACCAAGTAAGGTTAGTAGATGAGACATGCGCATTGAGCGCATCCTCTCACTTTATATACCGCTTATTTATTTGTTTTCCTTTTACTTTTATATTACGGTTGTCTTTTAAAGGTGACCCTTTAAGGGCGGGAGGAAATGGTAACGCCAGTTAACAATCTACTTTATCATCATTACATTACATATCGCATTGAGTTCGTCCTAAGTTATATCTACTTTATCAACATGACTAGTGCATATTTTTTGTTTCCTTCCTTCCTTCCCTTTCCTACCGCACGCGCTGCCGCCGAGGTGAAAAAGAGGATCTCGGCGCGCGTTATTATACTAAGTGATATTACGCCATCCGCAACGCACGGCCACCCGTCGCGTCTTATGTACATTAACCGCAAACCACGCAGGACGAACATTGAGTTCTCCTGTTTATGTTTAATATTCACCGCATCAGACATTGTGTCTTTGTAACTCATAAAAGTGTGAGACGCCCTCGTAAGGGCAAAGGTGGAGAGTGTGGGACTTCACGAGACTGTTCCGAGAGTGCGTGTGCGCCGAACCACGTGGCGAGCTCGCTATATAGCAGACACTCCAGGAGGAAGGCGCGGCAGCCCTCATCAGGTCAGTGCGTGCTATCCCACCTATTTATTTTCCCCTTTGCCGTATGCACCAAAATTACAGTCCACTAAATCTTTATCGAAGATACCTTAAGTTACTGGCGTCTCCACTGGTGTTCCACAGGGCTGCGTGTTATCGCCACCGCTGTTTCTTCTGCATATCAATGATATGTTGCAAACCCGTAACATTCATTGCTATGCAGATGACAGCACTGGTTATGCTCTTTACACCGGTCGAGCCAATATTTCTCGGGAAAACGTCTCCGAGTGCCGGAATAAACTTGTATCTGAAGTCGAGTCTTTGATGAACAGAGTCTCGGATTGGGGGCGACTAAATCTAGTCCAGTTTAACCCCCAGAAGACACAAGTTTGCGCGTTAACCGCTAAAAAGAACCCCTTTGTCGTATCCCCTCAGTTTCAAGGCACTCCCCTTGTTACCTCAGCCAGTATCGGAATCCTCGGCGTCGACATATCGAGTGACGTGCAGTTTCGTGGTCACTTGGAAGGGAAGGCCAAATTGGCCTCTAAAAAGCTTGGCGTGCTCAGCAGAGCGGGACAGTATTTCATGCCGGCACACCGCCTGCAACTTTACAAGGCGCAGGTTCGGCCACATATGGAATACTGTTCCCATCTCTGGGCTGGGGCTCCCCAGTATCAGCTCCTTCTACTTGACCGTATCCAGCGCAGAGCGGCTCGAATCGTCGACGACCGAGTACTTTCCGATCGACTCGATCCACTGGCATTGCGAAGAGATGTTGCATCCCTTTGCATTTTCTTTCGCATATACCATGGAGAGTGCTCTGAGGAATTGTTCGGATTAATCCCAGCCGCCAAATTTCGTGAACGCACTACACGGCAAACGTCCCGATACCATCCACACCATCTGGATGCTTGGCGGTCCACCACTGTACGTTTCAAAAGGAGTTTTCTTCCGCGTAAGACCTCACTGTGGAATAGTTTACCACCGGCGATTTTTCCGGACCGATACGACCTGAGGACCTTCAAGAAAAGAGCTTACTCCTTTCTAAAGGGCTGGCAACGCGCCTGCAATTCCCCTGGTGTTGCGATTGATCATGGGCGGCGGTAATCACTTAACATCAGGTGAGCCGCATGCTCGTTTGCCCCCTCTTCGATAAAAAAAAAATACGCGTACGAACCCGAAACAAAAAAACAGTCACGGGTTTGGGTGTTCGAAAATGAGTTAAACCCAACAAAAATTGTTCGTTCACGGGGTGTTGCAAAAAAAATGGTGGCCACGTTTGTCTCCAAAACCGGCCATGTTACGACGATTCCTCTTGAGGGACAAAGAACGGTTAATTCAGAATGGTATGCTAGCATTTGTTTGCCACAGGTCGTTTCTAAACTCCATAAAGAGAACTGCAACCGGCGCATCATCCTCCATCACGACAATGCGATTTCTCACACCGCACACAGAACAAAAGAGTTTTTAGAGCAAGAAAACATAGAATTATTAGACCATCCGCCGTACAGCCCCGACCTAAGCACTAATGATTTCTATACTTTCCCTAAAATAAAGAATAAATTGGGTGGACAGAGATTTTCATCACCTGAAGAAGATGTGGGACGCCTACAAAACGGCCATTTTGGAGACCCCAACTTCCGAATGGAATGGTTGCTTCAATGATTGGTTCCATCGTATGGAAAAATGTATCAAATTTCGCGGAGAATACTTCGAAAAGCAATAAATACATTTTTAAATAGTAATGTTGTGTCCTTCCCTGATCCCCGATATTTTCAGTGCCGCCCTCGTAACCGATGCAAAACCCCATTTTCAGAAATACCATAGTGCAAAAATGTAGACTTATTAAATATGTTTAATATCTATTATTATACGTGAAGTATTCACGTAAAACACCTACAGAAAATAATATCAAAGGTATGGTTTCCGTTTTATACTTTTAAATTTAAAGCGCACTTGACAATTTGATATCTTTGGCATATTTTTAGGTACACTCGACTTTAGTGCTGTATTATTGAAAAAAATTTAGATTCGCGAACTGGAGGTAAAATGTTAACCAAAATAAAAATAATTTTTTCAGCAATTAATAACGTAGAGCTCGAATTGCCATATTTTTAGCCAGACCGAATTTTATATATATTTTTAAATTAAACTGAAGTGACGAACGAATGTTTATCAACCTCCTGATTTTTTATCTATTTTATTTTCCAATTCGTAATCGAATAATAACTTTACTAACAAAATGCATATTCACGCCTTTTAACACTTAGATATTTAATTTAATTAGCCATCTCAGTGTTAAAAGCGTGAATATGTACTTGTAATTTTTTAACCAGTGCCTAGATTAAGAAAGTCGAGTTAGCGTTGCATTAAAAGGAATTTTACACCTTTTCACTGCTCTGAATATTTATTTTGTTTGTTGACTTCTCGAAATCTCTTTGTCGACTTTAATTAAACCCAACGGGAAAAGACTCTTATAAAATGTGTTTTTCCTTAAAAGAAACTCTCTTTCTTTCTACAAACTGATTCACAAATGGTCCAGTATTTTACGTGGGCGTATTCTATTATAAGAAGGATTTTTTAATCACCACGCTTGGCTGGCGAATTAGCCATCGTAGTAGAAAAAAGTTTCGCGCGCTTTTGACGCTGAGGTGACGACGACTTTATAGCATTTCCTTTGGTTGCCCGTTAAGACACCGAGTGATAGGAAAGTGGATTCTCTAACGCAACTGCTACGTGATGGTTGTAAAATATATTTCATTGTTTTTATTTCTTAATATTGAGTTGACTATCGTACTTAGAGCCGTGGTAGCTCAGATGGTCAGCGCTCGCTGTTAAGTCGGGTTCGATAACCAATGAAATTGTTGATTGCAATTTTAAGTGCCGATTTACCACGTGCTCGGCGGTGAAGGAAAACATCGTGAGGAAACCTGCATGTCTTAGAAATAAAAAATAATATTTCGAAGACATGTGAAGTTCGCCAACACGCATTGGGGCAGCGCGGCGGACACTTCCTTGCCCTAAAACCTTCTCACAAATGAGAGGAGGCATGTGCCCAGCAGTGGAACGTATATAGGCTGTAACTTTAACTTTACTTTAAGTTTTATCTTACTTACAGTCAAACTTTGTATTAAGCTCTGTATGAAGTAATTATCTCAGCTGCTTGGCGGTTAAATATGTTAATAAGTAAAGTATTTACGTTTTTCGCATCACTTTGTTTTGCAACTCTTTTCTTTTTTAAATCATCATGGATACCGATTTAACATTTGAACATCGCATTGGTTACAGCCCCGCACCAGTCTACTGCCGAACATAAGCCTCTCGCATAGATTGCCTCTTGGAGGGGGGGGGGATACTTGCCATAGTTGCCATGCTTGGCATGTAGGAGATTGAAGTAGCGGGGCAGATTCTACTTTTTCGAAGAATAAAGGTGACAGACGAGCGCGCAGTCCACATGATGTTAATTAAATGCTCTGCTATACTCCATTAAGAATCAAAATGCAGATTGCGTTGTTTCATCTGAATACTGAAGATCGAAAGTCTCGTTATCAGTAAAAATAATCTCCGGTTGTACTCTCAATATACAAAACAGAGCTGCATATTTTACGCTGGTATCGTGTGAGGGCGTTTTTCTCCGGTCGAGCCAAACCAAACAAATCAATCATCTTGCAGTCTTAATACAGCTGCAGCATGTCTCTACAACGTACATCTACTCTGTTTCATAAGACTTTCAGAATATAGAGAAGGCCTGCTATCAGCAGTAGAATGTTTCAAGACTACTACTACAATATTCTTAACTGTAACTGTTTTAGTCTTGAACATTGTGCTTGCATAACCTTACTTACAAAAGTACTTTAAATGCGCAGTTACTTTCATGACTGCATCTAGGGTTGCCAGGTCTAAAAACCGAAAAGCCGGACAGACCAGCGAGCTTCATTTAAGTTCCGCTCATTTCTGAGAGGGTTTTAAGGCAAGAAATTGTCCGTCGCGCTGCCGCAATGCGTGTTGGCGAACTTCACATGTCCTTGCAGTATTTTTTTCTTATTTCTTAGATATGCAGATTCCCCACGATATTTTCCTTTGCCGCTGAGCACGTGGTAAATCTGCACTTCAAATTGTAACTAACAATTTCATTGGTGCCGGCGGGAATCGAACCGGGTTTGCTCGCGTACTGTGAAATTTACCACGAGCGCTAACCATCTGAGCTACCAGCGAGCTTAGCCGAACATTTTGGTTAAAAAAAAGGTCGAACACCCTTATTGTATTAGTATAACAAGACAGTTTTTTTACAGTAAAAACAAAATTTTTATTCTTTACCATAAAATCTTCTTAAATTCTAATGAAATAACAATAAAATTGAATAAATCATTCTTCTTATTTATTATTATTAATTCACTATTCATTACAATATTAATATTAATTATACATTTATATAATTATGTATGTAAGTACATGAGAAATGTAAAAAAATGTCAAATTTAAAAAGCCTTACAAAAGCCGGACGGGCCGGACTCCGTCTAATTTGGCCGGACACGCAACCAAAAAGTGTGACTGTGTCCGGCTTTATCCGGATGCCTGGCAACGCTAACTGCATCTAATAAATATTTTAATGATCGATTTTGCTGCATCTTTATAACTTGTTTAATGTGAGTAATATTCATATTGTCTAAGTGAATGTGAACGAAATAAATCGCTAAAACTCGTATATCTTACAAAACTACTCGGCCGACGCGTGTAATTTACTGGGGCGTGATTGATTTGCGAGGATTTTTAAATTTTCTACCCTAATGGCCGACACTTTTTGTTAGTTAAATCGATCAGTCGAACTTATTAATACGTGGTAGAGCCATGCTGCAGTTACATTAGTAGTATAGTTGTAGCATGAATGGGTGGGCTCGACCGGGGAAGGACCACGCTGTCACAGAATACCAGCGTACAATATTAGCTAATGCTGCTGTGTTTCGTATGGTGAGTGTAGAGAGTACTTTTTACTGGAAACGAGGCATTCCATCTTAGTCCTCAAGGGTGACAACATATCCGCAATGATCGGTTTTGATTGGTAATCGAGGATAGATGTAGATGTCTATGGACCACAGCAACCACTTACCATCAGGTGGACTGTGTGCTCTATCCTATATAAAAACCCAAAACGATATTCCCACTCACTGGCTTCTAATTTAAACTTAAGTATTACTTATATGTGTTAAGTATAACTTAATTGTAACTTAAGTTATAAGGATATTATGGCAATAGGGTGGGAAAACTTTTTTAAATCATCACATACGTGGCTGGCTAGAAACTTTGGATTCATTGGAGAGGCATGCTAAAAGGCTTATTGGTGACACGAATCCGGTTAAAACCGGTCTTACCAGCCCCAACCACCGTTTTCTACAGGATGCATTTCAGATAGTGTGCGCAGGAATTGCATAAATTAATTCCTCCCTCTCCTTTCCACCATCGGACAACCAGTCGTTCGGCCTGTCTACCCGTTTCGTCGTTGACTTACCACGCTTTCGAACCAAACAGTTTGATCCATCGTTCGTCATGCGTACAGCAAAGAAGTGGAATAAGTTGCCAGCACCTGTCTTTCCATTCGATCGCAATGGGCGTTTTCAACGCAAGAGTGAATAGGGTTTTGTTAAGTCAGTGCGCTTCCCCATTTTATGCTTCATCACCACTAACCATCAGGTGCGATTTTAGTTAAATGCTAGGCTGACTTAGAATAGTAAAAAAGAAAAAAATGGTAGAATGCCCATTTGTATAGTCTTAAGGATAATTTTATTTGTCAGACTTTCTTTGATATTTTTTCTTTCTATTAGATTAATAATAAGGTTCTTACCGGTGCAGTAAATGACGAAATAAACCCTGCAAGTACCTTTTTACCATTTTAAGATTTTTTTTAAAAATAAATGTCTATTGTTAGGTGTTACGTCCGAGGAGACTGCAGAGGTATCAGAGACATGCTGCACCCACGGGAAATACCAGGCGATGGGTATGGCATCGCCGCAAGCCTGTTCAAGTGTCACCGCCCCAGAAGATGTCGAGAGGGAATTCCTCGACACATGTGTTGCATCAGCGAAGAGTTGTTGTGAGGAGCAGTTTTTGTAAGTGACGTACACTTTCTCTGCCCTTTCTGAAGAGTTTCCCGGATTCACTCCAGATTTTTTATAGTGTAATTATGCAACATTCATTCATTAATAACTTGACCGTAGCGGTACTTTTTATAGTGGGGAAATCCCCATCGGTACATTTCCCTGCGGTAAAGGTTATGCCGGAAATTTACTGGCTGAAACTTCACGGTAGTTACAATCAGCCTAAACTAGATATCGTTTGCTATCCAAACTATACGTTGGTGGTTGCACACAGCGGCACTTAACCTTGCCATTACTTAATATTATGAAGTCATTATCGTGATTTAGTTCCATATTATTCATGGTATTTATTGAAGAGTTTGTAAATAACTTGACTACAGCGCCACCTATCGAGGTCCTGGTGTGATTATGAACTGTAAAGTAAAAAAGTTACAGCCTATATAGGTCCCAGTCCTAGGCACAGGCCTCCTCTCATTTCTTAGAAGACTTAAGGGCAAAGAAATGTGCGCTGCGCTGCTCTATTGTGCGTTGGTGGACTTCACATGTCTTCGAATTCATCATCATCATCATAACAGCCCTTCACAAGTCTAATGCTGAATATAGGACCAAGGAATGCCACAAAGCACGGTACTGAGCCACCTGCATCCATCGACTTTCTGCATGTCTTACCAGGTCATCACTTCATCTAGTGGGGAGTCGCCCTAGACTACGCCCACCAGTACGAGGCTGCCACTCGAGGACCTTTTTTCTCCATCGGTTGTCGGTTCTTCGAGCAATATGGCTGGTCCATTGCAACTTCAGCTTACTAACCCGTTGGGCTATGTCGGTCACTCTGGTTCTACTGCCAATATCCTCATTTCTAAGTTTATTACGCGGAGAAACCCCGACCATAGCCCTTTCCATGGCCAGCAGTCTTCGAATTACTAATTTTTAATTCCACAAACATGCAGGTTTCCACACGACGTTTTCCTTTACCTCCGAACACGTGGTAAATAAAAGCACTTACATCTGCAATTAACAATTTAATTAGTGCCAGCGGGGCATAAACCAGGTTCGCTCGCTTATTACGTCGCTTATTACGATATCTCCTGAGCTACCACGGCTCTATGATCCATCTATGACCCAACGTCTCGACAAAACTAATACGAATTAAAAACTAATTAATTAAAAAAATTAAAATGTGACCTAAATGTGTCAAGTC
The DNA here is from genome assembly GCA_036936625.1 of Parnassius smintheus behrii. NCBI lineage: Eukaryota > Metazoa > Arthropoda > Insecta > Lepidoptera > Papilionidae > Parnassius > Parnassius smintheus. The sequence continues at coordinate 19,339,254 of JAUPFT010000030.1, read as the reverse complement.
GTTCAAGTTTTACACGATCAATTAGTAACGCACTAACGAATATAATATATGAAGGTAGAATGCTTTTAAATCCACGAATAATGGCAATGATTTTCGATAACTAAACTTGTAAGGTTAAGAAGTTGGCCAGATTATTTCGGTTCTTTAAATGCACAGTCCATTGTTAGCCATTGATATCTTCCATTGTAGGAGAAATTAGTTTGGCCACGCAGTTTTGTTGGGCAGATCACAATAACAGAACATACTAGAGCCATGCTGCAGCTTTATTGTGGTTGTAGCACGAGTGGGTCGGCCAGACCGGAGAAGTGTTCCACTCTCACAGAATACCAAAGTAAAATAGCAGCTCTGTTGTGTTTCGTATAGTGAGTGTAGAGAACCGGAGACCCCTTTTTACTGGAAACGAGGCATTCCACCTTAGTCCTCAGGGGTGACAACGCATCTGCATTTTGATTCTTAATCGAAGACACTAATTTAATTTCTTATCGAGGATAAACGTAGATGTTTATGGGCCATAGCATCCAATTACCATCAGGTGGAGTCTGTGTTCGTTGGTCACCCTTTAATGTCTTGCACTTATTGCACTCGTTATAATGACTATAACATATGTAAATATCCGGACTGCAACTAATGGGTGATCTCTTCTCTGGTGGATTTCTAGCATTTCACTCATCCAACACAGAGTGGGGCGAAATGGGATGATGGATTTTCTTACGCTGTCACCACACGACGTTCATTTCTGACTAATGTAAAAATGTTAATATATTTTATAAAAACTTTATTTATTTATTTTAGGGAAAAAGATGATTGTATAGCTGGTATCAAAATGGCACCAAAGAAGCAATGTGCTATACCTAAAACCGACATTGGAAAGGTATGTATTGAGAAGTACAAACTTAAATAAATTATTTATATACGACACTCTTGCAACAATAACTAATAATGGAACTAAAAGGATTAGTTCTAATTGTTAAAACGCTGTCAGTGTAAAACAGCTGCCTAAACAAAACTTTACAAAACTATACTATAAAGAGAAGCCCTAAAGTAAAGAAGAAGAAAATTGTATACTAAGCTTATACATTTTCGCATGTAGAGTGTTAATTAATACGTAAACATGTATTGTTTGTATTAAAGGTGTTTCGTTAGAAACTTAAAAACTTTGCGTTGCTATGCAGCAGTCTGAGTAATTTATTTTTGGCGTAGACGATTCCTGACGATATAATATATCTCATAAGTTCCTTCTTTAGTAGCCTGTAAAATTGAACCACTGGATTGGGCCCTCGGGGGGGGGGGGGGGGGGAGATTGTCGATCTCAGTCAAAGATATTATATTACTATCTTTGCTCGCAGTACGTGTATATGTCTATTGCCACTTACACTGGTGTGGATATTTTACATCTAATTTATACCAAATGATGGTAGCGCCATCTATCGGGAGTCATGAAATTTTACTGGCTTTTCCCATAGTTGTCACTTACGACACTCTTAGGATGGAATTGGTTGATGGATTCTCTTACGTTGCCTCCACACGGCGACAGAGTAAGTTTTTGGGGTGCCACCTACATTAAGACCCATTCGTGCTACAACCATAATTATAGTTGTAGCACGAAGGCTTGACCGAGGAAGGACCACGCTCTCACAGAATACCAGCGTAAAATAGCAGCTGAATGCTGCTGTGTTTTGTATGGTGAGTGTGAAGGACCGGAAAACCGTTTTACTGGAATCGAGGCATTCCCAATTGTCATTCCCTCTTTGTCCTCTGGACACAGCATCCACTTACCATCAGGTGCACTGTGTGCACGTTTATTCTATTAAAAATAACCCCTTACCCTAAATAATTTTGCTAATACAAAACAAAATACGTATTATAAATGTCATACAAATGCTTATATGTTGCAGACATGCTGTGATGAATGTTCCTTCGGGAGATGGTCTGGCGAATCCCAGGGCAAGGAAGCATGTGGAAGTCCTGCCGAGGACGGAATGAGTCCGCAAACAACACTCCGTAAGAATGCTTTCTACCAATGCTGTTTGGTGAGTGGTAACATATTTTTCAGTATTTTGTTATAAACATAACATAAGTATATAATCAGTGTGTATTATAGTAACTTAGAAACCTATCATGTATTGGTTCTGTAAGTTTGTCGTTCACTGCTGACCGAAAGGGGAATCTTAATGACACTCAGCGGACTATGGAGTTTGCTTTGATCTAAGAGCTGTTCGCTTCTTTATCAAACGTGTGTATATTATTATTGTTATGGTATAACTATATCATTGATCGCACACGAAAGGGTTGGTTCCACCGGGGAAGGACGGTGCTCTCACAGAATATCAGCTTATAAGAGCAGCTTAATACTGCTGTTTCACATGATTCAGATGATTTTGTTGGCTACAAATATTTTTTAGATGAGCCTAGGTTATCAGGGAGAATGTTATTATTTCTCAAAATACTTTTACAAGGCTAAAATATTTATATTTTTAAAGAAATATGTTTTAGCCTAAACCACTGACCTCTATATATATACAAGTACGCTGGACTGGCTATACGCAGTGATATAATAAAGCGATTTGATTTCCGCCATTTTGGCGCTGACAGCAGAAGTGCACGTCCACGTAACTAATACTAGGGATAAGACAGTGTACCAAATTATATCGATAAAAATTCTATACACTACCTATACCTAAATAAATAGAATAGACTCTATGGATAGATGGACCCTACCCGTAACGTCCATTCTATTTATGTATCATATTAATATAATGCCATTATCATTCATCATTAAAACTCTTCACAAATCCACTGCTGAACATAGGTTGTCTTGAACCTCCCCCAAGGAATGCCACAAAGCATGGTCTTGAGCTACCTGCATCCATCAACTTCCTGCATGTCTTACCAGGTTTTGACTCCATCTAGTGGAAGAACGTCCTATACTTCACCTGCTAGTACGAGGCTGCCACTCAAGAACCTTTTCTCCACATCGGTATTCGGTTCTTCGAGCTATATGGCCGGTCAATTGCCACTTTACTAATCCATTGGGCGATGTTAGTCACTCTGGTTCTGCTGCAGATAACCTCATTCCTAAGTTTGAACTTAGGAATGACTGAGGAGGACTTCGAGCTTCCTCATACGGCCAGCAGTGAAAGACCTCGTCTCAGATCCATATCCATACATCATCACTGGCAACACGCATTGGTTGTACAATCTAGTTTTGAGGTATTCCTGACGAGAAGATGTGTTGTAATCTCCCGAATGCTGCCCAGCCGAGTTAAATCCGTCGATTGACCTGTCGTTCGAAGTTGAACTTACCTAGTCGGACTATTTGTCCCAATAAAATACTCATCAACAACTTCAGCTAAGTGCTCCCAAAAACCACCGGCATAGGTGTGACATGGACATTACACATGACTTTTGTTTTGTCCATGTTCATCTTAAGACCTATCCGTTGGGAGACACTATTGAGGTCATTGAACATAGTTTGTAGGTCCTCCAGCGATTGTGCCATAAGGACTATATTGTCGGCAAATCGAAGGTGAGTGACGTACACGACATTGACGTTAATACCGTATCCTTTCCAGTCCAGTAGGTTGAAAACGATTTCCAATGCAGCGGTAAAGTGTTTCGGGGATATTAGGTCACCCTGCCTTACACATCTCTACTGTTGGATTAGTATTGTACTCTGGTACTCGGATAGCCATCATAGCCCTTAACCATTCAACAAAAAAAATATTAAGATTAAACTAAATACACTAAATAAAAACATAATTTCTAGAATAATTTATTGTCAACCGTTCATTTAGTTTTAGTATTTTAAAAAACAAATCAGCTGCTATAATAACGCCTATTCTTATTAACTACAGGTCTGTCTATAGACAGTAAAATATTTTCAACTGTATAAAAATTTATGTTTGTACGTAGTTTCTACGATGCCATACCGTTCATCAGATTGCGGTAAAACTTAGTCAACTTATTGGTTGTACTTGTGCGAAGGTTATACGCATGGTACAATTAACTGACACTAGGTGGCGTGCGTATTATACTGACTATTTATTTGAAAGTTATAGAAAGTTATATATCATTCTATTTCAATGATTGTATTAGCATTCCTAATTGTACAATATAACTGTTCCACATTTTTAACGATATTTCCACAATTTCTTCTTCTGCGGCAGCAATGCGCAAGCTAGCAAGATAATATAAAAAAATATAAACTTTGAATTACATAGTTATCAATTATTTACAACGTCATTTTCGAAATTAAAATTACAATATAAAAAAACAACTGAAAATATCAATTACCGAGCCCGATATGTGAATGGAGCCAGGAAAAAACGAGCACTTAGAAGCATCAAGTGGTACAGCCTCACCAAAGTCGCGAAAGACAGTCGAGTGGCGCATCGCCAATCGCCATACCAACACTCCTCTTCCCTTACGACTCCACCTAGACTACAGCGCTACAGGGAGAGGAATCTCCTCTAGCCGCAGCCCACTAACACACGTCCAACGTGGCTCGACGTCATCAGGTGACCTTTCGACACTTGGCTATGGCCCTTGAGTTTGGTAGAAAGTGAGGAAAGAAGAAATAAAAAAAAGATTCGAAACAATAATCTAATACTTTACTTGGTAGGTGGTAGTGCTTGGTACTGGTACTACCAGAAAATATTGTCGGTATACTGCACTTTTTCAGTGGTGCAGTTCTCATGTCTAATAAAACAGTCGTCTGTGAAATGTTTGGAACAAATATGATTAATTGGTTTTGGACGCTTATTCATAATATTTATGATTTTAAGCCATAATTTTAGTCTAGGTTCAGTTTGAAACATGTTAATAAACAATTGATAATCATCTGTTGTTGGTGACTTTGTTTGTTAACAGATACGGGGTAGGAAAGAACATCGATAAGTATTATAGACAAGGAACTCGATAACCCTATTGAATTTTATTGTTTATCAAAACTCAGTAATATACAGCCAAACATGTTGGTATATACATGATATTAAGATTAGTAACAAATTTCTAAGTACTTATATTATCAAATAGTTTTAATTTGTTTAATATTTACTGCAAAATCACTTACTTGTGAAATGTTATACCACTTCCCTTTTGGTAACGAGTTTTACAGATTACGCTATATATATAATTATTAATAAAAATAATTCTTGTTATGTAACTAATATCATACATAATGAAAGAACATAAAATACTTTCGTTTTTTAGTTTAAAAGTTCAAAATACAGATTTATTAAATATGACAATATAAATAAGACAACATACTTTGGCATATTATGTCAATTTTATTTTTCGAGACATCCTTGAGCGGCGCTTCAAATTAGCACAGTCATTTTGTATGGTATAGCCAGTCCAGCGTACTTGTATATATAGAGGTCAGTGGCCTAAACTGAGAAAATATTTGGCAACTAAGCGATTTAGACAGCTGCTGATGCTGCTCAGTACACTCGTGCTAGTGAGACAGGATAATGGAGATGAATACTCATAATCATATGGAGCTGTTCCGGCGCACCAACATTCACGGATGTCGCCAACAGTACGGAATTAATAATCAAAGACAGTTTAAATATTTAAAGAACGAAACACGAAGTTTCCACCACACGAAATTTAATTCCGAACTGAAAATAGATTAAAAATTGCTGACTTAGAATACACGGAAACCGTATCACGCTTGGATTATCGGTGAATGGCCGGCTTATATTAAGACCTACGTAATTCTATTTTTGTACAACTGATGGGCGACTTATACTTATTTTATTTTAGGGAAGTTACGCTGATTGTTCGCATGTTATACAATTAATGTGTTCAAGTAAAACTTATAAAAACTTAAACAGTTATACTCAGTAATGGTAATATAAAATAATGTTTAAGGTTTTTCTATTTTGTATATATTTATAAGTACAATAATATATTTACTGCTTTTCAAAGTATCCCCCGTTACATTTTAAACACTTTTTTATACGTCCAAACCATTTTTGAAAACATAAGAACCATTGGTGTGTTTTTCACGTGCTGATTGAAAGCTATCACGACCTCTTCTGGTTTTATATTTGTCTAACGTGTCATTAATCTTTGATTTTTGGTAAAATAAAAAATCGCACGCACCTTGTCCACGGTGAGCACTCAAGCATGGTTATGGTGCAATAGGATGCGACTTCTTGGTATTTGGTATTTCCCTAACTTTATCAAAGACACTAGGCAATCAAATGGTGGTACTTATACTTTTCAGCATTAACTGTCCATTGCTCATAAAATGGGATCGTGTAGATATATAGGACCCGTCTGGAATTAAAAAAAATACGTTTTTGCCCACGCTTCTTGCCTGCCTCAATTTTGTTGGTCCGCTGTCGCCTTCGAACATCCATACAGGAGACTGTTGCTTTTTTTCCGGAATATAACAATATATCGATGTTTGATCTCCTGTCACAATATCATACACAGCATTTTAACGTCCGTAAACATATTTTAATATATATTTACACCAATCAACTTGATTCCGTGTTAGTTCTGGGGTGAGTTCAGGAGAAATCCAGCAGAAGCAAATTTTTTTAACGTAAAGTTTTTTTTGAATTAGCTGATACTAATTCGCAAATGTTGTCCACATAGATGATGCACCGGTTATCTTCAATTAGTCGCCTGGCAGTAGTCATATTTTCCTCACCGATCGACAGTTTAGGGTCGACCTTCACGACATTCATAATGAAGAGAAACATGGCCACGATCAAACTTTGCATACCAATGCCTCATCGTCAACATTACAGTCCTTCATAAGTCCACTGCTGGACATCGGCCTCTCCATAGGAATGCCACAAAGCACGGTCCTGAGCCACCTGCATACATCGACTTCCTGCCATGTCTTACCAGGTTGTGATTCGATCTAGTAGGGGTCGCCCCTAACTTCGTCTATCTTTCTTCTATCTATCTTTCTGCCCCATCGGTTGTCGATTATTCAAGCTAAATGACCGGTACATTGCCACTTCAGCTTACTAATCCGTGGGGCTATGTCGGTTACTCTGGTTCTACTGCGAGTATCCTCATTTCTAAGTTTATCACGCAGAGAAACCCCGAGCACAACACTCTCCATAGCTCGCTGAGCGACTTTGAGGTTCCTCATACGGCCAGTGAAGTGACCGATGGCTTACGGTGCTTAAATGAGGTACTTCCTTCTCGAAAGCATTTTGTAGGACGGATTATAAAAAGTCATCGCTGTAATCCCCAAAGCCTTTTATCGCGTTAATTCCATTTTTGTCACGGATGACGAATTTAAACTTGCAATCTTGACGAATTTAAAAAAAAATTAAATATTGTTTTAATCAATATAATGTGAGTTTCTTATGTTTTAAAAATATACGTTCGAAATTCAAGAGATTTATGAGCGGCCAGGAGCGCGGAACTTTCAGTGTGCTCTATGTACTTACACAACACTCAATAACTGAAGGAACTTTCATGACGGCACACAAAGTTCATGGAAAGATGGACAATCTTCTATTACGCATATTTTTCTTAAATATCTTGCTTTTTAGGAAGCAACAAAGGAACCTGAAACTACTACTGAGACGACAACAGAAAATAAAATAGAGACAACTACAGAGATGAAGAAAGAAGAGAAAAAAGAAAAATGTCAGAAGGACTCTTGTGATCACATCTGTAAAGATGACGATGGTAAAGTGACTTGTCAGTGTCGAAAAGGATTTAGATTGCAGTCTGATAATAAAACTTGCAAAGGTATTTACACATCGTAACCTTTATTTATTTATTATGGTAGATAAACATTGAAAATTACTAGGAAGTAAATATCTAATTCGAAAATATCTAAATAAGTAAATATATGTTTACTAGCTGATACCCGCTCGCTTCGCTGGGCGCATGATAATATTTTATTGTGGAAGCTAGATGTAAAATATAAAGAAAACAAAATTTTTGATGAGTCTATCGTAAGATTCGTTCTTAGTGAGCGTCTACATTGCGAAATGAGTAACTATACTAAATTTCAAATCAATCGGGTGTAGTTTTAAAAACATCATGATGAATCAATATATATATATATATATATATATATATATATATACATATATATATATATATACATATATATATATATACATATATATATATATATATATATATATATATATATAATGAATATAATTTTTTGATCGCTTAATTGATTTAAAATTTTCGCATTTTTAAAAAACACTAAAAAAGTCTCGAAATAATAAATTTTCTCACAAAAGAAGGGAACTTGAAAAAAAAAGGAAAAAAGTTGGACCGAAGACAGGACGCGAACCAAGGCATTACGATTTTGTGACCTCTCAATATCCACTTGACCTATTAGGATCATTAACACAGTGTCTAAATTTAGCTTCTTATATTGTAGCAGTTTATCATTGCCTGAAAACACGGACAAACAGACATTTTCTAAAAATAAATCCTAGCCAGATCGATTTATTGCCCCCGAAACTCCTTGGACACTGAATTTTATGAAAATCGTTGGAGCTGTTTCCGAGATTCCGATTATATATATATATATATATATATATATATATATATATTAGTAGTTATTTGTGATAGTTCCTTTTTTCCTAGATGGTCCTTTCCTCCTGGGAGTCAGTGAAAATTAATAACACTAAATAAAATAGCAGTGCTTGCACTTCTGTGTTGTTGTACAGAAGCTCTCTCGCCTCCTCCGTCCATATACCTACGCATACATGCTAGTCGGTTAAGGGTACTCTTAATCTGGCCCATTTTCAATATATCGCTTTGATCAATACACTTTCTTCTAGGGCATCCCTCCCACTCTTGCGTTTACTTCTGCAACATACATTTGCTTTGTCATTCTTTTCTCGTGCATTGTTTCTATATGGCTAAATCACCCAAGTGTTTCTTTCTTAATCCTGGTCACAACATCATCTTGCAAACTACACTTTTCTCTTTTCACACAATTTCGTAACCTGTCATTCAGATTCAGCCGTAACATACTCCTGTGACCGCAAGTACTGCAGTGATTATATGGCATACGAAAATTTTTCCCGATCTGGATGTGTGTACTTGTGCAATATAATATGTGCGTTAACTGCCTTCACGTTCCAACAAAAATCCTTCATAGGGTAGGGTAGATTTCTTGTTAAGAAAAAGAAAAAACTTAATGTCTATATTTCTTTTCACGAAACAGTGGTGTACAAAAAAGCTTTACGAAACACTGTAAAATAGTAACAGTTTACTTCTGGACATGGATTGTGTGAAGTTATACTGACTTATTTACCAGGCAGATTGACAATGGAATCAGTCTCCCTATCGACCTTAAGCATTTTAAGTCTGATATATAAAACCATGTTGGTTATATCCATTGCCATCGGAGGCTTCGAGATTTTTCAAGTATTTCCCATCAACTTCTCCTACAACTCCCACGGGATGATACCTATGTGGTAGATTTTTTAGATCGCCTAGTAGGAAACAGATAACCAGAAATCGTTTTAAAGGTAAGGAAGCAGTCCTTATTTCTTTAGGTACTAATTATTAATATCTTTTATAGATATCAACGAATGTAGAGAGATCTTAGACGATTTGTGTACCGAAGAGGACACTGTTTGCCACAACACTGTTGGGTCCTTTAAGTGCGTGCCTATCAAGAAGAGAGATGTAAGTCTTAGTTGCCCGCCAGGCTTTAAGCGGAACGTACTTAACCAAGTATGCGATGGTGAGTTTGCAATATTGATTTGTTTTCAATTACCCCTTCTATCATCATCATCACCGTTGTTTGTCCGCGATGGACTGCTAAACTACTTAACCAATTTTAATCAAATTTGCACACCGTGTGCAGTTTGGTCCAACTTGAGAGATAGGATAGTTTTTTGCCCATGAGTGACCCATAATTTTTTTGCGAATTTAAGAAATTTTAATAGGACATGACAAAGGGTCGTCGAAAAGGGCAGAACAACGTCTGCCTGGCATGCTAGTATATTTATAAGTTTCACCTTAAGCAGTATGCGTCTCTGTCATAATTTGACTTCTTTCACCGCAACCAGATATGTTATTCTACCTTGTAGTGGCGGTGTAAGAATATCCACTTCCCTATACCGTCCCGAGGGTGTCCTAAGAGGTGACAGAGTTAAACAAATCAGGAGAGCAGCGTCTTCCGAATAACGACTAAAAATAAAAAATGCGGTTGCCAGCCGGTACCAAGCGTGACTGCTAACCGTGGCAACTATGGCAAATAGCCCCCTATGAGGCAATCTATGGGGGAGGCTTATGTTTAGCAGTGAAATTTAGTGAGCTGTGACGTTAACAAATCTTATTTCGTCATCGACACTCATTGAGTAAGTTGTTTATATAATATATTAATAACACTTTTTAATATTTTATAATACCTTTAAACGAACGAGCAATTCTTGTGTATATATATATATATATATATATATATATATAATCGGAATCTCGGAATCGGCTCCAACGATTTTCATAAAATTTTGGGTCCAGGGAGTTTCGGGGGCAATAAATCGATCTAGCTATGATTTATTTTTAGAAAATTTTTTTTGTCCGTGTTTTCAGGCAATGAAAAACTGATACAATATAAGAAGATAAATTACGATCATTAACACTGTGTTAATGATCGTAATAGCTCAAGTGGATATCGAACGGTCGCGAAATCGTAATGCCTAGGTTCGCGTCCTGTCTTCGGTCCAACTTTTTTCCTTTTTTTTTCAAGTTTCCTTCTTTTGTGAGAAAATCTATTAAATCTATTATTTCGAGCCCTATGACAGAGCTATGGGAGTAGTTGGACCGTCTCGCTGCTCCAGTGCGTGTTGGCAAGACTTGACATGACGAAATATTTTTCTCAGATATGTAGGCTTCCTCACGATTCCTTAAGTGCCAAGTACAGTAATTAAAAAGTACCATACTTTAATAATAAACACTAATTTGTGTGTAATAAATTAAAATTTCGAAAATATAATTAATTACATATTTTTTGAATTCATGCTAATATGATATGAAATTCAAACTATGTTGGTACAAGTAAAGAAAGAAAAAGTTGTGAAAATATCTGAAAATTTTGCTTGGTAAATAATTTCTTTCAGACATTAATGAGTGTCAACTTCCTCGACCTCCGTGTCCAAAGTACCTGTGCGAGAATACCATCGGCGGGTATAAATGTGCTGGAAAACCAGGCAAGCCTTTCACTGAAGCTATTCCTGGTGTTACTACAGAAGCAGAACCAACTACACCTACTACAAAAAATGACATATGCCCACCTGGTTTCAGGGCTGGGCCTAACGATGAATGTCTTGGTAAGTTTTAGTCTGCTTTTTCGCAGTTGGTATCTCTCTATAGGAATGGGTTTTAATAACTTAAGTCTTAATCACTACAAAGCAAATATACATTGAAAATTGTCACTGTAGCACAGAACTACCACGAAGTATTCGTTAGAGAGTATACCATTACTGTTACGGCAGCTTAGGGGACTCCTTTAATTAGAAAGACATTTCTTAAACCATAGATTTCTTGAAACCCGGGAGTATTCAATTAACTACGTTTCGTAAAAGATGGTTAGACTTTTAAACATGTATTTGTTCAAGCATTTAAGGTATACACTATTTCGTAAAAGTATGAAATATAGTATATTTTTTCAGTGTAGCATACTCTCTAAGTACCTTTACAATTGTATTTTGTTTCACTGGTATTCCGTGAGAACACTATCCTTCCCAGGTCGAGCCGAACCATTCGTTTTACAACAATAATATTGCTGCAACATGGCTCTACTACGTACAATATAAAGTAAAGTAAAAATAAAATTACAACCTATATACGTCCCACTGCTGGGCACAGGCCTCCCCTCATTTCTAAGAAGGTTTTAGGGCAAGGAATTGTCCGCCACGCTGCCCCAATGCGTGTTGGCGAACTTCACATGTCTTCGAAATATTTTTTTTCTTATTCCTCAGACATGCAGATTTCCTCACGATGGTTTCCTTTACCGTCGAGCACGTGGTAAATCATCACTGAAAATTGCAATTAACAATTTCATTAGTGTCGGCGAGGATCGAACCCGGGTTACTCGCGTCCTGTTATATTTACAGCGAGCGTTAACCATCTGAGCTACCACGGCTCTACGTAAAGACGTACAATATACGTACTGTTACGGGCTTAATAAGGTTCGTGACAATAAAAAATGCCGATTTAATTACCAAAATTGACACTTTAATTACTGAACACCAATTAAAACTTAAATCACACTAATAATTATTCAGACTTAACACTTTAGTTCACTTTATTTCACTCCGAAAGCTTCGCTCGTATCACCAATTCAATACTGCCCCGGTCGCGGCCCTAAACGGCTTTATATAGGCCTTTTCCACCGAAACATCTAAAATGTTCCAGCAAATACCGGTCCCAACCGACTAAATGTAGAAAAATCGATCGATTCGTTCAAATAAATCAAATAATGTCCAAAACATATGCGAGCTAAGAGAAAATCTTCCTTCTACAATTCTTCTGACGTTTATCTGCAAGCGATTCATTTACCTAAAACCCACCTCGCCTACCAAACAAATCTCAAACTTTGTAATATTTTGTAGATATCGACGAGTGTGAGGAGCGGCTTGACGACTGCCAGCGTTTGTCGCAGCATTGCATCAACACGCATGGCAGTTACTTCTGCCAGGATCACGTGTCGAAGCGTTGTGCCCCCGGCTTCAAAGTCAATGCCGTTACTGGAATATGCGAAGGTACCAACAGCAAGTAGTTATTTAGAATCAACTCAATTCGATCGGACTCGAATCCATTAGGGAAACCCTAGAGGGTTTATCCACAATTTATTATGAATATATAGCGACTAAAAGCCAAAGTAGGCTTAGACCGGCGATAACAAGGTGCAACCGATTAAAGTTGGTTAAGCTTATATGTACGTTTAAATTTGTCGAAAATACTGTTACGAGCTTGAGGTTCGTGACAATAAAAATTGCCTAAATTAACACTTTAATTTACTTTACACAAATTAAAACTAAACACACTAATTCACTTAATTCCGCTCCGAAGCTTCGCTTGTGTCGCTGAGTTCAACTCTGTGTCCCGATCGCATCTTGCAGCGCCTATTTATTTAAATTAGCAAAGAAACATCCCGAATCTTCAGGTAAATGCGCGCAAAGGGACGAGTTTGCGAGTATAGATTTTCTAGAAACACCAGTCTCTTCGGATGGCGCTGTCGGTTGAGAGTGTGATGTCATTCTCTGCAACGCTCCCCTCGCTCTCGTTCCTGACACTAGATGGCGCTGATTTGAGCGCGGCGTAATACTGCCCCCTCCTAAGACATGCTCGTCCCGAGCATTATCGGCCCCATAATAACGCGCCAAGCGATCCACATGGACGATCTTAGGAGTCCCTCTTGCGCCTTTCTGTAACGGCTTCGCAATGTCAAGGGATGTCCCATCCCGTGGTGCACCAACATTGTACAATTTCGATGCTCCTCTACTCCGTGTCTGAGGTCCCCTCGCAGCCGCACAACTTGTACATGTACGACACCAATCCTCTACATCGTCACGATAATGGACCCAGTAAAACTGTTCTCGGACCTTCAGTAGAGTTCGTTTAACTCCCAGATGGACTCTTGAACGACCATTATGGCACAGCTGTAAAACATTCGGCACTTTAGCTTTAGGGACAACCATTTGCAAACGACAGCTGTCTCCTCGACCATTGTCCCATTTACGGCACAGGACTCCATCCTGAAGCAGCAAGCTGTCCCATTGGGCCCAATAACTTTTCGTGGTTGAACTCATCGCTGAGACGTCCCTCCACTTAGGCTTGGTAGCACGGGCCTTCATCCATCCCAGAATCGGCTTGATGTCCGGATCTTCCTGCTGTGCATGTCGTAGGCTGTCCTTCCACCCGTTGCTGAGGTGGTCTGTCCTGAGCATCCTCACGGATACCACTTCCTTACTCTCTTGCCTACTACAGTGGTTGAAATCTTCAGGACAAGGTCTTCTTGACAATGCACCTGCGCTGCCGTGAGATTTCCCGCTGCAGTGTCTGATAGTAAAGTCGTATTCCTGCTGCTGCTGGGCGGTGCTGTTAGCCGCACTTCCTTCCTGAGACCGTTCACCTTCCCTTCCTAGGGTGTGCTTAGGGCGGCTGGACCGAAGATGGCCCCTTTCTCCACAGCCATAGCACACTGGGCTGTATCTTTTATTGTGGTCGCGAACCGTAACTGCTGCAACCTCTCTAGCGTGAGGTGAACGATGATCCTGTCGCCGCCAGGCAGTGCCGTTAGCTGCACTACCCTCTCGAGATCGATCAACTCTCCTTTCCACGGTTCGCTTAGGGCAGCTGGATCGAAGATGGCCTTTTTCCCCACAGCCATAGCACCTAGGGCTGTACCCTCTGTTGCGGTCGCGAACTGTAACTGCTGCAACCTCCCTGACGCGATGGGAACGATGATCCTGCCGCACGGCTTCTACCTCCAGTGCATGGGCCAAGGCGTCCTTAAGCGTCTCGTGGTGCCCGAGCCTCACAGCAGCTTCCAGGTCACGGATGCCGTCGATGAATGTCTGCACCAGGTTCCCTTCAATGAGCGCAGGTACAGACCGGTATGCTTTTCGCACCAGCTTCTCCACTTCTAGAGCCCACTGCTGCAGGTTTTCGTTGATGCGCTGCACACGATCTTTACGATGCGCACGAAAGACGTGTTCCAGGTGAGCGTCGCCATATCTCGCCTCCAATGCCTCAAGGAGTTGCTCATAAGTCACTTCCTCACCGAGAGCTTCCAGAACTGTTAAGGCCTGGTCGCGCAGGCCTAGTGTGAGAGCAGTCATGGCCTGACTTTTATTCCAGCCGTTCGCTTTCATAACAGCCTCGAACTGGATTTTGTAGGCTGACCAGGAAGAAGTCCCATCGAACGGTGGCACCTTGAACCCACGTAGCGAAGGTGCTGAAGCTACTACGGGAGCTGTAGTTCCATCCCCAAGTTTGAGTTCGTTCAGCGTTTTCTTCACGTCAGCCATCACGTTGTCAACCCGATTGTTCACATGGTTGATTCGGGTTTCATGTTCTTCGATTCGGGTTTCAGCTTCCGACAGACGGTTGTCGTGTTGAGCAACCCTATCCTTCACCTGCCTTATCTCTTTCCCAAAGGTAGCGTGAAGGTCCTTTATGAGGAACATCTGTTCTTCCGACCGACGAGCCTGTTCCGCCTGCTGACGGGCCTGTTCCTCCTGTCCGCTCTGCAGCTGCTCTTTCAACTGGCGTGCCTGTTCCGCCTGCTGGCGAGCCTCTTCCTCCTGTCGGCGAGCCTGTTCCTCCTGTCGGCGAGCCTGTTCCTCCTGTCGGCGAGCCTGTTCCTCCTGTCGGCGAGCCTGCTCCTGCAGCATCACCATCAGAGCACCTAAGTCAGGTACCACAGACGTAGAAGCTGCTGACGGACCGGCTTCCGTAGCCGGCGGCTGGCCCTCAGACATCTGCGGCGTTGCACCACCAAATCTCCTCTGGTCCGTCTCCTGCTGGCGTTGACTTCGGGTACGGACACCCTCCGTTTCCTCCTTAGGTAAAATCGGCATTATTTTATCCCACTTCTGACACCAATTGTTACGAGCTTGAGGTTCGTGACAATAAAAATTGCCGATAAAATTACCTAAATTAACACTATAATTTACTTTACACAAATTAAAACTAAACACACTAATTCACTTAATTCCGCTCCGAAGCTTCGCTTGTGTCGCTGAGTTCAACTCTGTGTCCCGATCGCATCTTGCAGCGCCTATTTATTTAAATTAGCAAAGAAACATCCCGAATCTTCAGGTAAATGCGCGCAAAGGGACGAGTTTGCGAGTATAGATTTTCTAGAAACACCAGTCTCTTCGGATGGCGCTGTCGGTTGAGAGTGTGATGTCATTCTCTGCAACGCTCCCCTCGCTCTCGTTCCTGACACTAGATGGCGCTGATTTGAGCGCGGCGTAACAATACGAAAGCACGTATGACAGTCCACCTGATGTTAAGTGAATGCTGTGGTCCATAGACACCTGCATCCATTCTCGATTAAGAATCAAAATGTAGAAGCGTTGTTACTCCAGACAATTTAGATTGAATGCCTCATTACCAGTAAGAAGCTTCTATTTTACGCTGGTATTTTGTAAAAGCGTAGTTTTTCCCCGGTTGGGCAGACGCTTTCGTGATGCAACCATAACATATCTGCAGCGTGGCTCTAACACATTGATCGTTCTTACTTAATTTCATCATTATCTGGGCCATCCATTCTTGAAATGAATGATATGATCAAAGTGTTGTCAATTACGTCTACGTCTTACGTCGCCAACGATGGCCAAAAGTTAGTAGTTTTTTAAATTTTACAGATATCGACGAATGTGAAGAGAGTTCTGAAGTATGCAAACGCACCGAGGTGTGCGTCAATTTGCCTGGAGCCTACAACTGCAAGTCCAAGATCAGCACATTACCGCAGTAAAATATTAGAAACATATTTTAGTTATTTTTAACTTGCCAATCTATTAAAAATACTAGCAGTACTATTAACATTACAAGTATAAGTTCATTATAAGCTGTGATCACAGTGAACAGTTAGTCTGACTACCTTACATGTACAAATACAGACAGGTGAGAAAGTTGTGCTTGTTCCAATAAATTAATATTGCTTAGAGAGATTTAGAATTAGCATAGTGAAAAGTTACTATTTCTTCCATATCTTATACAACACAACGATACTAACTATTTATATGGAGCGATATTTAGTCTTATGTCCAGAATAAAATAAAATATTTACTTCTAAAACACTCTCTTTAAATAGTCGCAAATCGTTTAATGAGTGGGCGACGGTAGGAATCCAAAGGAGTAGACAAAAGTTATATGACCTTTACAATAAAAGATCATATAATCATAGTCTTTCATTTATTTAGAACATGTAAAAATATTTCAAAATATTTAAAAGAGTGTGTTCCACAGCCAAGTCTTTACATTTAAGAAACTAAGTTAAGAATGGCTCTAATAAAATAAAAATGTCTTCTAATATAATCAATAGTGAAACTGGCAAGATAAAACTACACAACTCAAACTTTAACAATAATTGAACGAAAGCAAGTAAAGATTTTGCAACCGCTTTTGAACAATGTTTTACCGACATTCCGATGTAGACTACAAAGTCAATGAGTTCCTCCCATATTGTCGCCGAACCATTACTCAAACGAAATGTAAATTTACAAAAGTGATATTGTAAAATATTTCAAAGTATTAATATTAAGAAAACAGCAGATCTATGGAGGATTTCCGTTAAAGTTATTGCGTCTATAATACATGCGATCGCACCTCATCTTGCTATTATTTTTTATGTTAGTACCGATTTAAATCAAATTAAAAAATTTAAAAAAAATCTAGATCAAATGTTAATTTTTTTAATATAAATAGTTGCTCCATAAGAATCAGTTTGGTTTTACAAGAGGTCGCTCGACAACTGATGCCGGTGTTGAGCTAATCAAACATATTTTCTGTGCATGGGAGAATTCAGAAGATGCTTTGGGTATATTTTGTAATGTTCCCAAGAATTTCGACTGTGTTCACCATGAGATATCATTCAGTAAGCTACATCATTATGGTGTAAAAACATAGCGCTTAAGGAGCAGTTCTTCCGGATCGGTAGTATCTATGGGTGTTCCTCAGGGCTCAATTCTTGACCCCTTTTCCTTTTTAGTTTATACTAGCTTGCCAGGCAGACGTCGTTCTACCCTTTTTGACAACCCTTTGTCATGTCCTATTAAAATCCTTAAATTAACAAAAAAAATTGTGGATCACTCATGGGCAAAAAAACTATCCTATCTCTCAAGTTGCACCAAAGCTTCACGCTTCACACGGTGTGCAAATTTGATTAAAATCGGATAAGAAGTTTAGGAGTCCATCGCGGATAAACAACGTGACGCGCGATTTATATTTATCAAGATTAATGACGTTTACTTGTCAGGGAATAACCATTATATAGTTTTACTTCGTTGAATTTCCAAATTAAAAGGCAATTACTGAGATATGACGAAGTGAATAATGCTATATCAAAAGTAGTACAATGGTTTAACGTAAATAATTTGCTTTTAAATAGCAATAAAACGAAATTTATTAAATTCAACACACCTAATGTTAAACAGTTCAATACCAGTGTGCTTTTAAGTGAGGGAGGAGATGGGCCTTGTTGAAGCCACTGTTTTTCACGGAATTGCAGTAGACGCGAACCTTCATTGGGGCCCTCATATATCTAAACTTTCTGCAGCATATGTTGTAAAAAAAGTTAGAGGCCTAAATGTGTTGTAACAGCTAGATTAGTTTATTTTAGTTATTTCCATAGCATAATGTCATATGCGCCTAAAATTGAAGCTATATTTATTACCAGAAGAAATAAGAGCAATTTATAACCTCGATTCTTAGGAATCTCAGAGAAAATTTTAAAGAAATAATGATATTGGCATTGACCTCTCAATATATTTACGAAAATTTGATGTGTGTACACAAGAACAAAAATAGTTTTATTAAAAATAGTGATATACATTCTGTAAATACTAGGAACAAGTACAAGTTAGTTATAAAAGTTACTCGACTAAAAAGAGTCAGTAATTTCTTCATGGGGCAATGTATGCGCTTTTACAACAAAGTATTGAGTGAAAATTGTTAAGTAAGTGTTATTATAATGCTAAATAATACATGAGTTATAATAATCCTTGGAAATGAGATGATCGTCACCATGCTGTTTCTAAATGGTTTCATAAAAAATATTATAATGTAAATTGTGCTTTTAAAAAAAGGTCCCGCTGGGTTTGTTGCTGGTTCTTCCCAGGACAGATATTTTTTTCCGAATTAGTGGTAAAAGTAAAAAATGACTTTCAATAAGTATTGCATGTAATTCTATATCGAATGAAAATGATTACATTCTTCTATTCTATTCTAAATATTCCCGGTAACCACTTTAAGTGACTTTAAGATGCTCTTATAAAGTTCACGACAGTAAACGAATGGCGGATTCGAAACCACGATTTCACGAGGTTAATTTCACTGAAGATATAATGTAATGCATATATTATAAACTAGCAATGCGGCCCTGCTTTGCACGGGTGATTTCTGGATCTCCACAACAGCTCCACCAACCGGGTGCTGATGAGTTCATTAAACCATCCGGGAACCCACTCCAATACACACAAAATTCATCAAAATTTGTCGAATCGTTTTCGAGTTTTTGCGAGACTATCTGAGGGCAATGATTATATGCAGAGATATAAATTAAATATAATTAGTACACGGCTGTTTGCATACTTTCTGTATCTTGTATAATGTCATTTATTAATGATATTGATATGTTAATTTATTATAGTTAAGCATATCTAGGAATAAAGCAAGTGCTATTTCAACTTCTTACTTCTTCAACCGCCTGTCAATGTGACCATAATAGAAAGAGAAAACAATTTTTGCGTAATTTGTACATGAACGACACGGAAATTAAAAAAAAAAGACGTGTGGCACTCGGGGACTGCCGCGGTAAAGCTATTGCATAGCATTTTGTATCAACTTATGCAATTATAATTATTTATTTATTTTATTTATGCAGTATTTCTTTTTCTTTGATATTAATTCAAGTTTCACTTTTTGAGCGTGGTGACCGATAAGAAAACAATTTTTTTTCTTTTATTAAATAAATAAATAATAAATGCACTTTGTTCATTCATATTCAAAACACTTTATACACAAATTTTACAAGTACAGCTATTCACTGTTGTACATAAATACCTATACACCTATACACTTTCTCATAAACAGCTGCTTATGTATTCGTCCGATTTCGGAGCAGCTCGTCTCGATTCGTGCGAGCTTCGTAGAGTCGTACAATACGTCTAGTTGCACGCAGCACACAAACACCGTGTCGAAGACTGCCGAAAAGAAACGACGTTAGACAATGCACGGCCTTCAAGCGCCGCGCAAGTGATTCTCGTCCCACCTGTCCGCGCAGTAACTTTTTTTACGACTGTCACAACAAAAACGATTACTACTGAAAAACTAATATAGGTACCTACCTAACATTCAAATAAAAATATTCTCAAAAAGCTCAACGAATTCAGAATTTAATTTTATTAAAAGAAAATTGGTCAAATAAAAAATAAAGGATAAAAATTAAGCATATGGGAATATAAAAATAAATCGTATTTATTTTTTATTTCGAGTTTTACAAGAAAAGTATAATATTTACTGGAGACAATTATTTTATTATTATAATAGTACATGATGTTCCCTTTAAAATGACACCAATATGAATAATATCTTATATCTATATCTACAAATAAATAAAATTGAAGTGTCTGTTTGTAATGTCAAAACAACAGCTTTTTATTAAATGCATATGAAAGTACTAGTAACAAAAACACAATTTTTAAAATTTTTATCTGTCTGTCGGTCTGTCTGTCTGTCTGTCTGTTTGTTCCAGCTAATCTCCGAAACAGCTGGATCTATTTTGACGGGACTTTCACTGGCAGATAGCTGATGATATAAGGAATAACTTGAACTACTTTTTTTTAGAAAAAGAATTAGGGTTCCGCGCAAAAAAATTAAAACCCATGAAATCCATATTCCACGCGGGCGAGATCGCGGGGAACAACTAGTACTCAATATAGATAAATGTATACTTATTTTTATTTATTTATTATTTTAATAAATAAATAAAAATAAGTATTAATAATTTCTAGACACATCTCAACAGACATTTCGTTAATAAATTGCTATCAATACTGAAGCATTCTTTTATATTTAGCATCCATTTAACACAAAAAAGTGATAAGAATACTTTTTAAACAACATATTATAATCAATAAACGATAATCGCGTATAGTGAATTTCGAGGTAAATTATTATATGTAAACGTTTTTGAATCGTCGTAATGATACATATTTCCTAAAGAGAATATCTTCACAATTAATTTGATGTATAATAACATTAGAAATAACGTATAAAAACGGAGAAATTATCGAATTTTTGATCGAGTTCCTAACCAGTACACAAACAAAAATGGTGAAATGTCATTTACACATTTTTTTCTATATAGTTATTTGTTACAGAGTACACAGATAAAATTCACTCTCATAGATGACAAATTTCAAACACCACAATCTCTAATTTTTTACTCTGCTATCTTCAGCGCTGTACACGAACGGAACGATGTCGTTGAGAGCCGTGGTTGCTCACATGGTTAGCACTCGTTATAGGTATCACAGTACGGGAGCAACCCGGGTTCGATCCCCACTGGCACCAATGAAATTGTTGCGTGCTGATTTAGCTATTAGTTGGAAAGTCTGTTTTTCTGGCCCGTTTTGTTTTGTTACACTGACATCTCGCAAGTCACCTAGGGACCTAGGAGGTTGTCGGTTGCTTATTTTCTATTTTTCTTTAAAATTTTCGTCGGTAAAATAATATATTTATAAAAGTAAAAAAAGTAAAGTTACAGTCTATATACGTCCCACTGCTGGGCACAGGCCTCCTCTAATTTCTGAGAGGGTTTCAAGGCAAGGAAATGTCCGCCACGCTGCCTCAATGCGTGTTGACGAACTTCACATGTCTTCGAAATATATATTTTTTAATTTCTCAGACCCGAGTTCAATCCCCGCCGGCACCAATGAAATTGTTAATTGCAATTGTGCTGATTTACCTCGTGCTCGGCGGTGAAGGAAAACATATTGAGGAAACCTGCACGTCTGAGAATATAATTATAATCGAATGTAAATCAAATTGACATAGGTAAGTGCAGATAAAATTAGCGGTACATTAATAAAATTTTGAGATCGTTTTTTTTTTCAAAATTTTATTTATATTCCGCTATTTTTGTCTGTGCTTATATCAATTTGATTTACATTCGATCTCTAAATTGTAGTTTGCGAGGGTAACGGGGATCTATCAGCTCCGGCAAAACACATTTCTGATAAAAGCTATCTAATTTTAAAATTTTGTCTGCCGTCCAAAACGCATCATCTCTTTCAATAATATCAATTTCTATGCCAAACAGAGTAGTATCGAAATCCAAAGTTCAAGCAGGGGTCAATGTAGCGTAGTAATTTAGAGCGCAGGTATAGCTATAGTCATACGAACGTCACAAGCCGCAGCTGACTGAGTCGAATAAAACTAGAATAAGCGCGCGTCACCGCGCATGCATGCGTGTGTATGTGTCGTCCTCCCGCACCGCACCGGGGGAAATATTATTCAGTGAGATGCACGATAATTCATATAAACACGCGCGCGTAAAAAAATACGAAAAAGCCTTTGGAAGAAGGTGTTTTATGAAAAAACCACTGCATAAATCAATTACAAATAAAATTTCGATAATTGAGCTGTGTCGATACCGACTTCGTCTTGGAAATTTTACACTGCTTTTATTACTAATTTACGCTTAAAGTTGTGTTAAAATTGGCAATAAAAACGAATCTTTGATAGCTCGTAACTTTTTAATGACTTTTTATTTTACTATTCCGTTTCCGTACAGACAAAATTAATAATGAGACAAAACGATATCATGTTTAACTGTCACTTGTATGTACTGTTGATGTACACTGTCAAACAGCGGAGTAAAACCCCTCCGAAATTTCTATGGAAATAATGTCGACTAGTGTCACCTTAAGCAGGAGAATGAATTAAACACTATGTATATTACGGGGATTCTGGATAATTTGTAATATGGAAGGGAGTCCTGATTGGTTTCCCTCCGTCTGGCAATATACGAATATTTGTATATCGACATATGGTAAATTTTAAAAGAAATGAGTTAAACACTATCTTTGAAATTGTTTAATGGACCAATATTCGCAGTCATAATGTATTAAAATTGCTTACAAGTGGTGGACGCTACAATAATGCGAAATGAAAGGACGTAGAATCAATATTGTGATATATATATATATTAGAGATGGGCCGAATGTGATTTGAACCGAATCCGAACTTCGGCCGAACTTCGGTTCATTTTCGCACGCTTTCTCGAGAGCGACGCGTCGTGACTTGTTTACGCATTTACTTCAAATACCCCGCCCGCACACCGCAGGAAACATATACCTACGAAAAAAAAACGTAACAAACTTCTGCCAGATAAGGCAGATCTTTGGTGTTTTTGCACCATAACCTGACTCTGGTAAATTTTAAATATGATTAGATAAGAAAAGTTGGTTTAATACGATTGTTGAAAACAAATACCCTTTAATTGTAATAAAAAATACTTGAGGTTAATGAATGTTGAATCAAAAACATTATTTTTTTATTTAATTTACGGACTCCTATCCAAATGTTTACTAGGACAATACAAAGTTTATTTCATTTTTGTAATATGGCTAATTATTAATTAGGCAGGGATTTCTAAGATTAATAACTAATTAACTAAGATTAAGGTTAAGAACTAAGATTAAGATTAATGATAAGATAGGAACTGATTTAATATAAGGTTTACATTTACAATGTTCCGAAATAAATAAATAAATAATTGACCATGAGTGAGTAAAAATAATATCTTTTATTTTACAGTATCTAATGTTGTTATATAAGGTGCTTCTAAAATATACGAGTATGCCACGGTTGTTTGTATGGAGACTTGGCCAATCAGCTGACCGATTTCCATGCAAAGTGCAATTTTTTTTTGAGAATTGACTATGGGTTCCTTGGGGAAAGTGGTACAGTATCATGAGTAGAACCACCAGTTGCAGCAATGGCATATTGTAGTTTAGAAGCACCTTATATTTCAGTTAAAATAAGTGCAAGTAGGTATTATTTTTCATGTACCGAATTTCGGCCCATCTCTAATATATATATATATATATATATATATATATATATATTGAATCTAAATTGAGAATTTAAACTATACGCGTGTGTGTGTTTGTGTGTATATAAAGACGGCTACTTTTAATATCGCTCATTTTAATATCAAAAATTTAGGTTATCTTTATAGCAGTATTATATTTTCAATTCAAAATTAGTACTGCATTTGTGATAATAATAAAATGTATGTATATAGAGTACTCACTCATTTTCTTTCACTATTTTTTCGTGACTTTCTTCATTAATAATAAATGCACTTTGTTCATTCATATTCAAAACACTTTATACACAAACACCGTGTCGAAGACTGCCGAAAAGAAACGACGTTAGACCATCGTTAGACAATGCACGGCCTTCAAGCCACACCTCCGTGCCCGTCGGAGTGGGGAGCGTGAGGTTTTTTCGTTACGGAATAAATTTCTGGATTCGGTCCCCGCGCTCAAGGCCCGCGATAGAAGCTATGCAATAGCTTAAAATTATCTCTAACTAATTAGTCCCATGAGATTTTAATTATCCAGGTTTCACTGTATTTCTAAATTACCTTTAATATAATGTAGCTTTTTATATATATATATATATATATATATATATATATATATATATATATATATATATATATATATATTGGAATAATTGGTTGTATAAAATGTATCTAAGGTTAAACAACAGTTAATATTTATATTAATACTGTGCAACAGGTTAGCGAAGAAAACATGCCAAGAAGGAACTCGACAGCGACCCGGTGCCACGATTTGTGAAGGTAAAGTAATTTATCACTACAAAGAACTATTAAGTACAGTTTTATTGGATATTAGTTATGGTCCTATTGCAAGCGGTGGCGGCTTACGATAATCCAGCATCCCATTTTTTCTCATGGATGTCATAAGAGGCGATTATGGGAATGACAGAATAAATTATGGAAAATCCTCGCTACAGCGAGAGAAGTGCGACAGGTGTGCGCTCCTGAGTAGCGGCACTCCGGGCCTCAGGTGCTCCTCCCTAGTTGTAGATGATGGCCTGACTAATTCCTAGGCATTCCTGGCGTATCTCGCGCCTCTGGGAAGGGATCTGCCGAAGGGTCAACGAATACCAGGTGTCACGGAGACGTATCTCGACGCGGAGCCGAGTCACCAACAGGCGTGCGCTCTCCTGACAGTGACAGTGTTAGTTGATGCGCAGCGTTGGAGATATATCATCCCAGGAGGGGTCAGGTGTCTTTTAGGAGAGTAGATGCGTTGTCACATCTAAGGTCTCCGGTTATAGAATAAGGTTGACAAACGAGCAAACAGTCCACCTGATGTTAAGTGAATGCTGTGGCCCATAGACTTCTACATTTACCCTCGATTAAGAATCAAAATGCGCATGCGTTGTCACCCCTGAGGACTAAGTTCGGTTCTCTACACTCACCATTTGAAACACAATAGCATTAAGCTGCTATTTTAAACTCGTATTCTGTAAGAGCGTGATCCTTCCCTGGTCAAGCCGAAAAATTGTCATTTTACTAAATTCTTAAATATTCTATTGTTTAATGTTGCAGATATCGATGAATGTCGTGAGGGCACGCACTTATGCGATCGGTTCCAAAATTGTATCAACACATACGGTGGTCACGAGTGTCGCTGTAAAAACGGCTTTGAGTTGGATTCATCTTCAGGGTCTTGTGTTGGTAAGCATCATATCCAAATAAACAAAAAGGTTTGTAAACTTGACAATTGAGAAAATAAAAAAGTTTTTATCCTTCTACTTCAGGACAACAGAGGTTTATATTTAAAGTGAATTTAATAGTGATGTGATAAGGTGATAAGCCACCTTTGGTATTAAATATTTATCATTTCATTTTTTTAAATAATGACGTAGTATTTTAAATATAGACCGACGAGTCTTGGGTTCCTGGGTTCTAGATATTACATTTAAAAGTCAAAATTATTTAAATTCAATTTTTTTCAAATTACTGCTAGATTAGTAAAACTACTGTGAATTTAAATGACGGCAGAGGAAAACTAAAACGGAAAACGGGCAGCAGCACATTGCTGATAGCAAATTTAAGAAAAAAAATTAAATCTGTAATAAAGTGGGGCCTCCCCCTACGCTTAGCAGTGGACTTTTATAGGCTCTAATGATGGATGGATGGATGAGGATGTAAAAATCTACTACCGTGACATTTATAGAAAAAAAAACTGGTGAGAAATTCTAAGATCACCGTCTACATTATTTTATAATTATAATAACCTGATCGAATCAGCGGCAAATATCTCCCTATGAGACAATCTATGGGGGAATCCTATGCTCAGCAGTGGATTTTAACAGGATGTATCGAATCGAGTAAGTAGGAACTTACTGTACTTTATAATAGTGATTATGGTAATTTGTTACAAATTAATATTCCTTGTTAATGTGTTTATAATTGTTGCGCGCCTAAGTTGACGTCAGGTACCTGGCACTAGCGCCATCTAGTGTCGGGGACCGGAGTGAAGAGGGCCTCCTAGAAAATGTTAATCTTGACTTTCGACCAACAGCGCCATCTAGTATCGAACAGAAGAATTAAGCTTTCTAGAAGCCCACACTCGAACTTTTTGCGTCTGGTCGGTCGGCGCCCGTATCTACCGGAATATTCTGGATGTTTCGGTGTAAAAGTTGTATTTAAAGGCGCTGCAAGACGCGATCGAGACAGTATTAAATTTGGCGAGACAAGCGAAGCTTCGGAGCGAAATAAAGTGAATCAGTGTGATTAATTATTAGTGTTTTAAGTTTTAATTGGTGTTCGGTAATAAAAGTGTAAATTTTGGTGATTCAGTCGGCAGTTTTTACTGTCGCGAATTTCAAGCTCGTAACAATTGGTGTCAGAAGTGGGATAAAATCATGCCGATTTTACCTAAGGAGGAAACGGAGGGTGACCGTATCCGAAGTCAACGCCAGCAGGAGACGGACCAGAGACGATTTGGTGGTGCAACACCGCAGACGTCGGAGGACCAGCCACCGGCTGCAGGCCCGTCAGTAGCTTTTACATCTATCTGCAGCACCAGACTTAGGTGCTCTGATGGTGATGCTGCAGGAGCAGGCTTGCTGACAGGAGGAGCAGGCCCGCCGACAGGAGGAACAGGCCCGTTGGTTAAAAGAGCAGCAGGATGAACAGGCACGCCAGCAGGAGGAACAGGCTCGCCGGCAGGAGGAACAGGTTCGCCGGCAGGAGGAACAGGCCCACCGATTGGAAAAGCAGCTGCTGGGCGGACAAGAGGAACAGGCCCGTCGGTTGGGAGAGCAGATGCTCCTCATGAAGGACCTTCACGCTACCTTCGGGAAGGAGATAAAGGAGGTGAAGGATAGGGTTGCTCCGCATGACAACCGCCTGTCGGAAGCTGAAACCCAAATCGCGAAAGCTGAAACCCGAATCGAGAAAGCTGAAACCCGCATTGACCAAGTGAACAATCGGGCTGACAACGTGATGGCTGACGTAAAGAAAACGCTAGACGACCTCCAATTGGGGGATGGAATTACAGCTCCCGTAATAGCTATAACACCTTCGCTACGTGGGTTCAAGGTGCCACCGTTCGACGGGACTTCTTCCTGGTCGGCCTACAAAATCCAGTTCGAGGCTGTTATGAAGGCGAACGGCTGGAATAAAAGACAGGCCATGACTGCTCTCAAACTAGGCCTGCGCGACCAGGCCTTAACAGTTCTGGAAGCTCAGTGAGGAAGTGACTTATGAGCAGCTCCTGGAGGCATTGGAGGCGAGATATGGCGACGCTCACCTGGAACACGTCTTTCGTGCGCAGCTTAAAGATCGCGTGCAGCGCATCAACGAAAACCTGCAGCAGTGGGCTCTAGAGGTGGAGAAGCTGGTGCGAAAAGCATACCGGTCTGTACCTGCGCTCATTGAAGGGCACCTGGTGCAGACATTCATCGACGGCATTCGCGACCTTGATGTCAGAGCTGCTGTGAGGCTCGGGCACCACGAGACGCTTAAGGACGCACTGGAGGTGGAAGCCGTGAGGCAGGATCATCGTTCCCATCGCGTCAGGGAGATTGCAGCAGTTACGGTTCGCGAGCACAATAAAAATTACAGCCCAAGGTGCTACGGCTGTGGGGAAAGGGGCCATTTTCGGTACAGCTGCTTTAAGCGATCTGTAAAAAGGGAAGGTGATCGATCTCAAGAGGGTTGTGCGGCTAACAGCACCACCCAGCAGCAGGAATACGGCTTTGTGATTGAACGCCGCAGCGGGAAATCGCATGACAACGCAGATGCATTGTCAAGGAGACCTTGTCCTGAAGATTGCAAGCACTGTACTAGGCAAGAGAGTATGGAAGTGGTATCCGTGGGGATGCTCAGGACAGACCACCTCAACAACGAATGGAAGGACAGCTTACAACATGCACAGCAGGAAGATCCGGACATCAAGCCAATTCTGGAATGGATGAAGGCCCGTGCTAGCAAGCCTAAGTGGAGAGACGTCTCAGCGATGAGTTTGACCACTAGAAGCTATTGGGCCCAATGGGACGGCTGATTCAGGATGGAGTCCTGTGCCGTAAACGGGACAATGGTCGAGGAGACAGCTGTCGTTTGCAAATGGTTGTCCCTAAAGCTAAAGTGCTGAATATTTTACAGCTGTACCATAATGGTTGTTCAGGAGTCCACCTGGGAGTTAAACGAACTCTACCGAAGATCTGAGAACGGTTTTACTGGGTCTACAGTCGAAACGATGTCGAGGACTGGTGTCACAAAGATACAAGTTGTGCGGCTGTGAAGGGACCTCAGACACGTAGTAGAGGAGCATCGAAATTGTACAATGTTGATGTACCATGGGATAGGACAACCCTTGACATTCCGGAGCCGTTACAGAAAGGCGTAAGAGGGACTCCTAAGATCGTCCATGTGGATCGCCTGGCGCGTTATTATGGGGCCGATAATGCTCGGGATGAGCATGTCTTAGGAGGGGGCAGTGTTGCGCGACTAAGTGTGCCTGTATCGAATCGAGTAAGTAGGTACTTACTGTACTTTATAATAGTGATTATCGTAATTGGTTACAAATTAATATTTCTTGTTAATGTGTTTATGATTGTTGCGCGCCTCAGTTGACTTCGGGTACCTGGCACTAGCGCCATCTAGTGTCGGGGACCAGAGTGAAGCGGGCTTCCTAGAAAATGTTAATCTTGACTTTCGACAAATAGCGCCATCTAGTATCGAATAGAATATGATTAATTATTAGTGTTTTAAGTTTTAATTGGTGTTCGGTAATAAAAGTGTAAATTTTGGTAATTCAATCGGCAGTTTTTATTGTTACGAACCTCAAGCTCGTAACATTATAGTTTGTAACATTAAAATATAGTATTATTTTAAGTAATCTTAATTTTGAAGTAGTTGAAAAACTTTAAAAAAATTTTGAAGCAATCGAGGTCCAAAGAAGTTTTAATATTGACTTACACTGCACAGTTGTTATACTGATAATATTAAAAAGAGTCGGTCAGCATTAGGCAGGTAGGTTTATTATTATTATTTGTAAAAGGCTGTAAGTTTTTTTGTTCATATTTCCTGTAGACATCGATGAGTGTGCATTGAAACTGGACAACTGTCAGGCGGGTCTACACTGTCTAAATGTACTGGGTTCATTCACATGTACACGCCGACCTGCCACCACATCTACCACAACTACAGCCGCACCACCTGTTTACGATTATGAGTACTACGATTCCGAGTGAGTATAATACAAATCCCATTTTTTATCTTTTGGTTTACTCAATTTATTGGCTGATGTTTTAAAAGTCAGTTTTGATCATAATTATTTTTAATTAATAATTACTAGTTAGGTATCGGATTGTTAACGCGTTAGTTAAAAAAATGTCCATTCATTCTTGTTTAAATTGTTAAAACATTGCACATAATTTTTTTTCGCCTTGCATTTTAAGGACTAAAGACATTATAGCACATACGCTGAGCGATCGTCTTAAACATTATATCACAGTCTAAAAACTTCTTCTTACGCTGTGACTACTTATATCCCGCGATTAAACCCTTCAAGCGCCATGAAAATCCCATGCAGTCGCATGCGCCCAGCAAATCCCGAGTGGCCGTATGCGACCGCACCCACCTACAGCATTTAAACCGTTAAAACTTATATTTAGAGACTACTTTTCTATAAAGAAGTTTAGCATTATAAAATTTATACAAAATTTTCTATCTTGTGGTCTAAACAAAAGTCAGGTTTTACTTACAAAAAGATTTTATTGTATTTTGATAACAAAAAAGAAAAAACGTACCAAGCGAATGTCTGCTGCGTGAAAATCACAATTATTTCAATATATATTACTCGAAATTATTTACGTAAAAGGATAAATTATATTCACATAAAAATTTTCATTACCATTTTTTAATAAAACACTATACTAAAACACTAATAAAACACTAGAAAAATCCAAAAATCAACGCAATAACATTTACGCGAAAATGACGTACGAAATAAACGTAGATAGTTGATAAATATTCGAAAGGTAACAGTTTTTGATTGCAGTGGAGGATAGAGTATTTCATATTGATTATATAATGCCAAACTTCTTCATAGAAAAGTAGTCTCTATTTACAAGTTTTTATGGGTTAAAGTCCTGTGGATGGACGCGTCCTCATGAGACCGCTAGCGGGCTGAGAGGTTAAGTTCATAGTTCTTGAAAAGTTTTTGAGGGTATGTAATTTTTCCTCCATGCTCCAGCTGACACTGGAGCAAAGAGGAAAACTTTTCCACTACATTACTATTTCAAAACTGCAGAATAGACCGTTGTCCAGCACGTTTTAGGAGTTAATTAATTTAATCTAAACAAACTACTTAAAACTTTTTAATACATATTTGGCAACAAAATTGTTACACATCTCAGACTCAACAAATATTCAGTCAATGTAGATTTGTGGACACTATTGGATTTATTTAAAGTATGTAAAAGTAAGTACGGATAGTACCTATGTAAGCTATTATATTATTTCAAAAAATTATAAAACTCTTACAGAGAAGAAAACACAACGAATATTGATACAAAGCCTAACACATCAGTGACTATTCCCACAACAAGTACTTCGACAACATCAACAACTCCTGGACCAACTACCACTTCGACAACCTCTACAACATCGACCACGACACCGATACCCTCGACGACTACAACTCGCACAACAAGAGTGTGGCCGCCGTCACGACCAGGAGGTTACAATCCGTATTATCCTAGATATCTTATCCCTACAACTAGAAGAACTCCATACACGAATCCCCCTGTCAGACCCACTCGCCCCACTACACCAGAATCTAGAAGACCTGAAAATAGACCTAGAAGACCTGAAACACTTAATCCTGTTGAAGTTACGGTCCCAAATCCCACAAATGTCGTTACTATAGAGAAAGAAAAAGAAGCAGATGGTAGTTACGGGCTGAATGCTAGTGAAATACCAAAAGATAAATGGATGAACGTTATTGGAGTGAATAAACCAGAAACTTTAGATTTTAATCCTGAAGAATTACACTGCTTGAATGGATTTGAAAGAAGTCCTAGTGGCGATTGCATAGGTAAGAATTTATTAAATAATGATTAATGTCATTTACCGAAGAGTTATTGCGTGTGAGGTCCTTCAAGTAATCATTTTTGCTGCGAGTAAATGACATTAATGACACTTTCGCAGCAACACTACACGCGCAATATTTATCACGATCCTTGGATCGCGATATAGATTTTCGGAAATCTAGAAATTCTGTGATCCGTATCGCGATCCATCAATAATTGATACTACACGTTCAATAAATATCATGATCCTGGATCGCGATCCAAGGATCGCGATAAATATCACGCGTGTAGCATTCGCCTTATAGAATGTAGATAATTTTATCGAAGTATATACTTAGGTGTTTTATTATTTGCAATTTTAGTATATGTATTTTATATGTATATTGCACCTGCAACAAATCTCATCACTCCACTGATTGACTGGCAGAGAATGCCAATAGGCATTAAGTTCGACCTTTGTTACCCTACAAAGTTTTATTCAAGTTGATTATTAATATAAGATTGTATTAATATAAGATTGTATTAATATAAGATTGTATTAATATAAGATTGATGACTCAGAGAGCCGCGATAGCACTGATGCTGCCCGCTCCTTGTAAATATCATAGTATGCGAGCAAAGCGTGCTTGTTCGTTTCGCCGGCACCAATGAAATTGTTAATTGTAATTTTAAGTGCTAATGAAATCAACGATTAATAATCAAAATACAGATAAGAGAGAGAGAGAGAGAAAATACAGACCCTTGAGGACTGAAATGGAATGTCTCTTTTTCATTAAAAAGGGTTTTGTATGGTATACATAGAGAACCCGGTTCTCTATACTCACCATACGAAACACAGCAATATTAAGCTGCTAATTTACGCTGGTATTCTGTGGAGAGCGTGGTTTTTCCTCGGTCGAGCAGACCCATTCATGCTATAACTATGTATAAAACCTAAAAACCTCTTTCCACTTGTTTAAACTAAGGAATCTATACACTTGCTTCACCATTAAGCAATCTCAAATAATATAAAATAAAATATTTCCGCCGAGTACCCAATGTTTTGTTACCGGATTATACGGGAGGTTGGTTCGCAATGACTATAGAAAACAGCACGTAAACGCGGCTCAAAAGGGAAATTGGCCCCTAGTTCTGTAATATTGGCCTTTCTAGAAGCACAAGGCTTCCGCGTTTCTGCTTTATTTGGTACCAGCATCGCCACATGCTGTCAGAAGCTCTACCGGCCCTTCTCAACCTTTTCTCACCCCAATAAATTGAAACCTTGTATCCGTCCCTGATAATAATGTTTGACTAATAAATTCGGTACCAAATACCTATTTTGTAATTTGCTATGTGATGTGATGACCTAAATGCTATTAATAAAGATAAAGAAATTACCTAATATTAAGTAAATCAATCACCTCTGTTTTTGCTGTTCTGTCCAGACATTAACGAATGTGAGACGGGGAGACACATCTGCAGTAGTCTGGAGGTGTGCCACAACAGGCAAGGTGGTTACATGTGCGACTGCATGCCGGGATTCCATCGCGACCCCAGCGGATGGTGTGTGGTCGCAACTACCACCAGCACCACCACCACTTCCACTACCACAACTACCACGCCGAGACCAATGACTGTTAGAACAACTACGTCAACGACTGAGAGTACTACTGCAGGTAACATTATAAATGCCAAGTGCAATAATTTATGATTGACCTGAGATTGCGGTGTAAAAGAATTCCCACCTTAACACCTAAGTATCGCATAAACTTAAGCTTAAAGCCTGAGTGGAGAGTGCAGCGGGGGTGTGGCGTGGTGGTTTATTTTTCATACAACTCCGATGGTCACCACTCACGACACTGTAATACAACGTTAGCTTATCATGAAGCCACTCTGAACAAACTTATAATAATAATAATAATAACGTCCTCCAGACCGAATTTCGGCCACGGCGACCTGCCTCAACGGAGGCTAGCCATCGGCGCAGGACAGAATTATAGAGCCCAAGTGTATGCGCAAGCACAGGTGCACTCTCTATTCCCTCACTATCATAATCCGATGGGACAGTAAACCGACACGACCGGAGAGAGATCAGGCGCAGGACCAACGGCTTTACGTGCTTTCCGAGGCACAGGGGTGAGATACCGCCAACTTCCTGACTCCGGGCAACTACTGAAAGTTTCTTGACGAAAAAACTCAATAATTAATTTTTTGGCCCGACCCAGGATTCGCACCCAGGACCTCATGATCAGCAGTCGTACTGCTACAACCACTAGACCAACGAGGCAGTCACAAACTTATAGTCCACCTGATAATAAGTTGCTTGTCATCCCTTGTTTCAGTTTCTGGTTATCAAAAATTAATCATGAATAATATAATAAAGTATGAATACATTTTCTGTTGAACTGTACTTGGGATGGAAAGGTGAAACAACAATCAAACAGTGAATTCCGATTATCCACCCGTCTGGAGTGGATAAACGGACACGCGTTCCGAGTATCCACCCTACGGTGGATACTCGGAATAACCTTTTACTTGTATGCAAGCTTTCACCATTGATATACAAAAAAGGGTACGCGCGTACAGTAGCGGTCAGAATTGTGTCTACCGTTTATATAGAACTTTACCAAACTAAACGTTTGAATTAGTTCCTATCCTATTCAGCGTAGTAGAAATCCCTGTGTCCAAGGCGAATGAGATTGAATTTTAACATTTCGTCTATTTATTTTTATTGAAGAAATTTTTTATCAGCATTTGTAACACAAGCTTTCAATAAATTTTTAAGCAAACATGATAATTATAGTTAATTAAAATATCTTTGTTTGAAGTTACAACAACAAGTACAGTATGGCCGCGCGTACCGAGACCACGTCTGCCTTGGTACACGCCTTCGAAGCCATGCGATTTTGGTTACATCTATAGCTCCATTCTAGGAAAATGTGTTGGTAAGTAAACTTGAACCATATTTACTTGTGATAAAATTTTAAATTTTGTACGTGGTACAGCCATGCTGTGGTTATATTAGTAGCATAATTGTAGCACGATTGGGTCGGCTCGACCGGGGAAGGACCACGCTCTCACAGAATACCAGCGTAAAATAGTAGCTTAATGCTGCTGTGTTTCGTATTGTAGAGAACCGGAGACCCTTTTTACTGGTGACGAGGCATTCCATCTTACTCCTCACGGGTGACAACGCATCTGCATTTTGATTCGTAATGGAGGATAGATGTAGATGTCTATGGGCCACAGCAACCACTTACCATCAGGTGGACACATAGTCCTCGTTTGTCACCCATCGTTTGTTTGTTCATATTTTATGCGCTGCCATGCCATACATCAGATTGTGTTAAAACTTTGTCAACTGATTGCTTGCACTTGTTCAAAGGTATAGTTAGGCATAGTACGGGATCCGGCTATAACATTACTATGTAATTATAAGTGGGGTAATACATTTTTGCTAGGGTGCCTATCAAAATGTGACCGCAAGTAATTTTAATTAAAGTAATATGAATTGACGTATTCGAAAAAAATTAATTCACTTGTGTTGTAAATAAATTATAAACCACTTCACAGGAATATAAGTAAAGAACTTGGAAAGGTTAAGTGAGTTGGTAGCAGTCTGTCTGCCTGTCTGTTTGTTCCGGCTAATCTCCGATATGGCTTAACCGGTTTTTACGAGACTTTCACTGGCATATGGCTTATGTTATAAGGAGTAGCTTAGGCTACTTTAGTTTAAGAAATATATATATATATATATATATATATATATATATATATATATATATATATATATATATATATATATATATATATATTAAAAATAAATTCCACGCGGGCGATATCGCGGAGAACAGCTAATTAAACAATATAACTCTTCCAAATTTAAAACGATATTTCAACAATATTTCGTATGTGGCCGGATATCAGCTTGTTAACAAGAAAATAAAAAAGTGAAATTCTTAATTAATTGATTCTATCACGCAGAGTGATTTCGAGAATAGTCCTCATAGTCCATACTCCATAGCTCTCTGAGCAACTTTAAGCTTTCATATATGGCCGACATTAAAGAATCAACTCTTAGTTTCATAATATGAACATACGAGTATATTATCATTAATGAAATATTAGTAACATTATATCTGTTTTAGCAGGCTTCCATATTGTAAATTCTATAGAATACACGGACATGGTTTTATTTAGGGGAAGCTGAAGGCCGGGATCATTTCTAAGTATATAGAATACCAGGTTAAAATAGTAGCATAATGTTGCCGCGTGACGAGAACCGGCGGCGCGTTTCTTACCCTTATTGCTTAAAAAACAGAATGATTTTATTTGTAATCTTCCTTTGAACCCTACGGTTCGGAAGGTATATTATGCTTATGTGTGGTACGACACATTGCAGCTATATTATGATTGTGGAACGGATTAGTTGGCGACGATGTTATCATCAGGTAGGATGGCAGTCAAGCATTGACTTGTGACGTGACTACAGTGTAGATGTCTTCACTTCTTCGTTATTTGTCTTTAGATTTCAAGAAAAATGAAGGAAGATTACAAATAAAATAAATTCTGTTTTTTTTTTTTTTGAAAAATACAGAATTTAGCGCATTTTATGCTATAGCACTTACAACGGTGTTGATGATAACACCTTTTACCATTTATTACCACATTTCAGATATAGACGAATGCGCCGCAAACAGGGCAAATTGTTCGCCAAAAGAAGACTGCGTCAACACGGAGGGCGGGTACCGTTGTGTTTGCGGCAAGAGATGTCGTGCGGAAACCGAAACACCCACATTTTGTAAGAATAACGTTCTAATTTAATCTTTTTTTGACGGGGTGTATTTCTTTTCATGTACCTATTTACAAGTGAAATGCTATTCAGAAACGAGGCTCTTTTTGATTGACCAGACGGTGAATCAGATTGATTGCGGAAAAATCATATAAACCACCTGGTTATGAGAATAACCAGTGGAGGAGTTTTGAACACTGTCTTCACTAACTTGTCTACATAACATGGTGAATTTGAAAGAGGTCAAATATTTCAAATAAAACACTGCGCGTATTCTTTCTTTCTTATTGTTACCGATGAGAACCGGTAATACAATATATTATGATATGATATCGTGGCAGTCTACCCCACAGAACATGTGTACTTAAATATACACACATTTAGTTAGTTTCAGTCATCGGTCGAGATACGTGTTAGTTACAATTATACACATAATCTCATGCCTGTCGCCCAGTGCGGTCTGCAGAGACTACTGAATTCCATCTAGCACGATTCTGATACAGCTCTCTAGATTCTTTTCATATATATGATCATCACCATTACAGCTCTTCACAAGTCCACTGCTGAACATAGGCCTCCCCCAAGGAATACTACAAAGTACGGACCTGAGCCACCTGCAACCTCAGACACCCCAATTAGTATATTATGTTATAATCATAATACATACACTAAATTTTAGTTAAACATTTTTATGCACTGATTATTTATCAAATTAGTTATACTAATTCCTTAAGAATGTTGTGGTCACAGTACAAATCCACGAACGCAAAGACTTTAATGTGCTTGAAATAAAGTTCATTTTTCTTTATTTTTATTGAATGACAAGAATTAGTAATAAAACAAATAAAACTGCACTCTTAAAAGTCTTATTACCTTAAGTTACGGTCCATTTTAGTTTGTTTTGACTGTACACATTTAGTGTGACTGTAATTTACGTAGTTTTAATTATTTTTGGGATAAAAAATTACCTATATTAAAAATTTCTCAAAGTGCGTTAATTATGTTACGTGTTGTATAACTATGCTGATCATTTACTTACAAATATATGGTAGTTCCATCAGCACGAGAACCACCGGCGGTCCTCCCAGACACGAATGTGATCACAGTGGGCGCTCAGTACGGGCAGCGAGGAGCGCGCGTGATGCGGCCGACGTACTCCAGATCACCATCTTCTGCTGCAGTGATAACTTCCTGCCCATGGGGATACAAGCTCACGCCCGAAAAACATTGTGTAGGTGAGTCTGGTGTTCCGACATACAATCGACTATGAACTTCGTTTGTACCGAGCTTGACTACTTCTTTTTATTTATGTATTTTTTAGGATATAATTAATTTAAAAGTTTTATTTTATTCATCTAAACAAATGCATAGCCACCGTGTTTTGAACCCATACAGTTTTGAACCATTTCAACTTAAACTGGTTTGGTAATATGGATAATGGTATCATCATCATCATTACAGCCCTTCACAGGTCCACTGCTGAACATAGGCCTCCCCCAAGCAACGCCACAAAGCACGGTCCTGAGCCACCTGCATCCATCGACTTCCTGCATGTCTTACCAGGTCGTCACTCCATCTTGTGGGGAGTCGCCCTACACTACGCCTACCGGTACGAGGCTGCCACTCGAGAACCTTTCTTCCCCATCGGTTATCGGTTCTTCGAGCTATATGGTCTGCCCATTGCCACTTCAGCTTACTAATCCGTTGGGCTATGTCGGTCACTCTGGTTTTACTGCGGATATCCTCATTTCTGAGTCTATCACGCAGAGAAACTCCGAGCATAGCCCTCTCCATAGCTCGCTGAGCGACCTTGAGCGTCCTCATACGGCCAGCAGCGAAGGACCACGTCTCTGATCCGTAAGTCATCACTGGCAATTCGGATAATGGTATATTGGACTTAAATTAGATTGCGATAATAACTTTGATCGAATATCGATAATTTCTACTTACCTACCTGATTTTTTTCCTTTTAATACGCCTTATGTTCTGCATTTATACATGAATTACAGCATTTCACAAGTCCACTGCTGAACATAGGCCTCCCCCAAAGAATAACTTAAAGCACGGTCCTAAGCACTACATCCACCAACTTCCTGCATCACCAGGTCGTCACTAGTGGGTGACCGTTCCACACTTCGCTAACAGATACGAGGCTGCCGCTCGCGGGCCTTTCTTCCCATCGGTTGTCGGTTCTATTCCGAACTTGGCTATCGCATCGCCGTGTGTATAGATTATCCACTATGTGCATCTCTAGCATCAATAAGCAAAACAATGACAATTTCCACAGATATCGACGAATGCGCCCGTAACATATCGGAATGCGGTCCGCAGCAGCGCTGTGAAAACTTTTTCGGAGGTTACTCATGCCAGTGCCCGGCGGGACACCGGCTTGTCGGACAACAACGCTGCGAGGACATCGATGAATGCGCCTACGGAAATGTATATATTCACTTAATCTATCCGATTAATTTCTTTATTTTGTGATTTATAATACATACCAATAAACTTTATACGTCATGCGATAGCGGCGTAATTAAATTCATCAATATCTCGCACTATTGACATTGCTCTGAAAAAAGAGGTGAAAATTCTTACATTCTGTAGAATTTATCTGTTTTTTTTTTAAATATCCGCCATTCGCCGACCTTAAGAGGCTCAACCTCTCAGAAATGATGGGAGGCCTGTGTGACGTGTATAGGCTATAACTTTAACTTTAAGAGGTTGATTTGTAATTTACAACACTGGGATGGAGTGGCCCTACACTCTATTGTGAGGAGTCAAAATGTGTCGAAAAAGGCACGTATGGCAATTCACAATGCTGTGTTGGTCCCTACGTATGGTAGTGAAAGTTGAGTGTGGCAGAAGAAGCACGAGAGTAGAATGAACGCAGTAGAAATGCGGTCGTTAAGGAATATGTTAGGGCTGAATCTGAATGACAGGGTAAGAAATTGTGTAATAAGAGAAGAGTGTGGTTTGCAAGATGATGTTGTGACCAGGATTAAGAAAGGAATGCTTCGGTGAAGAATGAATGAGGAAAGAGTGACAAAGAAAATTTACGTTGCAGAAGTGAATGGCAGAGTCGGAAAGGGACGTCCTAGGCGAAAATTTATCGACCAAATTGGCGATTTATTGAAAACGGGCCAAATTAGGAGTACCCTTAATCGACGAGCATGTATGCGTAGGTGTATGGATGTGAAGGAGGCGAGAGAGGTGTGTCAGGATCGTGCCAAATGGAAGTCTGTAGTCTCTGCCTACCCCTCTGGGTGACAGGCGTGAGTGTTTATGTATGTATGTATGTGTCAAATGTAAATATTCAAACGTCTTAATAAAAAAGTGGTAGTTGTGTGTAAACAGTAAATCTCCTTCGCAGCCGTGTTCATACAACGCTCAATGCATCAACACAGTGGGTTCGTATCGCTGCTCCTGCGGGGACGGCTTCCGCAACGCACCGTCAAACGACAAGGTATATATTTTATATTACATATATGTAATTGCACGTAATCTTGTTATGACACTGAAAAAAAAAATTCTGGCCGGTTCCTTCCAGGATCGAACTCAATTTTCCAAAAGGTTTAGATACCGACGTTATAAAGAACTTAACATAACCAGCATGCCTATTCTTTATCTACGTTGACTTCAAAATATGTCGTATGCTATAGTTTTTCTTTATGAGATACCACGGCTACCGCATCATATTAAGCATACGACGCAATGTACGACAAAGTTATCGTAATTTTGAAGTCAACAAATTTAGCGAATAGGTCTGCAGGTTGGCAATGAAATCAGAGCGATAAATACTTATCTTCGTGACTATGGGTATTCGAAAAGTCGGGGATTTAAAACAACTGCTTCTTGAAAATAAAACTGAAAAACAGCAATTTTATTTTATTAAATTGTTTTAAATATTCGCAAAAATCTCAGCTAATTTTTGTATCAAGGAGTGACAATCGCGCTTCATTTTGATATAGAAGTTCGATTTTACAGATACACCTAAAAGGTTTATTACTGCAGCTGTCGTACGGCTCCTTTTTCCTTTTGCTCTAGAAACGGAATTTTTAGTATAAGGTTCATAATAATTACTTAATGTACCTATATTAA
The DNA here is from genome assembly GCA_036936625.1 of Parnassius smintheus behrii. NCBI lineage: Eukaryota > Metazoa > Arthropoda > Insecta > Lepidoptera > Papilionidae > Parnassius > Parnassius smintheus. The sequence goes on along the minus strand of JAUPFT010000030.1, from coordinate 19,299,041 downwards.
TATTATACTCAACCTCCTACACACATACACACATTATCACTCTACACACAAGGAGGCTTACCTACACTCTACAATTATAAATTAATGATTTTTGATTTTTTATATACAGTGAAATGTAAATCTTAAGAGGATAGAGTAAGTCAGCTCAAATTCTAATTTCGTCCCCACTTGCCCGCGCGTCGTATGCTATGTACCGACATGTTTTTAATCACTAATACTGTAAGTAGAAAGGTCGTTAGACACTTATTTCATTAGGTTTATCATATTTATGCCTGTTTCTTAACGCCAAGCCAGCCGCTTCTTATTTTAATCACGGTTATTTCCCATTTTAATTTTACGTCGTACTGTTGCGTAATGTATATTCTGATCGTAAGCGACACAACCTCCCCGTTCAAAGGCCGAGGCGAAGTGACCGTGCTGCAGGAATCACGCTTCAAAAGGCCGATAGTTTAGGTAATTTCTTTTTACAGTGAAAATAATGGTATTTAAAAAAAAAGTAAATAACATAAGCACTGCTTTATAGTTAGTTCAGTTAGTATGCGAAGTTTCATGATCTTATTTAAAGTATTTTACGAATAACAGCGGTTTATTGTTTATTTTGGAGGTAACTTTGGATTTTTTTTCTATCGAGAAAATTTTGCGAAATCGTGTTTTCGTCTAACATAATCCTTAACATTAATCCTCAACTTTACCATATATTTATTTCAAAATTAATGCTGCAATATTTTCGGCATAAGGAAGGATCTTGCTAAGCCATTTGAGATTATATTTCCCCTTAAAGGGAAGTGCGCTGCTGTCTGAAACACAGATATTAAAGTTATATAGTTCAGACACAGATGTTCACAAAATTGTATTTATTGTTAAGTTGTATCTTAAAGTGTTTGTATCCTAGAAACTAAGTTATTCTTTGAATAAATGAACCTTAAAACAATGCTAAAATAAACAAAGTAAATGGTATTTGTAAAGGTATGCGTGGACGTGGACGAGTGCGCGGAGACGCCGCACGTGTGCGCGCACGGCTGCGCCAACGCGTGGGGCGGCTACCGCTGCTACTGCGAGCGCGGCTACCGCCTGCACGCCGACAACAGGTCGCCACTTCCATTTATTTCGTTTTCAATGGGTGCGTTTGCCAGAAAAAAGCGCTAGCAAGCGCTTGTAAGCAAAATGGCGATCGTAAGCGGTAAGCGCTGTCAAATCGTAAGTAGCTATTTTCCTCTAGGACACGAAGTTAGTTTCAATCGGGGAACCTAACCTGATTTAAATATATGTTTGTAAAGTATTCATATTAAAAACTTACCAATCATGAATTTTTAATAACATGTATATGTCTATTCATGTCATTACCTATATTACTTAAAACTAATATTACACAAAACAACTTATAAACTCTACTTCAAAACAAACAAATTAAATAAGCAAAATGGCGGATTGTGTCAGCGCTACTGAAGTTAGCAAACGTGTCCTGGCTGAAAACTGTTTAGTTTCGCCATTTTGCTTACAAGCGCTTGCTAGCGCCTTTTTCTGCCAAACGCACCCATTAATTCATATAACCCATCAAAAGTCATAATTTATATGTCAAGTAGTACATACCTAAAATTTTATTTTTAAAATTTTAGGTATTTAAAATTTAATTTAAAAACGATTTTTTTTGGAATAAAATACAAAATTTTTACAATATACAAATTAATGAATTCCATCGGTTATTTGCTGTTATAATATTGTACTAGGTATGCTGCAATCAGGCAATTTGTCGCGATGATTAGTTGGATCATTTATCATCATATCACTTTTATTATACATACTCGTATATATCTTATTTATTAGAATAACACAAAGCACGGTTCTGAGCCATCTGCATCCATCGACTTCCTGTATGTCTTACCAGGTTGTCACTACATCTAGTGGAGGGTCGCCCAACACTTTGCCTAGCGATACGAGGTTGCCACTCGAGAACTTTGTTTCCCAACTGTTGTCGGTTCTTCGAGCTATATGACCGGCTCATTGATACTTCAGCTTACCAATCCCTAGTAGTATTTTGGTTACTCTGGTTCTACTGCGGATATCCTCATTTGTAAGTTTATCACGCAAAGAAACCCCGAGTATAGCGCTCTCCACAGCTCGCTGAGTGACCGCGAGCTTCCTCATACGGCCAACAGTAAAAGACCACGTCTCAGATCCATACGTCATCCCTGGCAATACGTGCTGGTTGTACAATCTCGATCTCAAATTTTGAGGCATACCTGAGGAAAAGATGTGTCGTAATCTCTCGAATGCGGCCCAGCCAATTTGAATCCGTCGATTGACCTCTCGGTCGAAGTTGGACTTACCTAGGCGGACAATTTGTTCCAGTTAAACATACTCGTCAACAACTTCGAACTAGTGCTCCCAACAATTACCGACATAGGTGTGACATGGACGTTACATACGATCTTTGGTTTGTCCATGTTCATCTTAAGACCTATCCTTTGGGATACACTATTGAGGTAAATGACATGACATATATTGAGGTAAATGAGCATAGTGCTAAAGTCCTCCAGCGATTCTGACAAAAAGACTATGTCGTCGGCAAATGGATGGCGAGTCATGGACTCACCATTGCTGTTAAAATCGTATCCTTTTCAGTCCAGTAGCTTGAAAATTCTTCCAAAGCAGCGGTGAAGAGTTTCGGGGATATATCACCCTGTCTTACACCTCTTAGCAGTTGGATAGGTTTAGTACTCTGGTTCTGTTTCCGGATAGCTTTTGTAGCCATAACGTACAAACACTTCTGCTCTTCCATATACCGATAGTCAACTTGGCGACGTTGAAGGCACTGTAGCACCGCCCAAATTTTTACAGAATTATAGGCTTTTTCATACTGTCAAATCTGCTGAAGACTGCAATTTCAGTTTTGCAAGACTCGTCGCAGAAGAACACCTTTTGCGACGGGTCTTGCAGAACTTAGCTCCGACCGCATGGACAGTTTCCAAGTGCTAGTCATACATATCGTCCACTGCATTGCAGTCTTCTATGTTCTGACAACGATTTTGTAATTCGAGCTGAAAGTTTTCAGGGTTTGGATTAGAGCACGAAGGGGACGGAGCGTTGCCTTTATTAGACGTGACCTCTCCCACTTAACGTTTAGTTTCAGTGTGCCTCTCACCATTCCGTGACCGCTGCCAGTTTTCACCCTCGCTATCACTGAAAAGTTACCATTTAGTCGTCATATTGAAGTCAATCTCATTTTGTCGACCAGGTCCACTTTCTGTAGGGCAGCTTCTGAAAGAAAGAGTTCAACGTAAAGAGCTCCATGAGCCTCCATGAGCCTCTTGATCCATGCAGTTGGCTAGCTGCTGGCCCTTGAATTTCGTTGCCCTATCCGAAATTTCCCTACCTTCATCTCACCATTCTCTCTTGTGCCTAGTTTTGCGTTAAAGTCTCACATGAACACCGTATGGCAGATTTTGGAGGAATGCATGGCTCTAGCAATATCCTTATACATTTCCTCCACCTCCTCATCGGGATGTACCAAGGTTGGTACGTAAACCTGTATGGCCTTCAGCCAATACCGTTTGGTGATTTTGAGTATAAGGTACACAACTCTCGTCGACAAACTCCCAATCTGTACATCGTTGATACCGAAAGACTTGTGGTCGATAAAACCGACACCTCCTTTGGACAGATGGTCGTCCTCCTGGTGATAAAACAAGCTGCCGGATTCGAGGATTACCGTGTCCTCCACCTCTCTTCGGACCTCAGATAATCCTATAATATTCCAGCGCAACTTGATTATATCTTCTTCCAGCGCTGGAAACTTCTCGTCAGTCCTCAGACTGCGTGCGTTATATGTTGTCAGGTCGAGTCGTCTTAGGTGGAAACTGAACCAGAGATACTGCCCTGTTTCGCCATTACCGTGGTCTACACCATAGCTAGGAATAGCGGGGCCGCCGGGGACTGGGGGCCGTCTCTTTATAACTGTCACCATGGGGGGGGGGGGTATATTGCCATAGTTGCCATGCTTGTCGAACAGGTTGACAACCGCAGTTTTTTATTATTATGCTGTTATCAGAAAGATGCTGGTGCCCATCTTCTGAATCAGTTTCCCTCTGTCGCCTCTACGACACACACGGGAACATATGGGGTAGTGGGTATTCTTACCCGCCATTCCACTGGGTAGATTAGATAAAAATTACCCTAATATTACATACATTGCTGTTTTATTATAATTACTCGTAGTATACGTATCGCCTATGGTCGAAATTCGAGTGAATGTTTCTTTGGTAAGACATTGAATGTAAACGGATCTTGTTTTAAACAGCCATGAACGTAATTAAAATGCTTTCATTTTATTGATTAAAGCGCTTTTATGAAAATTTAATGCGTGTATGTCATTTTATTTTATCTGCTTTAATGGCAACGCACATTTTTGATTTCCTTTCCTTTTAAACAGGACGTGCGTGGACGTAGACGAGTGCGCGGAGTGGGGAGCGGTGCGCGCGCGCGGGCGGCTGTGCGGCGGGCGCTGCGTCAACGTACCCGGCTCCTACCGCTGCGCCTGCCCACCCGGGTACCGGCTCGCCGACGACTCACGCGCCTGCACAGGTACACCCACGTACACAGCGCGCGCTGCGTCAACGTGCCCGGCTCCTACCTACCGCTGCGTCTGCCCACCCGGCTACCGGCTCGCCGATGACTCACGCGCCTGCGCAGGTACACCCACGTACACAGCGCGCGCTGCGTCAACGAGCCCGGCTCCTAACGCTTCGTCTGCCTGCCCGGCTACCGGCTCGCCGACGACTCACGCGCCTGCACAGGTACACCCGCGCACACAGCGCGCGCTGCTTCAACGTGCCCGGCTCCTAACGCTGCATCTGCCTGCCCGGCTACCGGCTCGCCGACGACTCACGCGCCTGCACTGGTACACCCGCGCACACAGCGCGCGCTGCGTCAACGAGCCCGGCTCCTAACGCTTCGTCTGCCTGCCCGGCTACCGGCTCGCCGACGACTCACGCGCCTGCACAGGTACACCCGCGCACACAGCGCGCGCTGCGTCATATCATCATGCATAGTGGAGGAGCGAGGTACAAGAAATAGACGAAATAACATTTATGTAGTTAAAAAAGTACTTCGTAAAGCAAATACTTTTTTGACTACCTACAAACGCAAGCCTTGTCCAAGTACCGTGTGCGCCTCCCAGGATTGGTCCCATCAAACTCCGAACTAACCACGAAAGTTTGTCATTATTAGTTCAGTGCTAATTAATTGAACCTGCGGAAACGCCTAATTCTAGCAGCAAAACCATAGAAGCGCAACTGACTTTTTAATTCCTATTTAAAAGCATTCGTAAATTATACAACATGTAGTAAGGTCTGATATTTAAAAGTCCGAATTTTACACATTTAACATTTAACAAAAAATAGGAATTATAAGGATTAAATTATGTACTAAATTTAATTCTTATAATTCCTATTTATGTATCATCATCATCAACAACAACATTATTTCAATCACAAGTCCTCTGCTGAACATAGGTCTCCATCAAGGAATACCACAAAACATGGTCCTGCGCCAACTGCAACTTCTTCATGCATGTCCTACCAGTCACTACATATAGTGGAACCGCTGTACACTGTAATGACCGGAAGGTACGATGTAGCCAATCGAGAATTATTCCTTCGATATCGACACGCTCAGTGACGAGATAGGTATATTATTTGTATTATTCTCAATGTGAAATAGTTAAAAAAAAGAAATAGAATCAATCTGTTCTGTTCTATTAGCATTTAATTATTAAACGGGAATATATAATAGTGTCTGATATTCCAAAGTCTAATGTAAGGAAATTGCTCTTTAAGAAGTAACATAAAATTTCTTGCAGCATTGTAATAAAATGAGTCATTTATATTTCAGACATTGACGAGTGTGAGACAGGCGAAGCGCATTGCGCTGGAGCATCAGACGAAGGGCTTGTTTGCCAGAATACTCGAGGAGGCTACCACTGTCACCGAATTGACTGTCCTCCTGGTTACCGTCTAGAGTCCAAACAGTAAGTATATGCTCCCTTATCTACAAAAATATTATTATTATTCAGGTGATGATGTTATTTTTTTATGTAGTAGGACTCTGAATCTGGCTTGGAATCCATCAGGGAGTTATTATTGTCCTATCTATTTTTGCTGCTAAGTAGCAGAGTGCCCAATTCCCAATGTTAGTCCTCAAAGACGACAACGCGGAGATTAACGCATCTGCAGTCAGCTTTCTTTAAAGTTCAGTGCAGGTGTTTTCGAGACAGGGCTACAATAACCAGAGGCGTAGCAAAGGACCATGGCTGCGGTCGATATATTTTAGGGGGCGACACTACATCATAGGTACTGGCAGGAATGTTTATTTATTTTTTTCATTGAGATGCATCTATACATTAAACTATTAACAAAAGAAACGAGAGAGCAGAACTGATTGTTCAAGCCCCGTTTGACCCAATTGTATGCGACACTGACACTGTGGCAATCAAGATTGGCGTGACTATACTAGCGACATGTAAGTACTAAACCCTCATTTAGTACGTTACGACTTACGACGTATCAAATGTACAATGGGTCAACGACGAAAAAGTATAAAGGACGACACCTAGAGGACTAGATTAATAGGTTTAATTTTTAAAAATATTAAGTACGAGTAGCATGGGTAGCTGCCGTCCGGATGCGCAAGCATTTAAGGGCAGAATGTTTTAAGAATTAAGATTTTTTTAAGTCGGTAAAAGTTTTTCTTCTATAGTCTTTGTATATTATTTAAAGCAGCAACCCATGCTGCTCTACTGGCTGTAGCCGATTACCATCAGGTTGGCTATTATTTTGCTCACCGCTTTATTGTCTCCGTAGTCGTGGCGCATACATTCATTGAGGCCAATGTTTTGCTATGGATTAAAAAGGCCAAATATACAGCAAACTTGCAAGGCGGTGCTCAGGTTACGAATCAATCATTTCTTTAAAGTTTTCTTTCTTATTTCATCATTTAGCAAATGCACGCGAATTCAACGCTCATGCCCAATATCGGACTGGAATTGTATCCAACAGCCGAGCGCCCTCAGCTACAACTTCATCACCTTTGTTGCCAACATCTACCTTCCTACTGGAAGTGTAAGTAACGTTTATTTTTTATTTTACTGTTACTTTATTATTAAGAGTATAAAAAATACAAAGTAACCGAAAATTATTATCAAATAAACAGAGAATCCTAATGCAGTGACCTGACTTAAACAAGTTTCATATTCAAATTATATATTATTATATTTTGGTCGTAAGGTCCCAGGTTCGGTCAGGTCGGGCCAAAATCACTAATTATGTGTTGCTATTAAAAAAAATTTGCAACAGGCCGTAGCCAGAAACTTATTGGTGTATAATAACCCTCGTGCTTCGAAAAGCACGTAATGTCGTCAGCCCTGCGTCCGATCTCTCTCCGGTCCTGTCGGATTGCCGTCATCACTGTATCAAACTATGAGAGTAAGGGAATAGAGAATAAAGTTGTGTTTACGCATACCTCCGGGCACTGTAATCCTTTCCTGCACAGATGATAATGTACAGTGTTCAGTCTTGTCTTTCTTTTTGGTCTGAGATGTCATTAATCATCATCATCACAACCTATAACAGTCCACTGCTGTACATAGCCCACCTCCATAGATTGCCTCATAGAAAGGATTCTTTTTTTGATAGCTGTCAGTCATATTTAATTTTTAATGTTTTATATTTTAGTCTGATACCTGCGATATTATGATAGATCTATTGTGAGATGCGGACGTACCTACATATATTCTCGTTAAACAAATTATCTACTTTGGAATTCCCCCACAGTCTACAAAATAGCGGGATATCCCGGGTTATATAGAAACGACTTTTTGTCGAAATTGTCTTAATTCTCCAAGGCTTTGTTGATTTTACCTTAAGTAGTTTGTTTGGAGGTGTTCGGTGTGTTTATGGACTGCAAGATTAATTTATCAAGTGTAATGTAAGGTCGTATCTCATTCACACAGTATAAGTCTAGTTGTAATATAATTTAGGTGGATCTGTTCACAATGCACGGTCCGTCATGGCGCGACTCCGTGGTGAACTTCGAGATGCGAATGGTCGACGTGAAAGCACCCAGCGGCGTTAAGCCCGCCGATCTATCCTGTTTTGAGTAAGTTCAATTCATTATTGTCTGCATGTTGTTGCGTTAGAAAAGAGTTCAGAGAAAGAAACCATGCCATTTAGTTCCGTAGCTGCCGAAGGAGCCGGAATACCATCTCAGAATTTCTTTTCTAAGAAAGAATTTTGTTTTTCCTTACCAGTCCATAAAAGTCCACAATATTGGACCAAACGACCGTACATGTTTCTTTGAGATTTTCCTGTACTCCCCACATTGGACAGGCGAGATGTAGAATGCAAAATCTATCCTTTGGCACTGATATTACTGTTAGCCTTCACTCAGTCTGTGGGACGTGGAATAACAGTGTCTTTGGATATATTTTCCGTCATTGAGTCGCCTAATTAGTATCGCGAGATTATTGGTATTTAGAGAAAAAGCTGGTACAAGTCCTCCTTCTTCCAAAAGGTACCAGTTGCAAGTTCGAGACAAACGCAAAGAATCAAGGTTTTTGGCACTCCTATCGCCAATCCGTTTGCCAAGAATTGTCATTATAGTAAACCCCCAAATTTGGAAAATGTCACATTAATTGGCGTATATAATGCAATTTGACTTTATTGAAGATGTAAGCTTGAGATGCGAAGGAACTCTAATAAGTTATATACCAATAATATAATTACACGTAACATATTAATCCTAATTTACTTAACGTAATTTCTTTGCGCTATTCAAATTATTATAACTGCATTAGAACCAGAGTGATAACCAACATACATTCGTCAGGTCCATTCATTCCGTTAGATTAAGGCAGATCAGGACCGTCCTTTGGGATAATCTTTAGGGAACGCTGCTTTTGTAGCGGATTTGTAATAGGCAGCAAATGTGCAAGGTATGAGTAAATGAGTCAGTACATAATGTGTGAACTAACCATATTTTCCATCAGCATGCGACCAAGCGCCAACGTTTGCGTGGTCTCCCTTCTCTGTTCATTGGAGGGACCTCAAGTGGCCGAGCTGGAGTTGACGATGTCTCTGTATCAACGCAGCCAGTTCGCCGGCAGTGCAGTCGCAAGGCTTGTGGTTATTGTATCCGAGTACGAGTTCTAGTTGAGAAGTAGTATGTCACATTTTAGTGTGAAATTTTATTAAAGCTTTATTTGAATGTACCTAAACAACTGTTCCTTATAAATCCTTTTCTTCTTTTTGTATGAGAGAGGATATTTACAAACTACTCGTTGCATTTCGCTGTAATCCGTAGCCGGCCTACTGGTAGATATGCTATTCTAGCTGGTTTCTGCAAACAATGCAGAAAGAGCGATGCGTAGCAGAGTTAATACATAGTCAATTGATTTAGGAATATTAAAAATATTCTTATTTATTTAATTCCCATTACAAGGTAAAAACAAATTTATTTCTTATTTCAATCCACGCCTTATCTATTAAATCATAATAATATTAAGGTATTTTGGCAAAGTATCTGCTATCTTATTGATAATATGCATAAATATTTTTGCAATAATATAAACATTATTACCGCCACGCGTTCTGCCAAAGAATACATCAATGGCAACTGCAATTCGCCTATAACGTGTGACCCTAAAACGGATCGTCCACGCGTGTAACTTTGGACTAGTACGTTGTCAAAGCATTATTATCACGTCCTGTGCAAAATCAAGTACTTATAAAAAATTAGTACGAGTTTTTTTTTAATATCCTCTTGTCCTTAAATTTTAGTAGGTTTATTTTCAACCTCTCAAATTAAATTATACATTGGGGCCATCCACCAATTACGTCACAAGTTTTACGGTTTCTTGACATTTTGCCCGCCCTAATACTGGCAATTTTTATTCATGTTAAGCCAATACGAAGTGTGACAAGCATAAACTTGTTATACTACTGCGTACAGGTATACTTGTTGCGTAAACTGAACAATTTCGGTTTTTAAAATGGCAGGTCAGAAAGCCCTCCTTTCACAAATGTTTCCTTTCTTCCTCCTCATGTGTGATGTGATTTATATATGGTGTTATAAAAGCTCCAAAATTACTATAAATTCTATCTGGACTTGTCTAGTATTGTGGTTGTATAAAAACTAGCAATCGTCGGCATTTTTAATGCATCAATACGACTTAACTCCTTTTTTTTACACATCTTCAATCTTTTGACATGGTGGGACATAATGTGTGGTTTTTCTATTAAAACACAACTAAGATTACGGTGACATATTGTGATTTGTTGCAAGCCGTAGACAGAGAAACCTAGACAAATTGACGCCCTCTTTCGCATTCGCACACGAAAGAGATAGATTTATGCATACGTCTTGCATAGAAATGAGACAGAGCGGTGTGATTGTTTGTCCCTTTCTCCGTGCCGGTTTTTTTTGTTTAGCAAACTACACTTTGCTAAACAACTTTGACGGTTCGTAGCGATCTGAGGAGTTTACAAGTTGGTTGGTGAGAAAAAAGTGTTTTGTGAGCTTAAGATTGGTGAATCTTGTTCAGTTAAGTTCTTAGAACAATTAAAATTTTTATCTAAATATGTTTAATTAATAAAAGTCATAAAGATTATTGTATAACCTAAAACTACGTTATAGTCCTTTCTCACTCGAGGCCACGCTAATCATTAGTCTACAGGTTTCTCTGTCTACGTTGCAAGCCGTATTTCTTACCATCAAACAAATAGTAAATGAATAAGCAAGTTTTAAAAAATAAGGTTTTGTAAAATAATAATTTTTAATTCGTTATATTATTAAACTTCAAGTCGTTTTAGTATAAAATTTTGTATTTTAAAGTGCTACTTATTTATTGTAATGTTGGAATAAATTTTGTATAAAAAAATTATTATGTTGTTTTGTATTTCATTCCATAGAAAATGGTCTCTTATATTGTATTTCCTACTTACCCGTATTTTTACGTAGTCGTTTATAAACATCAATATTATGAATAGAAAATAAAACAGCTAACTCACGTTGGAATATATCTTTTTTATTTGTATCAAGCACAAGCGTTTCTCTGTACGCCGCTGCTGTTCGACGCCTCGATGGTTATTTACAAATACTTATATGTAATAGTGCACATTATAGTTAGTAAACAATTAGCTCTCCAGATCACAACATAATTATAATTAATAAAATATAAATTCAAAATTTATTTCTACAAAATGTAGCGAAACAACGATCACGAACTTTCTTAATGCTCTGGTCCCCTAATCCTTCCCAATCCTCAACGTACCAAAAACAACATTTAAATCTTAAAAAATAATGGCTCTTTTTGATTAAACAATATAATATTTCATTCATATTAATGAAACTTTAAATAAAAAAAATACTTTGAAATTATAACACAATTTAAACAATAGCGTAGAAATCTTATAAATACTTATTTGACATATTTTGTTTTATACATAAATTTTTCTTTGATGGCTATCAACTTTATTGAAAAAGAAGTACCTCCGACAATTTCAATTTCGAATTGAAATAAACAAATAACATATAGTGTTGAGTTACAATGTTATGATTCACATCAGTTTAAAGAATAATCTGCAATGTTCTTGTTATATTGTAATTTTTTTTTATTTTCATAAAAACATTTAAACAACTTAAGCAGGGTAATTTAGGTAGATAAGAAGGGTATCGATGTATAAGGTTTCTAAGAGGTGTCTAAAATTTCTCAAAATGTGTTAACAGTCAATTTTACATGTAACTATACATATAAAGTCCATATCTTCTAAAATTAAACTTTTAATAAAAGCAAAAGCTGTCAAAGAACTAAAAATAACAAAATCATTTTCAAATAACACCTTCAGAGGTTTATTCTATTCCTTTTAGTTCTATGAAGTCTACTTTAACTTTTTTTTTAAGTTATTTTTACCCTTTTCAGCGAACCAAGGAATACACAGGCTCGATGTAACAACAGCTAGCACGTCGTCTAAATAATCACATAAAAATTTTATCTCCTAAATTCCCATTTTAGAAGTTTCCTTAAATATTTAATGGGACCACTCGCGAAGAATAACCAAGTTTATAAAATAAGAATCATGAAAACAAGCACACAGTGGAATCGCACAAGTCTTCTTTTTTTAAGTCGGCAAAAACTGATTCAATAGACAACACTACGCGTGGACGACATCGAGAAATTAGGGACTCTTAATAAGAGTTAAAAGCTGACTGAGAAAAACTAAAAAAAAATTATGTAATGATTTCACATTCTGAAAGCAGTTTTAAAACGTAGAAGAAAAAGAAGAATTAACGTCATAAATAAAAATATATTCCCTTTGCCCGTTACGCTTTAGGTATGTTTCTAGTCTGTTATATAGATTTATTTGAAGATTAGTAGAATGTCTTGTAAATAAATAGCAAATAGGAAGAGATTTTTGGCCTATCTGATAATCCCAAAGGATCAGATAATAATCGGAGTCATACTACAGTTCCACAAACTACAAAAGGATTTAGAGAACTTTGATGAGTCTAATGATGGACCCTAGCACCCACACCTTATCGATCTAACAATCAAGCACCTTTTGAAATTCAGCGTTTTACGTCTGTTGAAAACCAACCTAGTCCTTCACTCGTGCAGTCAGCGATCGCCCTTGGAACACGAGTCTAAAATTTAATCAGTTCTTCAGGTAAGTTGGGCAAGGCCACAATCAACAGTACCAAATACTGACTCAGATTCGGATTCGGTTGGCAAAGAGGAATCGTGGAAAGAACTATGTGGACAACTTATCAGCCAAGTCCTAGCGTTTGTGATGAAATTCTAATGGCACCCAACACGTGTTTATCAGCCGTACGACACCAGTATAAGTTGGTTCGAAAATATTTTATTAAAAAAGTCTATGATTTGATAATATAACACACATAAATACTAATTATATTCAAAGACAGATCGTCCATGAAACAATATATGCCCCTTAGCCCATGAAAAGATGCTACAAGGTATGGTGCCTCTGTGAGTAATTCTGGGAACTTATACAAGTCCTACATTTACACTGGAAAATCAGAAACCAGTACAGAGGAAGCATTAATATATAAAGTTGCTATTTATAGAATAAGGGTGACTACCGAGCACTCAGTCCACCTCATTATGGTAAAGGGATGCCGCGGCTTATAGATATCTACATTTATCCTCGATTTCGATTTTAATAATCAAAATATAGATGCGTTGTCACCACTAAGGACTAAAATGTAATGCCGCGTCTCCAGTGAAAAGAGTCAAAAGAGTCTCCTGTTCTCTACACTCACTATAAGAAACACAGAAGCTAAAAGCTGCTATTTTACGCTTGTATTCTGTGTGCGTGTGATCCTTCTCCGGTCGAGCCTACCCATTTGTTCTAATATGATAATGCAGCGTGGCTTTACCACGTGTAAATGTTTACGTTCTACTAAAATGGGGTACTAGAAGTCGAAAAGACTGACAAAGCAAATATATGTTGCAGAAGTGAATGGAAGAGTCGGAAAGGGACGTCCTAGGCGGAAGTTTGTCGACCAAATTGGCGATATACTAAAAATGGGCCAAATTAAGAGTACCCTTAACCGACGAGCATGTATGCGTAGGTATATAGATGTGGAAGAGGCGAGAGAGGTATGTCAGGATCGTGCTAAATGGAAGTCTGTAGTCTCTGCCTACCCCTCTAGGTGACAGGCGTGAGTGTTTATGTTTTAAGTCGTATCGTATGTGTCAAGAACATTGCAGTCTTGGTTAGTAAAAATGTACGTAATAGCCATCTTTATACTCTCCAAACTTAGTTCATGAATCTATATCACTAATAAATCATAAACACATTTTCACTCTGACATGCTGCCATAGCTGTTGGTTATAACTTACTATCTGCTTGGAGGGAACACAATCAAAAGGACTGATAATCGTCATGCAAGAAGGTATACTCCCATACTAAAGACGCTATCCACTAACGAAACAAAAAGGAAACCGAACCGTTTAAGCTGAACACTGCAAAAAATAATTTATAATGCTATCTACATAGTAATGCAGTCCGTTTGTTTGTGTTCGTAAGTCTCGATCTCTATTTTCAACAATTTGAGTCCACAGTACATAATAATCCTTAATGCATTTTATAACTTAAATCAACACAACTGTACTTATAATTTCAACATTTTTAATATTACGCCCTATACATAACATGTAATGTATAGCACAATATGTACCCGAAGATCACATTAGTGATTTTAGAGTACATTTTTTTTTCTTCAAATTGTTCAGTTACGCAGCTAGACAGTTAATCAGTCGGTTGATTGGACGGCAAGCTAATTAGTTAAACGCTGGAATTCAAATGAATGCCGTGATGAAATTCGCCATATCGCTTACGTTTAACAAAGAGACAGGTGTTGGATTGTTTGTACAGTTCAATGGTTCCTGGGCGGTCAATGTTATGTGGTCGCGTACGCTTTATTACAAGCGTAACCACGGGATTTGTTAGATTACCCCATGCCCGTATGGTGTGACTTCTGATTTAAACAACGCTGTTTGGTTCAATTATATTGTTATGAACTTCGTCGAAGTTGTGGTGAAAACTGCTGTTCATGATTGTGTTTTAAAGAACTTGTATATTTTGATACGAAATGAAATCCGTTTAATGAAAGATAATGATTTTATAATTCTCAAATGTGTGTTTTGATGTAAGGGAAAATAAAAAATTCATGCCATCAAAAACATAACTTGTAAAAAAAAAACAAGTCTCGCAATTCAGTTCTTCTAGCGTAAAAAGTTATGAAATCCATGTAATACCAAGTCGGAGTCCTCCGTGACCATGGGTGCTGGAAAGTACCCGAAACGTCGGGAATTAAAAATCATTTAAAATTAAACGTTATAAAATCCGTAAAACTATTTTTTAAAACAATATTTTTATTCACTCGTATCGAAAACCTTTCATACATTCATGACAGAACAAATAATAGTACTACATACAGAAGTTGCACTTCATTGATGTTGACTGTTTTCTGACGTTTTAATAGCCTACATAATTAGTAATGAGATACATCACGCATGCAAGATAAAATAAACCTTATCGCTGCGCGCGACTGTTCGCTTTCAATCTTCCTATGTCACGGACGATATTTCGTGGTTATCCACGGCTTTTCAACAAATAGTAAAAAATACAGTACGTATATGGTACATTTTCATTATATTATATTTCATTTCATTTCATTTTGAATATATATGTAATTTACAACTGTATTACTTCCGTCTCTAAAATTACCGTTACTTAATTTAAGAATGGAAATAGCTCTAAATCCGACGTATTATTATGATTTCGATATTGTCTAAATGAATGTATTTTCGAAAATATACATATAAATTGCACTAAAACTTATACAACTATTTTATCATGTAACTAAATATACTAAACAATAAACAAAAATATACAGGTGTATACAAAAAGTCTATTGAGTTAATAACTTTGAAATTTACTATAACGTCGCTCGCCTAAAACGCTTTAGCCCTTACTGCATATGTAACCTGAGGTTCCGCGCGATTGTAGGTACATATTTATATCACGCAGGTAGCAAGAGTGACAGAGGTCTCATATCTATAATAATAATTAAACAAAAATGCTAAGCATTTAGTTAAAAGCCGACGTTTAACTAACGGGCTAGCTGTCCAATAAACCTGAGTAAACCATTTGGTTGCGATATATACAATACTGGTAAAAAAAAATGTTTCGGTACACGTAAATTACATTTTCTTTTCATTACAATTCTAAGTATCTACAGTTCTAACAACAAATAGATTCATTTAGGTTCACATTTAAAATGGCGTAGACAACAGTCTTCAACAACATAATTGAATCAAAAGGTACATTATATACATAAATACAGATAAACGATTTAGATGCAAACGTACAAATGTGATATGATCCTCTAAATTCGTACAATGCTATAGTATATAATAGTACATTTGTATAGAAAAGTATAGATTGGCGGACAGTTGGGGAAAAAAGATTATAATAGTAATATCAATCCACACAATCATTATATTTTAATCATAATATGTAAGCACCATAATACACAGGTATCATTTCACAATTGTTTTATCAAACATAAAATTACGCCTTTTGACGTGTTATTAATATTTTATGTCAAAATATAAACATGAATATTAATACATTTTCACCTCGACTTTACTTGTGACCTACTACTAGTAATTACAACTAACAACAGAATAGTTATAAGGAAGGCTACTGACCTGCAAGCACTATAATGACTAAATAAAGTCCATTACCTGTAATACTAAAACTGTAGCAAACTGTAAGAAACTTGTGACGGGTTTATTATTTCACAGTTCGTGTACACTGAGATACTTGATTAAGCAAGAAAACAAACTGGCAAGATTGATGTACAAATATATACAAGGTGTAAGTGTAAACACCGTTGTCACTAAAACCATAGGTAGTAGGCTTTAATATAAAAATATTTATCTGAATTTAAAAAAAACGCTATTTTCTATCATAAAATTTAAAAAGTTTCTGTCCGACATCGTCCGTAAATTCACGGATAACCCTATCTATCTCCCGCGCTAGCTACCTACACAACATTCAAATAAAAACACAATAGGTACACATAACCTGTGATGTAACTTTTCCTTCATACTTTCACTTTACTTCAAAAATTGAGGAATTAAGGAAAAATTGAGATTTTACCAAAGAAAATGTTATTTTTCATTAAATTTACGTTCTATAAGTGAACCCAAACCACTGGTTTCAAGGATAACGGTGTTTACACTAACAACCTGTATAACAAAATATTGGTTTTAATTATTGCCTCAGAGATTTCAAGTGATACCGAAATCATAATCAATGGGTGCGTTTGGCAGAAAAAAGCGCTAGCAAGCGCTTACAAGCGCTGAAATAGTTTTCGGCCAGGACACGAATGCTACTTCAGTAGCGCTGACACAATCCGCCATGTTGCTTATTTAATTTGTTTGTTTTGAAGTAGAGTTTATGAGTTGTTTTGTGCAATATTAGTTTCAAGTAATATAATGACATGAATAAACATATACATGTTATTAAAAATTCATGATCGGTTAGTTTTTAATATGAAAACTTTACAAACATATATTAAAATTAGGTTAGGTTCCCCGGTTAAAACTAACATCGTGTCCTGGAGGAAAATAGCTACTTACGATTTGACAGCGCTTACCGCTTACGATCGCCATTTTGCTTACAAGCGCTTGCTAGCGCTTTTTTCTGCCAAACGCACCCAATATTTCGACACGCACTCAAGCACACATCTTTCTTTATCTGCTCGTATGCTCACTAAAACCATGTTGTTGTGAGCAAATAATTTTATCATCATGAATCTATGGGGGAGGCCAATGATCAGCAGTGAACTTTGAGAGGTTGTAATTATGATGATATTTCAGGAATCAAAAATCTAATTTAACATGAGTGCCAAAATACACACACACTAGACAGACCGCACTGTGGACTATCCTTTAGAAATAAGAGGGGGCCAGTGCCCAGCGAACATATGATGGCTATAACTTTACTCTTAACTATTTTACTTTAGTTATCTTAAAAGTGAGAATAACAATAAACTATAATAAAAAATACATAGCAACAGTGACGTAAAAGAAAGTTGGACACAACCAGAAACTGTTAATAGGCTATAAATCTAAATTCCGATAAAGTTCATTTAACATACGTGTGTATAGTTAAAATCTCAGCGTACATGAAACTAATCATAAATCATAAAAATACGTTTAGATCCATGGGTATAACACCTACTGTTCTAATAAAAACAATAATGCTATCAAGCATCAAATATTTCAACACATAAACAAATACAAATATTTATCTACAAGTCAACATAGCAAGAAATATACAACGAATTCATTACGAACATAATAATTAGTAAATTGAATAACAAGAGGCTCATAAGAGGCGAAAGAAACATGGCATTTCATAATCACATAGTATTTTAGTAAATTACAAAAATATTTTCTTTTTATATCTATCACGACTAAACGCAGTCTAACACCATTGTCTCATACTAACAAAAATTATAAAACTTATAATAATACATGATTGTTTGCAACTTACGCAGCATGCATTCGTAACTAAATTAATACTAAAAAAAACTGTCAAAAAAGACCGGCTTGCTACAGTTGGATTTATAATAAAAATCAACTTTAAATAATTTTCACTAAGATATTATAAAACAGAAAACGATTATTAACTCATTAAAAACCACTATATATCTAATCATTATGATCCTGTCGAGACAATGCATTAGACAATCGATTTAAACACAACAATAAAACGAAGTGTGTTAAAAAGTTAAATAGTTATTTTACACTCGATTAGGCTTGTCTTTTGTGGGGTTACGTTTTAATATACTTAATATTTATTTCTGTACAGTTTTATGTAGAGAAATTTGCTTAGACAGTTAACATTTTAAATCTATTATCACTAAGCAGATGACAGAGTTTAAAAAGTTATTTCTGTCACATGAGAAGTTAGAAAGCGCCTAAACAAATCCACCAACACGATATAATTTCGCGCTATGCGCTGTACTAAACACCTATTATAATATCTATGAAGTGCGAGTATAACTAACTATAATAAATTCACAGACATCATTTCTTTTTCACAGTGGCACTACTCGCGCAATTATTAGACCGCGTTTGAACGCTGTCTTTTTTAAGAAGGCTGACTCCGAAAGCTGGACATTTCTTTCTCAATGCTTTGATTTTATATAGTTTATTGCCTTGGGAGTTTGTTGTCTCTTCGAAATTGTCAGGTGTAACGTCGGCTGTTATAATAGAATTGGATACACAGTCCATTGGTTCCGGACTACTTGACTTGTCCCTTTTCCGTCTAAACCTAAAGGGGGTTTCTAGAGAGTCCGCGGAAATGTTAGTTACGTTTGTGTCACTGGAAGACAGATCTTGAGTGGACTCCAGCCCACTCTTTGGAAGATTTTTTGGAAGCCTTTTTCTGGAGCTAGAATTTGACCGGATAATCAATTTCTTCCTACCGTTAACATTCGCTACAGAGCCTTTTGTTGAGTTGACGGTCTTCAAATTTGGCTCGGAGGGTAAACGGTTTTTGCCGTTCAAATGACAGTTCTCTGTCAAAGCCGATAGAGATGTTACATTACTAAGTGTGTTGACGACAGACGTGTCGTTTGCCGTCATTTTGCTCACACTCGCGGCTTTCCTCGTAAATGTTTTCAAAGGGCTGCTGCCGTGTGAATAGCTTAAAGTTGGCCGGGCAAGGTTGGCTCTTTGACCGTGAAAACTATTTTTGCCTGTAAACGATGACTTGACGCTGGCTACCAATTTGTTTGCTTGCGAATTCGCACTTCTCGTTGGCGGGAAAGTTGACGTTTTCGACGCATAATGCGATTTCAGGGTGGAGTTTATTAACCTTGGCTGAGGTTTTAAGTTCGTGTTGTTAGCATTGCGGATGTTATTCGTAGGCATCATGTAGTTCATTTTGGGTGTGAACACGGTTTTCGTTGGCAACATTGGTGTCGGCGTGGTTTTGTATTTTCCAATGACGGATGTTACGTTGTTCTCCGAGTCAGCTACGTTTGCGTTAAGTGCGTTCGCGTTGTCCAGCTATAAAAAAATAATTACAGATTAAAAATAACGATGGTTGACTGGCACAGATTGCTGTTAGCATTGAGTCCACCTTTGGTTCCTATACATTGTGTAAGGTTCAATAAAGAATAAAAAATAAAGATGCTTTAAACCCAATATAAAATGGTTGATAAATTATTATATAAGCTATAAATGTAGACTACTGAGAGCTTCGCGAAACTAAAAAAGTTATATGGTGTTATGTACTCTTTTAACTTTATTGATGATTAACTATAGGGAAAACAAGTCTGTATGGTCGAGGACCACACTAAAACCTAATTAAAAAAAATTATAGCCATATAGCATTTTACGATGCCACAAAAACTATGCTTTTAAGTTTTAGCTCTCAGTGCATTCGATCCTCCATTACTTAGGTAACTTAAAGGAAATAAATCCGAGAACTTATTATATTATATTATAGAAAACTATTCTAATTTATTAAATCAAACTCTCTCTTGATTATAATTTTTATTATTGTACATTACTCTATCTGCCAGATGCAGCAATTAATTCGCTGATGTATAGTCAAGGAGCTCCACGCGCGCTACCTACCTTATTCATATTTTTATTGCTATGCAGTATTGACTGCAGGGAAACTGGTTTGTTGTCACCATTTGGTTTTTCGGGCACGTCCCTTGTTTCTGGCGGCAGGTCGCAGTAGATGCCACGCGTAAATACCGGGAACGAAGTTATATTGTGGCGGCGACGGTACGCCTCACCTTCTGCGTGCATTCTGGGTTGGACACTAAAAATTTAACAAAATATGTTAACTTTTTCTCCAAGTTGTGCCAGTTCCAGTAATAGATTCAAAATTATAATAGTTAGAGGATAAAAAGAAAGAAAAGAAGCTACCTAAAAATTGAACAGTATAGCTTTTAGAAATTCACTTATGTGGCTTTTAACCTAGAAATATTATGGCAATGTGAGCAAATTTAAAAATATAATTTACGAAAGTATAATTTACGATTTTTTTAATGAAAAGAAAGATTAACGTGTGGTGGCCAGCTGGCAGCCCATATCATCCCATAACTGTCGTAAGAGGCTACTATGGAAATTGCTATAAGAGCCTCAGACCTCATCGCCCCTCAAAGACGGTATTAATAAGTGTGAGCCAGTTGTACCCAGATTAGCGAACTGGAGCAGTGGTAAATAATGTGTTAGATACTGCGAGCGCCATTCTGTGTACCATTCTTGCATATATATTGTTGCGCACCTAAGTTGATGTCTGGTACCTGGCACTAGCGCCATCTTGTGTCGGGGAACAGAGCGAGGAGAGCTTTCTAGAAAATGTCATGCTGGAACTTTCCGCCTCCAGCGCCATCTAGTATCGAATAGAAGAACTAAGCTTTCTGGAAAACTCCACACTCAAACTTTCTCCAACTAGTCGGTCGGGACCGGTATTTGCTGGACTATTCTAGATGTTTCGGTGGAAAAGGCCTATTTAAAGCCGTTGAAAGCCGCGATCGGGGCAGTATTGAATCAGCGATACGAGCGAAGCTTTCGGAGCGAAATAAAGCGAAATAAAGTGAAATAAAGTGTTAAGTGTGATTAATTATTAGTTTGATTTAAGTTTTAATTGGTGTCAAGTAGTTAAAGTGTCAATCTTGGTAATTCAATCGGCAGTTTTTATTGTCACGAACCTTAAGCTCGTAACAATATTATGGAAAAACCTTCCTAAAGAGGTCCATGACTTACAGTCTAATAAAGAAATAGAATACGAATGCAACTCTAGTTAGGCGTTTTTGCCCATGTTAAAAACTCAAAAAGCCTAAGGTTTAATCAAGTCATAATAAGAATAAAAAGCGATACAGATCAGTGAGCTGAAATGGAAATGGGCCAGCTGTATACCCTTTAGACTTCCGAATCTTAGAACAGACCACTGATAGGGAAGAATGGTTCCCGAGTTGCAGCCTCGTACAATAAGAATTATAGTAAGTGAGCCGCGGTAGCTCAGATGTTTAGCGCTCGACGTAAATTTCACAGTACGCGAGCAAGCAGGGTTCGATCCCCGCTCGCACCAATGACATTGTTAATTGTAATTTTAAGTGCTGATTTACTACGTGCTCAACAGTGAAGGAAAACATCGTAAGGAAACCTGCATGTTTGAGAAATAAGAATTTTTTTTAAAGACATGTGAAGTTAGCCAACGCGCATTGAGGCAGCGCGGCAGAAACTTCCTTGCCCAAAAATCCTCTTAGTAATGAGAGGAGGCCTGTGCCCAGCAGTGGGACATATATTATAGGCTTATTATAGGCGTATATAACTTCAACTTTAACTAATAAGCTTAAGGAAGTCTGCTTATGTGATGTAATAAAGTCTTGATACAAGTGACTGAGAACCATGTTTTAGTGATATTCTTTGGGGAAGGTTCTGGAGTGATTTGCGCAAGGCTGTTATTGGTGAAAAAATGAATGAATGAGCGGTACGAACTTCTCGAGGAACCACTGCTGGTGGCCGATGACGGAACCGGGTCGGCACAGCCGCAGCCAGGCGATGGCCTCGCGCGCCGTGAAGCCATGGTGCTTCATCATGTAGCACGCGATCAGGGTGCCAGTGCGCCCCAGCCCCGCTGGATATTTAATTCTAGTTTACTATTCATCATTGCGATACGACTGCTTCTATTATTATAGTATTACATATATAGTGTTCTCGTCTAGTTGCTATGTTAATGTTATTCATAATTACTTGTTAAATATATAAATATATACTATATTCAATAAGATAGAACCTTTTTTTGCGGGTAGGTATTTAATACAATATAGCTATTAAAGTGCTCTCGTAATCTTTTATGATATAAATATAAACTGTTTTCACTTGTTTACATAGTAAATAACATTTTTGATACCACTGCTTTAATATTGCCAAATGTCATGGATGTAGAGTATATTCAGATAGAGCCTATTTATTATCGTGTTAACAATACAAGTCAACAAGAATAAATAAAAAAATAAATAAAAAAGATAGTATAAAGTATATAATATTAAGTAAGTTCCTTAAGGTTGCCCTAGTCGATGGCACGAAGTGGTGAGCGGGGCAAAAATGCATGCTATCTCAGCCGACATCTCGTGTGAAAGGGATAGACGCTGTGATGAGCAGTAAGAAGCTAGTGCGCACACACATACGCACTCGAATGACGCAATGCGCGACGGCATCATCGCGTACCTAGGTACCTATGCGATTCATTTTAGAATAATAACATAAACTCAAACGGCAATTGTGAGCTTCGTGCCGCAATGGCTTAGCAATGAGTAGCTGCGCCGTTCGCCGCGGGTTCGAATCCCCCACGGAACAAATATTTTGTATGGACTACAAATAGTTGTTCCGGGTCTTTGTCCTTGTGCAATTTATATTTGTAAACTGCCTCCACGATACTGGAGAAAATCCTACTGTGGGGGTAACGTATTTTAAAAAGAGAAAGGAGAGAGAAAGCAAATTGGTGTTATTGTAACTTAGGATCTGTTGTGTGAAACGTAATTATTATGAACCCAATTTATGTACTTAGTTGTTATGATGAAAGTTCTTATGTGAACTTAAGTAGATGTTGTTATTATATAATAATTCCATTGAATTGTTTTTACCTACTTTTTAAATGACTTCGAAAAAATGAGGTGGTTCTCAATTCGTTGGTTTTTGTTTATGTATGTTCTGTCCCCCGATTTCTCGAATATGCTTGAACCGATTTGGAAAATTATTTTTTTTTGTTTGAAAGGATATATTTTCCAGATAATCCGACGGTAATCGATGATGATGAGATCAGGGTCTGATGATGGGATCTTGGAGAAATCGGAGGCACTCTTCAATAAATGACAGCAAATCAACCGCGATTGCTGCTATCGGCTATCTATGCATTCTTTACCCAATCACACAATATAGTATCACGCCTGTACCCACTAAAGGGACATAACTCTAAACTAAAAACGGTAACATAAAAAACTTTTTTTGAAAAACATATAACAATTTCTAGAACAAACACAAAAAAAGTGTAACATAATTATGTTTCCTTTATGTTTTTGTATTTTACTGTAGGTTATGCAAATATTACTGTAGGTACTATGTATTCTAAATAGGTATTTACTTTCCATAGCTAGTTAGCTATAATAGCCCGCAGGCAACTCCCCGACCCCGAAGTATATGTCAGCCAGTGTCGGGATAACTGCTTTCTCGACAGCGCGATTTTGATGTGAGTGTGGCTTTTATATAGGTTAATTAATAAAAAAAATGTTAGTTTGTAAATTGTTTATTGATTGTTTGTGTTCAATAGCGGTTTGAAATATTCTCTTAGTACTTAGAAAGTTATCAACAATAGGCATTGTGTCACTGCAGGGACAAGCACAAACGTCTATCAAAATAGTAACGTATATAAACGGAATACTAACAGCATAGACTTCCTTACAGAAGTCCAAAGAACACGTCTAGGCAAGGTAAGTAATTAGAAGAAAACTACAATTTAGAGATCGATTGTAAATCAAATTCACAGTACAGACACAATTAGCGAAATATGAATAAAATTTTGATTTATTTTATGATAGATAACGCTAGTTGAAAACTAAACAATGTATGGAAATGGCATCACTGAACGAGTCAGGTGGTCAGTCCAAACAAATAAAAGGCGCGATTGTAGAAAGAAATTCGTTACGAAACGTTTGTAGGCTAGGGGGCTTGGCCTGTTTATGCTATTCATAACGAAGGCTATAAAATATGTAGGTACAACTTAGAAACTAAATCCTATGTGTACTTACCTGTATTCATAACCCAATATCTAAGGTAGGTTATTCTGTAATAAATTAAATCTAATCCAAAATATATTATAATACCATAGCGAAGCTACTACTATTTTATTTAGTAGTAGCTTATATAGTAGTATAGTAAATTATATATAAAAAATATGAGTATGTCTGAGGTAAGGTTAAATATAAACAAATATTTTGCCAAGTGCGAATCGGACTCCCGAGCTTCCGAGATTACAAGATTTAAATACCTATACATATTACTATCGATCAAAAAAAGCCAAAAATACACGTTTCTTTTTCTAGTAGAAAATCCTTTAATTTCAAATTTATTTTTACCACTTGCTGTTATAGCGGCAACAGAAATACACGTTCTGTGAAAATTACAACCATCTACCTATCTATTACGGATCATGAGATGCAGCCCGCTGATAGACAGACACACGGACAGCGGAGGCTTCGTAATAGGGCCCTGCTGGTTACCCTTCGAGTACGGAATCCTAAAAAGTACTAAGTTGTCCACTCACATCTGTATGATTCTTTCTTCAAAGGACCATATTAGCCTGGTTCTCGTATGACATGACCAATGTAATACCTGGACTGACCTCTCTGAGTTTGTTTCGGCAGATCGGGTGCTTCTTCTCAGTTTCATGTTTTTGTTGTGTTAAAGTGTTTTTAAAAAAAAACAACTTACAAAACACATTTTATTTATCATTGACTGCCCTTCTTAGATCATTATGTACCTACTTACATAAATTACATTAGGTATATTAGGATATGATATTCCTATACGTAAGCACGATTATCGAAAATCTAAAAATTAGGTACCTATTCTAATTAAATTAATAGATAATTTTAAGATTTTCGATAATCGTGCTTATCTATGAGATGTTTTCGTAAGTTAGCAAATTAAAGTAGTTAAGTACCTACCTAATGTACTACCTGTATCGAAAGTTCATTATTATGTACCTACCTGTTTTCAATTTTAACTAAATGTGCTTCAACAAACTTATGGGCACATTTTAGCAGCTATATTCACCCCGGCTTCAGCAATGGACACGAACAAAAAAAGGAAGCAATTTTACTAAATAAAGATGTAGATAATATGTAGGTATTACAACCATAAATAGATAGCAGCGGCTAACCTAGTGAGTATGTGTGAGTGCGCGCTGCGTCCCCCCTCCGTCCGTCCCACTGATCGGGGAAACAATTTGTAGCGAAAGGCAAGATGTTTTATAACAAAAACGGGCGCGCGAAATTTTATAAACAGACCTTTGGTAGTCTGGATGTAACGAAAACTCTATTGAATGTATCTGTTTAAAATAAAATTATTTGCATTTTTGAATAACTAATCTATCCCTGTATGGTAACTGTTTTGCAATTTTCGTTCTTCTTATGGTATTTATTTCCGCCCAAAGATGTGTTAAAAATAGTGTTGAAATTCGGAATTTTCGACGCTTATAACTTTTAAATATACTCTTTTTTTAGTTTTTTGTTTCCATACAGGGCTAGATAATGATGAGACAAATTGAAATCATTTTTTATTTTGAACGTACACCATCAAACAGTGGAGTTATCGCCGGACTACGTTTGTATGGAAGAATAAGCGACTAGTGTACCCTTAAAAGAAGGTAATGGCTCCTGTCACTAACTTTATTTTTTTTAAGCTAGAGCTGCACTGATTTATAAATTGACTAGCTTGCCAGGAAGACGTTGATCTGCCCTTTTCGGCGACACTTTGATTAAAAATCCTTAAATTCGCAAAAAAAATGTGGGTCACTCATGGGCAAAAAAACTATCCTATCTCTCAAGTTGGAGCAAACTGCACACGGTGTGTAAATTTGATTAAAATCAGTAGTTTAGGAGTCCATCGCGGATAAACAGTGTGACACGTAATTTATATATATTAAGATGTAATTGTTGCAATGAAGATTTTTCATCATAATTATTTTTCATATTTTTATTATCAACAACTAAGTATTACTAGGGTATTACTAGATGTAAGTGATATGTCACCTTTTGTGTCTAGGAGTGTCTATACCCGGTTACAGATTTCTACCGCCAACACTTCTGATTGATAAGAGAGACATTATATACATAGTTATAGGCTGTGAGGAATTTCACACCTGCCATCAGTGATAGGAAAGTTGTTCAAAACGACTATAAATCAATAGCACGCTAATGACTATAAACTATAAATTTCTAGCGCGCTATTAAATACCCTATGTTATAGCGCGCTATTTATAAGAAAGCGTGTAGGGAGCCGGTGCGCGTTAAGTTTTGCAGCACGTTATATCTCTTAGCACGTTACATTACATGTTGTTCATTGGATAGATCGCGTGCTATATAAGAACATTATTTTGTAATAAGTCGCATTTTAGACTAAAATGAAATGAAGCGATAAAGAAAAACCAATGCACGGTTTTTCATACTTTTCAGGCTTACTACTTTCTATAATCCTAAAAATATTTTCAAGTCATGTACTTTTTAAAATAGAATTAATTTTATTTTTAGAATCGAAATAAAATTAATTATTTTTTTATAATTGATGTAAACATTATTTTAACCTTAATATAAATTATAAATCAAATAAAGGTGTATTTAAAAGATTATTTGAGTCATCTAGTTTCAAAACCCCCTAAAATCAACCTTATATTATTATATGAAAGCGTTTTATTAGTACTTCAAGTTTGGCCATTCAGTTAGTGTCAAATCCATCTAAAACACTAACAAAAATTGCTACAAAGTCAACGATTGGAATCAAAAGCCACTAAAACCTTGCATGTGGCTTTCACAAGCCCCTATAAACTGACCGACCAATAGTAGCGCGTCATTTTTGACACGTGACTCTACCTTAACTATGCAAACAAGATGGCGATTTTTGTTGTGTGGTGTAGATCAGTGTTTGGTAATTTAAAGATTTTATGCGTAAAAAATGGAAGACTTAATGAAATTTGTGAGGAAATGTGATCCAAAAAAGACAAGGAAACGATCTGTGAATAAAGCAACCTGGAAACGTGAGATCCTACGCGAAAAACTGTACGTAATTTTTCCTTTAAAATCAGCATCGACATTAGCAATAATGGTACTATGCAGTAGGTACCTATGGAATATAAAACTGCAGCATTTTCTATTTTAATATTGTTTTGTTATTCATGTAAATACGAACGTTTACCTTCATATATCTTTTGTATGTATTTTTATTTATTATGCATCATTTGGAGTGTAGTAATTTTAATTATTTTTGATAAATTTAGAAAAGATACGTGTAGTTGGTGGATATGTGGTAACACAGAAGCCATAACTAAAAAAATATTGACCTACTGTTAAATACCTTCATTAACTTTTGTTAATGTTGATTATTTTTAGTTCAAAATCGCAATTTTTTAAGTCCGAGATTGTCTGAAAGAAGTAGCTCTTAGTATTAATTCTTTAATTTTTGGAATTTCTTCCTACTATCATATTTTATTAGCAACATTTATTTCTGAAATTTTTATTTAAAATGTTATTTTGGGTTTAGATACAAACCCTCAAGCTTGCCGCAGTTTCCGCAGTGTGGACACAAGAAAAAGGCGTTTCGATGTAGTGAATTATCATGTCAAGATATAAGGAAATTCCACAAGAATTTCTATAAGTGTGCTACGAAAGTGAAGCAGGACTGTTTTATACTGAAATATTGTAATATGTCAGAAGCTAAGTCATTTAAACCTAACAGTAAAAGAAAAGTTGCAATTAGGTATACTATACTTAGTAAAAATACGACCAAACTACCAGTATGTCAAAAAACTTTCATGAGAGCACTAATAATAAAGAAAGGTCGAATACAGGGCGTAATGAATAGATTTTTATGTAGCGGAGGCGAAATGCCAGAAGAGAAACGTGGAGGTGACAGGAAGAGAGGAAAATACGAAGCAAAAAGATTATCCGTCGAATGGTTCATCGAATCATTTCAGGGACAAGAGAGTCACTATTGTCGTTCGAAAGGTATCAATAGAATATATCTTCCTTCAGGTTTGACAATACGTAAAATGTGGCGTATGTATAACGCTGCCCTTGACGAGGATTTGAGAGTTAAACAAAGTTTTTTCAGACATATTTTTAATTCTAAGTATAATATAGGCTTTGGGAATCCTAGGACAGACGTGTGTTCAACGTGCATTGAACTGTTAGAACGCATAAAAACGGAGAAGGATGCTTCCAAGAAAAACATACTTATGGTCGAAAAAACAATTCATCGCCTTAAATACAAAGCCTTCTATGCAATATTGCAAGAAGAATATGAAATTCTTCAAACCATAACCTTCGATTGCCAAAAAAACCAGGCTATACCTAAAGTTCCGGATCAATCTGCCTACTACAGTCGTCAAATCAACTTTTACCACGTCGCCATTGTTGTAGGAAATTCCAAGGCTAAACTGGACAAAAATAACATTCATTCCTACTATTGGGATGAAACTTCACACTGCAAAGGTAGTAATGAAATATTAAGCGCAGTTTACGATTTCTTAAAAAACTTTGAATTCGGAGATAAAATAAATATTCTACGAATAGTGTCCGACGGTTGCGCCGGACAAAACAAAAATACAGGCATGATAGCTATGCTCGGTAAATGGCAAAATAGAGCTGATATTCCCTGTTGTAGGTCACTCCTTTATACCTCCAGATAGGGTGTTTGCCAAAATTGAGAAAATATTGAAAACTAAAGAAGTGATAACCTCTCCATCCGAATATGCAGCTGTCTTAGAACAAAATGGTATGTGCAAAGATCTAGCATCAATTCCTGTATTTGATTGGAAAAAAAGTTACGAGTCCATCATTAAACCTACATCTTGGCATTTTCAGTTTATGAAAGCAAAAAGGTTTTTTTATTACAAGAACGAAAACAGCAAACATTTTAGTACAGGGCGAAGAGACGTATAGAATTGAAACACGCGAAAAAAGGACAATCACAAAAAAAAATCACTATGATATCTCCTCAAGTAATCCAGCCAAATCGTGTTTACATAAAAACGTAAAACTTCAAGACGTCGATAGACTTCTTAAAAAACATTATGGAGATGAGTGGATAAATTTGGAAGAATTGATTTTTTTTAAATTGTAATGGAGAGAACCGCGAAAACGGAAGACTTTATGAGATTGTCAGAAGAGACTGATTTATGTGAACCATGATTTACGGAAAATATTTGTCACGTTTAAATTCTTTCATTTTTATTATATTTTTTAATAGTAAATTAGGTACCATAAAATCTTTTGTTTCATGCCCGAAACAGATTTATCACTATTTTTTTATATTATCAATCAAAAGAAATTATTTTATTCTGGATTTTTATGAGATTTAATGAAAGTTATATTCACCTACTTTCTTATTTTGATTAATCTTGGTGGATGGCGATATCTTGTATAACACCATCGTTTGTTAAGATATTGTCAGTTGCAAAACCCACTAAAAAGTGACATGTTACTATCAAATTCCTCTTATTTCAGGAGTAAGTTTCATAAGCCGCTAAAATAAAATAAAAAACCTCCATATTTTTGATTATTTAACTGATATGTTGCTGAAAAGGAATTTTGAAGTGTTGGTATATTCTGTGGGTTTACATAATACAAAAAAGTTTATTGTCTATATCATTTATCGATGACGAGAAGTTTTTACGAGTTTGAGGAAAATAAGCAAAACTTATTTTAGTGGCTTTTGAAGCTAGACGACTCATTTATTGTATTTATAAAAATCAATTATTTACATACACTATTATATACACTTTTGTATCTATATTTTATTTACATTTGAAAACATTAGTTAGGCTTCTTTTATCACAACTGTGTCCTTTGATTACTTATAAATATACAGTATGCACTAATTAAACAACGTCTAATATTAAATTAGGTCGCGCGCGATGAATAGCGCGCTACGAGATTAAATTTGCGTCACACGTCCTCTCCCAACAGCGCTGCTGCTAGAACTAATTGCCGCTAGATATTAATATTTAATACTTAATAGCGCCAAAGCTATGGCGATAGCGCAATAGCGCCATGGCGACTACTTACATAACACGCGCTATGTGTTATGAAGAGATAGCGCGCTATAATATGGCGCTATGCGCTATATTAACCACTATTAAGTGATAGCAATATACATGCCTAATATGTTTAAAGTTAATATCAGGAATCCATAGGCTACAATAATCACTTACCGCCAAGTGGTCATTATAATATTTAAAAAAGTAAGGTAAGTAGTTTACCTTTACAGTGCACGGCGACAGCACCTTTCGCTGCTTCCGCAATCCGTATAAATCTATTCACAATGAGATCAGAGGGCACAGATCCATCTACGAAGAACAGTTCTCTATGCTCGAAACCGTGCGCAGTGAATTGCCTTGCGTCATAGGACTTTTTGTTCAATCGCACGACGGTAGTGACGTGGTGGGTTCGAAAGTAATCGTGGTAGTGCTCGGGACTGTGGAGCGGATAGCCACGATCCAGTCGCGATCTATGGTGGGGACCAGAGAACGCAAGCATTTTGTCCGGAATGATCCAATTTAAGTCACCGTTTTCTACTTTCTGAAAAATAATGAATAACGATGACTGTACAAATTATCCTTTATTGTTTATTGCTATAGAATATAAGTTTTAAGCGACTTCTTAAATGCGATATTCACTATGTTATCTCATTTAAAGGTTTAAAACAGTGTATGGGATGTAGATCTAGACAACACACAAGTACACTAATAAATAAAAATAAATGTTTGTTTGTTCGTATTTTACGCGTTGCCACCCCGACCATCAAATTGCGGTAAAACTTCGGCAGCAACATTATAGGCATAGTACAATTAAGTAACACCATGTGGCGCGCGTATCGTATCGAAAAATTTATTTGAAAGTCATATATAGTAAAAAAGTAAAGTTACAGCCTATATACGTCCCACTGCTGGGCACAGGCAGGTTTTAGGGCAAGGAATAGTCCGCCGCGCTGCCCCAATGCGTGTTGGCGAACTTCACATGTCTTCTTTCTCTTCTTTTTTTTTCTTATATCTCAGACATGCAGGTTTCCTCAAGATGTTTTCCTTCACCGCCGAGCACGTGGTTAATTTATATATAATTCAATTGCAATAAACGTGTTATCATTCCTATACAATATAATTCTTCCAAATGTAAAACGATATTTCCACAACGATTTCTTCATCGGCAGTTACCTTATAGTTTACTAACAGTTACATGTCTTTATTGTACTCATATTTAAAAAAAATAATTTCATTCAGAGTCGTTAGTGCAGAATAAAGTTAAAAAAATCGAATTTTACTTCGATGACACTAACATTTAACTTGTGAGGAAATCTGTTTAAAACTAGGAATAAATCTAGAACAAAGTTAACAGTTGTATCTCAAAAATTTAGAATAGATCCATTTATGAAACTAAGATACAATTAATACGAAAGTTAGTCTACTATCAATATATCATACTGCATTACAGAATATTTATCTTTTATTCAAAAACTTATTCTAACATATGCGGACCTACCTCATAAAACAAATACTGTTCGGCATCGAAATGCTGGAAGTCGAAAAAACGTGCATCATGCGCCACTTTCAGACCATGTAGTACGTCCAATAGAGAGATGTCGAAGAGTGGCGGGCCTCCAGACGCGTCGCGGAAAGTCAACAGCGACCATTCTCCTCCGTCCGTTAGTTGCTTGTACACTGCTGCTGGGGACCTGCCCAGGTATATTATCTGAAAGTTAGTACAAAAATTTAAATATTTTACGCCTTTTGGCTCCACAATTTACTAGAAAATCAGATTACTTCTGATTTTCACCAGTGTGATGGTATTGGAACTGCACCGATCAACCTGCCTATGTTCCTGTGATATATTATATACTCGTACCTGTGACCTTTTATGAACTGCGTCATTTGCCCGCATTCTTTAAAATGACTACATCTAGCTAACTGACACCATCAAATTTAAGAGACAGTGTAAGAGTGAATGTAACATTACGTGAGATATTGATTAACAATTGTCAAAAATATCCTCCGAATTATCGCACTAAGAAACATTTATTATACAAAACTATTGGTAATAAAAGACTGCTATTGCAGAATGACATTGAAAATGAATACTAAGAAAATACAAATTCAGTAAAACCTAAACTAATACTTAGATCTTAAGTGGTTTAAAGCAAATATATCCTAATTAAAAAAAAACATACCTGGTAACTTCCAATAAGGTAGGCAGCATTAAGTCGTAAGGTTTCATTGTCACTGCTATAGAACACAATCTTTTTCTTCGGATTCCTCTCCAATTCCTCATTGAGCTTGTTGCAGAACTGATACAAATGGCACAGGTGGTACGGTCCGAAGTCGAAATAAAAGTTCTCGTAGATGATCTCATCTTCTATATGGAAGTATTTACTGTTACGCGTAGGTTTCGGTTTGTAGCCGGTTTTTAGTGTTGCAAAGTATAATCTGTCTGAAAAATAACATTGACCGAAATGAGAAGAGCTATAAATGAAGGAAATATTTTTTGGTAACGTGTTCATTTAGTATGGAGCAGAAGTAGGTAGCATAACAGCATTGGTGATAAGCACTGACCTCACATACAGTAACAATTCAATCATTAATTGCAATTTTAAGTGTCGCTTTACCATGTGTAAAAAATCTAGAAGAAGTCTGCATTTTCAAGAAACTTAAAACATTTCAAGGACGCGTAAAGTCGTGGCGGACTCGGGTCTGAAACCCTTTCAGAAATGGGAGGGGTATTGTTTTTAGTAATTAGACACTTTAAATAAAACCACTTATACGGATTTTATCGCGTTTAATTATTTTTAATTCCCGACGATTCGGGTGATTTACTGCACCTACGGTCACGATGGGGACTGAGATGTTTGACGTCCCTATGTCATAGTTAGCCCGGTTACCTTCCGTTTTCGAATATTAGTTTTTGGTCCGATTTACGCGGAACGAGCTTACAGTATCTGGAAGTCTTGCAGTGGTAGGGTTTGGATTCAATTTTGTTAATTATAGGATCCCAAGCAGATGGCACCACCCAACCATCTTGTCTATTAAAATTAGGATGTTTTTTTTTAATTTCAATAGCCTCGCGTCCACCCTTGGTAGGAATCGGTGTTCTTTTGCGAGGATTTTCAAATCTGATGTAATGGTGGAAACGATTTTGATCATGTTCGCAGACTGCAGACTTCCCGGAGCGTCGGTGCTTCACATCAGCTACATGTTCTTTCACGCGGGTTTTTATAGATCTCATTGTCTGTCCTATGTATGTCCTATGTAAGAGACCCACATTCACAATCTAGCTTGTACACTCCTGCATCTTGTAGAGGAATATTACTCGTGATGAGTGGTAAAAATAAAAAATACTACAAGCCGCCGAGGAAGATTAGTGGATTACATACTGGTCTCGAGTTGGAATCCCGTGTTGGGCCAAAATTCAGCCAGAATTGGATGTCTGTAATTATTTAGTTTTTTTTTTTTTAATTCACTAAGAAATGATTCAAGCTTATAATAAAATATATGCATGAGCATTGCATGCAATGCATTCCTAAAATAACATTATGTTGATAAAAGTTTACTATCATTCGAACTTATTATACTTATATTTAAAATTTGATGGCCACAAATTGTTTATGATTGTCTACATGTTCCTGACTATTGTATTTGACGATGCTAAGAAGTGGATTCACGTCAGATTACCTTCGCGTTCAGCAAGCTATCAGAAGTCAAGGCGAGAGTGAGCCCCTGTTTATACGTACATTTCCGGCATTATAATATATTTTGTTTTTAATACACAATTTTGTTTGACAATAGGATATCAATTAAGTTGACAACTCAAATTTTTCAGAAGTTATCGCCATAGTATGAATCTTGGACAAGGATATCAATATGATAAAAAAGTATTATTCTAAAAAGAAACAACTTTAAATATTTACGACGGCTCCGTGGTGCAGTGGCTTAGCAATGAGTTGAAGCGTTACGGGCCGCGGGTTTGAAACCTGCACGGAACAAGGATGTTTGTTCATTGTGAAATTTATGGATGTAAACTGCAGCCACGATATAGTAGAAAATCCAAGTGTGGACGTAACGTTTTTAAAAAAAAAAGGGCGTTTAATAGGGGAAATCGCGTCTTAATACACAGTTGGATCAACCATTCTGCATATGTTTTCGTCACATGCCGACACTGAAAAAAATTCTTTAACAAATGTGTAAAACCCTACACACTGCTGGTTTACTGTATACCTTTTTAACTTTTTCACAACATGTAATAAATTACAGTCATGAATCTCTTTTTCGAAGGTCCCCTTTCATAAAGAATAAATAAGTTTTATGTACGTGATCAGTCAATTTCGAACTTGAGTAAGTCGATATCTCATCAAAATGAATGAAAGCAATTCAAACTTTTCAAGTTTTTGCACTGACTTCGATTAAACTATTAAAATAAGCTTTGGATTTTTTTTAATTTATAATGGTAAAACGGCATCTGTTTAAAAAATATGAATTTATAAAACAAGAATATCAAAGTTCATTAATCCCAGCTTATCAAAAGTCCAATGCTGAACATAGAACTCTGTAGCTGGAGTTGGCAACCGCAGTTTTTAGACACGACAGACCCTCGGGATGGTGTGTAGTAGTAGATTCTCTTACGCTGTATATTTTAAATACGTTTTAGATTTTACATCAATCTTTTTGAGTTTGTGGCAGTCTACCGCACGATACGGGCCTTTCAGAAGGCTTATACTTTTTTATATAACAAGGGTGACAAACAAGCACACAGTCCACCTGATGGTAAGTGAATGCTGTGGCCCATAGACGTCTACATCTATCCTCGATAACGAATCAAAAACGTAGATGCGTTGTCACCCTTTAGGACTAAGATGGAACTCGTTTCCAGTGAAAAAGGGTCTCAAGATCTCTACACTCACCATACAAAATACAGCAGTATTAAGCTGCTACTTTACGCTGGTATTCTGTTAGAGCGTGGTCCTTCCCCGGTCGAGCCGACCCATTCGTGCTACAACTATAATATAGATGCAGCCTGGCTCTGTCACGTATGAAACTTAGCCCAATCTTTAGCTTCACGCATCTAGTTGTTTTCAGTTTTACGTTACTTTAGACTAAATTCTTTTATATTTAAGTATACTCACTATAAAATTAACTTTAATCAGTAAACGTTATTAACCTACCAGTAACACTCTTGAATTTAAGTTAAAGAATTCATGTTAATTTATCCATTAAGAGACATTCTATTTGTACAAATAAAGCACATGAAACGCTATTCTAACAATAACTCTCACAAGCTAATACCGAAACTGAAATAGGTATAGTGCGTTGATCTTACAATACATTCCAAAAGGATCACAAATGTAGTTGAAATACGGACAATAAATTACAATCATTACGAAATAATTATATTTAACACGTTTATTTCACTGTAGTTTCCTTTTTTATTGAAGTGACTACGATCTACAACAGTACGTACAGTCCACGTTGAGTTAAGTGGCTTATTTCAGGCATGGCCATTTGCAACAAACTTCAAAGAAAAGGCTGCAGTGTCACCTCTGTGTACTAAGATGGAATGCCTCACAGCAGCCTGTAACTATCCCGACTCTCTTTATCTTTCAGACCAGAACTCAGCAACAGTGTACATGTGTGTTACTGTGTTATGACTTTCGTGCGTGAATAATTGAGCCGTGCCTGCCGAAAAGGATGATTGGTGGTATCTACTAAGAGCGACTCCTACACAAAAAAGGATTTCTACCATCTAGGAGAGACCTACCACCTTTCTGTTTGGCGATAAGCATGACGAATAATAAGACACGAATACAACTAGTATTCGTGTCTTAATATAAGAAATATGGAGAACCATTGGTGTGAAATGGTTCATGTTATCCATTCACTCTTCCATTAGCCCATAAGTTTTCTGCTAGACTTATTAACTACGCTTAGAACGCTATCGCAGTTCTGTGTAATTCTAGCAACGTAACCTAAGTGGCGAAATAAATTAGCGATTTGGCTTTCCGGATAGTTGAACCAACGTCTATCAAGGTAGAGGAAAATGAACTGGATGCAGGATATGGTGGAAATCATATTGTGGATAGAATATTAACATTAGATAGGAATAAGTAGGGATTGGTGTAGTAAGTGGTAGATCGAAGCAGTAAGTCTATGAAAATTAAGAATAACTGCAGTGGCAAAAATTTTCTTTTCTCAAATTACCGTGTTTATGTACATATTAGTAAATAAAGAGAAAGAAAAAGTAAAAATATAGGATATCGATGTTTAACAAACAAGAAAACAAGTGTTGTCACTTCATTATGTTTCATACTATAGATAGGTTCTAGATAGCGCGCAATACTTTACATACAAGAGATACTGAAATCAATTTTAGAGTCAGAATTCTTTGTTTTTTTTTGTTCGTCTTTTATTAAACCAATAAAAAATTGACAGTTTAGTAAAATATCACGGTAATACTTGTTGACCTTTGACCGCAGACTGAATCTAATTCACAGAAACTAAGGAAATTACCGTTTATATAAAATGGACACACAGGTTCAGGATGCCCGGGGTTGTTTATCAGTTTCCCGTGCCTTAACAACTGTGGATTAGTAAGCTGAAGTGGCCAATGGGCCGGTCATATGTATAGCTCGAAGACCTGCGATGGGAATAAATGTACTGGTAATCGAAGTGTAGGGCGGCCCCCCTCGGTAGATAGGAGTGATGACTTGGTAAAATATGCAGGAAGTCGCTGGATGTAGATGGTTTAGGACCAAACTTTGTGACATTCCGTAGGGGAGGCTTCTATTTATCAGTTGACTAGTCAATTGCCGTAAAGACGAAAGATGAACAAAGTAGAAAGTTTTGCAATTGAATGGGTGGCAATATTGAAAAATATTCCTCTAATATGTACTCGAACGCTGTCTGCTGGTAATTGTTTAATTTTGTTATGAACAATTTTAATTTACAGTTATTAAATTTTGCAACAATTTAAAATTAAATTTATTAAGAAAATTCATTGGAAACAAAGTGAAAAACATGCCCTAGTTTTTCGTCGGCTTTCATCTTAATTGACGTTCCCTAGACCAAAAAATTAGTATAAATTGAATTAAGTATTTTGACCTGGGTGGTCTGTGATTTTGACTGACTTCAATCACACTAATTGATTACTGATGGATAACGCTAAGCACTTTTTGTCGTAAACGTTACGTACGTTTTTCGGTATTCCGAAGGTGTTAAAACACGTGCGCGAGAGCGCGGTGTCGAATTGAAACGTCTACCTGTTAAAATGTTTGTTACTAAATAAATAAAATTATCCAGTTAAATAATGGAGCAGGTTAGAAGAGTAAATAAGTCACAAATACCTTTAAACAGGTTAAGTTACATTCTAAATCAGTAGAAATAAAATATTATACGAAAGCAACACAATAAAGAAACCCGCTACGTACCTACCTAATTTTTATTTTCATATACTTACGCTTGCTTTTTACATCGGATGTCTAAAATATTACACTATATACTTTACATGTAAATTTCGACGACCGTTCGGATCACAACTCTTATTGGCGAATCCCACCCAGCCTGAACGCCGTATCTACCGAACTCGACCTCCTTTTCTAATTTTGTTTCTGGTGGAATAGTGTAACATATAAATCAATGGTGGAATGGTGGAATATCAATAATTATTAAAAAAAAAAGTTTTATACTTTTATTAATCTAAATAAATGCTTGGCCTCCAAGGTTTTAGGCTTCAATAATTTTTTTTAAATTTAAATTATAAGAATTAAATGTCGACAAATTTAATGATGCGGTTGTGAATAGTACTAGGAACTAACCGCACCGCTAACATTGTCGACACTTTTTCAACACCAGATCAATAATTTCTACTTTTCAGATTCTTTCTTTTGAATACTTACGCCTATTGATTTACCTTAATGCCAAGTTCAAGTTTCGTAACCTTGAGGTGGCTCAGATTTTTGATAACTTAAACATTTCAAAAACTCTTTTTCGACATTAATAAGAAAAAAACTACAATAAGTAATGCATGTAATTTAATATTCTTGGTATTTAAAGGGATCCTTACTAGGTATACGCAATTACAAATGTCTAATAGTTTTACGAGTGTAGAAGTGTTCGAAAGTGGCTTGAAACGGTTCGTGTAAATATAAACAAAAAATACACACCGTCGGTGCGTCGCTCTTTTGTTTGTGTTTAGATATTTAAAAGTGACTTTAGGTTAAGGTAAAAACAATGATGCTCTTTTCGCTGGATTTGATTGGTGAAGGCACCTACTACACACGATACACTTACTAGGTACTATATTTGATTGGTGAAAACATAACTGCTTATATAATAAGATCGGAGGTAGGCTTAGAGGCGGCATCAAAAACTCAAGACAAACGAACATCATCCAACCGAGAAAATAATTTAGTAAAGATATTAATAGTTACTTTGCAAGGATCCGCTCAATTAAATAAAATGATGTGTCTTACCTAGTTTGAAGAGCACCTCCCGCCCTCCCTCAATTGCGTGCACTAATCCCGTCACCACTAATCACAGCACCACTACTCCCAACATCACTATTCTAGGAAAGACACACCATCGACGATAATACGACATGTTTTTCGCCTCTACACGAGGCATCTTCAGGTAATGTAGACTCTACGGCGGCTGACCGCTATGAGGGAGGGCGGGAGGTGCTTTTCAAACTAGGTAAGACACATCATTTAATTTAATTGAGCGGATGGTTGCAAAGTAACTAATTAGTACCTGGTTGACCGAGCTTTGCTCGGTATTATTCGCTCGATTTTTTTTTGAATTCGTGTGTTTTGGAAATTATATTTAGATACAAATTACATATTGATGAAATATAAATAATATTTTTTGATCTTAGCGACATAACAGAAAAAACGGAACTGGTTATTTGAATAAAAAATCATGAGTGCAGTTATTTTAATTTAAATTTTCGAGTTTTTAAAAAATACTAAAAAAAGGGCTCGAAAAAACAGATTTTCTCAAAAAAGAAAGGAACATGAAAAAAAGTTAAAAAAAGTCGATCGGTCGGTCTGGGCTCGAACCGGGGTTTTACGATTCTGTGACCGACCATTATACCAATTAAGCTATTTATAATCTCTAACAATCCGCCAAAATTTACCTTCTTATTCTAACGATATTGTAGCAGTTTTTCATTGCCTAAAACACGGACAAAAAGACATTTTCTAAAAATAAATCCTAGCTAGATCGATTTATTATCCCCGAAACTCCCTGGACACTAAATTTTATGAAAATCGTTGGAGCCGTTTCCGAGACCCCGATTATATATATATATATATATATATATATATATATATATATATATATATATATATATATATATATATATATATATATATATATATATATATATATATAATCGAGCGTGTACCTGCTGTACTACCATATGTCAGAGGAGTCACAGACAAGGTTGGCTACATCTTGAAGCGAGCTTCCATTAAAACATACTACAAGCCGCCGAAGAAGATTAGTCAATTTTTACCATCCGTCAAGTGTATAATATCCCTCTACAAGATGCAGGAGTGTACAAGTTAGATTGTGAATGTGGTCTCTCTTACATAGGTCAAACAAAAAGATCCATAAAAACCCGCGTGAAAGAACATATAGCTGACGTGAAGCACCGACGCTCCGGGAAGTCTGCAGTCTGCGAACATGTTCAAGATCGTCCCCACCATTACATTCGATTTGATAAACCACAAATTCTCGCAAAAGAATACCGATTCCTACCAAGGATGATACGCGAGGCTATTGAAATTAAAAAACATCCAAATTTCAATAGAGAAGACGGATGGGTGCTGCCACCTGCTTGGGATCCTATAATTAACAAAATTAAACCCAAACCTAAGCATACCACCGCAAGACTTCATGATACTATAAGCTCGTTTTGCGTAAATCGGACCAAAAATTAATATTCAAAAACTGAAAGTAGCCGGACTAACTATGACATTGGGACGTTAAACATCTCAGTCTCCCCCGTGACCATGGTTGCTGTAAAGCACCCGAAACGTCGGGAATTAAAAATAAGTAAAAGTAGTGAAATAAACGCGATAAAATCCGTAAATTTAGTTTTATTCAATATATATATACATATATATATATATATATATATATATATATATATATATATATATATATATATATATATATATATATACAACGTGTCCCAAAATTCAACGATAAGCCAACACCGGAGGATAGACCTGCCCCGGACTAATCGGGGAAAAAAAGAATAAAAAATATTTTAAGTTATATATAAAAAATGAAATTCTTCGGAAATTGAGACCGTTTATGATATTTTTCACTACCATGACCACAATTTTTTTAATATTTGTTTCTTTTTTTTTATAGGCAACCTGAATAGCACTGCTATCTACCACACTTCTTAAAAAATCCAGAATAACTCTTGTTTTATCACGAAAATTAATGAAACTTTTTTTATTCCCTAAATTTTTTGAAGACTTTTACTTTTAACCAAATTTAACTTATCGTGGTGTAAAAAAAAAGTATGAACACTAGTATGGCAAGTTTTTTTTAAAAATTGACGCAACTAACCAACATTCCAAAATGGTATAATACTCTAGGAAAACAAGTTATAAAAAAATATGGGTCTATTATTTCTTAACAGGGGCCAAATTCCTTAAATTGTAATTGTCAGTAATCACTTTTTCTACATGCCCAAAATGGGTTCTTATTACAATTTCTAGGAATTTTAATGGGGCATACATACCTTAGATGTTAGAGAGAGATAGATAGATAGAGATATTTACGTTAAAAAGAGACAACAACAGGGCAGGTAGAGAAGCTGTTATTATTCTCAGCAAGTCAGTTCAGTACGCTCTGCTCCTTTGTTTACTGCGCACCGTTCCCAACTCATCTTACGTGGCTCTCGTACATACTATCGACTTTTGGCTTGGCTTTTTGGACTGGAATCGACCTGCAAACTTAAATGGCCTGGCATTATTTGGACTGGAAGTGATCTGCAAACTGAACTGACCTGGCATTATCTTGGACTACGATTGTGTGTTTTGTGATAGTTCTGTACACACCACAGGAATACGCTAATAGGCATTTAATCTATGGAGAATGCCGATGCTAACGCTGCTAGCAGACTGTATCGAAAAAGATACCCAAATGCTCAAAGATATCCTGATTATCGAGTTTTATGCATGTTTTCGGAGGTTCGTATGCCATCCAATAGGAGAAGCGCTGGAAGACCTAGATTGGATCGTGATGAAGAAGTTCTCAATGAGATAGAAAATGATTCGACTACTTCGGTACGTGCCATAGAAGAAGCTACAGGAATCCCGAAAAGTCCAAATAATGCCAGGCCAGTTAAGTTTGCAGGTCGATTCCAGTCCAAAAAGCCAAGCCAAAAGTCGATAGTATGTACGAGAGCCACGTAAGTTGAATTAGGAACGGTGTGCAGTAAACAAAGGAGCAGAGCGTACCGAACTGACTTGCTGAGAATAATAACAGCTTCTCTACCTGCCCTGTTGTTGTCTCTTTTTAACGTAAATATCTCTATCTATCTATCTCTCTCTAACATCTAAGGTATGTATGCCCCATTAAAATTCCTAGAAATTGTAATAAGAACCCATTTTGGGCATGTAGTAAAAGTGATTACTGACAATTACAATTTAAGCAATTTGGCCCCTGTTAAGAAATAATAGAACCATTTTTTATAACTTATTTTCCTAGAGTATTATACCATTTTGGAATGTTGGTTAGCTGCGTCAATTTTTAAAAAAACTTGCCATACCACACCACGATAAGTTAAATTTGGTTAAAAGTAAAAGTCTTCAAAAAATTTAGGGAATAAAAAAAGTTTCATTAATTTTCGTGATAAAACAAGAGTTATTCTGGATTTTTTAAGAAGTGTGGTAGATAGCAGTGCTATTCAGGTTGCCTATAAAAAAAAAGAAACAAATATTAAAAAAATTGTGGTCATGGTAGTGGAAAATATCATAAACGGTCTCAATTTCTGAAGAATTTCATTTTTTTTATATAACTTAAAATATAAATGGGATATATTTTTTTTTCTTTTTTTCCCCGCTTAGTCCGGGGCAGGTCTATCCTCCGGTGTCGGCTTATCGTTGAATTTTGGGACACGTTGTATATATATATAAACTCACCGGCACGGAAACTTGGCCACTCGTGAATTTGCTGATTATTTGCACTGAAACGTTTTTTTAACAGTAAATTAAGGGTAGATGCATTCAATAAGTGTCTCTAATGGTTTTAGAACATAGAAATTTAATGTTTACTTCACCGAAATTTTTCTTTTCAAGATAACATGTTTTCACTAAAATTAACATCTTTCCATTGTCACTTTAAAAACACTACAAAGTTAAAAATTAAGTTTGTTTCTTTATTGTCTATCAGTTTTAATATCGGGTGTTTCCTCCTCTAGCCCTGATAACCGCTTGCATTCGATCTGGCATGCTTTGAATGATGTTTCTGACATCAACTTGCGGTATGCTGTCCCAAGCGGCCAGCGCTGCATTTCGGAGCTCATTTAGAGTTTGTGGCGGCTTGGAGCTGGACTTTATCTTTCTTTTGAGCATACCCCATACATGCTCAATTGGATTTAAGTCCGGGCTACGAGCTGGCCACTGTAATTTTT
This sequence comes from Parnassius smintheus behrii, assembly GCA_036936625.1. Classification (NCBI taxonomy): domain Eukaryota; kingdom Metazoa; phylum Arthropoda; class Insecta; order Lepidoptera; family Papilionidae; genus Parnassius; species Parnassius smintheus. Next base: position 19,255,952 of record JAUPFT010000030.1, on the reverse strand, counting down.
GTATTCCAACCTCTTCCAGATATTCCTCTACACAATGTGCGACGTGCGGGCGTGCATTATCGTGCATAAGTTTCCGTGCCGGTGAGTTTATATATATATATATATATATATATATATATATATATATATATACAAGAATTGCTCGTTTAATAGTATAGGATTATGGATTTCCGCAAAGTAACGCCTGATTCTATCAATTAAATAATTTGGTGTTTTACGCACACTTTGGGTCTAGCGCATTAGGACCTGCATTGTAGTCAATTAATATTAGTCAAGTTAATATTTACTAAGTACTTCCAACCACTTAGTGAATTTTACATTTTCTAAATCAAAGGAACTAAAGCCATACCTTTTATTAAACAACCTGAATGTTTCCCTTTTAATCATCATGAAATATAGCAGGGTGTAAAATGTCACATTTGCAAGTCTAAGAGGCGAGGCAGGCAGGTCGTCAGAGAAACGCGATGTACACGCAGGCGTGGTGCAAAATGGCTAATATCAAGCTATAGGTACGCAAATTTTAATGTTAATAACTCTTTCGGAATATCGACCTGGGATTCGTCGGTTTGCATGCTATCTGGCAATCCGACACTTTAATTAGTTGCTAACTAACCCCTAATAAAGCACTATTTCGGATTATTTTACACTCAAGATTATTTTTTTTTTTTTATAAAAGAAATTAAACCTTGATAGTAGTGGTAAGTAAATGTTGTAGCCCATAGACACATCTTTCATCGACTGGTAATCTAAGCGAACCGTGTACCAAGCAGTGGCGGTGTAAAATATCTTATACCCCATATCATCCCGTGGGTGTCGTGAAAAGCTAAGAGGCAACAGCGAGAAACAAATCTGGAGATGGGCAGCAGCGGCTCCCTAATAACGACTAAACAATAAACTGCGGTTACCAACCCGCTTGTCATGCGTGGCAACTATGGCAAATATCCCTCTATGAGACAATCTATGGGAGGCCTATGTTCAGCAGTGGACTTTAATAGGCTGTAACGTTAACAGTAATCTAAACGAAGATGCATGTGACTCTTAAGTACTAAGATGGAATCTCTAGTAAGCAATAAAAAGGAGGCTTCGGTTTTTCTAATTTTTATTATCTTAAGAACTAAGATGGAATTCCTAGTAAGCAGTAAAAGGAGTCTCCGGTTTTCGTCATTCAACATACCAAACACAGCGGCAATAAGCTGTTTTTTTTACGCTAGTGTTTCGTGCGAGCGCTGCCCTTCCCCGGTCGAAGCGACCCATTCACACTGCAGCGTAGCTCTATCTCGTGATACGTTTTATAAATAAATGACTATTTATTCATAAACACGTTTCGTATTTTTACAAAACGTGGTTTATTGGTAGTGTCGGTTTAATCTATGGTTTGAAGAGAGTTTTTCTCACGAAAGAAGTAACTTAGGGGCGGCGCCAGTCTTCGCAAATTCCATACTTTAATTTTAGTTCGCTAAATTGCGCGGGACTTCTCACAGAATACTAGCGTAAAACAGCAGCTTCAATACTGCTGTATTTCGTATGGTGATTGTTGAGGACCGGAGACCCTTTTTACTGGATACGTGGTATCCCATCCTAGTCCTCAGAAGTGACAACGCATCTGCGTTTTGATTCTCTGTGGGCCACAGAATCCACTTACCATCGGGTAAACTGTGTGCCCGTTTGTCACTCTGATGTTATAAAAATAATTTCTTTTTTGATTAAACACAACCTGAGACTAATTACAAACTACGGCCTACTATATAATGTAGATACAAGTGATGCAAAAACAAAATTTATGAGATTCTATTTAGTATCTCAGCAGACAGTAACTGATGATAATGATTACGAGCTTGATTGTGTAAATGTAACTCATTTAAAACAAGGCACATTACTATCTCCATTTTATTTAATCTATATTAAATAAAAATGCAGGAAGTCGATGGGTTCAGATGGCTCAGGGGTCGTGTTTTTTGGCATTCCTTGGGGAAGCTTACGTTCAGCAGCGGACTCGTGAAGGGCTTTAATGATGATGATGATGATGATGATGATGATGATATAAAATTGAAATATCTGTCTGTAGTATTGAAGTAATCGGCTTCTATTGCGCTCAAAGGGTTATTTTATGCTATTAAGACAAAAATAATCATTTTAAATTTTTTTGTCTATCTTTCTGTCTGTCCGAGCTAATCTTCGGAACGATTCAACCTATTGTGATGACACTTTAAAAAAAGATAGAGAGCAATGCTAGAAGGGATATATAGGCTATATTTTATTCGAAAAACTCGAAGACTATTAAAAAAAACTGAAAATTTTGTAAATTAAACTTTGATCAACAATGATCGAAGATTCACGAGGACAGTATTTAGCTATGATTTTGTACGTAACCCGCTATCTAGTTGGTATTGATGATCGAAGAAAATAAATATTCCTTGTTATCTTAAATCTAAATAACGCCACATTTACAGACCCTATCCGATCGAAGTTTAATGAGTTTAATATCCTATTAAGATGCATTCATCAAAAACCAACTAGCAGAGCTAAATTAAGGCCAGAATTTCCTCCCTTCTCCGTCGGATTCAGAACGAAGTAGGCGTGCTGAACAAATATACACCATTCGGTGGACAAAAAGTTACTTTATTTGATTTTTTTTACTTATCATCAAAAAATAAAGGGTCTAAATAAAAATGTAGCCAATGAAGAATGTAATTAATTAATATCTATTTCATATTATCGAAATAAGTTAAATAGTTATCATATAGGCAATTAAGATTTTATATTTTTTATATTAATATTTTAAAAACCCATTCGATTAAGAATTTAATTGAATATTTCATGTTTTTGTAATATTTCTCCCCGAGCACCTACTATTACAAAAAGTATCAATTCCCGCGCGTGAAAATCGTGTCTAAAATACGATATGTTGTCCAACCCGGTTTTAATACTAAAGTAAAATGTCATTGGCCCATGTAGGTATAGACATTATAATTGCTAAAGGCAGTAGTGGAATTCGTAGCCCGTTCAACGACAAAGTCGTATTGCCTACTTATGCGTACGAGTTGCACAAAATTGCGGCTCATATATGATGTAAACTTGTTTGAGTTCTTTGCACATAATATGTACAGCCGATTTCTAATGAATGGTAACGATGTTATCTTTAAAAACGATAACGATTAACGATTTAAGATCGATTCCTTATCAGCTCTTAACTTCATGCTAGGGAGGAGCCATTTTGAATAAAATATTTAATAACGCATTTTTTTTAAAGGTTGCCCATTCTTACCACTATAGGCAGGCAGGTTTATTTATACGTGGTAGAGACATGTTACAGTTATATTAGTGTTATAGTTGTAGCACGAATGGGTCGTCTCGGCCGGGGAAGGACCACGCTCTCACAGAATGCTAGCGTCAAATAATAGCTTAATGCTACTGTGTTTCGTGTGGTGAGTGTAGAGAACCGGAGACCCTTTTTACTGGAAACGAGGCATCCATCTTAGTCTTCACGGGTGACAACGCATCCACATTTTGATTCGTAATCGAGGATACATGTAGATGTCTATGGGCCACAACAACCACTTACCATCAGGTGGACTGTGAGCTCGTTTGTCAACCTATCCTATAAAAGAAGGTTTATGAGCGCAGGGCTGATAATATCTTCCAGACAGAATTTCGATTAAGAAGACGCCACTCCTGACGGAGACAAGCTATCTGCGCTGGACAGGAATGAGTACGCACAGGCGTAGGTACTCTTCTCTATTTCACTCTTATAGTCCAATGGGACGGCCATCCGACCGGAGAGAGATCAGACATAAAACCAGGTTTTCTTGCTTTCCGAGGCACGGGCGTCATACTAAGCTACGGAGCAATTCTTAACAGAAAGCCCCATTAACTGGTTTTGGTCCGACGCGTTGTTCGGAGCACGTCGGTTGTTATTCATCTCCATCACCAGTCCGTGTGATTTCGCAACTGCATAGATATGGGTTTCTTCGGGTGTATTCTCCGCCAGAACACTCCTGCGAGTTGTGCTCACAACTTTAACGTCGATAAAGACGATGAAAGAAGTAATGTCGTTCTTGAAGTTTGTATACTATATAATTCTTGTCTGAGCAGGCGAAACGCCATGGCGAAGCTACCTTTAACGGCAGTATTACTAAAAACATATTTTCGCACACGATACTTTCTCTAAAGCGTTACCCAGTAAAGTGTATTTTATAGTGTTGTATGTGAACTTCACCTATTCGTATCCCGTGCAACAGCTTAATCAATACAATAGGGGAGAATTTAATGTGCGTGTTGCACGGGAACTCCTAAACGGCGGCGATGATAATAGGGTATTTTATCCATTTTCAAAAATTGTTTTAAATGAATCCTGGATGGATAATGAACCACTATAATTTTTATATATTTTTTAAAACCGAATAGTGCAGTAAAGAAACTTTTAACCTATTGTTTTAAATTTTCTCGTGAAAACACTAGCCGCCAAGTTGTTCAATTCGTGACGTCACAGTCGTCGATTCTGCCGATTTTGCAAAGGAATAATATACTTTTTAATGTTTAATAATGAGTTATCATCTATATCATTACTGTGTTGTGCCTGAATGCAAAAATACGAGCAGAAGAACGCCGGGAAAGTTATGGATCCACAAACTAATAAGAGTACTAACGTAAAGGTATCGCAAGTCAAATTTTGTAATAAATTACATTAACTTAGATGTTATAACTAATGATTGCTAATGATTGTAATTAGAGATAAACTAAATTACTAAACTATGATGGCTACTATATTTTATCAAAATACACTCTGACCTGACATTGTGTTTTTGTGTAATCCTATACTATTAAACGAGCAATTCTTGTATATAAATATATATATATATATATATATATATATATATATATATATATATATATATATATATATATATATATATAATCGGGATCTCGGAAACGGCTCCAACGATTTTCATAAAATTTGGTGTCCAGGGAGTTTCGGGGATAATAAATCGATCTAGCTAGGATTTATTTTTAGAAAATGTCTTTTTGTCCGTGTTTTTAGGCAATGAAAAACTGCTACAATATCGTTAGTATAAGAAGGTAAATTTTGACGGATTGTTAGTGATTGTAAATAGCTTAATTGGTATAATGGTCGGTCACAGAATCTTAGAACCCCGGTTCGAGCCCAGACCGACCGACCGACTTTTTTTAATTTTTTTTTTCATGTTCTTTTCTTTTTTGAGAAAATCTATTTTTTGGAGCCCCTTTTTTAGTATTTTTTAAAAACACGAAAATTTAAATTAAAATAATTGCACTCATGATTTTTTATTCAAATAACCAGTTCCGTTTTTTCTGTTATGTCGCTAAGATCAAAAAATATTATTTATATTTCATCAGTATGTAATTTGTATCTAAATGTAATTCCAAAACACATGAATTAAAAAAATCGAGCGAAAAATACCGAGCAAAGCTCGGTCAACCGGGTACTTAAAAGTTGGTAATAGGTACTTAAACATTGATGTTTTAACATTCCTAAACTCGACAGAACAAAAATTGGGATTGCATGCAAAAAAATTTGCCACCATCAATTTATTTATCCCTGGTAGATTAGTACTTTCTGTTTTTACGAATTCATCTTCCATGATGCTTTTTCAATAAAATTCGGAATAAAACTCAATACTCGTAATTATAACTTAAAATTTTCGAAATAACACAGCACGTTAGATAGTCACAACACTAATATCCTTAGGCTGAATCAGTGACGTCACGACATGTTCTAATATGGCCGACAGTGTTTTGATTCGATTCGAGGAACAGACGAAAAAAAATTCTTAATATGGAAATTTAAAATTTATAAATTATAATGCAATTTTATAAACAGAAATAAATATTTCTAGTTTACTTTTTTACAAAATCTGTCATAAATATATATTTTTTGATTTTATTTTACATGGTATAAAATACCCTATTCAACGACCTTTAATCGGAATTACATAATTTGTAAAATCTACGTTAAAAATACACTTTACTACGTTTAAAAATAAACTTTTAGTAACAAGTGAAAGCCGACTTGAAATCCGTGTAGTGTAGTGGCGGTGTAAGAGTACCCACTACCCCCCCCCCCACATCAGCCCATGTGTCGTATCAGGCGACAAAGGGAAGCTGAACCAGGAGATGGACAGAGCAGCAACTTTCTGATAGCATCAGAAAAAAAACTGCGCTTGCCAACCCGCTTGCCAAGCGTGGCAACTTTGGCAAATATACCCCTATGAGGCAACCTATGGGACAGGCCTATGATCAGCAGTTGACTTTTGATGGGTTGTAATGGTATGGTATGGATTTCAAATCGGTGCCAATAAATAATGTATAAAAGAATTAAAGGCTTCAGAAAAATAAAAAAATTGGAAAATATTTTCCCACTCTGAAGTGTGCGAAAATTATAAGGGAGTATCAAATTGAAAAAAAAAAACATTAAAATAGATTCAAAATTAACGAAGATATCGCGTATAACTTACAAAAAAGGAACATAATATAGTCTCATTGAGAACATCCTTTTTTTAAGTCGGCTAAAAACAAAGGGAATGTTATGACATTGAAAAGTAGTAAAGCTAAACAATCTGAACACAAAAAAAACGGCAATAAGAAATGACAAGAACTGCACATCAAAAAAGGCCACGCAATGTCAAACGAATCAACGACTCTTGTCAATGTCAGGATGCAAACCTCCAATGGACCTTGCTACAAGTTCTTTGATTGATTAGAAAAATAGATTAAGCGATTACGATGGAAACTGATTTGTTTAAGAAAAAAAATGTTATCTCTCCCGAGTAATTTAAGGCGTGAGTGTTTATGTATGTATGTTTATGTAATTTAATGCAATTCTTGTATATTGAAACTCTCCGGTCTCCGATAAACAGTCTAACTACCCCGTACGTACCTAATGTAAAATACCTAGATTGACGACGGAGGTAGGGATGCGGCAATTGTTACAATCTTTACTTATTGTAGGAAGGTTATTTTAATTTTAGGTTTGTCTTAATTAGGCTTATGAAACAGAAAAAGAAGATATCGAAATAATACTACTTTTTACGGAATTTATCGCGTATATTTAACTTTTTAATACCCGACATTTCGAGAGCTTTACAGCACCCATGGTCACGGGAAGGACTGAGATGTTTAGCGTCCAGATGTCATAGTTAACCGCGGTTACCATAGATTAAAATTTAACTTTTGTTCCGATCTACACAGTATGAACTTATGGTATCATGAAGTCTTGCAGTTGTATGCTTGGGTTGGGATTTAATTTTATTTATTATAGGATCCCAAGCAGATGGTAGCACCCAGCCATCTTCTCTATTGAAATTAGGATGTTTTTTGATTTCAATAGCCTCGCGAATCATCCTTGGAAGGAATCGGTGTTCTTTAGCGAGGATTTGTGGTCTATCAAATCTGATGTAGTGACGGGGGCGATCCTGTACATGTTCACAGACTGCAGACTTGATGCCTTAGAGATCTTAGCCGCCCGACAGCCAACAACATCGACGCGTCACGAAAGAAATTTCTCGAAAGACTTCGGCAAGAAAATTGAGTTTCGTTTGATGAAATCCTCAGGAAAGGAACGCATTCTATTTAATGAACTGTGTCAGCCTCTTATTGAGACTCCCTGCTACGCAAATCAATAGAAGACTATTGCGAATTACAAGTCCTTAATTAGTAATCTAGATAGATATTAAAAACGGTTTATACTCGACGCTATATTTCTAGTCTCGACTTCACTTATATGTATATCATCATATGGTAATGATAGTAACATTAAATTAACACAATCCATATATTTTAATATAAACTGACGGTATTTCTGTTATTTTCTTTAATAAAAAGTAAAAACCAATTTCAAAATCTGTAAAATATTAAATAATTTCCACGTAAATAGCTTTTAAAGTCTGGGCCTTAACTCGTGGAAACACTATGTCTTAGCATCGATTTCCAAAGCTATTATGTGGATTTTTTATATTTTTAGTTTTGAAGTCGATTTTCGCTTGATAAATAAAGTTTAATTCTTAAATGACCTTTTTGTTGCTAAGAAGGGGGGGGGGGGGTTAAAAAGTATTTGTAATGAATACTACTTACAAAATTTGAGTGGTCGTGGCTGGATATTATAAACTAAATAAAATTGTTAATTTCGACAGTAATAATCCCTCTTGTACAAAACTACCACAATAAAAATAAACATGCATTATTGCATTCATCAAAGCGAAAGCTTGAAAACACGGGGAGCACTTAGACAACAGAGAACCTCATAGCGTACATACGTACAAATGTTATGCATCTGTGTCCAACGAGAGAGCTTTTGCTTTATTGTCCGAGCTCATAGTCGTTTCATTTTAGAGATATAGCCACCAACTAAAAAAAATGTAACGCACAGATTAAAAACTGTGACTAGCTTTTAAAACAAATAGCTATAAAGTATATTGCTGAAGACTAGAAGAAAATTACGTAAGGCAATTAAAGGTAGCGGTGCCTTTAGTATTATGCAGGAATATTCAGACGCCACATACTATTTCTACCGCTGAAATTTGTGCAAACGTACAAGTGTCAGTTCAGGTCCGGTTGTATCGTAATTGTTATGACATATTTGCAACCAAGTATTTTGCGTGTAGTGACGGTGTAAAAATATCCACTACCCCATATCGTCATAAGAATCGTAAGAGACGACGGAGGGAAACTGAAATAAATGGGCCTGGCAAGCGTGGCAGCTATGGCGAAAATCCCTATGAGGGAATTTAAGGATAGGGTATATTGAATGATTTGAAACTGCATCTCTATATCCTACCGATCTTTTAGCAAAATCATAACGAACATCAGGCACGGGCCGAGTTTCAACGAGTGACTAAATTCAAATTTAAGTTTTCAAAAATAATAAATACTGATTACTTAATACTAAGTGAGCGACTGATTGTGCGCGACTACGAATCCCAAACACACTAATACTTAAAACTAACTTTTTTATCTATTATTTTAGACGAGCAGGATGTTAATGTTTGAGTATTATGTCCCGCACTACACTCAACATTTGGATAATCTTTTATTTAAACTAAGCTAGACTTTACTTAAAATGAGGTAATTAATAATGCGATGAAATATCTAGCTGAATCACCATAATGTGTTGATAACATTAGGCTAATGTTATCCTTTTTCATATTATGTAAATGGTCACGGCTTTGGGGTGGCCTTTGGCTCCAGCCGCACCTTAACTTCTAGCAATCACATTCAGTATTTCTCGTCGCTCACTCAGTATTATAGTTGCTTTTTATTATTTGTATCACCCTCCTGAAATTTTAATACGCATTATGGATATTATGTTAAACAGTTGTTTGTCACTTCAAGTAGTCAAACAAAATGTTGGGGCAGCGCGGGTGAGATTTAATATACATAAAACTCTCTCAGAAATGAGGTGGCGTGTACTCAGCATTGGAACGTATATATGTAACTCTCACTTCTGAAGCCCTTTCTTATACTTTTTATCAATCAACATTAGCAAGCAGTAAAGGGAAGTTTTCGCTAAAATAATGGTATGCTGCCCAAGTCATAAAAATAGAATCTCTATCAGACGGCATTAAATATTATTCTCCGTTCGTTTGATAAATTCCCGTTTTTTTTATTCTTTTCTAAGTCAGCTTACTTACAATACTACTTGGTGGTAAGTGATGGTCGAGTCCTAGATAATAAATTACTGTCTTAACGTAAAAAAAACCTTATTCACTATTTCCTTGACAATATCATTGTAGTAATTGGACGCAAGAACAGAAGCTGATAAATTATTCCATACCTTTGCTGCACGCATCACGATAGACGAAGCAAGATTTTTAGTTTCGAATGCGTAATGTCGACTGGAGGAGATTGCGCTGGGCGTCTAGTTCTCAGATAGTGTAAAAGGGAAGGACGAATTAAATCATGTATCAATCATTTGAACGAAAAAGTCTGAAGTTATGTAGTGTATAGTAGTGAAGGTGATAACTATGGTGATATTTAAGGACATAAGATTAGCAGCAGAACAATTTATGGTAATAATGTATCACATGTACTGCGCTATTAAGCTACTATGTTTTTTTTATTTATGATTTTTTTTCGCTTCTTTTTAACACATTTGGAATTTTTGAATGTGTGGGTTTTTGTGGGTTTTTATAAGCATATACTATTGTAAAAGGACAAACATCCAGACGCAGAGCAATTATTTGTATGCTACACTAAAAGATGTTTTGTGTGGGATTTAATATCATTGGAAGCTCGAGGAGTATAGGTTTCAAAATAACCGAAAAATGGCTAGGACATTAAAAAAATCAAATAATTCGCACATTTTTTTAAAATCGGTTTTTTAGATTATTTATTTCTCCCCTTTAAGTGGACTATGCAATATCCACTAATTCAAAGTGACAAGTAGTATGTCGTCGAAATAGTTACTTTATAAACGTCGTCTATTTTCTCACCCACACATAGGAGTAAATTTTTTTCTTAAAATTTCGTTAAAGAAACATACGCCTGGAATATAATAACTATATGTTTTTGCAACTCGGTTAAAATGCTAAAACAATTCCCAGAAGAAACTATTTCCCAGATGCAATTTTCCAATACGGTTATATATAAATACTAATCCTTATCTTATTGTAACTAATGGTATAATAAAAGCCATAAGAAAGTAATTCCACTGACGTAAGTTTTCGTCATAATATAATTCGCATTGATCGCGAAACATAAGCCGGAAGAGTATTAAGAGTCCTTAGCAGTGCGTGCGCTAAATCTTTTTAATATTTGCGATTGAAACTGCATCGTAGGCCACAAATAGCTCTGCTAGTAATAACAATTGTTTTCTAAGGATGATACATAAACTTAATATTGTATATTTCTGTACGATTCATTTACCGTGTCGTGATAGAAAACACCACCATATCGTCTCGTGTCGTAAGAGGCGACGACTATGAGATGCGCCAGAAAGATTCATTTTTTTAATAGTAGATGTGATAAACTGGTACGCAGTCTACCTGATGGTAAGTGGATGCTGTGGCCCATAGAACATGCACATTTATCATCGATTAAGAGTCAAAATGCGGATGCTTTTCACTGCCTTTTTCCAGCAAAATGGGTCTCCGTCTCTCTACACTTACTATACGAAACACAGCCGACCCATTCCTGCTACCATAATAGATGCAGAGTGGCTCTACCCATGGCTTTTGATAGATGGCGGAATAATTATAGCCTTCTTGTTTACGCCAGACGTAAAGAAACCAGACAGGCGACGCAGAGTAGCGTCAATATGTGCGAGACGTCTGGGATTGTGATCGTCAATTCGCCTGCAAAGAGTCCTTCCTACAACGAGTGAGGTCCATGTCCAGCTGTGAAATTTAACGAGCTGGTGAATAAGACCAAGTACAATTCATAATTGCCTAATATTACAACCAATAGCTGGTTACCGTTCGCGTGATTTTTGTAACTGCGGATCTAAACTGAAGGAGATCAGCTTCAAATGCGTGGGCGTAGTTGAGAAAAAGGTGACTTGGTTTAAGGTTAAATACATTGAATTGATAATGAAATTTTTTAAATCACAAAAGTAAGCGACTCTAATGACAGTTGCCGATAAAGTACCTACTAAAGCGGTTTAGGTACGGTTCAACGTAGTTTTGAACATATACAGATAAACAAAATTGAATATCCTAATGTCTAAATAACAGCTTTTTGTTAAATACATATGAAAATATATACTTAGGATACTTTTACTTTAGAAAAAGAATTAGGGTTCCTCGCAAAAATACTAAAACCCTTAATTACATGCTGGCGAAGTCGCAGGGAACAACTAGTAAAGAATAAATTGTGCTGAAAACATATATACACACATATATAACGATTTGATTGGATTTGATAGTTTTTTTTTCTCTTCTTCCTCCACACTGGGATTTTCTCCTGTATCGTGTTTAGTTTACAAACATAAATTTCACAAGGACAAACATCCAGACCCTTTTACTTGTTACCCATTACTTGTAAGCCATACAAATACTTGTTCCGTGCGGGATTCGAACCCGGGGCCCATAGCGCTATAACTCATTCCTAAGTCACTTCGTCTCGGAGCCGCCAACTGTAGTACAGTACAGTAATAGTTACATTATAATGTGAGTTTTAGAACTAAAAAATACATGTTCACTATATAAAATAATCCTATACTATTAAACGAGCAATTCTTGTATGTATGTATATATATATATATATATATATATATATATATATATATATATATATATATATATATATATATATATATAATCGGGATCTCGGAAACGGCTCTAACGATTTTCATAAAATTTAGTGTCCAGGGAGTTTCGGGGATAATAAATCGATCTAGCTAGGATTTATTTTTAGAAAATGTCTTTTTGTCCGTGTTTTTAGGCAATGAAAAACTGCTACAATATCGTTAGAATAAGAAGGTAAATTTTGACAGATTGTCAATGATTATAAATAGCTTAATTGGTATAATGGGCGGTCACAGAATCTTAAAACCCCGGTTCGAGCCCAGACCGACCGACCGACTTTTTTAATTTTTTTTCAAATTCGTTTCTTTTTTGAGAAAATCTATTTTTTCGAGCCCTTTTTTTAGTATTTTTTAAAAACACGAAAATTTAAATTAAAATAATTGCACTCATAATTTTTTATTCAAATAACCAGTTCCGTTTTTTCTGTTATGTCGTTAAGATAAAAATTTTTATTTATATTACATTAGTATGTAATTTGTATCTAAATATAATTTCCAAAACACACGAATTAAAAAAAATCGAGCGAAAAATACCGAGCAAAGCTCGGTCAACCGGGTACTTTCTTCTTACGTGTAAATATTTCGGAATATAACATCGTTTCCGACCACGAAATATACAAACTAGTAAAACAATCGATATATTCATATATATGATTCACGAGACAGGGAAAGATTTAAAAAAGTCATGTCGGTGTAAAAATCAAGCAACTCAATTCTGCTTCATTTTATTTCCTAGGGCAATCAAATGCCTAACCTTCTAGACTCTAGACATAAGACGTATAAAATAGTTCTATAGCAGCTAACCCTTTCGTGCTAGAACTGCACATTTATATCAAGTGACCGTAATTGCCTCTTGAAGCCGTGCTTTACGTGTAGGTATCGGATTTTAAATTGCGTGGGCTAAGCCATAAGAGCCAGTTACTCGCAACGATGACATAATCCGTAAAGATAACATATATATTCTCCTTTAAGGTCTTTTTATCTGTGGATTATAATAATTTTATCATTGAAATTGAACGAGTGAATGGTGACTGGTCAGAAAACAATATGGTGTATATGCCTACATTTATGGAGTGTTTAATGGATTCTCTTCACGATATTCAGTATTGGTAATATAAAATTGACCGCATATTGGCGGTGTAAGAATATCCACTATCCCACATTAAACCGTGTATGTCAGGCGACGGAGGTAAACCTCCGTCCTGATAATAACTAAAAATAAAAATGAGCCTGCAAACTGTGGCAACTATGGAAAATATAAGGGATATTATATACAATTGTACGCGTTTATATTTTGATTATTATTTTGGTTAAACTTTTCACTAAAAAGCTTTTAAGCTGGTTATAGAATCCAGCGACATTTTAGAACAGAAGAATATACAGTTTGGGAATATATAGTTGCATCTGTACGTATTTCAATAAGTATTTAAACAGATTCACATCCAAAAGCTTTCAAAGTGATTAAACTAAGTGTATTTTAACTACGTTTCTCTATCTTACTTTACACATTTAACAATTAACCTTTTCCTTTGATAATACAATTATGTTGTATTATCAAAGGAAAAGGTTAATATAGGCAAGTCAGTAGTGCATTTGACACTAAAATTACAGGTCTATAATAATGTGTGTGTGCCTATATACTAATGTGTAGAAGATCACTTGGCGAACACTTATAGGCCATATTTAAACGATAAACTTAGAAATGAGGATATCCGCAATAGAACTAGAGTAACCGACGTAGCCCAACGGTTCAGTAAGCTGAAGTGGCAATGGGCCGACCATAGTTCGAATAACTGACAACCGATGGGGAAGAAAGGTTCTCGATTGGCAGATCAGACTCGTACTGGCAGACGAAGTGTGGGGGCAACCTCCCCCCGCCCCCCTAGATGGAGTAGTGACGATAATGTAAAAAATGCAGAATTCAGGTGGCTCAGGATCGTGCTTTGTGCCATGGGCGAGGCCTGTGTTCAGCTGTGGATTTATCAAGGGCTGTAATGATGATGATGATGATGACGATGATTTTTTAAGTTAATGCTCCTATACCATTCAGCCTTGGTGACAACTAACTAATTCAATCGCAAGCTGCCAACTTCACAGGATACATTTCAGTGTGACAAAAGAAGGCGTTAACACAAAGACACTAACTCACCCTAAACAATTTATACCAGGTGAAACGTCAATTGGACATGAAGAAGGATAAACGAAAAAGAAGTATCGGAGATACGGAGGCAATCAAATCAAGATTAGACCAAAATCAATAATTTTTATTTTATACGCAAATAGTTAATTGAGTAATGGTTGCTTTAATTACACGCGATAGAGATGGATAGGAGATATATAGAACAAAAGTTATCTCCTTACGTTTCGTTAAAATCGTTTGTTAACTACAAAGAAATAATCAAACATAATATGTAACCTATATTATATATCAAAGTCACCGGATCTAAAAATCCAATATAATGCCGTTTGAAAAATTTAGTAATGCCATTTCTCATGGAAATTTCAATGATCACAACGGTCTTATTTACTCGGAGAAGGTCTAAATTCAACAATAGTTGATTATGAATGTTTGCAAATAAGTAAGTGCAATAAATATTATACATTTCTTTCTCTAATTTCTTCAAAACCTATTATAGAGGTCTTTAATATACCTGAATAGACTATCAAATAGTACAGAACAGTTTGAATTACGTCAATTACATTTGCGCTTGGACCACACGCAGTTTGCATACAAAATTACATAACACCAAGGTCACGCTGACACTTGTTCCGCACCTCTATTATATGGTAGAATAGGAAATTAGAGCTATTTCAGTTTGTATTCATATACTTTAAGGCTGAATATAATTTGGTTCAGTTGGAAACTTTAATTGCTTCTATTGTCTGGAAGCAGTTTAATCGACGATTGGTTGTTCTATCGAAGATGAAAGAAATGTTTTGTGTTTTCATTTGTTCTACAATAAATGTAAACTTTAACATGAAGCTTTCAAAATGCCTACTTTTGTGTTAGTATGTGTTCCACTTGACCGCATCCAGCGCAGAGCGGCTCTAATCGTCGACGACCGAGTGCTTTCCGATCGGCTCGATTCACTGGCGCTTGCGAAGAGATGTTGCATCTCTTTGAATTTTCTTTCACATGTAACACGAGTGGTTTGAGGAATTGTTCGGATTAATCCGAACCGCCAAATTTCATGAACGCACCACGCGGCAAGCCTTCCGATACCATCCACACCATTTGGATGCTTGACGGTCGATCACTGTACGTTTCACTAGTAGTTTTCTTTCGCGTACGACCTCTGTGTGGAATAGTTGACCACCAGTGATTTTTCGTGACAGATACGACCTAAGGACCTTTAAGAAAAGAGCTTACTCCTATCTAAAAGACCGGCAACGCACCTGCAATTCCCCTGGTGTTGCGGTTGATCATGGGCGGCGGTAATCACTTAACATCAGGTGAACTGTATGCTATGAAAGTACACAGAACACATTATATTTCCTTTCCTAAAGACTGTCAATTTTACAAATACCATGCTACGGAGTCAATCCCGTCGGTACAAAATAATTACAATGTTACTGATTTTGACACTTAAGTTACACAGGTACTAAGTGGCTTTAAAAATAATTTTTGTGTAGTAATAATCTATGTATTTTGTGAATTTACTAACCCCTAGTTTTTAAGTTTTAAGTGTACTAACAAAATGGATGTATTTACCTGAACAATGAAATAAAATAAAAGAGGCTCCAGCAACTGATTAGTGTAAGCTTTTATGACGTATAAAAAAACAAGTCTACAGGTGGTCTCAGGTGGATTGTGTGTATCTTCGACGACATTTCGAAATACAATTATTAAGACGACACGTTGAAAGAGTGGCTCCGGGCTATCGCCGTACAGAGTGAATACAGAATTTCTATTAAAACTTTAAAAACGCCACATAAGGTCTAAAATTGCGTTGCGCTCGCGACGATTAAGACCGCTTAGAAATTGTCAGAATCTTAAAATATTTTTTTTAATTATTGATTTAGGTTATCAAAATAATGAGGAAGTAAATTCTGAATATTGATGTTATGAATATATTTGAGTGATTCCCAAGCATATATATTAAGTAATTTCGTTGTAATTTCAACTATAGTGATTTTTTAGAGGTGTTTTCGCAAATAATTATGATCGAGTCAAAATTATACAATCGGTTTTTGAACAAGCAAATTCAAGATAAAGACATGAATTTGCCTATATCAAAATTCAACTTGCGTTAGCGGTGTCATAGTCCTACTATACCTACTACATACTACTACATATACCTACTATTCGATGAAAGGGGGTGCATTTTTAGCGGTGTCGCCATAACTTTGCGCACACAGTCATAAAAAGAAAATGTCTTTTCTTTCTTCTTCATTCGATACAAATAAATACAATAGCAGTTTCTATCCGCGATATTGAAATATCTGACTTCTATTACGCTCAGGGGGCTATTTGCATGCTATTAAGATATAAATACTGTTTCTTTTTTTAATTTTTGTCCGTAATCTGTATATCCGGGGGCTAATTTCGGAACAACTCAACCGATAGTAAAGCTTCAAGAAGGTAGAAAGCATGCCAAGAAGGAGCTAGGCTATAATTTTTTTTTTGATATTAGGTATACAATTAATGGTTTTTAATACTTAATCTGGTTTATATTTAAAAAGTTTTGTAGTTGTTTTTATTTGCAATTTTGCACAAAAGAGGTTCTAACATTTTATGACTTATACAAAGTCGTCATTATTTATGTGAGAGGGAGCTAACGAATACATACGACGGCTCACTTGATGGTAAGTAACTTCCGCTGCCCATGACCAACCACAACACCAGGGGAATTGCAGATTCCTTGCCGGCCTTTTAAAAAGAGTAGGCTCTTTTTTTGAAGGTCGATAAGTCGTATCGATCTGGAAAAATCGCTGGTGGTACTCGATTCCCACAAGAAAGTTGCGAGGCGAGGAAAAAACCTTCTTGTAAATCGCACAACCAATCACCCATATGGTATGGGTGGTATCGCGAGTTCTGGCGCGATGTGCGATGGTAAAATTGAGCGGCCGGAATGAATCCGAACAATTCCTCTGAACACTTCCCCTGATAGATGCTATAAAATACGTAAAGATTTTATAGCATCTATCAGGTTTTCGGATTTTACAACATCTCTTCCCAGCGCCAGTGAGTCAAGCCGATCAGAAAGAGCTCGGTTGCCGCACCGTAGCCATCGATTCATTTTAACATGTTTTTTTATGTTATCGTCGTATATATCGTCATTTTTAATATATATTTTTTACTACTATATCTTTTAACATCAAAACTATCAAGTATTAAATTAGATGACAAGACCTCTTTTACGGATAAATTAATAGATTACATTTTTAATATAAATAAGACTTTTTACATATCGCACACAATTTTCGAGATAAAGGCAAACAAACTGAACTAATTAAAGTCAGCTTTACGATCATTGAACCGCTTGTCAAAAGACCACTTTTATTATATATCTGCAGGATCCTTTGTTTAAATTCTTAGCGGACGAAGGCGCGAGTAAAAGCTTGAGTATAATATGAAAATAAAATGACACACACATTGACATTTAAACAGTATTAAAAATAAGTTTTATCAATAAAACATCCTTGATGATTTAGCGTTGTTGGCTATCTTTGTATAACTTAAGTACTAACACGAAAACTACAACGTCACAATGAAAATAAAAGTTGTAGGAAAAGATAAATTTGTACGATACAGCTCGGACCGGATGGTATTCTACAGGGTAAATGTAAGTCGCGGAACCTTGACCTTGCACGTAAAACCTAAATTCCCATAGGAATATATACAAAGTGAGACCTTCACAATTCAAGTACTAAATATTCAGTGATCCTAGTTACCTAAATACATTAAACGTAAATACTTCTTTAAGGGACGGGATGCCCTAGACGAAGGTTTATCGATCAAATTGGCGATATATTGAAGATGGGCCAGATTAAGAGCACCATTAACCGATGAGCATGTTGCGTAGCTATATGGATGAACGGATGGAGCTTGTATACGGAGCGTAGTTATATGATTGGAGGCGAAGAGAGTGTCAGTAATCAGGATCGTGCCAAAAGGGAGTCCGTAGTCTCTGCCTACCCCTTTGGGTGATAGGCATGCGTGTTTATGATTTATTATGATACTTTATTCAATACGAAGAAGAATATTACGCGACTTAATACTAATGTATGATACTGAACACCATCTAAGTGAAACAGCACACATACGAGTACAATAAGCAGTCAGTTAAGACGAGAAAGGATTCAAAAATACAATATAAGTCGCACTTCATAGGCCTAGCAATATTCATACTAAAAATTTCAAAAGGTATTCAGAAACAAATTAAGAAGAAGATAACTCTGACAGTAGAATTATCCATTTACAGACTCGTAAACTTTTATCTTTGTGAACTTCTTAAAATTATCAAATATAATGATTTCTTAAAATTGCGAATACTGCATATAATAAAAGTAAATTTAAAGACTTTATCTTATTTAATTTTAACCTATTGTTAATCCCCGACGATGTTAAGCAAATTTGATAATTGTATGTAATTACAAATTACATACGCCACACCAGGGCGGCCAAAAGTTAGACCGCGAACGTGTACTTAACGATGAGTAATTAACTTGTTATTTATGTCACTAGTTGCAACACTCCGTAGTATTATAAAATCAAATCACTAATTAAGTTTGCACTTATAGTTCAATTAATCAGACGAATCTGGAAATTCTCGAGATTTTGAACACTGCGCCGTGATAAAATTCCTCGTAAAGAAGGGAAACACGCCGAAAGACATTTTTTATGTAAGTACATGGCAGCAAGAATCAACGTGGCAACTGACAACTATGGCAAAACAATTAAAAAATTGCAAACCACAGCCAATCTCTTGGAATGGCAGTTTTTAGTAGTGGAATTTGGAAAAACTGAAATGAAAAACGAATGAATGTAATTTAACAAGTATGCCTTTTAAGATTAGGTACTTAATATTTGGAAATTTATCGAAAAGGTTAATTTGATAACTAATATAATTTATATGGCTTTTATATAAAAAACCGCAATACGGATGCGGTCGCAATTATTTTATCTTTGAATACTAAAACCACAGAACAAACGAGTGAACTTGGAATTCACGCGAAAAAAATAAAACTACATTCAGTTTTGAATCATTTTTCAGTCTATGTTACGTGAAATTTTACAATTTTCTTCTTTTAATACTAAAACCACAGAACAAACGAGTGAACTTGGAATTCACGCGAAAAAAATAAAACTACATTCAGTTTTGAATCATTTTTCAGTCTATGTTACGTGAAATTTTACAATTTCCTTCTTTTAATACGAACGATGCTTCCCGAAATATCCATAAAATCAAAGCAATTTAGGTTTAAAAGATAAATAATACATTTTTCTTGTGGCAGTGCTATATTACGCCATGCATATCATGTTAAAGAAAATTTTATTTTGGAATACTTGTTTCAGAAGTATTTTCATACATGTAAATAAACTGAAAAGAATCTCTGGGTAATTAGTTTGTCCAATTTGCGGGTTGTATGATTTCAGCACAACGTTATCCTTATATTTTATATAAGAGTATTTTTATGAGAGTGATTATTACGAGCTACTTATAAAATAAACAGATCCGTGGTAATTCAGATATTAAACGCACACTATCCCCGCCAACGCCAATAAAACTGTTTATTACAATTTTAAGTGCTGATTTACC
The DNA here is from genome assembly GCA_036936625.1 of Parnassius smintheus behrii. NCBI lineage: Eukaryota > Metazoa > Arthropoda > Insecta > Lepidoptera > Papilionidae > Parnassius > Parnassius smintheus. Next base: position 19,235,915 of record JAUPFT010000030.1, on the reverse strand, counting down.
ACGTGCCGACGGTAGAGAAATACATCGCGTCGAAACCTTCAAGTCTAAGAATTAAAATATATCAAAGACATGTTTGTGAAGTCTGTCAACGCGCATCGGAGGCCTTTCTCCAGCAATGAGACGTATTAAGGCTGTTACTTTAAAAACTTTTACTTTATTTAGGAATTATATTATATACAAACACGTAATAAATACAATTTTTCGTTCCTAGTAAATATTGAAATTAATGTATTAACGTTAGAATTTACTCGTAAAAGAACAACAAAACCATATCAAAGTATGTTTATGCAAGCAATGATGATAAACGTATAAGCTTAACTGTGATAATATCCGCTTTACAAGGATTTACTCAAAATAACACCGTGAATGTGAAAAAATCACTGTCTGTTAACGTTCTTTAACGAAAACATTACACGCCAACACATCTTAGAAAATATCTATAGTGAATAACTTAAATTGAAAATAAAAAACCCCAAAACAAAAAGAGCTGATGATCTTCAAACGGCTGTAAAGATTTTCTTGAAATACAGCTAAGAACACTCTCGATTAAGATACATTTCAAACGAAAAAAAAACTTAATCAAAATCGGATCAGCTATGGACGAATTACACTAAAGAGGAATACCGCAGGCTAAGGTGCAGTATAATAATAATAATATTCCACAATTATCACACACAACGCCATCTAGTCCCAAGCTAAGCAGAGCTTGTGTTATGGGTACTAGACAACTGATAAACATACTTATATATTTCTAAATACATAAATATTATAGATAAATTACACCCAGACACAGAACAAATGATCGTGCTCATCACACAAACGTTTGTCCTGGGTGGGAATCGAACCCACGACCTCCGGCATAGCAGTCAGGGTCACTAACCACTAGACCAACAGGCCAGTCAAATAATGATTGCACGATACTGTAGAGCGTCCCAGATGTTCGCAGAGGCCCGTGTCGCTGGTTTGGATGCGCTGATCCGTCACCGTATCGCGCGTTTTAGAAGTTCCCCTTTTGGGTCGCAGAATAAACTCATTAAAATTATTTGTAATATTTGTGCATTTAGTGAAATTTTTAGTAGGTGGTCAAATTTATTAATATCTAAATAAAAATATTTAATATTTAGATAAATTAAACAATAATAAGAATTAATATTTAAAGTGTAAACTTTAAATTTAATTTTGTAATGGATCATTGTATCAAAAAAATTATTATTATTTATTCTTTCGGACACACAGATACACTACAAACGTACAAAACTTAAAACACCCCTCTGTTATAATAAATTATTTACAATTACAGTTTGTGTTTCAAAGAGTGGCATTTTTTTTTGCGCCCGAAGCAAATATGGGCAACCCTCCGGAAAGCGGGGGAGGGAGGTTGGGAATGCTCATAGCATACCACGCAGCCGGCTGCGTGGTTATGTGGCGACTTTTACCCACTAAACCCAACCTTTTAGGAATTGGCTTAACGATCTGACTAGAGATCTCTAAGCCGTATACGAACGCGACCCTCCTTAGTGTTTCAAAGACTACCTCATCTATTTTTATAGGCAATATGATCGTCTGTTGTATTTTTGTGCTGCGCTGCCAAACAGCACCTTTTATTTTGCTTTAACCGACATTACTGATATTTTATGATAATTATGTTTATTTTGTAAAAATAAACTTTCTGAAATGCATGTAACATCGCTCCCAGTATCAAAAAGCGCAACTATTTCTTTGTCAAATATTGAAACTTTAATTTTTGACCTCATATTCCCTATAAATTCCTTTTGGTATTTATCTTCGTCTCCCTCGAAGACGGTTTGCACGAATAACTCCGTTATGAACAAGCCTGACTTGGTTTTTAAAGTGTTTATCATGCTATTTACATCATTGCTATAACCAAGCCCTTCTCTGTTAAAATATGCTTTGAAAGAAATAGGTTACGTAAACCTCTATTAATTTTACCAATTAGTTTACTAGGTTGCCAACCCAGCTTTTCTGGGGTTAAGTACATACATACATACATAAACACTTACGCTTGTTACCCAGAGGGGTAGGCAGAGACTACAGACTTCCATTTGGCACGATCCTGACACATCTCTCTCGCCTCCTTCACATCCATATGCCTTCGCATACATGCTCGTCGGTTAAGGGTACTCCCAATTTGGCCCGTTGTCAATAAATCGCCAATTTGGTCGATAAATTTTCGCCTAGGCCGTCCCTTTCCGACTTTGCCATTCACTTCTGCACCATAAATTTTCTTTGTCACTCTTTCCTCATTCATTCTTTCCACATGACCAGACCATCGAAGCATTCCTTTCTTAATCCTGGTCACCACATCATCTTGCAAACCACACTCTTCTTTTATCACACAATTTCTCACCCTGTCATTCAGATTCAGCCCTAACATACTCCTTAACGACCGCATTTCTACTGCGTTCATTTTACTCTCGTGCTTCTTCTGCCACACCCAACTTTCACTACCATACGTTAAAGTAGGGACCAACACAGCATTGTGAATTGCCATACGTGCCTTTTTCGACACATTTTGACTCTTCACAATAGTGTGTAGGTACGAAATAAAGTAAAATACACATTTACTTTATTTCGGGGTTAAGAAATTTCGTCAAACTGCCATTCGTCATTTTTCATATTCGCCTTTCACATATATTGCCATATAGAGGCAAAATTTTCCGTAGTTGCCAAGCTTGGTATGCGAGTTGCCAATACAACAGCAATAACAAATAGTAGTGAGTTGTTATTAGAATTATGGTGCTACCCACGCCCTGTTTCACTTGCCTCTGTGACATCTTACGACACCCTCGGGATAACATAGGGTAGTAGATTCTCTAATTTCGTCACTGCACGGCGTTAAATAGTATTTTTAAAATATTTTAACAACTTTAATTAATTACATAATATTTAATTAATTTTACAAAGTATCGAGGGTGTTGTGAATGTTTGTAGCGTCCTTCGACATCAACCGAATGAAATGGGGTGGGGTTACTTGGTTATATGGTAGTTGATTCTTCTACGCCACTAAAAATACTCAAAATTGCATCATCAACACCATCATCATCACAGCCTATAAAAGTCCACAGCTGAACATAGGCCTCCCCCTAGATCGCCTCATAGGGGTGTAACTCAGGCTATTGTCATCGGTAGTTCTAGATTAATTGGTAAAATTGACTGGTCTTCCCTACCCCCTATTATACTTGACTGCACTCTAATCCCTTACAGTAGCAAGGTTAAAAACCTGAGGTTGTATCTTGACTCCTGTATGTCTTGGACCTCACAGGTTAATGAGGTCAGTAGAAAAATGTTTGCTGCGTTAAGCTCTTTACGTAGATTACGTAATTTTCTTCCTACAGCAACTAAAGTCACGCTCGCCCAGTCTCTACTTCTTCCTATCCTTGACTATGCTGATAATTGCTATCTTGACATTACCGAGAAGCAGCTTAATAAGCTTGAGCGCATTCAAAATTTATGCATTAGATTTATATTTGGGCTTCGCAAATATGATCATATCTCCGAATTTCGCAAACAGCTCAAATGGCTCCCGATCCGCCTCCGCAGGAATACTCACATTCTCTCCACGTTGTATAGTGTGCTGTTTAATCCTTCTACCAAATTAAAAAACCGTTTCCAGTATCTTTCTCTTACCCATAATCGGTTCCTTCGATCCTCCGTCAATCTTTCTCTCTCTACACCTTTGCACTCTTCTTCCTTTTTCAAGAAATCCTTCACCGTAACCGCTGTGCGATTGTGGAACTCCTTACGTCTCCATATTCGTCGTGCTAAATCTCTACACTCTTTCAAAATTCTTGGTAAATCGTATTATTTAGAACGCTATTAGATAAATTACTTTACCTTTCTCGTACTCTTTTCATTTAATCTATTATATGATATTTTATATATAACTTTCACTTATTTTTATTTGTATGTATTATTGTATTTTTATTATTATTATTATTATTTTGTATGCCCCCCTCTATTTGTAACTTTTGTTTGCAACATTCCTCTACGCAAAGGTTGTCTGGAAGAAATCACTTTCAGTGATAAGACCGCCTATTGTACATACTTTAATTAGTTTTAACTATATTGATGTTTCTGTATTGTGGTGTACAAAAAAGAATAAATAAATAAATAAATAAATAGGGGTGATTTTGCCATAGCTGACACGCACGGCGAGCGGGTTGTCATCCGCAGTTTTTTTATTATTTCGAGTAATCAGGAAGATGCTGCTGCCCATCTCCTGCCTGTCTCCCCCTGTCGCCTCTTACGACACCCACGGGAACATATGGGTTAGTGGTCATTCTTACACCGCCACTGCACGTTTGTAAATTGCAAAGCACCCGGTACAAGGTAAAGTAACCGGTCGGATATATTTGGCTATTTAGGTACGGCTGTGTCCGCGTTAGACATGTGTCATTCATTTCTCGTAACCGAATCACTATAGTACATTTCGTCACGCGTACCGGTACATTCGGATCGATCATGCAAATAGATTATTTCATCATTCACTTTTGCAAGCAATTTTTTATAGTATTTTTATTGGTTTGAAAAAACGTTACCCCCCCCCCCCCCCACACACACACACACTAGGATTTTCTCGTGTATCGTGAGGGCAGTTTACAAACATAAATTGCACAAGGACAAACATCCAGACCCGAAACAATTATTTGTAAGAAATATAAAAATTCAAAGCAACCATTTACTGTAAAATTTAAAACGTTAAAATTTACGTTTCTCTTAACACAATGCTGTGTATTCACAGAACGACCGACATTATTGCCTAAACAACAAACACAGATAGTTTACGAGACCCATATTATAGCGAATTTATAACCTCCTCAGTAATAAGGAAGTCTCTAGTTCTAGCCGCTAGACATTTCTGACACTAACATCTATTATGTAGAAACTTAGCAAATGCTGTTTAATAACAGGGCATAAAGTCTCGCGCAGATACAAAGCAAAGTGTACAGCATTTTTATTCTATTAAGTAAAACCAACGTACGATTCACCGGAACCAGACACGTGAGCAAAGTTTGGACATACAATTCAAAACATTTAAAAATTTTGCCAGACTTGTTTTCAAACATTTACACATTTATCGTAAAACGGCTACAGAATTAATGACTATTTAGTAGACGCTGAATATGTTCTATTTATACTTTACTTTATCAACTCATAAAAGTCTACTGCAACGTTTAGAATTTAGATAATCGCCCGGCACAGACGAATAAGTCCCGAGTACGAACATGTAAACGCCTTGTTCGGGTGTTCCACTCGATGTCGGTTTTTTAGCAAAGAGAGTCAAGTGATTTCTTTTATAGGATAGGGTGACAAAAGAGCACACAGTCCACCTGATGGTAAGTGGTTGCTGTGGCCCATAGACATCTAAATCTATCCTCGATTACGAATCAAAATGCAGATGCGTTGTCACCCGTGAGGACTAAGATAAAATGCCTCGTTTTCAGTGAAAAGAGGCTCCGTTTCTCTACACCCGCCATACGAAACACAGCAGCATTAAGCTACTATTTTAAGCTGGTATTCTGTGAGAGCGTGGTCCTTCTCCGGTCGAACTGACCCATTCGTGCTCTAACTATACTACTAATATAACTGCAACATGGCTCTACCACGTAAAAAATGCTCGTGTGTATTCGTATCGGTGTTTACGCCAATGGGCATGGGTTAGCAGGTGTATTGAAGATCACAATACCAGACGTATTGCATCTGACGCTGATGGTATACCACCATATGAAGCCGTAACATTTTTCTGGCATAACCCATAGTCGCCTCTTACGACACCCACGGTACTAAACGGAGTATTGGCACGGCCACCATACCCCTTTTACTGGAAACGAGGCATTCCATCTTAATCCTCACGGGTGACAACGCATCTGCATTTTGATTTGTAATCGAGGATGGATGTAGATGATAGATGTAAGTTCTATAGGCCGCAGCAACCACTTACCATCAGGCGAACTGTGTGCTCGTTTGTCACCCTATCCTATAAAAAAAATACACCCATATTATTTAGTTACCTTTAATTAAGTTATATTTGTTTCCATGTATCGCGTCCTACGACACCCACGGGACGATATGGGAAACTGATATAGGAGATCAGTAGCAGCATCTTTCTAATAACAACTCAAAATTATAAAAACTGCAGTTGCGAATATACCAGCAAATATGCACCTATGTTTCAGCAGTGGACAGTTTGACAGGCCTGTTGGTCTAGTGGTTAGTGACCCTAACTGCTAAGCCGGAGATCGTGGGTTCGATTCCCACCCAGGACAAATGTTTGTGTGATGAGCACGATCATTGTTCTGTGTCTGGGTGTAATTTATCTATAATATTTATGTATTTAGAAATATATAAGTATGTTTATCAGTTGTCTAGTACCCATAACACAAGCTCTGCTTAGCCTGGGACTAGATGGCGTTGTGTGATAGTTGTGGAATATTATTATTATTATAGTGGACTTTTGTACGCTGTAATGGATGGATGGGTCAATTATATTATTTTTAATTTAAAGTAAAATATATTTGATAACAGCGCCGGCAGTCCAGTCTAGGGTTGCCACCTTTTTTCCAAAAAACATGCTAAAATATAGTACTTTTAAGAAATTCAGAACAAAAAGTACACATTTATTTTTAATCTATATATATTTTCTATAAATATTTGTTATTGCTCTTTGCTTTGACCGTCAATGATCTAACCACCTTACCTTCTACATTACTTTTAAAATAATTATAGGAGTCAATTTAGATTCATATTAAACTTAATCAACAATCAATTTTTATTTAAATTAATACATGCATTATCTTTCTTCTTTTAATTTTACATTCATGATGAAAAAAATTCTTTCCGTAAAACTTACTTGTTCCAGACTTCTAATCACAGTTAACATAAAAAACCGCACAGTTGAATTAGGGGTAAAAATTTAGTACTTTTCGTCCTTTATTATTTTTTTATAATATATAGTACAATTGACTGAAATATAGTACGATACTATATATTATAGTACGGGTGGCAACCCTAGTCCAGTCACAAGCGTTGACACAAGCGTTACAAAACTGCAAATTTTGCAACAAATGTGGCAGACCGCCCACTTTGTTTAAATAATAATTCGTTATTTGCTGGAATCACGGTATAGATGATGTTACAATGCATCCTGTATTGTCGTGTTTCGTTAATATTAGTACACAACATGCAAATTATATTTTTTTAAACTGTTCATATGACAAAATTAATTACTACCAAAAATATCTTTAAAATCAAAAGCCTTTAATTTTCAAACATACTGGTAACTGGTGGAAAATGGTAAAAACAAAATTATGGACAAAGGCACTGCTTATTCCATAAAGAAATTTCTTCCAGCAGGCCTATTGAATGATAGTTGAAGGAAATAGAGGTAGTCAAAGTGTGCACTTTATTAAAATATACAATATAATACAAATATACAAAACTCCATATATATACACATACGTACATATATACGTACATACATATATCTACATCTACACTAATATTATAAAGAGGAAAGATTTGTTTGTTTGTTTGAATTGAATAGGCTCTGAAACTACTGAACCGATTTGAAAAATTCTTTCACCATTAGAATCCAACATTATTCCTGATGAACATAGGCGATAGAACGTTTTCAAAAAATTTTGGGATCCGTATGAAAACTTCGTTAATGTAACCCAAGGTGTGAAAAAAATACCAAAAAAAACCTTATAACGCGTACGCTGCGGAAACTATTGACAATAGAGCAAAGTGATGTGCTACAGTTTTATGGAGGACATCAATATCTACATAAAAGTCTGCAATACCATATGTCTAACTATTATAGTTATCTCACAATAACTACTTTTCCATGTTAAAATATTCAAAGTAACGTCGAAAACTCCTTACTCGTATATCGCGTACACTGCGAGCACCATGCGATGCGGGTGTCTGTATAACGTTTATATGCCGATAGATAAAAGTACTCCATTAATTTTGCTAATTTTTTAGCTAAAATGATTGAACTAAATGAGCGAGGTGACATATCATGTCGCGCGGCAGAGACGCGTGATATACGCGGGTGAAACCGCGGGGTATAGCTAGAACACATATACACACACATAATATATATATATATATATATATATATATATATATATATATATATATATATATATATATATATATATATATATATAAAATACAAATCTAATATATTATAAGAAAAAAAAAATATAATTAAATATATAATATTTTTAATGTTACATATATGAATATCTACACATCACGAATTAATCATTATGGTGTGAATGATAATACTCTTTAACAAGTCCTTTAAACATAGACACCGACTTACCGTCACGAATCCTAAAGGGAAGTGAATTCCACAATCGTACTGCATTAACAGTAAAAGAATGAGAATAGAGCATTGTATTGAAAGACGGTTCTTGTATGATCTTTCGCATAATAATTTTAACTCTTTAGGTATATCATTACATATTTTCACGCAAACATTTGGAACATTCTCATTATATTTAACTAGTCTTTACTTTCACGTGCGCAGAAACTTTTTAGAGTTATTTATGTATTTAAAGCAATTTGAAGCTAAGTCTGGCTCCGGCCTTACTTGCCAATTTTTACCTAATCGTTTTTTACGAAACTCACAGGATAAATTAAATAATGGATTCTTACGCCTTAAGCTAAATTTAAACGACAATCTTGTCCCAAGAAATGTAATTGGAACCACCGTCAAACCTAAGCTTTCTATATCACGAATATGCTGATGAAAAATTATAGATGATTTACTCTTCAGAAAAGATTTGAGTATTTCTTGATTGCTCGTGTTTTTATAGTTTTCACTACAAGTTACGCGTACTCTTCAGATCCGGAGGACTATCCTGAAATGAAAACTCTATACCTTCTCAAAAATGTAAGAAAGCCTGTGCCTGTCACGGACGTAAAAAGTTACAGCCTATAGACGTACCACAGCTGGGCACAGGCCTCCCGTCATTTCTAAGGGGGTTTTAGGGCAAGGAAGTGTCCGCCACGCTGCCCCAATTCGTGTTAGCAGACTTCACATATCTTCGAAATATTTTTTTTCTTATTCCTCGGACATGCAGGTTTCCTCACGATGTTTTCCTTCACCGCCGAGCACGTGGTAAATCAGCACTTAAAATTGCAATTCACAATTTCATTGGTGCCGGCGGGGATCGAACCCGGATTACTCGCGTTCTGTTTATATTTACAGCGAGCGTTAACCATCTGAGCTACCACGGCTCTGTGGGACGTACCGTTATTTTTTCTAATATCTAGCGATGTTATTTTTAAATTTAATACATCATAGTCATCATTACAGCTTACCAAAGTCCCCTGGTGAACACAGGTCTCCATCATAAGGGGGACCCTTGCCATGTTCAAACGCTTGGCTACTTTAATTTGTTTCATTTCCTGATTTGTATCTCTCTGTCGCCTCTTACAATACGACAAACAGTTACACTATAGAAATATACTATATTAAATAACTATATTAATATGTAAATCAATGAAGAATAAAGTGTGAAGGTCGCTAATGTCTGACGGCGGCTGTACGTAAACGATGCAATGATGCAACACAGGCTCTGATTCGGATATTGATGTCATTCATTATTGTTCGTATGGGTAGCCTTACAAGGTTATTTTATTGTACGTTGATAATACTGAATTGCACGGATACTTCATTTAGCTTCATGGAAGATTAAATTGCAAACAAAAGCTTCACTTTGCAAGTCGCAAACAGTTGATGAACGAGCAAACTCTCTAGTTGATAGTAAGTGGATGATGTGACCCACAGACGCCTACATCTATCCTCGATTAAGAGTCAAAATGCAGATATGCTCTATTTGATTTTGATTGGCCTCCTATCCTATAATTTACATAGCGTATACAGCCTTGACTTGACGTATTTGGGTGTTATAGATCGATCGTCGATTGATGTCATTGATCGACGTCGATCAGTGTCGATCGACTGGTGTGGTAGCTTTAGCTGATACTGTGTCGATAAAACGTTGTTCCATCATCAATCGATATCGATTGGATAATTAATCGATGTGGTTGTGGGCTCATCATCAGTAACTTTCAAAATTTAGGTATTCAGAAGTACGCTCTTGCTCGGATTATCACAGAGACGTAAACGCGGAAGACTTTGGATGCGACCATCTTTTTTATAGGGTGACAAAAGAGCACACAGTCCACCTGATGGTAAGTAGTTGCCGTGACCCTCTACAGGTATCTACTAGTACAACTATCCTCGATTATGAATCAAAATGCAGATGCGTAGTCACCCGTGAGAACTAAGATGGAATGCCTCGCTTCCAGTAAAATGGGTCTCCGGTTCTCTACACACACCATACGAAACAGCAGCGTTTAGCTGCTATTTGACGATGGTATTCTGTGAGAGCGTGCTCCGTCCCCGGTCGAGCCGAACCATTCATGTAGCAACAATACTACTAATATAGCTGCAGCACTACGTAAGAAAACTAGACGATATTTTAAATAGCGATCGGTGAAGCGGGATGGGTCCTCGAATAATCAAGCAGTTCGATCGACGTCGACTAATCCGTTCTATCATCGATCGATCAGTGTGGTAGAAACTATAGATCGACATCAACTAATCCATTCCACTATTGATCGATGTCATCGATCGACGAACCATCGATTGGTGTGGTAACCACCCTATAAAATATGAAGTACAAAAATGTTTTAAATATTACAAATGCTTTCACAAATTTTAATTGATCAAATAAACAGCGAAACAAAAGAAAAAGAAAAAAGGACTAGTTTGGTGTGTTGTAAAATTGTTTTTTTTTTTTTTTTAATTTTATGACCCAAATCGTGAATTTTTTTTAGCGACACGTAGTGTCGGTCAAGCACGGAGAAGGCGGTATTATGATCAGGAGATACATGACCGCCGTAGTCGGCGGATACGGCTTTTATGTCGTGTATCCACTAACGCGAATTGCAGCGACACTAATTTGAATGCGGTCTAATTCCAACTAGATAACACCTCTCGTCATAAATTAGCGACAACAATGCGTTGGTTCACTTCTTCTTTCCTTAATAATAATATTTAATACTGTTTTTTGATAACTATCACAAACTTGTATTATCTGTGGCAATAAATTCAATAATACATTGAAACTTTTGTTTATAAACTTTGTTTGCCAGGATTTACAAGACAATCTAATCACAGAAATAAAAAGTGTCAAGCGCATAGTGGTCCATGAGTAAAATAGGGACATCTCTATTTATAAAAATAAATTGTTGTGTGTTAGTCTCCCTAAAACTGACAGATTTCGATAAAATTTTTGTGTGCTTGAATGGGTTGCCAGAAAGAACTATAATACGTTTTGAAGGGAAACCAGAGGTTTAGATTCATATTTGGACCCTGTAGGTGGCATTGTTGTCAAGACCCAGAAATGAGCCGTGCAAAGCTAAAGCGGATAGCTAATTATTAATAATTTTTAAATGTTAAAATGACACAGTGTAGTTTAGATAACTAATATTTAAAAGTACTTATTAATTGTTTATAAATAAAGTTAAAAGGATACAGTAAGTGGTAAATATATTGTATTGTAAAAAAAAACAGCTCTTTCATTTACAAGGAAGTAAAAAAAGAAAGTTGTTGTATCCATAAGATATTCTTAAAAGGTTTATATTTGATTATTTTTTATTTTCAATAAACAAAAACACTTACCTTTTATTATTTCAGTAGAGGATACGATGACATCACTCTCATCCATTCTTGCTTTGTAACACAACAGTGTGGATGATTTCTTTATTTTGATTATTTTTGTGACACTTCTACTACTGGAGCAACTTGTTTGTCTCACTCAGATTTGCTTGTTGAAATGCAACATCTTACTGTGTGTATTTTAATAATGCTTTATGCTTGTGTAATTTGAGTGATGTGTACCTAGAAAAAATAAACATTATAATATATTATACTCTATTGAATACATTTCGAAATAAAAAAGATTTAATACTATGCAGAAGTGCATAATTATACCATACTCCAATAAACCTTGTTTATATTTATTTGTTTAAATTAAAATTGTATAATTTGAATTTTTTACAAGATTGTGTGTTCCTAATAACAAATAAAATCAAAACAACTGCAGTTGCCAACTTGCACGCCAACTTAGGCAAATATTTAATTTATTTACCCCCTTTAAGGCAATGAATGGGTAGGCCTATGGTTTAGTGGTGGACTTTAGATAGGCTGTAATGGTAACACGCAAATATGAAAACAAATTAACACTATTCAAATAATGAAAAGTTTTTTTTACAGAATTATAGTGACAAGCAAGTTTTAAGTAGTTATTTGGAAGATGCTGGTGCCCATCTCCTGATCAATTACCTCTGTCGCCTCTTATTACATCTCACCCAGGGGATGGTATGGTGTAGTGGATATTCATACACCGCCACTAAATGGGACGCCACTATATAAAAGTATCCTAAAATACCAATTATTGATGACTACACACAGAACACATACATGGTAGAGCCACACTGCACGCTATATTTTGGTTGTAGCCTGAATGGGTCAGATCAATCTGGGTAGGACCACACTCTTACAAAATACCCTCATGAAACAGCAGAATAATACTGTGCTCAGGGGTGACAACATGTCTGAGTTTTTATTCTGAATGAAGGATATGACAATAGGTCTTTACCTATGAAATTGCCATTCAGGAGCAAAATAATTTGTTGTTTAGTATTCTTATATTCTAAATTAATTTAAAATTAAAATTCTTAGCCAGAGTGAAATTGCAGCTTAATACATCTGTGTTTCATATGGTGAGTGTAAAGAACTGGAGACACTTTTTACTGGAAAGGGTTCATTCCATCTTGGTTCTCAGGCGTGACAACGCACAGCATATCGAACCTTAATTAATGATAGTTGTACATGTCAATGGGCCACAGCATGCACCTACCATCAGATGGACTGTGTGCTCTTTTGTCACTATTCTATAAAAAAGTATTTATTTACATTTAATTCCTTTCAAATAAATAAAAAAGAAAAATGTTTTGTTTTCTGCTTGTTTATGGCATATAAAGGAATTTAGTGTAAATAAATACTTTTATAATATAGAATAGTGACAAACAATGTGACTGGTAATAATAAAAACTAATTGTACATTCATTAATTTCAATGTGTATGGTTGATTCATATGATTTAGGTTCTTGATTAATTTTTAATTCAAGACTGGACTTGTGTGTCTTTGTTGCTTGGACTGCTTTCAGGTACAGGAACAAAACTGCATTCTTGCAGAATTATAAATTCATTGGTTGCAATAGAGAGATATTCAAATCGTAGTAATAGGATTAATATAAAAAAGAGAGAAATGGAGCTTTGTATTAGCATGATATTTATAACCAACATGTAAAACACTATGTAGTATGATGGGGTAAGATAATTCACTACCTCAGATCAACCCATGGGTGTCATAAGAGGTGACAGAAGGAAATCAAACAGGTGAAGAAGCAGTATCTTCCTGATAACAGTCCAAAATAACAAACCCGCAGATGACAACCTGCCTGAAAAGTGTGGCAACTATGGCACTTATCCCCCTTTTTAAAGCAATTTACAGGGTAGACTTATGTTCAGAAATGGTGTTTTAATTATACAACAAATTACCTAATGATATAAAAAAGTGCGACTCATTTGGTCTTTTTAAAACAAAATTGAAGCAGTTACATTTATGACAACATTTTTAACGCCTTCCAACTGAACAAGTACAATGTACTGGACATGCTTAAATATTATACTTTATTTTTTGTAAAATAGTTTATAACCTCACATACAACAAATGACCTAATGATATAAAGTGCAACTCATTTGGCCTTATTAAATCAAAATTGAAGTAGTATATTTACAACAATAGTTTATAACACCTACCTACTTAAAAAGTGCAAAGTGCTGGACATGCTTTAATATTGTATTTTATTTTTGGTAAAATAGTTTATAAGTGAATTATGTTCTTTGATGAGTTAATTAAGTTCTGTAAACCAGATAAGCTATAATAAATGAATATGTGAAATATTTAGAAATACCTCAAACCAGAGAGGCTGAAAAAATGATAAGATAGTTGAATTAACCTGAACTTTCAGCTAAAAAAATTCAAAATTATAGTTCATGAGTTTATCGGTAAATCAAATTGCGAAATGTGACTACAACTTGTTGGTTTGATTTTCAGTCTCAAAAACCTGTAAGAAATTTTCTTTTATCTTATCAAAATATTTCTATGAGAACATAGAAATATTTTAATAAATTCTTTTAGCTACTACAATTTTGTTTCAATTTTGCTTAATTATTTTCATCACTAATTATTGTTATTTAATATAAGTTATACTATCAATATGTTTTATATTGCATGGCTAATCTCACAGTCCACCTGATAGTAAGTGGATTCTGTACCCCATAGACACCTACATCTATCTTTGATTAAGAATAAATGTAGTTTCATTTACACTTTTGAGGATTAAGATAGAAACAGAAACTTTTTATTCCATATAGATTATACAAATACTTATTGAAAGTCTCTTTTTTATAATTTACCACTGGTTTGGAAAAAAACCAGTGTCCTGGGAAGAAAGACAGCAAGAAAGACAGACAGACATATAACAAATTAGAAATAACTTGGTAGCAATCACCCTTCCCAGGGGTTATTATCATCTATAAATTCCTTAATATTATAATAACCCTTTTTATACAAACTTAGTTTAATGAAGTTTTTAGGTCAAATTTTGTATATATTATGGGATTTTTTTTGTAAAAGCATATACATTGTCCCAATAATGAATTACTGACTCAGTGGAGTTGAGTAACTGGCGCTAATAAGTTGTGTCTGTTCCTAGTATTTACAGAATGAATATCACTTAATTTTGTAAAACTACTTTAGAAAGAACTACTTGATAGAAAGCCTTGTTACCAGAAAAAGGCTCTCATGTTACATACATAACACATCATACAACACTCATCATACATAACACATCAGTGTGCTATTTTATATGTACTGATATTGTGTGAGAGTGGTCTTTCCACAGTCAAGTCAACCTATTCCTATAGCTGCAGCAAGGCTCTACCACTTTAAAAAAATATTTTGACAATGTTCTTCTCACTTTGAAAAAATAAAGAATTGAAACATTTTGAAATTTCTTTATAATTTTGTACGAACAACGATATTCAGTATAACTGGAGGGTTAAAGTAATAGAAAGGTCAATATGGTCATTAAAACTACTTAAATTAATAAAATAACATGAAAATAATACTGGTACCATCTAGGTGGCAAGCCAAAAGTAACAAGCAATTGCAAAATACATAAAACAACATTTTAAGGAATAAGTGTGGGCTGTAATACCAAAACTGAAAACTTGTTAGAAATCAAACCTATTTGGCTTCTTATAAGACAGCAAACTTTTTATTTATTTCTAATTGGGTAATTTTACTTGAATAATAGAATTTTCAGGAGGTAAGGGCAACATTAGGAGCTCTTCATAAACTAGGTGCGGTGGTCAACTTACGTAGTAATTAAAAATTCAAAAACTATAAATAAATAAAATTAAACATACTCGTACCATCTGTTGACAAGCCCTTCAACGAATTTCCATGAACAGGTAGCCTTGATAATCAACAAATATAACAGGTAATATAGTGACTGGCAAGCAAAATAACACCACAATCGAACATTTTATCTTATTAACAACTTCACTTTTACTTAATAAAAACTATACACGGACCGGTATAGAAAAGCTGTACAGTGTATTTTGTCTAGTTTTATTCTCATCGTAGTCGTAGTTCCTTTTTTTAGTCTCGCGGCAACGCAATTCGCATCATTGGTAAGTCGTAGGAGTCTTCTTAATACGTATAGCGTGGGTTGACCCCTATGCTTAAATTTAAGGACGAATGGCTTGGCACCGAATGCCCGAAGCCTTCGCAACAGTTAAACTAAGAAATAGTTTTCTACTTTTGTTTCAATTAAACCGGATAATGAACACCGCTCAACCATATTTTCATCACACATTGACAATTCACTTTTATTTATAAACATGTAAACAGAAGCACCAGAAATAACAAATCGAGTTATTAATTCATCATGGCGACAAGATTTTGTGAATTCTCGTCCAAACTGACTGCAATTTCAAAAGTCTCCATAAATAAAGTGACGTAGGTATCTAATTCATCTGAGCTGATGCCGGACCGAACCGAACAGCCGTTGAAAGTTGAACGCACAGACTACTAAGAGGATACGTTGAACGAGAGTAGAACTAGATTAATTCCTACGTAGGCTTGGGCAAAAAATACCGGTATATTGAAAATAAATGTATGGATATTTGATCATGAAATTATCGATATATATCATATATATTTAAATCGCGATATGTCGATATTCGATATTTATTTTAAAGTATTGGATTCGTATTAATAGAGATAATATATTTTAGTCAACAACTGAATTTGTAGTTCCCTCTAGGGAACGATCTCAAAGATAGTTTTGTATTATTAAATAATTGTTTGAACTTCGAAGCGAAAAAAAATGCCTATGAATACTAAAAATCATATGAATATAAATTTAAAGATTTTTTAATGTTTTAGGAATATGTATGAATGATCTTGACTGCTTAACAAAAATAAAGATATATCGATATTTTTTTCTCAATAATTATCGATTCTGTTTAAAAACATCGATTCAATATATATCGATGTTTTTCCTCTTGCTTATTCCTACTAATACGTAATACAACCACAGAATCGTAGACAGAGAAACCTATACACAAATTGACGCCTTCTTTCGCATTCGCATACGAAAAAGATAGATTTATGCATACGTCTTGCATAGAAATGAGATAGAGCGGTGTGATTGTTTGTTCCTTTCTCCGTGCCGGTTTTTTTGTTTAGCAAACTCCACAGTTTGCTAAACTTTTTAAAACTTTAACAGCGTAGCGATTTAAGGAGTTTACAAGTTGGTTTAAGTGAGAAAAAAGTGTTTTGTGAGCTTAAGATTGGTGAATCTTGTTCAGTTCAGTTCTTAGAACAATTAAATTTTTTATCTAAATGTGTTTAAAAGTCATAAAGATTATTGTATAACCTAAAAATTCGTTATCGTCCTTTCTCACTCGAGGCCACGCCGATCATTAGTCTATAGGTTCCTCTGTCTACGCACAGAATAAAATAATAGTACCTACTAGTACAACCGTAGACACTAGACACTGTCTACGAGTACAACGTAGGGCGCTAGTGCGCGCCTCGACTGCATGATTCTATTCAAATCTGATTTTTCATTATAGTTCCAGCAGCGTTGAAGCCACAGTTATTAAGCTATTGCATAGCTTCTATCGCGGGCCTTGAGTGCGGGAAAATCCAGAAATTTCGTAACGAAAAAAACCTCACGCTCTCCGACGGGCACGGAGGTGTGGCTTGAAGGCCGTGCATTGTCTAACGATGGTCTAACGTAGTTTCTTTTCCTCAGTCTTTGTTATCTTTGTCGAAGAGTTTTGAAATTTTGAATATGAATGAACAAAGTGCATTTATTATTAAGGCTGCTCTCTCGCAAAAAGCTTGAAAAAAGCGTGCAGATGAACCAACTTTTCGTCGACACTTACAGAGAAATTACATATGAAAAAAATAGCTAGTAATCTACATGATCTGATACGTAATTTGGTTTAGCCATAATTTTTCTATCGGTGTCACATAATAAATAAAAAAATACCCAAATCACCTCCAAATCGTTGAGATGAAACCACTTTACTCCTTCATTGTTTATCAAAGGAATATAAAAAAAATATCTACTGCTTTGCAATACAAAATAAAATAATTTGGTTTAGTTACTTTTTAGAAATATGTATTATTTTTATGATAGTAAATTAAAAATGCGTCCCGATTAAATACTGCGTCTATATCACCCCCGCATTCGTCCACGAATTCAGTGCGGGGCGCATCGTGTTGCTAGGTGGACGTACGCCGCGTTGCGAGAGCTCAGCACTACGAAATAAAATCGTAAAATATTACTGCAAAAATTTAATTTTGTTAATAGTGGAGTAGGTTTTTTCTAATTCTTGTTTAATAGTTTTATTAATTGTACAGTTTTATTAATGTTTAAGTTTAGTTTGTAAAACATGGGGAATAAGCAGAAACGATTGAAGAGAGGTCTAAAAAAATATTACAAACAAAAGGGTATACATTTATCAAGGTAAGTTTTAAGTTTTATCTACATATTTCATAATATTAGACAGGTGCTGTTTATAAAATACCTATATTACTGTGATTTCGCCACTCTGTGACGAGACAAAGCGCGGCAAACGCAAGTGGCGACAAGGCGCGGGCCGCGTCGTCGCATGCTGGTAGCGCATGTCTGAGAAATTAAAAAATATATATTTCGAAGAAATGTGAAGTTCGTCAACACGCATTGAGGCAGCGTGGCGGACATTTCCTTGCCTTAAAACCCTCTCAGAAATTAGAGGAGGCCTGTGCCCAGCAGTGGGACGTATATAGGCTGTAACTTTACTTTTTTTTTACTTTTATAAATATGTTATTTTACCGACGAAAATTTTAAAGAAAAATAAAAAATAAGCAACCGACAACCTCCTAGGTACCTAGGTGACTTGCGAGATGTCGGTGTAATAAAACAAAACGGCCCAGAAAAACAGACTTTCCAACTGATAGCTAAATCAGCACGCAACAATTTCATTGGTGCCTATAACCTATAACGAGCGCTAACCATGTGAGCTACCACGGCTCTCAACGACATCGTCTTAACGCAATTCCTTTGTATAGTGCGACGTTGCCACTCTTATTAGTTATTCCGCTTCGTAATATTTTATTTATAGGTGATATTTTGTTTATGTAGGTATTCGATAGATTCCTATAGTCTGTTTTTTTCGCAGGAGACAAAAATAACAGATCTTTATTAGATTCGTTTAGCCCCAATAATACTGTTTTTATGATTCTGGTTCAGATTAGATTTAATTTTAGTAACTTAAGTTTCGTA
This sequence comes from Parnassius smintheus behrii, assembly GCA_036936625.1. NCBI lineage: Eukaryota > Metazoa > Arthropoda > Insecta > Lepidoptera > Papilionidae > Parnassius > Parnassius smintheus. Next base: position 19,216,892 of record JAUPFT010000030.1, on the reverse strand, counting down.
TATTGTTCAAAATAATGAAATAAATCCACAGAATCTGCAGTTACGAAAAAAAGCAATATCATTTTAGTCTCCGGCGAAAAAAAAAAGATATATATCATGATAAATTTATCAACTAGTTATTCGTTTACTAAATACGAAAAAATATCTAGGATTCCCCAGCCGTGATACATTACAGATTGACTATATTATCATTTATTTTACTATTGTAAATAAGTACTAATTGTAGATATTGACAGGTTTAATAGAAGTTCATTTTCTTATATTGTGACTAATAACCTAATATGACCTTGGGAAGAAACTCATTTTAATATAAGGTTTTACTGCAATGACTGCCAATGGGTTGTTAATTTCTACAATAGACCGTGGCGTATTGTTGCTGACATGAATAACTCCGAAAATATAATTTATTTACTTGATCGTGTTGAGTTTTTGTGCTCTCACTGCGAGTTTACTTTTTATGATCACTATCTTAAGGAAGAGTGCGAACTATTTACCTAATCTGTACAAAATTACTCTATACTTAACTAGATTCATTTTTGTGAAAGGCTATTTTTGTTAAATTAAGATATTATGTTTGGTTTTGCAGTTATTTGAATTACGTCGTATGACGTCAGATTATCGGTAAACTCCGACGGGCACGGAGGTGTGGCGTTGAAAGCCGTGCATCGTCTAACGTCGTTTCAGTTCGGCAGACTTCGGCACTGTGTTTGTGTGCGTGCGACTAGTCGTATGCGTGTACACTAGCTGCTAACTGAATCATAATCTATGAACTGAATGATAAAAATTCCTGAATAACCTACATGTATTGTAAGATATTAAAAAATATATTTTAAACAATATTAACTTCTCATTTATACAATAAGAGAAAAAAATTGTTTTCTTATCGGTCACCACGCTCAAAAAGTGTAACTTGATTTAATATCAAAGACTTAACTGCATAAATAAAATAAATAATTAATTATAATTGCATAAGTTGATAAAAAATGCTACGCAATAGCTTTACGGGGGCAGTCCCCGAGTGCCACACGTCTTTTTTTAATTCTTGCATTAACTTCGTAGTGGTGAAGTAACGGTCAAAGTGCAAATAGTGCCCGGAAACTAACGACATGGTTAAGTGCAAAATGGCAGACTCTCCTAAATTGAAACCATGACAATGTGGGAAAGTTGTACACCTTCACGTCACAAATACATCCGTTAGGATTGGCCAAAACAAATACTTTAAGTTCAACGGGGTTGGATTTATTTGGGCAATATTGTCTGATACCGAATTGACCTGAAAATCGTATAGTCATCTCGCGAGATGCATTGACTTCTGCTGAACTTGACATCCTGCACAGACAAGATCAAACAAAGGTCTTACTTTCTATATTTTGTCAACTTCATGTTGACGCTCTAAAACATCATAGTCAAAACAACTTTCAGTCGGGTTGTCAACAAATAAAATTGTCACAAGTCATATTATCTGCTACTATTGGAAATCGCCGTGCTTTTTCCCAAAACATTTTGATCTTAGTACTACCGATACTGGCCATAACCATAGTAATGCCAATGAATGTCTTCAACTCCCTAATTGTGAGCCAAAGTCTCTTTTAACTCTTCATCATTTCTGTTTGATTCGTTGCTGTAACGATTTTTCTGAAACGTTGTCATTTATGTAGTTCTTAAAATACTCAAACATTTTATAACTACTAAGATCTCTTTGGATATAACTAGAAGAGTGCAAATTATTAATGGTTGGACTTTTGGTGAATAATGACGGGTCACCAATTAGAGTTGAATAAGTAGAAGCGAGTAGAATGAGATGAAACCAATAAAATAATTTATTACAAAAATGTAATTCCTCATATACTAAAATTTTACAAAATGTACAAAGTTCTTATCCAATAAAAATACCTCGTTTAAAATATTTACAATCTTAAGTTTACGACTATGAATAAGGATCTTATAATTCACTAACAAGTGATTGGTCGTAAAAAATTCGGCGGAAGGAATTTTTATGTTGTTCGATTCCTGAAAAAGACAGGCGCATGTGGCACTGCATTCTACTCGAACGGCGGAGGTATTAAACAACGTAGCTCAGTGGGAGGTGTCCCATTTCTTCTGAACGCTGGGTCGCAATATCATAACAACCCGTTGATGTCAAATTGCTCTGACTAAGCTTTTGGTATTAGATTACTCGTACGCACGATACTTTCAAGTAAGTACCCATAATTTTACAATGACGTGTTGTTCACGAATTGTGCATATAAAGTGTTTAATATTAGATTACAGAAAACATGTGATGAAGTATAATGTCCTCCAGACCGAATTTCAGCCACGGCGGCCTGCCTTAACGGTGACTAGCCATCGGCGCAGGACAGGATTATAGTACCCAAGCGTAACCACGGTAAACGATTGGAAAGAAGGACGACTTTACGTGCTTTCCGTGGTCCGGGGGTAAGACATCGCCAACTTCCTGACTCCGGGCAACTACTGAGAATTTCTTGAGGGAAAAACTCAATAATTAACTTTTTGACCTGACCCGGGATTCGAACCCAGGACCTCATGATCAGCAGTCGCACTACTACAACCACTAGACCAACGATACAAGTATAACGTTACAGAAGACACTGACTACACTGTATAACTGTTATTGCTGTTCAAGCAAAGGCGTCATACTTTCAGTCAACATACATTGTTTTAACCATGCTATATAAACCGTTGCATTTAGAATAAAAGGCATTGTAGAACTCATCGTAGTCATGTAATCACTTAGTTAAGTAAGTCAGTATTGCACTGAATTAGTTTTTAATACATTACTGTAATAGTGTGTAATAGTTATTAAATGTCATCGAGACATATTTTGTAGTTTTAAAAAAAAGCTTCAGCGGCTTACCTTCCCCTTTTAACCGAAACCAAACTTAACTAGATACAGACTAAATGTTCCCGTCCAAGTGTTGCTTATAACAGACGTTTGATTGTAATCTTACGCACCGCTACCCGTTCCGCGTACTCGTACCGGACGTCGGAGTATGCAGCTCCGCGTGTTTTTTTCTGTGATGTTTGCGCTGTTAACTTATGCGGCTCTTACAGCTTCACCTGATTAAAAAGGGAAAGGCAATGGTGATGAGGATGATGATGATGATGGTTTATGATTTAGTAATGTTTCCAATCATCATGTTGCCTCTGTGATGGTTCTTGAGCTATCTAACCGCTGTCCGAGTGGGGAAGTGCGGAGCAGTCAGAGGCGGGGGCTCTGACTGCTAACTCGTCTCGGTCGATATTTTGGGCGGTGAGTACCGCCCAGGTACGCGGGTGTACAGTGTGTACGCGGACTGTGCTGGAACGCGTCGTGCCCGCCTACGAGTGAGAGAATCCCATCCGTTATTCTATTTATGCTTGTTCCAATTGGTGTGGGAGTAGTGATGCATTGATTCAAGTGTCACTGATTTATGTGCCGTTGACGCGATTGAGCGAACATGGTTATTCTATTAGTATGTAACGCGGTCTAAGGAGAGTCGGCGTGACGTTTGCTATTGGTACATAGTTGGCTGCGTTCACCACTAGCAGGTTTGGATGGGTTTCAGCGCTTTCAAAGTAGAGCTGGGACATCTTGAAATATTCCGAGATAGAGGGAAGTTGACAGTAACTGTGCAAATCTGACTTCCATTGATACCACCGTACTCCGTTGGTTTTACGGATAAAGAAGTTGTGGACTTTTTGTAGTTCGTATAGGGGGCTCCTATACATGTGGGCGAAAGCTACACTTGCGTAAGACATGATAAGTTTAACGCATTGTAGGGAGGTGGAGCTTGTGTCTCATCATCCCAATTCTTTCCAAGGGATGGGGCGGCCGTATAAGGTAACAATATTAAGTGTTGCTTTTGGACATCGGATTTTTTTTTTTGGTGTTTAACTCGGCTGAAATTATATTGCTGCATTTTTTTTTGGGGATTCACTTCTCCATAGACCTACGCGATTGGTAGCTTTTTGGAGTTTCAAAGAGAGACTATTCTTATTATCATTTTTTTATTTGGAAGACCAACAGCTAACATAATTAGGATAGATAGTACTAATAACAATAGTAAGCCAATTAAAGATCCTCACTAATAGATACAAAGGTGAATTTGCAACAGTGATAAACACGATTTAACATTCAAAAGTATCCAATACAACATATTTATGCCAAATGAGGACTAAACTGAAATAACATGTAGGTTACATATAAAAGACAATCAACTCAAACGTAGGTCAGTCAATAACACTACAAGCTATTTTTAACAGAAAAATAAACACAAATACAAAAGTAAATCATAGTTGTGTATCAACGCATCAATATCTCACTTAGAGCTACCAAAAAATGATTTGTTAAGTATGCGCCTAGCCACAGAACACTTAATATAGCTAGTAGAAATGTTATACGAGCCGGGAACGCGCGCCGTGTATATGGCTTAAAAGCCAACTACTAGAATTTCGTGACTCAGTTCGAAACAAACCGTCGTCACGTGTTAGAAGTGGTGCGCGCGGTTAAAAATGGTCTATTGCAGTGTTTCGAACTGTTCAAACTGTTCAGGAAAGGGTTATTGTTCTTCTAAAGGAATTTCTTATCATTGGTGAGTAAAATAATACATTTTTAAATCGATTTTATTGAACGATACTTTGCCCTTCAACGCATCGTAGTATGGCCGCTGGTCCCAGACGCCAATTAAGGATGTGCTTAGATTTTAGTTTATCGACGCTATCGATATTTTATGTCTTGTATAATCAATTCTAGCAGGTTATTTTTAGAAGTTAATTTTGCTGTTAAATAAAAAGCGTAAGTTTTTATTTAACAATAAATATTCTTTTCTTATTCAATCAATATTCTTATATTTTTTTAGTTTTCCGATAAACCCAGAAGTTAAGGAAAAATGGATTTTGGCGACAGGGAAAAAAATTGGTTTCCTTCTAAACACAGCAAAATACGTTCAGCACATTTTCAAGAAAAGGATTTTAATCCTACAAGAAAACGACGTGTTCTTTTGGATCATGCTTATTCGACTATTCACGTTTGGACAACTTCTGAAAATGTAAGTATCGTCTAAATAAATAAAGTATTTTAGTAAAATACAAACATCCCGTGGCTCTATTATGCAAAACAGTAAAGAAATTATGTGGCGCCACTAGTTCATTTTTAATACTTTATAATTCGGAAACGAAACGCTTTACATTTTGTGTAATTATACTGAAATGAAGTCAGTCTTGCTGTCGCACGGATGGGCCGGCTCGAACCGGGGTGGTACCACGATCTCACAGAAAGCCAGCGTGAAGTAGTGGTTTACTTCTGCGTTTCGCTTGGTGAGTGCAGGTGGCCGGAGGCCCTTTTTACTGGAAATGAGGCATTCTGTCTTAGTCCTCACGGGTGACAACGCATCTACATTTTGATTTGTAATAGAGGATAGATGTAGATGTCTATGGGCCGCAGCAACCACTTACCATCAAGTGGACTGTGTGCTCGTTTGTCACCTATAAAAAAAGTCAATACAAACAAAATTCCATCTATTCATGATAGTTTCAGCTCGCAAATGATTGGTTTGTTTTTGTTTTTAACTCAACTTGTTACTTCATTGTCACTGCTCAGAAAATACTCGAAGAAGTCGATTGATGTTCTAAATATAACTAAAATTATTTCTATTTTCGGCGCTAGTGTGCGTGTCGTACCACTTTAAAACCCCTTTTTGAGAATGATGAATGGAAAAATGTTTGTTAATCAATATGTTTTAATTCTATAATTGTCACCTTGCTACTTTTTGCAAAGTAACTATTAAGTTACCAAACATGTTATTTCAGGTCTCAGATATCCAAGTTAACGAACCACAATCAAAATCTCCGTTACCTTCTATGTCATCTAAATCTGCTAACCGAGTGATACAGTTAGATCCGGACATAATGGAAACTCCCAGCAAACAAAAAATGCAACGTATTATAAACGAAAAGGAAAATGTTATAAAAACTCAACGATCGAAAATAAAAAGTTTACAAGGTAAAAATCGGAGATATGGAAAAAAAATTATAGAGTTGCAAGAAATAATGAAGGAATTACAATCAAATAGATTAATTAATAGCGACCAAGCCTTTTTTTAGAAAACACCAACGTTAACACAAAAGAGTTATTTAAAAGATCATCATCATCATCATTAAAGCCTTTCACAAGTCCACTGCTGAACATAGGCCTCCCCCAAGTAACGCCACAAAGCACGGTCCTGAGCCACCTGCATCCATCGACTTCCTGCATATCTTACCAGGTCGTCACTCCATCTAGTGGGGGGTCACCCTACACTACGCCTACCGGTACAAGGCTGCCACTCGAGAACCTTTCTTCCCCATCGGTTATGGGTTCTTCGAGCTATATGGCCGGCCCATTGCCACTTCAGCTTACTAACCCGTTGGGCTATGTCGGTCACTCTTGTTTTACTGCGGATATCCTCATTTCTGAGTCTATCACGCAGAGAAACTCCGAGCATAGCCCTCTCCATAGCTCGCTGAGCGACCTTGAGCGTCCTCATACGGCCAGCAGTGAAGGACCACGTCTCTGATCCGTAAGTCAGAGACGTAATTTAAAAGATGTGGTTTTTAGGTCTTTTGGTATGCATCAATAGTGCCAAAAATGGCTTGTCAAAGAAGAAAAAAAAATTAAAATATTTGCCCACCTATAAGTTGTCTCAAGATCATCTGGAGTTGTTATTCGGTTCTCATGGTGGGTGTAACAACCCAACAGCGCGACATTTCATGGCTATTTATAAAAAACTAATAGTCAAACTAGAATTGAATAATTTTGAAAGTGGTAATTGCATGGCACTTGAAAATATTTAAATTTTGACTTGTTCTTCATCAGTGGAAAAAATAAAGAAATCTGCTATATCACCAATGATTGAAGAAGAAATGGAAAATGAAGAATATATTAAAGAATTTGATGAAGTTTTGAAAACGGAAAATATCATGACAGAATTTAGTTTGGAAGTAGTAAGCTACATAGCAGGAAATGTGGTACATTTTTTACTAAACAAAATTAAATGCGAAACTTGCATTTCGGCTCTTTTGAATTCCAGTGCTATTAAAGACTATTTTAAATTGATACGACTGAAAGACAACGGTGGTCTTATTTTTCGTAGCGCTGACGTAATTTTGATTTGTAAAAAAATTGAATCAATTCCTAAAACTTTTACTGTAGATGCTCAATTTGTCAAAAATTTTGAAAAGTTTAAAGAGCAGATAATCCATCCAGAGCCTTACGTAATTTCATTGGCATTGAAGTATTCAGAGAAATCGATTTTCATCAATTTGATCAGGGACCAATGGAAAACCATGTAATATTGTTAACAAAATGTATTATAGAAAGGTATTAAAAAAATTATAGAAAAGTAGTTACAGATAATCGCCTTCACCATTTGATGAAAACCTCAGCACAAAAAGTATCAAAAAGACAACTTTTAAATAAATATTTGCATTTTACAGGACAATAAATAAATAAATATTTTGTTTTTGAAATGATCAAAATGTCTTAATTTGTTTTTCTATTTTACTGTATAAGTTTTACTCCTTTTAATTAATTATTTTTTCTACCTTACGTTTTTTTATAGCGTTAAGTTCATTTCATTAAATTTACGTTTCATATTATATCATTATACTGTTTTATTTTATCACATATTACCAACATTATTCCGTGTCGATATTTTATCGATAGTTTTTTGTCAAGCACTAGCGTATATGAGTTGAGTGTGTTAACTACCTGCAAGGAGTGGGGAGACTAGCGGCGGCAGTGGTACCGCAAGTAAATTGAAACAAAGGCATTTCTATTCCGCTATATTAGGTGTTCTGTGCGCCTAGCTGACGCAGCACTAGTGTTAAACAAATCGAAGTCAAACTCATTGGCTAGCTTATTGAAATTATTGCTCGCTCGCCATATGATTGTATTTTGCCTATAATTTGTAGATGCAAACGGGATACTTAAAATTTTGTTGTGTCTAAAAGGTTTGGCAGGACAGCTAACATGTAGTTGAGATAAAAGCTCAGGAAAGTCAATAGCACTACAAGCTATTTTTAACAGAAAAGTGAGATCCGCAATCTCACGACGCATAGCAAGAGCAAGAAGATGATGTTTTTTACAATAACTAATATAATTATCAGAGGTACAGCGATAGTCATTGGTTCTATAACAGAGGTAACGCATAAATTTACTTTGGATATTTTCAAGTCGGGTAATATATGTTGCATACCTGGGGTTCCAGATTTGAGATGCGTACTCCAAATTACTTCTTACAAGAGAACAATATAGGATCTTTAGAGTTTTAGCTTTATTGAAGTCCCTAGACGCATCAAAATCCATGAGCTTTCGTAGATTTGGTTATAATGCTACCCAAGTGAACGTCAAATATCAGTTTGGAATCGTGAAGAACACCGAGATCTCTAACAATGGAATCCCTTTTAAGATTTTCACGTTTCAATTTATAGTTAAAGACAATCGGTTTATATTTGCGACTACAGGACATAATGCTACATTTAGAAGGGTTCAAATCTAAGAAGTTTAGGTGACAATAATGCTCTAGATTTGACAGATCTTCTTGTAGAGCCACAGCATCCTCGATTGATGTTATTTTCGAAAATAGCTTTATATCACCGGCAAAACATAATAAGCGACCTTTCTTCAGGTAATAAGTAATGTCATTGATAAAAATAACAAATAATAACGGACCCAGCAGTGAGCCCTGCACCCCGCTTGGAACAGTTACCCCTCCTGATATGTAGTTGCTGTAAACAACAGCTTGTGATCGATTATTTATATAAAACGTAAACCACCTAAGCAGATTGCCGTTTATACCGATCTTGAACAGTTTCAGCAATAGCAAATTATGATGTATTCTGTCAAAAGCTTTACTATAATCGGTATAAACGACATCTACCTGGTGGTGATTGTCCATTGCCTCAGTCAAAAACGAATTAAAGGGCGCAAGATTTGAAACAGTTGAGCGTCCTCTTAAAAAACCATGTTGAGTCGGATTGAATGAATGCTTTATGGCCGCGTATAATTATTAACTTTAGATACAATACATAACTTGGAAATCGGTCGATAATTAGTAACTTCGGTCTTGGAACCCTTTTTATGGACAGGCGTGATAAATGCACGCTTCCAGATAGAAGGAACAATACCTGTACTAAGAGACTTTTTTAACAAAATAGTCATAGGAACACAAATTGTATGTGCAATGTTAATAAGAAAGTGAGCTGGAATGTTATTGGGACCAACAGATTTCGTTGGATCCAACGTTTTAAGCAGGTTTTGACCGTATTTTCGTTTATATCAATTGAGGTGATATCTACACTCGACTGAGGCAACACTAGAGAATCATTATAATTATTTTTAGACAGTTGAGTATTACTATCACCCGAAACCAAAAAATTAGAACGAAAATAGTTTGAAAACGCATTACAGATAAGTTCACCAGAGTTCATTACAGAACCTTCGAATATGAGACAACAAGGTATATTGAATGTGATTTTGATTTTTTTAACGTACGACCAGAAGTGTTTTGGATTTACACTAATCGAATTTTCCACAAAGGTTATGTAAGATTGGTATGCTAACTTTTCTAATTTCCTTACACGCTCACGCAATAACTTAAAAGTTTTATCATCATGCTTACAGCCATAGATCCTAAATTTACGTAAAAAATTATGTTTTTCTTTAATAGCTTTTTTAAGTAGTGCTGTATACCATTTAGGATAAGTGTCGGCAACAATTAATTTTGAGGGGATATATTTATCTCTAATTGACGTGAGTGTGCTATAAAAATGTTGAACAGATTCATCTTAGAATAACTTCACCCCATTGGATATTGGAAATCTCACCATTTAATGAATAATAGTCACCTTTATGATATAAGAACTTAAGGCGAGAATTGCTATTTAATGAATCACAATCAACGTAATCAAAAGATATTAAAAGGGCACCATGATAGGGATCAACAGGAATAAAAGAATCCTCACTTAAATCACGAACGGTTACAGCGAAGCCAGAAAAAACAAGGTCAAGGATCCTGCCATGGGCATTTTTATACCATTTCTCAAATTTAGCAAGCTTTATTCATCTATTAATAAAATTTCATTTCCCGAACGAATATTTGTACCTAAAAATGAACCGTCGGCGGCGTCGATGTCAGGCACCCATATAATATCACTAATATTTAAAGTCGCCAACTAATAAAAAGCTATCGTCCGAGTGACTCATGAAAACTTCGCTAACCGAGTGCAAATAATTTTGAAGTTGAGCAGTAAAACTGAAACCCCGATTTTCGTTACACAAATATAAGATACAAATACGCAAGTTCTTGTGTTTTTACGGGTATATGTTTGGTGAATAGACAACGTTAACCATAGGTCGTCAGCACTTGAATGAAAGGAAGGCTGCTGTTGGCGACGCGCCTATAAGAATATTTCAATTTATTAGTTAACCGATTACGAATAGCTATAGATATCGAAAAGCAAATTATCGAGCAACAATATTCCGATAAGAAAATGCTTAGTTGAATCTTAAAGAAATATCGAATTAATGATATGAAGGTCTTGGGTTCGACTCCCAGGCCGGAATAGTTTATTGTTTTAGGTTTTCTCAATAAAGTTATTGAGAAAACCGTGAGAGAGTGATAGAACAAATTGATGTAATTGAGTTGCGCAAGCGCACGAATGGCGCGGCTCACTTTCGCGTATAGCTCTGGGGTAGCTCAGTAAAAGAGTTTTCTTGCAATTCGTTCGGGAATCGTTCGGGGAAGTTTCGGGAAAGTTCGGAGAAACTTCGGAAAAAGTGCAAGACCAGCAGTCAATAAGAAGAAGAAAGAAAAAGTGTAGGGAAGTGATAGGGAAAAGTAATTACTCTCTCACGGAACGGTTTGAAGATAATTGCTGTTTTATTCCCAAGAAATTCGTCCCTCAAAATTATACAGTCCACATCGAAGAATTAAGGCGTTGGGACCGGGACGACTTCGGAAGACCCGTAATCCCCGCCTGAACCTATTTTCTGAAAAGGAAGAGGTTATCGCCCTTGTGTGTTACTCCGTTGCGGAGATCACATACGTTGTTCCCGAACCCAACGTAGGCGTTATCTCCTATAACGGATCGCCGGATCGAGAGAAGCCTCGATTCCTCCCTTCTGTTTCTTAGTTGAACGTTTACGGCACCCTGGTTCCTTTTCAAGTGGTCCTTCGAAGCAGGATCAAGGAACCAGCGGTGGACTGCCCGGTTCCTTTTCAATTGGTCCTTCGCAGCCTGGATTAAGGAACCAGCTGTGGACTGCTGGTTATGGAGAAAGAAGAAATTCGGAGCCGAGTGAAGATCAGCAACCAAAGGAAGCCGGAGGTTTGAGCTGAAGCAACAGGACCAAAGGCCAGAAGACCAGGTCAGCGCAGTAGGACTGGACCTGGAACTACCGGAAGAAAGAAAATCGGGATTGCGGCTTGGGGCGTGTGCTCGCATGGGGCACGAATCGCAGCCAGGCGCAGGTGCCTTGTGAAGGCGCTCATCGTGGCCAAGCAGGGCTTGGCATTTTTCCTGTCGGGAAGCGTGCTCGGCATTTCCTGTCGGACGACCGTGCTCGGCATTTCCTGTCGGACGACCGTGTCTGGCATTTCCTGTCGGGTCATCAAAGGGTGCAAGAAGAAGAAGCATCCACGGCTGCTGCTGCCAGGCGAGGGTGCTCGTGGGCACCTGACTGCATCGCGGCCGGAGGAGGACGCCTGGACGAGGCGTCACCGGCGACAGCGCGACCAAGCGCAACATACATCCCGACCACCTAACGGTGCCAAACGGTCAGGCTCTGGCACAACACCTTCGGGTGGAGCAGTTCTCTCGAGCGAGACTGCGCTTGTACTACCGCTCGACTGTTTCGTCATATTCCTTGGCGGGACAGTTCCTAAACCTTTCCTCCATTCCATTCCTGCACGACTCCATCCCTGGACGGCTCACCTCGGTGGGCCCCGTTCAGGATTGATAGGGCTGATAGGGCTGTTAGGGTGGTAGTAAGGTTGTAGGGTTGGGAGATAAAGGGGGGAAGGGGTAGTGGGGTTAGGTTGGGGTGTAGAATGGTTTTGGGTAAGGGGTTGTAGGGACCGTAGGGACAGTTAGGGACCGTAGGCCAACAATCACCTTCCTGCAAGATGAAGAAGGCACAAGACATGACGGAGAGGAGCGAAGGAAGCAGGACAAGAACAGGGCTCTCAAGAAAAGCTAAAGAGGCGGAATCATCTGGAGCGACCACAGCTACTGCTTCGAGTGGAACAACTCCTTCAAGTGGAGCCACCACCGATACGTCCACATGCACGTGGGACTCAGGGGCGTCCATGGCAACGACGAGCAACAGGACGGACACCAGTGGTACGCAGGCCAGCACCGCACAACAATCCATTATACCCAGGAGTGAAACGGTAGTCGAAAAAGTAGGTCAAAGGACCGAAGAACCTATTCAAGGACAGTAATCGGGCACACTAGTGACAAAGGGTCACAGAGAGGTAGTAGGTCATCGCGATCAGCGAGGCTGAAAGCCGAATTAGAGGCGCGGATTAAATTCGAACGCTCAGAGCTCGAACGAGCACAGGCAGCTGCTGCCTTAGCCAAGCCTCAATTGGAGTTGGCACGACTCAACCGAGAAGAGGAGATCGACTCGAGTGAGGATGATGAAGAGCGGAATACTCAGGTGGAACCTTTCGTAAGAAGTTGGGTTCAACAGACCATAATGAGCGCGCCGGTTAGTGTAACGCAACCCGATATTACTGATAAGGAAGCGTGTAAAGGATCACGCCGCAAAGGGACGGAGATCGAGCGCAACCAAGTAAATGCACAGAAAACACACGCGAGTGAGGTGTCAGAATTGAACGAAGCGATTGTGAGTGCAATAAAGATAGCGGGGAAAAGATAAGTCTTCCCAGCTTCATTTCCTCCAGGAATTACCGGTGTTCGATGGAGACCCGGGTGAATGGATAGTTTTCAAAACGGTGTTTGAAGACACGAGAAGCCAATTTTCAGGGGTGCAGAATGTCGCACGCCTTAGGAGGGCATTAAAGGGCACCGCTAAGGAAGCGGTTAAGTCATTGTTGTTTACTTTGTGTGAACCTGAAGAAATAATGAACGCTCTCGAAAGAAGATTCGGTAGGGTTGAGATGCTCATTCTAGCCGAAATCGAGAATGTAAGAAGTATGCCAAGATTGGCAGAAGATTGCCGGACTATAGGATCTTTTGCAAGTCGTATTACGGACGTGGTTGCCACAATACGAGCATTGAATCAACCACAGTATTTATACTCACCGGAGTTAGTAAGCTGTATAGTGGAGAAACTCGGAACTATGATTAAATTTAAATGGTTTGAATATCGAGCTCAGCTCCTTTGGAGCCAGAGTTACAGAAGATGGCCAAGTTTTTAAATTTATTGAGTGAACAATTTGGAACGTCCTTAAGCAATGTAAATGTGCCTGAAAAACGGAAGCGTCCTGAATTCAGGAAGCAAACTGTACACACTGCAAAGGGGTGTGTACGCAACCGTTTCAAGAGCGAGCGCTATGAGCGCCGACGTAATACGAGCGAGCGTCTAGAACGCCGAAATAATAAAGGGCACAACCGACAAGTGGTTATGATAACCCAGGATAAGCCTGTAAGTCGGGTAACACATAAGTGTGTTATATGTAACAAGGAGCACTCTATAGTGAGTTGTTACAAGTTTAAGGACATGAATAATCGCGAGAAATGGGACGCGGTTAAAAAAGCGAAAGTATGTTTTCAATGTTTGTCACCTAACCATAGGAGGTTAGAGTGCAAAGGGAAAAAATGTGGTGTAGAGGGATGTAGAATGTCACATCATCGAATGCTACACCGATACCCCAATGAAAATACCTCGCCGCAAGGGGACGAGGGGGGTAAAGAGGCTCAAATTACAACTGTTAGTACAGTGAATGCACTAGCATGTGCATACTTAAAGATTATACCGGTCGAGTTGTATGAACCTAGAGGAAAGGTCAAGACAACAGCTCTTCCGGATGAGGGATCGACCATGACACTCATAGAGGAGTGGATGGCTCAGAAGTTAGCGCCTCGCGGACGTAAAGAAGAATTACGTATTGAAGCCGTGGGAGGTAAGCGAATTAACGACGACAGTTCGCATCGCTTAAACGTTAAGATAAAAGGCATTTACTCTAACGACTTAGAGGAGATAAGTGTACAAACAATTAAGTCACTTAACCTTTCTCCGCAGTCAGTGAGCCGAGAATTATTGCAACGGTGTTCTCATTTGACTCCGATTAAGGACGAGTTGATGTATGAGAGGTCCAGACCTACCATATTAATTGGCCAGGACAATTGGCATCTCATAATTACTCGTGAATTAATTTCAGGAGGTAAGAACCTACCTGTAGCATCGCTCACCAAACTTGGATGGGTTTTACATGGTCACATAACGGGTGGCGTTAAACCAATCAAGATTGTTAACCACATTTCCACCAAGAAGGAGAAGGACATGGATAAGTTGATCAAGGATTATTTTAGTTTGGAATCTCTGGGAGTGTCTGCGCGAAAGCCCGCGAACGACCCAGAAGAACGAGCTTTAAATATTTTGAGCAAAACGGTACGTCGTATACCTAATAATAGGTACGAGACTGCTTTGTTGTGGCGCACAGATAATGAGTGCATGCCGTCGAATAGAGCGCAGGTTGAAAGTCGCCTGTTTAATATCGAAAAGAAGCTCGATAAAAATAGCGAGTTGAAAAAGGAGTATGAGAAGCAAATTGAAAATCTCATCGTTAACGGTTACGCAGAGTAAGCGAACCATATTTCCATTTCCCCACGCACGTGGTATCTTTCTCACTTCGCAGTGACTCATCAACTCAACATCAACTCACTCAAGTGAAAATCCGGGAAGAAGACAGGGATAGCCTTCGATTCTTATGGCGGCACAAGCGTGACGCGCTACTGGAAGAGTATAGAATGACGTCACAAAACGTGGCAGACGACGCCACTAGAAGTTTTCCTTCCACCTTCGATGTAAGTCATCGCTGGTTTCAAGGACCTGAATTCCTCAGGAAAAGTCCTGATTTATGGCCCAAACAAGTGGACACCATAAATAGCTTAGAAACAGGTGAAGAAAAATCGCCAAAAGGCGTAAATGCGCTGAGAAAGCAAGAACCGTTAAGTCTACCCGACTACGGACGATTTAGCAGCTTTAAGAAATTCCTTGGGGCAACTACACGCACCTTACAAGCGGTAGAAAAATTCAAGAGTTTAAGAAAGTCGGTTAAAGGACCCGACAACGCAGCCGAAAAGTCGGTTATGTGTTCCAACGAAGTTTTAGCAAAGTCGGTTAAAGGACCCGATAGCACGTTGGACATAGCGCTCTTGAAAAAAGCTGAATTATTAATTTGGAAGTTCGTTCAAGACGAGTGTTTTCATTCGGAAATAAAATGCTTGAAAGCAGGCAAAAGCGTTGAAAGAAGGTCACGCTTAAGTAAATTATTTATGGAAATAGGAGAAGATAACTTACTCCGTTTAAATGGGCGTTTACCTTTTAAGTCTAATTTGACCGAGGAAAGTAGAAAACCAGTCGTATTAGACGGCAAACACGAAAAACGTTGGGGTGTTTTATTTACGTGTCTGACCATCAGAGCAGTACACTTAGAATTAGCAGCCTCATTGACACCAGCGTCAATGATAATGGCATTGAGGCGATTTATCGCCAGAAGAGGAAAACCAGCCGTTATATACAGCGATAACGGGACAAATTTCAAAGCTGCGAATAAAGAATTATTGAAAGCATGCGAAGAATGCTATGAGGGCATGAAAAATGAGTCATTTAAAAATATATTAAATGGAAATTTATACCTCCGGGAGCACCGCACATGGGCGCCTGTGAAAGGTTAGTAAAATCGATTAAAATTGCGTTGACCGCTACGCTCAAAGAAAGGAGCCCGCGAGAGGAGGTTCTGCATACGTTGCTTTTAGAAGCAGAGCATACTGTAAATTCCAGACCTCTGGTAACATTCAGTATGGATAGTCCTGAAGAGGGTTTGACACCCAATCATTTTCTTCTGGGACGCTCATGTGGTGATCGACCACCTGGATTATTTTTAGAGCAACATCTGACGGGTCAACTCAATTGGAAATCTGCACAGAGGTTAGCCGACCATTTTTGGACAAGATGGCTGAAAGAATACATGCCTACTTTAATACCTCGAACAGGTAATAATGGAAAGTTCATGGAACCTAAAGAAGGTGATATTGTCTTGATAATAGATCATTCGTTGCCACGAAATACGTGGCCGAAAGGCAAGATTAGTAGGACGCTACCGGGACCAGACGGTCACACCAGAGTGGTTGACGTCATTACTAGCACAGGTATCTTGAGGAGACCTACATCCAGAATAATAGTCCTGGTACCCGCGACGCCTCCCAAATGATGGTGCTGATGCACGGGGGGGAGATTGTTGGCGACGCGCCTATAAGAATATTTCAATTTATAAGTTAACTGATTACGAATAGCTTCTAAAAAGCAAATTATCGAGCAACAATATTCCGATAAGAAAATGCTTAGTTGAATCTTAAAGAAATATCGAATTAATGATATGAAGGTCTTGGGTTCGATTCCCAGGCCGGAATAGTTTATTGTTTTCCTAGTAATATTTTCTTAATAAATTCATATAGGGAATTTTTAAGATATAAATTATGTTACCGGATTTGTTCCCCGGTTGAAATCATCTTTCCAATGATGTTGATTTGAATTAATATTAAAATAAAGTTAGAGACCGGATTTGTTCCCCGGTCGAGATGATCGCTGTGCATAAGTAGAATTAATGGAAATTAATTGCATAAGTATTGTCTTATATGAGTTTGATATGTTTTGTACGAAAACAAATGTCTATTTTCTATGATTGATTTATGAAAACATTCACTTTTATTGTTTGATAAGAATCTGATTAGAAATAGTTTTCAACGTTTGAGAATTGTGTAGAAGCATTTATTCACCTAGTATTGTTGATATTAGACTTTCCATTTTTACTGATGGTCGATAGCCGTGCAAAAGTTAGTTGTTCAAATAGTGTGAGTTCATAGACGCACGCTAGCCACGTACTTAGGAGGCCAAATATGTAGAAATCTAAATATTTGCAATTTCAGCAATTTCAGCAATTTATGTAAAAATGACTTGTAAAACATTTCAGATTGATTGTACGTGCAAAAGAGGTGAATTCTGTGTTATTTTTATGTGAAAATTCCTGTGAATAAGTGAAATAATGATAGTTTTGTATAAGAAATTTAAAAGTATTTTAATAGTGAAATGTATAGAGAAAATGTAAATTAAACTGTTGTATTGGTTAAGATATGTATAATTTCAAGTGGAAAACATTGTTTTAACTTTCTATGTTAAATATTTAAGAAATTTCAACTTTGAACATGTGAGTAAAATAGGCATATTTTGTTCAATAAATAAAAGGGTTTTTGTGATATGAAAATGTAATGTATATCGTAGTATAGATATTTTTTGTGCTATATTTATAAGTAAATTGTATAAATGTATGTCTTATACAAATAAAGTTATTGAGAAAACCGTGAGAGAGTGATAGAACAAATTGATGTAATTGAGTTGCGCAAGCGCACGAATGGCGCGGCTCACTTTCGCGTATAGCTCTGGGGTAGCTCAGTAAACGAGTTTTCTTGCAATTCGTTTATAAGGATCTCCTAGGTGTGCGTCGCTTGCAGTTATCAGTGGCTGCAAATGACCGCCGGTACGACATACTCCGCCGATCGTTGAGTCCCGTGATTCCGTGAGGCGTCGAGGTCACCGGCCCCTAGTTGACCGGCCCCTAGTTGATTCTTGGCACTTTATGCGTTCCGAGCATCTTGTGCCTAGTCGCGCATTAAAGTGCCACCATAGCACTTCCCCCAACCCTTTTGTTGTAAAAGGGGTAGGCAGTGCCCATAGTGTGGAAAGTCTCTACAACAGTATCACCACCATCCGCGTCGTGCATCAATATCTGCTGCCGATCGTTTGGAAGATAGATAGAGCCTTAATTAGATTACCGCTGACGCTGACTGTTAGGTTAGGGTTATGTCAGGGAACGATAAGGGGGAACCTCCTCCGAGATCGCGGAAACCACCGGACCGGCCAGGCGTACTGGATAGACCCATCGCCTACCGCGATATTTTTAACCCGGAGAGGACGAGAGTAGTCTCGTCGTACTCCCAGATACCGACCCGGAAACCTTCGTCGCCGGGTAAGGAGTCCGCACCTAGGGTTGCACTCTCGCCCATCGTACCTGAGTGTACGACTGGGCGTGAACCGCTGCCCTCTCAGCAACAGCGGCCCATGAAGACGCCACGAACGCACACACCACCTGAGACCGAAGCCTCCCTCTATGAGAAGAGGCAGCGTGTTGGACGATCATCGGAGCCACCATCAGCGTCATCGGATGATGAAGAGCCCCCAATAGCGACTAGGAAGAATGTCCACACCTCACCTCCTAAGTCGCCATCACCACCACAACAACCACCATCCATTTCTCTGGACCGACGTAGCCACGACTCGGCCCAATTCGAGCAAGGAGGTGAGGAGTCCTACAGCTGGGGCTCGACAACGTATGCAACCCTAGCTGCATCAGCCGGAAGATCATCCCCGGTTCAAACCACCAACCCGTCCGGGTTAGCTCATGACGATGGACAGCGGCCGTCAACGAGCTATGCCCACATGGCTGCGGCCCCTGCAGTACCACGACCGCAATCGGCGGAGCAGCCTCAGAAAACTGAGAAGGAGAAAGAGAAGATGAGATATCCGCCGATTGTCGCAGAATGCCTCCCGGACTGGACCAGGCATTTTAAGGTCCTAAATGAGAAGTTGGGCCATCCACCTAATGCCCGTCCGTTCGGGAAAGGAGTCAGGTTCACTCCACAGAGCCCGAATGAGTTCTGTACCATACAGAGATACATGGTCGAACTCTCCGAAAAAGATAAAACCATGTCGTGGTACTGCTACACACCGGCAGAGGAGAAGCCCACCAAAGTGGGCATCCGTGGCCTGCCTGTGGGCACCGACGCAAAGATGATCGAGGAGGCTATTCGGGCAAAAGGCTTACCCATCAACTATGTGAAGGCCATACCACCACGTAGAGGCAGACCGTGCTGCCTCTACTATGCACAGCTGGAGCATCTGAGCCTGGAACGGCTACAGCAATTATACCACATCGACGAGCTCCTCTATATGAGAGGAGTCGTCATCGAAGCCTGGCAGAGGAAGACCGGACCGGCACAATGCCACCGTTGCCAGGCTTTCGGACATGCCTCCGCAAACTGTTTCAGGCCAGTGAAATGCGTACGCTGTGCCGGAGAACATATCGCCAGCCTTTGCCCAAGGGGTAGAGAGGAGGAGCCAAAGTGCGCAAATTGCGCCAAGAACCATACGGCCAACGATCGCCGCTGCCCGGTCCTGAGGAGGATTGCCAGGAAGCAGGGGATCGTTTTACCTGGGCTACTCTCGGAGAACCCAAAGAGGATCCCCCAGAGTCGCCCAAAGGCTGTCACCATACAGGAGGACGGGTGGGCTACCATCACCAGAGGGAAGGGTAGGCAACCAGAACCCCCCCCCCACCCCTCCCTGTAGTAACAATAGAAACGGTAGGTCCCACAGACCAAAGGGCAACCACCGGGGCGACTCTCCGACCTCCTGCCAACGACGCCACTGAGAGGCAACCCTCCCAGAGGAAGAGGCGGAGGAACAGGAGCAGGAGAACAGTACAGCCTCCTCCTCAGGCTGTGACCACCTCTACCCCCGCAACCACAGGACCAATAGCCTCGCAGGCGCAGGTTGCTGTAAGAACACCAGCACCATCCACGACAGGTAGAGCACCAGAAAGGGCTCTACCAGAAAGCAAAACCCGCTCCACACACAGAGCGCGCTCAACGCAAAGGAAGACCACAATTAATGCCCCGAGACCAGTGCCTTCACAGCGTAGTACAGAACGCAGACCACCAGCCTCCGGCTTCGAGACGGCTGATGCCATCCACAGATTGGTAAGCATAGCCATCGAATCCGGTACACAAGTCCTGGCCGACATAAGGGCCGGGACTGACCCCGTTACCGCCGTCATGAAGGCACTGGCATCGCTACTGGCAAGGCACTACGGAGGATAGCAACCTGCGTCTGCTTTATTGGAACCCGGACGGGTTTCGCCAAAGGATCCATGAACTCCGCACTGTCACCCAGCAACAGGACATCCAGGTGATCTTGCTGGGTGAAACCAAATTAAGACCAACAACGCATCTAAAGCTGCCTAATTACCACATCTATAGGAGGGACGAGGTCGATCCTCAAGGGGTCGCTTACAGAGGGACAGCGATCCTGGTGAGGAGAGACATAGTCCACCAGGAGCTGGACCTACCAGACTTCCAGACATAAAAATGGAGGCGGCGGGCGAGGAACTAAGGATCTTTGCAGCATACCGCCCGCCAGGGACTCCATTTCACTCCTCAGACATCTGGACGGTGATGGAAGGTACGGCACCCACCATCATCGCCGGGGACCTGAACGCCAAACACCCGGCGTGGGGGTCCAGAGTGATCACCCCGCCGGGTCGTGAACTTTATGAAGACGCAGAACACCACGATTATGACGTTCTAGGTCCCGAGAACCGACGCATATTCCTACCGACCCTAGGAAGCGTCCGGATGTATTAGACATCGTGCTCACTAGGAACGTCAACTACCCAGTAGTGGTAGAAGTGCTGTATGATCTGAATACACAGCACCTCCCGATTCTGATAACCCTTGGCACTAAGGCAGTGACTTCACCGCCCAGAGCTGTCAAGACCAAGATCGACTGGGGGCTCAACCACCAACACCTGCAGGAGAGACCTCCAGTCCATACACCGATCAACTCAGCGGACGACGTAGAGGCCGCTGCAACTAGAATATCCACGTGCATCAAGGAGGCCCTCAACGCGGCCTCTACGATCGTCCCTCTCACGGGAAGGAAAGAGGAGCTGCCGCTAAAGATACGTGTGCAGCTAAACCACAAAAGAGCGCTGAGGAAGCTCTAGGCGCGTACTCGCTGCCCTAGAGTAAAAAGAAGATTTAACACCTTGTCAGACGAACTGTCGGTTGCAATACAGGCCCATAGAGGAGAGGCCTGGGAGCGGCGCATATGGAAGGCGGACGAACAACATGCGTCGCTCTACAAATTGAACCGGCAGTTAACGAAAACTAGACCACCTGTTTGCCCGCTGACCAGCAACGCGGGCATTCAACGTTACGATGCCGAGGGCAGAGCGGATATCCTAGCTGAGCACTTCGAGGAGCAGTTTATGCCAAACCCTACAAGTGCGGAGTTCATGGAATCCCATACACGGAAGGAGAGCCGCGTGCAGGAGCTCCTGTCTTCGCCCGCGCCACCGCTTGCAGGAGAGTGGTTTATCTCCCCCGCCGAACTGCGGAGGACAGTAACCCGCCTGCAACCGAGGGAGGCGCCGGGGCACGACGGGATTACTAACGCTGCACTACGACAGCTGCCCAATAGAGTCCTTGTAGAGATAGGTCGGCTCTACAACAGAATATTGCGGACATCCCACTTCCCGGAGGACTGGAAGAAAGGCAAAGTCATCGTCTTGCCGAAACCCGGGAAGGACAGGCGTAGAGCTGCCAACTACAGGCCGATCACGCTGCTACCGCATGTAGCTAAACTGTGCGAAAGATTACTGTTAAGACGTCTCCGCCCGTGCATCCAACTTCGGGCGGAGCAACATGGATTCAGGAGGGGTCACTCAACAGCAACACAGCTGACCAGAGTGCTGCACCTGCTTGCGGCCGAACACAACCGTGGCCGCATATCGTTGGGCGTCTTTCTCGATATCGAGAAGGCGTTCGACCCCGTGTGGCACACAGGATTACTCTACAAGTTAGACGTACAAACAAGTATCCCTCCTGCTATATTGCGGCTAGTGGCGTCTTTCCTGGAAGGCAGAAAGTTCTACGTCTGCGTAGAGGACGCCGAGTCCGCAATAAAGACCATATCAGCTGGTGTGCCACAGGGCAGCTGTCTATCTCCAGCCCTGTACGCGGCGTACACTAATGACATACCTACCCTGGCAGGACACTTGCACGAATGGGAGGACGACGTCGAACTAGCGCTGTTTGCGGATGACAGAGCATACTTCACGTCGTCCAGAAGAGCCCACATAGCAGCTGCCAGGATGCAACATCTGCTGGACCTGCTGTCACCATGGTTGGATGAGTGGAGGATGGCCGTCAATGTTAGCAAGACGACCGCTCTACTCACTCGCCGCTATAGAAACCTACCACCACCGCTAACCCTCGGAGGCCAGGAGATCGCATATGAGAAGGCCGTGACCTACCTTGGATGTCGGATTGACAGGATGTTGCGTATGACTGCGCACGTTGACTCTGCTATACGCAAAGCTCGATGTGCGCGGGCAATGCTCCGCCCTGTCCTGACATCCAAGTTACCGACAAAGTCGAAGTTAACCATCTATAAAACCTACATAAGACCCCTGCTAACATGCGCTGCTCCGGCCTGGTATGCACTCCTGAGCGATCGTCAGAAGCGGCGACTTCAGGCCCAGCAGAGTTTGTCATTACGAACTATAGTCGTTGCGGGTCGCTACGTCCGTAATGACGTCATAGCGGCCAACCTTAAGATGGAGAGCCTACACGAATTCGTGGTCCGGCTGGCGCGCGGTATGTTCGACCGCGCCGACAACGGGCCACACGAACACCTCAACGGCTTCGCGCCGTTGCACTCTCGGCCGCCAGACGGGCGACCCTATCCAAGAGAACTTTTCTCTATATAGATTAGGGAGTCTGAGTAAACCCCACAATGCCGCAGAAAGGCCAACTCCGACAAGTAATTTGTGTATAAACACAAATTTAAGATAACCCACTTTAATGAAAAATTTTAACCGACCGCGACAATAGTCGTATAAACAACGCCTTCACCATCAAGGCGCCCAGGACCTGCACACTGTAGTGTGCCGTGAGGAACATCCGGGTAAAGGGGTATACCCCGAGGCCCGAGACCTGCACGGCACTATGCCCTGCAGAAGAAAACAACGAGCAATTCGTTCGGGAATCCTTCGAGAATCGTTCGGGGAAGTTTCGGGAAAGTTCGGAGAAACTTCGGAAAAAGTGCAAGACCAGCAGTCAATAAGAAGAAGAAAGAAAAAGTGTAGGGAAGTGATAGGGAAAAGTAATTACTCTCTCACGGAACGGTTTGAAGATAATTGCTGTTTTATTCCTAAGAAATTCGTCCCTCAAAATTATACAGTCCACATCGAAGAATTAAGGCGTTGGGACCGGGACGACTTCGGAAGTCCCGTAATCCCAGCCTGAACCTATTTTCTGAAAAGGAAGAGGTTATCGCCCCTGTGTGTTACTCCGTTGCGGAGATCACATACGTTGTTCCCGAACCCAACGTAGGCGTTATAGGAGGCCGGATCGAGAGAAGCCTCGATTCCTCCCTTCTGTTTCTTAGTTGAACGTTTACGGCACCCTGGTTCCTTTTCAAGTGGTCCTTCGAAGCAGGATCAAGGAACCAGCGGTGGACTGCCCGGTTCCTTTTCAGCTGCGGAATAGCTTCTAGATATTTACGCGTCGCAATCAAAACGCTACCACCGTATTTCTGACCAGTAACTGTGTAATTCCTATCACGCCGCCTATACGTATCGATTATCAAATAATTCCGTATCACTAATTCTGTCCAGGAGCCATGACTCCGTAATTAATATTATTTCATAATCACATAAAAGAATATTAAGATAAAATATGTCAGTCTTAGTGCGCAAGCCTCTTGCGTTCTGATAATATATTCTCAGGTTGTCACTGCCACACCCTACACATACACTATTATTATGTAGCATAGCCATTTTTAAGCCTATCTATAGCCAAAATAATTTTACTACAATAAAAGAATATATATCTCCCGTCATATTTCAAAAACCCGTTAATAAAATTAATAAACAATATACGAGTACATAATAATATTTGAAAATTCACTAAGACTATAATAAGTTAGCATATAGTATTTACAAACGGGTAGAAAAAATAAAACTGTATCATCTAATGAGTGCAAATTATGATGTATATTTAAGCAACCGTCAACAGAAGCAAGTAACTGATAACCGATAGGCAATTTTAACAAATAGCGATGCGTCAACGAAGCAGGTAAAGCAGGGGTAACAAGAATTTTGTGATTTTTTAAAAACAGCTTCGTAATTCCATAAAAGTAAAAGTTAATTATACAGAGGTAAGAATAGTTAATAAAATTAAAAGAAGTAATGAAAAGAGACAATAATAAACAGTAGATTAAGCTATTTTGTTTAAATCAGCCTCTTTAGTAATAATTAAAACCGGCAGTTCACGCCAAATTGCAAGGCGCTAGTTCCGAGCGGGGAACCGGTTAGCGTTGCGCGGGAAGGGGGCTAAATACTTTCCTACACCACTCACACATATCATTTACTTACCCCTGACGGTGCCTTGTGGTCGACACTACCTCCGGAGCTCGGTAAGTTTGTGTTTGCTACAGCCGTTATGAATTAATTATCCATAGGCCATTGGGCCCTCCCCTCGGTTGATCGTCGAGTTGGATTACTGATGGTCCCTAATCCTGTCAACTTTTGTAGGGGTAACTGAGGGCCGTAACACCGGCGAAGTATCATTTTTACGAATATGAATGTTTTCGTATTTGACCCAGATATAAGAATAACCTCGGTCTTTTGCTAAAGTTCTTGTTTTAGTAAGAAGTCTTTTGTGCTCTGGAGTCAAATGATCATTTACGAAAACTGACGCGCTGACGATTGCCTCCAAATCCAACATCTTTCGCCTCTAGAGTTTTGCACGCGCGTGCAGCAGCTACAAATTCTTCTTTGACATAACGATTTAGGAAATTGATAATGATGGCCTTCTCTTTAGTATTAAACATTAGTACTCGAGATATGTAACTGATTTGAGATTTTTGGAATTCATACCCAACTGCTTTACCCATAGACTCCGCAATTGCAAATAGGTTTTCAATGGGCTTTAGGGGGATGCCCTTTACCTCAACATTACTAAGCCGTGACCATTGTTCCTTGGTCTCAATAACACTTTTGAGATTAGCTATTTCCTTGTTGGCCACAGCGAGAGTATTTTAAATCTTTTCTATCTGAGATACACCACGTACCAAACTAGAGACTTGATCCTGAAAAGATTTAAGTGAACTACTGTTGAAATCACAAGACTCCTTCAGAGAGATTAATTCAACTTTAATAGATTTGATGTCTTCGATAAGACTTGGAACTGTTGAGATCAGCTTCTTCATCTCATGAATCTCCTTAAGAATAACATCCAAAGTCACCGACTCCCCACCAGTATTGCCACCAGGAGTGACTTCAGAACTTGGACGGGAGGGCTGAAGGAAACCTTTTTGCACTGAAGGCATTTCCATTGAACTCTTCGATCTGCTCCTAAGTTCCGAAAACCTCGCTCCGTTATACCAGCACAACCAAAGTCATAGTGTTTTTTACAAACATAACATTGCGCTCCATCATTGAACTCATTTGAACATGATTCACAGATATTCATCGTTGAAGTAACAGTATCAATGACTACAGTTACGAAGAAAAAAGGTTGGTGATATATGTTGTATGTCGTATGACGTAGGTAGTAGATACATAAACAAGAGTGCAAACGTTTAGCTATACGCGTGCGCCTATCAGTGATCAGAGAGCGCACGAGCGCTCTCTGATCACTGATACATGATCATCTAATACAAAGAGTATCGTATCGTCGACAAAGAGAGCGGTGGTGGATCCTTTGGAAACACACTCGTGAAGAGTGTGAAGAGGAGTGGAGACAAGATGGAGCCTTGTGGTACCTCAGCCTTAAGGAAACGTTTAGTAGAGCGGGTTCTCTCCTCTCGATAGCGAAAAGAGCGATTTGTAAGGAAAGCTCGGATAATGTGTATGGGCCTACCATCCACGTTCGGTTTATACAGCTTTTAAAATAAGCAGTCGTGCCAGAGCTTATCAAATGCCTTTACAACATCGAAGAAGGGGGCACCCGTATTTCGAGATTTTTAGGATGAGGTAAATTATTGGTACCGAAAGAGATTTGATCACTCTGTTGCTGATGCCGTCAGGCCCAGGACCAGGTCTATTCTTAACGTTACGTGCGTGCGTGCGTGCGTGCGTGCGTGCGTGCGAGTATTGCGTGGGTATTGTGTGGGTATTGCGTGGGTATTGCGTGGGTATTGCGTGGGTATTGCGTGGGTATTGCGTGGGTATTGCGTGGGCATTGTGTGAGTATTGCGTGGGTATTGCGTGGGTATTGGGTGGGTATTGCGTGGGTATTGCGTGGGTATTGCGTGGGTATTGCGTGGGTATTGCGTGGGCATTGTGTGAGTATTGCGTGGGTATTGCGTGGGTATTGCGTGGGTATTGTGTGGGTATTGCGTGAGTATTGCATGGGTATTGCGTGGGTATTGCGTGGGTATTGCGTGGGTATTGCGTGGGTATTGTGCGGGTATTGTGTTCGTATTGCGTGAGTATTGCGTGGGTATTGCGTGGGTATTGCGTGGGTATTGCGTGGGTATCGCGTGGGTATTGCGTGGGTATTGTGTGGGTATTGTGTGGGTATTGCGTGGGTATTGCGTGGGTATTGCGTGGGTATTGCGTGTGTATTGCGTGGGTATAGCATCTGCGATGCCATGTTACTTCCCCCCTTAAGGCTTTCTATGGTTTCTGTGACTTCGTCAACAGTCACAAGATTGAGTGGTTCACCCGCTGGTGGTAATGCATACCGACGTTCGACTTCCGCTTCTACCTCTAGTACGTGAGCGGGTTCTGTTGGTACGCTGGATGAGGTGCACTGGCTCTGTAGATTCAGCTCGGCATTCGGTTCTTTCGAGATCATCTAAGGCGAGATCGGGGTGGTCTAGCCTCACGAGAGGCGGTATGGGAGGCGATTGCTCTGTTTGTAGAGCTCTAGTAAGCCTCCAAAAGGCGTCTTGAGATGGTTTTATTTCTTCTAAGAGATTTTCTTGTTTATCATTTATTAATTCGACAATGCGTTGATTAATCTTGTTTTGTAGATAACGTAATCGAATTTGTTATCTTCCGTGCGATATAATTTTCATAAGATATTAGCGTGATATTCGTTCTAATCAGTTGCTGAACATCTGTCGGAAGTTTCGTATATTGATCGCTCGACACATGAACTTTACGGCAGCATTCCTCGTCCACCGAAGTGAGGTGAGTGAGTCGATAGGGCACTAATCACCTTATCGGCTTCGTCTGGCGAGTCAATCTTGTTCGGTATAGTGTCTAAAGGCTGGGAGTTCGTAGACTTGAGTTTGCCCTCGAGTTTACGCCACTTGACGATGGTTTTGGTCTGAGTGACCCTACCGACCGGCCCAGCTGTAACACGACCGGCCTGTGGTCCGAGGCTAGTTCAATAAAAGTATCGATCGAGTTAATAGTAAGCCGGTATCTTTGAGTAACGCTACATCAAGAACGTCCGGATGTTAGTGTACAGAGAAAAGATAGCGGGTTGGACTCTTGGGAGTGATAACGTCGAAGTTAAGTCTCTCCATGTGGTCACTTAGAACGTTTCCGTTTCGATTGTTAACGTTAGAATTCCAACTAACGTGTTTATTGTTTAAGTATCCTGCGATTAATACGCTGGAGCCCAGTGGCGAAGCCTCCTAGCTGAGCACTTCGAGGAGCAGTTTATGCCGAACCCTACAAGTACGGAGTTCATGGAATCCCATACACGGAAGGAGAGCCGCGTGCAGGAGCTCCTGTCGTCGCCCGCGCCACCGCTTGCAGGAGAGTGGTTTATCTACCCCGCCGAACTGCGGAGGACAGTAACCCGCCTGCAACCGAGGGAGGCGCCGGGGCACGACGAGATTACTAACGCTGCACTACGACAGCTGCCCAATAGAGTCCTTGTAGAGATAGGTCGGCTCTACAACGGAATATTGCGGACATCCCACTTCCCGGAGGACTAGAAAGGCAAAGTCATCGTCTTGCCGAAACCCGGGAAGGACAGGCGTAGAGCTGCCAACTACAGGCCGATCACGCTGCTACCACATATAGCTAAACTGTGCGAAAAAGTTCGGAGAAACTTCGGAAAAAGTGCAAGAGCAGCAGTCAATAAGAAGAAGAAAGAAAAAGTGTAGGGAAGTGATAGGGAAAAGTAATTACTCTCTCACGGAACAGTTTGAAGATAATTGCTGTTTTATTCCCAAGAAATTCGTCCCTCAAAATTATACAGTCCACATCGAAGAATTAAGGCGTTGGGACCGGGACGACTTCGGAAGACCCGTAATCCCAGCCTGAACCTATTTTCTGAAAAGGAAGAGGTTATCGCCCCTGTGTGTTACTCCGTTGCGGAGATCACATACGTTGTTCCCGAACCCAACGTAGGCGTTATAGGAGGCCGGATCGAGAGAAGCCTCGATTCCTCCCTTCTGTTTCTTAGTTGAACGTTTACGGCACCCTGGTTCCTTTTCAAGTGGTCCTTCGAAGCAGGATCAAGGAACCAGCGGTGGACTGCCCGGTTCCTTTTCAGCTGCGGAATAGCTTCTAGATATTTACGCGTCGCAATCAAAACGCTACCACCGTATTTCTGACCAGTAACTGTGTAATTCCTATCACGCCGCCTATACGTATCGATTATCAAATAATTCCGTATCACTAATTCTGTCCAGGAGCCATGACTCCGTAATTAATATTATTTCATAATCACATAAAAGAATATTAAGATAAAATATGTCAGTCTTAGTGCGCAAGCCTCTTGCGTTCTGATAATATATTCTCAGGTTGTCACTGCCACACCCTACACATACACTATTATTATGTAGCATAGCCATTTTTAAGCCTATCTATAGCCAAAATAATTTTACTACAATAAAAGAATATATATCTCCCGTCATATTTCAAAAACCCGTTAATAAAATTAATAAACAATATACGAGTACATAATAATATTTGAAAATTCACTAAGACTATAATAAGTTAGCATATAGTATTTACAAACGGGTAGAAAAAATAAAACTGTATCATCTAATGAGTGCAAAATATGATGTATATTTAAGCAACCGTCAACAGAAGCAAGTAACTGATAACCGATAGGCAATTTTAACAAATAGCGATGCGTCAACGAAGCAGGTAAAGCAGGGGTAACAAGAATTTTGTGATTTTTTAAAAACAGCTTCGTAATTCCATAAAAGTAAAAGTTAATTATACAGAGGTAAGAATAGTTAATAAAATTAAAAGAAGTAATGAAAAGAGACAATAATAAACAGTAGATTAAGCTATTTTGTTTAAATCAGCCTCTTTAGTAATAATTAAAACCGGCAGTTCACGCCAAATTGCAAGGCGCTAGTTCCGAGCGGGGAACCGGTTAGCGTTGCGCGGGAAGGGGGCTAAATACTTTCCTACACCACTCACACATATCATTTACTTACCCCTGACGGTGCCTTGTGGTCGACACTACCTCCGGAGCTCGGTAAGTTTGTGTTTGCTACAGCCGTTATAAATTAATTATCCATAGGCCATTGGGCCCTCCCCTCGGTTGATCGTCGAGTTGGATTACTGATGGTCCCTAATCCTGTCAACTTTTGTCGGGGTAACTGAGGGCCGTAACACCGGCGAAGTATCATTTTTACGAATATGAATGTTTTCGTATTTGACCCAGATATAAGAATAACCTCGGTCTTTTGCTAAAGTTCTTGTTTTAGTAAGAAGTCTTTTGTGCTCTGGAGTCAAATGATCATTTACGAAAACTGACGCGCTGACGATTGCCTCCAAATCCAACATCTTTCGCCTCTAGAGTTTTGCACGCGCGTGCAGCAGCTACAAATTCTTCTTTGACATAACGATTTAGGAAATTGATAATGATGGCCTTCTCTTTAGTATTAAACATTGGTACTCGAGATATGTAACTGATTTGAGATTTTTGGAATTCATACCCAACTGCTTTACCCATAGACTCCGCAATTGCAAATAGGTTTTCAATGGGCTTTAGGGGGATGCCCTTTACCTCAACATTACTAAGCCGTGACCATTGTTCCTTGGTCTCAATAACACTTTTGAGATTAGCTATTTCCTTGTTGGCCACAGCGAGAGTATTTTAAATCTTTTCTATCTGAGATACACCACGTACCAAACTAGAGACTTGATCCTGAAAAGATTTAAGTGAACTACTGTTGAAATCACAAGACTCCTTCAGAGAGATTAATTCAACTTTAATAGATTTGATGTCTTCGATAAGACTTGGAACTGTTGAGATCAGCTTCTTCATCTCATGAATCTCCTTAAGAATAACATCCAAAGTCACCGACTCCCCACCAGTATTGCCACCAGGAGTGACTTCAGAACTTGGACGGGAGGGCTGAAGGAAACCTTTTTGCACTGAAGGCATTTCCATTGAACTCTTCGATCTGCTCCTAAGTTCCGAAAACCTCGCTCCGTTATACCAGCACAACCAAAGTCATAGTGTTTTTTACAAACATAACATTGTGCTCCATCATTGAACTCATTTGAACATGATTCACAGATATTCATCGTTGAAGTAACAGTATCAATGACTACAGTTACGAAGAAAAAAGGTTGGTGATATATGTTGTATGTCGTATGACGTAGGTAGTAGATACATAAACAAGAGTGCAAACGTTTAGCTATACGCGTGCGCCTGTGTCGTGCGCTCTCTGATCACTGATACATGATCATCTAATACAAAGAGTATCGTATCGTCGACAAAGAGAGCGGTGGTGGATCCTTTGGAAACACACTCGTGAATAGTGTGAAGAGGAGTGGAGACAAGATGGAGCCTTGTGGTACCTCAGCCTTAAGGAAACGTTTAGTAGAGCGGGTTCTCTCCTCTCGATAGCGAAAAGAGCGATTTGTAAGGAAAGCTCGGATAATGTGTATGGGCCTACCATCCACGTTCGGTTTATACAGCTTTTAAAACAAGCAGTCGTGCCAGAGCTTATCAAATGCCTTTACAACATCGAAGAAGGGGGCACCCGTATTTCTAGATTTTTAGGATGAGGTAAATTATTGGTACCGAAAGAGATTTGATCACTCTGTTGCTGATGCCGTCAGGCCCAGGACCAGGTCTATTCTTAACGTTACGTGCGTGCGTGCGTGCGTGCGTGCGTGCGTGCGTGCGTGCGTGCGGGTATTGCGTGGGTATTGCGTGGGTATTGCGTGGGTATTGCGTGGGTATTGCGTGGGTATTGCGTGGGTATTGCGTGGGTATTGCATGGGTATTGTGTTCGTATTGCGTGGATATTGCGTGGGTATTGCGTGGGTATTGCGTGGGTATTGCGTGGGTATTGCGTGGGTATTGCGTGGGTATTGAGTGGGTATTGTGTGCGTATTGTGTGGGTATTGCGTGGGTATTGCGTGTGTATTGCGTGGGTGTAGCATCTGCGATGCCATGTTACTTCCCCCCTTAAGGCTTTTTATGGTTTCTGTGACTTCGTCAACAGTCACAAGATTGAGTGGTTCACCCGCTGGTGGTAATGCATACCGACGTTCGACTTCCGCTTCTACCTCTAGTACGTGAGTGGGTTCTGTTGGTACGCTGGATGAGGTGCACTGGCTCTGTAGATTCAGCTCGACATTCGGTTCTTTCGAGATCATCTAAGGCGAGATCGGGGTGGTCTAGCCTCACGAGAGGCGGTATGGGAGGCGATTGCTCTGTCTGTAGAGCTCTAGTAAGCCTCCAAAAGGCGTCTTGAGATGGTTTTATTTCTTCTAAGAGGTTTTCTTGTTTATCATTTATTAATTCGACAATGCGTTGATTAATCTTGTTTTGTAGATAACGTAATCGAATTTGTTATCTTCCGTGCGATATAATTTTCATAAGATATTAGCGTGATATTATTCGTTCTAATCAGTTGCTGAACATCTGTCGGAAGTTTCGTATATTGATCGCTCGACACATGAACTTTACGGCAGCATTCCTCGTCCACCGAAGTGAGGTGAGTGAGTCGATAGGGCACTAATCACCTTATCGGCTTCGTCTGGCGAGTCAATCTTATTCGGTATAGTGTCTAAAGGCTGGGAGTTCGTAGACTTGAGTTTGCCCTCGAGTTTACGCCATTTGACGATGGTTTTGGTCTGAGTGACCCTACCGACCGGCCCAGCTGTAACACGACCGGCCTGTGGTCCGAGGCTAGTTCAATAAAAGTATCGATCGAGTTAATAGTAAGCCGGTATCTTTGAGTAACGCTACATCAAGAACGTCCGGATGTTAGTGTACAGAGAAAGGATAGCGGGTTGGACTCTTGGGAGTGATAACGTCGAAGTTAAGTCTCTCCATGTGGTCACTTAGAACGTTTCCGTTTCGATTGTTAACGTTAGAATTCCAACTAACGTGTTTATTGTTTAAGTATCCTGCGATTAATACGCTGGGGCCCAGTGGCGAAGCCTCCATAGAAGCCGAGAAGCCGAACTTGCCCTTTCTTCTAGGTGCTCATTTACCACGTGTTTGGCAGTGAAGGAAAACATCTCAAAGAAACCTGCATATCTGAGAAATAAAAAAGTAAAAAATTTAAGTAAAGTTCGCCAATACGCATTGGGTTAGCGCGGCGGACATTTCCTTGATCTAAAACTCTCTCATACGAGGAGGCCTATGTATAATTTTAAATAAGTAGTACTTAAGGGGTAGTCCTATAGAAAAATATGAAATGAAGTTTTTAATGTAACTATTTAAACGACATTCAAGCTTTTTATATTTCTTATTCCACACAAAAGGGTCTAAAATAGGCTTAAAAAAGAAAGTAAAATAGTAAAGAAGTAATTAAAATTAGACAAAATTCTTATTTTATACCAGAAGTGTTTTTTATTTCGTTTGCAAATAGTGTTTATAAAATTTCATTTATATTGGACATAGTTAAAACGAACAGAATAAAGTTTAATTTGCTGTAAAGTTAGTTTTGCCATTTACCGATCACTGTCACTGTCCACCACTCACTGTTCACAGTGTATACTATCACTATTTGTTATATATATTCTACTATATACGCTTTTTATACTGAGTCATAGATAATATACTATACTGAGTTACTAACTCATCTACCAGCGCAAAAGCTCAACCTAAGCCGCTTGACGTAGAAATTTAAAATATGGACAGTAGCTACCTTTCATGACGTAGAAATCCGCTATGAAATAATTTTGAAAAATTCGACCCTAAGAGGGTGAAATAAGGGTGTTATAGTTTATTATTATATTTAATAAAAATTTACAGGACAATTGACTCAATGAGAGTATTGTATATAAAAAAAATGAATACGTATTTTGCGATTTCAAAATAACCCGTTACGGTAGAGATAACAGGGGCAGAGGGTGTGCAATCTTGTATGGAGATAAAATATTTTGGTATTTTTTAAAACAACCCCGGGGAGAAGGAAGAGAGTAGGTTCCATTTGTAATACTTGAAAATAATTAAATAACAAAATTTTGCCTTTTACGGTTTTAAAACAAGGGTGCAAAATTTTTTATGAAAAATATTGTATTAAGTCTACATCTCAAACCGCTGGATATAGATGTGTGAAATTGGGACAAGAACTTTCTTTTATTTAGAAGGCATCCACTAAGAAAGAATTTTTGGAAAATTTAAATCCTTAGGTAGTAAAATAAGGTTTTTGAGAGTCTTTTTATACGGGGTGATTTCATATTTGTATGGGGATTTCTTGATAGAAAACCCAACTGATTTTAACCCGATTACATCTATCACTTAAAGGTCAAAAACCTTTCCTAGGTTGACTTTAGTTTTATTTTTAATTTGTTTGCTGGATGAGACAAAACATAGATACTTACGCAATTTCAATTATTTTGTTAGTGTACTCGTCCAGTTCTGGTGCTCGGGAATCTCAACGCCAAGTCATCAGCGTGGGGATCTCCGGTCACTGACCCTCGGGGCGAGGTGCTAGAAGAGTGGACAGTGACGACTGGTCTGGTCGTCCTGAATCGAGGTTCGGAATACACGTGCGTGCGTCAGCGAGGTGGGTCGATAGTGGACGTCTCGCTCGCTAGCCCCTCTGTCGCCAGCTGAGTCCGCGACTGGTGTGTCGCCGTAGAGGTGGAGACTTTGTCGGACCATCGGTATATCCGGTTCGACGTCTCTGCCCAGACTGCGAGTGGCCGCCATCCAACAACCCCGTTTAACGACAGCCCGCGTTGGGCGCTTAAGCGCATTAAGCGCATCGACAGGGAACTACTCGAGGAAGCTGCCTTAGTCCAGTCCTGGATCTGGGAGTCGGCGACGGACGGCCCCGTTGACGTCGAAGCAATTGCGCTATGGTTTCGTGGGGCGATGACGCAGATCTGCGACGCGTCCATGCCCCGTGTCCGCCAACGGTCCGCAAGGCACCAGGTGTACTGGTGGACCGCCGAGATCGCGCAATTGCGCATAGCGTGCGTTGCGGCTCCTCGCCATTACACCCGATACCAGAGACAGAGACGGTGTCGATGGGATTCCGTCAAGGAGGACGCGCTGTATGAGGTGTACCGCGCGTCTAAGGAGACTCTGTGGCTGGCAATCAGCGACTCGAAGTCGCGTGCCAGGGTTGCTGACTTGACATGTTATGCGGACGACACGCTCGTCAGTGCCCGGGGGAGCTCGCACAGAGAAGCAGCGCTGGTTGCCACGGCTGCGGTTTCACAAGTGGTGAACTGCATCCGGTGCCTGGGCCTGGAGGTGGCCCTTAACAAGTCGGAGGCCATGGTGTTTCATGGCTTTCGACGCGTGCCACCGCCGGGATCACACATCGTGGTCAGTGGGGCCCGGATAGCTGTCGAGTCCACCATGAAGTACCTGGGATTGGTGCTAGACAGCCGATGGGAATTCGGGCCCCACTTCCGTGGCTGGCGCCCGAGCTGATGCGTGGAGCGGGTGTCTTTCAACGCTGCTTCCCAACTTGGGGGGCCCGAGCGCCGCCTGTAGGCGATTGTACGTTGGAATCGTGCGGTCCATGGCCCTGTATGGGTCCCCTGTGTGGGCGATGGACATGACGGCCAGCACTCTCGCCATTCTGCGCAAAACGCAGAGGGCGATGGCTGTCAGAGTCATCCGCGGGTATCGCACGATTTCCTACGAGGCGGCTTGCGTCTTGGCCGGATTCCCGCCCTGGGACCTAGAGGTGAAAGTACTCGCGTTATATATACATTATACCGATGGCGGGAGAAAGAGCGGGGACGGGGCTCGAGGCCGGTGCAGCGACATATCGCGCTGCGCCGAGAGGAGCTCCGTCAGGTCTTGGTAGCGGAATGGCGGCAAAGGCTTCTACGCCCTACTGCCGGCCTCGCTATCATCGAGGCGATCCGGCCAGTACTCGACGACTGGTTCGGGAGAAGGCACGGCTCCCTGTCGTTTAGGGTGACGCAGGTGCTGTCGGGGCACGGCTGCTTCGGCAAGTACCTGTGCCGCATAGACAGGGAGCCGGACGCTCGGTGCCACCACTGCTTCCATTGCGGGGAGGACACGGCGGAACACACGCTCGCCGAGTGTGTAGCTTGGGAGGAGCAGCGCTGTGTCCTCACAAATGAAGTAAGAGGCGATCTGTCGCCGCCGGCCTTGGTGCGGAGGATGGTCGGTAGCGCAGAATCGTGGGACGCAGTGGTGTCCTTCTGTGAGGACGTGATGTCGCAGAAGGAAACTGCGGAACGGGAGAGGGAGATCTCGACTCCCTTCCTTGTCCGCAGAAGGCGCACCAGGCGCAGGAGAAGGGCGGACAACGCCCTTTTCCGGCCCCTATGAATGAGTCCAGGGGCGAGGGACTTGGGGAAGACCCCGCCCCCCTACTCGATGGACCCGAGGCAGAGGCGCGCGCGGTTGTCGGCGCGCGCCTCTGAGGTGATACACGGGGTAGTTGAACACCTCACTACCCCATGCAGGAGACGAGGCCCGTACAGACCGGGCCAGCACTAGTATGGGGCTGCGGAAGAATTTAGATTCCCGCGGCCCCTCGCGCGAATTAAGATAATGAACCAGACTTCAATAAAAAATATATTTATTTATTTTGACAGAGTTACAGTAAGAAGTTTATTACTACAATATTTCATATTGCTTTGTGTGCTTATTCAAATATGAACGTATTAATATTAGGTGATTTTAATCTTAATTCTTGTAGCACTAATGTTAAAACTCAATTTAAATTTTTTTGTGACTTCTGTAACCTACAGCAACATTATAATGTATATAATACTCGCGGTGGGTTATTAGATCTCGTGTTGAGTGTTTATGACCGTAATCAATTGGAGGTATTGCCTGGATTGGATCCACTCGTACCAATAGATGAATATCACCCTTCGTTGGAAGTCAAAATCAACCTCTCATACAGGAAGTTCTTGCCTAGGCTGCAGTTTTCGCCAGATGGGAGTTCGGATAGGATCGCTGATTGGAATTGGCGTAAGGCGGACTTTCCAGGTCTGTATGCAGCGTTATCGAAGTTAGATGGGTCTGATTTAATGACTTTTACAGACGTAAATGCAGCCGTAGATTTTTTAACAACAAATTGCAAGAAATTATTAATTTATATGTACCAAATAAAAAACTTTTTCTAAATCATCGTAAGTACATATATATATCCCAAATGTTTCACGCCTGAGATCATAGAAAATATTAAAAAAAAATATTTCCATCCGAAGAGATTTAAGCAAGAAGGAAAATTATTTAACAAAGAATTGTTTAACTTTTATCGATGGAGGGTTAAAGTTTTGATTGACAACGCATATCAGCAGCATCTTAAGTTGATACAGAAAAGTATAATTGACGATCCGGTATTATTTTGGAAATATGTAAGTGATAAAAAAAAGAAAGACGACACACGGAGACATATAAGGGTAAAGAAGTATCAGTTCAAGATGCGGCTAATGCCTTTGCTGAATATTTTTGCTCTGTATTTCAAGATGAAAAGCCCCTATTAAATTATGCTGATGCCGAAAGTGCGGCTAATGTACAAGTTAATACAATGTCCATCTCAGTCAGGAATGTAGACGAGAGTGATTTTAGATTGGCAATAAAACGCCTAAAGCCACGATCCGCTGGTGGCCCCGACCGCATTCCTGCTTTTCTTGTCAAGGATGGTGCGCCAGTTCTTAGATCACCGCTCTTATTCATTTTTAATCAGTCTCTTAGACAGGCTAAATATCCAGAACAATGAAAAATATCTAGGATGACTCCTGTTCCAAAGGGAGAACCTGGAAAGGATGTTTCTGCTTTTAGGCCTATAGCGGTGCTTTCGGTTCTGGCGAAGGTATTTGAAACCATATTGAACTTCCGCATTAGCAAACAGATAACATTTTGCATGATAGTCAACATGGGTTTCGGAAAAATCGCTTAACGAATACTAACCTGATAGCACACGTTGACTATGTATGTACAGAGATGGATTTTAGAAGACAGTTAGATGCCGCATATTTCGACTTTAGGAAAGCTTTCGATCTGGTGAGTTCTGTAACATACTGTTACAGAAGCTAGCTAAGTTGGGTTTTACTCCGAAGCTTCTTCAATTTTTTGCTAGCTATTTGGATAATCGTCGTCAATTCGTTAGAGTAAGTGGTTACGAATCCACTTATTATTTTACTAGATCTGGTGTGAGTCAGGGTAGTACTCTTGGCCCTACGCTGTTCTTAAGTTTTATAAATGACTTGCCTACCAAAGTTAAAACTGCGAATTGCCTGTTATTCGCAGATGATCTGAAATTAAGCTTGGGAATTGGCAGTGCTGCTGATGCACAGGCTCTTCAACAGGACATAGATAGGGTATCGGAATGGAGTAAGGTGAACCATCTTCCTCTTAATGAGACTAAATGCAAGGTTATTACTTTTGCATTAAAACCAAATCCTATCATTATTAATTATAACTTATTTGACGCGCCTATTGTAAGAGTATATGACATAATTGACTTGGGCTTATTATTAGATACTAAATTAAATTTTCACAATCATATGACATCCATTTGCAAGTCGGCTAGTAGGACATTGGGTTTTGTGATGAGGACTGCTGCTGACTTTGATGATATAAGGGTGGCTTAAATTTTGTATAAGGCGTATGATCGGAGTAAACTGGAGTATGCAGATGCGGCCTGGAATCCTTATGAGAATAAGTACACTATCATGTTAGAGAAAATACAACGTAAATTTGTTCGTTGGCTTTATAAGAAGAGTCACGGTTACTATCCTTATTTGTATCCTTCCCTATTCGTTTTGGGTATGGTTGATTTAGAAACCCTAATGTTTAGGAGGGTGATGTCAACTATTACGTATTATCTTTTTATAATTCACCACAAGTTGGACTGCCAGTCGGTTGTTGAGAGAATCGGTTTGTTGGTGTCCAGGTACCTGCAGAGAGATAAAGGAGAAACGGTGGCTCCGCGCAATAGGCCGCGTCTCCTAGACAGACCGGTTACACGTACCAAACGTGCTGCCTATGCCCCAACAAATGGAGCATTGAAACTAATAGGGGACATACTCACTCAACACGATGAAATTGACATATTTGCAGACAGTATGACACGTCTGCTGAATCTTTTTAATAAAATTATCGATAATAAGATTATTAATAATTCGACAATTTAATTTGCTTGACTATATACTATTTATTACTTTGTATTTAAGATGTAATTTTAATTTTGGACATATATTGTAATTAATTTTTATTGACATTGCATTATAAATTAATATGACAAAATGTTTCATAGCCTGACATTGTATGATTGTGACCTTTTTCTTCTTATACTCATATTTTAATATTTTATTTTCATATTTTAATTTCTCAACACGCGCTGATAAAGGCTTAGAGATTTTATAACACTAATACTGCATGATTGTTTAATTTATGATTATTATTTTTAATTATTAATTCATAAGTGATACCTATTAATTCGTTTGTTATAATTGGATGATTTTTTTTTAGTATTTTTTGCTTGTAAAATTAAACCTTGTGTGCGTTTTGTAAGCAACTTGTTTTGGAATTAAATAAATAAAATAAAATAAATAAATAAATAAAATATTAACTGATTACAAATGCTTATTTATACTTATTCAATTCCGTCCACCATGGTGGCACTATTCCGGAGGCGTGGAGCAGAAGCGCGGTGGTCTTGTTCTTTAAGAAAGGCGACAACGCTCTCTTGAAGAACTACAGACCGATTTCCCTTCTGCGCCTCCCGAACAAGCCGGTTTCCGAAAAGGCTTCAGTACCATAGACCACATACATACCCTGCGGCGGATTGTACAGAAGACCGAAGAGTACAATCTGCCTTTTTTTGCTTTCTTTGCCTGGCATATGTGGACTATAAGAATGCCTTTGATTCCGTCGAAATTTGGGCGGTGCTACAGTCCCTTCAGCGGTGCCAAGTTGACTGTCGGTATATCGAAGTGCTGAAGTCTTTGTATAGTAGGGCTACGATGGCTATCCGAGTACAGAACCGGAGTTCGAAACCTATCCAACTGCAGAGAGGTGTAAGACAGGGTGATGTTATATCCCTGAAACTCTTCACCGCTGCGTTGGAAGACGTTTTCAAGCTACTGGACTGGAAAGGATACGGTATTAACATCAATGGCGAGTACATCACTCACCTTCGATTTGCCGACGATATAATCCTTATGGCAGAATCGCTGGAGGAGCTTAGCACTATGCTCAATGGCCTCAATGGTGTCTCCCAACGGATAGGTCTTAAGATAAACATGGACAAAACAAAGATCATGTTTAATGTCCATGTCACACCTATGCCGGTAGTTGTTGGGAGCACTATGCTCGAAGTTGTTGACGAGTACGTTTACCTGGGACAAATAGTCCGACTAGGTAAGTCCAATTTCGACCGAGAGGTCAATCGATGGATTCAACTCGGCTGGGGAGCGTTCGGGAAATTAAACACATCTTCTCGTCAGGTATACCTCAATCTCTGAAAACTAAAGTGTATAACCAGTGCGTGTTGCCAGTGATGACTTACGGATCTGAGACGTGGTCCTTCACTGCTGGCCGTATGAGAACGCTCAAGGTCTCTCAGCGAGCTATGGAGAGGGCTATGCTCGGAGTTTCTCTGCGTGATAGACTCAGAAATGAGGATATCCGCAGTAAAACCAGAGTGACCGACATAGCCCAACGGATTATTCAGCTGAAGTGGCAATGGGCCGGCCATATAGCTCGAAGAACCGATAATC
Source organism: Parnassius smintheus behrii (assembly GCA_036936625.1). NCBI lineage: Eukaryota > Metazoa > Arthropoda > Insecta > Lepidoptera > Papilionidae > Parnassius > Parnassius smintheus. The sequence goes on along the minus strand of JAUPFT010000030.1, from coordinate 19,176,693 downwards.
GATGGGGAAGGAAGGTTCTCGAGTGGCAGCCTCGTACCGGTAGGCGTAGTGTAGGGTGACCCCCCACTAGATGGAGTGACGACCTGGTAAGACATGCAGGAAGTCGATGGATGGCTCAGGACCGTGCTTTGTGGCATTACTTGGGGGAGGCATATGTTCAGCAGTGGACTTAGGGGGCTGTAATGATGATGATGATGATGACTTATACTTAAATTATATGCAACAAAACTATTTACTAAGTTTATTTACTGCATACGCTTGACCCAGATGGGATTGCTGATGATGTGCGAACGAATGAGATTTGGCAGGGTTACTCAGCCTTAACTCTTCCTCCCTCAAGAGAGAAATTATCAGAAGGTGGCTCAAGCAACTTCGGAGCATTTCGATAACATAATTTGAATTTAAAAATGGTAAATACTATACAGATTACTATAATGAGATATAAACTTATGGTCCATACACCGATTTCACTTGTTACTAAGAATTTTATATTTATTTCGTTATCACTGAATTTAGTACTATTTATTAGTTCTTTTATATCCCTGAAGTCCACGTTTCTTAAATCTAACTGTTTTGCTTCTTTCTTGATGTCAACCTATCGTACGGTTGGCATCTCGATTGTGGGGAGTTGAAGTTTGATATTCGCAAAGTACCTCGGAGCGTTGATGAATGTGTATCCAACCTGTGTTCTGCATTCTTGATTAGGTATCATTATATATGTGCCTTGCACTTGGTATTTTTGTACATGTTCTGGACAGTTTTCAGTTATTATCAAGTCCTTAGTGATATACAGTAGCCAATAGTTCAGGAAGATCCTCTGAATTTTTAAATTCTCCAATCGTATATTATGTTGCTGGCAGCTACTGTGGTTGGTTTTCATCTGCATTATTTGCTCAATACATGTTTCAGCTGGATACTCTGCGAGACTTTCCTCTGGGCATAAGAACTTTTCGTCGTCGATTTCTTCACAGGGACTCACCGCTGATCGGCATTTCAATCTTTTCACCAATAGGAAAGGATATGATGGGATTATGATATGGGTAACATCGGAATTAGATATTGGAATTAGTATTATTTTGTAGTATGTATATATGTCTGGTTCAATTAGTAGGATATCTAATACAAAAACTATGTTATTCCTATTGACATACTATTTAACTACTATATTTCTTACTAACCTAATTAAATTTTCCTTATTTGCTGGGTAAATCAATTGGGCATATTTTTCTATATTTATTAACATTTTTAATAGTTCTGTTGAATTTATGAATGATTGATGTAAATATACTAATAAATATACAATAGCTGTTTCTATTTCTTGTATTACATCTAAAATTGTTCGAAATTTGATATAAAGTATTTAATATTGTTACAACATTTTTAGAGACCTTTCCTTATGAAGTATAGAATCTATTTCCTGATTTTGTAAACGATTGACATTCAAATTTATGTCTTCCGACGCATTAACAAGCTTGTTAAATGCTTGTTGTAGCAAAGTGACTCGGTGTTCGACCAAGTGTTCTCTATTATTCACCTGACTTATTTTGTGAGTCGAAGTGCCTAGCGTCTTCTTCGTCTAAGTTACCTGATTTTAACTAAGGAACCTAACGGACTAAATATGGCTCGTTTACTTATTTTAGATATAGGTAAAATCTGATGTATTTTATTATTCGTTAAATCTATGGATGTTTCTATTTGCTTAATTAACCCCCAAAATTCATCTCCAACTTCACTATTATTACTAATAATCTTACTTACGCAATTATATTGTTCAGTATTAATATCTATTTGTTCAACTATCGACTTTAAAAACTTCAAAACTTTAAAGACTTCAAAATGGTCCACGAGTAATTCTTGATCACTGCCATCCCAACTTTCAGAGGAGCTATTTCCGGATTGGTGTTCAGGTTCTGTAGATCTAGGCCGTTGGACAGTTTTGTCAATTTCTTGTCCTAGTAGTTTTCATAAAAATATCGTCCCCTTCTTTAATTTCTGGAACTTCCTCACCTCCTCTTTTTTCTATACCCTTAATCTTGTCTGTCTGTAATTTCTCGGCTACATATTCATAAAGAACTTTAAGACGTTTTTTATGATCTTGTAAGAGCTTTTGCATCAAATTACGTTCTCTATCTATATCGAAGACGTTACCTGAATCGGTGGCACCGAAAACAATTTCAAATGGTGTAAAGGTTGTTGCGGAATGAATACTATTATTATAAGCCATTATCACAGAGCAGGCATCAAGATCTGTTTTATCGTACTTAGCTAATCTATATATTTCGTTAATGGTGGAGTGAAATCTTTCAACTATTGCCATGGAACTAGGGTTATTTGGTGTTCCTATGTGGAGCTCTATTTTATAAAGATTTAAAAGTTCTTTTATTAATTCGTTATTAAAATCTGTGCCCGAGTCACTATTTATTTTCTGTGGTAAACGATACATACTAAAGTATTTAATTAAGGCTCTTACAACCACAGAACACTATTACTCCTATCGGAGCTTACAACTTCAGGGGTACTGCGATTTGGGATGTTTATTGCTTGCCCTAACTTACTGAAAGCATCAACAATTGTCAAATAATATTTACTTTCTATGAATAGTAGGTCTATGAAAACTTCTTGGAACGGTGTACTTTGACTCTGCGTTAATTGAATATGAGGTTTTATAGGTTTTCTTTCATATTTCATCTTTTTGCATTGTTGGCAAGAATTTATTATAGCTGTTATTGTTTCTTTCATATTTTGCCACCAATAATGCCGTTTTAATTTATTAAATGTTTCTTGGATCATATCACAAGTTTTGCCCTCGTGATATTTTATCAATATCTCTCGTTGGTCCTGCTCGGAATCGGTTAAGTTAATAATTCTTTCAGTACATTCAACAAGTTTGCAAGCTCCTTTCTTATATAATTGAATTAATACGTTTGAAAAATTTTTCCTAAAAGCTGGGTCTTCGAAATAGATGAAATATTTGTTTTTAAAGTCGACATGTTCTTTCAGAAAGTCTTTAACTAATGTTTCATTATTTATTGGTATATGAACTTCTAAAATACGCTGCTTTCTGTTAGGCATGTCCTTGACCGAAAATTTATCAGAGAACCACGAATGAACTGGTATTTGACGCGGTTTTGAGTCTATCGCTTCGTTTAAAATCGGAATGCCTTCGTGTTCCCTATTAGATACGGAGTTCGCTGTAGCACCATCATCTGAGTTTTCCATCAATTCAGGTTGCTTTTCACTTTCCGTATCTGAGATTGACGTAACTGAATCCTCTTTTTGTTTTCTTTTACGTATTGTTACGAATTCAGAATTTAATTCTTTAATTATGTCTTGAAGTCTTTCATCATTATCGTCAGTATTTACGAAGCTAGAATCTAAATCATCATCTATGGCATTGATTCTAATTCTAGAAAGGGCATCAGCGTTTGTATTCTGTTGGCCTTTCTTGTACTTAATTTCGAAGTCATATTCCTCAAGTCTCAACCTCCAGCGGGTTAATTTACTGTTTGGTTCCTTAAGCGAATATAACCATGCCAATAGCCTATGGTCCGTGAAAATGGTGAACTTTCGACCATATAAGTACAGTCTAAAATATTTGACCGCCCGTACTACAGCTAGGAGTTCTTTTTCTATGGTGCTATAACGACATTCCGTATTACTTAACGTTCTGCTCGCATATGCCACAGGTTTATCGTTTCCTATTGTAACTTGTGACAATACGGCTCCTATTGCAAAATTTGATGCATCGGTGGTTAAAATGAATGGTTTGTCAAAGTCTGGATACTGTAATAGTGGTGCATTGGTTTACAATTTTTTACATGTTTCGAAGCTTTGTATGTATTCATCATTAATTATTATTTTACTGTTCTTTTTGCAAGAAGTCGTAAGCGGTTTCGTGATTTTAGCGAAATCTTTTATAAACTTCCTACAGTAGCCTACAAGACCTAAGAAACTCCTTAATTCTGTTAGAGTTTGTGGTAGGGGATATTTTAGTAATGCTTCAATTTTGTCATTGTTGGGTTTCAATCCTTCACTTGTTATAGTGTGCCCTAGATATAGTACTTCTTTCCTAAGAAAATGAGACTTATCAAGTTGGACTTTAAGGTTAGTTTTTCTGAATCCTTCGAATACGGCTTTGAGTTTTTCTACATGTTCCGGCAGGCTTTTTGAGAAGATTATAACGTCATCTAAATATACTAGGCAATGTAAGCCTTGTAACCCTCGTAGCACGTTATCCATTACTCTCTGCAACGTAGCAGGAGCTATATTTAAGCCGAAGGGCATCGTATTGAATTCAAAGTGACCAAAGGGTGTGCTGAAACGTGTGTGCTGTGTTGTGCTGTGTTGTGAACCGGAAGCTAAATCTAAGGTAGTGAAATATATGCTCTTTCCTAGCATGTCAAATAGATCGTTAATATTAGGGAGTGGGTATTTGTCATCTGTAGTTATGTCATTTAGTCTCCTATAATCAACTACCATTCTCCATTTTTGTATGCCCGATGCATCTAATTTTTTTGGTACTAAGTGCACCGGTGCACTCCATGGAGAATGAGACTCCTGGATAATATTATCTCGCAACATTTTCTCTTCTTGTTGCTTTATTTCCTTAGTTTGTGCAGGTGGTAATCTATGGGCTTTAATATTAATAGGGTCCTCATTTTTCGTCCTAATCTTATGCTGAACTTCGTTTGTAAAAGATAGCGGTATGTTTTCACAATAGAATGTATCCTTATATTCCCTACACAATTTACCTATCACCGATTTTTCCTCTTCGTTCATGTGCTCGAGTCTCAATTTATTTAAGTTTTCCTCTAGTATATATATATATCTAAATTATTATTTTTACTTTCTATAAAATTCAAGTTATTGTTATATGTGTCATGAAAAATCTCAACTTTAAATGGTGATGTGACCACTAATTTTTGTTCACTGTCTGTGCAGTTTTGTATAATTGTGGTTGCAAAACCATCTTTACAATTTACTATCGTGTCAGGCATTCGGATACCTTCTGTAAACTGTACGTAATTTAATATAGCTTCACCATTTAATAAGTTGACTGGTAATTTAACTCTTAATTCGCAGCGCCTCCTCGCTGATTATAAGTCTAAGATATTAGTATTATTTGTATATAAAGTTAGGTTTTTCATTAATGGCAGCGTCAAGCGATTTTAAGAGATCACTACCTATTAACCCATCGTACCTTTCGTCTACACTATATACATTAAACTTGTGTTTTTGTGGACTATGAAAGATACTCGGTAACTTTGCGTAGACAACTTCTCCGTGTTTACTGGCAGCGTGAGTACTAATAACCTCAAACGGTTCTAAGTGTACCGAATCACTATATTTTTTTGCTAGTTCTGGAATAATAAATGACCTAGTACTACCAGTGTCTATCATAAAGACAGCTTTTAGTTCAGGTATACGGATATTTGGTAAATTTAAAAGTTTCGTACAATTAATTTTTATTCTATTGGTCTCGTCAAGGCTAATATGTGAAAATTTTCAATTTCAGCCAAATCCGAATTATTATACTGATTTGATGCAATACATTGTTGTGAATTGCAAGGTTGATTTATTTCGCGGTTGGTATAGTTTATTCTCCTTGAGTTAGCAGTTCGCATTGTTACGTCGGTGTTCGAACTCGACGCCACAGGTGGCGATTGGTATTGCGTTAGACGCTGGGTATGCGCAGGGGCATTGTCCGCGAAATACTGACTACGCTGTATCGGGCCCGGCGCCCGGCCCGGTGGTACTGGTGACCTAGTTATTGTATGTATATATAGTATATATATGTTATACTATATATAGCGATTGCTGTTGATAATTATTGCGATGGTTATTGTTACGGTTGTTATTTTGCCTAAATTGGAACGAATTATTTGACGAGTTAAAAGAGCGGTTATTATTAACGTAGGGTGACAAATTGTTCTGATTATTAAATGTATTTGCACTAGATTGCTCCGTATGGGGGACAATTTCTAGGTGAATAAGTGTGATTATTGTTAGGACTCGGCCTGCAGTTTGTTCGATTAGACCGTGAATTTTTACTTTCATAAACTGACTGAAAGTTTTGTTCTTCTAAGACAATTTTCAAGGCGTCTTTTAGAGTAGTCACGTTCCGTAATCTCACAAGTCTAACTAAATATGCGGGTAAATTATAAAGAAACGCATTTATTGCACTATGGTTATAAATAGATTGTTTCGCTAGACGTAAGTTCTGATCGTCAGTCGTTTCGCTAACCTTAGAAATTCCTGGTAATATTCATTACGGTTTAATTTTAAGGATTCGAGTTCCAAAGCCAAAAATTCCTCGGATCTCGGGTCACCAAAATGTTGGCTTAGTAATGTTTTTAATTCGTCCCAATTATTAATATGATCCCGTTCCCCAACTAGGTTCGCAGCTTCCCCGGATAACCTACTTGTAATAACATGGAATAAATATTCGTTTTGTAATTGGCTTCCTTGGAATGAATTGAAACTCGCATTTTTTATAAAGAGTGGTAAAAGTCTAGTATCACCATCGAAATTAGGGATAATTTTAACCATTTCCATAGGAACTCTCTCTAAATTTTCCATTTTTCTTTCTTTTTGTTACAGAATACATTACCAATTAAAAAAAAATACGCTTCGGTTATTATTAAGTGAATTTATATGGAAATTAAATGAAATAATTTAAATTCCTCAATTACTTAAATAATTAACTAAGTGTGAATTTATCTAGTAATTAGGCGTAATTAATCCCACAAAAACCAGAATATAAACACACAAAAAATAAGAAGGGTAGGAAAATACAGATTGGTGAAGAAGATCTACTCACAGTGCTGCAGCTTTCCCCATGTTCCTTCTGGAATATTGGGGCTCCGTCCTTGAAATTGGTCCGTTCCTTAATAAATTTGTTTGTTCTTTTTTCCCCGATTAAAACGTTGAGACGTACGACCGATTTTTCTGCGAAGACTTTTATTCGCCACGAAATAATACTTGGTCTTACGGGTCCCTACCGACTGCGCCAATTAAGATAATGAACCAGACTTCAATAAAAAATATATTTATTTATTTTGACAGAGTTACAGTAAGAAGTTTATTACTACAATATTCCATATTGCTTTGTGTGCTTATTCAAATATGAACGTATTAATATTAGGTAATTTTAATCTTAATTCTTGTAGCACTAATGTTAAAACTCAATTTAAATTTTTTTGTGACTTCTGTAACCTACAGCAACATTATAATGTATATAATACTCGCGGTGTGTTATTAGATCTCGTGTTGAGTGTTTATGACCGTAACCAATTGGAGGTATTGCCTGGATTGGATCCACTCGTACCAATAGATGAATCACCCTTCGTTGGAAGTAAAAATCAACCTCTCATACAGGAAGTTCCTGCCTAGGCTGCAGTTTTCACCAGATGGGAGTTCGGATAGGATCGCTGATTGGAATTGGCGTAAGGCGGACTTTCCAGGTCTGTATGCATTGTAAGCTATTATTTGAAGAAAAATATAGTCCCGCTGAGTTTCTTGCTGGTTCTTCCCAGGACGGAGGTTTTTTTTTGCGAACCAGCGGTAAATGAAAAAATTTACTTTCAATAAGTATTGTTTATAATCTACATTAAATATAAAAGTTTCTGTTTCTGTTTCAACGTCCCCGCCGCAAGTAATTTTGGGGAAAATTGGGAGACCAAAATTAAAAGTCTAAAGAGTAATTTATATCGCGTAATCGGAGATGAAATTTAATCTTTTGAAGAATTAAACACTGTACTCGCACAGATCGAGTGAGGTATGGATAGCCGCCCTTTACGCCGTATGCTTTCCAGTGACCCCTCGGAGCCACTGGATTTAACTCCGGCACATTTTTTAAATCTTACGCCTTTGAAGTACCTACCCGTTATAGATATAGACGATGATAAACTCCATGTTCTTGCAGTTTCGCCCCGCCATACATTTGGCCACTTTTCGAGCAACCAGACCATACAATTATTATCTATAGATTATATAATTACACAATTATTTGTTTTATTTTATTTTTAGGTGGCTCTGACCTAGTGGCAGAGAAAGTCGTCGTCCCTCGTTTAAAATGGCGTAAGTAAAATACCAGAAAGATAGCGCCAAAAGTTGTTAGAGTGGGAGAAACCGACAAATTTAAACAAAGAAATATATACATCTGTGTTAAGATTCATTTATTTTCTTTTGACTTTTGACACCGCTTTTGTAATTTTCCACTGTGCACACTTTCACTTTAAAATTTAAGTGTACAAAAAAAAAAACATTTATTTAAAAAAAGTTTTGTAAATATTAAAAAATTATTACACCAATCACTCAACAATCAAGTTTTTTCACTTTTTGTCATACCTACCTTACTATATTGGTAATAAGAAAGGTGATACCATTCGGGGTACTTAATAGAAAAACCATCTTAACGTTACCTTTCATATCTCAGAACTAATATGGAATGTCTACTATACCAGTAAAGACAGGGCCTCCGATTCTCAACATACGAAACAGCAGTATCATATTGCTATTTTATGCTGTTTTGTGTAAGTTCCGTATGTAAAGGTAGTAATATACTGCTCTATAATATTGGTAACTGTTACTGAAAACTCGCTTAATTTTCCATAAACTTTTATTATATAAAATATTTTACAATTTTTATCTTTTGCACGTATATGACATATTTACAACTGTATTCATGTATTCTAACGCAACGTTTTAATTATTAAGTTGTTGGTTGACCACCCTACATCTGTCTCTAGCCGCCGTAACCGCACCTATTATAGCAGAGCGAAAACCTAGAAAAGAAATATTTATTCGTTATTTTTTCAATTTTTGTATGATTTGCTTCGTTTAATAAAACATGAATCCGTGAAAATTCAAACCATTCTTTTCAAGGTGATAAGTTCCCTCGGCGGTGGATCCTCCAGGACTTGTGACATTATCCTTTAAAGCGGCCGGGTGACCTCCGTTGCGAAGCATGGCCGCTGCTCCCAGGGTCGTCTGCGCAGCAAGCCTCAGAGCTAAGTCGCGAGGTAGACCGCATCGGACGCCACCGTCTGCTAAAGATTCTATGAGCATGTACACCTAAAACATATAAATAATTAAGCTGACAAGTGAAGTAACAGCCTATATAATTCCTACAGCTGGGCAAATTTTTGAGTGTTATGAGCTCTTAGGCCGCAGCTTAGCTCCACTGCATATTTACTTCAAAACATGTGATTTCTCACGATGTTTGATGAAGTCGACGATGTTGAAGGGCGTATGTTGTAATTAAATAGCCATTAAAAACAAGAAAGACAATTTTTGTAGGGGTTCAAACACAACCGGAGTTTAATTGCCTATATGAGGTTAGCGCCTAAAACCTAATCTACCAGGGCGTAAAGGTTATTAAAGACTAGATGTCGTAATTCTATATTTTACTGATAAATTGAGAATTTGATGAAATTGTTTTTAAGAGGAATTGATTGTAAGCTACTATTTGAAAAACAAAATAGTCCCGCTGGGTTTCTTGCTAGTTTTTCCGAGGACAGAAGTTTTTTTTGCGAACCAGTGGTAAATGAAAAAATTGACTTTCAATAAGTATTGTTTATAATCTACATTGAATAAAAAAAAGTTTCTATTTCTGTTTCTATTGACACTGTAGACTCTGACCAACCTAAGAATACAGGTCAGTTGATATTTATTATCATGAAAAATTAATGGTCGTTGCTAATGCCAATGGGTGAATATCAACAATCGGTTACTACCCTATGCTGTGCCGTATCCCACGGGACTGTATGGGGTGGTGCCATACAGTCCCGTGGGTTACGGCATATATATAGATATTAAAGTAATATATAGATATTAGAGTAGCATAGGTAACAACGGGAAACTGGCCAGGAGATGAGCAGCAGCGTCCTGCTAATAATAACTAAAACATAAAATAAGGAACTGTGGTTACGGCCCCCAGTCAAACGTGGCAACTATGGCAAATATCGACCCTAAAGCCTTGGATTACTTGGGGACAAAAGGAGCGGCATGTTGCGCAACATGTCGCTCAACAATTACGTGGAATGTCCCGAGACATATGTCGCGGAACATTTTGCAAGCCACACTAGTCAGTGTTTATAGAAATGTCGCCCGAGGAGGTTCTAGCAATTAGTGCTGCGTACATAGTACTTCGGGAGTGAAACGTAAGCAAAAGAGAAGGTGTTGGATGCGTATTTTCTTACTACGACGAGAAGAAAGAATTAATATTTTATGTGATCTCCGAATGTCTGATGGGTATTTTGTGAATGTCAACATTTGATTCTGAAACTTTACTACAAACAGTCAGACCTTCCATAGTCAAAGTGGGTGCAATACTACGGAACGCTGTTGGCCCTCATATCAGAATTGCCATTGCATTAATAAAATGGCGCGAAATCGACGCGGGACACGTGCGCTCGCTCTCATATCCCGCGTCACGTGAAATGTTGCGGGCCATGTTGCGGGTCACTGTGCAACGTTGCATCGTCACGTAGATTGGGTGTTCCGCGTCATGTTACGGAACAAAATGTCCCCTAGTGTATCCGGGGCTTAAGAATGAGACCTGTCCTACATTCAACAGTGAACTTTTGATGGGCTGTAATGGACTGGGAATAGAATTTTTTTCTTATAATACTTTTTATAAGTACCAGTAAGCAAAGTAGTGTGCAGCCCCTATCTAGATGAAGTGATGACGGATGCAGGTGGCTCAGAACCGTGCTTTATGGAATTCCTTGGGAGTAGGCCTCCCCCAGCATTTTACGTGGTAGAGCCACGCTGTAGATATATAACGGCTGAAGCACGAATAGTCTCATGAATGAATGATGATTCGAGCCATCCGCTCGACCGTAGATGGATCAAATGTGTGTCCAGTCCTCACAGAGCACCAGTCTAAAATACCAGTTTAATGCTGCTGTTTCGTATGGTGAATGTAGAGAACCAGAGAGCTATTTTAGTAGAAACGAGGCATTCCATCTTAGTCCTCAGAGGGGACAACGCATCTTGGTTTTGATTTTATTCAAAGATGTCGAAGTCTATGGCCTGCGGCACCCACTTACATTCACATGGACTGTGTGCTTGTCTGTCGCCTTATTCTATAACAAATGGTAAAATTAAAAATTTTGTACAACCGACTACTATACGACCGAACTAACGTATTCGAATTAAATTACTTTACGCGTTAATTAAGGACCCAAAAACTACTGCTCAGATCTTGATCAAATTTATATGGGACCATACGAGAAGTAACAGCTTTCAAATTTAAAAAATATCATCCAGAAAAAAGTACTGAAGTAATACACATTAAAAAAACATACAGTCGAATTGTATACTTCCTCCTTTTTGACTTCGGTAAAAAAGCAGTGGACTTGTAAAGTCTGTATCAAGCAGTAACGATAATGATGATGAATACTTTTTCTTGAAGAATACAACTTAATTGCTTCTGCTATTTTACGCACGCTTATCTTATCGCACGCACCCCTAGCAGTAGTATTCATATAGGCTGTTACTTAACTAAACTTTACCTATCATTATCACCAATAATTTAATTTTATGTTGCTCACGGTTAGCTTGCACTATACTCACATAAGCTGGACCACTTCCACTTAGAGCTGTGATAGCGTCCATCTGGTACTCTGGTACTTCATCACAGGTACCAACTGCACTGAACAACTCAATGGTAAGCTTAGCATCTTCATCTGTCGCTCTTGATCCTCGGCTGAGAGCCGCAGCGCCTTCTTTGACAAGAGCTGGTGTGTTTGGCATTACCCGAATGACACGAGCTTCTGATGGTAGGTTCTGAAATAACAATACGCAATGGAAAACTAAAGAAACATATATAAGTTCATCAATTAATTTAATATAATGAAGTCGTGGCAGCGCAGAGGTGATTGCTAGGTTCGATCCCAGCCAGCATTAAGGAAATTGTTTGTTGCAATTTTAAGTGATTTTTTGTTACGACGTGCTGTGAAGAAAAATATTTAAACCCAAAACAATTATGTTTAGGCAATACCAAATATTTGTTTCGTTCGGGATTTGAACCCGCGACGCCATAGCAAAACGCTTAGCCACTCCGCTATGAAGTTTGTACTATGGTAACCAACTTTGCTGGGTGTTGGAGATAAAATAAATTACATAATACCTTTTCAACAGTTGCGGTTGAGATTCCCATTGCCACAGATATGAAAAGTTTATTCTTGGAGGCTGGCAAATCCTTAACTTCCCGAAGTGCCGACACCACCACATCGGGTTTCACCGAAACAATTACAACTTCGGAACGTTCTACGACCGGTTTGTTTTTGAACACAGCTGTGGCTCCTATGCCCTGAAACGTGTAAACGTTTGATGAGGTGAATTAAATTATATTTTTTTATTAAAATATTTATACACAAAACAACACAGACAAAACTTCCGTAATCAATCTTTTTACGTCATTATCATCATTACAGTCAATCAAAAGCCCACTGTTGACTGCTGAACATATATTTCCCGCATATTGCGTATGTGTTACATACTTGTGATATTTGTCATACTTTGCAGGCGAGTTGGCAAGAGGTTTTTTATTCAATCTAATTTGTTGTTTTCAGGAAGATGCTGCTGCCCATCTTGCGTTTCAAACACATCCACAAAATTTTATATCAATCTTTATACGTAATCAATCCTTATACGCAAACCGTCTAATTATAAAGAGTAGTTTTACGAGCTTAAGGTTCGTGACAATAAAAACTGCCGATTGAATTACTAAAATTGACACTTTAATTACCGAATACTAATTACAACTTTAACACACTAATAACAAAACGCTTCGAAATATTCGCTTGTATCGCCAATTCAATACTGATTCGGTCGCGGTCCTTACTGGCCATATATAGAACCTTTTTCATTGAAACATCTAGAATGTTCGAGCACATACCGGTCCCGACCGACTAGGTATAGAAAGTTCTAATAGGGAATTTTTTTAGCAAGCTCTCTTAGTTCTTCTACTCGATACTAGATGGCGCTAGTGACATTAATTATGACACGCAACAGTAGTTAAAACCATGGAAATAAAATATACTTAAGTACTTAAAATAATTAGTCTCAAGTTTAAACTAGAGTACGGTTCAATAAAGAAGTCCCATGAAAAATATGTGAAATTATAGTATGAAATTTCATACTCAAATTATCAAATTTAGCGAAGACTGTGGCACCTGCAGCTAAGAGACTTTTTTCATGACAAATACTCTGCTTTGCACCCGAGACCTCTTGCTAAAGATTAATGGTGTTCTATGCCCGAAACTATCACTGAACCACGTTTTGTAATAAGGCCGAAAGTTTTTAAATATTTTCTCTTACCTTGAAAGCTTTAGCACTAGTTACATCGGACGGATGACAGCTAGCCGTTATTTCATCTGCTTTTGCAAGACCTATTTATATTTAAAAAAAAGAACTTATATTAGAATAACAAACTGCGCACATTAAGTGAGATTGAATAAATAACACATTGCACTTGAACGAACATCCAGACTTGAGATAATATTTATAGCCAATACAAAATCTTTTATCCGAGCGGGTATCACACCCGTAATATAGCAGAGCCGCAGGCGCACGTTTAGCCCATGCGCTACTGAGCCTTCATAATTATATTAAAAAATATTCATCATCAGTGCTTATGAGTTGGGCCTATCAGGAAAGGACCACGCTCTTACAGAAAAAGTTGCAGCCTTTATCCGTTCCGCTACCAGGTATAGACGCGCTGCTCTAACATGTTGGCGGACTTCATATGTGTGTTCTATATCTAAGACATGCAGGTTTCCTCACCATATTTTCCTTCACTACCGAGCACGTGGTAAATCTGTACTTAAAATTGCTAATTGCATTTAACAAATCCAGTGGTGTCGAACCCGCACGAATCGAGTTTAACCTCTAAGCCATGGTAGCTCTAACAGAATACCAAACCGAAATAGCAGCAATATTATCATATAGCACTTTACTTTTGGCAGTACAATACATGATGTTGGTCCTTACGAGCACGAGTGAAAACGTATTCGCGCTGAAGAAGCCACGGATGTCTGTTAAAGCGTTATTAATACTCCTACGATGCATTTCCCCAAGAAGACTGTGTGCCCGTTTGTACCCCATAGATACTTGTACAAAAAAGATTTAATACTTCTTATTTATCGGCCTATAAAAACCCACCGCTGGTCACGGGCCTCATTTACAGATTGCCACATAGGAGGGATTTTGCCATAGCTGCCACGCCAGGCCTGGCTGGTTTCAGCCTGGCGCCTCTTACGACACCCACGGGATGATATGGGGCAGTGGATATTCTTATACCGCCATTATGCAGTTTGGTGCCGTGTTAGCCACCACGCGGTGGAGCCGTGTTAGCTGAGAAGATTAGCGTTTGTTGTGAATTTCACAGTACTAGAGCAACCCGGATGCGACGCGTGCCGGCACCAATGAAATTGTTACTTGCAATTTTAAGTGCTGATTTACCACGTGCTCGGCGGTGAAGGAAACATTGTGAGTTGTAAGGAAACCTGCATGTCTGAAAAATAAGAACAAAAAATATTTCGAAGACATGGGAAGTTCGCCAATACGCATTGGGACAGCCCAGCGGACACTCCCTTGCCCTAAACCCCTTTCAGAAATGAGGGGTGGCCTGTGCCCAGCAGTGGGACGTATATTGGCTGTATTTTTTTTAAACCTTTAGGCCCTACACTCTATTGTGAAGAGTCAAAATGTGTCAACAAAAGCACGTATGGCAATTCACAATGCTGTGTTAGTCCCTGCTCCCACTGCTGGGAACTAGGCATTCCATCTTAGTCCTCAGGGGTGATAACCCATCTGCCTTTTGATTCTTAATCGAGGATAAATGTAGATGTCTATGGGCCACAGCATCCACTTATCATCAGGTGCGGATTTCAAACTAAGAAAATCATGGGTTTTGAATCCGTTATTCAACAACTGCCTTGAACCAATCACAAGCATTTGAAGATTAACTGGAGTTGCTAACATTAATATCAGTAATCCTAATAGCGTTAATAGTATCCTTTAAAAAACTTTGTTAAAAATCAATTTTTAATAATATTGTAATTATATAACTTTTTATTCCCTGATAAAACCGCTAGTATGATACAGCCCTATTTTCAACTGACTTACTACTATGGATTTCATAGCGATATATTCCAATATTACCTGCGGTAATAAATCCATTAGCCAAAGCGAAAGCCAATTTGCCGCCGCCGATGAATCCGATCTTCATTGCTTCGCTTAATGTTACTGAAAAAAAAAAACAATAATTATAGATTTCTTAAACAAACCATACTAGGTACCTATATAAAATTTATCAAACAAACTGCAAATAAAATTAAACACACCGGGTTTCTGAAAGAATAACTGTAACGTTAATTACGCTACATATATAGGCTGTAACGTTAATTACACTACAGTTCAGCTCTATAGTTCAAAGTTTAAACTAGTTAACTATAGAGCCACGCTCCAGCTAAATTTTGGTTAAAGCACTAATGGGTGGCTCGACCGGGGAAGGACTACGCCCTCACAGAATACCAACGTAGAATAGCAGTTTAATGCTGCTGTGACTCATACGGTGAGTGTAGAGAACCGGAAACTCTTTTACTGGAAACGAGGCAATATTCCTCAAAGGGACAATGCATTTGAACTCTTATTCGAGAATCAATGTAAAATGTCTATGGGCCACAGCATCCACTTAACATCAGGTGAAATGTGCGCTCTTTTTTTGATAACCTTATTTCTAGGTAAATTGATATATGGGTTGCGAAGAGTGATTGATTAAACACTATTTTATTTGGAAAACTTAGGTACACCTATTACTTTCCTAATGATATGGTAATTTAAAATATCCCTTTTAAAACCCAAACCAACAAAAAAAGACGGATTATTGCATACATTTCAATTGATGCCGTAACCATAACTTCTTGACACGAACTCACACATTTATCTTTCTTTATAATATGTTACTTTACTCTATGATCAGTCCGTAGTTCACTACAGGACGTATTAGTATATTACTCTACTCTATGACGTATAGCTAGACTGGACTAAAATCATCTATACTAATACATATTATAAAGAGGAATGATTTGTTTGTTTGTTTGAATTGAATAGGCTCTGAAACTACTGAACCGATTTGAAAAATTCTTTCACCATTAGAATCCAACATTATTCCTGATGAACATAGGCGATAGAACGTTTTCAAAAAATTTAGGGATCCGTATGAAAACTTCGTTAATGTAACCCAAGGTGTGAAAAAAATACCAAAAAATACCTTATAACGCGTACGCTGCGGAAACTATTGACAATAGAGCAAAGTGATGTGCTACAGTTTTATGGAGGACATCAATATCTACATAAAAGTCTGCAATACCATATGTCTAACTATTATAGTTATCTCACAATAACTACTTTTCCATGTTAAAATATTCAATAGTAACGTCGAAAAATCCTTATATCGCGTACACTGCCAGCACCATGCGATGCGGGTGTCACTGGTGTGTGGGAGGGGAGTCTACGTCAAAACATAAATTGCCGCGCGGCCCACTCGCGCGGTCGGCCCCCTACGCAGCGGTTGTATGCGGAATCCAATAAATTTAATGTTTTGAATTCGCTTTAAATTCATTTAGTAGGTGTTGATTAAATTTAAACCCAACTAAAAAGTTATTTTTATAATATTATAAAGAGGAAAGATGTTTTTGTTAGTTTGTTTGTACCAAATAAATCCGAAACTACTGGACCGATTTTAATCAATTTTTACCAATAGAAAGCTAAATTATATTGAGGGTGAGTGGATAAAATTTTAATTTTTTGTATAACGTGTATATGCCGATAGATAAAAGTACTCCATTAAGGGGAAATATAATGTCAAATGGCTTAACAAGATCCTTCGTTATGCCGAAAATATTGCACCATTAATTTTGAAATAAATATATGGTAAAGTTGAGGATTAATGTTAGTGATTATGTTAGACGAAAACACGATTTCATAAAATTTTCTCGATAGAAAAAAAATCCAAAGTTACCTCCAAAATAAACAATAAACCGCTGTTATTCATAAAATACTTTAAATAAGATCATGAAACTTTGCATACTAACTGAACTAACTATAAAGCAGTGCTTATGTTATTTACTTTTTTTAAAATACCATTATTTTTACTGTAAAAAGAAATTACCTAAACTATTGGCCTTTTGAAGCGTGATTCTCGCAGCACGGTCACTACGCCTCGGCCTTTGGACGGGGAGGTTGTGTCGCTTACGATCAGAATATACATTACGCAACAGTACGACGTAAAATTAAAATGGGAAATAACCGTGATAAAAATAAGAAGCGGCTGGCTTGGCGTTAAGAAACAGGCATTAATATGATAAACCTAATGAAATAAGTGTCTAACGACCTTTCTACTTACAGTATTAGTGATTACAAACATATCGGTACATAGCATACGACGCGCGGGGAAGTGGGGGCGAAATTAGAATTTGAGCTGACTTACTCTTCCCTCTTAATTTTGCTAATTTTTTAGCTAAAATGATTGAATTAAATGAGCGAGGTGTCATATCATGTCGCGCGGCAGAGACGCGTGATATACGCGGATGGAACCGCGGGGTACAGCAATATTGGCGGCAAGAAACGGTAGTGTTGACGAAATTAACGATTTAATTTTAACTTAACTTCCAGGGGATATAGTCACCTACACTTCTATTGATAATGTAATGGATCAAGAAGATGCAGTTCATTATCCACAGGAATTTCTTAATTCTTTAAACCCGAGTGGCCACCCCCCACATTCTTTCAAGTTAAAAATTGGTGCCCCAATTATTTTGCTTAGAAATCTTAAGCCACCAAATTTATGTAACGGGGCTCGACTTCAGGTTAAATTTCTTCGAAATAACGTGATCGTTGCAACAGTTTTGTCTGGTCCAGCGGTTGGTCAAACTGTACTTATACCTCGGATCCCAATGATTCCAAATGATTTGCCTTTTCATTTTAAAAGAGTCCAATTCCCAATTAAATTATCTTTTGCCGTAACGATAAATAAATCGCAGGGGCAAACATTTAAATATGTAGGATTAGATTTACGGCAAGACTGTTTTTCGCACGGCCAACTATATGTCGCGTTGTCAAGATCAGGTTGCGGAAACAATTAATATATTCTTCTGCCACAAGAAAATAAAACGAAAAATATAATTTACTCAGAAGTACTTTAAAATAATATTTTAACCCGGTTTAAAGTGGACGGACACTCCCGCCTGTAGTCGTAATTCTTATGTGTCTGGCTGAATGTCAAACAGATAGACAGCTATTGCCTGCGACTTATACAATTTAACTTAATCTATATTTTTCTTAATATTATAAAGCTGAAAAGTTTGGTTGTTTGTTATGAACGCGGTAATCTCGGGAAATACTGATCTGATATGAAAACTGTCTAAATATTCAATAGTCCATTTATTGAGGGAGGCTATAATATAGGCAATATTTTATCTCGGTATTTCCACGGAAATGAGAAAAACGCGGGTGAAACCGCGGGGCACAGCTAGTAAACATATAAACATAAACACTCACGCCTGTCACCCAGAGGGGTAAGCAGAGACTACAGACTTCCATTTGGCACGATCCTGACACACCTCTCTCGCCTCCTTCACATCCATACACCTACGCATACATGCTCGTCGGTTAAGGGTACTCCTAATTTGGCCCGTTTTTAATAAATCGCCAATTTGGTCGATAAATTTTCGCCTAGGACGTCCCTTTCCGACTCTGCCATTCACTTCCGCAACATAAATTTTCTTTGTCAGTCTTTCCTCATCCATTCTTTCCACATGACCAAACCACCGAAGCATTCCTTTCTTAATCCTGGTCACAACATCATCTTGCAAACGCCACTCTTATCACACAATTTCTCACCCTGTCATTCAGATTCAGCCCTAACATACTCCTTAACGACCGCATTTCTACTGCGTTCATTCTACTCTCGTGCTTCTTCTGCCACACCCAACTTTCACTACCATACGTTAAAGTAGGGACCAACACAGCATTGTGAATTGCCATACGTGTCTTTTTCGACACATTTTGACTCTTCACAATAGAGTGTAGGGCCCCATTTACTCTATTTCCCGCACTCACTCGTCGTTCTATAACCTTCGTCTTATTTGCGTTCACTTTCATACCCCTTTCTTTTAATGATCTGTTCATTAATGTAACCATCATTTGCAACTCGGCCGCCGACGACGCAAGGATAACTTGATCATCAGCGTACAAAAGGCATTTGACGGTTAACTCACCCATTCTTAATCCGCATTCTTCAACTTCAAATTTTGCAAACAAATGTCCATAAATAGGTTGAACAGCCACGGGGAAACCACACAGCCCCGTCTGACATCATATTGTTAGTTACGTGTGTAGCGCCATCTATTAACGCCATCCATAAACTTGTGACATCTATAGCTATAGTATATAGGTACTACGTAGTGCCTATTCTTTTAGCTTCCTTCATTACTACTATTTAACTTGTATTCAAGTTGATAGTTTTACTTAATTTTGTTTTTTCTCTTTAACAAAATCCAAGTAAACTTTATCAAATTAAAAACAAACAAACTAGTAAGGAAGCATCAATTTCAAAAGGTTATTGGATACACAAAAACAAACTTTTATTTTACAATTTTATTTATTTATTTGTCTTGCGTTTATTTTTATAAGCTTGCGCTGCTGCTTTAGTTTTATCCTCACGGTATGTGATTTTGCCAGACAAAAATCCGGGTTATTGAACGGCACCAACTATACTTTTTTTAATATGTACGTCACAAAATTTTGAATTTGGACAAAACATTTTTCCATTTCTTTAGATGGATATATTAAAGAAAGTTAACCTTTTATAAGGTTAGGCCCTTATATATTAATTTGATTTCTTTCAGGGTTGACATAAATATCTTTTTTACAAATTTTGCAGCTTTTTGATACATTTTTAATGCATTTCCTAAGGAACCACCCACACACAATTGCCCTAACAAGCACATAGTCGTCTCTTTCGCAGTTTGTATGCAGAGAATGGGGCGAGTTAAAATTATTAATTGAAAAGGGACATAAAGGCCCCTTTTAATGCAACCGTGTCTGGCGTAATATTTCTCGCCACATAACTTCTGATATTTCCAAAGAAATTCTCTGGTGGGTTCTGGTTGAAATTACGTGTTAGCATAGCATTAAATGAGTATGTTTGGGACAACAATATCCATTATTTTTGCATTCCTTGAATTGTACGTTTGAAGTTTTTTATAGATGGTATAGCTTTCGTTTCAATCAAACGGATTTTGTTATTTTAGTCCTTTATTTTTTTAACAAATGTTACAGTTTTCAAAACTTTTATGGCATTCTTCCACAAACCATGGTGTGAACTAGATCGTCGTACCCATTCTTTATGTATTTTGCCATCATGCACATGAAATATGTTAGAATTTAATGAATCAAAAAGATTGTGTGATAGTTGTGTAATATTATTATTATTATTATTATTATTCTCCATTAATTTTGTAAATTTTACCAAATTTTGGCATTCTCCCGGAATGTCTCCTCTAGCCACAAGATATCCTGCAGTTGTAGCTACCCTGTGACTGAAAATTTGGGCTGCAGGTTTCACTTTTATTTTTCTTATTTTGTCGACATAGATGTGCTCATCTGTGACTTTCAGCAGGCACCCCACTTCTCGACACGATTTATCAGCTTCATAAGTTTTGTTTATAGTAATCACATTTAACGGTTTTTTCGCACCTTTCTTCAACTTACTTACTTATCGTCACGCACAATCCCTAACGGGGTAGCCAGAGAGAACAGATCGCCAAGTGTCACGATCTTTACATACCTCTTTCGCTTCTTTCAGGTTCATTAACTTCTTCATACATGCACGTCTAGGTATCCGAGTACTCTTGACCCTCCCCTCTTCGAGCAATTTGCTCACATGGTCTTCGAAAGTTAGTCTCGGTCTACCTCGACACCTTTTAATATTTACTTTCGCTCTATATATTTTCTTCACCATTCGGTCTTCACTCATTCGTTCAACGTGTCCAAACCATTGGAGTACGCCCCTATCAATTTTTGTGATAAGGTCATCTTTCAATCCTGCCATATTGCGAATCTCTTCGTTTCGCTTTCGGTCGGCTATGGTAACGCCACACATTTTACGAAGAGATCGCATCTCCACTGCATTCAACTTGCTTTTATGCTTCTTCTGGCATACCCAGGTTTCGCTGCCATATAACAAAGTCGGTACCAACACTGCGTTATGTATTGCAAGGCGTGCACTCTTCACCACGCCTTGCCTTTTTATTAATGCATTCAGGGCACCATTGACTTTGTTTCCGGCAGCGACACGCCTATCCACATCTAAATCACATCTTCCATCCCGGCTGAAAGCACTCCCCAAGTATACAATTTCATTTACCTGTTCTAGACATTCCTGATTTACCCATATTTCACATTTCGTTCTCTCTTCGTCCTTTTCAAATACCAGAACCTTAGTTTTATTAGCATTCAAACGGAGACCTTTAATTTCACATTCCTCTTTCATACACGTGACTAATGCCTGCAGTTCTGCTTCTGATGGTGCAATAAGCACTGCATCATCAGCATACAGCAGACAATTAACTTTTATGTCACCCAATTTCACACCCAAACAGCTATCTTTCAGCTTCTGTAAACAGCTGTCGAGATACAGTATGAACAGCCAGGAAGACATGACACAACCCTGTTTTACGCCCGCTTGGACGCTAAACATGGGTGACAGGTCATGCCCTACCCGCACACAGGCTTTACAGTCATAGTAAAGTGACTGCACAGCCCTTAACAATCGACCATCCACACCATATCCCGGCAACAGTTCCCACATTTTCTTCCTTATAACCTTATCAAATGCTTTCTCCAGATCCACAAAAGCACAGAAAATCCTCTGGTTAACACTCAGAAGCTTCTCCGTGATCATGCGGAGAGAAAACATTTGATCCGTGCATCCTCTTCCAGGTCTAAATCCGCATTGTGCCTCCCATAAGAATCTTTCCGATTTCTCTTGGATCCTGCGTGTCAAAACCTTCGAATAAACTTTACTTGCTAAACTGGTCAAGCTGATCGCCCGATAGCTCCCGCAGTCAAAATGTGAACCTTTACCTTTATATAAAGGCACAATGACCGCGGATCGCCAATCATCCGGGACATCTCCCGTCCGCCAGCACAAATTGCACAGCAGATGAAAGCTGTCCCAGACGCGAGTCCCACCGTACTTGACCATTTCAGCAGTAACTCTGTCTAGTCCCGCAGCCTTACCACATTTCAAACTTCGAATCGCACGTTCAATCTCTTTCATGCTGATGACCTCAGTGTCATCGAGGTCCGTGTCTGGCGTGCCAGTCACGGCGTCACCCCCGGATCCTTCACTAAGATCATGACACGCATACAATTCTCTATAAAATTCACTCCATCGCTGCATGACGTCCGATTTTTCTGAGAGGACGTCATTGGTTCTCGAAAGCACTTTGTTCATTCTTAAAGCTGTCGCACCACTCCGGGACCTTCCAACCTCTTTCCAGACCTTTCTTCAAAATCATAATATTTTAAATCTTTTGTGAGTAAATTGTTTCGGACTCCTTTCATTAAATGTGGAACATCAAATAGAGGGATTACTTATGTTTTCCCCTATTTTCCTTCCTACCAAGTCATTTATAATGCTCACATTGACTGTACTTTGATCACAGACAGTACATAATATGACCTTTAATCCCGTACTATGTACACACTTAATAAGTTTTAGCAAAATTTCTTTTAATTGAGTCTTATTCACGGAGTTGGTGAAATAATACGCGACGGGTTGCTTAAATCTCTTTCTTAATCCCTTTACCATGAAGACGAATACAGGGTCTGTAATTTTCTTGCCATTAAATGTGAACCCTCTAAGCTGGTCTTTTGCAGCGTTATATTGGATTTGCGGGGATATTGACATTTCGTCAAAAATTAAGCTGCATAACCGGTCTTCTGTACGTGATTCCATTTATGGTATTTTTAATTTTTATAAACATGCATTTATTCAGCCCCGACCCCACTTGTATTTCGGTCGAAAGTATTTTTAAAGATTTAGTTGATGGCAAAGTGAAATATTTTGCTAAAAGAGGGAGGGGAATATGAGAGCACTTTTTCTTCGAGAGAGAATCTGCGACCTGGAGGCTTCGTGGCTCAGCTGGGTGTAGTGCATTTTTGTGAAAATTTTTGCTGCCACTGTCATTTCATTCGACAGTTTTTTAAACAAAAGATCTGTAGACATTTTTTCAGCATTGACTTTTCTCTGATTCTGAATCACTTTGATTCTGGATTGAAGTTTTGTTTTTCTTTTGTGATCTGATCAAGTTCGATTGCAAAATTTTAATTTTTGTTCTTGTTGTTTTTAGCTGGTTCAACCAGAATGACGGCAACACCTGCTGCTGATAATTATCTGTAAAAAAATTGATTTGCATAACTTTTTGATATTTATTTAGCCTAAAATATTTTTTAAGTTACGAGTATGTGAATCAATTTTTGGCCATGTAAACGATAGACAATATTGTTGCCTTCCTAATGAGCCTATTTTTATCTCAGAAAGATTAAAACTTTGAGAGATATGATATTTTCTGTACACATGTAGATAAAACCTCAAGAATAAAACAAAATGGCTGTCACATAGAGGGGAGGGGAATTAGACCTCAGTGTGTAGTGTATTTGTGTATTAAAAAAGTTGTAATATAAGTACCTTGAATATCGCTAATCCGTGACCGGACACACTGTATGTATTTATTTGTATGATTTTTAGTTCAGAATGAGTTCGGTAAATTTTTAGGAAAACACTGCTTCCCTTAAAGTGAAGACTGGTTCCTAATCCCCTAAATATCTAAAAAAAAACTTACTATTGTTTTTATGTATTGCCTTCTTCTGATGTAGGAAATAATTGTGTTCTGAAGTAATACTGGCAGAGTTATCTGTAATGTGAAAGAAAAATTCATGAGAAATATTGATTTTGTTAGTGTGTTATTTTTAGATTCAATTTAGTCTAACTTTATGTATATAAATTTACCAACGACATGAATGTAATAAATAATTGGAAATAATATGTCAGTACCTGTCGGTGTCAGTTTTAACATAGCAAGGCTGCTTTCTTCATTCACAGGTTCAGGTACAAGTAAAACTTTCTCTGAAGTACCAACTTCATCAGACTTGCCTGAAAAATAAGGGATATGTTTTAAGCGTTATGCTGAGCATAGATACATAAAAAGATCAGGTCATAAATCAACATGCAGGTCTGCTCAAGATTTTATAGTAATTTAGCGTGCCCCAAGCTCTAACACCAAGCTGTTCAATGTTGTTGTTTAATTTATCATTGAAGTTGTAACTTAGACCAGAATCTAAATGGCCAGCAACTGTTTTGAGCCCAATAACTATAGCATTTACAGTATATTTTATTAGGTTAGGCCCAAAATTAATCATGATACAGTTGTATTTAATTCGTCATAACAAATAACTACATGACCGATAGATGATAATGACCTTTTGAAAGTACTTATGGCACCTAGACTACAAATCCCTTAAATAAAATAAAAACTTATTTTGCTTTTCTTTATCTGCTATCTACGATAATTGGAACCAATATGTAAGTACCTGTTAGTGTCCGTTTTAATGTAGCAAGATTACTTTCTTCATTCACAGGTTCAGGTACAAGTAAAACTTTCTCTAAACTACCAACTTCATCAGACTTGCCTGAAAAATATGAAAATAATATTATTTAATTATCTAAAATAAATAAAACTTATAATGGGTGCGTTTGGCAGAAAAAAGCGCTAGCAAGCGCTTGTAAGCAAAATGGCGATCGTAAGCGGTAAGTGCTGTCAAATCGTAAGTAGCTATTTTCCTCCAGGACACGATGTTAGTTTTAACCGCGGAACCTAACCTAACTTAAATATATGTTTGTGAAGTATTCATATTAAAAACTTACCAATCATGAATTTTTAATAACATGTATAATATGTCTATTCATGTCATTATATTACTTAAAACCAATATTTCAAAAAACAACTTATAAACTCTACTTCAAAACAAACAAATTAAATAAGCAAAATGGCGGATTGTGTCAGCGCTACTGAAGTAGCAATCGTGTCCTGGCCGAAAACTATTTTAGCGCTAGTAAGCGCTTGCTAGCGCTTTTTTCTGCCAAACGCACCCAATGTCAAAGAATTTTTAATTTGAAGTGGGATAAAAATATATAAACATTTTATTTTGCCACCAAACAGAATAACCACCATAAATATGTTTTATTACCATTATTAAAATATAAAATAAACATAATACGAATTAAAAAATTACTTATAAGCATAAAAATAAAACAATACTGGCAATGACCCACATACTAATCCATATAGGGCTTAATATGGGACAACACATGCTACTGTATTTGCACTTGTTAAAAAACATGGGCAAAATGATTTCCCATCATTTTGGCCATGTTTCTTGCCTAATTAGGGAAGTATTTTAATTAAATATGCAATATTAACAAAATGCTAACTTCAACTCAAGCTCAGTACCACTATAGTATAATTTGTAATAAGTTATAATGCATTTATTTGTAAATTATGTAGATCTTACCAGGAAGATGAAGTGATGGCACAGCTAGAAAATTCAACCGGTTATTACGGTTCCTATCCTTGTCAGTAAAATGGATATCACAGATGACCTTCTTCCTATACAGTTCATAATCAGCAGGACTATCTAACTTCCCACCAGCTATATAAACCCAAGCTTTAAAATGGCCAGGATTCTTTTCCGGATGCGGAAATTGATGATAGGAGTTCTCTGAAAAAAAAAAAAGATCACTTTTAAGTTTTTTTAAGAAAGAAAGAAAATAACTTTTCCTGAATAATGATGCATAACTATATCGACATCTATTAGCCAATGATTCCTACTAATATTTAAAAAAGCAGACAAGTGGGAGTCAGACTCTTACAAAAAAGGTTCCATACCACCATATAATATTTGTTAATAGCTTTACTAGATGTGCAAAATAAAGTTTGATTAAGGCATTTAGTTTTGAAAAATGCACTTACTCAAGCATGTGGATCTAACAATGTGCCAGTATTTATCTTTAATATACCTAAAACTGTGCTATGGCTAGCGACTTACGACTAATCTATAGTTTATATCAAAGTGAAATGCCACACTTTGAAAGGCAATGATAACACCTATTCTTTAGGTTGTTAAGTTATTGGTTCACATTGCTTTTAATTTTTTACATAAATGATCAAATTATTTTAATCTTGTTTGTATGTTGCCTTATTGCTATTTCGACTAATCTTACAGATTGAAAATAAAGATGACTTTATATTAGTCAAGAGATCTTCTGAACTCAAAAATTGTTTTGTAATACATGAGTATACAAGTTCTTTATTACTGAATTGTAATTCCATTCCTACTCCACTATTTATTGATTTTGTTATTTATGCCATTTTAAAAAAATACAATATTGCTATAACTATTTTACAATTAACAAAAAATGAGAGGATTATTACCATATCATGTTGCACTTTGCTTGAATAATGACCCTGAAATGCATTAATTAATGTAGTGCATGTAATGCAGTGTTATAATTTTTACTGTTACCTATTATGTTGGTAATAGAATATTTTTAAAGATTAGATATATCATGTATTAAACTAAATGTAAAGGCATCTAAGACTGGTTTGTAAGTGACTGTATTCATACTAATTTCAATCAAGCATTTCTAATAGCCTATTGCCATCAACCGGGCACAAATCTGGACTCCGAGCTGCTACTGCGAAATTTCTAATGGTAAAACCCAATAACGCTTGCAACCACCAGACCATCGAGGCAGTCAAGTGGGGAGGGGAGGTATAATTTTAATCATTTTAAATATAAACACAGATAAGTACAGTGGTCTAACTTTAAAGTAAATCTTATCCTGTTTATCTATAATTTTAGACAAGCATGTAAGACGTGGTAGTTCAGACGGTAAACGCTCGCTGTAAATTTCACAGTATGCGAGAAAATCAGGTTCGATCCCCACCGGCACCAATGAAATTGATAGTTGCAATTTTGAGCGTTGATTTACCACATGCTCGGTGGTGAAGGAACCTGCATATCTGAGAAATAAGCCAACACGAAATAGGGCAGCGCACGGACACTTTCGTGCCCTAAAACCCTCTCAGAAATGGGGGGTACCTGTGCCCATCAGTGGGACGTATACAGGCTTACAACTTTAACTTTATGTAAGTTGAAGTTCACCGGGCACTATGGAAATCTATGGGGAGGCAGGATGGCAGAAATATAATGATGATTATACTTACTGTTTGAACATCCCAATGCACACCGTTTAGGCATGATACAAACAAATCACAAGCGACTATATCGCAAAGAAACAGCACAAACGAAGCGTCCGTGTCGCAAAAAAAACGATTGCACATGAATAACTTCGGAAAATTCTTACACTTCACTACGTTAACTTAACGTGGATCGGTAGATTAAATTCACGCAGAAAAGCACAAACATTGGACGAAAACAAGGAGCAGTCGCCACTACACTAGCCGTATTTGTGACCTGACAATTTGACATTTGACAATCAATAAGGAAATAATTTAATTCACTGTGTTGCTATTGTAATTTTTCCGCAGCTTGTAATCTACACAAATATTTACAAATAATTATACTACGTGTTAAATAAAATGATTATATAGGTAATGCAATTAATATTTTTTTACAATATTTTTCAGTCACAAATTATATTTTTATCGGTTGTGTCGCCATCTGCGGTGACATGAAGTAACTAATTGTTTTGGATGGGGATAACAGATGTCGCATTTTGAAAATGACCCCAAATCCTACTCCTGCATTGTATTGGCAGCTTAGAGTAGAGTAATATACCTTCTGTGTACTAAATATCGGGAATTTGTCAATAAAACAAAAAATACAAATTATTCATCTAAATTTATTTTATCGCCTTCAAAGTAGGCCCCATCGCTTGCAATACATCTCCAACGCTTCACCCAGTCTTCCATACATTTTTCATAGGCTACTTGCGGTATGGCCTTTAGCTCATTCAGCGAATTTTTTGTTATGGCTTCTATCGACTCAAAACGTTTTCCTCGAAGTGGTAATTTTAACTTCGGAAATAAAAAAAAGTCAGACGGAGCCATATCAGGTGAATACGGTGCTTGGTCGAGAACTTTTGTTGAATTTTTCGCTAAAAACTCTTTCACTATAATGGCTGTGTGTGATGGTGCATTATCAGGGTGCAGCATCCATGTGTTGTGTTGCCACAAATCTGGACGTTTTCGGCGGATACTCTCACGCAAACGCTTCATGACGCCTAAATAATATTCTTTATTCACTGTTTCTCCCTTTGGAAGGAGTTCAGAGTGAACCACACCACGGTAGTCAAAAAAAACTGTCAGCATCACCTTGATTTTGGAGCGACTTTGCCGCGGTTTTTCGGATTTCGGCTCGTTTTCGAGACGCCATTCTGAAGACTGTTGGCTTGTTTGCATGTCGTACTCATAAACCCATGTCTCGTCGCCAGTTATTATACGTTTCATAAAGGTCGGATCCGTAGAAGCTCGGGAAACCATGTCTTCAGCGACATGCTTTCGCTGCGCTCTTTGAACAAAATTGAGCTCTTTTGGAACTAGTCGAGCGGCGACGCGTTTCATGCCTAAAATGTCAATGAGAATGTTGTGGACGGACTTAAAAGATATGTTCACCTCACTAGCCAGCTTCTTGATTTTGTCGATGTTTTCTTTGGTCGTAGCGGTTGAAGGTCTACCAGAACGAGGCAAGTCTACTACTACTTCTCGGCCTTCTTTAAAAGCCTTATACCATTCATAAGCCCTTGTTTTCGATATACACGATTCGCCGTAGGTATTTCGCAACATTTTTAGTGATTCACCACATGAAATATCATTCGAAACACAAAATTTAAGGCACACTCTTTGTTCAACAATATTTTCCATTGTAAAAATCGCCGAGAACTCAAAACTATGACCAACAAAAAGTGTAGTTTAAAACAAATTAAATGACAGATCCCGCTCAAACTTTGCCCGCTAAATCAGTACAGTGCTACCAACATGCAGTAAAAAAATTAGAACGACCTCTTTTACGCGGGTCTTTTTATTGACATATTCCCGATACTTTTTACACAGAGTAGTATACAGAAAATTGGCAGTATGACCGTCATAGATAAGAGTGATGAACGTCAAGACATGAAGACACGACATAATTTCGCAGATTTTGTCCAAGCGACATTTATATGTTTATATTACTTTAAATGTATATTAATTTGAGAATTTTATGTGTTTGAAATTGACAGCATGAACGTAAACAATGTTGGTATGTTTTTTTATTTATTGCATTTGTAACACATATTATAATATGAATAAATTTTAGCATTCTGCACTCCTCTACTTTATAAACTTTAAACTAGGTATGTCAAATCTGACATTCCTCCGTGCACGCAATATGCTCAAAAAGGATACAAAATTTTCCCTATAAGTAGATAAAAATTAGGTACGTTTTTAGTTTGTACGGAAATTCTCCAGTTCTCGATTCTCGTCATTCACCTAACGAAAAATAGCGGTATACACGTATATACACCAATGATTTCAAAAAGAAGGATAGGCCCATCTAAATATTTTATTCATAACTTTTTCATACAAGAAAAAGTAGCGCATATGTCATAATATAAACGTCAAATCACAACACGACGTAACCAGGGTCTAATTTCGTAGTTTAATTATCCTAGTTGTTCCATTACTTCTTAGTTAGTAGTAGGTACATGATATCGTAATAATACTAAGCGAAAATACCATAATTTTACCTAAAGGTCGACTTGTACTATTATTATTGGGTTCTTTTAGATTTTAATACTAACCCTACGATATCGAAAACTTCTGTATTGTACATGAGTACCGCGTTTTTTTAATAAAATTAAATTAGCTCCCTTTCTGGTCAATCGATGCTCGATCGATGCATTTATGTTGCGTTCTTGATACATCTATAATGAGGGGCTACCACGAAAAAACTCTATGCTCCAGAAGCAAACAGAACTTCAAAATATTTTATGAATCAGATTTTAAGATTCAATTAAGCAGATATGGTTTCTTTAGTACTCTTTTCGTTTTACCCTTATTGAATATAAAATATATTAGGTACCAAATACCAATATTCAAAATTTAACTTACACTAAGTTCTTTAGACAAAAATAAAACAGAAATAAAAAGAAAACCCTCAAAAACCGAAACGCATAGATAAACTAGACGCGTGACGCCAAAATTCCGGCACTTGGGAAAAAAGAAATATGAAACGTCAAACATGATATAACTTTTTTAAAATAGTATAATTTTATTTTCCATATACTTGCGATATTTTTGAGGGTCTGAATTCTACCCCGGCTTAATCTTGGTACCGTAACTAAACTAACTGTAAAATAAAACTTTAAAAATGCGTTTATATAATAATTTAATTGTAACAAAATTAATATAAGTTTATTTACCGATGATACGGTATCCCATGTTTTTATAAAATCTTTGTATCGTAATTTTTGTATTCTTTTACCACGCAACTAGACAGACTACAGACATATTGTGACAGGCAAATCTGTCTTGCGCACGCACCACTGTCGACCGATTCGCTTTGGCCCTAAACTGTAATAGGACCTGTGCGTAGGGCCAACGCACAGTCCGTTTTAGTTGTTCGGTCGGCCCGGTCCTTACTCTTCGCAATAAAAATTGTGGGTCACCCACGGGCAAAAAAAGTATCCCTTCTTTCAAGTTGGACCAAACTGCTTACGGTGTGTGAATTTGATTAAAATCGGTCGAGTAGTTTAGGAGTCCATCGCGGACAAACAACGTGACAATATATATATATATATATATATATATATATATATATATATATATATATATATATATATATATATATATATATTAAGATAATATAAAAGAAGATATATCATTAATTTAATACTTCAATGATGTAATCATATCATGGTTAGCCAGGGGTACATTTTGCATCATGCTTAAATAGGCCGCAAATCGCCGACGACTGAAATCGTGGAGGACAATATCGCTAGCAGGCTTAGATAAATTGTCAAAAGCACGGTGACGGTCATCATAAATCACCATACATCTAGACCCAAAAATGATTAGTGTTTTTATTGTTGAGTGATTTGTGAAAGTAGTTTTACATAAATATTCTTTGAAACGGATATTTGAATTCAGGATCTACGACATGTTATTCATTTCAAGCCAAAAGAATTCAAATTGAAAAACTTATCAGGTAAACGCATTCGTTTGATAAGGTTAGCAACGTGTTACTTATATATTTAGCTTCATATCAATTAAATTTTGTATGTAAATTGTAAATTTATTTAAACAAATTTGTTGTTTGCCACCATGCCACCTCACACCTTCATAGGGCGGGAATACATGACATCAAAATGAAATTTTATTGATAGATAAAATGTAAGTGCTAATAAGCAATGAATTTTCCTAATCTATTAGTAAATAGTAACATCGATTTTAAATAACTTCTGAATATTTCCTAAAGTTTTTTCAACATATTGTTGTAATAATAAACATTCGTTAATTAATAGAAAAAAGTACAGCTCTACTTCTATTTCGCACCTTAGTATGTAAAAATAAAAATAAAAACAAGATTATAACAGTTGATGATAAGCAAGATAGATACAAGAAAGGAAGTATGCCGAAAAATATGAGTTCAAAGTAATAAACTTTGAGGAGATTGAAGATAGATGAAAAAGAAAAAATGGTCTTAGAACATCTATAAAAATGTAAGGACTTTTACAAGCGTACAGCTGTAATAGAAAATGATTTATTGAAGAAAGTAGTGAATGTGCTGGAGTTCAAAGTAAAAGATTTACAAAGTCGTCTGGAGTCAGTTAATATTAAAACATTCTAGTGAGCTCTAGGGAAACTACTGTATCTTGTGTAGTGCGTCGGTCTAGTGTTCAAAAAATTATGAGAAGTCTCCTGTCCTGTGATCGAAATTAAGATTTCAATGCTGAAAGCAATCGGCAAAGTGGCAATCGGCATTTTTCTTTGGAAAAGAAAACTACAAATGTACATTAACCCTTTCCCTATCTCATGAATCATATATGAACATTTCGATTGTTTAACTATTGAATGAAGTATAAAATCCCATCCATTCGTTTAAAATACTAACATAGACGTAGACGCATAAATACATAAAAACATAAACACTCACGCCTGTCACCCAGAGGTGTAGGCAGAGACTACAGACTTCCATTTGGCACGATCCTGACACACCTCTCTCACCTCCTTCACATCCATACACCTACGCATACATGCTCGTCGGTTAAAGGTACTCCTAATTTGGCCCGTTTTTAATAAATCGACCAAATCGGCGATTTATGGCGATGGCTTAAATACATATTGAGGGTAAAGCTAATAAAAACGTGGTTGAAAAGCTGTGATTACGTGAAAGAGATGAAAAATATTTCAAGAAATATAACTGCATGTGTGTACTGTACTAACAACACGCGGGAGTAAGGCGACGGATTCTTTTCTGCTCCAAAACCAGGTTTTGGAGCGGACAGGGAAACTGTTAACTTTGAGACATGTCAAGCAGCAGATGTGGTAATCAGAATAAAGTCAACGTATATCATTCGTATCGCTTCGAAACTTGTGTGATCGTATCAGACTGACTAAAATTCTGAAAACTGTTTCGGTGTTACTACATGCACAGTGTTTTATAGATAGCTTATGGCAAAATACTCAAACGCTATTCAATATAAGGATGTCTTTAAGTCTAGTGGTATCGTAGTCACTTTGATTTAAAGTGATAGAAACTTCACGAAATTTATTGCCATCTTAAAATTGAGCAGCATTTGAGAAGTTGGGAATTAGGCTTATAAAAAGATTATTGATAGTATAAACCTGAGAACCACGTCTTTTAATAAGAAATTGAGTTCAAAGTATTTGTAGCTCTGCTTAATTCGTTCTAAGAAGGAACATGCGTTAATTCATCTGAACAATTAAAATGAAGATTGTCTGAATAAAATTGTCGGCTCGTTGGTTGCAAACGACTTTTTTCTTGTTTGTCCGAAAAAAATTCTATAACATCCTGGTATTTAACCTTCTAGTCTTTTAGTCTTCTTCGTTCTTTTAGTCTAGGTTTTTAATAAATTTCATTGTTATATGGAACCCATCGATAAAATTTACTTTTGAACCTGCGTCGTGTTCAAATAGTGAATTACCCAATTCTATTGAAGAAAAATATCTAGTACTTCGTCCAAAATAGTCATCACTACCTAAGCACACCAGAAAATTATAAATTCAGACGTCTGGCGCGCGCAATGTAATGTTATTAAACTGTTTAACACTTCATGTGTGTGACAAAATTTGTGTTGCTAATCGGACTTTCATTCTCTTAAAACACGTGGACTTTAAATGGCTGTTTGCTATATTTGTATGTGCCCCATTTAGCTACGGAATCATGAAAATGAAAATTATCTTGATGGACTGCAACTTAGATAAGTTCATTTAAATCGGATCTTCTATCTGATTTTAATGTCCCCATCTAAATCCAGACGTTTGAAACGTCTGGTAGCAGTAACTTATTAACACAAAGAGGAATTATTTGATTATTTTTAATTTTTGTTAATAATGCAAATCCAAATGGGTGGCTTCCCATCGATATACGTACGCAGTAGTGTATCAAGTCTATGGTGGCTTCCTCTTTTTTACATATACAGCGTATCTCAACAATCAAAATATGTTTATCAGTTATTGCAGTTTGAACTCCATAAACCTAATAGAAACTAATAATCTTATCTTTTCACGAACGAACAAACTTTTCTGAATTCCCCATGCTATTTACTTTCGTCGTTAAAAGCGTCGTTAATTTCAGTTATGACAAGTACTGAACACTTACAAAGTGTTTTGGAATTGGAAGAGTATTCGCCTTCTGAAGCAACCTGTACGCAACGGGGCTAGTATGATAAAAGCTTATACATAATAGGTAATATTGCAAGCCAAATCTATTACCTGGGCTGCTTACTTTTATTTGCAATGGTGCTTCCACAAGTTGAGACTGTTCTTTTGTTAGAAATCGATCGCGTAGTGAAATTAATATTTCTTGTTTTATATTCTCAGTTACATTCAGTCGAATTTTCTTTGTACTATTAGAAAGGTTAGCTTCGAACTTTATTTTGCGAGGAGTTGAAGCACATGAAATAGGTGCAGCATTAGTGCTTTCTGTTTTTATTTCATCAATATTTTTAGTTTGAGTTAAAGCATTTGCATCTGTTGAACCTAATGTGTCAACTTTTATCGCTTTGTGTTGTTGCTTCTGCTGCAGATGCTCTGGCTGTGGCTGCTGTATTTGATTCTCATCTGGAAAATTCAAAAATGGTAACGCTGTTTGATTTAAGGTCTTGCGCTTAGAATTTTGAATTATAAAATGTTCATCGAAATGTATTTCGCAAACTGCATGGAACTATGATTTCTATCTACCAGTTCCTTTCGTGATATTAATTGCAACCACGTGCTTCGCCTGAAATTAAGACGAATTTTATACATAACACCACACAACACCTACTTAAAAATTTCGCCTATAAATTTGTCAATAGGGGATGAGTGCCTAGAGTAAGTGCTTAAAGCAGACACCCTTTGTGCTACTAACGTTTCAAAACTTGGTGGACGTGGCCCTGTCCCGTCCGACCTACAGCAGTCGCAGACCCAAAACGAATCCATAGAATTAAGCGCGGCTCGTGTGACAAAAAAATTATATTTAACGGTTTTTGTCTTGTTTATGTACACCGTGTTTTACCTATTTTGAGTATAACACATCAATACCAAAATGCGATTATTCACTTTAGGTGTTGAATATATATTATTTTTGGTGTATTTTACTGTTTTGGTCGTATTTTCTTAATTTTATTTAAATTAATTTTAGGTTAGTTTTGGTGGCGCGAGTGGAGGCAGCCAGTGTCTGAAGTACTAAATATCGCGTTTTATTTGTATCTGTACTCCGCATGTTAGCGCCACACTTGTGTGCGTGCGTTACGAGACGTTTGCTTGCAGCTTTCTCACTCGCTCTAATATTCTAGAAAAGATCTAACAGAGTTTCGCTACTGTCTGTGGGCTCAGTGTAAGCATGGACGTTTTCAGTTTTTAGCCACAACGGTTACTTAACCGATATTTAGTTTTCATATCGATATTGAAAACCGTTTATAGATATCGGTAGTAACGGTTTGCTACTGAATGCGCAAACGAGAACCGAAACATAACCGCATACTGTAGGATCAGTGCAATATTTATTTAACGAAATACTTAGAATATTCTAGTTTAGAAGTCGGAGGTTATAATGTTATCTTAGATGTAATATTTAGATATGTACATACATACAATGTATTGACAGAAATTATATATTAACACTAGTTTGCCAGGCCGACGTTGTTCTGTCCTTTTCGACGACCCTTTGTCATGTCCTATAAAAAATCCTTAAATTCGCAAAAAAATTGTGCATCTCTCATGGGCAAAAAAAAACTATCCTATCTCTCAAGTTGGGCCAAACTGCACACGGTGTGCAAATTTGATTAAAATCGGTTAAGTAGTTTAGGAGTCCATCGCGGACAAACAACGTGACACGTATTTTATACAACATGTAACATAATTAACGCACTTTAACAAAGTAGTTTGATCAGAATCGTTTACTGAATCGATTCCTATCATTTTTAATATAGGTAATTTTTTAACCCAGAAATAATTAAAACTACGTAAATTACAGTCACACTAAATCTGTGCAGTCAAAACAAACTGAGATGGACCGTAACTTAAGGCAATAAGACTTTTAAGAGTGCAGTTTTATTTGTATTATTACTAATTCTGTCATTCAATAAAAATAAAGAAAAATGAACTTTATTTCAATCACGTTAAAGTCTTTGCGTTCGTGGATTTGTACTGTGACCACAAGATTCTTCCGGAATTAGTATAACTAATTTGATAAATAATCATTACATAAAAATGTTTAACTAAAAATTCAGTGTATGTATTATGATTATAACATAATATACTAATTGGGGTGTCTGAGGGTGTGCGTTAATTGAGTGAGGCTCACAGAAAATGTACCATAACACACAAGAACTTATAACACACGATAACACACTGGAATTGTGTAACACACTGGAAATGTTGTTAAGCTTGATGCACATAAAGCAATAAAAAATTGAATTTCAAATAAAATACGATTATAGATAGAATTATTTATTTAATAAAACAACTTAAAAAACAAAGAGATCAAAATTTGTACTTAGAATTACACAATCGTATTATTTTGGCATTATTTTTTTTGAATATATATATATATATATATATATATATATATATATATATATATATATATATATATATATATATATATATATATATATATATATATGTTATATCTACCTACTTGTAAATATTCTACTCAAAATAAACCTTATCGCTAGGATCAGCTAAAAAGTATTCTTTTGGTCGTTTTGTGTTTTGTGCTATTTTAACCTGCTTAACTATTAAATCTTCAGTTACAGTGTCTTCATCTTTTATTTTGTGAATTACAAACTTTAGCTCCGGTTTTTTAATGGTTTTCAGAAATCGTACGGTAAAATAAGATTTTCCTTCTTTTTTAAAACTGTCTTCCAAGAATCCTATGTAATACATCCACGCGGTTCTTTGATAATACCTTACAAGTACAGTGTCTTTGAAAGACAGCCTCCATATGTCTGTATTAATTTTTGATGTCACTTCTGAGTCATTTTTTGCATTGTTAAAGTTATTTTCATCATCCTGCAGAGTCGTAGCAATCACAGATTGTCCTGCTCAATTAGTTTTAACTACTCCCTGATTTTCATTAGAAAAAATGTTTATTTCTCTTGTGTCTTTACCAGTGTATGTATTTTATTTTTATTTTCATGGCTTGATTGTTCTATTTTTTTTTTCTCTCTATTTTACTTGTGTCTGATATTTTTCTTAAATTTGTAACGTTCTTCTGTTCTTTCAATGGATAATCCATATGATCCAGATAATAATCATCTGACAAAATATCATCTGTAATGTGATACTCTTCATCAGAAGTATCATGCACAGAAATCGTCATATCTTCGTCAGTACTGCTCTTCTCTTCCGTTTTAAGTTTCTTATTTGTTTTAAGGTGTATGTCTTTTATTTTTATTTTCTTTGAACATTTCTTCATTCTGTCATGAGAATTTTCTTTCAAACTTTTGCTAGCAATGTCTGTTTTGAGGTTTATTTGTTTTAAATTGAATGGTCCGTATTGTCTCAAATTAAAATAAGACCTGTTTTCTTGAGTATTTTTAATGTCAGCTAATACTGTTATAGACGTTTTAGACGGAATAGATTTTTCATTTAACATTTCTGTTTGCTTTAGCAAGTCCGCAGATTTCAGATTGAGACAGTCGCAAAAACCTGGTCTACTCTTTTCGCAGAAGCAACTTAAACAACGGTAGGAAATAGAGTTGGTACTCGTACGAGTTCTACTGATTCATTCAGCATGGCATCTTCAGGTATAAAGAAAAGCTGTATTTTGGTTTCAGACGCTTGTAAAAATTCATAAGCTGTTTTAGCGTCCGGAACATTTGAACCATAAGCGACATTGGTATACTTAGTAGTATTGCAATGTGAACTAAGCTTTATACTTTTCACGTGTGTTACGTCACACAACTTTGTAACACACGCAACATACGTGAACAAACACTCGTGAAGAACATAACCTAAAATTCAGGTAGCATCTTTACTTTCAAAGCAAATCCGTAATAAACTGCATTATTTAGGAATATTTAATGTCTCTTTCAACTATATACAAACAACACAACAAAACAACAACACAACTTAATGTTATTACTTACCTTGCAAAATTATTTCCAAAAGTCTCTAAAATACAATGACGAAAAATAACACACACCAAGTACTGCCTACTGCCCGTAAACCAAGATGTCTGACAAAACACTGACGTTTCACATTGAAAGTTATAGTGTTGCCATTGTGAAAAGAATAGATGACGTGTTGCTATTGCTTCTACCAAAAAAGCTGCTATGTAACACAGTTTTTGTAACAAACGTGAATCAGATGGAACACATTTGTTTATTCAATCGTTTTTTAATTATTTTTTTACTAGTTTTATTACACTTATTATTAGAACAGTAGTTTTATGTAATTACATTTAGCATAACATTAAGAAATCACGATACTTTATTCAAACGACGAAGTAATGAAGAAAAAGAAAATGTACTACGCATGGACACATTTTATTTTTCTATGAAATTACATCTCACCAACTTTTTGTACCAGTTTGTTTTTGCTTATATTAAAAAGTATTCACAATTTAAATCGAGTAATATTAACAAGCGAATAATGCCCAATATAGAAAATAATCAGATTATTTAC
Source organism: Parnassius smintheus behrii (assembly GCA_036936625.1). Classification (NCBI taxonomy): domain Eukaryota; kingdom Metazoa; phylum Arthropoda; class Insecta; order Lepidoptera; family Papilionidae; genus Parnassius; species Parnassius smintheus. The sequence continues at coordinate 19,138,192 of JAUPFT010000030.1, read as the reverse complement.
AAAGAACTACCAAAAAACATATTATATATTCTTGAATTTTGGCACGTGAAAAATATAGACGAAGTACATTTTTTTGTGAGCCTCAACCAATTACGTTACATATTGTATATGTTAAGATTAATATAATTATAATTTCTGTAAATTCATTGTTATGCAATAATAAATTATACCGTTACCGTTACAGCCTATTAAAGTCCACTGCTGAACACATAGTCTTCCCCGTAAATTGCATCATATTTGCCATAGTTGCCACGCTTGGCAAGCGGGTTGGCAAGCGCGGTTATTTGAAGTGAAACTTTTTACGGGAGGGCTTTGAGATTCTGATGCGCAAGCTTTTTGTGTGACGAAAAGTGGTGGGGGTAAACACTACGTCCGTACCGGGTGATTCGTTCGATCATTCAAATCGAGGACGCAGGCCATTCATTACATACCATAAAGTATATAGTAATGCATTACAATCACAAAATTACGACGGTCTTTCGTTCAAATACTAATCTTATACATATTAATTTTAATTAAGACAGTTACCAAGGTACACGTATTTATTTTAGAAAGAGTGAGCACAATTCAGTAATAGCGCCCTCTACTATATTCTAAAGGTAAAGTCATTTTATCGAACAATAATAGATTGACTGTCAAGGTGGTACGTAGAGTAGATAGATGCTAGATGGCATAAGCCCAAAAAAATAATATTCTCTTCCTATTTTTTAAAAACGTAACCTCGACACTAGGATTTTTTCCTGCATCGTGGGGTCATCAGTTTGAAAACCATAAATTGCACAAGGACAAACATCTAGACCCGGAACAATTATTTGTAGGCCATACAAATACTTGTACCGAGCTGGATTCGAACCCGCGGTTTTAGTGTCGTTTTAATTAAATTGCTGAGCCGCTACACCACGGAGCCGGCAAATTTTATTATTTAGTTTATGTAAAACAACGATTTGTAAATTTTCATATAAATACATTTTTGTTGAGATAATATAAAACCGTGGTTTAATTAAAATAATATTACATAAATGATAGATAATTAACAAAGTAAACGGATAATTTCTCTTCTTAAGATCGAAGAAGATGATGCACTGTGACACATATGTATACAATTTTATGTAAATAAATGCATGATAACACCATTGATTTACATAACACTAGGTCAGTAATAACCGCGCCAAAGCGTTGCCACTGCACATATGGCCACAGCCATATGCCTGGCTAACGTGAGTTGAGTTCATTGTTCAATGTGACCCCGACAGAGTTGAGCCGCGACAAAAATGGGTAAATGCGTAGTGAAAGAATGCTATTCAAGGTCACAAAAACGTAATAAATCAAGCGGAATCACTTTCAACACATAATTTTAGTTCTTGTTTTCATATAAACGTAAAAAACCTCAAATAATTAAATAAAATTATCGAATATTGCCATTTAGGTTCAATGTTGCCACTTTTCCGCATTTGTGATTATCCTACATTAATTGGAGACTATATTATAATTAATGGAGTAAGTTAATTTGTTACCTCTGATTTTAAATATTTTGGAAATTATAATAAAAACTACGTTTTAACTTTCATACAAAATAATTACTTATTCTTATTTTAGTTTATCCATGAATTATCTAATAAATATATTTTATTACCTATTTTATATTAATAATGTTATATTATTTATAATTTCATATAGATTTATATTACTTATATTTTATTACCTATTTTATATTGTTTGATTTATTAGCACGATAAAAATACGTTTTATTTCATCATTATGTTTACTTCTATTCATCTGATAAGCTTTGTATCCTTTTTTTTTCTAAGGGGAGGTAATAAAGATTTTAAAATTTTAAAATTAAAATAAAATATACTTTTTTAATATAAAAACAATTACCTGCAGCTTAAAAAAATCTCATTTTTATTACGTATTTTAGGTAAAATTTCATATAGTAAGTCACACCAACCCGCCATTGCATGTTTGTGTGTCTATCTTTATCTAATCTTAGCGACGATATTGTTTTCGCAACTTGTGTAAGTGAGATAGACATATGTTTACTTAAAATTGTTATTAGTTTCAAAGCTACGTCCGTCGCGTTTGGATAGTGGTTACACTGTTTTTCGACGCGCGGTAATGTGGTTTGCTCCTCTAGTGTTGTATAACTCAATGGATAACACAATCTATGTTATTCAAAAGTCATTGATGAATAATTGAAATGTTTCCCTGTAATACAAAAGTTTCACTTATTTCGTGTGTTTTCACGACACACACTGTTTTTAGACTTTGTTAGGAAGACGCTGCTGCCTATCTCCTGATTTGTTTCCCTCTGTCGCCTCCTACGACTCCCACGGGACGATATGCGGTAGTGGATACTCCTACACCGTCACTGCACGGTACAATAAATTATATACATATTTATTACAGTCTAAATTAACTTAAACTATACTATATACTATATTTTCACTTTACAGATAACTGTCAGAATTAAAACTAATGTACAAATTGCACACAAATATTACAAATAAATTGACACAAACGCAAAAAAAAATCATAATTTTACAGATATTATTATCTTGCGATTGGCATGCACCACCAAGGCGAAGCGCGTAATTGTTGCGTTTAAAAAAATCAAATTCTAAACTTTTAATCCCAAACATAAAAAACATGAACATAAAGTTAACTAAATCAAATATAATATGGTCATACGAATCCAAGTCTTGTGTCTTTTTCGCCGAAAGGTCATTTAAATTTGACAACTCTCACAACTACACAAACTTAAAAACTAGGCAATTTTAACCATTTAAAATTCGACCTTATTGCTTTAGGTAACTATCTCCACTATATGCATTGTGGCCCGTGTGTAAAAACTACCCAAACATTGCAACGAAATCCATATTCGCTTCATCTCTTTCTATACGTATTTATGATACCGTCGCTAGAACGAGAAACAACGAAGGACTTCGGTTAGTTCGTGGCCGTGTTGGCATATCGTTATCGTTTCAGTTTGCGTTTTACGCTAGCTTATCTATGGTTTTACGTTTCGTAACTTTTTTACGTTTTCGTCACTTCGTTTTGGTTGGATATATGATAACGGTTACGCACATAGGTTTATCGACATGATATGATATTTTAATAACATAACGTTATCAGTTAAGTTTTGATATATCGGTCTCATCTGTACTTGTTTTGCTAAAGCAACAATAAATTAGATTCTTAGCCGCACACTAATGCGTGTGGGTGTGCCACATTGAAGTAATATGTACTTACGTACTAGAACAGCTATTTCAAACAAAAGATATGCGCTACTCTGTGTTCGCGCGGTTGGTTTTTTATCATAGAATAAACATAGGTCGAATGATCCGTAGGTAACAATAGTAGATTGTACCCATCAAAAACATAAATGTGAAATGAGAGCTAAGTTCAATATTATGATACATGCCTTGGTTGTTGACTTCAACGACAAAAGAAGTGAGATCTAAACGGGTGCCAAGTTCAATGGTCAGTCCTGAAATTTATTTATAACAACATAAAATATCGTTTCTTCTTATAACTTAGGATAATATATGGAAACCTAAAAATAAAATAAAAGAATAATAAGCAGATTTAAATATGAAAAACTTAGCCTAATTATAATAACTTATATGTTTCTACAAAAAAAAAAATGTGTATAATAATACATTCGTCCTACACTTAAGTACCCACAGGAATGTCGCATCTGAACATACCTATTAATTTCATAATCTATATTCCATGACACGAGATGGCGTCTCAGGAATAATATGTTTTATTATTAATCTATAATACTTTTTTATTGATTAAGTATGTATCTTATTAACCGATAAATAGTAAATCCTTTCGTGTGTACTTAGATATTGCACAAATAATTCAAGAAACGGTTTTTACTGCCATTTCTTGAATTATTTGTGCAATATCTAAGTACACACGACGGCATATTTTTACATTGAAGTAATATGTACTTACGTACTAGAACAGCTATCTCAAACAAAAAATGTGCGCCACTCTGTGTTCGCGCGGTTGTTTTTTTTATCATAGAATAAACATAAGTAGAATGACCCGTAGGTAATAGTAGATTGTATTGTTAAATAGGTAAATTATATCGAGAACAATATTTAAATTTTGTCATTTATTCTGTATATTATATTTGCTTATTTAATATAATATTGCATGATATTATTACATACATTACATATATTACATTTTAATGATATTTTTATCTGAATATTTTAAAAGTCAAATATAAAAACATACTAAATGTAATTTTAACAAAACTTATATTATAACATTTAAATTACAAATAAAATATTTATTATATTTATTTAAATTAAAATAAGAGTCGTTCATAAATGCTGGGCACGCGAGAGTTAAAAATGGACGAATTTATTCCACCTTGACTTTAATGTGGAAACCTAAAAATAAAATAAAAAAATAGTAAGGAGATTTAATCATTTTTAGCCTAATTACAATAACTTATAGATGTTTCTACAAAAAAAAAATTGTCTAATAATATATTCGTCCTATACTTAACTACCCATAGAAATGTCGCATCTGAACAAATTAATTTCATAATTTATATTCAATTACACGAGATGGCACATAATTTGTTTTATTATTAATTAATACTTTTTTTATTGATTAAGTATCTTATTAACCGATGAAAAGTAATTCCTTGGTTTTCACTGACATTTCTTGAATTATTTGTGTAATATCTGAGTACACGCGACGACATATTTTTATCAAGAGATTTTTTTTAAATCAACACAACACGTGACAACTCTACAAGCGCCTAGCGAGTGACTGATTAAAGTGCGGTGTATGCACCGCAGTTGAGTGGAACAGAGTAGCTGAATGCAGTGTCGCCTCTAGTACGTAGTACATAATAGCTCAATGTATTTTTATCAAGAGATTTTTTTTTAATCAACACAACACGTGACAACTCTACAAGCGCCTAGCGAGTGACTGATTAAAGTGCGGTGTTTGCTGTATGCACCGCAGTTGAGTGGAACAGAGTAGCTGAATGCAGTTTCGCCTCTAGTACGTAGTACATAATAGCTCAATGGTGTGTCATTAGTCAAGTAGCCAACCTTTGAGTTGTCAAGACGTGTTGGTGACAAAAGTTCCTGTAATTAGCTTGTATTGGAAACAAAACTTGCATACAAATTTCGGAAATCATGTTTTCATTTTTGGCGGTAAACATCAATATAATGCGAGCGAATAAAAATGTTTGCAACAAACGTACTCCGTTTGTTGCAAACATTTTTATTCGCTCTGTGGGGACGCCTGTTGGAAACATTAGTAGACATGTCTGTCACGTGGACGAACGAACTAATTGATTACATACGTTAATTGATTTATATCAGAAACAAAGTGTAATATGAGATGTGAGTAATAAAATGTATAAAAATATAAGTATGAAAAGAATGCATGGATAAATGCAAAAAAAAGCACTAAACAATCTAATTACTTGTGAGATACATTGTGTTTTCATGCGATGGCCAAGTCAATCTATTTATTTAAAACTTAAAAGATTTTTAATATTGATAAGAGCACTATAAGATGTTGTTAGGTTAGCTAATTACGTAATAACTTAAAACAGAAGGATCCTTAAGTAGGGACTGAATAAATTAACCGACTTGGTATTACATGGATCTCCCAACTTTTTACGGTAGAAGAACTGAATTGCGAGACTTGGGTTTTTTTTACAAGTTATGTTTTTGATGGCATTTTGTATATACTCGTACAACGGATGGGAAAAAATCGACGCGAATCTTGAAAGACCGTATGTTTGGTTTGGTGAATACGGTCCAAAGAGATTACTGGTTCTCCTACTCCGTTTCATAACGAACGTAATAACGAACTGCTGTATGAAATTAATTTAATACGCGAAATAATTTATTGTGTTCAATATTATACATAGTATGTATGTAGATTCTATACTTATTAACTATTTTGTAATACATAACAATACACAGATAACGATATAACGAAGTCTGATCTTAAACCGACTATAATGCCAAGAAACAATTCATTACGTCACGTCATTATAAATAGAGATTTGTCTAATCCATTTCTTAGTTAAAGGATTATTGTGGTTAATTAATATACACCGAATTTAAATGTTTAATAATTTAATATTTTTATGTATTTTATAGATATTTATATATTCCGTAAGAGTCGCTGTGGCACATGCCAGTTGTTTTAATCCTATAAAACCTAACGCAGGAGTCATGTGACAAGTATTTGTATGGTATACAAAATGTCAAAAAAAATCAAAGAAAAAATGGGTTTCTGTCAGACAACATTTATATTTTGTACACTATTTATTTATACATAGTATTTTAATGTTTAACATACCGACTCAACGCTGATCAAGAACTTATATCGTCTTTTTTATAGAATTAAAGGTGACAAACGACCACAAAGTACACCTGATGGTAAAAGATTTATAATTTTTAGATATTTATCCCAGACTAAATATCAAGAGGGCTATAAGAGCGAATACCTCGTTACCAGTAAAAGTGGATCTAGTTCTCACTCTTTCGTAACCCACCATATGAAACACAGCAGTTCAAGTTAAAGTGATAATTTACGCAGATATTCCGTGTGACCTTGGCCCTTCTTCAATCAAGCCGATCTATTCATGCAGTAGCTATAAAAAACTGCAGTGTGGCTCTATTTCGTTTAGAGTAGGTGAACATACAGTGTCTTTGCACATACTGCAACAAAACAATCCTTAGGTACGTAAATCAATTCCACATGTCTGCTTTATAAGGTCGTCATTCTATCTAGTGGTGGTCTCCCTACACTGCAATTGCCGGTACAAGGCTGCCATTCTAAAACATTCCTTCGCTTTTCAGTAGCTACCCTCGATGCGAATATTATAGTGCATAGAAACCTCGAGGATAGTTTTCAAAAAGCCTCGCTGAGGGTCTTTTACTTTCCTCATAATTATCGCCTTAAGTGATAAATCACGTCTTAATTATGCAACTCATCTCGAGCAGTATACCCTAATTCTTCGAGCATAACTCTCCAATCTTCACGGAGCTACTTTGACTTTTGTCATACGGCCAGTACTGTCCACGATCACAGCCACAGAGAACCACGTCTTAGTTATAAGTTTGCAGATTCTTTTCTGAGAAGAGTATAACAATTGAGAAAATTCCGCTGAGTTGGATACGTCAGTTGACCTATCCCGAATTTTGATTTAAGCGAATTAAAGAACACGTTTTCTTAAAAATGTAATTAATAATTAAAATAGAAGTTCTATATTGTGAAATAATAGTAAAAAAATAAGTTTACCCTAAGGAAATTATTGCATGAAGTTTTGATTTTATACATATTTTAACTTATTGTTAGTAGCTTATTACATGAAAATAACAATTATCCTAATTTTCAACAAATTATATGCAATGCATAATAAAATGTTAGTAACACTACAATATTAATTAATTTAAAAAGTCTTAGCAATGTAAAGTCGACTTATGTCTACAAATTATTACTAAAAATAAAATTTATGACGCTCACAGAATCCGAAGTAACCGAGAAAATTGGCAATTCGCGAACTGTCACCTCGAAATATAGTTGAGAACTACTGCGCCTGCAACGGCGCCGGGATCACCATGTTATCACTATTATCGCGTAACTGTAATACGATTGTCTCTAGCGTCATCCTAAGATCAATATTTTAAATAAAAATGAGTCTCATGATAGCTAATATTATGTTGACTAACGTAATTTGACTTCGTTTTACGACACTCTTACATTTGTTTTTTTTAAATATTTTATTGTCACCATTATCGTCATCATTGGTGTTAGCTTCAGTTAGGTTTTAGACAATCTGTGATATGTCTTAGAGACTGTCACGCTGAACATTGTTTTTTATTTTCTTAGTACTTATTAGATATACATTGAGTGTATTGCAAGTATCATCTCTTACGATGAGCTGTAATAGATACAGAAACTTTTTTTTCAATATAGATTATAAATAATACTTATTGAACGTCACTTTTTTTTAATTTACCACTGCTTTGAAAAAAATCTCTGTCCTGGGAAGAACCAGAAATCTAGCGGTACGTTTAAAAAAATAATAGCTTACAATCATGTATGTTTCAAGTAACAACACTAAACAAATTAGAAATAGCTTGGTAGCGATCACCTTGGGTAATGTTTGAAATTAAGTCGCCTGAATCAGAGGATGGGGAGGCAGGCGGGGGAGTTATAGAGTCGCCCCCCACTTCCCCCACCTGCCGGACGTGCTTAGTTTTTTTTATAAATTTTTAACAATCTCATTTTGAGGTTTGTGTTTAGTCAGTGATTTACCAATATTTAAAAAAAACTACTTCGACGCTGCTCCGGCAGTAAAAATCGCATGGGTGTGCTTCAGATAGACCCCCCCCCCACAGTGACAGAATCCTTAAATTCAGGCGACTTAATTTCAAGGCCAACTCAACACCTTTCCTAGGGGTTATTATCAACCGAAAATACCTTAATACTATAATAAAACTTTTTATACAAACTTAGTTTAATAAAGTTTACTAGATGCAAAGCTTCAAAGGGGGCCCCATTGAAGCTTTGCGTCTAGTGTGATTCCAAGAGGTTGTATCGACAAGACTCAGTTCCTCCCCATTTAAAATTACATTAGTATTAATATGTTTGATATACGGAGTTAGCAAATTATAAACATTAAACCAATTTACTAATTTAAATATAGCATTATTTACTTCGTCATTACTATTATTTCCCCTACTATTTCATTAAGTACCCGGTTGACCGAGCTTTGCTCGGTATTTTTCGCTCGATTTTTTTAATTCGTGTGTTTTGGAAATTATATTTAGATACAAATTACATACTGATGAATTATAAATAATATTTTTTGATCTTAGCGACATAACAGAAAAAACTGAACTGGTTATTTGAATAAAAAATCATGAGTGCAATTATTTTTATTTAAATTTTCGTGTTTTTAAAAAATACTACAAAAAGGGCTCGAAAAAAATATATTTTCTCAAAAAAGAAAGAAACTTGAAAAAAAAAATAAAAAAGTCGGTCGGTCGGTCTGGGCTCGAACCGGGGTTTTACGATTTTGTGACCGCCCATTATACCAATAAGCTATTTATAATCATTACCAAACTGTCAAAATTTACCTTCTTATTCTAACTATATTGTAGCAGTTTTTAATTGCCTAAAAACACGGACAAAAAGACATTTTCTAAAAATAAATCTTAGCTAGATCGATTTATTATCCCCGAAACTCCCTGGACACTAAATTTTATGAAAATCGTTGGAGCCGTTTCCGAGATCCCGATTATATATATATATATATATATATATATATATATATATATATATATATATATATATATATATATATATATATATACATATATACAAGAATTGCTCGTTTAATAGTATAGGATATACAGCATGTTAGTGTAAACACCGTTGTCCTTGAAACCAGTGGTTTGGTTTCACTTATAGAACGTAAATTCAATGAATTTAAAAAAAACGCTATTTTCTTTCATAAAATTTAAAAAGTTTCTATCGGACACCGTTCGTAAATTCATGTATACCCTATGCGCCCGAGTGACGTAATCACTGTAAAGATCACCGCCCGCGCTAGCTACCTACACAACATTCAACATAAAAACACAATGGGTACACATAACCAGTGCTCGCGCCACTTTGCACTATCGCTTAACGCTTATAAGGGATTCGTTAATTATTATCCAATAAGATTACTGCAAAGCCCATTTCCGGTTTCCTATCTACCGCTTTATGCCCAGCATGTGCATTCGTGTGTTAACGGGCGCACACAAGTTGAGAAGACACGCAATCAACCGCACCGCTTATATCTCGCATCATCGCTCCCGCCCTTGTGTAATTTGGATATTGAATTATACAAGCATATAGTAAAAAGTACAGACATTTGCAATAACGCTATATTTCGTGATTACCTGTGAAGTTGATAAGTGTGAAGACAGCCGGCAGCCATTGAGACTCAAGGCAGATCAGCGGAAGTCCAGGTGGGTGCACATGCATTTCTTCACGTCCTTCCTATATCCCGAATTTAGGGGATTTGCAGTATCACGAATAAATTAAATTCCATTCACCGCTCGCACCGCGTTCATATACAGTCCACTATTCTATTTAAATTAATAGCCGCACCGCATAACATTATTTAATACATTTGAACCAGCAGTTTGGTGGTTAAAAACCAATACGCCAAACCCACCATATATATAACCTTTAGGCCCGGAGAAGTAAATTCATTTTTTTTATAGATTACAAAAAATTATATACGTATATATTATTAAATCATAATAAATTGTAGTTCTAATTATACTAACTACAATATTTATTTGTCCCGCATCGCTTATTACACGTATTATAATACCTTTGTAACGCATACCACACCGCTTCATTATTCCATTAATGATATTTTTCTTGTTGATTAACCGCCATCTTTCTAGTAACGCGAGATTGCTTCGTTCCCCAGTTAACTAATTATACCGTCACTTATCGCAATAATTTTAGTCCGCATTTGTTTGTTGAAAATGACGACGAGAAGCAAAGAATCTAAACTGGTTTCGGATGAAGAATGTAGTGTTCAAGTTCACGATCAGGTGGTTCTTCAATCGTAATAGGATGTACGCCTTGAGATGAAATTTCTCGTGTATCAGGACGTTGACCATACTCGTCCACTAGAAAACCAAGGTATTTCAATTCTTCAAGAAAGAACTGAAATACCTTTTTTTTTTTGAAATACGTTCTTTCTTGAAGAATTGAAATACCTTGGTTTTCTAGTGGACGAGTATGGTCAACGTCCTGATACACGAGAAATTTCATCTCAAGGCGTACATCCTATTACGATTGAAGAACCACCTGATCGTGAACTTGAACACTACAAGAAGTTAGTTTAAAAATTATTATCGCTAAACGTAATTATATTTACGAACGATTACAAAAAATTTACGAGACCTCAAAGGGCGCATTTAATTCCTTGGACGAGCAGAATTTATTTCTTAGCATCGCTTCGAATATAGAACAATTACGTAGTGAGTTTCAAGAAGTTCTAGATAACTACAATACTAAACATTTAAAATTAAACCCTAATGCAGACGTTGATTACGAGGCTTGGAACTCATTTGAAGATTTATATAGTCGTATTAAGTGCCAAATTACGAAAATATCCACATCGCCTTCCACTGTTACGTTAGAAAATAGATTTCCTACTAAATTAAAAACTTCACTTCCGCCAATTGAATTAATGTCATTTAACGGAGACATACGCCTGTGGTCCATGTTTTATCAACAATTTAAGACATTAAGTCACGACAATTTACAATTAACTGATGCCGAACGTGTTTATTATTTGGTTAACAAATTGAGTGACAGGGCGTTATCAGTTTGTGCCGGGTTAGCCCCTACCGCAGAAAATTGTTCCATTACTTGGAATGCGCTTATAAGAAGATATAATGACGAACGCACACTCGCATCTACGTATATTAACCAACTATTGGATTTAACACAGGTGAACGCAAACACAACAGGAGGTTATCATAAATTTATGGACAAATTTGATGCTTCAATTAATGCTCTAAAGCAATTAAAAATTGAGGACTTAGCTGATTTTTTGTTTTCAAATATTGCACTTAGAAAATTAGATCATGACACTGTTAAGTCATTTGAAATGTCTTATCGCACAATTAGCATACCAAACTACGCCTCTTTAGTACAATTTTTATACGAACAGAATAGGGCTATATGCCATACATTTAATAATTCGCATACTTTATCTACATCCAATAATAATCGAAACAAATCACTTTCAAATAAATTTAGTAAAACATTTATTAATACAGATCCTTCGCATTCATGTATCTTTTGTAAATCAAATGAACATGAACACTTGTATGTTTGTCCACGCTTTTTAAAATTAAATACACAACAACGTTACGATATTATTAAACAAAACAATTGTTGTATTAATTGTTTAAGTAATAAACACTCGACTTCTTTTTGTAAATCGAAGCGTAAGTGTATATACTGCGCGCGGCGCCACCATTCTTTAATTCATTCTGACCCGAATCAGAATGGCTCTAAGACTGCTTTTCGTAGTAGCAATACGTTACACTCAGAGGTTGCGCAGACGCGTAACGCTAATGCATGCAGCACGCATTCGATTAATTACCGCGCAGTTAACGATAATAAGGTAAATTCTTCTGTCGCTCACAATTCGAATACGGAGGAAAATGAAAAAACACTTACCTCTTCATGTAATATTTCTCGCGATTATAGTACTCTCCCAAGCTATACTACTTTATTGGGGACTGCAAAAATAAAGGTCGTAGATAAATACGACAATGAACATTTTATTCGGTGTTTAGTTGACCCCGGATCTCAAAGCGACTATATTACGAAGGATTGTTGTAAACGCTTATTTCTTTCCGTTTCGAATAAAAATCGTTTTACCGAAGTACACGGGATCGGTGGTGTGTCCCAGAAGATTTTAGGTGTCACTTCACTGCAGTTCACGTCTCGTTTTAATGATAACAAATTTTATTATATTGAACCATTAGTTGTTCCGATCATCATGGGTCAGTTGCCAGATTCGATAGTAGATGTTTCAAAAATTCGCTATTTAGATAAAATACGCTTAGCAGATGATCAGTTTTATCAACCTGGGTCTATAGATATTTTATTGGGGGTTAATACCTACATAAAACTTTTGTCGCCTGAAAACTTAATTCATTCACAATGGCCTAGTGCCATAGAAACATCACTCGGATATATTATTATGGGTGATGCTGAAGTCGCTATATCACATCATTCCCCGCGTTCATTTGTTTCCTGTTCTTACGATACAAATTTAAATCAAAATTGTCTTAATGATATAATGGAAAAATTTTGGAAAATTGAAGAACTTCCGCAAAAAATATATTTGAGCCGTGATGAGCAGGAATGTGAAGACATTTATACTTCTACTACTTACCGCCAAAACGATGGACGGTATGTGGTCGCCCTGCCATTTAAGAAAAGGCCCGACATATTGGGTGACTCTTTAATAAATGCAAAAAAACGCCTTTTACTTTTGGAAAAACGCTTTAACAAATATCCCGATCTTCGCGATCAATACAATGTTGTTATAAGGGAATACATTAATAAGGGTATTTTATCCGCTGTTTCTGATAATGATTGTATACAGCCTTCTTTTTATTTGCCGCATCACCCTGTCGTACGGAATGATAAAAGTACAACGAAGTTGCGCATCGTTTTAGACGCTAGTGCTAAGTCGGATAACGATATTTCTTTGAATGACATTTTGCACACCGGGCAAAATTTACAAACAGACATTTTTAATATTTTATTAAACGTTAGAGTTTATCGCATCGCTTTCTTTGCAGATGTTAGGCAAATGTACTTGTGTATCGAAGTCCAAAAATCCCATCGCGCTTTTCAACGCATTTTATATCGGTTTTCTACAGAAGAAACTATACGAACATATGAATTTAATCGCGTCACATTCGGATTACGCTCTTCCCCTTTCCTCGCACTTCGCACTTTACGCCAGTTAGCCGCTGACGAAAGGGAGTCCTATCCCCTTGCTGCTTCTGTAGTGGAAAGGGATATTTATATGGATGACCTCGTTTCCTCCGCGCCTTGCGTCAACAACGCAGTCAACACCACCACTCAACTTATCCAAATGTTTCGCCGAGGTGGACTCGATTTGGTTAAGTGGACAAGTAACTGCAAGGAGCTTTTACAACATATACCAGCATCACATCGTCAACAAGACTCGGTATCATTTGATGATAATGACATTTTTAAAATTTTAGGCCTTCGTTGGTATCCCGCTACCGATAAGTTTTACTTTCTTGTTTCGCCGCCACCGGTCACTTGTACCAAACGCGCTATCCTCTCCGCAACCGCTCGCTTCTACGATGTTTTAGGAACTTGTCGGTCCAGTAATACTTCACGCCAAATTATTAATTAAAGCCTTAAAATTTTCTAATTGGAATAAGTATTTATGATCCGTTGTTTACGTTTTAAGGTTTTTAAACAAATTACCGCGCATAAATAAAATTATAACCGCATCCGACATAGAGATTTCTGAAATCACAGTAATTAAAATTGTGCAAGGCATCGCTTTCACCGAAAATATAAAAAATATTAAAAAAGGACAACTTTGCCATTTATCACGGACGATGTACTTCGAGTAGGTGGTCGGTTAGATTATACGTCTTTATCGGATTCCCAAAAGCATCCAATATTGGTACCAAAAAAGGGGCATATTGTTGATCTTATAATGGATTATTATCACTATAAACATTTCCACGCTGGTCCTCAGTATTTACTTGCTGCATTACGGGAGAAATATTGGATATTATCAGCTCGCCGTGTAGTGAGATACCGCATTCATAGGTGTAACATTTGTTTTCGACATAAACCCAAACCTATTTACCCCATGATGTCTGCCTTGCCTGCTTGCCGCCTAGAGCAGTGTAATGCGTTTACACACACAGGTGTGGATTTTTCGGGCCCACTTTATATCACATTGACGCGTAAACGTGGTATACGAAGCCAGAAGGCTTATTTATGTTTATTTATATGCCTCGTTACTAAGGCAGTGCATTTAGAATTAGCGTCTGATCTAAGTTCGGCGGGTTTTTTAGACGCTTTTAAGAGATTTATCTCTCGTAGAGGTCCGTGTCGATTTATATACAGCGATAACGGTACTAATTTTGTCGCCTCGCGTTCATATTTACATGAATTACATGGATTTTTAAAATCAGAAGAATATTATAAGGCATTCAGTCAGGTGCTCACTGATAATCGCATTGTTTGGAAACTCAACCCTCCAAGCGCTCCACATTTCGGGGGTTTGTGGGAGTCCAATATTAAGGTTGTAAAAACCCATTTGTTTCGCGTAATAGGTAAGCAAATCCTCACGTATGAAGAAATGCTTACTACTCTTTGTCAGATCGAGTGTATCTTAAATTCTCGCCCGCTTTATGTATTAAGCAGTGATCCATCGGAACAGTGGCGAAGCTAGGGCTCCAAACTAGGGCAAGCCCGAGATATGGTTTTGTTGTTTTTAGCAGTTTAATAAAAATACACCAATCTTGAGCTGTCTCCACTCTTTACTTTCACATTCAGTGCTGACAAGGACGTGTTTAACAAAGCACACAGAAAGCATACTACCGCTAGATAGATTGTATGTCATAATATGCAATTGCACACCTTCGGTGGTTTTGAAAAGAGCCGTTTGGGTTTGCTTGAGATATTTACAAACAATACAATACATGAACAAAATAAAAGCATGAACAAAGTACAAACAAACTATGTACAAAGTTAAAAAAGAGACGCCTGGCAGATGTGAAACCTCGAAATTATATTTTGTTTAAGTTATATGCATAAAAGAATAGATTACGACAGGAATGAGATAGTTATAATGAGAAGATAAAGCTTTGCTATTTTTTTACCATAAAATAATGACTATTTATTATAATTATAATTATTCATTTTCAATTCATTATAAACCGTACAAAATGATATTTTTAAACTCATATATCACTATTAATATAAATATTGAGTTATTAAACCTTTAAATACGCCTAACCTAATTAAACTTTAATACTAGAGTCCTGTACCTATATTTAAAGTATGAAGAAATGTTTATTGAATATTAAATTTCATTTTTAAAGATTTTTACCTTTTCCTTGCCGATTAGCACTTCAACACACTTATATTCATCACAATGAACACTATTATCCTCCCATTTTCACTAAAAATCTTCGAAAAAGCATAAATTTTTAACAAACACAACAAAAACAAACATAAACTAAACATTGTAATGTGAAGTGAACTTGCATACGAGGGGCCCGCAACCACTTCGCTAGTCGCTAACGCACTCCTAAACAACTTCATGGCAATGCCAGGCTTGTTGGCTAATAGTAATTGCTATATAAACATTTCGTAGTTATACTTCATTATAGAACATTTTGCCATAGGTTAGAAAGAGAGCGATCGTCTTCTCGAAAGCCCCGTAAAAAGCCCACGCGAGCGAGGGAGACAAGTAATCGCTCTATTAAAACTCACTTTATGACAGCAGCGGTATCGCCACAGAGTACCTTTGTATAAACGTCTTTGAGCATAGTTTTCTATGCTCAAAGATAAACGTATCGCTAAGGCAATACGAGGTCATCGGTCGACATGTGTCGAACAGTGGAGTGCGCGGGAAAATTGAAATAATTTGAAACAGTTTACGAGTTATTTTATTAGTTGATATTATTGATTGATTCAGTTTAATAAGGCAAGCTGGGCTTTTCGGCTTTAATGGTAGCTTCGCCACTGCATCGGAACCTACCGCACTTACACCCGCATATTTTCTAAATTTAAAACCACTTGAATGCTTACCAGCTGCAGATTTAAGCAAGGAACGTATTAATCTGTTATCACGCTTTTCTTTAATAGATTCTTTAGTTCAGTCTTTTTGGAAACGCTTCAGATTCGAATACTTACATACATTACAGAGTAGAGTGAAGTGGAATAAGAACGCTACTGCCACTTCTGTAGGGACGATTGTTCTAATAGACGTGGATAATACTCCACCGCTTCAGTGGCCTCTAGGCGTTGTCACCGAATTGTTTCCCGGTAAGGATGGTGTGGTACGCGTTGCGCAAGTTAAACTTAAGAATTCCACTTTAAAACGCCCTCTTATCAAACTATGTCCTTTACCAACACAGTGATTAATATAGTTAATTTTGCATTATCGTTTATATATTTAGTTTAATTCTTAGGTCATAACGTCGCTTCATTTCGCTACTATATAAGTATTTATCTATATATATCTATATTTTTATACTTTACTTGCTAGTTGAGGATACCTCAAGGCCGGGGGGGTGTTCGCGCCACTTTGCACTATCGCTTAACGCTTATAAGGGATTCGTTAATTATTATCCAATAAGATTACTGCAAAGCCCATTTCCGGTTTTCTATCTACCGCTTTATGCCCAGCATGTGCATTCGTGTGTTAACGGGCGCACACAAGTTGAGAAGACACGCAATCAACCGCACCGCTTATATCTCGCATCATCGCTCCCGCCCTTGTGTAATTTGGATATTGAATTATACAAGCACATAGTAAAAAGTATAGACATTTGCAATAACGCTATATTTCGTGATTATCTGTGAAGTTGATAAGTGTGAAGACAGCCGGCAGCCATCGAGACACGAGGCAGATCAGCGGAAGTCCAGGTGGGTGCCACATGCATTCCTTCACGTCCTTCCTATATCCCGAATTTAGGGGATTTGCAGTATCACGAATAAATTAAATTCCATTCACCGCTCGCACCGCGTTCATATACAGTCCACTATTCTATTTAAATTAATAGCCGCACCGCATAACATTGTTTAATACATTTGAACCAGCAGTTTGGTGGTTAAAAACCAATACGCCAAACCCACCAACCCGTGATGTAACTTTCCCTTCGTACTTTCATCCTGACTTAGGACAGGCAAAAATTGAGGAATTAAGGAAAAATTGAGATTTTACTTAAAAAAATTTTGATATTTTTCATTGAATTTACGTTCTATAAGTGAAACCAAACCACTGGTTTCAAGGACAACGGTGTTTACACTAACAACCTGTATACAAGAAACAGAAAAGGGCCGACAATTGAGCCCTGAGGCACGCCCACTTGTACTATCGACCCGGTAGAACTCCTAACTATTAAAACTTTTTGCGTTCTGACACCAGATTCGACACTAGTATAAAAATAATAGATGGTTGAAGTGCGATTATATCTATTATAGACGGAATAACTTTAACTTTAATGATTTCTTAAATTTACGCGAACACTACACATTGAATAAAACTAAATTTACGGATTTTATCGCGTTTATTTCACTACTTTTACTTATTTTTAATTCCCGACGTTTCGGGTGCTTTACAGCACCCATGGTCACGGGGGGGACTGAGATGTTTAACGTCCCAAAGTCATAGTTAGTCCGGCTACCTTCAGCTTTGGGCTTTGGGCCGGACTAACTATGAATGCTGTTGGGCTGAAGGTAGCCGGACTAACTATGAATGCTGTTGGGCGCATAGCAATAAATGTTACTTGTTTGCAACATATCATTGATATGCAGAAAAATAGTGTAGGTGACAGCACGCAGCCTTGTGGAACATCACTAAGAGGCTTGTTGTCGGATTATGCGTCTGGCATCGATCAACAAGAAAAACGAACCTCTCAGCGCTGTTGACGTTAAAATTGCCAAGGATCACGATCATTGGGCATGGGGTCTATTTTACCAAGGATTCTGTAACCGTTTGGACATAGTCGATAAACCAGTCCTGCAAAGGGACGCTTGGCGGGCGGGTTGGCAACTGCAGTTATTTTAATTATTTGAAGTTGCAATCAGAACGATGTTGCTGCACATCTGTTTCTCTTTCCCTCAGCTGCTTCTTACGGTAAATGAGGGAAACAGAAACACCCACGAAACGATATGGCATAGTGGATATTGTTACACCGCTGCAACACATATTTTTCTGGCCTATATATCTGCAAATAATTTGAATAAACTTTGTTTACCAAACATAAAGGTAACTTTATTTCATTCATTCATTCTTTATTTATTTGCTTACTCAATTATAATTCTTAATGAATAGAAAAAAGAATTTTGATTCGACACGTATGACACGTTGAATTTTCGAGTGTTTTGTCATTTGGGTTTCTAATAATTATGTATTAAATACTTTTAATATTCAATAAATATTGCAAGTGCATAATAGAGACATATTAATATATATGACAACCCGAAAAATATTACCCTGTAGGGTTCGGATAAAAAAGAGTACCCGTATCGATATCGATATCGTTATGGCTAAATTATGTACCGTTATATCCCTAGTTAAAAATCTTTTCCTGGCATCCTGTCACTTATATAGCGGTCAATGCAATCACTACTACTTAAAGTATGCGGAGATAAGATAGAGAACGTACTTCTCCATATGGCAAACCACGCAGTGGGAATTACTAAGGTGGGGCAGTCCAGCCACACCCATATGCCCCATAATACGACGGATTGAAATTCCTACCTGGGGCTCCGCGCCAAACTGTATAAAATCTTTTGATTGAGCCCACAGCCTTAAATTGTCCTATTTTAATGTGATGTGTATAGTATCATAAAATATAGTGCATGAAGTGTGCCAGGTTTCTTGAAAATATATTAATTCTCAGACACGCAGGTTTCCTCATGTTGTTTTCTCACACCACCGAGCAGGTGGTAAATCTGCACATAAAATTGCAATTAACAATTTCATTACGCCGGTAGAGATTGAGCTTTGAACCGGTTTTATAACGTGCAATGAATTTCAGGTGAGCGCTTAGTCTGTCTGAATTATATAGCAGTGCGCATAGAATGCTAAGCTAGGCTCTCTTCGGTATTATCATATTTCATTACCGCACGATAATATTTTATAGAGGAACATACATCAAAAATATCAAGAACAATTTGATGGGACTATCGTAAAATCCTTTCTTAGTGATTATAAATGTTACCTCGGTTTTAGAGCCTTAAGGAATATTTAGAGACGATAGCAGGAGACCCGACGGTGTGACATTGGTCCCTTGAGAGAGAGATAAAGCCCTAGTGTGGGATGCTACTTGCGTAGGCACTTTGGCGGCCTCTCAACTCAGGGGAACCTCGTTTAGAGCTGGGACGGCATCAGAGGCAGCTGAACTGAGATAGTGGCGCAAATATGAACTGAAAGATGACTACATATTTGTACCATTTGCCGTAGGGACTATCGGCCCGTGAGGTGTACGTGCGGTGAAGTTCCTGAAGGAACTCTATCTGCGATTGCTGCTGGTGATAAGAGGGCCGGTTTTTTTCTCGCTCAAAGGCTAAGTATAGCCATTCACCGAGGAAACGCAGCCAGCGTTCTTGGCACGATACCATGGAGAGCAGGACTGTATAATAATTAAGTTATTATAATGTTTTATTAGTTTTTTTACTACTGCATATCCTATACTATTAAACGAGCAATTCTTGTATATATATATATATATATATATATATATATATATATATATATATATATATATATATATATATATAATCGGGATCTCGGAAACGGCTCCAACGATTTTCATAAAATTTAGTGTCCAGGGAGTTTCGGGGATAATAAATCGATCTAGCTAGGATTTATTTTTAGAAAATGTCTTTTTGTCCGTATTTTTAGGCAATGAAAAACTGCTACAATATCGTTAGAATAAGAAGGTAAATTTTGACGGATTGTTAGTGATTATAAATAGCTTAATTGGTATAACGGTCGGTCACAAAATCCTAAAACCCCGGTTCGAGCCCAGACCGCCGACCGGCTTTTTTTAATTTTTTTTTCATGTTCCTTTCTTTTTTGAGAAAATCTATTTTTTTGAGCCCTTTTTTAGTATTTTTTAAAACACGAAAATTTAAATTAAACTAATTGCACTCATGATTTTTTATTCAAAACCCAGTTCAGTTTTTTCTATTATGTCGCTAAGATCAAAAAATATTATTCTTATTTCATTAGTATGTAATTTGTATCTAAATATAATTTCCATAACACACGAATTAAAAAAACCGAGCGAAAAATACCGAGCAAAGCTCGGTCAACCGGGTACTATTTCAATAATATGTAAACAAAAACAACGTAAAATATATGTTTTTCATTTGTCCCGGGGAAAAATTTGTTATTTTTTTTTTCAAATTGAGCATTTGTCGCTTACGAGAATAAAATAGATCTGGCAACTCTAGTAAACGATATGTGCATAAAGATAGTGATATCTTAGGAAGATGTTTAATAATTAAAACCTTCTTCAACAGCCGGTAAATTTTGCTTGACGAACGTATGCCTTTCCCGTTGTTATAAGGAGGGGGATAAGTAAAACTCGTTGGGAATAAGGAGTTTACCTTAATCGTCACGCTTCGCGGTCGAATTGATAATTGCATTCCGTCAGACGTAAATACCAGTCTGGGTTTAATTTATTACACTGAAGAAAACTAAGTGTCACGCCACCTATCAGAAACCAATAGGTTTTTGGGGCACTTCCCGTAATCGCTTCTTACGACACCCCCTGGATAAATAGGGTCATAGCTAACGTGTCAAATGAAGTAAGTCTGGAATTTACTAAACAAGATATACATTTTTATCTGTAAACAAGTATAGAGCAAGATATTAAAGTCCACAAATTAATGTCAATTAATGTTACGTAAAACTAGACGATCCAATAGAGCACACTTTACGATTCGTATTGTATTGAACGTACCTACTTCATCATTATTAGGATTCGCTCAACAAGCTGGCGTCGTCGTCTACTTCAGCCTTGTAAACAATTACTTTATAACGAGTGTTAATAAATAACGCAATATTTGCTGACCGCATTCAACAAATGTGTTCACTTTTATAATATGCATTATAACTAATTTAATATATAATTAGTATATATGTGTTAAAATTATGTTTTGATTCATTAATGTATCTATGCAGTAGGTATGTCAATAATTTGATTTACTTTTTCTAAAGTACTTATAAATTAATTTTTAAACTACCTTTCTACCGTGGTTTTGCTCGTGTGGATTTCGCTTTATCAACATCAAGAGTGCTCAATAAATTCATGATCACCTCGTTGTCTGTCGATCACAAACATTTTATTTCAGAGACTTGACAATACAATTTTCACTCTGTTTCACTTCATAAATTTCTTATAGTGTAAGTTTAGAACCTATTCACTAACTAACTTGACTCCGGCGCCATCCATCGAATCCTACCAAAGCTATAAACCATCGTTTCGACAAAGCAAATGGGAATATTGTCTAAATATATGAATAATCTATACATATTATAATAAATCTGTAGAAAAGTCGTGTCTGTAATTCTAATATATTCTTAAAAAAAAACAAATCCCAGGGACTAAGTAAAAGGTATTGAAGTCAAATTAATTGTTTTTAGAATTTTTGTCTGTCTGTATTTTAACGATTCACGCAAAAACTACTGGACCGATTTCTATGTAGGCAGTTAATAACTCGGGGCAATTTATAGACTTTTATCCGATTACGGAACTTCAAAAAAGAAAGTTAAGTATTCTCCTTCTTTCAGAATTTTCTATTATATATTATTCTGTTAGTTACAAGTATATGCATGATGTCGGGTGTTTTTTTTTTCTATTAAATACCATATTCATAAATAAAGTCAAATTAGTTTTAGCTTTTGTTTAATAATTTGAAACTACGCAGATATCTACATTTTAGTTTACTAAACAATAATCCATTCCATCTAAATAATATAAAAATATAAAATATAATTAAATAGCTCACATTTATATTTTAAAATAATGAGATTTATAAAATTATTTAAAAATCCAAACGTTTAGTTTTTAGCTTTTTCGTTATTTTATGTTAAAATTGTAAATATTTAAATAGATAATACAGTGATGTCTGTGAAAAATATGAATATAGATATGGTTTTTAGTGAAATAATAGTAGTAATTTTATACCGTTTGTTGACCATGTCATAATATAGCTTATCCGAATCAATGAATAGAGATTGTTCGACGATACTAATAACTAAACAACATTGCTATTCCATGATATAATGGTCACATCGTCAAATAGTTTTTCCCACTAGCGGCGCTGATAGAGTATTTTTAAGACAAGCAGGGCTTTAAGCAGAATCAACGCAATTTTATGCCTTATTTATATAATAAATAAATGTTCGCGGCTTTCCAGTCGCACCGCTAACTGATATTATTAGATAGCATAGTTTTGGCTTTCAATATTTCATCTAATAATAGCGCTATCTACTTGCCGCTAAATAAACTAATGATAAGTCACTGATAAAGTTAAATAATATGTAGAACCAACTGAATACTTATTCGTTTAAAATCAAAACTTTAAATAGGTACCAGACCGCCGGCCATTATCGGAATGATTTACCGTAATTACCAAGTTTGGCAAATTGACTAACGACACTGTTATTTTAATACTGTGTACATAAAACTGTTTTTATGAGATAAGCTCTTTCGTTGAATACATATGTAGATATAAGAAATAAGTGCTTAATATTTCTATGGTTGAATATATTGGGTATCTACCGGCATAGCTTTAATTTCACCAACTTCATTTGATATCAAGTTATCTGACGTAAATAATTGAAAATTAAGTGCACTGTAAGATTTTTAACTCTATTTGATGGAATAGTTCGTGGCATCTTTGGAATTAATCTAATCTAATCTTTAATCTCTAATTATTAGATAGATGTGGTCACCAATCATGCTAAGGCATTGTATCAGTTTTCATTAATTTTATTTAAACATACACGAGAGCCGTGTAGCAGGCCGTGAGATTTCATCATGGGACGGGAGCAGAACGCATAAGATTCCCTCGAAAACAAAAGAACCTGTTATAGGAAATTTTATGATGAAATATGAAACCTAGATGTAGATGAAAAGTTAAAAGATATTTTAATTGCAATTTAAAGTAATGACTTCTTATAGTAACGCGAACACTACCCATTGATTAAAACTACTTTTACGTATTTTATCGCGTTTAATTTATTTTATTTTTAATACCCGACGTTTCGGGTGCTTTCCAGCACACATGATCACAGGGGACTGAGTTGACCGACGACCCGATGTCAGTGTTAATCCGGAGTACCTTCAGCTTTCTAATTATTATTTATCGTCCGATCTACGCAGAATGAACTTACTGTGTCTTGAAGTCTTCGAGTAGAGCTAGGCTTGGGTTTAGTTTCAATTTTATTAATAAAAATAAAAAAAACAAGTGGTAATTAATGTATAAACACACCTAAGACATAAGATTCTGAAAAACTTATTTATTCGCGTGTTCCCATAACATATTATATCTGTGCAAAATAACAATCATCTACGTCGAATAGTTTTTGAGAATTTAAAAAAATTCTTTGACTAACAGGCATAAAGAAAAACACAGACACCGAGGTGGCTCTAATAGTGATCGAATTCTGCTAAATTTGGCACGGAACTACATTTATTAATGTTCCTAAATTAAAGCCTACGCGGGCGAAGCCGCGGGTAAAAAGCTAGTATATAATAAATGGGTCAAGTCTTTCAGAAGTAATACTATAACTAACAGACCCACCAACGATTATCATTATAGGAAGATAAGCCGACCATATTACGGCAATCTCACCTCAGTGTAGCGCCACCGTAACTTCACATGACATGAACCTAACAATATAAATAATAGATATCCATTTTAATGGAAGACTATACCTTCTCCAATTTCTGTGATTCTACCACAACACGATTCTACTACGTAGCACTTAAATAATCACATTTGTACACATAGTTATTTATTGTTTATGAAAATCGTTATACTATCATTAGAAACTAGGCTTTGTATCGTGGCCGTTTGTTTATGAGATCCGAAGTAACAGACCTTGATCGGATGTATTGGATTTTGAATACTTTTATGACTACAGACTAAGATGGAATAGTTCGTTAACAGTAAAAGGGGTCTCCGGTTCTCTACATTTATAATAAGAAACACAACATAATAAAGCTACTATTTCACGCTGGTATTCTGTAAGGGCGTGGTCTTTCACCGGACACATTCGTGCTACAACCATAATATAGCGGCATCATGGCTCTACCACGACTCGTACCTCTTAATACTTTTTGGGTTGATAATACTCCGCATATATATTTATTTTAATGTTTTAAATGAAGTTCGTTTAACATGCAATGTTAGATAATTTATTCATTTATCATTATTTATAACTTATAAACCGGGTATTATTGAATGAATTAATAAAAAAATCCATAAATCTATCTTTTTGGAAAACTGGTGCTTGATGTATTCCAGGTTCACAGCTCACCAGGTGTTCTTGTACATTACCACTAAATTTGAATTGAAAAAATTGTAGATTACCACTAAATTTAATACGTGAGCTTTATCTTCCTTAATCTAAGAATTAAATAAATCAGCAACATACCTATGAAAATAGGTACATCACAAGAAAGTAGTATTATTTATAAAGTTATTGCAGTTTGAGAAGCTAGTAGTTGTTATCTTCTTCTTCATATTCTTTATAGGCCGTAACAATCCACTGCAGGGCAGAACCAGCTCTCAAAAAGGGGAAGTTATATCCTTAACGCTACGCTTAGCAGCAGAAGAAGGTCAATCGCTTAGCAGCAGAAGAAGCTGGGTCAATCCAAGACACTCTATACACAAGGGTGAAAAAAAGACAATGCTTGATTGCATATTTTAGTAGCTGTCCGTGTTGTGTCGTCTGGAATTTTACCCACACAAAATGATTGTACCTCATCGCCACTTGAAATAAAATTACTAACTTTACTAGAGAAAAATACCCAAATGCTCAAACGCTACTCAATTTCAAAATGCCGTTAAGTCTCATGCTGTCTCTGTCACTTTAAGTCAAAGTGACTGTGATATGTGTATATTAACCGTAGACAGAGAAACCTATAGACTAATGATTAGCGTGGCCTCGAGTGAGAAAGGACGATAACGTAGTTTTAGGTTATACAATAATCTTTATGACTTTTAAACATATTTAGATAAAAATTTTAACTGTTCTAAGAACTGAACTGAACAAGATTCACCAATCTTAAGCTAACAAAACACTTTTTTCTCACTTAAATCAACTTGTAAACTCCTTAGATCGCTACGAACTGTTAAAGTTGTTTAGCAAAGTGTAGTTTGCTAAACAAAAAAACCGGCACGGAGAAAGGGGCAAACAATCACACCACTCTGTCTCATTTCTATGCAAGACGTATGCATAAATCTATCTTTTTCGTGTGCGAATGCGAAACAAGGCGTCAATTTGTCTATAGGTTTCTCTGTCTACGGTATTAACCATGAGAGTTAATGACATCTTAAATTTGAGTTGCGTTTGAGTATTTGGCCGTAACTCTTGAAAAAGCGCTAAGATAAATATAATATACAGATTTAAAAGCAATATAATAAATTCGCCTTCACTGTCACATTGATTGTCAGTATTTGTAGCAGTACTTAGGTCGACTCTGCTCAAACTAATTTTGTTCTGTGGCTAACACTAACTCCAGCATTATGAATATTGGTTATTATCAATTGAAGGAAATCGCAACGCATTAGGCGTTGCGATTTCCTTAAGAAATATTAAAATTTTATGATTCATGAGTACTAAACAATTTTCTGTTCAGTACTCATGAATCATTATTGTTTTTCTGTTGCACATATATAATTCTTTACCTACATTAGCCTAAAGTTCACAATTATGATACCTAACAATTTAGGTCTTTTCCAAAGACAATCTTAATCTTTCAATTACATTTAGGTAAGACTTCAGAGGGTTTTCAAAAGTAGTCACAGAAATAAGATTTCTTACGAGGAAAAGAATTAATGGTTTGTAAATTTATTTTGCTTGACATAAATTGTTGTAAATTCATCGCGACATTGGAATGCAGTTAACTAAAATATTAACACGATATATAATTATAGATCCTATGTATAGATTGTATTTTTATTTTGACGTGTGTTTTTAACTTGATTACGTTCGATTAAATGTGCACAACAATTTTAAAGACTTAATTAAATTTCTTATATAACTTTGGTTACGTTTTTCTCGGAATTAACTAGTTAATGGATTTTTTTATTTAACAGTAGATAAACATTATGGCGGACTATAATCCTGCGATGTCCTAACCAAAGATAAATTTTATAGATGGGACCCTCCCTCTGCTTGTGTAAGTGTGAAAATTCTATAACTGTTATCGCTATATACTCACATTTAATCATTTTGAGGCTTTTAAAACAGCTGACACAAAACTTTTTTTAATGAAAAATTATAATAAATAAATCAAATTTGTATTAAACATCACAAGTCACAGTTACTAAGTCAATAATAATTGTTTTATTTGGATAACTCCACTGTCCTGTTATCAAATGGACTGTGTATATACCACTGAATAAGTACGTTCGGGCTTGTAGACTTCTCTGCGTCCAAATGATCGGTATAGTCAAGGAAAAAAGTGTATTGTGCTACACTGGATTTTACAGGGAAATTGAGAGAAATCTATTGAATTACCAAATGAGAACTTGAAATTACCTACGTCAATTTATTTAATTGTGGATATGAAAAGTCCTATTATGTAAAATAGTACAAAGTCAAAGTTTTATTTTTATTTTATACATAAGTAAGAGTAATAAAAGACCACATAGTTCAACTGTTGGTAAATGGAAGCTGTGGCCCATAAAAACCCCATCTATCTTGGAATAAGGTTCAAAATGCCTCTTTACCAATTTGTGTGGTTTGTTTTGTTGGGAATTATATATATATATATATTACACACACACACACACACACACACACACACACACACACATATATATATATATATATATATATATATATATATATATATATATATATATATATATATATATATATATATATAGTGTGTCCGGTCACGGACTAGCGATATTTTAGTTACTTATAATACAGCTATTTTAATATAGAAATACACTACACACTGAGGTCTAATCCCCTCCCACTCTATTTGGCAGCCATTTTGTTTTTTTCTTGAGATATTCTCTACGCGTTTACGAAAAAAGTCATATCTCTCAAAGTTTTAGTCTTACTGAGATAAAAATTAACTCATTCGAAGGCCAATAATATTGTTTATCGTTTACATTATCAAAATTTTTGTTGACATACTTGTAACTTTGAAGAAAAAAAATTTAACTTCAAATAAATATCAAAAAAATATGCTAATCGGCAAATTATTGTAAATTACTGCAAAAACAACCCTGTTTTCCCTTCTTATTTTTGTACTAGATCGACAGATTTTGAGTTAAGCTACAATGCAACATAAAGTTTACAGCTGTATGTTTATTACTTTAAGAATTATTGTTGTTTGAACATGGCGTATGCCCAAACACAAAAGGCCTTTGTTAAGTGAGAACCGGCACTGCCTGCCTAGGAGTAATAGTGTTCTGTGCTGCCTGCTCTCAAATTATACTACTTATAAATGATGATTCTGATTCTCTGATCTCTAATTCATCGAAGATCATAAGTAATCTCAGATCACTGTATATATGTATATATATATCTCGGCCTCTTTTATATCAGAAACCTACGGGCACACTGTCAGATAAATGAAATAATTTTAACTTTTAACAAAAAGTTGCTAAAACAGAAGTTCACATTGCTAAAAAGAAGTTATTTTTTTATTCCTGTGACTGGGAACAACCAGAAACTATTTTAAATAAAGCAGAAGATAACAATTATATATTGTGAAAATAAACAAATCATTATAAAAACAGCGTGGTAAGGTTATCAACCTTATTCAAAAGAGTTGTTATCATCCTATATAGGTATTCCATGTATTCCGTAACATTATAATAACTTGATTAAAACTACTTTTACGGATTTTATCGCGTTTATTTTTACTTTTTATTTTTAATTCCCGACGTTTCGGGCGCTTTCCAGCACCCATGGTCACGGGGGACTGAGATGACTGACGTCCCAATGTCATTGTTAAACCCGGAGTACAAAGCTGAAGGTACCTTCAGAATTTTTAATTAAAAAAGCTGAAGGTACCTACTCCGGGTTTAACAATGACATTGGGACGTAAGTCATCTCAGTCCCCCGTGACCATGGGTGCTGGAAAGCGCCCGAAACGTCGGGAATTAAAAATAAAAAGTAAAAATAAACGCGATAAAATCCGTAAAAGTAGTTTTAATCATGTGCAATGTTCGCGTAAATATAAGAAATCATTATTATAATAACTCTTGTAATACAATCGTGATTGAATTACTTACTTATATAACAGACGACATTATACCTTGGACATTACTAAAATAACCTAGTCCATGAATTTCAACGCTGGTAAGGCTCCTAATCCTTTTACAAAATATGCCGCTGAACTAAGTTTACTTGTTAGTTTAGATATATCATCGCTTCGCGTCCAAGGCGATTCGAAAAAAAAAACGATAGTATCTAAAAGACTTAATGAACTCTTCCACATTTCAAATAATATTAGTTTTAAACAATGACACATTGTATTTATGCGAACACTACACATTAAATGAAACAAGTGTTTTAATTTATTTTTTATTTCCCACTTTTTGACTTTGCAAATGGCCAAATTTCATAGCATAGCCGCCTTTAGTTTAAAATGCTCTTCGGTTTAAAAATGGATGTTGTGGTCAAAAGTCATTGAGAATATAAAATAAGTAAATTAAACACGATAAAATCCATAAAACACTAGTTTCTAAGTTAAGTCTCTAGTAAGTATTAAGATGTTTAACGTTTGGTATTTATATATTCTATACACGTAGTTTTATCACTTCTAATGATGCTTCATATATTCTTATATATGTCGCAGTAAGATGTTTAAAGCCATGATAACCTTAGGGATATAGATATATACCGTAATGTAGTTATATGACAGCGGTTCCTAACTATCTTACTAGACTAATCTAGAGAAATAATTATAATTGTACACTGAATGTACAGGAGTACACTCGTATAGAAAATGTTCATGTTGTTTGTGGAGTATTGTCATGTAGTGAAGTTTACTGATCGCAACTGTTGTGCAATTAATATAACAAAGAAAAAAATATTCAGGACCAAAGAGATGAATCTGTAGGATACTTATAAAGAGCTGCTGCAAAAATTAAAAAAAGAGCCCTCCAAATAATTTCGCGACACTGACATTGGATCTTCAGTTCCTGTTATATTGTTGTTAATGTTAATTTTATGACAGTAGGTTTAAGATGCAGCTGGGGTCACCCTTGGGCCAGCCTAAAGTCGCGTACATTATAATTATATAAAATATACTTAATATTGAAAGAATTGAATTTTTTATTTAAAAATTCAAAAAGTATAAGTCTAAATTAGTTTTGACTGACATTCTCAGTCAACATATGCTTATAATTATTTCCCTAAATTAGTCTAGTAAGATATATAGTATATTACTAGATACATTACTAGATCGCGATTGTATCATAGTTATCCAACATAACCAGTTCAGTTTTTTCTATTATATCGCTAAGATCAAAAAATATTATTCGTATTTCATTAGTATGTAATTTGTATCTAAATATATTTTCCAAAACACACGAATTAAAAAAAAACGAGCGATAAATACCGAGCAAAGCTCGGTCAACCGGGTACTTTTAGTTTAAGTCTGAGACTAATTAGAAACAACTTTTTGAAATAAAGCAGTATATAATATTTTCATTCTTCATAAACAATTTTTTACACCACTTTTCAGCTCGGGTTTATTCAGCGTTGAACCACTATCGAGCTTTATCACCGATGCCATACGTCAGCTAAGGGGATAAAATAATCGCTTGACGTACTATTACACCAGCAACAGCATCCACTCAGCTTTACAAACACACAGAAACGCCGCCGGGGATAATATAGAAAAAATGGCGCATCTCATCCCAATTTGCTGTTTTGTATTGCTACATTAGTCGTACATCTCGAAAATCTTAGTTTTGACCGCCTTCCTTCATCCATATATTATATTGTGAGACAAATTAAGTAGTTAAATTACAACGATTATTGTATCATAACATTTAATACCGCGTAAAAGAGATGTTTTTGCAATGATGTTGGGTTTATTACAGTTCTAACTGACTCCAATCATTATTTTACACTCAACACTCTAATGCTAGTCTAAGGTTTTTGTAAAGCAATTAACATCCACAATATCAATAATATTGCTAGTATAATACTTCTGTAATGCGATTGGCTTCATTTACCGTAATGATGCTGCTTTAATGCGATTGGCAAATTCATTGACCATAATAATGCTTCTTTAATGCAATTGATACCTTTTTGACCACAATAATGTTAATATAATGCGCCTCTAATGCAATTAAACAACTATTGTGAACCTATTAGGGATCTAAAGCCGTATATTTTGTGCCCAAATAAGCACTAAAGCAACCATATAAACGTTTGTAATACTACTATAGAACTAACTCAAAATACGAAAACGATACAAAAATGCAAATAGATTACTATTTGCATTTTTGTATCGTTTTTAACACAACATTTTTAACGATGAAAATAAATGCCTAATTCTATTAAATAAAATGTCCTTTACTCCGCCATTATAGATGATATTAATGTTTTGTTCGATAAATACGAGTGTTATCTCTTTAAGTACGTAGTCAGTGTGTGAAAGCGTTGTCCCCAATGTTTAAAAATTGCTAATGGTCATTGCCGGTAATAATATTATCAATTATTAGGACAAATGCATTAACTGAGATAAATATAGCTTTTTTAACCGATTAAAGAAGGAAATTGTATGTAACGCAATATCTCTGAGGAGGAATTAATCGAATTTGTTTATATTTTTTCGTGAACCTTCTAGAAGAGGTCCAATAGAAATTTTATTCACATTCGATTAGCAAGTCTAAGTCATTAACTTAAAATTGCTTAGTAATAGAATTTATCGCAACATTTCGTCCCGTGGGTGGATGGCTATGGATAAGTGTGATTAATCAATAGTGTGTTTGAAGTTTTAATTGGTGATCGTTAATTAAAGTGTAAATTTTGGTAATTTTTTCGGCAGTTTTTATTGTCTGGAACCTCAAGCTCGTAACAATAATATTGCATCACTTTCACATTAGGAAATAAATTGAGAGAAATTCACTGTATGAAGATTGTGGGTCAGAAGAATATAATATTCGTTTTAATTTTTTTTTATTTGTTTTAAAAGGTTTTTAAGGATAACATAATGGCAACATTGTTCGTCCATCTTTTTTTACGATCATTCGGGCTCTATGCACCGTTTGAGACGACGCGTTGGCTGTGTTCCGAAATAGAACCCAGTATACATTAAAAATATATTTAATATTCAATATCGTGTCATTATATATTTTGAATGCACTTACTGTTATGTGGAATGCCATTTCCTGAAACTGATAAGGGCTTTACCCAAACTTCCTTATGAAATAGAGCATGCATCAACTGTAACACAGAAATACGAAAAAATATTATAAAACTATTTAATTATCTTCTAATCGTATGAATCAAAGGCGTATTTTATTTCGAATACTTACGTCAAAAAAAGGCCACTTATCTGCTGCTCCTCCGGATCTGTTTTTTAAATCCAATTTTTCTTTGTACACACGCTTCAATAAATCCATTTTTGATAAGCACTTTTGGTGCGGTATATTAATACCTTTTTTTTCAAATAAAATTTCGTTGAATGTAGTAGATGCACGTTTGAGAGCAGCTGAAATTTCTTTTTTTTGCGTCAAGAGATGCACCCCTTCTTTGGCGTAACAATCAATCCATAAAATAGTATCATCCTTAGTCCAAATATGAGGAGTTGCTGCAAATAAAATTATATACAAACTGATAACCTAATTAATTATAATTTTGTAAATAACCATCAATTATAAAGACTTACGATCCTGAGATATTGGTATAATAATTTCCTGGTGACTGGAATCATCGACTGGTGCACATGATGCATCAATGGGACTCATCTCCTCATCTGCTATTATGTGTCCTGTAAAAATGTAATTTATTATAAAATATTCACATTATTATTTATTTTAAATAATTAATTTGTTTCAATAGTAGAATCTTTCTTACCTTTGTTCATGTACTGATGAAGCAAATGTAGACCGTAATTTGGATCTGTCAAACATTAATTGAAATAAAAATTAATATCATTTAGTACAAATAATTTATTTTTAGGTTAGTCACTCTAACGCCAATATATCCTTCATTCGAAAAATTATGGGAGTGTTCCTTATTTCTCTGAACTGTTATCTAAAGTTCGTGATAACTGTACAGAAAAGTGGTCCAAATACTTTGATGAAAGGTCACTGTCAAAAGGTAGTTCTTTTTTTGTGACTAATGATCGTAAGATTTGTGACTTTATTACTAGATGCGATGGTTGTGTGGCCGTGGAAGGAAAAGGGGAGATCTCCCGCCGGGCAAGGTGTTCTGCCCGGGGAGCGGCCAACGCTCCGTGTGATAGTTCGGGGATGTTCTATATATGCTGTTTATGATTTGGAATGTTGATAGCGTGATTTAAGCTTCGGTGTGTTTCGGTTGCGGCGCGACGACAGCGCCGCCACATCACCCCCCTGCTCAGACCGGAGGTCGATAGTGCAGTCCGATTGCCGGCGTGTCCTTTTAATGCCGGTGGGGAATGCATGCTGTGTGCGTAAGGGCAAGTGACACCGGTGCGAATAATATGCCGATGTATAATGCATGCCATACTACGCACTGGCAAGTGATGCCGGTGAGAACGATGTGCCGGAGCAAGTGCCAGAAGTCTGCCTTATAAATCTGCGGTGAGTCGAGATGAAGACAAGTTGGACTGGCTTGCAGGAACTGAAGTGTGCAGAAGACGATTCTCAGTAGTGAATGGTAGGGGTTCTTGAGGATAATGACGAAGGCTTGAAGTTGTAGTTTCCGTAGGTGTTTGGTTGCGTGTTCAGATCACATCGGGTGGTCACCACTGTGGCCGTGGGGAGATCTCCCGCCGGGCAAGGTGTTCTGCCCGGGGAGCGGCCAACGCTCCGTGTGATAGTTCGGAGATGTTCTATATATGCTGTTTATGATTCGGAATGTCGATAGCGTGATTTAAGCTTCGGTGTGTTTCGGTTGCGGCGCGACGACAGCGCCGCCACATCACCTCTCTGCTCAGACCGGAGGTCGATAGTGCAATTAGGTTGAATTTAAAACTATTTTAATTTTTTGTCTCATTTCTTTAGTAAACAAATGTAGCTGTTTAAGTTTATATTCACGCGGACAGTATTTAGCTATGATTTTGTACGTGACCCGTTATCCAGGTGGTATTGTTGATCGAAGAGTCCACCTGAAGATGGTAAGTGGCTATATCAGCCCATGGAAACTTGCAGCTAAGTTGTAAGTTGTCACCTCTACGAACTGAGATGAAATACCTTACAGCCTTTATTTATACCGGCACTAGGTAAGAGGGTGATTACCCAGACGATCTCGCAGGCAGAAATGGGTCTTGCCACTTAGTTCACACATAACAGTGTATAACATAACAGAGTAACAGTGGTAGAGCCACGCGGCAGCTTTGCTGTTGCACGTATGGTCCGGCTCAAACCGGGTTGGTACCACGACCTCACAGAATACCGGCGTGAAGTGGAAGCTCTGCTTCCGCGTTTCGTCTGGTGAGTGCAGAAGGCCGGAGGCCCAAATCCCCCCCCCCCCCCCCCATCAACATGGTAGCGGAATTAAATAATGATCGACTACCCCAGGAGGGTACCAGCACCCCTGGAGAATCCCTCGCTGAGCATCCACGACCATGTTTCTCCACTTCTGAGCGTGGGTGCTCAGGCTGCCCCACGTATTCTGGGGGGGGGGGGGGCAAAATTCCGCTCAAGACTACAACTGCTCGGGGCAAACGGAGCAACAAGACCAAGGCGACCCCTGCCACGCTGTCCGTGAATTTCTGCAATATCAGGGGACTTCACTCTAACCTAAACGCCGTCCACTATCATCTCGAGACGGCGAGGCCGGCTCTACTCTTTCTGACCGAGACGCAGGTGTCCTCTCCGGCTGATGTCTCGTATCTCTCCTGCCCAGGGTACAAACTGGAACACTCCTTTGTGCCTCGGGCTGGAGTTTGCGTTTACGTCAGAGAGGACATCTGCTCTCGACGCCTCGGCAGACTTGAAGGTTCGGACCTGTCTATCCTTTGGCTACGCGTAGACAGCGACGACCATCCGCGCGTCTACGGGTGCCTCTATAGGTCCCATAGCGGTAATGCCGAAACAGACCGACTCTTCGACCACGTCCAAATGGCTGCAGATTCGTTGCTACAGCAGATCCCCTCCGCAGAGATCGTGATCCTCGGCGACTTTAACGCTCATCACGCCGAATGGCTTGGTTCACGATTAACCGATCTTGCGGGGAGATCTGTTCATGATTTTGCCTTGGCATATGGTCTGACACAACTGGTTGCTTCGCCTACGCGGATTCCAGATGTGGAGGATCATGCACCTTCCCTGTTGGACCTTCTGCTGACCTTTCACCTGGACGGATATCAGATTTCCGTCGACGCCCCTTTAGGCTCCTCGGACCATTGTCTGGTCCGGAGTGTGGTGCCACTCACGCTGAAATCGCGGTTGCATTATGCAGGCTGCCGCCGTGTTTGGCACTATAGGTCAGCCGATTGGGATGGGATGCGGTCTTTCTTTGCATCCTACCCTTGGGGGCGGGTTTGCTTCTCGCCGGACGATCACAACGTTGTTGCGGATTCTGTTGCCGATGTGGTACTTCAGGGTATGGAACTTTTTATTCCTTCCTCTGTGGTGCCCACTGGAGGCAAGTCTCAGCCATGGTTTGGTCGCTCCTGTAAAATAGCATCATGCTATAAGCAGGAGTGCTACCAAGCCTGGGCTGATGCATCAGCGTCCCGGGATGTAAACACCAGCGCTCTAAAAAAGAAGTATAATTCCGCCTCTAGGTCCTTCAAAAGAGTCATTGCCAAGGCAAAGTCAGAGCACATAGGCAGAATTGGCGAGAAACTAGTTAGCCTTCCTTCTGGAACCCGTGCATTCTGGTCTCTCGCCAAGGCTGTCCAGGGGAATTTCTGTCAGCCATCTCTTCCATCTCTGCACAGGGAGGACGACTCACTAGCCCATACCGCAAAAGAGAAAGCCGATCTTCTAGGCTCTTTATTTGCGTCTAACTCGACTCTCGATGACGGGAGGAGTACGCCGCCGACCATCCCGCGGTGTGAGTGCTCCATGCCGGAAGTGCACTTCACACAGTGCTCGGTTCTCCTCTCCCTGGACATCCACAAGTCGAGTGGGCCTGACGGAATCCCCCCAATTGTGCTGAGGACGTGTGCTCCAGAGTTGGCACCGGTTTTAACGCGTCTTTTCCGGTACTTCTACTCCCTAGGCGTAGTCCCAAAATCATGGAAGACGGCTTACGTCCACCCGATCCCTAAAAAAGGCGACCGCTCTGACCCGCCCCACTACCGGCCAATCGCCATCACCTCCTTGTTCTCCAAAACAATGGAGTCCATTGTAAACTGCCAGCTCATGAGGTACCTTGAAGATCACCAGCTGATTAGTGACCGCCAATACGGTTTTCGCCGTGGTCGGTCAGCTGGTGATCTTCTGGTCTACCTAACTCACAGATGGGCGGAGGCAGTAGAGTTCAAGGGGGAGGCATTGGCCATTAGTTTGGACATTGCGAAGGCCTTCGATCGGGTTTGGCACAAAGCGCTTCTTTCGAAGCTCCCTTCCTATGGGCTTCCCGAGAAATTGTGCGATTGGATCACCAGCTTTCTTGCAGATCGGAGCATCAAGGTCGTTGTAGACGGTGCAAGCTCCGATTGCAAGCCTATTAATGCTGGTGTTCCACAGGGCTGCGTGCTATCGCCAACGCTGTTTCTTCTGCATATCAATGACATGTTGCATACCCGTAACATTCATTGCTATGCAGATGACAGCACTGGTGATGCTTTTTACACCGGCCGAGCCAATATTTCTCGGAAAAACGTCTCCGAGTGCCGGGACAAACTTGTGTCTGAAGTCGAGTCTCTGCTGGACAGTCTCGGATTGGGGGCGACTAAATCTAGTCCAGTTCAACCCCCAGATGACACAAGTTTGCACGTTAACCGCTAAAAAGAACCCCTTTGTCGTATCCCCTCAGTTTCAAGGCACTCCCCTTGTTGCCTCAGCCAGTATCGGAATCCTCGGCGTCGACATATCGAGTGACGTGCAGTTTCGTGGTCACTTGGAAGGGAAGGCCAAATTGGCCTCTAAAAAGCTTGGCGTGCTCAGCAGAGCGGGACAGTATTTCATGCCGGCACACCGCCTGCAACTTTACAAGGCGCAGGTTCGGCCGCACATGGAATACTGTTCCCATCTCTGGGCTGGGACTCCCCAGTACCAGCTCCTTCCATTTGACCGCATCCAGCGCAGAGCGGCTCGAATCGGCGACGACCGAGTGCTTTCCGATCGGCTCGATTCACAGGCGCTGCGAAGAAATGTTGCATCTCTTTGCGTATTTTATCGCATCTATCACATTGATTATGAAGTTAATAAACAGATACAAAAGATGCTCGATCAAAATATAATCAAACCTTCAAATTCCCCCTGGTCTTCTCCCATTTGGGCAGTTCCTAAGAAACAAGACGCTTCTGGTCAAAAGAAATGGCGTATAGTCGTAGATTATAGGAAATTAAACGACGTCACTGTCGGAGACGCTTATCCTATTCCTAATATCTCTGACATCCTGGATCAGTTAGGTCATAGCAAGTACTTTACTACATTGTACCTGGTGTCAGGTTTCCATCAGATTCGCATGGATCCAGAAGATGCCCCTAAACAGCTTTTTCTGTTCCTAATGGTCATTTTGAGTACACTAGGATGCCTTTTGGGTTAAAAAATGCGCCAGCCATATCAATATAAGGATTAATCCCAGCCGCCAAATTTCGTGAACGCACTACACGGCAAACGTCCCGATACCATCCACACCATCTGGATGCTTGGCGGTCCACCACTGTACGTTTCACAAGGAGTTTTCTTCCACGTACAACCTCTCCGTGGAATAGTTTACCACCGGCGATTTTTCCGGACCGATACGACCTGGGGACCTTCAAGAAAAGAGCTTACTCCTTTCTAAAGGGCCGGCAACGCACCCGCAATTCTCCTGGTGTTGCGGTTGATCATGGGCGGCGGTAGTCACTTAACATCAGGTGAGCCGCATGCTCGTTTGGCCCTTCTTCTATAAAAGAAAAAAAAAACATAAACATAAAAAATTGGTAATATTAAGTCGCTGAAGGACACGCTGTTCTTAAAATAATTATATGCGTGTTATGATATAAAATGTTACGAAATAATATAAATTACGTGTCACGTTATTTGTCCGCGATGGGCTCCTAAACTAACCTAACCGATTTAAATCAAATTTGCATACCGTGTGCAGTTTGGTCCAACTTGAGAGATAGGATAGTTTTTTTGGTCATGAGAGACCCACAATTTTTTTTGCGAATTTAAGGATTTTTAATAAGACATGACAAAGGGTCGCCGAAAAGGGCAGAACGTCTGCCTGGCAAGACATATATAAATATATAATACATATATAAATCAAACGTTTATAACTAAAATCAAACTGCGATAGGATGAATGTCATGTTTTTAGAATAGGTACTTTAAAGAGAATTAATTTATTGTAAAAATATTGTCGGCTCTCCTTAAAGATATATTGCAATTTTCCGACATACGAGTACTTTATTCTAATAATAAAATAAGTTTCAATATGTAATTTAATATATTTTAATTATAAAACTCAATTTTTGAGAATTCGTTTCGTTACTAAATTACGCTTCCCTAAATTAAGAGGATTTCCAGATTTACCTACCCATCTCGTTTACTTTATATACTTCAGTATAATTCATTCGCTTTGTGAGTTGCAAGAGACCACTAGACTTTTAAAAAATGGTAGGTACAAAAGCAAGTTTGTTGTTCGTTTTTTATATAAAAAGTTAAAAAAAATGTTTGTTTATAAAAGTTGTTTGCTTACATTTTGTCTGGTAACAATTTATAAAATTTGTATTTCAAATACTGTGTCGTTCATGTGAGAAATAAAGTAGTCAGAAGTAACTTAAATGTAATGTAAAGTGTTAGTTTTCACCACAAAATAACAAGAAATGCTAGCGCAGTTTTCACTATAAATCATGTGTAATCATGTAATAAACCCAAATTTTTATATTCTACAGGGTCTAACGTTTCGTACGTTAGACCCTGTAGAATATAAAAATTTTTTTTAATTATTTTTGTATAGGTATCTTTGCGTGTGTTCCGTTTTTACTGTCGGTTTTTACCGCCGTGGGCGTTGGACATCAGTATAATGTTCTAAAAATAATATTAGTTATTCATCTAAGTTACACGTTACGGCCTGGCCACGGGGATCGGCGGCGCGAACGGCGAAGCGACAGGCGGGGCGAAAATTCGCGCGGCGCGATTTGGAGGCCACGGGAAGTCACTTTTGCCGCCGCGACCAGATAGGCCGAGAGTGAAACGTCTTTATCAAAGTTATCTCGATATTGCCTAGAAAGTAATTGTTTTTGGATTCAAGACATAATATTTGGATGAGATTGCGGAGTACTTGATTTGAATAGGAATCGGGTTATACATTGAGAATTATTATAGATAGAGAATTCCACAACAAATAGAATGCATCTAGAAAAAATTTCGACTAAATACCAGAATGAGTGTTGAAAACTGCGATTATATTCTTGTTAATATTCAACCAGAATTGGAGATAAAAGTCAATGCGGATAAAATTTTAAGTTGTTTTTGTCGGCCCGGCATTTTTCGCGGCGAAAACAACTAAAATATTTTGTTCCCTATACTATTCGCCGCGTTTGCCGCCGCGATTATTGCCTGACTCCGTGGCTTGCTCCGTACATTTCTATACATTTGTTTTAATCGCTAGACGCCTCGCCGTTCGTGCCGCGCGAATTGCCAGGCTGTTACACGTACCTTGTAACGGTGTAATTAGGTCCGGTAAGGTGTACAGGAATGGTCTACCAACTGTTCGGCTGGGTCAGGCGAAATTCGTTTATTTCAAAAATAATAGTTAAATAACTATATAGCTTAGGTGAGCAAGGGAACAAAAAAATCGACTACTGAGATAAAACCTGTTAGAAGGGTATTTAAAACATAGTCACGTAACTTAGGTGAGGAAGGTAATAAAAAATCGACTACCGCAATAAACCTAATACTTAATCTAAAATGCATATTTAAAGTCACATTATAAGTTGTTCTAATGTTCCAAGTGACAAAGGGGAACGACGGTCACGATTATTTAAAAATAACACTTTTCCCCAAGTATAGTCACCTCTTACGATATTCACGGGATGATATGAATATACGTACACCGTAACAACACGGTAATGGATAATTTCTCAAAACAGTTTATCTATCGACAACGTGTTGCAATCGTCGTTTCTGTAGCGCTCACTTGACCTTCATACAAATAATTCGATATTTTAATTGTTGATAATTTTTATTTTTGGATAAGAACATGGTAACTAATGACTCTAAGTTATATTTAAGCTATACTCTTTGGCATGACCATAGGTTTGAATAATTAGGGCTATCGCGTATGTTCGCCGCTAGAGGCGCTAGTGTAACGTATCATTTATTTCTAGTGACCGAATCATTCTAGTAGATTTCGTCACGCGTACCGATACATACCGATCGATCATTTCGGTGGGGTATTTCGTGAATCTGAGATCCATTTGGAACCGAAAACTTTCTAATTGAGTTTGTGATAGCGCCGTCTACTACATGCTGTAGGTAATAAAGCTATTTTATCGAACAAACATTTTCAATACCCTCGTTGTGCCGAACGTAATTGTACAAGCCACAAACCGCTTTTACAATTTTAACCACCTTGGCTACTCTATGAAATCGTATGGCATTACTTAATACAGGGAATTTTTCAGTCATCATTTCGAAAGAACATTCGACGGTTTTTCTACCTCGACTCAATCTGTAGTTGAAAATTCTTCTCACATTATTTAATGTTCGATGTGGATACGGTCAAATATCTTGTTAATGGAAACACTACATCACCAACAAAGAAATGCGGGAAAAAGTTTACGTTTCCATCATTTGGTAGTTTTGATGGTGGAGGCAAATAAAGGGCGTAATTTTCAATTAAAAGTTTAATGGAAGACACCTGAAAAATTCCACCATCACTGTTTCTTCTAACGTACCCATCCATCCCATCAGCATTACTGCATGCCATTAGAACAAAATTAATGACAGGATTCGTAATTAAAGTTGCTTGATCCAGTATTGGGAAGTTTCTCTATACGAATGTGTTTACCATCCAAACTTCCCAAACAATTGGGTAAATTCCAAAGAAGATTGAATGGTTGTGCAATTTTTTTTAATTCTTTAAAAATACTTTGGTTTCAGGCCCAGAATTCAAAGAGAAATGGAGAAACATACGAAGTATACTTGTTCTGAATTTAAAACCACCACTCTTCAACAAAAAAAGAAACCTTATTATCTAGAAACTGTTATGCAATTTGCACTGCCTTACATGAAATTATATGACATTTCTACTTCTGGAAATCTGCCTACATGACAAGTATTGCATGACAACATCCACGAAATAGAAGAGCCAAATGTTTCAGATATTGAAACAACACTAGATGAAACGTTACCTTGCATCGAATCACAACTAATCCTTTCCATGCCATCGACCTCTACAGAACACACGTTGTTATATACTACACCATCACCGGAACCACGAGCTCCATCATATTCATCTACATGCAAAATTCCACCAAGACCTCGACCAAAGAAGAAGGAAAGGCAAAACAACCTAGAATTGGAAAGTAACACAAGGAAAATGTTTTTGCTCAGCCTGCTCCCGGAGATCGAAACTATGATAGAAATTCAGATGAGACGCTTCAAACGTCAAGTTACGGACGTAATCGAAGAAATTTTGGCCGATGCTACTACAGCTCCTGCAAACACAAATTCCGAAATAAATGTTTATACTACCAAAGCCTGGCAAATTAAATTTCAACGACGCAAAATAATAATACTGATAACTCACTATCTTAAGTTTATAATTTTGAAAACTTGGTTTTTATTTAAATAAATGATACATTGGTTATGAATACATACCTAAGCGTTATTAAAATACTTTCCTCTGCACTGACACTTTCACGCATTAAAGTGTTTCGTTTATGTATGGAAGGTGTGAGCAATTGCACTAAAGATAAATACGATTTTTTTGACATTCTGTAGAATAACAAATTTTTTTATTATCATTTTTTTCCAGTTGTTTGGCCCTTTTATATGCAATATAAAGTAATAAAATTTCCTCTTCTTAGTTAGACATAACGATGGTCATCGTCATCATCGAACGCCGCCCAGTCGAGTTGAATCCGTCGATTGACCTCTCGGTCGAAGTTGGACTTACCTAGTCGGACTATTTGTCCCAGGTAAACGTACTCGTCAACAACTTCGAGCATAGTGCTCCCAAAAACTACCGCCATAGGTGTGACATGGACATTAAACATGATCTTTGTTTTGTCCATGTTCACCTTAAGACCTATCCGTTGGGAGGCACTATTGAGGTCATTGAGCATAGTGCTTAAGTCCTCCAGCGATTCTGCCATAAGGACTACATCGTCGGCAAATCGAAGGTGAGTGATGTACTCGCCATTGATGTTAATACCGTATCCTTTCCAGTCCAGTAGCTTGAAAACGTCTTCCAATGCAGTGGTGAAGAGCTTCGGGGATATAACGTCACCCTGTCTTATACTTCTCTGCAGTTGGATAGGTTTCGAGCTCTGGTTCTGTACTCGGATAGCCATCGTAGCCCTCCTATACAAACACTTCAGCACTTCGATATACCGACAGTCAACTTGGCACCGCTGAAGGGACTGTAGCACCACCCAAATTTCGACGGAATCAAAGGCTTTCTCATAGTCCACATATGACAGGCAAAGTGGCAGATTGTACTCTTCAGTCTTCTGTACAATCTGCCGAAGGGTATGTATGTGGTCTATGGTACTGAAGCCTTTTCGGAAACCGGCTTGTTCGGGAGGCTTGAAGTCGTCGAGTCTCTGGAGTAGTGCCACTACGGAGGACGGGATTGAAGAGCTTCTGAAGGACTTCAAGTACCGGTGTTCCACCCGCTTTCAGAAGCTCCGCTGTGATTCCATCCTCGCCCGGGGCCCTGCCGTTTTTAAGGTGCTGGAGAGCCATTCTAATCTCGCTTAGACTGACGTCCGGGATATCATCGGAATAGTGTCGGATAAGACTTGCTCTTGGATCGTTACTCACACTTGCGTGTGGCTCCAACGACGTGTGTACAGCTGCCCATAGAACCTCTCAATCTCACTCAAAATCTCAGGTGTTCCGGAAACGATGCTGCCACACTCAATCTTTAGCTTTGACAGTTGGCTCTTACTGGCAGACAGATCTCTGGCAAAGACTTTGGAGCCCTGGTTCCGCTCGATCGCTTCTTTAATATGAGCAGTATTAAAGTTGCGTAAGTCTCGCCGCATGCATTTGGAGATCTGTCTGTTCAGTTGCCTGTATGCTGTCAAATCTGTTAACGATTGCAGCCTCATCTTCCATTGAGATTAAGAGTGTGATCGGAGAGTTTTTGTGTTTTTCTGCGGCGGGTCTTGCAGAATTTAGCTCCGACCACATGGACAGTTTTCACGAGCTTGTCATTCATATCGTCCACTGCATTGCAATCTTCTAGGCACTGAAAGCGGTTACGTAACTCGAGCTGAAAGTTTTCGGGATTCTGGTTAGAGCACGAGGGGGACTTAGCGTTGACGTCATTAGACGAGACCTCTCCAACTTAACGTTTAGGTTCAGTGTGCCTCTAACCATTCGGTGATCGCTGCCAGTTTTCACCCTTGCGATCACTGAGACATCACTGAACAGTTGGCGTCTGGTCGTCATAATGAAGTCAATCTCATTTCTTGTCAAACCGTCGGGCTCGACCTGGTCCATTTGCTGTGGGGCCGCTTCTGGAAGAAAGAGTTCATCATAAAGAGTCCCTTTTTCTCCATAACGTCGGCCAGCTGCTGGCCATTAGGGTTCCGTTGCCCTATTCCAAATTTCCCTAACTTCAGCTCACCATTTTCTCTTGTGCCTAGTTTTGCGTTGAAGTCTCCCATCAACACCGTGTAGTGGGTTTTGGAGGAATGCATGGCTTTGGAAATATCCTCATACATTTCCTCCACCTTCTCATCGGGATGTGCCGAGGTTGAGGCGTAAACCTGTATGACCTTCAGCGAATACCGTTTGGTGATTCTGAGTATCAGGTACGCGACTCTCGTCGACACACTCCCAATCTTTACAACGTTGTTGACGAGAGACTTGTGGACGATAAATCCGACACCTCCTTGGGACAGATGGTCGCCCTCCCGGTGATAGAACAAGTTGCCGCATTGTTCATGGGGGGTACATTGCCATAGTTGCCACGCTTGGCGAGCGGGCTGGCAACCGCAGTTTTTTTTGTCGTACAG
This sequence comes from Parnassius smintheus behrii, assembly GCA_036936625.1. Classification (NCBI taxonomy): domain Eukaryota; kingdom Metazoa; phylum Arthropoda; class Insecta; order Lepidoptera; family Papilionidae; genus Parnassius; species Parnassius smintheus. Next base: position 19,094,121 of record JAUPFT010000030.1, on the reverse strand, counting down.
TTGCTTTTATCAGGAAGATCTTGCTGCCCATCTCCTGCCTGTTTCCCTCTGTCGCCTTTTACGACACCCACGGGAAGATATGGGGTAGTAGATATTCTTAACCGCCACTACACGGCATATGACATATTATACATGTTATTAAAAATTCATGATTGGTAAGTTTTTAATATGAATACTTTACAAACATATATTTAAATTAGGTTAGGTTCCCCGGTTAAAACTAACTTCGTGTCCTAGAGGAAAATAGCTACTTACGATCTGAAAGCGCTTACCGCTTACGATAGACATTTTGCTTACAAGCGATTGCTAGCGCTTTTTTCTGCCAAACGCACCCATTGACACACGTTGAGTATGTCTTCTCCTAATGATTTCTTAAATTTACGCGAACACTACACATTGAATAAAACTAAATTTTCGAATTTTATCGCGTTTATTTCACTACTTTTACTTATTTTTAATTCCCGACGCTTCGGGTGCTTTACAGCAACCATGGTCACGGGGGGGACTGAGATGTTTGACGTCCCAATGTCATAGTTAGTCCGGCTACCTTCAGTTTTTGAATATTAATTTTTGGTCCGATTTACGCAAAACGAGCTTATAGTTCATGATACTATAAGCTCGTTTTGCGTAAGTTCTTACATTAGCGATTTAATTAGTAAAGTGAAGGCTATAGTTTCCTATTTCAAACGAAGTAATTTAGCATGGAATAAATTGAAAAAATATCAAGAACAGGCTAATAAAGTCGTAAAGAGGATCCAAGATGTTGTTACAAGGTGGAACTCCACATTCTACATGTTACACAGGTTCGTGGGAAAATAATCCATATCTTAATAGAAATAAGAAACTCAATCGTATTTGTGAATAAAAAATACATTGAACTTCAAAGTATTTTTTATTTATACGACTTTGCTCCGTATTCATAATAGGATAGCATGCAATACGGGTCGAATTTCTATGCAAGTATTTTCAAATTTTGACACCGCGGCTGGACACGTCGCTCGCGTCAACAAATACTTTTAAGTATTTTTAGAACCTGGTTTTCGACCCTGGTATTCTTCCATACTCGTACTTAAAAGCCCTGGTATTAAATTTTGCAAGTATGTCTCATCTCTACTGAGATGTTTGACGTCCCAATGTCATAGTTAGTCCGGCTACCTTCAGTTTTTGAATATTAATTTTTGGTCCGATTTACGCAAAACGAGCTTATAGTATACTATAAGCTCGTTTTCCAGCCGCGGTGTCAAAATTTGAAAATACTTGCATAGAAATTCGACCCGTATTGCATGCTATCCTATTATGAATACGGAGCAAAGTCGTATAAATAAAAAATACTTTGAAGTTCAATGTATTTTTTATTCACAAATACGATTGAGTTTCTTATTTCTATTAAGATATGGATTATTTTCCCACGAACCTGTGTAACATGTAGAATGTGGAGTTCCACCTTGTAACAACATCTTGGATCCTCTTTACGACTTTATTAGCCTGTTCTTGATATTTTTTCAATTTATTCCATGCTAAATTACTTCGTTTGAAATAGGAAACTATAGCCTTCACTTTACTAATTAAATCGCTAATGTAAGAACTTCCTAATACTTTTTGGACTGCCAGGTTAAGCAGCCAAAATGTTTCCACTCTAATTGAGCTATAGCACTTTTGATGTTGGCACCGTTATCTGATACTGTAAGGAGGACTTTGTTAAGAATATTCCACTCATGAGCGACATTTCTTAACTCTTAGGCTAAATTTAGCCCTGTGTGACGACTCTCTAACACTTTACATTCAAGGAGCACTGATTGCAAACTATAATTTTTATCAATATAAGGACACGTAACCGCTAAATACGAGTCATTATTTCTCGACGTCCACATATCAGTCGTTAAGCATATACTTTTTGCATCTTCACTTAGAGCTGCTTTAGTATTAGTTTTAACTTCCTCATACCACCCCGGCAATAAAATATTGGCGAAATATTTTCGCGATGGTATAATATAATTTGGGAAAGCAAACTTTATTAATTCGCGAAACCCCTTGTCTTCCACTATAGAAAATGGCTGCAAGTCCCATATAAACAAATTCATCAAATGATCATCAATTTGCTTTTTTATTTTTTGACAATCGCGTCGAAGAAATGCCGAGATAGTGGGCATAGTGGCTGTATTGGACCTTATCGTATTAGGTGGTGCGTCAGTTTGCAGTGGAGTATTGGAAATTGTGTACTTTGTAAAGTATGCGCCGGTACGTCTTGCTCCCTTCTCATTAAATTAACAGAAATATGTTTTCTCTGTACATGTTTGGTAAGGTTTGATACTCCAGATTTGTACGATATAATTACTTTACACATCTTGCATTCGGCTTTATTTTCTCCTTTGTCCAAAAAATGATCCCACGCCAAACTTTTCTTAGGAACCATACTTATGGATTTGTATGTACGAAGATCTATTTACTATTCACAACAAGAACCCATGATCTATACACAAAAAACACTATTTACACACTATTATTTACAGTTTAAACATCGTCATTTCCAACTAATAAACACAATAATGTTCAGTTTTATTTATTTACGTACTTAAACATTAATTAATAAACCTTTAAAAATTGTCTCTAAATTCAATAAAATAAACACGCAAAATATCTTTAAAAATTAGGTCACGGTCAGTAGGTTACGTAGGTACTCAGTTCACAATAACAACTGAATTTACAAAAAATCGAAACAAAACTTTTACTTCCTCGAACATAAACATAATTCTCTTATTTACGAATAAATAAAATACACGCAATAATGTCTCTTTTATATACAGATATAAGGGTGAATGTTGCAAAATAGTCAAAAGAAATTTTATGAATAGCATGTTTAGGCAGTTATGCTCCTTAATTAGTTTCGTTTTAGTTAGCTTATTTGATCGACAAGTTCCCGATCCGATCGGATGGCATGTGCATTAAGTACCTACACAGATTTCCGTTCAAGTATTCGCCCTTCGTCGGAAATACTAGGGCTCGACAACCTACTCTCTGCGAGTCCCACCCGCCAACGCGTCGAGCGAACCCCGCGTTGCTTTCGGTGTCAAAATTTGAAAATACTTTGAAATACTTGCATAGGAATACGACACGTATTCCATGTTATCCTACTATGAACAAGGAGCAAAGTCGTATAAATAAAAAAATACTTTGAAGTTCAAAGTATTTTTTATTCACAAATACGATTGAGTTTCTTATTCCTATCAAGATATGGATCATTTTCCTATGCAAGTATTTTCATGTATTGTGTTCAAGTTCTTCGAGCATCTGACTTACAACCTTACAACACATACTTTCATACTTGCAAGTATTTTTTGCCCGTACCAGGGCGCCGTACTTTGAAGCGAAAACCTGGTTTTAAAACCTGGTAGCGTAAATACGTCCCATCTCTACATCTCAGTCCCCCCCGTGACCATGGTTGCTGTAAAGCACCCGAAACGTCGGGAATTAAAAATAAGTAAAAGTAGTGAAATAAACGCGATAAAATCCGAAAATTTAGTTTTATTCAATATGTCTTCTCCTTCCCCTCCGAAATGTCAAATGTCACAGTAGGTAGGTGGCAGTAGGTGGGCTAATTTCTTTTTATAATAATATTGTGAATATTTTGCAATTCCTGAGATTAATTACGGCCAATACGAGTTATGGGTTAATTAATGTCCGTGCTTTAAAAGCGTAGCTAAGAAAAAGAAGTGCAAAATTAAGTGGGTTGAAAGAGCAGCTAATTCAGAGGTCAGTTTATTTACTGTTTACAAATACATTTTTTGTCAAAAGTATGCTTATTTACCTAATTTACAGCTTTGTTTTATCTTTTTACAGACTTCAAGACTATGATAGAAATAATAATTTTAATAGAAACACAGAAGATATAAAATACTCCAAAAAGATTTGGCGTATATTGTTGAGTAGCCTTCAGACAATTTGTATAGCAGTGTAACATCGAAAAGTGTATCACCTGACTTAGATATAGTGTACTTAGGAATGACTGAGTATACTGCAGTTCACAAAAGGCTATATATAGGATGATAAATTAATATTTAGTGGCTCTAGTGACACGTACACAAAATAATTTACTTTTTATAAAGGACAGGTCCCTCTGAAAACACGAAAGCATTATCATATCATATTTTTTGAGTATCGCCTTTGAATCAGATGGAAAAATTGTTCAGTCCATGTGTGAGTTCACTGCTGGTAAAGGGCCAAAAGCAGTTTGTAAGTACACAGCTTACGCAATTTTATTCTGAATGGTGTGTTAAGAAAACATCCATAGAAAACAAGGAATGAGCCGAAAAAAAACTGTGTTTATCACCTAAAAAAGCTGAAGATCTTCCATTTGAGATACACCAATATAATGTCACAAAATGAAAACGAAATAATATGTGTTGATCTGCGTCCTGATAACACTTGTGGCACTGTACAATGGGATGATTATGTTAGGAACAGTGTAATAAACTATTGCTCTTCAGAGAAAACTTCCTTTGGTATAAGCAGTATGTTTGAAGTGGCTTCCTTGCATGGAATATCTAATGATCATGATTACCTTATAAACTATCTATCCTGGACCAATATATTATCAATAAAATTACTGTGAGTTACCATACATCTCATACTTTTATATATTCCATCAAATATGGCTTTTGCGCTGATGTGAGTTTTATTCTCACCAAGGATAAACATTTGTGTGATTAACATAGATGTTTGTTCTGTGTTTTGGTATTCATATGTATTTATGTATTGTATGTGCCCATAGTATCTCAAATTAGGCAATGCAATCAGTTGACCAGGTGTGATATGTCCATATTTTTTTAAACATAACCTCCACACTATGATTTACTCCTGTATTGTGGGGGCAGTATACAAACATGACCTAACCATATCAGAAGTGAAATGTCCTTTCTCAATAAAAGATGAGTTTATTAGTGCAGATAATTTTTTTAATTTTCAGGGACCTACATTATTTTTAACATGTCACATGACATTATCGTAAAATTCCTAATAATTTTACGATGCCCAGCAATGAGTCGAAATAAGCAGCACCTACACCATATTTATCTTTGCATCCATCATAGAAGTTAGCACCCTTGATACAATTTAAGTCCTGTTTAATTACATTTTTAACATTGATATTTGATACCCAAGTATTTAAAGAGAACATATCTAGTGGATTCGAAGAATACACACTATTATTATTAACTTGTTCTAATGTAATTGTTAATAATGCAGATAATTATAAGCATTAGAAAGGAGCAATAATGAATTTTGGAAACGGCCCTTATTATTTTCAAATTCAAACACAGTTACTGGTTATGGATAGGATGTATTGTGATTTTTTTTTGAAGATGAAGAGAATATTTATTACTTGTTATTATTCCAAAAGTAACTGTTTTTTATCATACATACATTATACCTGTGATAGCTAGAAAGTGTTACAACTTGAAGTAGTACAATAATCTCTACACTACTTCTATGGTAAAAGTAGTAGAATTGTAAATAATACTTATTCTTTTTTTTTTCATTCACCACTGGATTGCAAAAAAAACCTCTGTCCTGCTAAGAACCAGCAGGAAACCCAGCGGGACTTTTTTTTTTCAAATAATAGCTTACAATCATGTAATAATAATGTCCTCCAGACCGAATTTCGGTCACGGCGGCCTGCCTCAATCGAGGCTAGTCATCGGCACAGGACAGGATTATAGTGCCCAAGTGTATGCGCATGCACAGGTGCACTCTCTATTACTTCACTCTCATAATCCGATGGGACGGTAAACAGACACGACCGGAGAGAGATCAGGCGCAAGACCAACGGCTTTACGTGTGTTCCGAGGCACGGGGGTGAGACACCGCCAACTTCCTGACTCCGGGCAGCTACTGAGAATTTCTTGACAGAAAAACTCAATAATTGATTTTTTGGCCTGACCTGGGATTCGAATCTAGGACCTCATGACAAGCAGTCGCACTACTACAACCATTAGACCAACGAGGCAATCTACAATCATGTATGTTACAATTAACAACACAAAACAAATTAGAAATAGCTTGGTATCGATCACCCTTCCCAGGGGTTATTATCATCCATAAATTCCTTAGTAAAATAAAGTTACAGCCTATATACGTCCCACTGCTGGGCACTGGCCTTCCCTCTTTTCTGAGAGGGTTTTAGGGCAAGGAATTGTCCGCTGCGCTGCCCCAATGTGTGTTGGCGAACTTCACATGTCTTCGAAATATTTTTTTTTTCTTATTTCTCTGACATGCCGGTTTCCTCACGATGTTTTCCTTCACTGCTGAGCATGTGGTAAATCAGCACTTAAAATTGCAATTAACAATTTCATTGGTGCCGGCGGGGATAGAACCCGGTTTGCTCGCGTTCTGTAATATTACGCGTACTGTGAAATTTACAGCGAGTGCTAACCATCTGAACTACCATAGCTCCTAAATTCCTTAATATTATAATAACCCATTTTATATAAACTTAGTTTAATAAAGTTTTAAATGTTGTGGTTGTCAAATTTTGTATATTTTCTGGAATTTTGTTGTAAAAGTGTATACATTGCCCAGAGAATAAATTACGGAGTAAGTGGAGTCAAGTTACGGTATTACTAGCACAGAATGAACAATAGTACCACATACTACTAGTTTGAGTCTGTTCCTAGTATTTACAGAATGTATATCACTTATTTTCGCAAAACTACTTATAGTTCAGCGTACATTACATTTTCATAAATGTATTGAGAGGCCAGAGTTAATATGACTTAATTGCCTTGCCTTAATTTTCGTCTGAGGGACTCCTTTGGTTTTAATTAAATATATTGCTCTAATTCTCTCTCTCTTCTGTAAAACAAACATAATTTCAGTGTTAGTCGCATGTCCCCATAGCAAAATACTATACGACATTATGCTATCCAGCTGTTTTGACACTGGTAAGAGTTCCAATCTTTTTTACAGCTATATGCTGCAAAAATAAATCTGCTAGCTAGTTTTGATTGATTTGAGTTGGGGGACCCATTAAAGTTTTACGTCTAGTGTGATTCCAAGAAAAATGGAGGCATCAACAAGACTCAGCTCCTCCCCATTTAAATTTACATTAATATTAAATGTTTGACATTCGGAGTTACGAATTTCATACATTTAGCTTTAGGTTATGTTCCGAAATAGAACCCATTTCACTAGCCAATGCAAATGACGTCATAAATCGACGCCATACTGTGATTCGTTGTATCGAATATGGTGGAATTTGGCGTCAATTAATGACATTATTTGCATTTGCCAGTACACTGGAAACATACCCTATACTTCAGGACCATAGATTACTGTATTTATACTAGTTCAGGACCTTACTGGCAAACTGGTGAGCACAAAAACAGTAGGTAGCCCTCATTGGGTCAATACACTATCAGGACTGGTCAGTACGTTAAGTACAATAATTCTACAACTTAACTTACCTGAATGAGCTCTTGACCACTCTTCCTCAGTAACAAAGAATGAGTATGATTTCTCATTCTCTTCATCGTATAGATTTAACTCTTTAAGCTCTGCCATTTTTTGTATTTGAATAAATAAAATCAAATTCTAGCATTCTTCATACACACTTAAAATTATTCTACTATGGCGGGATACTGACACAATACGGAGGCGACACCCCAGTACTATATAGCGTCAACTAATGACGTCATTTGCATTCGTCAGCGTACTGGGTTCCATAGACTAGAATATACTCGTGGTATCGGTATAAACCTTTGAGTATCTATATTCTATGCTCAAAGGTATAGACACAAACTAATAAGAGTACGGGTTAGACACAAACCACTGAACTCTATATATACAAGTATGCTGGACTGGCTATACCAAATAAATATATAAATATAATCAAAAATATATCTGATTTTGGTATAATTAACGATTTTTATTTGGCTACATAATTATACAGACGTACCTTTGCTGCGCATGCGTCAATGCTACGTTTGAAGCGGTTCCTTTAAAGATCAAAAAAGTCTGATTAAAGCAATTACTAATAACTATAGCGAAAATCCGTACGACTTGAGTGATACACTTCTCATTTGTTATCTTTTTCTGAATTGTATAGATTGAAATTATTTCGCCCGCTCACTCGCCACTCTTTTACTCGCGGCTCAGTCCCCTCGCGAGCGACGCGTCGCGTGAAATGTACACAGAGCAAAGTAATGTCAGTTCCAAATCCAATCCAAAAAAAGTCTAAATTATGTATTTGGAACGTTGTTACTGAACCAATTTTTCGAATCACTTCAGTGATTCGGATCAGTGAATCGGTTCCGTTAAGAGTAACACACGCCTAATGCTCATTGAGTTTGGACTCGTCCGCGAGGATAATTGTAGCGTGAGGGAGTGCTCTATCCTCGATTAAAGTTGTTCAAAACGATTATGAATCAACATCACGCTACAGACTATAAACTATAAATTTCTAGCGCGCTATTAAATACGCTATGTTCCAGCGCGCTATTTATAACAAACGTGTAGGAGGCCGGTAAGCGCGTTAAGTTTTGCAGCACGCTATATCTCGTAGAACATTATTTCGTAATAAGTCGCATTTTAAACTAAAAAAAGTGGTAAAGAAAAACCAATGAACGCTTTTTCATACTTTTCAGGCTTACAACTTTCTATAATCCTAAAAATATTTTTAAGGCATGTACTTTTTAAAACGATATAAAATTAATCATTTTTATTATAATTGATGTAAACATTATTTTAACCTTAATAAAAAATATAAATCAAATAAAGGTGTATTTAAAAGTTTATTGATTGTATTTATAAAAATCAACTATTTACATACACTATTATAGACACTTTTGTATCTATATTTTATTTACATTTAAAAACATTAGTTAGGTTTCTTTTACAGCAGACAACTGTGTCCTTCGATCACTTATAAATTAAATTTATATTTTTTATTTTTCTCTAGTATATACGCAGTAATCTATGGGTTATACCATACAAAATGACTGTGCCAATTTGAAGCGTCGCTAAAGGAAGTCTTGAATAATAAAATTGACATAATATGCCAAAGTATGTTGTCTTATTCATATTGTCATATTTAATAAGTCTGTATTTTGAACTTTTAAACTAAAAAACGAAAGTATTTTATGTTGTTTCCTTGTGTATAATAATAGTTACATAATAAGAATTATTTTTATTAATAACGAGAGGGTGCGTAATCTCGTTACCAAAAGGGAAGTGATATAAATAACATTTCACAAGTAAGTGAGTTTGCAGTAAATACATAATTACATACATAAACACTCACGCCTGTCACCCAGAGGGGTAGGCAGAGGCTACAGTCTTCCATTTGGTACGATCCTGAGACACCTCTCTCGCCTCCTTCACATCCATATACCTACGCATACATGCTCGTCGGTTAAGGGTACTCCTAATTTGGCCCGTTTTCAAAAAATCGCCAATTTGGTCGATAAATTTTCGCCTAGGACTTACCTTTCCGACTCTGCCATTCACTTCTGCAACATAAATTTTCTTTGTCACTCTTTCCTCATTCATTCTTTCCACATGACCAAACCACCGAAGCATTCCTTTCTTAATCCTGGTCACAACATCATCTTGCAAACGCCACTCTTATCACACAATTTCTCACCCTGTCATTCAGATTCAGCCCTAACATACTTCTTAAGGACCGCCTTTCTACTGCGTTAGTTTTACTCTCGTGCTTCTTCACATCCAACTTTCAACATATTACCATACGTTAATGTAGGGACCAACACAGCATTGTGAATTGCCATACGTGCCTTTTTCGACACATTTTGACTCTTCACAATAGAGTGCAGAGCCCCATTTACTCTATTTCCCGCATTCACTCGTCGTTCTATATCCTTATCATATCTCCCATCCCTGCTAAATACGCAACAGAAATATACAAACTCATCTACATGCTCGATCAACTCCCCTTCTATTCTTATTTCACAAATCGTTTTACTTTCTTCTCTTTCAAAAACCATAACCTTCGTCTTACTTGCGTTCACTTTCATACCCCTTTCTTTAAATGATCTGTTCATTAATGTAACCATCATTTGCAACTCGGCCGCCGACGACGCAAGAATAACTTGATCATCGGCGTGCAAAAGGCATTTGACGGTTAACTCACCCATTCTTAATCCGCATTCTTCAACTTTCAAATTTTGAAAACAACTTTCCATAAATAGGTTGAACAGCCACGGGGAACCCACACAGCCCTGTCTGACATCTTTATGGATGTCAAACCAGTCCGAGTAGACCCCGTTGATCCTAACACAAGCACTAGAGTCCCTATAAAGAGACTCCAATGCCTGTATCAAGCCAGCACTCAACCCCAATGAGTTCAGTGTTTGCCATAGCACATCCTTATCCACTCTGTCATAGGCCTTTTCCAAGTCCATAAACGCACAAAAAACCTTTTGTTTTTTGGCCAAAAACTTCTCCGCGATCATGCTCATGGAAAAGACTTGATCTCTACATCCCATTCCCTTTCTAAATCCCGCTTGCACATCAAAAATTTTTCCATCAGTTTCTTTCATGACCCTTTCAATCAGTACCTTAGCATACAGTTTTCCCACAATGCTAAGAAGGCTGTTGCCACGATAGTTTTTACAGTCCTGCTGCGACCCTTTTCCTTTATATACTGGGACTATCACGGCTTTACACCAGTTTACCAGTACCCGCTTCAGTTCCCAGCATAAATTAAACAAGGTGTGCAGCAGGCCTGCCACCACTTCCTCTCCAGCCCTTAGCATTTCCAGTGAAACTCTATCGTATCCAGCAGCCTTACCAGCATTACCTGCTTTCATGCTTTTCATTGCTTTCATTATTTCATCTATACTTATCTCGCTACCTCTTTCCTCTTCTTTCGGAGTTTCTACTTCATTTAATTCACACGTTGTCTCCTCACATGAGTGAGGAGTTTATGAAAACACGCTTTCAAAATATTCCTTCCATCTCTTTAAACTCAAAACTTCATCATTCAGAATATAGCCATTCCCGTCTCTTATAGCATTCATTATAGGCTGTTTTGAATGTCCCCTGGCAGTTCTTACAAGTTTCCAGAACATTTTTATATTTGCCTGGAAGTTATCCGATATTCTTCTACCATTCTTATCCGTTCTTTCTTGCTTTTTCCTTTCAACTACTTCTTTTACTCTCTTATTTAGACGTTTTAACTCTGCCTTTTTTCTTTCAATCTCATCATTCGTACCGCTAGAATTACCAGCCTTTGTTGCTAGTAAGTCTAGCCATGCTCTCTTCATTGCTTCAACTTCCATACGTATCCCATCATCCCACCATAACGTATTATTTTTCCTTTCATTCTTTCTCTTACTAACACCACACACTTCGGTAGCTGCATCCACGAAACCTTTCTTAACATTTTACCATATATTCTCCAAGTCTAACTCCTTCATACATAATTCATCCAAACCACTTATATTTTCTTTCAGTCTACATTTGAACTTGTTTTTCTCACCTTCATCTTGTAACCTTTCTGTTCTAATACGCTGTAACGCAGTGGTAGACACAGATGACCGATGGCGCCAACGTCTGAATAGACCATTAATTCGGCATAAAACTAAATAATGATCCGTTCCTACGTTAGAACCCTGGTAAACCCTTGTATCTACCACTGCGCCCCTCAATCTTTCATCAACAATTATGAAATCTATCATGCTTCTATCGCCACCTCTTTCCCAAGTATACATGTGAATCCTCTTGTGGCGAAAGCAAGTGTTCGTCACAAAAAGATTCTTTTCCATAGATACGGCGAGGAGACTTTCACCATTCTCATTTATACTTTCATCACCAAACGTTCCCAATATCCTTTCATACCCAAGCCTCCTCACCTCAACCCTTTCATTAAAATCTCCTAGCATAATAATATTTTCATTTCCGCTACATTTCATTATCACCATCCTTACCATTTCCCAAAACTGCTCTCGGATATAAGTGGGCTTAGACATGTCTGGGGCGTAGACCCCTAACACAAACAACTTCTTTAAGCCCACTTTCATTCGTATCCATAGCAGTCTTGGGCTTACACATTCATACTCTTTCACACATTGGCCCATTCTTTCTGAAAGGATGATACCTACTCCCTGGCATGCCCGCTCGATCTCGTCTACACCAGACCAGTATGCGGTATACATGCCATGTGTAGTGACATCCTTCCCCTTCCTTTTCGTCTCATTTACGCATAACACATCTATTCCTCTATCATACATCATATCGTATACTTCATCCATTATCTTTAATTGCTCCACATACATTCAAAGTAGCCAGACGGGCCTCTGCAATCCACTTTTCGCCCTTCCGGGAGACAGAACGTGACGGGTGGCCAATCTCGTCACCGGTTTTCCTCCCGGAGATTCTTCGCACCCCTGCCCCATTAAAGGGGCGCCGGGAACTCGGGGCCATTTCTTTTATTTGGTTCCTCATGCGAAATACGCCGTTACCACGGCGAGGAGCCGAATCTGTGCTATCGGCTTGTCGTTCATTTAGCACCACCCGGGGGACACGTGTAGGGTGGGCCTAGGAATAGGTGATCAAAGCCTACGGACGTGAGCGACTTATTTTTTCCTACCCATATCTGTTAACAAACAAAATCACCAATAACAGATGATTATCAAATGTTTATTAACAGGTTTCCAACTGAACCTAGGCTAAAATTATGGCTTAAAATCATAAATATTGTGAATTGGCGTCCGAAACAAAATGATCATATTTGTTCCAAACATTTCACAGACGACTGTTTTATTAGATATGAGAACTGCACCACTTTTAAAAAGTGCAGTATACCGACAATATTTTCTGGTAGTACCAGTACCAAGCACTACCAACTACTAAGTATTAGATTATTGTTTTGAAAGTTTTTTTTTTATTTCTTCTTTCCCCATTTTCCACCAAACTCAAGGGCCATAGCCAAGTGTTAAAAGGTCACCTGATGATGTCGAGCCACGTTGGATGTGTGTTAGTGGGCTGCGGCTAGAGGAGATTCCTCTCCCTGTACCGCTGTAGTCGAGGTGGAGTCGTAACGGAAGAGGAGTGTTGGTATGGCAATTGGCGATGCGCCACTCGACTGTCTTTCGATTGATAATTTCAGTTATTTTTTTAATATTGTAATTTTAATTTCGCAAATGACGTTGTAAATTGATAACTATGTAATTCAAAGTTTATATTTTTTTATATTATCTTGCTAGCTTGCGCACTGCTGCCGCAGAAGAAGTAATTGTGAAATATCGTTAAAAATGTGGAACAGTTATATTGTATAATTTGGAATGATAATACAATTATTGAAATAGAATGATATATAACTTTCTATAACTTTCAAATAAATAGTCAGTATAATACGCACGCCACCTAGTATCAGTTAATTGTACCATGCGTATAACCTGCGTATAACGCACAAGTGTAGTAAAGTAGTAAGTTGACTAAGTTTTACCGCATACTGATGAACGGTATGGCATCGTAGAAAGTACGAACAAACATAAATTTTTATATAGTAGAAAATATTTTACTGTCTATAGACAGACCTGTAGTTGATAGGCGTTATTATAGCAGCTGATTTGTTTTTTTATAATACTAAAACTAAATGAACAGTTGACAATAAATTATTTTAGAAATTATGTTTTTATTTTCATTTTGTGTACTTAGTTTAATCTTAATAATTTTTTAGTTGAATGGTTAAGGGCTGTGATGGCTATCCGAGTTATGGCTATACGAGAGCTATCCGAGGAACCAGAGTACAAAACTAATCCAACTGTAGAGATGTGTATGGCACGGTGACGTAATATCCCCAAAACACTTTACCGCTGCATTGGAAAACTTTTTCAACCTACTGGACTGGAAAGGATACGGTATTAACGTTAATGTCATGTATGTCACTCACCTTCGATTTGCCGACAGTATAGTCCTTACGGCACAATCGCTGAAGGACCTACGCACTATGTTCAATGACCTCATTAGTGTCTCCCAACGGATAGGTGAACATGGACAAAACAAAAGTCATGTGTAATGTCCATGTCACACCTATGGCGGTGGTTTTTGGGAGCACTTAGCTGAAGTTGTTGATGAGTATTTTTATTGCGACAAATAGTCCGACTAGGTAAGTTCAACTTCGACCGACAGGTCAATCGACGGATTCAACACGGCTGGGCAGCGTTCGGGAGATTACAACACATCTTCTCGTCAGGAATACCTCAAAACTAGATTGTACAACCAATGCGTGTTGCCAGTGATGATACATGGATCTGAGATGAGGTCTTTTACTGCTGCCCGTATGAGGAAGCTCGAAGTCGCTCAACGAGCTATGAAGAGTGCTATGCTCAGTTGTTCAAGATTAGGAATGAGGACATCTGCAGCAGAACCAGAGTGACCGACATCGCCCAATGGATTAGTAAGCTGAAGTAGCAATTGACCGGCCATATAGCTCGAAGAACCGAACACCGATGGGGAAAAAAGGTTCTCGAGTGGCAGCCTCGTACTGGCATGTGAAGAGTAGGACGTTCCCCCACTAGATGGAGTCAAAACCTGGTAAGACATGCAGGAAGTTGATGGATGCAGGTAGCTCAGGACCGTGCTTTGAGACATTCCTGGGGCAGGCCCATGTTCAGCAGTGGATTTGTGAAGGGTTTTAATGATGATGAATGATAATGGCATCATATTAATATGATACATAAATAGAATGGACGTTACGGGTAGAGTCCATCTATCCATAGAGTCCATACTATTAATTTAGGTATAGGTAGGGTATAGAATTTTTATCGATATAATTTGGTACTCCGTCTTATCCCTAGTATTAGTTCCGTGGACGTGAACTTCTGCTGTCAGCGCCAAAATGGCGGAAATCAAATCGCTTCCAGTCCAGCGTACTTGTATATATAGAGGTCAGTGACACAAACTAATACCAGTACGTTTGCACTGAGAAACATCCAACACGTAATGTTTTGAAACAAAACGCATGAAATAAATCAGACAACATGTTTTGTTGATGTTGGCGTTCGAACTCACGAAAACTGTGTAAAATTTTCAACAGATATCAAGATTTGTTTTTAGCTGTG
Organism: Parnassius smintheus behrii; assembly: GCA_036936625.1. NCBI lineage: Eukaryota > Metazoa > Arthropoda > Insecta > Lepidoptera > Papilionidae > Parnassius > Parnassius smintheus. The sequence goes on along the minus strand of JAUPFT010000030.1, from coordinate 19,079,044 downwards.
TTCGCATTGAATACAACATAAACATTCTATTTGTTTATTTATAAATTTGTCAACGTTAGCGTTCGCACTGTTGTTTTTTTATATTTCGCGATTTGTTTTAAATCGTGTTTTTCTGTTATCCAATTTAGTTGTAAAACATCACAAAACATTATCAACCCTAGCGGAGACGAATGATAACTTTATACAAAATATATATGTGGTATCATCATCATCATCATTACAGCTCTTCACAAGTCCACTGCTGAACATAGGCCTCCCCCGAGGTATGCCACAAAGCACGGTCCTGACTCAGGACTCCTGAGCCACCTGCATCCATCGACTACCTGCATGTCTTACCAGGTCGTCACTCCATTTAGTGGGGGGTCGCCCTAAACTTCGCCTACAGGTACGAGTCTGCCACTCGAGAACCTTTTTCCCCAACGGTTGACGGTTCTGCGAGCTACATGGCCGGCCCATTGCCACTGCAGCTTACTAATCCATTGGGCTATATCGGTCACTCTGGTTCTATTGAGGATATTCTCATTTCTAAGTTTATCACGCAGAGAAACTCCGAGCATGGCCCTCTCCATAGCTCGCTGAGCGACGTTGAGCGTCCTCATACGGCCAGTAGTGAAGAACCACGTCTCGGTTCCGTAGGTCATCACTGGCAACACGCACTGGTTGTACAACTTAGTTTTCTGGTTTTGAGGTATACCTGACGAGAAGATGCGTCGTAATTTCCCGAACGCTGCCCAACCGAGTTGAATTCGTCGATTGACCTCTCGGTCGAAGTTGGACTTACCTAGTCGGACTATTTGTCCGAGGTAAACGAACTCGTCAACAATTTATTAATTATAATATCATTTAAAGAAAAAAAAGAAGTTATTATTATTTATTGCTAAATAAATTACGTTTTTATAATTATAAATTATTACAAATATAAATTATTATTGTTTTATTAGTTCACCATTTTGAAATGTTTCTTTTTGTCAATAATTAAAAAAATACTAAAACGGAAATTGACCTCATGATTGCATGAAAACCTGTCCAAAATGAGTAAACAAGATATAGTCAATGAGCTTCACAAAGCAGCAGGAAGAAGTTTTTCTCCTCAACATACGATTATTAAAGGAATAGATGATTTATGGCAAGCTGACCTGATTGATTTTCAAAAATATTCAACGTTTAATAAAGGATATAAATATGTTCTACTAGTAATCGATGCTCTATCAAAATACGTATGGGTTAGACCATTGAAAACGAAACATAAAAGTTGTGTCAAATATGCGATGCAAAGTTTATTATCTGAATCAAGACGAAAAGCTAAAAATTTACAAACAGATGTTGGTACAGAGTTTTATAATGATTCTTTTATAAATTTAATGAAAAACATAATATAAATCATTATTCCGCGTACTCCGTTAAGAAGGCCTCCATTGTATATCGAGTAATAAGAATTTTGAAAAACTCACCTTTACAAAATATTCAGTCCATGCTGACGATATTAATGGTTCAAAAATAATTAAGATTTTGTCTTAAAGTGGTAATAATACTTTACATCGCATTACGAAATTCAAGCCTATCAACGTTAATGATTCAAATACGATTTTAGCTATGTCAAACATCAAGAAGTCTTAAAAGCTTAAGATACGTCAAGGACCGGCGTTTTGCGTTGGCGATTACGTTCGTAAAAGCAAATACAAAGGAGATTTTTACAAAGGTTATACCCCTAATTGGTCTACAGAAATATTCCGTATCGTTAAAGTCACCCAAACCAATACTCAAACCCATCAAATAGAAGACAAACACGATCGTTACGAACTACAAAGAACTAAATTTCCAGACCTTTATCTTATTGAAAAAGTCATTAAAAGAAAAGGAAATAAGCTTTTAGTAAAATGGTTAGGTTTGAGTGATGAAGAAATAAATAGTTGGGTGGATAAAATTGAACTAGTGGTTTAGGTGTATAAATAACGTATTATTACTTAATACAAGGGCGGCACTGAAAATTTCGGGAATCAAGGAAGTGACACAACATTACTATTTAAAAATGTATTTATTGCTTTTCGAAGTATTCTCCGCGAAATTTGACACATTTTTCCATACGAAGGAACCAATTATTGAAGCAACCATTCCATTCGGAAGTTGGGGGTCTCCAAAATGGCCGTTTTGTAGGCGTCCACAGCTTCTTCGCAATTTATTTTTTATTTTAGGGAAAGTATAGAAATCATTAGGGCTTAGGTCGATGCTGTACGGCGGATGGTCTAATAATTCTATGTTTTCTTGCTGTAAAAACTCTTTTGTTCCGTGTGCGGTGTAAGAACTCGCATTGTCGTGATGGAGGATGAAGCGGCGGTTGCAGTTATCTTTACGGAGTTCAGAAACGACCTGTGGCAAACAAATGCTAGCATACCATTCTGCATTAACCGTTCTTTGTCCCTCAAGAGGAATAGCCGTAACATGGCCGGTTTTGGAGACAAACGTGGCCACCATTTTTTTTTGCAACACTCCGTGAACGAACAATTTTTGTTGCCTTTAACTCATTTTCGAACACCCAAACTCGTGACTGGTTTTTTGTTTCGTGTTCGTACGCGTATATCCAGGATTCGTCACCTGATACGATGTTGTATACAGCATTTGAGGATCCTGCGTGGAATCTTTCGAGAGTTCTGACGCACCAAGTAACGCGAGCCGCTTTTTGCTCTTCACAGAGCGAATCCGGTATCCATCGGGAAAACAACTTTTTTACACCTAATTGTTCATGCAAGATTATTTGTATTTGACTCATGCCAATGTCTAAAGTTGCCTGAATTTCGCGGTATGTCACATGTCGATCTTCCTCAATCAGCTTACGCACAGCATCAACGTTTTCTTGGGTGACTGCAGTTTTTGGACGACCTTGACGGGGATCATCACTGAGCTTGACACGTCCACGTTGAAATTCAGCAAACCAGCGATAAATTGTGGTTTTGGATGGGGCTTCATCACCAAATGCAGAAATCATCCGGTCAACACACTGTTTTTGTGTTAAACCACTTCGAAAGTCATAATAAATCATCACTCTTGAATTTTCTCGAGACAATTCCATTTTCTCAACGACTAAACAAGTTTGACAAAACCTTGTGACAAGACCGAGAATATTTTTTTAAATAAATAAATGGTATTCGATTTTTAAAACCAAGGAGTTATCAATCAAAAAGATTTTAATATGACAGGAACAGTGGAAATATTCCATTCCCGATACTTTTAGTGCAGCCTAGTATTTACGTTACCGAAAAAAATATGATAAATTTCAATTAAAGCCCGTCTACTTCGTGTATCCAAGCCAGTTTTAAAAGAAAATCTCATAAAGGCACACCCCTTCAGCTAAAAAAGAAGCTTACCAAGTCTAACAAAGAATTTATTAAGCTTGGCTTGATAAAATGAATATTTTAAACGTATCTCAACAAACATCGTACGATGAAAGCATTGAAAGTTTAGAGTACCATTCATACAAGCCATATGTAACTAGTTTTAACGAGAATGACGAAATACGTATTCCTATTAATCAGCAAGACCTGTACGTATTACCTTCACTCAGTAGTTTATATATCGAGGGAAATGTAAACGTTTATAAAAGCATCACAAAATAAAAGGTATCAAACGTACATTTTGTCAATAATCCCGTGCTATTTCTTTTTCAAGACATACGATATGAACATAATGGAGTAGAAATAGATAAAATTAAGAATGCTGGTGTCACTACTACAATAAAATCTTATCAAATGTGCACGAGTTTGGGGCTGGTCAACCGGCGGAACAAGCGATACTAGTGGTGGAGCATTTTCCGCGTCTATATATAGCGAACAAGATAGTAGGATTTGCAGAAGATTATGAAAAAATTATAATTAATTGTAAACATGAGCTAGTATTATTACGAAGCAATACGAATCTTAATGCGATCAAGTTAAATACGGGTGAAGTTGTAGAAGATATTATAATAAATAAAATTGTTTGGCGAGTTCCACACATCAAAGTATCAGATCGTGAAAGAATCAGCCTATTAAAACATTTAGAGAAAGATAGAGCTATTCCATTGGCATTCCGTTCCTGGGACATATATGAGTATCCATTGCTACCCAAAACACGTAAACATACTTGGTCTACAAAAACTTCATCCCAAATAGAGAAACCACGATTTGTGGTCATCGCCTTACAAACCAACCGCAAACATAACGCGAAATTATCAATGGCAGAGTTTGGTCATTGTCACGTACGAGATGTGAGAGTCTTTTTAAATTCATCATATTATCCTTATGAGGGGCTGAATGTCGGTTTTTCAGAAGATAAGTTTACTTTATTATACGATCAGTATGCGAGATTTCAACAGTCGTATCATGGACGCCGGTCAGAGCCGTTGATGGGTTTAAAGGAGTTCAGAAACGTGGCTCCATTATTTGTAATTTATTGTTCAAGACAACACGAAACTTTAAAAGGTTCGATCGATGTGAGAGTTGAAATCGAAACAGACCAAGAAATACCAGATCAGACAACCGCTTATTGCTTGATATTAAACGACTGTATATTCAAATACGAACCACTCAGTAATATCGTTAAGAAAATATCATGAATAATCAATACAATAATCGTTGATCTTCAGGGCTTCCAAATAGCAGAAATGAATTTATAGTAAAGGTGTTTGCTATAGCCACTCTAGAGTACACCAATATATTCCTAATTATACCTCCTTACCCATTCACTTTACTATCTCTTGAAGATAAAAAACAAATTGGCTGGATTGAAAAGCACAGAGGGTATCGATGGAGTGAGGGCTATGTTGATTATAGAGAGTTTCACAGAATTATAGACATATTTGAAAGATAAAAAGATGTGAAAAAATTTAATGGGTGCAAGATATTTGTGATGAAAATAATACTATCATATATATAAGTTGCTTAGGAGCCCAATTTAAATACTCTTTGTGAACTTTATTGTGAAGATACTTTACGGTATAACTGATTTACACATAAGAAAATATGTACGTTAAAAATGTTTATGTATTAAGAAATGGTGTTTTGAAAACAAAATGATTGTTTCATTTCCAATAAAATATACGTAAATAAACACTTTCTTCATCATTTCTTTTTTTCTTTCTTCACCTTTTAATTTAAACTACCTTTGTGTTCGAGAAGACGAAAAAAAATAGTTTCAGACCGCTAACGAATTAGTACTTATTATTAAAGTAACTGTTTTTTTGTACCATCTTGCATTTTTAACGATGAAATAGATTAGCCTTCATATTTTGTTGTTATATTATTGAACCATTTCTATTTGAGATCCCGAACGAAACGGTATTAGAAAGATAAAAAAAAAGCAGATCGAGAATTAGACTAAAAAGGGGCCCGAGAGCAAGTGACGCAGAAGCCCCAATTCTCACCTACTCGTATAACAATGACTTGCTTGATGGAATATGATTTCCTTTTTAGTATTTACTTTATAACTATCATTAGAATTGTTATTAATAATGATTAATTTTTATGGTGGCCACACTAACTTGATTGATTTACATAAAATAGCTAAAAATGCAAGATTCCAGAGCAGATATGAATTAAAAAGTATTAAGTGTTTCATAAAGCAGTGACTAGATGGCGGTAGAATAACCATCAATGAAATTTCTTAGACCATACAATAGCATGGGTTCTATTTCGGAACACACTGAACACAGCCAAACACAGCCATGCGTAGTATCCTCTTAGTAGTCTGTGAAACAGCCGTTATGCTGCTGCTTGGTGCTTGCTGTGACGGATGATTGTCTATGGAAGTGATCGCTCGCAATTATTGAATTGTAGTAAAATATTTAAAATTCTCTAAATAAAATAAATATTACAATTTTCGCATGATAGTGAATAAAGTTTATGTTTAATTATGGCGTTGGAGGGTGTGAAAAGTGAAAAAAGTGAGGAAAACAACGGTGTTGTGCCGAACGACAAGGCGAACGGGATTGACAACAAAAGTAAACAGGTACCAATGGAACACAAAAAAAAGATATTTTTGCATTTTCGTGATTATTCAAAAATTTATTTTTGTCCTTAGTTACCACAGTACTTTTTTGTTACTTAAATTACTTTGTAGAAAGCAGCTACAGTAATTTTATCGGAATATAGGTAGATGTCCAATTGCATATCGCGGCTAAATTTTCGCGCTGCTGTTTCAAGATATTGCGGATACGGAGAAACATGGATAAGGTTCATTGTGCAGCTGTATGACCTACTTTAATTACACTATGCCTGGAAAATCACTACTTGGTCTTTAAAATATTCTTTACGGGTCAATTGCGATTATTTTGGAGTTGTGTGTGTGTTATATAATTTTTTTGAGTTTATTAATAAGTCTATCTTTTAAAAGAGGATGAGGTTATGAAGATTAATTTCTCAATTTGTATAGGTAATATTATATATATATATATATATTTAATAATGTGTTGAAATACATAATATGTAATAAAAATAAAATAATTTAGTTGTTTTATTATTGAGAATTTTAGGACCGTACCCATGTTAAAAAATGTTTTAAATGTTGTTAATTTGCCTGAGAAATATATTAATCATAACCTGACAAAATTTTGTTGGATAATAGTGGAGAAAAGATGAAGTATTCATTATATTTATATTTCCATTCATAACATATTAATTTTATTTTGCTGTTTTCTTGTGATGATTTATTGCCTGAAATAATATTTATGAAGTAAATCCAGTTATTACTTAATATATACATAATTGAAATTATTCAATTCAATTCTCAGTGTTTACATTAAAATATTTTTTTTTGTATCTTAATTTTTTCCATAATGTTATATATTTCTTCCACAAAACCATCTTACGGGAATACACATCATCATTATCATTCCATCGCGAGAAAATAGGCATCCTCCACAGAATTTTATAAAGCACAGTTCTGACCACCTGTGTCCATCGGTTCCCTTCATGTCTGATGAGAGGTTATCACACTGTATAGCGGAGATTGCATAACACTGCTCATTGCAGCACAAAGCTGCCCTGCAAGAGGCTTCGCCCCCATCAATCAGTTTTTGAGCTATATGAGTGCCTTATTATCACTTAAGTCTATTGATTCACTATATCTAACTCTCTATCTATCTCTGGTTCTTCTGCAAATGTCCTCATATGGATTTTACCATGCAGTTGCAGAGCAATATCGAGCATAGCCCTATCTCTAACTCACTAAGTGACTTTGAACTTTCTTATATGGTCAGCAGTGAAGTACATTTCAATTCTGTCAAGATATTCTAAGTCATCACTAATTGTACAATTTTGTTTTACAATTCTGAGGTATATTTTTTTGGATGACTTAGTAGACATTGGAGTTGCATTACCTAATATTTTCTCTCAAGTTCACATACTGATCAACAACATCTGCTTCAAATTTTTTTGTCAAATCTCTATTAGAATGGCCAGTGAAATAAAATATAATAAAATTTCTTGAATATTAAATGCTCTTATGAATATCAAAATTGACCGATTTACAAAAAACACCAGCTCCGCAATAATATCCTCTGAATACAATTCCTTCTCAGAGAAAAACTAGCAAAATTCCCTAGGTTCTTAATTTTTATATGCAATTTTACAATTTCACTTTACTAGGTGATATGACTTCAATTTTGCCTCGGAGTCTGTCTGGGAACCACTCACTTACCCTTTTTGCAAATTGCAGTGCTGAGTTCTAGTCTTTTTGCCGTGTAGTGGCAGTTAAGAATATACACTACCCCATATCTTCCCGTGGGTGTCGTAAAAGGCGACAGAGGGAAACAGGCAGGAGATGGGCAGCAGAATCTACCTGATAGCAGCAACTGTATATAAAAAAACTGCGGTTGCCAACCCGCTCGCCAAGCGTGGCAACTATGGCAATATTCCCCCCATGCTAGTTACGAAGAAACGGCTCCCAGTCCCCGGCGGCCCCGCTATTTCTGGCTACGGTGGCGACCATGGTAACGGCGGGGCAGGGGGTGCTAAGAATCTCCGGTGAAGGTTCGGTTGCCACCTACGACGACTCGACCTGGCAACATATAACGCACGCACCCTGCGGACTGACGAGAAGATCCTGGAGTTGGAAGAAAAGATAGACAAGTTGCGATGGAATATTATAGGATTATCCGAGGTCCGAAGAGAGGGGGAGGACACGATGATTCTCGAATCCGGCAACTTGTTCTATCACCGGGAGGGCGACCATCTGTCCCAAGGAGTTGTTGGATTTATATGTTGTAAAGATTAGGAGTGTGTCAACGAGGGTTACGTACCTTATACTCAGAATCTCCAAACGGTATTCGCTGAAGGTCATACAGGTTTACGCACCAACGTCGGAACATCCCTATGAGGAGGTGGAGGAAATGTATGAGGATATTTCTAGAGACATGAATTCCTCCAAAACTCACTATACGGTGTTAATGGGAGACTTCAAAACTGGACACAAGAAAGAATGGTGAGCTGAAAGTAGGGAAATTTGGGATAGGGCAGCGGAACCCCAGGGCCAGCAGCTGGCCGACTTCATGGAGAAAGAGGGACTCTTTATGATGAACTCTTTCTTCCAGAAGCGACCCCACAGAAAGTGGACTTGGTCGAGCCCTGACGGTTCGACAAAAAATGAGATAGATTCATTATGACGACTAGACGGCGACTATTCTGTGATGTCTCAGTGATCGCAAGGGTGAAAACTGGCAGCGACCACCGAATGGTTAGAGGCACACTGAACCTAAATGTTAAGGTGGAGAGGTCTCGTCTAATGAAGTCAACGCTCCTTCCCCGTGCTCTAATCCAAAATCCCGAAACTCTTCAGCTCGAGTTACAAAACCGCTATCAGTGCCTAAAAGATTGCAATGCAGTGGATGATTTGAAAGAAAAGCTCGTGGAAACTGTCCAAGCGGTCGGAGCTAAGTTCTGCAAGACCCGCCGCAGAAGAACACAAAAACTCTCTGATCACACTCTTAATCTCATGGTTGTTAGACGGGAGATGTGGCTGCAATCGTCAGCGGATTTGACAGCATGGAGACTATCAGACTGCAGAGAGGTGTTAGACATGATGACGTTATGTCCCCGAAACTCTTCACCGCTGCATTGGAAGATGTTTTCAAGCTACTGGACTGGAAAGGATACGGTATTAACATCAATGGCGAGCACATCACTCACCTTCGATTTGCCGACGATATAGTCTTTATGATAGAATCGCTGGAGGACCTTAGCACCATGCTCAATGACCTCAATGGTGTCTCCCAACGGATAGGTATTAAGATGAACATGGACAAATATAAGATCATGTTTAATGTCCATGTCATACCTATTCCGGTAGTTGTTGTGAGCACTATACGCGAAGTTGTTGACGAGTACGTTTACCTGGGACAAATAGTCCGACTAGGTAGGTCCAACTTCGACCGAGAGGTCAATTGACGGATTCAACTCAGCTGTGCAGTGTTCGGAAAATTACGACACATCTTCTCGTCAGGTATATCTCAAACTCTGAAAACTAGATTGTACAACCAGTGCGTGTTGCCAGTGATGACCTATGAAACTGAGACGTGGTCTTTCACTGTTGACCGTATGAGAACGCGCAAGGTCGCTCAGCGAGCTATGGAGAGAGCTATGCTCGGGGTTTCTGCGTGATAAACTCAGAAATGAGGATATCCGTGGTAGAACCAGAGTGACCGACATAGCCCAACCGATTAGTAAGCTGAAGCGGCAATGGCTGGCCATATAGCTCGAAGAACCGATAACCGATGGGGAAAAAAGGTTCTCGAGGGGCAGTCTCGTACCGGTTGGCCTAGTGTATGGCGACTCCCCTCTATGGGATGGAGTTAAGACCTGGTAAGACATGCAGGAAATCGATGGATGCTGGTGGCTCAAAACCGTGCTCTGTGACGTTACTTGAGGGAGGCCTATGTTCAGCAGTGGACTAGTGAAGGGCTGTAATGATGATGGTGATGAGTTCTAGTCTGGAGACGAACGGTATAGAGAGCCAGTATTACTACAGGATGTGAGGTGTTTTCATGTTAGTCCTCACAGGTGATAATGTGTTCGTAGCCTTCTTTGAAGTTAGTCACTTCTGTTTTATAAATAAATAAATAGTAAAAAACATTTTTTGTAACAACCTTTTATTTGAATACCCTAAAAAGAAGAAAATAAACTTCAAATTATATCAAACCCATAAATTAATAAATTACACAATTTATTATGATGTAAAAAAAGCTTGTCGCGATATTTACCAATTTTATAATAAACATAGTATTTTTTCTAAGAATTACTTATACCATGATTAAGTTAATTATTGTATTCTTGTACGTGTATGTACACAGGTTATGTAATCTTGCAATGAACTTTTATATCATATAAATGCTGTCATGTAATAAATAGATGGGTTTTATTGAATTTAAATTTTATTTTCTTCTTTTTAAAGCATTTAAAAAAGTATGTTATTATAAATGTTTTTTTACTATTCATTTATTTTTATTTTTAGTTAGGTGTCGCTTTACGTGTTTCTAATTTTCTTAATGCATTATTATTGCATTGTCGTTTTCCTGTTCATTTAGTATATTCTAATTCTTCAATAAGGAGATGTCATTTTATTTTATTTTTCACTGCAAACCCTTCATTTGATACACTTATCATAGGAGTGCTTAAAAACAACTGGTTTGCTATGTTGGGCGGTTCGCCATATTGAATTTAGAGTAACGTCATTTTAGTTTTCGTAGTATTCTTTTCAGCAAACCCTTAGATTTCATATCCATATCATGCATAAACATAACCAGTCGCCTCGGACGTTCCGCCGTAGTGGATTTAGAGAAACGTCATTTTAGTTTTCATATTCTTCTCAGCAAACCTTTTCATTTCATATCAATATCATGGGAGTGCATTAAAATAAATAGTCTGCCATGTGAGACGGTCCGCCATATTACATTTAGATTTTAGAGTACGTCATTTTATTTTTCGTATTCTTCTCAGCAAACACTTGCATTTGATACACATATCATAGGAATGTATAAAAAATAACTAGTCCCCCATGTTGGGTGGTTCGCCATATTGGATTTGGAATGATGTCACTATGCAAGTCATGCATTGTCATCAACTGAAATAAACGAAATTTTGTAGAAAATTACAATTTCTACAAAATTTCATTATACAAAATCAGCTCAATCAGTTAAGGATAACAGCTTCAAAGTTCAGTAGCAAGATTTGACCTTATTTTTTTACTATGTGCGAGCAGCTATGCAGGTCTAGAGAGTGAGACCAGTATCACTGCGACCTAAAAGATCTATTCAAGCTAGTTAGTCGGCAAGTTCATTGCCTACAATACCCGAGTGACCCGGAACCCATCTTAAGAGGGAAGAGTAAGTCAGCTCAAATTCTAATTTCGCCCCCACTTCCCCGCGCGTCGTATGCTATGTACCGATATGTTTGTAATCACTAATACTGTAAGTAGAAAGGTCGTTAGACACTTATTTCATTAGGTTTATCATATTTATGCCTGTTTCTTAACGCCAAGCCAGCCGCTTCTTATTTTTATCACGGTTATTTCCCATTTTAATTTTACGTCGTACTGTTGCGTAATGTATATTCTGATAGTAAGCGACACAACCTCCGCCTTTAAAGGCCGAAGCGAAGTGACCGTGCGGCCGGAATCACGCGTCAAGAGGCCGATAGTTTAGGTAATTTCTTTTTACAGTGAAAATAATGGTATTTTAAAAAAAGTAAATAACATAAGCACTGCTTTATAGTTAGTTCAGTTAGTATGCAAAGTTTCATGATCTTATTTAAAGTATTTTATGAATAACAGCGGTTTATTGTTTATTTTAGAGGTAACTTTGGATTTTTTTTCTATCGAGAAAATTTTACGAAGTCGTGTTTTCGTCTAACATAATCACTAACATTAATCCTCAACTTTACCATATATTTATTTCAAAATTAATGCTGCAATATTTTCGGCATAACGAAGGATCTTGTTAAGCCATTTGACATTATATTTCCCCTTAAAACGACCCTGTTTTCACATCCCAGAGCGTTTAGACCGTTCACGTAGTCTCCAACTAGCTTCGAGTTCACTAAGTTTGATCTCAGCGCTAGTAGTGCTGCTTGACTATCAGAGTTTATATAAATTATATGGTTTACGTATATTTTTTGCAGATTGATTTCTGCAATAGTATGATATGGCAAGGATGTAGAACGACGAGTGAACGCGGGAAATTGAGTAAATGGGGCCCTGCACACTATTGTGAAGAGTCAAAATGTGTCGAAAAAGGCACGTATGGCAATTCACAATGCTGTGTTGGTCCCTACTTTAACGTATGTTAGTGAAAGTTGGGTGTGGCAGAAGAAGCACGAGAGTAAAAAGAACGCAGTAGAAATGCGGTCGTTAAGGAGTATGTTAGGGCTGAATCTGAATGACAGGGTGAGAAATTGTGTGAAGAGTGACAAAGAATATTTATGTTGCAGAAGTGAATGGCAGAGTCGGAAAGGAACGGCCTAGGCGAAAATTTATCGACCAAATTGGCGATTTATTGAAAACGGGCCAAATTAGGAGTACCCTTAACCGACGAGCATGTATGCGAAGGTATATGGATGTGAAGGAGGCGAGAGAGGTGTGTCAGGATCGTGCCAAATGGAAGTCTGTAGTCTCTGCCTACCCCTCTGGGTGACAGACGTGAGTGTTTATGTATTATGTTATGTATGATTTCTGCACACTGAAGTATGGCGAAAATTTCTGCCTAGAAGATTGAGATGAAGTTTGAATTTGGGGCAGTCCCCATAAATTTCAAATTCTACGTCGAGGCCCATTGTTGATCTTGTTGTTGTTGACCTCACAGATGACCTGGCCATTCAGCCAGTCTTCTCTGGAGGGTACTTCCACAAAATACTTTTTATTTCAAGTATATAGGTGACGCATGATATCTGAGATCATGCATAAGACCGGTGTTTTCTTAATTGAGTTAGAGAGCATGTATCTTAATCTATAGGAAAGCAAGCTCAAACAGTTCTGGGCGTTTATCGTATACAAACTAGCCCTCGCCTCCTTGTCTAGATAAAGGTCAAGGGGTGTTAGACATAGAAGTGCACTAAGAGCCTCTCCAAGTGATGATCGCATTCTTACCTACGCCTCCACTGCCTGGTGTAATAAGGCCATTACTAAAAGACGACTGCAGACACACTAAATAGTCTACAAAGGACTGCCTGCTTAATGGCAACTGGAGGTGGAGGCGTAGGTAAGAATCGGCCTCACTATGCTGCTGTACAGCCATAAGATCATATTGGGACACAAACCCCAGTCGTTCACGACCATGCGACTGCACGTACCTAAAGCAATTTTAGCCTTATGACATACGTTGCCAAGGTGAAAGTAAAAAGATTGTTACGCCCAAGTACTTAACTTCAGTGGAGAATAGTACTTCTTTACCATTAAGTTTTGTTGTGACTAATTTGTCCAACCGTCTCTTTTTGCTAAAGGGTATTATAACAGTTTTATCACCATTAACTCATAAATTGTAATACCTACACCAATTATTTATGGTGTTTAGGGCTCCTCATACGATTAATGATAATGTACTTCGGCAAAAACTTCTCGCAATGATCACAAGATCATCAGCATAACTTAGTGTATCAATGCGAATGTCTGCCATCTTATACAATAATAGGTCAACCGTAAGAGTCCAAAGAAGGAGTGACAAAGCACCTCCTTATGGACAGCCTCTTGTAGTTGCAACCTCAATCAACGTTTGAAACAGCGCTATTTTTGCTTTTCTATTTGAGAGCATCGACTTCACCTACCTGATGGTTGTGGGGTCAACATTTTTAGATGTCAGGTCCTCAACCAGCAGTGATGTGAAGCTACTGTCGAAGGTGCCCTCAATATCTAGAAAGGCACAAAGAGCTATTTTGTATCCTCCAGCGCTTTTTCGACTCAATAACACTGATCATGGCTGGAAACAGCCAGAATTGTCTCTACGGTAAGCATACTGGTTGTAATGTATGGGCCTCGTAGTTAGAGCTACATCCCTAATATATCTATCTATAACTTTTTCCAATATCTGAACAAGAAAGGCAGATAGCCTTATAAGTCTAAAGGACTATGTAGGTATACCTATACAATGTAAAAATGTGAGAATGAGGAGTAGATTAACCCCGCAGAAGATTTGACCCTAAAAACATACCTTAAATTTAAATAAGAGCTTTTGAAAAAAACTTAAATTTAATATTTTTTTAATGTCAATTTTAGGAATACAATATTATCAGGCTTTCGATTAGCGCAACAGCATGAAGGGGACAGAACATTGACTTCATTAGGGGTGAACTTTCCAACTTAATGCTAATGTTCAGTATGCCTCTCTAAAATTGTTGTTTGATCGCTACAAGTTTTTACATCCGGGATCACCGAGACACGACTGAACAGTTGCCGTCTAGTCGTCATAATCAGTTTAATCTCATTTTTGTCGAACAGTCGTAGGTAGACCAAGTCCATTCCTTATGGGACCGATTAAGTAAGAAAGAGTTCTTCATAAAGAATACATCCTACTTCATGAAGTTTCCCAGCAGTGTGCCTCTGGGTTTCATTACTCTATTCTAAATTTCCTTACTTGCAGCTAATCATTCTCTCTTGTGCCTTTTGTGTTGGTCTTTCATTAAGACCGTATAGTGCTTTCCAGAGGAATGCGAGGCTCTCTATATATACTTAATACTTTTCTTTCACCTCCTTACGGTGCGTAAACCCGTATGACCTATTATAACATTTCATACAGTTTGGTGATTCTGAGTAGGTATAATAAATATACGTAACCCGCTCCCGTGTACAACACACTCCCAATTTTCACAACACGATAAATCCGGAGACTCTTCGGAACTTGTTCTGTCATCGAAAAGCCGATACAGATGGTCGTAGAATAAGATTCGAGGATTACCGCGTTCTACCCCTTTCTTTGGACCTCAGATAAAAGTAAATTATCCCAGCGTTTGTACGTCTCTTCTACCAGCTTCAAGATTTTCTCGTAAGTCATTATTCAAACTTTAAATGGTCGAGTCTTCGAAGGTGACAATCGATCCTCTGATGATTCGTAGCACCTATGTATCTGAAGACTCGTAGTCTATGGTTGCCACAGTAGCTGTAAATAGTGGGGTAGCCGGGGACTGGAGCCTTTTCTTTTTTGCCATAGTTGCCACGTTCGGCAAACGGTTTAGCCACCGAAATCGCAGCAGCAGCAACATCCTCCTAATAACCATATTGTTATTAGGTGGATGCTGCTACTCATATTCTGGTTTGTTTCTCTCCCTCGTCTACTATTATGACGTCGTAACTATTATGAGCAGCTATTTATGCTGCTACTTCAAATTCTTACTGCAGCCACAATACAGCCGCAGTGTGGCTTTACCTCATATTTATCTTCAAGTGGTGAAAACATTTTGAAGTTCTGTTGTCCATAAATAGTTTTAGAACGATTCAAGAGTAGACAAGATATTACTGTGTCTTGGCTATTATGGTTCTCTCAATTAGACAAACGCTCTCATATAGAAACTGGGTCTTAAACTTGGTGTACGAAGTTTTAGTCACTTAGCCTAATATTTCTAGACAAGTGCCAAATAGGCCAATTCAATTGACCTGTTAAAATGTTCAATCAACCTTTGTGACACTATTGCACATAATATAATAGTATGTTAATAAAGTACAATTGCCTATTTAATTACATCATAAATGTATTATTGAACAATTTTATGCTTATCATAAATATTGTTGCAAAAATTGCACTTTAAAGTCTTTTATTAATTTTGATTTCATAGATTTGCCGCCACTATAGATAATTTACATTTACACTTAAAATCTTAATCGTAATCATTTGATTTAAAAAATCTGATATAAACAGCTCTACCTTTGTCCAACTTCATTAAAAGTAAAGAATTAACATACAACCTGTTGCGGTGCCCTTTTTTGCCCGCGCAACTGCTGACTGCAATGAGTTGCAGCACTAAAGGCGGCGGGTTCGAATCCCGCACGGATCGATTATTTGTAGCCCATATAAATACTTCTTTCGTGCGGGACAAGTATTGGTATGGCCTACAAAGGATTGTTCCGGGTATGGATGCTTATCCTTGTGAAATGATTTATAGAACTCTCTAAAATTTCGTCGTAATCGGATGAATGCTATAGAAACGCATAGAAACGAACAATTAAATTGTTTTATGATAAACCTTCGCAGCGTAACAATTTATAAAAGCTTCTTGGTTATGGGAGGCTTGGTATAGAACGAATACGAGACAAATAAATAAACATTTATTTTTATGTTAAATATATTCGTAATATAATTGGCCGTAATTACCCAAAAACGATTTTTTTATTGAGGTAGGGGTAAAAAAGATCATTACCAACATAAACATCGACCCTTGACTAAGAAACAAAACGTTGATGCAGTGTCACCTTTGAGGGTTAAGAAGTAAGATGCCTTGCCGGCTTGACGATGTCCTCTTGCCAGTAAAGAGGGTCTTTGTTTCCCCTATGAAAGTAAGTAACTTTTAGCTTTTTGATTATAATCTAAGCACTCGGCAGTGTAGCAGTTAATTTCGGAAAAGTAAACAGCCACGTACCAACAGTGTTTGAACAATTTTAAGCCACTTTCGAAGCCCCCATAACTCGAAAACTACATTTACATATAATGATTTCTTATATTTACGCGAACACTCCACATTGAAATAATACTAGTTTTTACGGAATTTATCGCGTATATTTAACTTTTTTACCCGACGTTTCGAGAGCTTTACAGCACCCATGGTCACGGGAAGGACTGAGATGTTCAACGTCCAGCTGTCATAGTTAACCGCGGTTACCATAGATGTAGATCGGAACAAAAGTTAAAATTTTAATCTATGGTAACCGCGGTTAACTATGACAGCTGGACGTTGAACATCTCAGTCCTTCCCGTGACCATGGGTGCTGTAAAGCTCTCGAAACGTCGGGTAAAAAAGTTAAATATACGCGATAAATTCCGTAAAAACTAGTATTATTTCAATACATTTACATACTTGTAAAAGGGCATACCCAGGAGGGACTTTTTGAATACCTAGAATCTCAAATTTCATTAGTGAACCTATTATAGTTTTTGCGTTATTGAAGTCCAAAGAGTTCCATTGTATCGCTCACTGTTACACTTAAGTTTTTTATGAGTACTCCTCAAATACTGAAGCACTTCTATGGTACATAAAATGGCACCCAGGTAGATCATTAGGCGTATACAAAGGAAAAAATCTGAATATTGCAAATTATCGAAATTCAGTACCGACAAAGTTATTTGTGAATTAAAAATTCTTTTAATTTAACATTAAAACAGAAAACATAAGCGAAAGACTTAATAAGAAACAATGAGGGTCATATATTTATTTGGATTGATAAAAGGATAAAAACTTTTTTCCAAAAATGATATCTCATTAATAAAAAAACAGCTCGATGCTGTTGTTTCGGTATGGTGAGGGCCGGAGAACCGGAGATAATTTTTACTGGAAACGAGGGGATCAAAATTCATTGCCACACCTGCGGACTGAGATACAATGGCATCTTAGTACTCAGGAGTGGCAATGAATTTTGATTCTTTATCGAAGATAGATGTAGATGTTTTTAGGCCATAGCATACTTTTACCATCTGGTGGACTGTGAGCTCATTTCTCACCCTTGTTCTATAAAAAAAAAACAAATGTGAAAAGGGGGCCAATATAATTATAGAGGGCTAGTATGGGGAGCGAGGGGCTTGTTGTAACAGTTTTCATTAAAACTAATATATCTTGAGATCTATTGATTAAATTTCTACTAAATAAAGATGAATGGATACTGTAACTCTTCCTCTACCAAATCAAGTAAAAATAATACCATAACTGTTGGTCATTATTTTACAATCAATTATTTTCTAGAAGAAGTGCGGTGTTACAACTTACCTCGTGCTTGGGGCAAGTTGTAACGTCTACCGGGGCAAGTGTAACGACAAAAAAAACGACAATAATACCTCTAATCATTTATTCTTTGTTTATTTTTAACAAAATTGACATCTTTCTTAGGTAAGTAAAATGTAATTCTTATCAAAAATCAACTCAAATACACTTTTTTAGTACTCAACACTTAAAAATTAAGTAATTAACAGTTTTATTTAGTCAAACACCTCTTATAATCATCACGGCCCTTTTAAATTACAGTAAGCAATTAAATTTATTAATTAATTTATATCTAATTACCTTTGGCTTTTCCCTTCCCCTTCCCCTTTCCTTTAATTTTATTATATTTTTTCTTCTTTTTTTCCTCACATTCCTTTTGTAAAGCCTCCTTTTCAGGAGTGTCCGTCAATACTGTAGATTTTCTTTTGCGTCTGCTATTTGTATTAGTTTTTCTTGGTAGCGCCTTTGGTAAAGGTCTAATCTTCGATGCCGAGAAAGTTTTTTGTAAACTTTCATTATTCTTCTTTTTCTTTATGTATCTATAAAGAGAGACGTGACATAATCTGAAAGTCTGACTAGCTTTCCGGATAATGCATTTTTTTTCTAAAACTTCAGCTGCCGCTTACTCACTTCTAGGCTTTGTGTTGACCGCTCTGACTTTCTTTACTACACCCTCATTCTAAAACAAAGGAAAAAAGCAGGTATCTACATCATAACTTGGGGCATGTTGTAACACGTTACAACAAGCCCCGGGATTTTGTTACAACTAATCCTATGGTATGATTTTCAACATTTATCGGGATAACTATTTAAACAATTTAGCAATCATAAAAACTGTTACACATTATCAGAGATAGATAAATTTGAATGGAAATAAGATATAGAAAATTTGAAATTAGTCGATATTAAAATCGCAAACCGAACTTTTAGGACAGTACAATTTTATATTACCTGGCAGAAATGAAGCGCGTGCACACTTCTGCTCACTGCGCGGGCCGGTGGGACACTGGCTACGGTAACATGATGCGGCGCGGTTTATAGGTCAAATCCAGTCAAAGATATACGTTATTAGCGTTTAAGATCTTAGTGAAAAGAGCCTGTTACTACTTACCCCTGTTACAAAAAGCCCCTAGCTCCCCAAATTACAGACTGTGAAGCATTTCATCTTAGTCGTAAGAGGTGACAACACATCTATAGGCTCCTTTGTTTGAAGTTTGCCGCAGGTGTTCTTGAACTGCAGTAGCCATCCAATTCATCAAGTCCATCCAATCCATTCACCAATTAACAAGTGAACTGTTATTTCTTTTGTCAACTGTAGTTGGATTAAAAAGCAACCTACAAGAAGGCTGGAGTTTTACTACACGCGAATTGAGATACTGGGCCGGTGATTTCCGTGATTCTTAGCCCGTATTGACGTGTACATTTATCGAATATATATTTTTTACAAGATATTCTTTTACCAAAGAGTGCCTAGTAAAAACCAAGTTAATATGTGCCATTTTCCGTAATCGAACTTTGAAGTATATACCTATAGTAAAATTTTAGAACTTGCTAAGTGGTAGTACGTAGTACTATTATTTATTCTGTGGTGGTAGAGCCATGCTGGAGCTATATTACTGGTATAGTTGTAGCACGAATGGGTCGGCTCGACCGCGGAAGGTCCACACTCTCACAGAATACCAGCGTCAAATAGCAGCTTAACGCTGCTGTGAGTTTCGTGAGTGTAGAAAACCGGAGACCCTTTTCACTGGAAACGAGGCACTCCATCTTAGTCCTCACGGGTGACAACGCATCTGCATTTTGATTCGTTATCGAGGATAGATGTAGATGTCTATGGGCCATAGCAACCAGTTACCATCAGGTGGACTGTGTGCTCGTTTCCCACCTTTATATAAAAAAAAACTTCCACCTTCCCTGAGCTATACGAGGAATAATATCATACTCAATACCTCGGTCAAGGACGTTTTATTATTACGATTATTTCATTATGGTAAGTGATTCTTGCAAGGCGCGGCGCGGTCGTACCCATTGCGGCGGTTTATTATGTTCAAAATTCGTTGTGTTACAGCTCTTAGTGTTGGAGCTACGGCTGTGGTTTAGGTTATATGAATTTTCTAAGGTTGCCAGGTAATACAATAAGTTTTTAAAATTTATATATTTATTAATAAAGTTTAACGTTATAATTAGTAACATTTATTTCATTAAATCATCTGAAAAAGTTGGAGGCGCTTACCTTGGCGAAAAATTGGTGTAGCGATCCGTGCACCCATTGGGGAGTGGGGGGGGGGGGTAAGCAACCATGGTGCGTTACGCTTTTTACCTACTTTGTATATTATAATAATTTCCGGGGTCATACTTTTTTTTTTTTTTTTTTTTTTTTTTTTTTTATAGAAGAGGGGGCAAACGAGCATGCGGCTCACCTGATGTTAAGTGACTACCGCCGCCCATGATCAACCGCAACACCAGGAGAATTGCGGGTGCGTTGCCGGCCCTTTAGAAAAGAGTAAGCTCTTTTCTTGAAGGTCCCCAGGTCGTATCGGTCCGGAAAAATCGCCGGTGGTAAACTATTCCACAGAGAGGTTGTACGTGGAAGAAAACTCCTTGTGAAACGTACAGTGGTGGACCGCCAAGCATCCAGATGGTGTGGATGGTATCGGGACGTTTGCCGTGTAGTGCGTTCACGAAATTTGGCGGCTGGGATTAATCCGAACAATTCCTCAGAGCACTCCTCGTGATAGATGCGATAAAATACGCAAAGAGATGCAACATCTCTTCGCAGCGCCAGTGAGTCGAGCCGATCGGAAAGCACTCGGTCGTCGACGATTCGAGTCGCTCTGCGCTGGATGCGGTCAAGTGGAAGGAGCTGGTACTGGGGAGCCCCAGCCCAGAGATGGGAACAGTATTCCATGTGCGGCCGAACCTGCGCCTTGTAAAGTTGCAGGCGGTGTGCCGGCATGAAATACTGTCCCGCTCTGCTGAGCACGCCAAGCTTTTTAGAGGCCAATTTGGCCTTCCCTTCCAAGTGACCACGAAACTGCACGTCACTCGATATGTCGACGCCGAGGATTCCGATACTGGCTGAGGCAACAAGGGGAGTGCCTTGAAACTGAGGGGATACGACAAAGGGGTTCTTTTTAGCGGTTAACGCGCAAACTTGTGTCTTCTGGGGGTTAAACTGGACTAGATTTAGTCGTCCCCAATCCGAGACTCTGTTCAGCAAAGACTCTACTTCTGACACAAGTTTGTCATACTAACTTCATCTCAACCTATTATCGCTGATATTTCTTGTAGGTGCTTTCGTATTTTTGACTAACAAAAGATAACAAACTCCAAGTCCCCCGGTACATCTGTGAAGTTGCTGGGCGCACGGGTTGGTCGGTTGGAAATTAAGATACATTTCAGAAAAAAGGTAAATCTATGACTGGCATAAAACAGCGATAACCGTTCTAATTGTAAGCTTTTTATGCTATGAAATGATTTTGCAAAATGAAAGTTAAACAAGAAATTACCCATTTACTAGTTCTGCAGCATATTTTTTATTAGCCACAATGTGAATTTAGTACAGAATCTTTTTAACTATGATCGTACTGAAGACGAAGTTTTCGTTTCGTTGCCGTCGCCGTCGTCGGTGTCAAGATGCTGGTTTTTCCAGAGGTAAAGTATAGTCCTTAATTTTTTGGCGCTATGGCTTGGAGAAACTATACTACAATAAGTTTCAGTTCTATTTTCAAAGCATAAAAGGATCGCTTGCAGTGTTAGAGACTGTTGTCGGTTTTTACTGGGTGTTAGGCTGTTATGGCATGTCTGAAAAAAATCCTCGAAACTATTTCTGTATAAGTATTATGACACTCACTGTCATGGTTTGGTTTAGATGGTACTGGTATAATTGAAGATTATGGGGAATTCTTAGTCTTTTTTATTTAAATTAAGCTGCAGGTGATCATTGTTTACTGTAAAGAACACCCTAATCGCAAAGCATGTGGCCTGTATTTGAGGTTGTCAGATTATAAACGTTTAAGTCTGTTTTATATTAACATTAACTGTTATCAATTTTTTCGTGTGATCATTAATATCAAAGGCGACCGTCTCTTCAGTATTGAGATTAAAATGTATTGAAGCGGATATAATGCCCATCCTTTAATCAATTAAGCTCAAGACCCACAGGCCACAGGCGACGCTTGAACTCATGGCAAAGTGACATAATGTGTTCTCGGAATCTGATATTTCTAGTTCGGAGCCTTTGTAAGACGTAGTTTTATTTTGGTCACAAGAATTTTTATTAATTTATGAATTTGTAGCTTCCTGCTGCACTTCAATTCCCTTCGCTCATGTAGGGGTTATAAATTTACATTTAGCTAGTTAACTACGCTATACTTATCGGTAAGTAATATAAGTTATATATCGATCATTTTACATTCATTCATTTATTTATATATATTTAAAAAAATATGATATATTTCTCAACTAGATAGATAATGTGTAAATTTTAAATTTTTTATATTAGAAAAATATGTTAGGTCAAAATAATAATTATTATTATTTATAATATGATCTTTATATTTAAAGCTTTGATGAAAATTTTTGATGAAAAGAGCATTTTAAGTTTCTCAGAAATACAACCAATTTTGAAGAAAATTGTCTTTTAGCTTATTATCCTGTTGCATATTGTTTGCTCAAAATTATTATGTAGTCGGAGATTCGTACAATTTATATTACAAGCCATGAACGATTTGAAGACACGAATTTAGAATACCAATTGGTTTATTGGAGTCGTAACGGAATTGTTACTACAAACCAATCTATTGTAGAACCATTGTCGACCATTTGATGCGTGATTGTATTGAGCGTTGAATTTGTTTTGTGTTTGATTAATATGTTACATAGATTTTAATCTACCTAAAACAAGATCTTGTTTTGTCTTGAAAGGGTTAAGGAATTAAGTTATTTTTAATAACTGTTTACCTACATGAAACAGTTTCCTCACGTTAAATGATTTACTTTGTATCAGGAGTTAGTTGATTTACTTACTTTACTTACTTTTAACTCCTTCCTACTCTTTCTTTTACTATTATATGATTTCACGTTTTCTGTATAAGTATTCAGTCTAATGCCTCCTACAGTTTGTCAACCGTTACACGTTATTGCTGGAATAATATCTCTCCCATCGCATGGAGAATTTACCGTAATTGCTATGCTGGACGGGTGACTTGTTGTCGCAGCACGAGTAATTTTATTACATCTTGCATGTTACGATACGGATAAACCGACATCTTTTGTAGAGCATGTGGTCTTTCTTGCATTTCTTCATATTTTATACTCACAAGACGACATGGCGAATTATTGAATGAATTGAATCACGCCGTCACTCTACGGCTACTATGATTATTTATATGTAATATTATATATCACCAAAAAAGTTATCAGATCTCACGTAGAGCCAAGCTTCTAACTCTACACGCCCTAACTCTACAAGCCCTAACTTCACAAACTCTACACCTTAGTCAAAATATGTGACTTGGTCGTTTCGTTTCTACCGGCTGCCGATGCTGTAGATGACGATTGCTGGTGGGGTGGACTACTGCTGCTAGTGATGCTGCCTGCTATTATTCTTCTTTAACTTTTTTCTTCAATAGAACTATTATATTACAAAAAGTAATGAGCAGTGAGTAAAAATTTTCACCTTACGCCTATGTGACATCTATATGTGGCAGCGATATACTGTATATCATATCATATAATATAGTATATCATAATAGTATATTTTTATTTCATAAAGCTTTTAACACTTCATAAAGTCGGGAGTGGATTTTAGCTCCTTTAATCTCTATCGTATATATAAAAATCAATTGCTATTTGCTATTCGTTAGCCTCGCTAAAACTCGAAAACGGTTAGAACGATTTTAATTAATTTTATTGTGTGTATTTAAGTGGGACCCTGGATGGTTTAAAAACTCTGTTGGATACTTTAGGTGGCGCTGTTGTTGAGATCCAGAAATAACACAAACACAAAAACAAAATTTGCATTAAGAATATATGTACCTATATTCTTAATGCAAACTTTAAAAAAATAGCAGCTCTCATAATTTTGTTCTTCATCGAGTAAATCTTCGAATGAGTATCAATAACACAACCAAATTATGTATGGTCACGCCTCAGGCACTTACTTGTCAAATTTAGTTTTTGATTCCTTTGAACCGTACTTGTCGTGTTTTATTGTGATGAAGTTTCTTTGCTATTGATTTACATAACAGTGGTTCCATTACAAACTAATTTCAATTCGAATACATGAGAGAGCATAATGTATTCAATTACATTATTGGGGAACGCGAAGGTCAGAGTAGGTCACAATGTCACCGGAAATATATGAAAAGGTACAATTGTGGTAGATTTGAGATCAATCGGAAGCTTTATTTAACATAAATAAATAAATAATAATAAATAAATAAGCCTTTTATTTCTCATTTTTCATGCTGTTGTCTCATATCATGTACGATAGATATTATATGTTTACATGCAACAATAATAAACAAATCACAACATATTAACAAATCATTTACATAATTAATTCATATTTAGTTACATAATTAATTTGAATTTGTAATTTTTAATGTTTAATATAATTTAAAAATTTAAAAATGTATTTTACATTATTTAACATATCGTTATGGTAAATCACGGGAAGTAACAATAAAGTATTAGTTTCCTGTCCTGTATCCTTTATTTCAGAATTACCAATGTATTGTCTGTGCTCGAAAATTAGCCAAGACAACATCATCATTAGTGTCAATATCAATAATACTTTAGTCTTTGTCCAGTCAGTGCCCGTGCCTGTGGACTAATGCAGGCTGATACTTTACTACAAGTTTTTAAACGCTTTTTCACTCAGTCGCTCGCCAAAGTCTCATATCAGTTATCAGGTGGCGTTACGTACAGGTGAAGAATAAGCTGGTAATATTGCCAAGCCAACCAAAACATAACTTTCCAAAATCATTCACTAGCCGACTTTATCATACACCACCACTCGCCTCGACTCCACCAATTGACTTCTGTTAAAAGAGAACTGTTTAAATAATTTTCTGAATGCCCTAACGGTATCAAATGTTTGTTATTTATAATATTTTTTATAGAACGTGAAATGCCTGAAAAGGTCTATTAAATATATAAACTACGTAGTATTTATATTGTTAGTTCGCATAAGATCTTTATATAATACCTCGTCACCAGTAAATAGGGCCTTTTCATAGATTTAGTATAAACTGACTTTAGATAGATGGGCAATGTAAAAGACAAACAGCGTACTGGTGTAATTTGATTTTGATCTTGCTTAGTAGTACGTACTATATCTATAGGCGTCATTATTCCATCACTCACGATATAAAACTTAGCAGCATAAAGCTACTATTTTATGTAAAAATATACGTAAGTAAATTAACAACAACCAACATTTTGGTTTAATACTCAAAGCTTTTAAGCCGTGACACTTAGTTCGATTTTTTGCTTCATATATTTAGTTGCTGCCACTCTCCTTGCACAGGTTGTTACTGCATCTAGTTAGCCGACTTTGTCTTGAATTTATGCGATTTAAATTTTCTACAACGTTTTCTTTTTCTTTTTTTTTATATGATAGGGTGACAAACGAGCACACAGTCCACCTGATGGTAAGTGGTTGCTGTGGCCCATAGTCATCTACATCTATCCTCGATTACAACTCAAAATACAGATGCGTTGTCACCCGTGAGGACTAAAATGGAATGCCTCGTTTCCAATGTGGTTGGTACCACAACACTAAAATAATCTGGAACATTTATCCTGAGGGGTATAAATGCACGCGCGGCTTAGCTATTGTAAAAGCAGGGCTGTGACTAAAATGGACGAAAAAAGAAATTTATTTGATAGTTTGTACGAGTTCAAACAAAATTACCTACAATGTACAGGAAGCTGAAATCATTAACGCTGCATTCGATATGGGCACCACCGGCAAACGGGCAATGACAGTGAGTCGTATTTTAACAACCGCTACCCGATCTGAGACATATAGTGTTGCACAATGGAACAGTCTTCTTCTAACAACAAAGTCTGTACTCCAGTTCACTTCACCGAGTTCTATGGTAACTCCTTCACAGTTCAGGCTACACGCCTTTGGAACTCCTTGCCCGATGACATCAGAAAAGCTCCCAATAAGTACGCTTTTAAAAAGTTGGTCCGTGATCATTTCTTAAAGACAACGCATTTTACATGACTCATCTATTTAATATGTATTGCCAAACAGACGTATATATTCATGTATATATATATATATATATATATATATATATATATATATATATATATATATACTTGTATCTATATCCATTTATTTATATATTTGTATATATGTAAGGATAGATCATATATGTATAGTTTATTTATTAGTAGTTTGTATATATTATGTAGTTAATTATCATTTGTATTGTGTTCTCTTACTCTATATTGCCACACCTACATCAAATTCTCACCACTCCATGGGTTGACTGGTAGAGAATGCCTCAAGGCATTAAGTCCGCCCATTGTATTCTTTTGTTTAAGGATGCAATAAAGAATAAAATAATAATAATAATAACACAGTTGCTGACCGTGTGAGTTTGATAACGTCGCTTTTCGGCACGAGCTGCAATTACACTCAAACACGGATAATTGGCCGACAGGCTCAACTGTAGCCACAGTGCTATCGAAAAAAATCTCTATGCACGTGGTTATAAAAAAGTCCTTGCTCGAAGAATACTCCACGTATTAAATGAGTAATACCCAAATACTCAAACGCTTCTCAATTTTAAAATGCCGTTAATTCTCCTGCTATCTCTATCACTTTAAGTAAAAGTGACTGTGACACCACGAGACTTAATGACGGTAGCGTTTGGGTAATTGCCCTTATGTGAGTTAATGACGAGGTTAGAGTGTTATCATTTTGTCAGTCTCTCCTTTGTAGTAAGGCCCGTTTACCGCATTCGGTGAGAGAAATTTACAACAACCATCTGCTTCAGCTTGCTACAGCTATTTAGGTAAAAGAGTTTAGCTTAGCGAGCAAACAATGTTACTTAAAATAACTACCTGGGGAACTCATGATCGAAAAATATCTCATATCCGAACACAATTCCTCTCGTCACGGCATCATGTGCTGTGCCTATGCCAGCGAGCCGTGTCGGCCCAGCCGCGTAAGCGAACAGTGCCGCTGTAGCCGCCGCAAACACCATACTGATGAACAGTTATGCTTAGAGGCATCAGTGCTCCATCTCCAAATATCTAAAAGCCACAGTATCATATAACTTGACGAATCTTAAAACAGACTGGCAAGGCCACCATAGTAATTTCTTTCGTTGTTCATTAGATTAGAATAATTTTATCTACTTCTTTGTACATCGCAAACACGAAAATTAAAACAGATTACAGGGTGTAAAACTTAGAAGATAGGTACAATAAGGCGGTCTTACTGCTAAAAAGCAATCTCTGCCAGGTAACCTTAAGATGGAGGGGAAAATTGTACTATAGGACAGTGGAAGGTGGTGTATATTATAGTAAACCCACATATTAATACGTAAATAATCTAAACCAATGTAATGTATTATAATAACAAAATAATACACTAATATACGCAAAAATATAATAGAAAAATATAAAAATACATGATTAAATACAGAAACGAAACAAAAATCTAAACGTGGTTAATGATGATAAATGATTATTGCAGTTTATAGGTAGTGATTTTTCACGTCAGACCTAAACTTTAGGGAGTTTTCGCACGACGAATTTGCGGAGAAAGTACGCCCCATAGCAGATGGCCTTGACTGTGAAGTAATTCTTAAAGTATTTTAGTTAGATAAAAATGTCGAGTGAATATAAGTACTCCGACTGACCGCAAAACGCAAAGCTATACGGTCTGTTATGAGTCATGACCAAGAAACTAAATAACATATTCGGCCTAAATCATTTTTAGCTTTTTGATATAAGTCACTAGAAATCATATATAAGTTTCATAAAGTTGACAATCTTAAAGAAAGCATCAAAACTTATATATCACTTTTTACTATCAAATTAAATTTACAGATGGTATTTAATTATACAAACACTATATTTTGTTATTGGCATGAAACTTATTATAAATAGGTAACTAACCAACTACGTATGTAATCAAATCTTGGAAGTCGAATTTAACCAACTTCTTAATTATTTTGTTTGATTTGTAGCCACTGATCCGGTGGACTTCGTGAAATAAGTTTGTAACTTCAGTTTTATAAAAAAAAACTTTTGAATTGAATTATTCATACGATTGAATTGATAAACTACCTTTAACGTTCGGGAACTTTGATGACTAAAAATTCCAGGATTGGGTCTAATTTTTCTACACAATATCTAGTGAGGGTTTTTGCGAATGAAATGCTTTATAATTGCATTTTTAGGTTGGTAAAAGATTTTTGTGCTAGTTAGGTCTCTATGGAATATTGACTGACGTAAATAGGTCATATTTAATGACACTACCTGCTAATACGACGATGACGTAGTTGCTCTATTAAATGACACATTACCACAGTAATAGTGGAATAATTTGCACGACGATCCCTTCGCGTGCGGTGTCAAGATTACTACTGATTATATAATGTTACTGGATAGTGACATAAAGTTGTTTTAATGTTGTTACTATTTATAAGTTACTTAATTTAATTGCGTCATACTCGCCTATACATAAAAAAAATCTAAACAGGCGGATCTCTAACTCAGGGTGTGGTTATATCCTGCCGGGGCTGCGGGCTGTTCGAAAGAGATACCGCGGCTCCGGAACGTAAGGGCACTGAAGGAACACGGATGATTTTTAGTCAGTAAAAGTCTGACACACCCTTACGCTCCACCCAGAGCGAAAGGCGTCATTAGATGATTTTCCATCCGCAAAAAAAAAGGTGTGGTTATATGTTATAATAACGTAGGTGTTGCAATAAAGAATATAAAGAATAAGCTTAGTGATACATATCTAAAAATGAAATAAAAATGGTTATATAAATTTTGTTAAAAGAAAGACCACGCTCTCACAGAATACCAGCGTAAAATAGCAGCCTAATGCTGCTGTGTTTCGTATGATGAGTGCAGAGAACCGGAGACCCGTTTTACTAGAATTGAGGCAATCGATCTTAGTCCTCAGGGGTGACAATGCATTTTTATTTTGATTCTTTACTATTTTTTATAGAATAAGGGTAACAAACGAGCACATAGTCCACCTGATAGTAAGTGGATGCTGTGGCCTATAGATATCTACATTTATCTTCATTTAAGAATCAAAATGCAAATGCGTTGTTACCCATGAGGTCTGAGATGTAATGCCTCGTTTCCAGTAAAAAGGGGCTCCGGGTCTCTACACTCACCATACGAAACACAGCAGCATTAAGCTGCTATTTTACGCTGGTATTCTGTGAGAGCGTGGTCCTACCCCGGTCGAGCCGACCCATTCGTGCTGCAACCACAATTACATTTAAAGTGTGTATTCCGTAGTCCGGTTGTGGTACATAAATTTGTTTGTAATGTTGCTTTTTTGACAAGAGTGTGAATTGGCTTCTTATTGCGATCATATATTTATTTATTATATTATAGCTATTTTGGCGATTTTTCTACGCTCCCCCTCCCCCGGGTGAGATGTCGTGAGATATTGTACGGGTTAGTGGATTCTATTAATATTAGAAGCTATTAAACGGCAGGTGAAATTATAGTCACAATAAATAATAACGCGCTAATATATAGCTTGTGCACTTGTGGCACTTCAATCATTGTATGGCACTTAAAATCATTTATTCATTCAATTTAATTAATCTCACTCTCCCTAGCCTACCATGGCTTATGTAATGAAATCTGAGACAGGAGATGCAGTGTTGAGATATATAAAGACAATCACAACAAGTCAAAAAAAAACAACGATTTATGCTTTTGCTCAAATGTTAGCTCTGTCTGGAGTTCGAAAACAGTACCAGTGACGCAGTAACTAGTTCTCTAATCTAGTAATCTAGGTCTTGCTTCAGTCGTAACTGGTAACTGTTTGTGGTCTACAATTGGGTCAGGATATCCGCGACAGGATCATTACGTTGTCACAGTACATTGGCGAAAATATTTGCGTGCTCCATGTTCTACTTTTCACTTAAATTGCATTTTTGCTAACACTTCGCAAAAGGAAATGAAACCATGTTAAGATAAGGTACAAGGTCTCTTGGTTTTATTTAATTAGTAGAGGCGAAACTATCAGTTTACGCGACATTTTGTTTAAACAGGTTTTCTCACAGGGTTTTTTCTGTTTTCGAATATTATTCGTGATCTATTTTTATCTTAGTGTCAGTAAATTTTATCAGATATCCATTTTGTATTTAAAACTTATTTTACGGATTTTGTCGCGTTTAATTGTACCTTTTTTGTAACATAATATTATTATGTATATTTTAAACAGGTTTTCTCACAAGGTTTTTTTCTGTTTTGGAATATTATTCGTGATCTATTTTTATCTTAGTGTCAGTCAATTTTATCAGATATCCATTTGGTATTTAAAACTTATTTTACGGATTTTGTCGCGTTTAATTGTACCTTTTTTGTAACATAATATTATTATGTATATTTTTATGTGACTGAGATCTCAGAAAAACTTAAATTTTTAGACATACTTATTTTGATCTTAGGAATAATCATTCTAAAATCACGTGATTGGCTGTGTTTCAAAAAATTCATCCCTTTAAAGTTGAATAAAAATACAATATTTTAAATGTAACGAGCGAATAACGACTGTACATATAAAGAATAATTGCGAATGCTTTTCAAAGTGCATCGAGTGGTTTTTTTCGTCGAGTGTTGCTTCCGGAAGCCGCTTATAGAATTGAACCGTTAATCAATTGAGACATTACTATCTATTATGCTATATTATTTCATTTATTATAAACTCGTTTGCTACTAAATTCAAACTGTGTAATTCGAAAATAATATACGCCCACAGCAAAAGGGCTCACTTTAAATCACACTATACGGAAGCAAACAGATCCTCGTCTCGAATTGAATTAAAATATCGCGAAGAAACTCGTACTCGTATGGCTTGAGAAATTTAAATAAAAATATTTTTTAATGCTAGTGTAACAGTGTAACAGTGTATCAGTGTATTATTGACTGTACTTGCAGTTACATTTCACATCACGATAAAGTCATCATAAACCAACCTGCCACACTGTCGATTCATATTGTACCTATTTAATGACAGATTTGTGTACATCTTCACTTTGTAGTTGTAGTTGATGTACATTTGGAGACATTAAATAATAATTTATGAGTGTTCTAATATTATTACTACTATAACATGACTCCTGGTAAGTTAGTGACGAATCGTTAATTATTTAAATTATTTAGTTTTATATTTCACCATAAAATTAATACCTAAATAATGTGTTAAAGATGTTTTTTTTTTTCTTAAATCTTCTAAATCTTTGTGAAATGGACTCCGTTTATGTGTCGTTTTGTTCTGGTCAGAATGCAATAAATGAGTTATTAAAATTCGAATAACCCATCAGTAAGTCAATCGTAAACAATAGAAAAACTGAACACAAATATTTAACGTTCATCAGTGTTGCACTTGTTCCAAAGTAAGACACTTATTATGGCATCCATATGTAATTTTAAATGCTATTTTACCATGAGCTTCGTGGGTAATAAAAGTATTGTTATTAAAATGTCTCAAAAATGGGCAGAAGATGGCCTTTGAAGTACCCGCTCCAACAATATAGTAATACCGGTGTCCACTATGGTGTTTCGGTTAATTGTTGCATTACGTACTTGTTTATTTCATAATTTTCTCAGAAATTTGAGGGGACCAGTGTCCTAAAAGAACCAGTATCGTATTTTTTATTATAAGCCAGTGCTAGACTGCATCCTACCGGGTGGTAAATGTTGATGAAACTAGATGGTTAATCGTACTGTCTTTGCGCATTTAACACTTATTTTGCCCTGCCTTCAAGACACACCCACATTGTTATCGGGCGGACTTGACAGACGCTGGTAAATTATTTCCCTCCTTTGCTGTACGTATATAAAAGACGAAGCAAAGTTTAGTTCGAATGCATGGAATGTCGACAATAACGGGGCGGAAGGAAGGATTGTCGTCTTCATGTGCCTAAGCACATGCAGGTTTCGGGCCTCGGGGTAAGCCCCCATTACCCGTGCTGTCCTCGCGGTCCACCACTATGGACCGGTCCTGGGAGCCTTCTATTGGCATTCGGTAAATTTTTCGTAGTCGGTTATGACTACGAAAAAAGGAGGTTATCTAATAAAGTCGGAGTTGGCCTTTCAGCGGCATTGAGGGTTGTTACTCGACTCTCTAATCGATATAGAGAGGAGTTCTCTTGGATAGGGTCGCCCGTCCGGAGGGCGAGTGTGTAGCGGCGAACGGGGCGGAGACCCGCTGAGTGTCTGGTCGTCTGAATCGAGTTACCTTGTTGAAAACACTTCCTAGCTCCAATCGTTGCAACACTTGCTGTAGGTTTTTGTTTACTGTTTTTTTACATTAGTTTCCTTTCCACAATATTATAATCTTCACTGCCGAATCGCTTCCATATTAATTCGGTTTTATTATATTTACATTACTATATTTATATTAACTATTTGTATACAAAATCTTTTGATAAAAAGTAAAAGCTGTAAAAATTTATAATTTCCACATAACCGCTTTATACGTGGTAGAGCCATGCTGCAGTTATATTAGTAGAATAGTTGTAGCACGAATACGTCTGATAACGAATACGTTGGCTCGACCGGAGAATGACCACGCTGTCACAGAATTCCAGCGTCAAATAGTAGCTTAATGCTGCTGTGTTTCGTATGGTGAGTGTGGAGAACCGGGAGACCCTTTTTACTGGAAACGAAGCATTCCATCTTAATCCTCACGGGTGACAACACATCCGCATTTTGATTCGTAATTAGATGTAGATGTCTATGGGCAACCACTTACCATCAGGTGGACTGTGTGCTCGTTTGTCACCATATCCTATTAAAAAAAATCGCTACTGAGGTCGGTGTTAAGCTTAAATTAGGTATAAATAAGCATAGATTGCTTATGTTGCTATGCTCAGAGTATGTATGGCGTTGAAATGGGATCTTTCCTTTTTTAAGTCGGTTTAAAAGCACCATAACACCGAAATGTATTAGTAAACAAGCACCTTTTGTTCAAATTATCAGCCATTTTGTTCTCATTTCACTATTATTTTCAGTCTGAGTAGGGTTTGAAATCAGGTTATTCAATTGAATATCCGCTATGATTCACCACCGTGCCTCCCTAATATAGAGTAGCAAGTGAGGAAATTATATTGTTCGGCAGTTACGTACCTAGCGCTTGAAATATGATAAATATTAGGACTAGGTTGATTACGCCGTAGTATTTAATACGAATTTTTAATCCTTGTACGATATTATGAAAAAACGTGAATTGCAAATTATGCATTAAAAATTTATTTCTTACATCCCGATCTACTTATTTGTAGCTTTCTTCTTTACTTAAATAGTGTATTAGGACTGTTACGAACTACTAGTACGAGAAATTAAATTTGTCTTTCACTACGGCGTGCAGTGAAAGACAAATTTAATTTCTACTGACGCTAATAGAAAACTATAAAAATTAATAGAAATGAAATATTACGATATATCTAAACTATATGCGTATGGCACGTCGAGAGTCGACTTAACGATTATTGTAATCATTTTTATAGTTTTCTATTAGCGCTGATGATTGTAGAAATTCCTCTTGGCTAACTCCTGTGTATTGTTATGATAAGCGAATGTAAGTTTATGAAGGCAAAGCACGAACGAATTAACAGTACAATTATCATAATGAAGATATGTGATCGCATATTACAATGAATTAATTTCCTACTTGATTTACATGTAACGAGTAGGTCTTGGTCGAATAAGTGTATAAGGCGTCGCAACGTTTGTGATGAACGGTTTGAGCATACCAATTTTTTATATGGTAGGAGGTAACGGATCTACTGCTATTTCTGTAAGGCTATAATAGTAAACAGTTGGACTTGAGTCAATGCAGTCAATAATCATACCTTAGGGATGTATTATATTCCAAGACTACCGACGATCTATTAATGTAGCGTCATTTAGATTTTTAAAATAATCATCATTGACCATTTATACTATCGATTTTTCCTTCAAAAAATTAAATAAGTGTGACAAACCGTGCTCATAGTATTACCAGATAGTAAGTGGATGCTGTGTGCCATAGACATTTATTTACATCTATCCATTAAGATTAAAAATGCGTTTGTCACCCCTGAGGTTTAATGTAAAATGCCTCATTTCTAGTAAAAAAAAGTCTTCCCCTTTTTTTGGCATTCATTACTGATTATATTTATTAATCGTTTTAATATTTTTGATTTGGTGTTTTTAATATCCATAATCTGAATTAATATATTTTTGTTACCCATTAGTAATAATTCCTAACAGCTGCTGTAAAAGACTATTGTTATGTTTCAATGGTTTGGTTCCTATTCATCTATTATTACACAAAAAGCTCCCTTGCTGTGAACTGATTATATTATTAGAGATTTTATAATATTCTATTGTATATTGTTGTTTTGTTCACACTGATATATCCCTTGCATAGTGCTTGTTTTTGTTAACACATAAATATTAATATTTTGTACTTGAAATCATATAATTTGTGTTCTGCGTATTTAATAAAAAATAAGGTAAATAAAACCGGCCAAGAGCGTGTCGGGCCACGCTCTGTGTAGGGTTCCGTAGTTTCCCGTCCGTCACAATAAGTGTTCCCACTTATGAGTTTAAAGGTGGGTATCCATTATGTTCGCGCTCCAGCAGCGCTCCACGCTCCTGCAACTGGTCCCGGTAGTGGGTACTGTTGTTTCCATCCAAGTTCAAAATAATTTTCCTAGAAAGTCCTTATAAAGTTCTACTTTTCAGATTTTTTTCATATTTTCTAAACTTATGGTACAAAAGTTAGAGGGGGGGACACATTGTTTTTTACTTTTGGAGCGATTATTTCCGAAATTATTGACATCATCAAAAAATAGTTTTAGTAAACCTCTATTCATTTTTAAATACCTTTCCAACAATATATCACACGTTAGGGTTGAAATAAAAGAAATCTCTTCCCACTTTACATATTTACCACTTTACATTACATATATGGGGGCTACCCTAATAAAACATTTTTTTCCAATTTTTATTTTACCACTTTGTCGGCGTGATTGATACACATATTGGTACCAAATTTCAGCTTTCTAATGCTAACGGTCACAGAGATTAAGCGAGGACGGACAGACGGACAGACAGACATGGCGAAACTATAAGGGTTCCTAGTTGACTACGGAACCCTAAAAAATGGCCAGTTAAAAGACCTACTTTTGTTATGGATTTCATAAAAATGGATTACCGATTTCTTCTTTGGCGGTTAATCTTTAGTTGGGGTTTACCGTTACCATAGGCCTACTCCCTAGATTGCCTCATAAGGGGATATTTCCTTAGTTGCCATATTTGGCAAGTGGGTTGGCAACCACATTTTTTATTTTCGGTCGTTATTAGGAAGGCAACTGCTCATCTCCTGATTTGCTTGCCTCTGTCGCCTCTTACGACACCCACGGGATGATATGGAGCTTATGGGGTAGTGGATATTCTTATACCGCCTCTACAAGGTAGTGTTGGGGTTTGGTGTCGCGTAATTAAAACCGATCTTTCTTACCTTACCGTACCATACCATTACACACTTTGAAGGTCCACTGCTGAATATAGACCTCCCCCATAAATTGCCTCATATATTTTGCGATAGTTGTAGCGAGTTGTCAGCCGTAGTTTTTTTTTTAATTAGTTTTGAGTTCTTTTTTTTTTTTTAAACGTTCCCCCCACATTAGGATTTCTCCTGTATCGTGGAGGCAGTTTACAAACATAAATTGCACAAGGACAAACATCCAGACCCGAAACAATTATTTGTAGGCCATACAAATACTTGTTCCGTGCGGGATTCGAACCCGCGGCCCCCAGCACTCATTGCTAAGCCACTGCGCCACGGAGCCGTCAAATTTATATTAATATCGTATATTAGGTTACTAAATATAATCATAAAAAAAACTAATGTATGTAGTATCAAAGTTATTCCCACCGACACACGATTCACAGAGTTATACAATTGCACTGCAGACTGCAGGCCTTGAATAAATTCTATTGTTAACAACGCCTAACAGTAATCTTAAGGTGTCTGTAATTGGCAAGTAGACTGTTACTTTATTTTAATTATAACAGCATGTAAAAAGATACCATTCTTGTCAAGGATTATGAAAACAAATGAATAACACACGGCACGTATTATGAGATATTTATGCCTACGTGGTGGTGGAGCCACGCTGCACCTATATCAAAGTTGTAGCACGAAGGGTAGGACTCGACCAGGGAAGGACCACATTCTCACAGAATACCAGCGTAAAATAGCAGCTTAATGCTGCTGTGTCTCGTATGGTGAATGAAGCAACTGGAATCGAGGTATTCCATCAATTAGATGGAATCTCAGGGGTTGCTTTAGCAAAACGCGATAAAGATTTCATGGCACCAGATAAATGATGCCATCACCATATCGTATAGAGGTACTGGTGACCTTTTTACCGTCTGGAAAAAATAGGGTGTAACATGTGAACGGAGTAGAAGCGTATGCCACTAGTATTTTACAAAAAATAAATGGAATGAAAAATAAATGGAAATGGAAATAGGCATTTTTACACGTATGATGCAGAAGCAAAAAAAATGAAGCCGTACCATACACGGGCGTAGATCTTTCTCACTTATGCGGTTTGTATTGCGTTCAGTTCTATATAATTCACAGAACGGTTGTGGTCACCGATCAAAAAATATTTTTTTTAATTACTATTTAATTCAATATTACCCATTTTATTTTATAGAAAAGGAATGGAAGCGGCTCGCCTGATTGTTAGTGGCTACCGTCTGAACTACCGCATGAACAACACAACAATTTTTAATTATATAAATTAATTAATTATAATAAAATCTATTGAAATTCAAATCATATACACCTTAGCCTGTGACCCTGCGAAGTTACAAGGTCAAAGATGCCTACTAAATTTATTGTTTTATTGCCGTTCGTAAAGTAGATTAGAGTAAAATTTTTGTTTTCATTTTTTGTAAAATATCAGTGTCATAGGCTTCTACTCCGACATGTTCAAACCTATTTGTTTACAGGCAGTAAAAAGGTCATCCAATATACCTCGTAAATAAAACAGGGGGACAGCGTTTATTACGGTGCAATATCACTACAATGGATGGGCTTATTTACAGCTGTGGACTAATAAATCAATCATGGGCTAATAAATCAAAAAAGAAAATATAAAGTTGTAAAGTCAGTCTTTCCATCTTAAAAATAATCTTCCAATAAGTAAGAAAACCGATTACAAAAACTTTTGAAGTCTAATGGACATAATTATTCAATAGTTACTAAAGTCGGTCTTAATTATTTGATACACTGTCTTATGGTGGCCACACACGATCAGTTCAACTGATCATTCCATCTGATAAGTTCAAAATAAAACTGTTGATATTTTTTTAAATAGTGGATTCTCGATATCTCGACCATTATAAATATATTAATATCGGAGTTTTACATATAAGTTTATTTATGGATATTCATAATAAAATCCGATATTTTAAAAAATATCACCAGTTTTAGTTATAACTGATCAGTTGGAATGATCAATTTAACTGACCGTGTGTGGCCACCATAAGACAGTGTATCAAATAATTAAGATCGACTTTAGTAGTTATTAAATAATTATGTGTAAAGATCATCGATCACTCATAAAAACTTAGTGATCGATGGTAAAGATTATTATTTACAGTATGTGAACCTGGCTTTTAATTTTTATTACAATATTAATTTTTTATCGTTTGGAGTTGTCAAAGAAATACTACAATTTCACAATTAAATCTCGTAAAAATAGTTACATAAAAATTTTCACCCCCTATTTTCTCACCCTAAGGGATGTAATTCTTTCTTCTAACTTATATCGGACCCGCTATTTCTCAAAAATTGGTAAATATACATAAAAATATAAGCGTCGACTATAGAACCTCCTCGTTTTTTGAACTTTATTTAAAGAAAGCATAGGCGTCGTATAAAGAACTATGTTGAAAATAAATCGAGCTTTTTCTGTTGAAAATAGGATAGTGAAAAAAACTTCAAGCTAAAACTTAAAAAAAAATCTGCGTCTATTATCGTAGGTACATACTCTCGCAAGGTTAGATTAGGTCATCCGTCTGTCGCGACGTCTCACCGTTAAATTTGTCAATTGTTCTATTGCTATAGCCTCTATGCTATTTTCGACGATTATCGAACGTCAGATGCCTTGCAATTTTTATATGGTCGTTTGTGATATCCTTTATCCTTGGTTTAGTCTTCTTAAATGAGTTAATAAACAATCTAGAAACGAATAAATAACTTGCATTAGTTTTATCTTTGTAATATAATCACTGGTGCGTCAGTCCCGGAGTGGCACTTGCGTGACAATATCAAACGTGAAGTTGTTTGTGTATGGTTTACATGGCAATAGGCATTTTTACATGTAAGCAGAAATACAAAAAACGAAGCCGTACCATACACGGGCGTAGATCTTTCTCACTTATGCGGTTTATACTGCGTTCAGTTTTATATAATTCACAGAACGGTTGCGGTCACCGATCAAAACATTTTTTTAAATTACTATTTAGAAAAGGAATGGAAGCGGCTCACCTGATAGTTAGTGGCTATCGCCTGAACTACCGCATGAACAACTACGACACCAGTGAAAAGAAGTTGCGTTATCAGCCTTTTATAATTGGGAAGGCATTTTACTAGAATTTCTTTTCACAATTCCTTCATAGCATTTCTATCCTTATAACTTGCATTTGTCTCACATATACAAGTCAATGAGAAGATTTTATGACGATTGAAACAGAAACAGACTTTTTTTATTCAATGTAGATTATAACAATACTTTTTGAAAGTCACTTTTTTCATTTACCATTGGTTCGCAAAAAAAACCTCTGTCCTGGGAAGAACCAGCAAGAAACCCAGCGGGACTGTTTTTTTTTCCAATAATAGCTTAAAAATTACTAAAAAACTAATTATCTATTTGTTTTTGCGTTAAAACTCCATGATAATTTTTTGGCGTTAAATTATTACCACCGTGCTATGGCTGGTTTGTCAATGCGCGTGTGTGTGTAAATGAATTCGTACTTCGCATCACACCATTATACCGCTGTGTGCCGTGTCGGATTACCGCATTGATTTTTCACGGCTACACACGATCAAGACACGGTCACAGTATCGTGTTAATGTTCATAAAATGTATGTTAATGTCTACATTATTGAACAACCGGTACCGTTTATACGGAAACCGTATGTGTGTCTAGACCCAATTATCAAACGGCAACCAAGCTTGCAGCGGTGGTGCATGGGCTGGTGTTAGCACGTCCACATATTTCACGGTTGTTAGTCAGTGCGTCGGGACTCTTCTGATATGTCACAAAATTGACGTAAAGGTTTTTATATCGATAAAAAACGTCGTATTTCGTGTGATAATAAAGATACTGTTGTCATAAAAAGATAGGCGTCAGAAAAGAAAAGCTTATAGATTAACTATATGGGATGGAAACGGTGTTAAGTAATTAGTCCATGATTTTTAAGAGGATACCTTGAAAATGAATCGAAGTTTTGGGGACATGGCTTATTCCTTTGTCGGTGAAGCTAACTGACGACTGAGGGAGTGTCAAAATGAAAGTGATGCAGTGACTTCGTAGTACGCAAATAATGAGATAGCCATACCGAGCAAGCGCTCGGAAAAAAACTCCGTAAGCGCCAAACAACATTTTTATTTATTTTAACAAAACTTCGTTGTGGATTAAAAAACTGGTTAATGAGAACTTAGATATGATTATTTACTATGCCTTAAAAATAATTCCATGAAGGTATTAGTAAGAATATTGTGGTGTCATGGAGAAACGTAAATAATTAGAGCCTACTTTGCAATTTTTTTCTATCGAGAAAATTATATGATATTGTGTTTTCCTTTTATGCAATCCAAGTTCATATAGTCAAAAATCATATACCAAAATTTTGGTTTGTAATCTATAAAACTTAAAAAATATGTTAAATAGAAAAACTACCAAATTTTCGAGGTATCACCTTAAGTTGCATTTATTATGTCCAGCGATGAGTGATGCGGTTGTTGGGAGTATACCGTGCACATTTGAAAGCGTTTGCACGTTAGGTACGGTACTGCGCTATTTATGCAGCAGTAGCCGCATCGCATACGTTGCAGAGATGTGCGATCCGCGCGCGGCGCCAAATTCAACCAGTTTGAAGTTATCGTTTGAAATACAAAAAATACTGTCGTCGCTAGTTCGAACTTTGAACGATAGTATTTTTTGTATTAACAAAAGAACAGTTTATCAATGCTTTGTAGATTTACTTAGAATAAAAACTAGCAAAATAGTTGGCGCTTTTTAATATGACTTATTTATTTATATGTTAGTAAGAATTCTTTGATCATTTCGCGCGAGGATTGATCCTGCGGCCCTCTACACCGAAAGTTAATGCTAAGCCAATGCGCCACACAGCCCTCGTGAAATTCCTTTTTAGTATGAGTTTTCTTTCTGTTATGTCTTATTTTGTACATGTCAACTCTCTTTGAGGTCAACTTCTATTTAAGATAGAAAATACTCTTCTAACATTCCTGCAAACAACCTGCTGAAACCTACAGTGCACGCTAGCTCATCCGCGCCCGCGATATAAACGTGGACAAGAATAGATAGTATATAGCTGTCAGGGGACATTCAGGTTATGCAACCGGAGATTGCGAATTGCGCAGGATTTATTACAATTCACAAATCTTATTCACCTTGGTGTTAGTAAGGTCAAAGAAGTTTCGGTACAGTACGCAACATAAACCGTGAACTATTATTTTGTGTTTTATGAGTATGAGTTCCAATTGGTATTCAAATCCAGGACCTTACACGCAGTAGGTAAATATGTGTATTATTTTTCCTCAGCAACTTATTAACAGTAATTGCTCGTTATGGGACTCTGCTAAAGTGAGCGAGATTTGTTATATTAATCGTCACGATAGACATGCAGAATGAATTTGACGCTGCATTCTATTTTGCGGGATTATTTACATATTAATTACCATTATTTCATCATCATCATCATCATCATCATCATCATTACAACCCTTCACAAGTCCACTACTGAACATAGGCCTACCATTCTATTTACACGCATCTAATTGTAAACTTAGTTTAGACTGAGTAAAAAGTTACAGCCTATATACGTCCCACTGCTGGGCACAGGCCTACCCTCATTTCTGAGAGGGTTATAGGGCAAGGAAGTGTCTGCCGCGCTGCCCCAATGCGTGTTGGCGAACTTCACATGTCTTCGAAATATTTTTTTCCTTATACCTCAGACATGCAGGTTTCCTCACGATGTTTACCTTCACCGCCGAGCACGTGGTAAATCAGCACTTAAAATTGCAATTAACAATTTCATTGGTGCCGGCGGGGTTCAAACCCGGGGTACTCGCGTTCTGTTTTATATTTGCAGCGAGCGTTAACCATCTGAGCTAACACGGCTCTAGTTTAGACTAAGTGGTTCAATGTTATTAAAATATTGAACATTCCACTGCCTATAACCACTAAGTTATAACACATTTTAACAATCATGTAATAGTAATTATCGTTTGCAATAAAAATGTGTAAAAGTCAATGGAGGTGCCGCCAAGGTTACCCGCATTGCTGTATCGTGTTATGTAAAATATATGCAAATGATGCAAAATGCGAATGTTATTGACACGTTAAACTAGATTAAAGTGTAAAAATTAATTTATTTCATATTATCCAGCGACGTAAAAGAAACTCATGCCGCTACTTACCGGAAAGGGTACCGTTTTTACAGTTACATAATTCTGCTTTCAACTTTATAGGAAATAAAGTCGAAAGCAGAGTACATATTCGTTATAATTATAACATACATATCTATTATAAGTTTTAGACCTTTTCATTAAAGGCCAAGAAAGCTAAAAAGACCAGAATTTATTTTATGAAATAGTAATTTCAATTAAACAACAGTTATTTGTATAGTTAGATTTCTAATTAAAGGTTTCTTTACATTTATTTCTTCAATATTTAATAATTGCAATTTTTTTTCTTACGTTTGTATAATTATTACTTATCTTCGAAAATAAACATGTTAATGTTATGACTTATGATATATCTCTGTATTTATTTTGTGTACATATTTTACTTAAAAAAATAGCAGCTTACGATCATGTATGTTACAATCAACAGCACAAAACAAATTATAAATACCTTGGTAGCGATTATCATCCATAAATTCCCTAACATTATAATAGAGCTTTTACTACAAACTTAGTTTAATAAAGTTTTTGAACTTTGTGCAGGTTAAATTTTATATATTTTCAGGAATTTTGTTGTAAAAGCGTACACACTACCAAGAATGAATTACTGACTCGGTGAAGCCGAGTAACTGAACAAAAACTAAAAATTATGTAACTGTTACTACTGGCTTGTGACTGTCCCTAGTATTATTTACTGAATGAATATCACTTAGTTTTGTAAAACTATTTGGAATATTGTTATTAACTAGTTTGACATCAAACTAGTTTCTGGTTTACTCGTACTTCCTATTTTAAGGATTATTCATTAAATCGGTCTTTAGTGGACGTTAGTTATTAATTCTGTGACGAAACACCTTATTTTGCGACTTGATTATGATGATAGAAGCAAGGAAACAACTTTTTGTCAGAATTTTTACTTATTTCACGGTTTTTTTTTTTCAAAATATTTTTTAATTTAATTTAAAAGGAAAACCTTGACCCTTTATATAAATTTAATAATTTGTTCTATTTTTCAAATCGCATTCGTATATTATCACCACGTGGGTGTCGTAAGTGGAGACAGAAGGAAACTGAAATGAGATGGGTAGCACTATCTTCCTGATAACAGCACTAACTAATATGAAATTGTTCTATTTTTCAAATCGCATTCGTATATTATCACCACGTGGGTGTCGTAAGTGGAGACAGAAGGAAACTGAAATGAGATGGGTAGCACTATCTTCCTGATAACAGCACTAACTAATATGAAATTGTTCTATTTTTCAAATCGCATTCGTATATTATCACCACGTGGGTGTCGTAAGTGGAGACAGAAGGAAACTGAAATGAGATGGGTAGCACTATCTTCCTGATAACAGCACTAACTAATATGAAATTGTTCTATTTTTCAAATCGCATTCGTATATTATCACCACGTGGGTGTCGTAAGTGGAGACAGAAGGAAACTGAAATGAGATGGGTAGCACTATCTTCCTGATAACAGCACTAACTAATATGAAATTGCGGTTGCGATTCCGTCTGCTTAGCGCGACAAACATGTCTAATATGACCTTTGAGAGACAGTCCCTGGAGGAGGCCTATGTCCAGCAGTGTACTTATATAAACTGTAATGATAATACATGAAAAGCTACGCGTCGGGTTACTACTACCAGGGAACTGCCTGCCTCGTTGTTCTAGTGGTTGTAGTAGTGCGACTGCTGATCATGAGGGCCTGGGTTCAAATCCCGGTTCGGGTCAATAATTAGCTATTGAGTTTTTCCATCAAGAAATTATTAGTAGCTGCCTGGAGTCAGAAAGTTGGCGGTGTCTCACCCCCGTCGTGTCGTGCCCCCGTGAAAGCACGTGAAGCCGTTGGTCCTGCGCCTGATCTCTAACGGGTCGTGTCGGTTTACCGTCCCATCGGATTATGAGAGTGAGGGAATAGAGAGTGCACCTGTGCTTGCGCATACCTGGGCACTATAATCCTGTCCTGTGCCGATGTCTAGTCTCCGTAGAGGCAGGCCGCCGTGACCGAAATTCGGTCTGTCGGACGTTATTATCATGGATGGAGAAAGCATTTGTGCTTGGGTAGACGCTCGTGCACTATTATAAATATTGTTTTTTCCTGCGCAGATGATTAGTCTCAGTGAGGTTGGCCGCCGTAATCGATAATCGCCGAAATCGTTTTGGAGGGCATTAATATTTTTTTGTTAATAATTAAACATGATGATGATTTGTTTATGAAGCTCTAATTTTTTTTTGTATCTTTCCAGGTAACAATAAACGTGGATAGCAGTAAACACTGCCGTGGCGTCGTAAAACTTCGACTTATTATATTAGACTTTAATTTTTTACTAAAATAAATAATGATGTTTAACAACTTGTAATTGTTTACAAAAAGTATAACTTATTTTGGAAAAGTGAACAACAGTTAAAAAGAAGGCTATGTTTAAATTATAGCATCGGGATCAGTGAAATTCTCAGTATGTTAATAGGTCATGGAATTCAAACAATGCTTGTAATCCCACGTTATCGAAATGAACGAGTTAATGACGTCTGTAACGCCGGAAATGTCTTCTCCCTATCATTAAATTTGAGAAAAAAAGAGTGATTAATTTCGTCGCCGCCATTTACATACACGAGTTTCAACTGCTGGTAATGAGTACAAAAAGTAAAAGAATGCCGAGTAAAGAATGTAACGACCTTATTTATAAAAAAGCCCTCAACTGTGTTCATAACGATCAATAGGTGTTATGTGGCCACCGTATTTGTACCTAATGACTATTTCACAATAAAGCAATTAAATAAGCATCATAGCGTCCAACTT
This sequence comes from Parnassius smintheus behrii, assembly GCA_036936625.1. Lineage (NCBI taxonomy): Eukaryota > Metazoa > Arthropoda > Insecta > Lepidoptera > Papilionidae > Parnassius > Parnassius smintheus. The sequence continues at coordinate 19,034,372 of JAUPFT010000030.1, read as the reverse complement.
TAGGAGGAAAATGGGACACGGGTAGAGATACCATATGTCAGGACTTTCGAGCTGTTATGAGGATTGCGGTTGGCTTTAGAACATGTCAGGCTTTTTATTTTTAATTAAAATACAGTAGCTTTTTGCGGGTGAGAAGTGGAATCTGCGACGTGGCACAAAACCAATAATTGATTAGTTTTTCAGGCTTGTTAATGTTTGCAACATAATGTCAGGATTTTTCAATAGAAATTGAATGAAATGAAAATATTTTTCATGACTTCAATTTTCCATCTGGTAACCCTATCCTAATCCTATGCAGTTCCTTATGCATAATAGATTTAGCAGGATTTTTTTAACCTGTTATTACAATGTTCTATAATAATTGCATTTGCGGGGCTGTTTCACAAAAATATGAAAGCCACCTAATCATTATTGGTATTTGTCATTTCTACCCATCCATCAGTTTCAGCTTATACGTAGGCCTCCCCATAGATTTGCCTCATAGATATTTTGCCATAGTTGCCATGCTTTGGCCACGCACGGGTTGGCAACCGCAGTTTTTTTGTTATTTTTAATTGTTATCAAGAATTGTTATTATTTTCCTCTTTTATTTGGCATTTAAATAACATTAATAAAATTTTACAATCCTATAAAAGTTCTTACAAGCCGACATACCTAATATCTGCCATATTTTTAATATTTATCCTGTAAAAACTAACATTTTTAAAAATAGATATAGAAACTAAAGCAGTTCAAGTAAACTCGACAATTATCCTTTGAACTTCTTTATGAGCCGCGGCAGTACTTGGCCCCAAGGTGAGCGTGACATAATGTGTTCTTGGAAGCTGACATCATTCGGCCAATGCATTATCACATTATTTTTTTAGTATAGAAAGAACTGTGTAGTGTGTAGAACTACTGTTCTGCGTAATATCAGTAATACGCTCTAGATTGTGAAAGCGTTTTGTGTTCTATGTGGAAACATATACTAGGATATAACGATATGGATAATTACGATTACAGATAAAGTACTTAATTAAAAATATTTTGATAAACATGTTTAGTGAGACATGTTGAGTGTTTGATAAACATGTTTAGTGTAAGAGCCGTGGTAGCTCAGATGGTTAACGCTCGCTGTAAATATAACAGAACGCGAGTAACCCGGGTTCGTGCCCCGCCGGCAGCAATCAAATTGTTAAATGCAATTTTAAGTGCTGATTTACCACGTGCTCGGCGGTGAAGGAAAACATCGTGAGGAAACCTGCATGTCTGAGGAATAAAAAAATATTTCGAAGACATGTGAAGTTCGCTAACACGCATTGGGGCAGTTCGGCGGACACTTACTTGCCCTAAAACCCTCTCAGAAATGAGGGGAGGCCTGTGCCCAGCAGTGGGACGTATATAGGCTGTAACTTTACTTTACTTTAAACATGTTGAAGTATGTCATAAACTGTGTATTACACACAGTTTATGTTTGTTTGTTTCTTGTTGTGTTTAATTATTACATCATTTTTATAATAAATACTGATATATTCAATAAAATATTAATAAAATAATTTATATTTTAATTATGCTAATTCACTTTGTAATAATTAATAGTCACATGATATATATCGACGTGCTCGGCGGTGAAGGAAAACATCGTGAGGAAACCTGCATGTCTGAGGAATAAAAAAATATTTCGAAGACATGTGAAGGACCGGTCACGGCGGTCTGCCTCAACGGAGTCCAGCCATCGGCGCAGGACAGGACTATGGCGCCCAATTGTATGCGCAAGCACAAGCGCACTCTCTATTCCCTCACTCTCATAATCCGATGGGACGGTAAACCGACACGTCCGGATAGAGATCAGGCGCAGAACCAACAGCTTTACGTGCTTTCCGAGGCACGGGGGTGAGCCACCTTCCTGACTCCGGACAGCTATTGAGAATTTCTTGACGGAAAAACACAAAAATTATGTTTTTATACATACAAACATATATTTTTATACATATAAACATATATTATAAATAAAAACATATCAAACCATGCTTCAGCAGAAATTTTAGTAAATTTATCGACTGGAAGAAGGAAAGTATGATCTGACGCCAACCTTTTAAAGGCAGCAACAGAAGTCTGCTTCGTAATATGTGGAGGTCATTTATTTCAAATTTCAAAGCTTTATTATGGCCTCGGCGGCAAAATACTGAGGTATAAATTTGGTACGGCGATGAAATACGAAATACACAAAGTTCCCTTGGAAGATCGCAGGTTACGTTCAATCAGACTGCCTTTGTTGAATCTTTGTCGAGTCGAATAAAATTTAGTCACCGGAAGTATATTAAACAAGAAGGTTATAGAGAAGTGTGATTATCCTAATAATATTACTGATATTTTAATTCTGTTTAAGTTGTTTTTTAAGTTAGTCCTATCTCAAGGACAAAATAATTCGTAATGGAAGAAGGGTCTGTCCTTCTACCATGTCATTCATCGCTGAGTGAGACAATAGTCTATTCATCACGATCAAATACGTTAAGTACGTACGTACGTACGAGAGAGTGCTCAGAGGAGTTGTTCGGAATAATTCCAGCAGCTCAATTTCACCATCGCACATTGCGAATACCATCCATACCATCTGGATGATTGGCGGTCCACCACTGTGCGATTTACAAGAAGTTTTCTTCCTCGCACAACTTTCTTGTAGAATCGACTACCACCAGCGATTTTTACGGACCGATACGACTTACGGACCTTCAAGAAAAGATTCCATTATTTTTTAAAAGACCGGCAACGTATCTTCTATCCCCTGGTGTTGCAGTTGTTCATGGGTGGCGGTAGTCACTTACCATCAGGTGAGCCGCGTGCTCGTTTGTCCACTCTCATTAAATATATATATATATATATATATATATATATATATATATATATATATATATATATATATATATATATATATATATATATATATATATATATATATATATATATATATATATATATGCAAATATAAACCATTGATATGATGATTGGTAATGGAGTGAATCCCGTGAGACCTAAAAACGAAATACACTAGTGTGCGAGGAATGATACGTATGTGTGCTGTGCAATTAATTACACCATATTTTTATTGGAGATTAATATCGGTTATCTATAAAGATAATATGAAGTGAAAAATTAGTATCTACTGATAACTGATAATTTGTTTTATCGATAAAAATTGGTGTTAAGAAAAAAGTAAACAATCCCCCCCGTGACCATGGGCGTTGTAAAGCACCCGAAACGTCGGGATAATAAAAATAAATTAATGTAATTAAACGCGATAAAATCCGTAAATAATAGTTTTATTCAATGTGTAGTGTTCGCGTAAATTTAAGAAATCATTACAGTTACATTATTAGTTAAATTAAAATTATTGAATTGCGATTGTGTTCCAGTTACGTAAAGTACCTGGGTTCTACCATACCAGCGGTGTTTGATTTGAATCTTAACTGGAGCTGTGAAAAGAAACTAATTATCGGTTTTCGGGTCTGGCTGCTTTTTATTGAACCCATATCTGTGGAACTTTGTTCTAACCTTGTATTGATATTGACAGGTAGATAGAAAATTTATTTTCACAAAATATGGTATGTAATGTGATAATAACGTGCATTGCAGTAATTGTCACGCAAAAATTAAATTAATTACAATCTTACTAGCTAAAATTACACATTGAAATTATTTCGCCATTAGTTTACAAATATTAATATTAATTGACAGGCCTGTTGGTCTAGTGGTTAGTGACCCTGACTGCTATGCCGGAGGTCGTGGGTTCGATTCCCACCCAGGACAAATGCTTGTGTGATGAGCACGATCATTTGTTCTGTGTCTGGGTGTAATTTATCTATAATATTTATATATTTAGAAATATATAAGTATGTTTATCCGTTGTCTAGTACCCATAACACAAGCTCTGCTTAGCTTGGGACTAGATGGCGTTGTGTGATAGTTGTGGAATATTATTATATTATATTATTATTAATGTACAATTAAAAAAATATAGAATTATTTAAGTAGTACTTACTGTAGTACTTTTTATTCGTGGTAGAGTCACGCTGCAGCTATATTGTGCTCGAGCACGAAAGTGTCGGCTCGACCGGCGTAGGACCACGCTCTCGCAGAATACGAAAAAAAAAATAGTAGCTTAATGCTGCTGTGTTTCGTATGGTTAGTGTCCAGAACCGGAGACCCTTTTTACTGGAAACGAAGCATTATTCCATCTCAGTCCTCAGGGCTGGCAACGCGTCTGCGTTTTGAGTCTTAATTGAAGATAAATGTAGATATCCATGGGCCACAGCATCCACTCACCACCAGGTGGACTGTGTGCTCGTTTGTCACCGTTATTCTATAAAAAAAGTACTGAGAAAACATTGCTAAGAAACCTTGAATTGGGCAGAGATTTAGTAGTTAGATATTTTTAACTTTATCACGTAGAGAAACCGCGAGCATTGCCCTCCACACACCAGCCATTCCGTACTTCTCCATACCGTATATGTAATTGCAATTAGTTGAAAATGACATTTTAGTGGCTACACGGGCTCCGCTCACTCCCCCGTTCTATTATGTATGTATTATAGTATTCTATGTACCCTTCTATGTTCATATTGTGGCTTGGCAGCAGAAATAGATAAAAGGGTCTGTACGTACTCCTCGCCAGAATGTAGATAATGATTGTACATTTTATTTAAAAAAGAAAACGAACATTTTGACTTTATACATTTGGACTGGAATGCGATTGTATGCGTTTTAGTACCTTCTATAGTCACGTGGTCGCGACGTTCTAGAATCCTGTACCGTCCATTAATTTTGTATTAAGCGACTGTAGGAAACTCAGAAGGACCTCATTGTTTACGATTGATGGTGGTGCACACGAGATGGTACGATATACCAGATTTATAACATCCCGACCGGTCACAGGGTGCAGCGTCAAAACTAGAACTACGATTGTCTGCCGAATGAGGCTATTATGGTAAATCCTTTCGACAATGAAGGAGATAATTTCATATATTGGTATGTATTGTGTGTATATTGTGTGTATGTATTCGTATATTGGTATGTAAAAGGTGAAAGAATAATAGAGATTTGGTATTTAATTAATGTGATTATCAAAACAGCATTAAAGGGCTGTAATTCCCACGACACACGCTAGGTACCCCGTCATACTTACAGGCTTAAGTAAAGCTTTTGCTATTAAGTTGGAATGTTAATAAACCCGGGTGCAGTGCACTACTAGAAGCCATAACATGCTTTGTCTTTCCTGTTGCAATTTATTTATACTTTCATAATAATCTGTTGGTTCTGCGTTTAAATGTTCAATACCAGACCTCAATAAACATAACCAAAATGCATTTATTCTGCTAATATTTACTTCTTTTTTTTTAAGAAAGTTTATTACACTTCCCGAAGACGTGGCTACATAATACGTGTAGCATGGATCTACCACGTATAAACGTAATTTTATTACACGTTTATACGGAGTAGAGCCATGAAGATAGAAGAGAGATAGAGACCGGAGAAGTACCACACTCTCGCAGAATACCAACGTAGAATAGCAGAACGTTGCTGTGTTCGTATGTTGAGTGTAGAAGACCGGAAACCCTCTTTGCTGGATACGAGGCACTCCATCTTAGTCCTCACGGGTGACAACGCATCTGCATTTTGATTCGTATTTAAGGTCAGAGGTAGATGTCTATGGGCCACATCAACCACTTACCATTAGGTGGACTGTGAGCTCGTTTGTCACCCTATCCTAAAAAAAATAGTTTTCTGTGCTTAGAACTTATAAGGTAGACTGGTAGACAACGCCTTAGGCTTTAAGTTCGAATTTGTCATCAGGTGTTACTAAATACATAAGTTACTATTGTTTGTTACTTCCAAAGCTTTCCGCAAACGGCAATATTGAACAGTTATGAGTTACCCCATTAATAAAAGTAAAGTGAATCTGTAACAAGTAACTTTAAGAGTGTATTGTTTAGTCTGAGTATTATTCTGATTCGAACAATTCAATTGTTTGGTCATCGATTTCGACACAAAAGTTGCTACCGTAATACGTTCTCACTGCTGTGCTCAGCGCATGCCTCCAGTTATTGCACGGTTTTTGGAGCAGCTAATCTGACGCGTTGCTCCAGCGCGTGTTGGCCGATTTTATTTCTCAGACTGCAGGTGACCTTACTGCCATGCCGGCAGAAATTGATCTTGGATTGCTCGCGTTCGCAAATTTTACGAGGAGCGCGTAGCCCCCCCTGACCACGTTCAGTTTTTTTGAATATGAGAGATTAACGAGCACACAGTCCACCTGATGTTAAGTAGACGATGTGCCCGATAGACATCTATATCTATCCTCGAATAAGAATCAAAATATAGATGCGTTGTCACATCTAAAAACTAAGATTGAATGCCTCGTTTCTTATGCTTGTATTTTGTAAGACCATGGTTCTTTCCCGGTAGAGCCGACCTATTCGTAGTACTGCCATAACATTGGTACAGCGTGTTTCTACCACGTAGATAACTGCAAATACTGTAGCGTAAGTATACTTCAAGTTGGGTTGATGCAATGTCAATTTCATGTCGCTTTATCATGAATATTGTCGTCGAAGTGGATGAATAAGCTAATCGGCCAGCGATTTGCTTATTTACCCAGGGCGCTCTGGAGATTGTTTTGTACGTTTTACGTACAACTGAGATGCTCTGAGGGTGTTTTGATGACACAACAAACCCACATAGACATTAACACGACATTTAAATGTATTACAAAACATTGAAATCTTTTTTGAAGGGAAAAATGAAAACTTCTTTAGAATCGTTTGGATTTTAAACTTCATACCATTTTATTTCCGGTCTTCTTAATTCTACACGTCTCGCAGTCCCGCTTCCAGTGTGGACGCGGGTAAATATCGCACCATAAGGTACTTAGCTCTCTATGTGTTAGTGACAATTTAGTTTCAGTTTTTATTTTATGCTTAGAAATTGTCTCGTTGTAAGTAAAGTAAAAGTTAGAGCCTATATAAAATTAAGTACGGCTCATTGCCAGGCACAGGCCTCCTCAGGGGAGCTGGTTTGAGATGGTTTTGGAATCAATTAATCAATTGCGATGTTTCAGTGCAAGTTGGCAGACGTCACACATCCTAGAAATATTTTCTTTCAAAAGTATTAACGAAACCAAACTTGTTTACATTATTATAGTACTACCTTTTTGTTTTAAATAAAAATAAGAATATGGTAAACAAATGCCATATTTGAGGCTTGTGGAAGATAAAGATAAAGATACATTTATTGCATAACTGTGTACAATAAGATCTTAGTACAAAAACATATAGTTTTAGGCTCAACAGTTTACCCATTTCGGGTATGCAACAATAAAAAAAAAAATAACTTTTAAATTTACTACATACTAACATTTATTTTATTAAAATACTCATTGAGATTGTAAAAAACATTTTCAATTAACAATTTCTTTAATTTTTTTTAAACATATTTCCATTTAATTGTTTAATAGCTGGTGGTAACTGATTGTATACACGAATAGCAGTAATGTAGGTACTTTTATAGTAAATCATATTTTTAATAATAGGTAAGCTTATATCATATTTATATACTTTATATACATAACTCTAGGATAAAGATTCCAGTCAGTGTTAGGAAACCCTTTGTTCTGAAGACATCTCTTAATGATTCAGTACTATGCATGTTATATATTGTTCTAAGACATTTTTTCTGGAGAACGAATGTGGATTGTATATCTGTAGAGTTTCCCCAGTATATGATACCGTAAGTTAGAAGTGGATAAACGCTTCCAAAATAGGCATTTCTAGTAACACTTATATTTGTAGTCTCTGCCAGGATGGACAATGCGTAACACGCACTGGATATCTTTTTGTTTATTTTTGCAATATGTGCCTTCCAGTTTAGATGGAATCTTATTTTAAAACTCTCATTTATGAATGTTTAGTTTAATATTTCTTTTAATATATTATTTTTATTATTCGTACCTTTAAACGAGAATTTCTTGTATATACATATATATATATATATATATATATATATATATATATGTATATACAAGAAATTCTATATATGAATGCGAGAGATTTTATATATATATATATATATATATATATATATATATATATATATATATATATATATATATATATATATATATATATATATATAATCGGAATCTCGGAAACGGCTCCAACGATTTTCATAAAATTTTGTGTCCAGGGAGTTTCGCGGGCAATAAATCGATCTAGCTATGATTTATTTTTAGAAAATGTCTTTTTGTCCGTGTTTTTAGGCAATGAAAAACTGCTACAATATTGATAGAATAAGAAGGTAAATTTTGACAGTTTTTAAAAGACAGAATTATAAATAGCTTAATTGGTATATTGGGCGGTCACAAAATCGTAATACCCTGGTTCGAGTCCAGAACGGCTGACCGACTTTTTAATTTTTTTTTCAAGTTCCTTTCTTTTTTGAGAAAATCTATTATTTCGAGCCCTTTTTTAGTATTTTATAAAAACACGAAAATTTAAATTAAACTAATTGCACTCATGATTTTTTATTCAAATAACCAGTTCAGTTTTTTCTATTATGTCGCTAAGACCAAAAAATATTATTCGTATTTCATCAGTATGTAATTTGTATCTAAATATAATTTCCAAAACACACGAATTAAAAAAAAACCTAGCGAAAAATACCAAGCAAAGCTCGGTCAACCAGGTACTATTTCTTTTAATCAATTATACAAATTTTAGATTTTACTAGAATAATTGATGTTGATTTTTCTTATTAGGCACATGATCACAAAATGAACAAGTTTATTAACAAGTTCTGGATAAAAAAGCTGTATTCATTACCCAATGGATAAAAATTTGCTAGTAGATATTTTTATCATCATGACTGCAATTTCAAACTTATTGTCCCAGAAGAATTGTTGAAAATATATTTTATTTTCTCATGCATGACTTAAACGGATTGACGTGTTAAGAAGTTTGAAGGTGTCGGTAAATACGATTTAATTTAGACGGTCATTTGTTTAATGGTAATGATACCATCCAAGTCTGACATAAAATAATATGACGCTTGCTCGAAGCACATTCCGACGAAAGACATTTTATTAGTTAATTAGAGATAACTATAATCGATATTTGTTTTTTTAATAGCATTTCATAAAATTGCGATTACACTAGTCAAATCTACACTAATCAAATCAACTGTAGACATTGCTTTCAGGCAATAATGAGTTTTTAGTATTGGTACGTATCACAGAATACATAAAGAGCCGTGGTAGCTCAGATAGTTAACGCTCCCTGTAAATATAACAGAACGCGAGTAACCCGGGTTTGATCCCCGACGGCACCAATGAAATTGTTAATTGCAATTTTAAGTGCTGTTTTACCACGTGCTCAGCGGTGAAGGAAAACAACGTGAGGAAACCTGCATGCCTGAGGGATAAGAAAAAAATATTTCGAAGACATGTGAAGTTCGCCAACACGCATTGTCGCAGCGCGGCGGACACTTCCTTGCCCTAAAACTCTCTCAGAAATGAGGGGAGGCCTGTGGCCAGCAGTGGAACGTATATAGGCTGTAAGTTTACTTTTTTTACAGAATACGTAATAGTACCTACTTCTACTATGTATTCTGTGATATTGGTGTATAGGAGTTTAGAAACATTATTCGCCCTAATAACAAAGTCTACTTCATATTCAAATATATTCATTTATTGATATAATATAGGCTTACGGTATATATAACGAAAACGCTTATATCTATTCTAAACACCAAAATAAAATGAAATCAAAAACGGAAATAGAAATTACCTATAGTTAAATATCAGCATACATTATATAAATTACAGAAACAACAATTTACAATAAGATTTTTTACTTTATTATATATACACTAGACTAATTACCTAAATTTTTACTGTGTATATCTTACTAAGTTATTTAAGAAAAGTAACACATTTTTATACATTATGCTAGGTTTGTCAAAAAATATATCTGCTTCTGGATTGGCCTAGAGAAAACAGTTTATCAGTCTATCGCTCTATCGGATCTGGAAATGGGGCTGTTAGCCGCGTGTAGCGCGAGATTAGTCTGCGCTTTTGCCTATCAGTGCCGCGCATATATTGGTACGGTACATATAGAGATAGTATGGTCTTACGTACTGTGCTGGGTTATCTAATTTGTTAGTTAACAAAAATAATAGTGTATTATATGCATAAGTTCACGCTTACATTGTAGAGTATCCAGACTAAGCCCGACATTTAACAACATTGAAGTGCTCAGTTGAGAGCTTCATAAGCTTTAAATTTAGAGCGTACATACATACATTTTATAGTGTGTACCATGTCTGCAGCCGTAAAAAGTACTTGCCCAAGTATGTATCGAGTAGGTAGGAGACTTGTGAGACATAACAACGCGACTTGGGCGGAGGCGATATTTGTTTACAGTTGTTGCAACGTATGGCTACACGTAAATTTCGATGCTTTTTTAAGCAATGAAACAACAAGTTTGAGGATTTCTACCAAAAATAACATTTTTGGTAGAAATCCTCAAAGGTAAGTAGGTACTAGGTGGTGATCATTTCTAAATCTCTATCCTTATAATATAAGGATACAGATTACAGATATATCTTATTGGCTTCTTGTAAATTTAACATGTTGTTTATTTAAGATTTGTAAGCTGTTGGTTTTCCATTACATAAAAATAAATAAATAAATAAAATAATATACATATGTGTAGCACTTTTGAACGGCTGCCAAATGATGTCATATTCACACAATATATTTCTTGTGTCGAGATGATGGGTCCGTTAGATGACACTGTAGTAAAGTTATTAACAAAATCTGTATTTTATAGACCAAACTGACACATCATATTTACAGTATAATATGTTAGATTTGTACCAAAAAATAGAATCATAAATAGGTCACAGATATGTGGCATTGATCGAGTTATAAATTTCATATTTACTCGGTAAAAATATACGGAGTGAATTTAAGAACGTTTGTGACAGAAAACACATTGACAGACAAAGTCGCACCCCAATATGCGAACTAAAAATTTGACAGTAAATGTCAAATTTAGTGAAGGCAGCCAAAGGACTTCTTTAGTTAGAAGGATTCTTCTTAAACTATAGTTTAAGTATGGGACTATCCATAAATCACATTTTGTAATAAGACGCTCTCAGCATTGTTGCCCAAATATGTTGGAGTTAACAATATTCAATAATATTATAGCATTATTTTGTTCAGAATAGCTCCATATGGATGTACGTATTTGCTTTCGAGCTTCGAGCGTATCCTTTACAGCCCAGTGAATTCAAAGGCTCCATTATCGCGTTAATATAATTATAAAAATCTAACCTTGTAAAAGACTGGGTTTCCTTTCCGATGGTAGTGTCAGTGTATAATGATGAACCCAATAAATTCATGATTTAGGTTAATAATAAAATAGTGTCTTTAATCTGTGACATCTTATTTATATTTTAATTAGTGAAGGTTAAACAATTTTTAGCTCGGCGATATTACTTTGAAACGCATTGCATCATGAATTTATTTATGGGATTGACGTGATCGACATCAAAACATTATTGAAAGCGGATTTTGTTAAACGGAATAAAGGACATTAAATTTTTAAACTGTATATAAAATGAAACGTGTTACACGCAATATACTTAGAGCTTTGTTAATTTTATACTCATATTATTGGATGGACATTAAGGGACTTTAGTATTTAAGTATGAAACCCCTGGAAACATTGTATATAATGATGGTGGGAAAAAATTAGGGTTGGGTCGATTAGCCTCCGACGAATCGGTGAAGCCGATTAATCCGCCTATTTGAATTCACAAATTAATCGGCGATTAATCGGCTAAAGCCACCGATTAATCGGCTTTTTATTTTATTAATTTCAGCAAAGGTTTTTCTTGATTTTCTGCGTGGTAAGAAGTGCTGCTACATTGATATGAGTAAAGCTTTAAATTTAAGAAAAGAATGAGAATTATATTTTCTGTACGTAAAATTACTATAAATTGTTACTAGATTTATTTGCTCGTAACTAGCACACTAAAATGCGCTTGGATGCCAAATTTTAATTAACACGGACTAAAGAGTGTTCCTGATTACAGCTTATCAAAAGTTCAGTGCAGAACGTAGGCCTCCCTTATAGATTAACTCATAGGGGGGGGCTGCATATTTTCCATAGTTGCAACGCATGACAGACGTGTTTGCGCCCACCGGTTTTTTTTTAAATTATTTTTAGAAAGAGGCTGCCGCCCATGTGGTTTTGTTTCCCTCTGTCGCCTCTACGACATCCTCAGTACGATAGTATATATTCATCTTCCACTACTACACGGTGACACCGCCACTATATTACCACATAATATAGATACCACGAAGACTAAAATAAGGATTTTTAATCATAAAAATCTGTACCCTCAACTGTCTGAAGTTGAAGAGACAAAACTACATCGTTTAAATGTTATCATTACTTTATGCTAAACCCAACCTGTGTAATAAGTGATAAGAACTTTTCTAGGTCTACGATACATACATACATAAACACTCACGCCTGTCACCCAGAGGGGTAGGCAAAGACTACGGACTTCCATTTGAAACGATTCTGACATACCTCTTTCGCCTCCTTTACATCCATATATCTACGCATACATGCTCGTCGGTTAAGGGTACTTTTAACGTGGCCCATTTTCAAAATATCGCCAATTTGGTCGATAAACTTTTTTCTAGGGCGTCCCTTCCCGACTCTGCCATTCACATCTGCCATATAAATTTGCTTTGTCACTCTTTCCTGATTTAGGTCTACGAATGTTTTTTATTTTAATTAAAGGCATCATAGTAAGAATACGTACGTAAATAGTATAGTTAAATTACTTTATACGCCATATTATGCCTAATACGCATACCAGTTCGAATTACGGCTTGACTCATTGCATTAATAAACTTAAATTGGCTAAAGTGGGCCAAGGTTCAGCTATGTTCCTAACAAATGACGAAGGTGTTATATTTGTCCAGATATTGGTCTGCGCATTATAGATACGTGTCATCCTTTAGGTCAACATCGATCATCTTCTGGGGATGATCGAATAGGTCGGTCCGTCGACCAGGGAAGGACTATTTTCGCACAGAATGCCAGGGTGAAATGCTAGTTTAATAATGCTGTGTTTCGTGAGGTGAGATGAGTTTTTACTGCGTTACTACTGTGAGGTATTCCATTTTCATCTTAGTCCTCAAGGGTGTCAACACATAATATGTATTTTTATTCTTAATCAAGTATACATGTAGGTGTCTCGGGCCACAACATTCACTTTCTAATACGTAGATTGTGTGCTGGTTTGTAACTCCTACATTTATTTAAAAAAGCTATAAAATAATTCTATTCTCTACCTTACACGCTAACACTATTAAAAATATAGGTTATTTTAAATTTAGTATTCATTTCTTTTTGCAGAAAATACTCACTCACCCTGCCCATAAACAAATTTCATTTAAATTATAAGAGTACAAGGCTTATGCAATGCAATGCAGTACTTAATTAAAAACAAGAAGTTCATGTCAACGGCATACTGAAAGGGCCGACGGAGACTTTCAGGGGACGATAGGGGAAGGATTATTTTAGGTTTATAGATTAAAAAAAAACTAGAACCAAATTCTCTTACAACTGAATGATGTGACAAGACACACCTGTCATAACACAGTTTTAGATTTTTTCCTTCATGAAAAATTTCAAGTATTTTAATTTTATTAAACTACTACACTAGAGACATGATGAGTCATCACTCATCGTCGCACTTGCAGTCCGTCACAAGTCCTATTTTGAACATGGCCTACCTATGTCCCACTAAGAACTGCTCAAAGTCATACTAAGTCACCAGCATCCATCGACTTCTTGCGTGCTCACCACTCGTACGATGGAATGACATGTTATCATAGTAGAAATCACCTTACATTGAGCTTGCTTTGCTTGTATTAGGCTGCCGTTATAAAATCGAGAAATATTTTCTTTTCTATAGGAGCTATTTGGTCGTTCCACTACTACTTCTGAAATAAAAAAAATATAAAAATATGTTTCGAAGACACGTGAAGTCACAAAAAGAGTGTAAGTTACTATATTATGCTGTAACTCTTAGGAACGTGGGATGGTCAGTTCTGGGTCTGTAGATACCTATGTGGCCTATTAGGTTTATTATAGATTAACGCTGTTTTGTTTTGGTTAGTACAAGATTGTTCAGGCAAGATGGGCCTGGTTTTGACCATATTTAAGCATCAAGCGCGGCGTGGGCAGACCAGTCAGGTCGGACGACTGAGACTCATTTGGAAGTGAGTCAGCAAAGAACGGGCATATCACTAAGTTAATGTAGGGTGGCTTTAAAGTGACACTTACAATTAATTTCTTAGTTTTATGTGAACGCACTTATTTGTTTCGCTTTCTCAGTTCTAAGTCTCTGAACTCTAAACAGAGCTAAAGCTATTTATGTATTTATATTTTCTAACAAATGTGTCTACACATACATAAACACGCCTGTCACCCAGAGGAGTAGGCAGAGACTACAGATTTCCATTTGGCACGATCCTGACACACCTCTCTCGCCTCCTTCACTTCCATATACCTACGCATACTTGCTCGTCGGTTAAGGGTATTCCGAATTTGGCCCGTTTTCAATAAATAACTAATTTAGTCGATACATTTTCGCCTAGGAGATCCCTTTCCGATTCTGCCATTCACTTCTGCAACATAAATTTTCTTTGTCACTCTTTCCTCATTCATTCTTTCCACATGATAAATTTTGTTACAATTGTAAACAATGTCAGCCCTATTAGTCCAGGAGGAATCGCCACATGAATACCGAAAACTATTCCACTTCATTTTTTAAGAGTTTCCCTTCAAATTGTCCTACTGATGATATAAATACTTGTTGCCATGGACAACTCGCTGCCTGATAATTATTTTTTGTATTCTTTGATGAAACACGAATAAAAAAGGTCTTATGTTTACGATAAAGTAAATATTTTTGGAGGTATGATTTTTCAAGGGTTTGGAAAATCCCAAATTTGGATACTATTCAGTTATTAAAAATATATAAAGAAAATATATATAAAAGATATTTTTGTACATTCTTTGATGAAAAACCAATAAAAAAGTCCTATTACTTTTTACGAATAGTTTTCGGCACACATGCGCCGATTCCTGCAGGAACATATTACAAAACCTGATTTTTTGATAGTCTTACCGCAGCGCCACTGTTCGCGCGAAATTTGACCTTTGCTGTCAAATTCCATGCTTTGCATTTTAGTTCGCATATTTTCTACGGGACTTCTTTATGAAACGTACACTAGTTTAATCCTGAGGCTAGTTTTAAGCTACTCTTTTAATAAGACTATGTATATAAAGAAATTTAAAGCAATGCATCATGTCTAGAAAAGAATTTATTCACAAATGTTTTTTAGGCTTTATATAATTAGGACCAAAACTTATTAAAATTTCTCGACAGCCATATATGCTTATTATCGTATATCTGCTGATATTTAAACATCATACACTATTTGATAGACGTAGGCGGACGAGTCGAAGTGCGTAATGCGGTGAAGAACCGGTTTTAATTAGACGACGCGATACGGCGGCGGCGAACGTCGCAAAATTCAATTTTTTTGTTAGCGCCCACTTTAATATTTTGTTTTTATAGAATAAGGCTGACGAACGAGCACACAGTCCACCTGATGGTAAGTAGATGCCGTGGCCCATTGAAAATATATATATTTATCCTCAAATAGGAATTAAAATGCAGTTGCGTACTAAGGTGGTCCTTGTGGGATGGATCTCCGGTTCCCTACACTCACCATACGAAACACAGCAGCATTCAGTTGCTATTTTACGCTGGTAATCTGTGAGAGCGCGGTATTTCCCTGGTCGAGCGGACCCATTCGTGCTATAAATAACTCAAACCGATTAATTAATTGAAATGTAACATTTAATATACTAGAAAGCTTGAAAGTGTTTTAATGTCGGTTGTCATTTGAAGCGCACTTAATAAGATCACATTCCGTTATTTATTATGTTAATAATTAAAATCCTACAGTAAATAAATTTATTAAAAATTTACATATTTGAATTACAATTACATAAGTGTACATTATTTATTTAAAAACTAAACCCTACATTGTGTGTCCTAAGCTTTATTGTAAGCTTTAGAGAAATTGAAAAAAGAACTACGAAGAAACTTATTATAAAAAGTATTTCTTTATCAGTTTGATATAGTTCACATCGCGAGTTTGTGGTAGGTGTCCGAAAGTGATCCAGTGTATTTTCTTTTTCTTCTTCGTTAAATTAAAAAATGGCTAAGTCGGTTAACTCTTGTAGCTGATTTCGTGCTTAACACGTAAAATAGTTTACATTCAAACCGATTCTCTCCTATTTTGTCAGTTTATGATAGTTGTGTCGTTGCGTTGATCAAGTCGCGACAATATTTTACCTATGGCCTTAGTCATAAACATCGACGTGAATTTAACATGAATTTAACACTTGGAAGTTGATCTTAGAGATCGAATCGATCGATCGAAGAGAGTTCTCGAAATAACATTAGAAAAAGACAGGTATAGAGATGATTAATACTTAAGTTAAGTAAGCAATTATCAATTATTGTAAGTAAACCTTTAGGACCACCGAGCACTAGGTTATAAATAGTGATCGGATAATCGGATGCATATTTACCTAAAGTGTAGGTGTTGGCTATTATGGAATGCACTTTACTTTTGTATTGAAAAAACCCCGGGATTTCGGATTCGACAAATTTCGTTATTTTTTACTATAGAATTAAATTGGGTGGGTTTAATATTTACTTATTTTAAGGTGTTGGATAATATTGAATGCACTTATGTATCGAAAAAATCCCGGGAACTTGGAATCGACAAATTTACTGTTTTTATTATAGAATGCCAAATCGGGTGTAGGTATATTTACTTATTTTAACTTTTATATATAAAAAAACTAGAAATAATAACTTCCTCTTAATTTTTTTTTAATTAACACCCACTGTTTTCTTTAACAAATACCACATGCTATAGTCGACGTTTCCTCACCATGGTACAGATTATTTTCGCGTTTCCGTATCTTCTGGAATCCCTGGATTTATATTTAAAAAAATATGTTTTAAGAAGCCGCTTCCATAATTTCCTATAAAATGAACTTTAGGTAAATATGCATCCGATTGTCCGATCACTAGTTATAAATGACGCACAAAACGTAGCAAGCTCATAATACTTCCTCTAAATGTTATAAAATAACATTTGTCAACTCTCCAAAGTTGATAGATGTTCTATTTTATTATAAAATGCTAGCGACTTGCCCCGGCTTCGTCTGAATAGGATTATTGATGTGGGATTATTTAGATTTAACGACTATACTTCCAAAGATCCATAGTGGTCCCGTATACATTTTCTGATCTAATGGTATTTTAAATCGGTTTATATTTAGTTTCAAAATATCCAGTTACTATATTTTTCTCATTACACACGTTTGCATCGCATCATTACTCGTAGTCTCTTTTCCTCACTGACCTGGGGCAACTTATTACCTTAAACTTTTTTGTGTTTTTATATGTCTATATAAAAGTCAATTGATGTCCGTTAGTCTTGAAACTCAAACTCGAAGCTGGCCGTTTGATTCCGTTGACAGTTTTTGTGGGTGTTTGAGTGGGTCCCTGTGTGGTATAGATTCACAATGGGACCCGGTAGAAGCCGTGCGAAGCCAAGTCGGATCACTAGTCATAATTAAACAAATCTCCTGTAGTTTTCAAACTAAATACCCTATAAAGATAAAATATAAATACCCTAAGCGGACTGAGTTTTATAATATTCTATTTTTACCAGAGCTCCATAATAAAAGGTTAAATTCTAATTTGATACAAAACAGGTTTATCTGCGCCCACACTGAACGCCGACGCGCTCTTCAACTTAACATAACTCTTAACCATAACAAAAGAGAAAGATGCACATTCGTTTTTTTCCCTATAATAAAACTTCGACTCGTGATTAACTGGCAGGTACTATGTTTGGTAGGTATATTCGGTTCAAAATAAAACGAAGCAGAATGTTACAGTCTACCACAAGTCCACAGCTGAACATAAAAAAAATGTCCGACACTGCGTTTTCACTCATCTCCTCTTAAGACGGATGACGGATAGTTAGGATGATTGGGTGCGTCTGTGTTTGCGCGTGCGTTTTTTCCTAATCGCAAGTGTAAACTCAGATTTTGCTGTCATCAATTCGTTATTAGTTCTAACCTATTCGTATCTTGAATAACGTTTCATGCGGTAAGCTCTATTGAGTTTTAATGCTATTCGAGATCCAATCAAAATAAACCTTTTCTGAAAACCAATAAATTGTCTCTTACTGCGATTAAAAAAACCTGTGGCGCTTTCATCGCCCCACAAGCGAAACGCACCGAGGCCTAAATCGCGCTATCAAAGTTCCGAAGTAAAGCAGTATAATAGAATAGCTCCGGACTATCATGCGGAGCATTGGCCGCTCCCCGGGCTCGACAGGAGATCTCCCCTTTTCTTTTCACGGTAAAAACCCATCATCCGAAATTATTTTGTAGGCGGCCTAACAACTTAAACCATCCACTTTCACTAGATTCTTATTTAAATTTGTAACTTAGTAGATTATAAATTAGTAACATAATTATTTTGTGACGTAATATATCTATAACATGTTATACGTCTAAAATGCTGCTTATATTTACCACAGTAACCTTTTATACAGGCGGTCTTTGATCAGAATTTCATTACACGTGCCTCTCATGTTATGGTTTAAAATATTTATCAAAGGGTGCTACCGTTTTAAACTTAACAAGGTTTTGCGTTAATTAATCTCATCTCAGGCTAAATATTATAATTTATTTTTCTAACAAGAATTAGGGGGTAGTTTTAGTGAAGAGACATTGGTTTTAGCTAATGTTTAGCGGTGTGTATGGATCGAGTTAGTGTGTAGGGGTTGAATTCTATTTATAACTAGTTGTTACCCGCAACTTCGATCGCGTAGAATTTTAACCAAAAAAAATGCAGATACATATATAAAAGTAATCTTCAGGCAAGTAGTTAAATCATCGAAAATCCACGTAAAACTCAGTTTTTTTGCCATTATTTCAAAAACTGTAATACCATATATGTAAAAATCTTTTAAATAATAATTGATGATCTATTAATTTTACGTAAAACGTCATATCATTTTATCCTTTAGCTCGTAGTTTTGGTCAATAGTAGTTAGTACTTTCCCAAATGGTGCTGAAATAAAAAAAACCTGGTAACCCTTCATTCGAAGTTAAAGAAAAACACTTTTTAATTTATTTTTTGACAACGATTACGTTCGAATGGATCAACCGATTTTGATGTAATTGCTGGCAGTCGACGAGGTACTTTAAGAACAATAATAAAATCTATTATAAAAACATATTATGTGAAAAAAACATTTTTTCGAATTTTTTCGTCATCGATTTCTTTTCAACGCATTAACCGCTTTTGAAGCGATTCGCAGCAATCTACGTCATTTTTCATGTTTAACATTTTTTTGAGATTTTTCGAAATATACTAGTCCAACTGCAAATTACTGGGATGTTAAAAATTTAATCAATTTTGCTTAAAAATTTTAAAAGAACATAGAAGACCTATTCTATACAAAATTATATCAAAAAAAGTTTGTACGAACCTTTTTTATATCTTCTATATTTCACCAAAAATCGTGCTAGGTTTTTGGATATATTATATTATATAGGTATAAGTACATCACTTGTATTGCTCTTACCTCTTCGTGAAGTTTCATCACAGTCGGTTCAACCTTTCCGGATATTAGTCGCGATATACAGACAGACAAACGTAAAAAGAAACTAAAATGGTATTTGATGTCTTAATAGCATGCAAATAAACCGATATTATAGCCGCATCTTTCTCATGTTATATAATCGTCTGTATTTCATATCTCCAGTTGGGGCCCACAGAAATGTTGATAATATTTAGGCTTTGTTAGTGATAATATGAAAACACGTAAGAAGGACTCCTCAGGATATTGTTGCGACTTTCCCACAATAGATTATGAATATAGTTTTTTTGCGAATGATGTCCATCACCAGGGTAATGCTATTTGTGATATTTGTAAATTTACCAGCGGCCTTAAAACGGCAACTTTAAAACAGTGTAACAAGCGAGCACACAGTTCACCTGATATTAAGTGAATGCTATGCCACTTACATGTCTCTTTTTTATTCATGTAATTATACATTGATTTAGAATCAAAATGTAGATGTGATGCCTCAAGGAGAGCTGACATAGAATGCCGTTGCTAGAAAAAAACCTAAGGTGGACGTCACACACAAGCAGCATTATGCTAGTATTTGTGAGAACATAGCTGTCCTTGCCTTTTCGAGACGTGCTGCAACGATAATAATCGGCAGCTTGGTTTATCTGAGCATTAATTAAAATTTATTTCATCGTCTTTTCTATGATAATATTTACTTACAATAAGTATTTAATTCCCAACTACATGATAAATGTTTCATAAACAAACAATTTTAAAGCAACTTACTGGCATGAACCACTCGTAACACAAGCAATTTAAGCTTACCACGAGTGGTTAAGGGGAATATTACTAATGTTTATTAGCATTGTAATTATTCTTTTATTAAAAAAAATCTTGTGTCAACTTAATCTTGGGTTAGTTTACAGCGTGTAATTTAAACTTCTAAAAAGTCTTCTTTCCGGAAACCTGAGTATAATTACTGAAGCCAATATAGTGTCGAACCCTTTATTAATCGCAAATTAAGTCGCAAGGCGACTGGCGGCGCTTGTTTAACATGAGTTTGATTGCGCTGGGCAATGTTTGATACATTTAAATACCTAGGTTTTAGTAAATATGCCTTACTAGTTTTCAAGATTTCTATTTTATCCCATCTACAAAAGTCTGGTTTTATTTATTTATTCTTTATTGTACACGAAACACAGAAAACTAGCGGAGTACAATTTAAAGTATATGTACAACAGGCAGTCTTATTACTCTGAAAGTGATCTCCTCCATACAACCTTTGCGTATGCACGTGAAGCGCACAATGGTGAAAATAGAAGACCCATCTCTATTTTGCTTTACGAATGAAAAAGATACCTATACATATAAATATAGACATGTACAAATAACGGTAAAAGTATAGAAATGAAAGGAATACAAAAGGGTAAAGTAATTTATCTAATAGCGTTCTAAGCACAGAAATACTAATACAGATTATATTATTACGATTTCTGTGGTTATAAGTAATACGTGTTAACAAGACTTTTGAAAGAATAAAGAGATTTCGCATGACGTATGTGATACACAACAGTAACAGTGAAGTCTCTCTACTTCTGTGAAGTTACAAGGAAGTCCATAGACTGACAGAGGATCGAAGAAACCGATTATAGGTAAAGGAAAGGCACTAAAAATTGTTTTTAAGTAATGAGGAGAAAGATTAAACAACACGCCGTACAGAGCAGAGAGAAGTTGAATCGGGAGCCATTTGAGCTATTTGCGAAATTCAGAGACGTGATCATATTTGCGGAGCTCGAATGTTATGTCAAATATTTTGAATGCGCTCAAGCTTATTAAACTGCTCCTCGGTAAGGTCAATATAGCAAATATCAGCATATTCAAGGATAGGCAGAAGTAGAAACTAAGCAAGCATAACTTTAGTTACTGTGGAAAGAGAATGACGTAATTTACGTAAGGAGCTTTAAGGCAGCAAACATGATAAAATGATTTTACACAAACATATTCTCCGTATTACGTATGTCTTACGAAATTAAAGCCAAAAGAATATTTGATCTTCATTATTATACAATACACATCCTATCAACAGTATATAATTCTAGATGATGTTTCTGAGATTTGCCCATATTAACACGCTGGTCAGACGGGTTGGTGTGCACAGAATAAATAAAAATTTCTTTCTCTGGACCGAATTTAATTCATGGCCGCCAGTCTCAATGGAGACTAGCCTCCTGCGCAAGATGGCACGGGTGCACTCTCTATTCCCTCATTTTCATAGTCCCATGGGACGGCATTATGACACGACCGAAGAGAGAGATCAGATGTTTTTCATCACCAGTCTGTATTTTTGGGTTCAGCGTTTGTGATTGAATTTTCCGTTACAAACGGTGAACAGTAGGTTGCCAGAGTATCGTATGTTGATCACCAGAGTACCCAGTGTAAAGGTAAAATTGGTATTTGGTACGAAAAAGTTGATTACCCTAAAACTTTAATATTTCTTTTACCATGTACAGATCTATGTTTTAGGCCCCTATGTAATGGTGAAGTTAATTAAGTAACGAAAAAATGAGTGTATGTGCTTTTCGGCCTGCCGTTATTAGTAATAACGAAGAAAGAAAATACAAAAGCGATTGTAATGAAAATGAAAACTTCATAATTCGGCTCGAACGTAAAGCTGTGTTTCGTAATAGAGAGGCATTCGATCTTAATCCTCATCCACATCCACTTACCATCAGGTGAACTGTGTGCTCGTTTGTTATCCTTACTGTATTAAAAAAAATATTAAGTTCTTCGTTCATTATGCAAATGACGCGTCGAATGAAATTTGTACTAAAGACATTTTCTACTCGTAACTCGTAATCGTGTATTCAGGGAGACAACACGTAATATTACATTTTGATTCTTATTTGTAAATAGATTTATTTGTCTATCGGCCACAGATATCACCTACCTATTAGGTGACGGTTTGCTCGTTTGTCACATTTACCTACTTCTATATTACGCTTTATGTCTTTAACAAATGTTTTATGCGAAAATAAACTATAAAAAGTGTTATACTTGTGTTAAATTTCGTAAATATTTTCGATATCGATTTCATATACAAGTATGACTTATTTGATACTATATTAGGAACCTTGTGGCTTACGTACGGCCCATAGAATTAGATAGAAATTACATGCAAAAACCGTTAATATAACAAGCTGCACGTTGGACCTATGATATATGGCATTAATATTTTGATTAGACTTGCAACGAACAGTATATTCGGCCACACGCCGAATACCGAATATTCTGCGGACTTCCTGGCCGTATAGCCGAATATTAGCCAAAAGTTCGGCCGGGAAGGAAGTAGTGTTTATTGTTCAGAACGTCTTCTCTGAAGCTGGGATTGTCTACGAGAAGAACTGTGAACTCTCTTGCCTGAAAATAAAGAACTATGCCTACTTTAATGATTACTAGAAAATACATTTTTTATAATAAAAATGTATTTTCTATAATCTAATAATTAAATAAATATTTTCATTTTACTAATTATCTGACTACAATAATAAAACCTCTCACTTAAATATTCGTTATTCGGCCGAATATTAGCTAGATTTTCGGTATTCGACGAACAGGATTAATACCGAATAATAGCCAAATGCAAACCAAGTGCGTACAAAATAAGAGATGGCGAATATTTGTGTTATCGGTACAATGATTGCGACTGCTTTGAATTCGTAATTTCGATGTTCGCAGATCAAATTTAAAGTACTTTTTTTTCGCATAGTGGTAGAAATTAATGTGTATTGACAGTCGTTCCAGAGTAGGTGCGAACGTGAGAGACTGGTTTTAGTTTTGCTCGTACAGTAATCATATAAAGAAAGCTCACGCTAATGCCTCTGAGTGGAGTACATCTTACGTTTACAATGTTTGTTACTGCAAGCTATTGTATTAAACAACATGAAACAATGATTGTTTAACACTTTAACAGCCGACCGTTATAAAGGTGGCCGTTCCTGGTACGCCGGTGATTTTTGCCGATATTCTATGACTCATAAAATAAAAACTATTTGTGATATGTATATTATTCTTCTTTTATATGTACTATTGTTCTTTATATTTTAAAGGAAGAAGTAAAAAACATTAAAAATAATGAAAAATATTTATGAAAAAAAATTAACAAAAGAGGTCTACAAGCGAAAAAAAAAAACTCCAACATAAACATTCTTACATACTTGAGCTAACTAAAGAACGTAATTTTTTTGTGTGTGGAACATTTTGAAGCAGGGATAGTAGCACAAAGGAACATTGCAGTCTGGGCAGTAATAAATGGTCTCTTTGCGCCCCCTTTTTCCGGTTTCTTTTTTTGAAATGTCGGCACACACTTTGCAAACTCGTGCGACTTTCTCCTTTTTTTCCGAGCTTGGAATCCTCTCTATGAAGTGCCTACCGACGAGCCTCGTGCTTGTCCCGACAGCATGTGGACCATGGGAGGGTCCTGCTTCAGCATCTGATGCAGTTTCCACCAGTTGTTCCCCAGAGTCCATCAGAAACTGCGAGAATCGCAGGCGGCGTCGTTGTTCTCTGGATTTATTGTACAAAATGTAAGCGTTTACCAGAGAACGCGCTACTAAATTAAAAAACATTTTTTTCCACCATTTCATACTTTTCCTATTCAACGAATAATAGGATACATATTGGTCATTGAGATCTACGCCAATTTTGTAGTGGTTATAGTCGAGGATGCAGTCTGGTTTCACCTTTTTGGTTACGCCCACACCTTTGGCTTTTGTATCCACCTCTGTCCAGCTAGCTCCGTGTTTCGTCGTGAGCATAAGTACATCACGCTTATCTTTCCATTTACAGGCAGTTAGATTGCCGCGGTGACAAAAAGCCATTTCAGCTTTTTCCAACGGTTGTTGTCGCCAAACCTGTGGCAGACCACGACGATTCGCCATCACTGTGCCTACAGTGCGAGTTTCTTTCAGCCAAAGCAAGTCCGCAATTGTCGGACTCGTAAAAAAACGATCCATATAAATGGTGTGCCATTTACCAAAATATGGTTCACTCAATTCAGCGATAATAGTCTCGACAGATTTTGAGTCGCCAACATAGGGAACCATGCGTAGTATGTAGCCCGTTTCCGCGTCACATAGCATGTAGACTTTCATACCGTATTTATCGGGCTTATCTTTATTGTAAACTCTGAAGTGCACTCGACCCCTAAATCCACAAGTGCCCTCATCAATCGTCAAGTTTTCATTGGGATAAAAACTGTTCTCACACAAAAAACACAGTTCATCGAAATACGGTCTGAGTTTGAAAAAAGCATCGTATTCTGGATCATTACGTGGTTTATAATTTGAGTTGTCGTTCAAATGAAGACAGCTGTAAATAGCTCTGAATCGGTTCCTATTCATGTGCTTTCTGGCGAATGAAGTTTCTATTATTTCACGAGTTGACCAGTAAGAATCAAAACTTTCTTTTTGAACGAGTGTCATATGAATCACTACGGAAAAAAATGTTTTCAGTTCCTGTTTCGTGACTGGTTTCCATTGATAAAGCATAGTGCCAGGTTTCAGGATACCTTGTCGCGTTTGTTTAGCCTTCATTTGAGCTGCATAACGATTTGTTTCAGTCTTGAGCAATTTCCAAAAAGAATCAGGAAAAAAAATTGAGAAACAATCGAACAGTGACGAATTTTCATCAATCGGGGCTAATACGCG
Organism: Parnassius smintheus behrii; assembly: GCA_036936625.1. Classification (NCBI taxonomy): domain Eukaryota; kingdom Metazoa; phylum Arthropoda; class Insecta; order Lepidoptera; family Papilionidae; genus Parnassius; species Parnassius smintheus. The sequence continues at coordinate 19,008,860 of JAUPFT010000030.1, read as the reverse complement.
AGATATTTCTTGAAATACTGGATTTTCCGGCGGCTGCTGCACTGCTTCGTATGACCATCCATTAGCTTCATCCATTTCCCTGATAGAAGTTGATGCATGTCTGCCGCTGCTGCAGCGGGTAGTCGAGCGCGCCCCTGACCGAACGCGTCCGCCGCGCGATCTCGTTCTGCCTCGAAGTGTAGGTCTCGAGCGACCTCGACTTCGACCCTGTTCTGGTTCAGATACGTTCTCTGACATGTCAGCATCATCATTTTCATGATCTTGGACCGAAACCACCTCATGTAAGTCTTGAATTACCTCTGGAGAGAGAAAACACCAATAAAAATCTAGACTTCGCAAAAAAGGTATATTCGAATAAAAATACAATAATAAAATACAATAATTTACCTTCAATTTGAATTTCCGGGTCTTCCTCAATGTCTGAGTCAACATCATTTACCAAAACATCAAAAATTTCTTTAGAATCGAGACGCCAACTACGTCGAGCGGAAGCCATTTCGCGCCAAAATGCAAGGACGTGCTCTCACGTTGGTGGCGTGGGAGCACTGGCGACGCGCGCTGAAAGATTGCTTGTCCTGCCTCCACCCCGCACCTCCCGTCGGTGATACATACATGTGGGTGTAGCTAAAGAGTCATTCTACACCGGGGTTATACGCCAATCACGCACCGGGAACGTAATTTTTAAACAGACGATAGGAAAGTCAAACCCGTACGGAGTACGTGATCGGCGTCCCGAGTTGATCGACACTGCCCGTACTCAGTACGTGTACGGCTGTTAAAGTGTTAATTTTTTTCAATTTGTGACAAAAGTCACAAAACTAATGATTGTTTCATGTTGTCTATTAATGAATTTGATGGTTTCGCATTGCATAATTGAAACTGCGTATAGGCATGATTACTTTGGTCCATTGAGTTACAATACCTATAGAGTCACAAACAGACAAATAAAATGTCCGCGCCAAAACTCGGCGCACGCTGCGAAGTGCGCAGAGTTTTTGTTTAGTTGTAAGGCGACCACAATCCTCGTACAACGTCCGCGATGCCAAAGTGTTCGGTGATTTCCTGCCCAAATAACAGCAGACACGTGCGAAAAAAGGATGGTGTTTCATATTTTAGGTAAGTATCATACCAAATTTACGTATTTATGTATCCACAGTGCATGTTTTCATTTAAATTTCAATAATTTTCATTTTATTAGCAAACTAAATCACTCACCGCCGACCGCGCGGCGCCGCGATAACGTGCCCTTGAGTGAATGATGATGACATTGCATACGAGCGACTTTGAACATTGTACAAGCAGGTTAACGTCTAAATTCGAGCAAATGTCATTTTGAACTATATAATATCAAAATATATAGGTATATGGAACGGCGCTCGGACATTTTTTGAGTATTGTCAGTTAGAGATTGTGACTCTATAGGTATTGTAACTCAATGCTTTGGTCTTATAAATTTTCCATTTGGTAATTAAATTTTCAGTTCCATTTTTGTTAAAACAACTACAAAATCGACCTAATAACTTTGTCAGGTATCTATTATTAAATTAAATGACTAAATTGCTAGCTCATGTAAATGAATAGTCTGTAGATATTATCACCATTATTTTTCGAGATACTTCAGACGAAGAAGATTGTTAAGGAGAACTGTAAAGGATGTGGACATACACACACACACACACACACACACACACACACACACACACACTCAGATCCTTTAAAACAGTAGAAACGGACCCTATGTATCTGTATTAAAATTAATACAATATTACAACCAAATAGGAAGTGATAAAAAAAAACTGCGTCATAATGTTTTTAAACGCTATGTTTTGTGTAAAATAGTAATTTGAGCTTTTGCACGCCTCATAAGCGAAGCGTTGAGGTTGTGCTCTACTCTCACCTAATGGAAATCAAGTAATTTTCTGAGCTAAAAGGCCTTTATTATTTTACTATTGCACTTATAGAATAATAAAATAAACATATATCGAGGAAAATCACTCGTTTTCATGTTTCTGTTGTTTTTAAAAGTTATTTTCTTTATTTAGTTTAAGAACTGATTGAAAAAAAATTTCGAGGTTTGTCCGGATGTCTGTATGTGTGTAATTCCTTTGTTATTAGGTTTAGAATCTCAATGCACAGGTTTCTTTTAAAAATCACTGAGTAATTTGGTCTCGTTTAATTGTAATTAATGAAAATGTAAAAAACAACTGGTACTGGTTTCAAATATTTGTATGCCTTTTTAGGCGAAACATAGCGTTACTTATCATACCTTTTCCACCAAGTTTTTAACTTTTTACCTATGTTTTACAAATAAATTATTTGATTTGATTTGATTACTTTTCTACAAAAAAAATATTCTCATGGATCTCTTCTTTCGTATCAAATACGGAAGAAGAGATATTTTTCGTTTTGTATAATCAAATGAGATTATGAGGCGTGCACTTTCGGATTTTTCAAACTTTATTAGATCTCTTTTAAACATACCGTTACATCAGGAATCGCTGTACTGTTCTCAATGTTTACATCTTATCTCACGTTGATTACATTTTTATCTACTGATCTACATCTGCACAAAGTCGTTCTTTGTTCTTAAACTGTGCCTGATGTTTACAGCCTTATGTCTTCATTTACGAATTTTAAACTTTATGTGTTTTTTATTGCATTTACATGTTGTCAATGCTAAAAAGGCGAAAACTGTTACGGACTTATTACAAAACGTAGTTTATTGATAAACTCGGGTTTAAAAAAGAGTTTTGTCACGAAAGAAGTTTAGGAGCCATAGCATCTTGGTGAAATTTGACATTTGCTATCAAATTCTATAACATTTTAGTCCGTATGTTTTTAAGGGAACTCTGTGACTAGACTTCTTTATCAAAACAAACTAGTTTTAACAACTAAAACTACTTTTTGTATTATTATGACGGGTGTTTTATGTAATCATGCCATAAAATTAAAAAAAAAATTATAGCATTGGTTGACAAACGAGTACACAGTCCGCCCGATGGTAAGTGGATGCTGTCGCCCATAGGCATATTCACATTTATCCTCTACTAAGGATCAAAATTCAAATGCGTTGTCACCCCTGAGGTTTAAGATGGAATGCCTCGATTCGAAAAAGAGTCTCCGGGTCCCTTCATTCACCATACGAAACACAGCAGCATTACGCTGCTATTTCACGCTGGTATTCTGTGAGAGCGTGGTCCTCCCTGGTCGAGCCGACCTATTCGTGCTGCAGCTATAATATAGCTGCAGCATGGCTGTCTCACGTAAATAGAAATTCGTAAAAAACTGCATTATACTATTGTTTTGCTTGCTCTTGTTTGCACGACTATGTTCTCGTAGATTTTAGTATTAGGACCTTTTGTCGCGTAGAAATGTTTCTGTTAACTGTTAATTTTTAAGATTATGAATTATGAAGAGAATTATGTAAAAGGCAAAAATTTGAACTTTAGAAATCTTTTACCAGGACTAAATAATTTTACCTCTTGTATGTTACGATTTCTTGATTAAGCCGTATTCTACGAAGAAGCTTGATATTAATTCGGTTGCAAAACGATATACCATACGATATACCATAGTCCTATTATAAGGGTAAGGGGCGGATTTAAGTATTTTTTGTGTTCCGAATATGTTTACTCTAGTTAGTTGTGAATTGTGAACGACCAACACTAAACGTGACAAAAACAATACAGTAAACTGCTATGCGATTATTTTGAGATACTGATACAAAAATGTTTGAATAGACATTTTGTCATATTACGAACAAGGTACCATTAACTTATATTACAATAAACTCTTTTATTATTTGTTTCGAAAATCATTAATTATGGTAAAAAAAAACAATTGATAGTGATACTTGTTTGATAACTAAATTTTCAAAAGAATCTATGTTATAAAATTAAAAGCAAGAAAATCACTGACAGTTTTTTTTTAAATAAAATGCATCGACTTCTTGTATTATTGCACCTAATGTCAAATGAGGACGTTGGCTCGGTCGCGTCTGAGGCAACATTTATAAATACAAATGTTTGATATCGCATTTAGAACAGATTTTAAGATTGGTTTTGTATATTTAGTATTTCATTTTGTTACGCGTTTGTAGGCGTTTATCTATTAAATAATTATAAATCTGTCATAGGTAATATGTTTGTTTCATTATATTTATTACTACAGGTCCGACAGACGTTCTGTCCTTTGTGATAGGTGGCGCGATGAGTTTCACTTTTAATTCACTTCGGAATTTAGTTTAGTGTAAAGAAAAAATTAATAAATAACTCTACCACAATTTCACCACCTATCGCGGGACCTGATTCTGCGTTCCGATTTCCGATTCGATTCGACCTGAGTTTGATTTCATATTTTTAAGACTAGTAAATATAAAATGTGCTAATAACTTGACTACAGCGCTACTAATCGGATTCCAGCGTAGTACCATCGTCTCAAGAAAACAAATGCATTTGGCGAGTATGACCTCATTCGATCAAAACGTTTAGAAATTATACGAGCACTATCTGACTATCGATGATAAATATTTGGGTTCGATGTAACCCACCAACGATTATAAATATAAAGATAGTCGTTAAATGAAAGACGCAGGTTCCATTTTAATACCCCCCCGAACGGGTTCCCGCCTTGTCGTGGCGGGGGGGCTTAGTAGCCGTGGCTTGGTCTCCCACGGTGAACAAAGAGGAACCCACGTGGCTGGCCCGAGGTGAAGGGCCGGCCTGAGGTGGCCACTCCGAGTGGGCTTGGGGAGCCCACTTTGGATGTTGCTGGTGGACTGCAGCGAGTGGGGACTCGCGCACCCTCTTCCGCTGCAGCCGAGGTGGAGTCGCGGAGGAAGAGGAGTGTTGGTATGGCGATGCGCCACTCGCCCTATCCTTCGCGACTCAAACGGGGCCGCACCGTTGATGCGGTGGTGGTGGGGCTGCGGGGGGAGAGGATTGTCGGTATTGCGCGGCGCCGCTCTCCCTACCCTCCGCAGCCGAATCTTGGTTGGCGGCGGAGCCATAGAACAGATCCGCCGCTGGGGTCGGGAAGACTAGTGCTTCTAAGTGCTCGTTTTTCCTGGCCCCATGGCCTTTGTGCATCGGACGCGGGGGCGTCTGTTGCACAGACGTAATTGGAGGCCGTGGAGGAAGGCGCGCCATGTGTTCTGGTGCGCCTTACCTGGGAAGGAGAACGGGGAGGAATTTTCCTCTCCCGAGGAGGTGCTGCCATGGGGCGGCAGGCGCTAGTAGGGCCGCGGATGTGTGCGAAAGCGTTCCCGTAGCCCTGCCAATATGCGACAAAGGTGGAACACCATGGGGTTTTAGTCGGTGCGAGTCCGACATAACCCGTCCTTGCCCCCGCGAGGCGGGTATGCGTAGGCATTTCCCCATGAAAAAAAAAAGGTTCCATTTTAATATTATTCCGCGTAAAATCGAATACACTAACAAATACATGTTGGTATGTTTACACATGTACTTACACTGAAATTTTTGCGTAACTCATAAATAAAACAATTTATATCTAAACTAATATATTTACAGCTTTACAAAGTATTCTCCATTATATTTCAAACACTTTTCGTTCGTTCAAACCTTTTTTGAAAACATAGGTACCATTGGTCTGCGGACATGTTTTGGTTGAAATCAAACCATGCGATTGTTGAAAGCTATCACGGCTTCTTTTGGCTCCGTAAATATTATCAAATTTTAGAGTTTTGGGATAAGAAAGAAATTGCATGTTGCGAGGTCTGGAGTGCATGCGGGTTGGATCAAGAGCTCCACTTTTCATAAGCCAAAAATGACTGTCTTGTTCCCGGTTTTTTTTTACAAAGTAAGGGTGATAATCGAGCGCACAGTCCACCTGATGGTAAGTGGATGCTGTGACCCAATGACGTCTACATCTATCCTCAGTTAAAAGCCAAAATGTTGTCACTCCTTAGGACTAAGCTAGAATGTTTCTTTTCTAGTAAAAAAGAGTCTATATACGAAACTCAGCAGCATTAAACAGTTATTTCACCGCTGGTATTCTGTGAGAGCGTGGAGCTTGTATACTGAGTGTGCGTGGAAGCACTGTCATGGTTCTAATATTCTAATTTTTTTAAAAACACTGGTAAACAGGTGTAGATGTACTACTAAGCATTAACTGCCTTTTGCACATCAAGTCTAGGATCATTTAGGAGACACAAGACCGTTTAGGAGAAAAAAAAACGTTTTTGTTGGTTTGCTGTCGCCTTCGGAGCACCCATGATACAGAAGACTGCTGCTTTCTTTCCGGAGTGTAATAATATACCTAAGTTTCAACTCGAACCTCTGTTTTGTTCTGTGCGAGTTCCCTCCCAAAAGCGTATTGGACTTGCGAGAGAGCTAACTTTTAAAATCGTAAAAATAATGGCACTAAAATCTTTTCGCTTTATTTCCCTTTTCGCTACCAATGATGAACCTTGTGTGATATGATACAGTTGACTCGCGTCTTTCCGCCAAAAATATTTTAAACTATTACTAGTTTTAGTTTAGTACTAGTTATAATAATTTTATTATGACTTTCTTCAATTTAAAAGATATAACATTGGATATTTCAATATTTAAGTGCGGTCAGAAGCTTTCAATGTTCCCTACTTGCTTTGTACTTAGCTTTTTCTAAAAGCCATGTAGTTTACGTATGTGCGCGGCCTCTACTTGCTTAATACAAGGCGGCTGACGTCATTGGACTGGCAGCCAAGTGGAAACAAAACAATGACTCGTGGCTTCCGTTTCACGGGATTATACTTAAAAATGCTAACTAAAAATAAAAAGTTTTGTCTTTTTTAATCATTGTAAGCCAGTGATTGCCTATACCCGTTAACTATACCTAATGGTAAGTGGTGATTTAATCTAAAACGATGAAGCGTTTTGGCACGGATAAAAAAGTCTTTTCAGATTATAACCGTAAGGAAAGACACATCATTATCATCATCGTCATTTACCGCCTAGTTCATTCCTAAAATACGGCCATCACTATAGATTTTTCATATTGGCGCAATTGCCGTAGTTGCCAGTCTCGGCAGGCAGGTATACAACATTATTTTTTATTATTTTCTTTTGAGGTTGAGTGATTGAGTTCTTGTGTGAAAGTTGCTGCTGCTTATCTACTGTTTCGATTCTCTCTTTCGCCTCGTACGACATTAAGAAAGACAGATGCTGTCAAATTATTCAACTCTTTTGCTGTATGCATTAAGAACGACAAAGAAGACAGTTTTGTTCGTATGCGTGGTATGAGTAAAAGGATGGAGGTTGGCCCAGCGTCTGGTTGTCTGATGTTGGAAGGGAGAGAGAGGAAATAAGTTATGCGATTCCTGCGCACATTCTCCGAAGTATGAGTTATTTACTTTATACTTTTTCTATATGTCGAGTCTAAATAAAATAAAAGAAGTTCAAGCTCGTAAAAGCTTTGGTTTGAAGTTGATGATTTTTGAGTGGTCTAACATATTCAACACTCATGTACCATGACCATAGTCCAATAGACAATACAAAAGTTATAATCTAATATATTGAAAGAAGGGTATGAACCAGTATAGTTATAGGTTATTAGGCATTCCACCTTAGTCATCAAAGGTGACAACGCATCTGTGGCGTTTTTTTAATTAGTTGCAAGCTTTCGTAGCTTACAGTAGCCTCTTACTTTTAGGTGTAACTCTTAACTCTTTTTGTGCTAAAATGTTATAAAAATCCCAACAACTTCGTACATAAAAAGGGTTTGGTAAAATGAGCTATAACAGATGCCTTACAGCCTATAAAGTCCGTTGCTGCAGGCCTGCTCCATAGATTGTCTCATAGCGGGGATTTTACTATGGTTTCTACGCTTGATAGGCGGGTAGTGTAGCACAAGACGATATGGGGTAGTGGATATTCTTACATCGTTCATATATCATGAAGATACTAAAGTAATACTAGTATACAAAAGTTCCGTTCTGCAAGTTTAAGCCCCGAAATGCTTGCTCGTCACGTAACTACATTGAGCGCAAATACACTATTACCGTTAAACTCGTAACATATAGCGAATGCGCTACCGCTTGCTTTAAAACTAGCACTGTGAGCTTACATCCGACGAACTCCTATTGGCGACCTAAATATTCAGTGCAGGTTTGTTGTGTTAAAGTTTTTTTTTATGCCTGCATCTATATTATAGTTGTAGCACGAACGGGTCGGCTTGACAGCGGAAGGACAACACTGCTAGAATATCAGCTTATAACAGCTTAATACCACTGTACGACCCCTTTTTAGGATACAAGGCATTCCATTCCATCCTAGGCGTCAGGGGTAACAACGCTTCAGCATTTTGATTCGTAATTAAGGATAGATGTAGAAGTCTATGGGCCACAGCATCCACTGACCATCAGGTAGTCTGTGTGCTCACGCTCATTTAAAAAAAGTTATTTAATTAAACATATGAAATACACATACACAGTCGTTATCGTCGTTCAGCCATCGACTTGCTGCATAACCAGGTCATCACTTAATATTGTGAGGGGCATCATAAGCTTCGCTTTCAGCACGACGCTGACATTCGAGAACATTTTTTTTCCACCGGCAGTCAGTTCTTAAAACCAGATGATCGATATTGCCATCTCAGATGTATCAGTACAATTTTACCTAAAACATTTTGTTTATTTTATTACTAATTTCGTGTTAAATAATCTTTTATTAAAGAAGTTCCATGAAGAGTTATAAGGAGACCAATTAATTAATGTTCGTTAATTTTGCAATAAACGATTCCTTATTTTGCTCGTAACTATTTGGTTTATCGTCGTTCAGCCATCGACTTGCTGCATAACCAGGTCATCACTTAATATTGTGAGGGGGGGGGGGGCATCATAAGCTTCGCTTTCAGCACGACGCTGACATTCGAGAACATTTTTTTCCACCGGTAGTCAGTTCTTAGAACCAGATGATCGATATTGCCATCTCAGATGTATCAGTACAATTTTACAAAAAATGAATGAATGAATGAGGAAAGAGTGACAAAGCAAATTTATATGGCAGATGTGAACGGCCGAGTCGGGAAGGGACGCCCTAGAAAACAGTTTATCGACCAAATTGGCGATATTTTGAAAACGGGCCAAATTAGAAGTACCCGTAACCGACGAGCACGTATGCGTAGGTGTATGGATGTGAAGGAGGCGAGAGAGGTGTGTCAGGATCGTGCCAAATGGAAGTCTGTAGTCTCTGCCTACCCCTCTGGGTGACAGGCGTTAGTGTTTATATATATATATATATATATATATATATATATATATATATATATATATATATATATATATATATATATATATATATATGGTTATTAAATCTGTATCTCAAATTGTATTCGTCGCATCGACAATATTTCCATAACTGTTTTAATTTTAAATTAAAATCGGCGTCTGCGTCATGTCAGCGAGCAAAATGCATTCAAGTGCATTCACGGTGAATGTGGTGTAGGGAGATTTAAACGGAAATTGACGAGGTGACTTCGGAAAGCTGACAGAAACGATTTCAGGATTGCCAGTTTAAGTTTTAGGAAATGTAAAATATAGTTAATTTTACAAAAGATTAAAATAAGTTTTATACTTCGAGGTTTGTCCCATATAAATTTGAAAAAAAAAAATGGTCCCTAAGGGTGAAAAATAAGTAATAAAGTTTTTAATATAACTATTTAGGCGACATAGATAGAATGTGAAATTTGTTAAAATAATCATTGTAAAAAGATATACGTGGTAGAGCCATGCTGCAGTTATATTAGTAGTATAGTTGTATAATGAAAGGGTCGGCTCGACCGGGGAAGGACCACACTCTCACAGAATACCAGCGTAAAATAGTAGCTTAATGCTGCTATGTTTCGTATGGTGAGTGTAGAGGGCCCTTCTTACTGGAAACTAGGAATTTCATCTTAGTCCTCATGGATGACAATGCATCTACATTTTGATTCGTAATCGAGTAGAGATGTAGATGTGTATGGGCCGCAGGCCGCAGCAACCACTTACCATCAGGTGGACTGTGTGCTCGTTTGTCACCCTATACTATAATTTTTTTTAAACAAAACTTAAATAAAATCTTTCTACACAATATCTTCTAGGAATCTGACTTCAAGGTTTCAATTCTTCGATAAAGAAAAACAGTATTTCCTTTTTTGTCCATTTCGTAAACTATAGTGCTTTACTAAATGTACAAGTACGATTTAATTTAATTTTGGGACTCGGATATTACATTTTATTAAGTTTTGTAATAATCTGATGTAAACATTCAGTTGGTTATTTTAGTTCAGCTTTTTTTTACTTTTAAATTACTGACATTCACTTTTCGATTGCAGTTAACGCGACTATTTCCAAATAGTAAGAGCACAGAAACGCTCAAACGACCCAACGTTACCGTGCCGGAAGTATGTGATTACATCGCAGATAGACTATGTAAATATAGAATGTATGGTTGGAGGCACGGGGATAATCACAGCACATCATGGCCCGAAAATAAAAAAAATCTAATGACTTCACTATACGCTACGAAGTACGAAACTAAATGGTCGTGAATTCGAAACCGTCATTCGACTATTATCGTGAATTACTAGTACTGGCATTTAAAGCTTTATTTATAGTGGTTAAGGGCTTTAATATTTTTTTAATTCTGTTACTACAAATATTATTTTTACCGAGTAGTTTGATCATGTTGAAAGAAAGAACGAGGAGAGTGTGACAATTTTGAAAAAGTGACCAGCAGAGTCAGCAAGGTAGACGAAAGTTTATCGACCATATATATTGAAGATGGGTCAAGTGAAAAGTATCCTTAACCGACGAAAATGTATACTTATTTATATAAATGTACCTTAAAGATGCAAGCGTGTGTCAGGATGTTGCCAAATGGAAGTCCGTAGGCTCTGTCTACCCCTCTAAGTGACAGGCGTGATTTTAATTCATGTATGTATATATTATTTTTAGAATCCACCATACACCCACGGATTTAAAAACTTTTGCGAACACTAGTTAAGTGACTCTAAACAATATGTCGTAAGGTTAATGATAAAGATATTATTTTATTTTACCTTTCATATAATATTCCTCTTATTATATTCTAGGCTTTGTTTACTTGTCTCCTCAGCGTGATTTCTTCTGTATGTATTGTGGATCTATTAGAGTATTGATAATAAAGGCATTTGGTTACCTACCATTATCCTACACAATGTATCTACAATCGAAAATAGACGAGTTGTTTGCTGTTAATGTTAGCTCTCTCTGGACCTCCATCTCTTAGTAAGGTCTTAATAATCCTCTATTAGGTACTCGTAGCGCTATACAATCGTATTGGAATATGAAATATTGAATTATTATGAATGTAAATGTATTATAAGTATACGATTTTAGCTTTTATATCGAATGAATTTTGCTAACAGAATTTCACTTTTACCTTCAATCAAATTATTCAATGGTTCATAGGGTTGCTTTTCAACTAAAAAAATAATGATGCAATCATTTGGGTGCTTCGTTGGTTCTCTACTGCCGTAGAAAAACAAACTTTACTATGATTTCTGATATTATAGCGGAAAATTAATTTAAGAGGATACCTTGAAAATGAATCGAAGTTTTGGGGGCGTGGCTTATTCCATTGTCGGTGAAGCTAACGGACGACTGCGGGAGTGTCAAAATGAAAGTGATGCAATGACTTCATAGTACGCAAATTATGAGATAGCCATACCGAGCAAGCGCTCGGAAAAAACTACGTAAGTAAGCGCCAAACAACATTTTTATTAATTTTAACAAAACTTCGTTATGGATAAAAAAAACTGGTTGATGAGAATTGAGATACGATTATTTACTATGCCTTAAAAATTCCGTGAAATATTTGTAAGAATGTTGTGGTGTCATCGAGAAATGTAAATAATTAGCCTACTTTGCAATTTTTTTCTATCGAGTAAATTACATCATATCTTGTTTTCCTTTTATGCAATCCAAGTTCATTTAGTCAAAAATCATATACCAAAATTTTGGTTTGTAATCTATAAAACTTAAAAAAATATGTTAAATAGAAAAACCACCAAATTTTCGAGGTATCACCTATCATTAATTTCTAAAAAATGTGCAAAAAAAAACAAACAAGAAAATACTCGTATACCCATGTTTTAAGAAAAAGATAACGTAACTTGTGGGCATAATTTGTATGTATTATATGTTTCATAAGGTATTAAATCAAATAAGTTCAATTTTGGGTTTGGGGTTACGTATGTAAGACGTTATTGTAAGTAAAATATTTAAGGTGTGAGAGTATGTTTGTAATATGTAATTTTATAATGAAGACCTACAACTGCAGTTGGGTGTAGGTGGGTGTGAGCAATTGCGCCTTCAACTTGCAATTGATGAACGGAGATTACATTACAAGTTGCACATCCTTTCATCACATGACTGTAATTACTTCCTAGTCATATTTTGTGTGCCGAAAGTTAACAGGTAATTTCTCAAGTCGTTTTAATCATAATAGTAGTTTTAATCATAATAAAAGTGAATTATTGACTGCTATGTGATGAATGATTGGAACGCAATAAAATCACCACCATAAATATGAAACAAAGCTTTATTGATTCTGGTCTACTTTCGATACGAATAGTTAAAAAGACATTTTTGCTAGGCATTCGCCTTAAAAATCGTTTAGTAATCATTATAATAATAATGTCCTCCAGACTGAATTTCATACACTGCGACCAGTCTCAACGAGACTACGCAGGACATGATTATAGTGTTCTACTGTGTCATCATCATCATCATCATCATTACATCCCTTCACAAGTCCACTGCTGAACATAGGCCTCCCCCAAGGAATCCCACAAAGCACGGTCCTGAGCCACCTGCATCCATCGACTTCCTGCGTGTCTTAGCAGGTCGTCCCCTACACTACGCCTACCGGTACGAGGCTGCCACTCGAGAACCTTTCTTCTGCATCGGTTATTAGTTCTTCGAGCTATATGGGCGGCCAATTGCCACTTCAGCTTACTAATCCGTTGGTCTATGTCGTATGTATTATATGTGAATTCGCCACACATATTACGGAGGTAGCGCGGCGGAATCTTCCGTGTCTTAAAACTCGTGATAATAGATGTGTGCCAAGCAGTAGGGTATATGTCAGTTTTTATTTTACTTAACCTTTAAAGACCTTTTTTAATATTAGGATTATTTATATCATATAATTAGTGGTAGACCACGATGCTATAATATGGCTACAGCTCGAAAGTGAAAATAGCAGCATAAAGCTGCTGTGTTTCGTTCCACCTTAGTCCGCAGGGATGACAACGTATTTAATTTTGATTCTTAATCGATTATATGTGTAGGTGTTATGGGTAACACCATCCACTTACTCTAACCATGGCGATAATTGGAATCCTGTCGAAATTAATCAAACGTATATGACATTATAGTGCTAAAATTTCCTAATACTTACTTGCCATCACCTACCCGTGACCTAGATCTAATGAATACAAGAAAGGATGTAGGCAGTGGAACGAGCACTACCGAAATTAATAATTTGCGTGTCTGCACAAACGAGGCGCTGAGTGCGACTCGATTTTCTTAAAATATGCCTAAAGTATAACTTAATACATTTATAAAATCAGAGCGAAGTATCATCGATATATTTCTCAAGATCTTTATTAGGCGAAGATTTTAAAGCCACAAACAGACACATATATTTCAAGGATAAAGTCGAAGAGTAAGTGTAAATTATATTGTCATCTATATTAGCTATCCATGTTTGTACTTTAGTTAACCATAACTTGTACAATAACTATAATATAGATATTTTGCACAAAGTTCCCACAGAAGGAATCGAATCGCTGTATAACTGTGAGAGACTTGTACAAAAAGTTTCTTGTCAAACGCTACGTGGATATTTCCAGGTACTAGCAGGGTCACTAATGTGTAGACCAGGAACTGTTACACCTTTCAATACATGTTTTTGCTGTGTACTGCCCTTACAAGCTCCGCTTTATGTTTTAAATATACGATATAACGGTACTAATAAATAAACGTTGCATCAAAATTTACTTTTTCTATTTTATAAACTCATCTAACAGATATAAGAGTAAAGTGTTATTAAAACGTTTTTTTGAACAATTTTATTACTAATTTTAATTATGTCAATATAGCCTACAGTGTCTGAAATTTTAAGTGGCAATGATTTAGTGACAGAATGCTATTGGAGTAGACTATTCCTAGGGTAGAAACGGTGGTTATACATTATTAGTTCAGAACGTCTCTGACTATAACTGTATAGTGTACACGTGTATTGTCAACAACTGGATAAGAATCAAAGAGAATCACGAGAAGTGGCGCGACTAGAGGGAGGTATGTAGTGCAATAGACTGCCGCAAGATGAAGATGATGAATCCTATTCATGTTTGATTTGTATGCAAAGAGCTGAGGTATCGAGATCGGTTTCTATTAGTCTGAACCTTCATCACTGTTCTGTTAACGATCAATGGCCCTTAATTAACAGCTTCACAAACAAATAGTCCTCAGACTACGGGATCTCATCGATACTTCTTCCTCCAACAACTTGGAAAGTTTCACATCAATAAATAAAATGTCATCTTGCAAAATTTTAGTTATATACTGTTCAAAAAATAGGGAAAGTTTAGCGTGTCAATTTAACAAGAAATGCTATGGTTACTTGCATCTGTGCATTATGTGTTATCATTAACATTTTTAAAATTACGGAAAAAAGTTATCATCCTATAAACACCCTATAAAAGGGCAACAAGTAGCTTATTTCCATGTGGATTTTGGAGTAAATGGGGATATCACAAGATATTATTATTTAAAATTTAAAACACTTTGCCGATGACCGAAATCGGTCATGGGAACATGATTATGTTAATATGTACGTGGGGACGCCACATGGTTGTTTTCACATTATTTTATTGGGTTATTATTTCAATCATTAACGCTGACACAAATAAACAATTTAAAAAACTTACAATTTTAACAATTTGTGTAACTTTAAAACTGTAATAGATTTGACGGTCGCGAATCATATTTTCTGCAAATTGCAAAACAACGTAAGAAAAATTGAATTTCGAAGGCTACCATGGCGCTTTCATCATAAGCCATCATTAATTAAAATTAAGATATTTTATTTTTATTATAACAGACTCATGAATTGTCTTAGCAGGAACTGTTATTATTTTTTAAAGATTGTAGAATAATAATAATAAGATATTCGTAGACGGCACTGCCAAGCGTCGCTGCTTAATAGCACCTGAATGATTTTCATTTTTTATTGATTTAACGGTAGTTTTCACAACGGTTTCAAATGGATTTAAATTAGTTGATAATTGCAACTTGTTTATATTTAAATTGATAAGAATTACTTCGCCCATAGCGGTCACCCACCGCAGAGTCTATATCACCTGAGGATGCCTAGCGTAGAGGCGAAACACGTGTCGTATTATCGTCGATGACTTTCCTAGTGTAGTGGTGTTGGGATTAGTGGTGACGGGGAAGGTGACGCAATTGAGGGAGTACGGGAGGTGCTCTTCAAACTAGCTAAGACACATCATTTTATTTCATTGAGCGAATATGGGCGAAGTGATTCTTACCAAATTTAATATAATGGATTTTCGTAAAGTAACGCCTGTATCTATTAATTATGTTTATATTTATCAAATAATACAATTATATTTGAACAATAAATAAATATACCTACTACAAAAGTCACTAAAAATAACAAGTTGATTAAGAAATGTTTTGATTTTATGGATATGAATGACACTAATATACGATTACTTTATTTTCTTTGAATTAATAGTTTTATTCAACTCTATCAAAACTTGAACTCATCACATTCAATGTTAATAAATCATAAATGTGTTCTTGCTAACTGTATTACGAGCTCTCTTCAGCTTATTCTACAAGTTTCTTTGTCAACGTAAAAACTTAACTCTCCAGAGATCGTCGATTCCATATAAGCAACAAGTCATCAGCACTTTCGAGATCAACTTGCTTTCAACTTGCTCTGGCGACATTGTTGCTTGAAGAAACTGGTGTCGTCTGCTTTTTTATAGTGCTTAGGAAAAATGTAATTAAGCCATTTTTCATTCCTTTTAATTATTTGCTTCTGCTTTTAAATTTAAAACTGTGTACCTATATGTCTGTATATATATATATATATATATATATATATATATATATATATATATATATATATATATATATATATATATATATAGACATATATCATTTTCTAAACAATATTTTAACCAACTTGCTCTTGTGCTACAAAACCAAGGTTGATCGTTGTGCTCCTAAGCTGTCTATTTTGATAGTAAGTAGAAAAATCTAGGCTATAATGAATAAATTAATTTAATAGAATCAAAGATATTAAAATTTAATTAGCAACCATCCGCTTAAATAAATACAATGATGTGTCTTACCTGGAAGAAGAGGTAAGACACATCATTGTATTTATTTAAGCAGATGGTTGCTAATTAAATTTTAATATCTTTATTATGATGAATTTACGCAAAGTAACGCCTGATTCTATCAATTATTTTAATAGAATCCTTAGACCATAAATCCACTTTATCTTATTGTAGAAACTTTGTGAATCCTCTTCGGCCTTAGGCTTACCCTAAGGTCGGTATTTAGAGTGAACCTTGTCACAATGTCAAAATTCAGGACTAGACCATATTACACGTTATAAAGTGTGAATTGAAACTGGATTGTCACTGAATACCTGCCTCGAACTTAGTACAGTTGAAGTTAGTGTAATATGTGATATTCTCCTTAGACACGGGTATAACGATAACATCAGATTTAATGCTAAGTTTAGTTTACTACGCTGTGGTTAATCTTTGTAACAGATGAAATAAAGGCCGTGAGAACTTGGTTCTTATTATTCCCTTTTTAATGGCGGCTTTATTCACGCATGCGTACTTTTAACGCTGCATTTAGTATTTCTAGAACAATTTAACGCTCTGACTATGAGAAAAAAAATTGGTTCAGGAACTTGAATTCTGTACGTCAGTCGCTCGGTAGCTCATCAGTTTCTTGGAATTATTACAGCCAATGCTAATATGCATTATATAAGTTGTTTAGGTTAATTGTTTTATCGATTGATAAAAAATAAGACCTACACAACTGCGGAAGGACGATGGTCTGTAATGAACTTGTACCTAGCTGTTGTGATTTTAATTACACAAATTTAATGTTAAAGTTGTTAAAAATGAATTAATTAAGATCCGCGTGATGAAATTACAAGGCGTGTCTTACCTTTTCTTAAGAGCACTTAGCGGTTAACCACCGCACTCTATTTCACCTGAGGAGGTCTCGTTCAGAGCCGAAACACTTGTCGTATTATCGACGCTGGTGTGGCTTTCTTAGTGTAGTGACGATCGTATTAGCGGTGACGGGGATAGTGCACGCAATTAAGAGTGGGCGGAATGTGCTTTTCAAACTAGTTGAGACGCATCATTATATATATATATATATATATATATATATATATATATATATATATATATATATATGTTGGCGACGCGCCTATAAGAATGTTTCAGTTTATTAAGTCAACCGATGACGAATAACTTTTCAAAGACTCATTGTCCAATAGAAATGTTCTGATAAGAAAATGCTTAGTTAAATCTTAAAGAAATGTCGAATTAATGATATGAAGGTCTTGGGTTCAACTCCCAGGCCGGACTAGTTTACTGTTTTCTAAGTAATATCTTTCAATAAATTCATATAGGGAATTTTATGTTATAAATTATGTTACCGGATTTGTTCCCCGGTTGAAATCGTCTTTCCAACGATGTAAATTCAAAGGAATATTAAAGTGAAGTAAGAGATCGGATTTGTTCCCCAGTCGAGATGATCACTCTGTGCATAAACAGAATTAACGGAAATCAATTGCATAAGTATTGTCTTGTATAAGTATGATACGTTTTGTACGAAAACAAATGCCTATTTGTTATGATTGATTAATGAAAACATTCACTTGTATTGTTATCTGATAAGAAACATGATAACTGATAAGAATCTTATCAGAGATAGTTTCCTACAGTTTGAAAATTATGTAGAAGCACTTATTTATCTAATATTGTTAAAATTAAGTGTATTTCAGACTTTCATTTTTTCTGATAGCCGAGAGCCGTGCAAAGTTAGTTGTTCAAATAGTGTGAGTTCACGGAAGCACGCTGACCACGCCCCTAGAAGGGCAAATATGTAAAAATTTAAAATGTATGTAATTTCAGCAATTTATGTAAAAATGACTTGTAAAACATTTCAGGTTGATTGTACGTGCAAAAAAGGTGAATTCTGTGTTATTTTTATGTGAAAATTCCTGTGTATAAGTGAAATAATGATAGTTTTGTATAAGAAATTTAAGTGTTTTAAATAGTGAAATAAATAGAGAAAATGTAAATTAAACTATTGAATTAGTTAACATATGTATAAATTCAAGTGGGAAACATTGTTTTAACTTTCTGTGTTAAATATTTAAGAAGTTTGGACTTTGGATTTGTGATTAAAATAGGCATATTTTGTTTTATAAATTAAAGGATTTTTGTGATACGAAAAAATAATGAATAACATGGTGTAGATATTGTTTTGTGCTATCTAAATAGATAACTTGTATTTGTGTATGACTTATGTGAATAAAGAAATTAAGTGAAACGTGAGAGAGTAATAGTACAAATTCATGTTATTAAGTTGCGCAGGCACGCGAATGGCGCGGCTCACTTTCGCGTATAGCTCTGGGGGTAGCTTAGTGAACGGGTTTTATTGCAATTCAAGGATCTCCTAGGTGTGCGTTACTTGCAGTATACAGTGGCTGCAAATAACCGCCGGTACGACAAACTCCGCCGATCGTTGAGTCCCGTGATTCCGTGAGGCGTCGAGGTCACCGGCCCCTAGGTGATTCTTGGCACTTTATGCGTTTCGTGCATTCTGTGCCTAGTCGCGCATTAAAGTGCCACCTTTGCACTTCCCCCAACCCTTTTGCTATAAAAGGGGTAGGCAGTGCCCACAGTGTGGAAAGTCTCCATAACAACATCACCACCATCCGCGTCGCGCATCAACACCTGCAGACCGTTTGGAAGATAGATAGGGCCTTTACTAGATTACCGCTGACACTGACTGGTAGGTTAGGATGTCAACGATAAGGGGGAACCTCCTCCGAGAGCAAGGAAACCACCGGATCGACCAGGCGTATTGGACAGACCCATCGCCTATCGAGACATATTTAACCCGGAGAGGACGAGAGTAGTCTCGTATTACTCCCAAATACCGACCCGGAAACCTTCGTCGCCGGGTAAGGAGGCCGCACCTAGGGTTGCACTCGCCCCCATCGTACCTGAGTGTACGACTGGGCGTGAACCGCTGCCCTCACAACAGCAGCGGCCTAAGAAGACGCCACGAAGGCATACGCCACCGGAGACCGAAGCCTCCCTCCACGAAAAGAGGCAGTGCATCGGTAACTCATCGGATTCACCTACATCATCAGAAGATGAAGAGCCCCAAGCAACGACTAGGAAGAAGGTCCACACCTCACCTCCTAAGTCGCCATCACCGCCACCTATCTCACCTGACCGACATAGTCATGACTCGATCCAATTCGAGCAAGGAGGTGAGGAATCCTACAGCTGGGGCTCGACAACATATGCAACCCTAGCTGCATCGGCCGGTAGATCATCCCCGGTTCAAACCACCAACCCGTCCGGGTTAGCTCAGGACGATGGACAGCGGCCGTCAACGAGCTATGCCCACATGGCTGCGGCCCCAGCAGTACCACGACCACAATCGGCGGAACAGCCTCAGAAAACAGAGAAAGAGAAAGAGAAGAGATATCCGCCGATTGTCGCAGAATGCCTCCCAGAGTGGACCAAACATTTTAAGGTCTTGAATGAGAAGTTGGGCCACCCACCTAACGCCCGTCCGTTTGGGAAGGGAGTTAGGTTTACACCACAGAGCCCGGAGGAGTTTCGTACCATACAGAGATATATGGTCGAGCTCTCCGAGAAGGACAAAACCATGTCGTGGTATTGCTACACACCGGCAGAGGAGAAGCCCACTAAAGTGGGCATCCGTGGCCTGCCTGTGGGCACCGACCCAAAAATGATCGAGGAGGCTATTCGGGCAAAAGGCTTCCCCATCAATTACGTGAAGGCTATACCACCACGTAGGGGCAGACCGGGCTGCCTCTACTATGCACAGCTGGAGCATCTGAGCCTAGAACGGCTACAGCATCTTTACCAACTCGACGAGCTCCTCTACATGAGAGGAGTCGTCATCGAAGCCTGGCTGAGAAAGACCGGACCGGCACAATGCCACCGTTGCCAGGCTTTCGGACATGCCTCCGCTAACTGTTTTAGGCCAGTGAAATGCGTTCGCTGTGCCGGTGAACATATTGCCAGCCTTTGCCCAAGGGGTAGAGAGGAGGAGCCTAAGTGCGCAAACTGCGCCAAGAACCATACGGCCAACGATCGCCGCTGCCCGGTCCTGAGGAGGATAGCCAGGAAGCAGGGGATCGTCTTACCTGGGCTACTGCCGGAGAACCCAAAGAGGATCCTCCAAAGTCGCCCAAAGGCCGTCACAGGAGGACGGGTGGGCTACCATCACCAGAGGGAAGGGTAGGCAATCAGCCCCCCCCCCACCCCTTCCTGTAGTACCATCAGAAACGGTTGGTCCCACAGACCAAAGGGCAACCACCGGGGCGACTCTCCGACCTCCTGCCAACGACGCCACCGAGAGGCAACCCTCTAGGAGGAAGAGGCGGAGGAACAGGAGTAAGAGAACGGAGCAGCCTCCTCCTCAGGCTGTGACCTCTACCCCTACTACCACAGGACCGATAGCCTCGCAGGCGCAGGTTGCTGCAAAAATATCAGCACCAGCTACGGCAAGTAGAGCGCCAGAAAGGGCCCTACCGGAAAGCAGAGCCCGCTCCACACATAGAGCGCGCTCTGTGCAAAGGAAGACCGAAACCAATGCCCCGAGACCAGTGCCTTCACAAAAGCGTAGTGCAGAACGCAGACCGCCAACTTCCGACTTCGAGACGGCCGATGCTATTCACAGATTAGTAGGCATAGCCATCGAAGTCGGAACACAAGTCCTGGCCGACATTAGGGCCGGGACAGATCCCGTTACCGCCGTCATGAAGGCGCTGGCAACCTTACTGGCAAAGCATTATGGAGGATAACCTGCGCCTGCTATACTGGAACCCGGATTCGTTAAAGGATCCATGAACTCCGCACTCTCACCCAGCAACAGGACATCCAGGTGATTTTGCTGGGTGAAACTAAATTAAGACCTTCAACGCATCTTAAGCTGCCTAATTATCATATATACAGGAGAGACGAGGTCGATCCTCAAGGGGTCGCTTACAGAGGGACAGCGATCCTGGTGAGGAGAGACATCGTCCACCAGGAGCTGGACCTGCCAGACTTCCAGACGATGCGTTCAATCGGCATAAAAATGGAGGCGGCGGGCGAGGAACTTAAGATCTTTGCAGCATACCGCCCGCCAGGGACTCCATTTCACTCCTCAGACATCCGGACGGTAATGGAAGGTACAACACCCACCATCATCGCCGGGGACCTGAACGCCAAACACCCGGCGTGGGGGTCCAGAGTGATCACCCCGCCGGGTCGTGAACTTTATGAAGATGCAGAACACCATGATTACGACGTTCTAGGTCCCGAGGAACCGACGCATATCCCTAGCGACCCTAGGAGGCGTCCGGATGTTTTAGACATCGTGCTCACTAAGAACGTCAACTACCCAGTAGTGGTAGAAGTGCTGTATGACCTGAACACGCAGCACCTCCCGATTCTGATAACCCTTGGCACTAAGGCAGTGACCTCACCGCCCAGAGCTGTCAAGACTAAGATTGACTGGAGGCTCTACCACCAACACCTGCAGGAGAGACCTCCAGTCCATACACCGATCACCTCAGCGGACGACGTAGAGGCCGCTGCAACCAGAATTTCCACGAGCATCAAGGAGGCCCTCAACGCGGCCTCTACGATCGTCCCTCTCTCGGGGAGAAAAGAAGAGCTGCCGCTAAGACTACGCGTGCAGCTCAACCATAAAAGAGCGCTGAGGAAGCTCTGGGCGCGTACTCGCTGCCCTAGAGTAAAGAGAAAACTTAACACCATATCAGACGAACTGTCGGTGGCAATACAGGCCCACAGAGGAGAGGCCTGGGAGCGGCGCATATGGAAGGCGGACGAACAACATGCGTCGCTCTATACATTGAACCGACAGTTAACGAAAACACGACCACCTGTTTGCCCGCTGACTAACAACGCGGGCATTCAATGTTACGATGCCAAGGGCAGAGCGGATATCCTAGCTGAGCACTTCGAGGAGCAGTTTATGCCGAACCCAGCAAGTGCGGAGTTCCTGGAATCCCATACAAGGAAAGAGAGCCGCGTGCAGGAGCTCCTGTCGTCGCCCGCGCCACCGCTTGCAGGAGAGTGGTTTATCTCCCCCGCTGAACTGCGGAGGACAGTAACCCGCCTGCAACCGAGGAAGGCGCCGGGGCACGACGGGATTACTAATGCTGCACTACGACAGCTGCCCAATAGAGTCCTTGTAGAGATAGGTCGGCTCTACAACGGAATATTGCGGACATCCCACTTCCCGGAGGACTGGAAGAAAGGCAAAGTCATCGTCTTGCCGAAACCCGGGAAGGACAGGCGTAGAGCTGCCAACTACAGGCCGATCACGCTGCTACCGCATATAGCTAAACTGTGCGAAAGATTATTGTTAAGACGTCTCCGCCCGTGCATCTAACTTCGGGCGGAGCAACATGGATTCAGGAGGGGTCACTCAACAGCAACACAGCTGACCAGAGTGCTGCACCTGCTTGCGGCCGAACACAACCGTGGCCGCATATCGTTGGGCGTCTTTCTCGATATCGAGAAGGCGTTCGACCGGGTGTGGCACACAGGATTACTCTACAAGTTAGATGTTCAAACAAGTATCCCTCCTGCTATATTGCGGCTAGTGGCGTCTTTCCTGGAAGGCAGGAAGTTCTACGTCTGCGTAGAGGACGCCGTGTCCGCAATAAAGACCATAACAGCTGGTGTGCCACAGGGCAGCTGTCTATCTCCAGCCCTGTACGCGGCGTACACTAATGATGTACCCACCCTGGCAGGACACTTGCAAGAATGGGAGGACGACGTCGAACTAGCGCTATTTGCGGATAACAGCGCATACTTCACGTCGTCCAGAAGAGCCCACATAGCAGCTGCCAGGATGCAACGTCTGCTGGACCTGCTGCCACCATGGTTGGATGAGTGGAGGATGGCCGTCAATGTTAGCAAGACGACCGCTCTACTCACTCGCCGCTACAGAAACCTACCACCACCACTAACCCTCAGAGGCCAGGAGATCGCATATGAGAAGGCCGTGACCTACCTTGGATGTCGGATTGACAGGATGCTGCGTATGACTGCGCACGTTGACTCTGCTATACGCAAAGCTCGATGTGCGCGGGCAATGCTCCGTCCTGTCCTGACATCCAAGTTACCGACAAAGTCGAAGATAACCATTTACAAAACTTACATAAGACCCTTGCTAACATACGCTGCTCCGGCCTGGTATGCACTCCTGAGCGATCGTCAGAAGCGGCGACTTCAGGCCCAGCAGAATTTGTCATTAAGAACCATAGTCGGTGCGGGTCGCTACGTCCGTAATGACGTCATAGCGGCCAACCTCAAGATAGAGAGCCTTCATGAATTCGTGGTCCGGCTGGCGCGCGGTATGTTTGACCGTGCCGACAACGGGCCACACGAACACCTCAACGGCTTCGCGCCGTTGCATGCAAGGCCGCCGGACGGGCGACCTTATCCAAGAGAACTCCTCCCTATATAGATTAGGGAGTCTGAGTAAACCCCTCAATGCCGCAGAAAGGCCAACTTTGACAAATAATTGTGTTATTTAAACACAATTATTAGATAACCATCTTTTACTTATAAATTAACCGACTGCGACAATAGTCGTTATAACAACGCCTTTAACACCAAGGCGCCCAGGACCGGCACACTGTAGTGTGCCGTGAGGAACATCCGGGTAAAGGGGTACACCCCGAGGCCCGAGACCTGCACGGCATTAAGCCCTGCAGAGGACAACAACGACGATTGCAATTCGTTCGGGAAATTAGTTCGGAAAAATAAGAAAATCCTTCGGGAAAAGTGAAGAACCAGCAGTCAATAAGAAGAAAAAGTGTAGGGAAGTGATAGGGAAAAGTGATTACTCTCTCACGGAACGGTTTGAAGATAATTGCTGTTTTATTCCCAAGTAATTCATCCCTAAAGTTATACAGTCCACATCGAAGAATTAAGGCGTCGGGACCGGGACGACTTCGGAAGACCCGTAATCCCCGTCTGAACCTACTTGCTGAAAAAGAAAGAGGTTATCGCCCTAGTGTGTTGCTCCGTTGCGGAGATCACATACATTGTTCCCGAACCCAACGTAGGCGTTATAGGAGGCCGGATCGAGAGAAGCCTCGATTCCTCCCTTCTGTTTCTTTATCGAACGTTCCCGCCCGTCTGGTTCTTTTACAATATATATATATATATATATATATATATATATATATATATATATATATATATATATATATTATATATATATACTACGCGGATGGATAAATACAAAGGCGAACTTAATTAGCTTATTGAATTTAATGTCCTTTTTTCATCGTCGTATTTTGTGTTCATTCCCATGTCTCTGACATTGAATTCTTTTTTTGACCTTCTTGCTAGTTTAAATCGTAAATGTAGTAGGAAGTGCGAGTTTATACAGCATAACATTATATCTTGATATTAACTTATGATTGTAAACCGAAATATATATATATATATATATATATATATATATATATATATATATATATATGCATAAGTATATATACATAAAGTATGGCTACTATAAAAAATTATTCGTTTTTGTTCATGTTTAGATTCGAAAGCCTTAACCCGATTTTGCCATAGCGTAATCGATTTGATGGCATATCGACCGACTTTGTCGTCCCGTTGCAGTTAGATGTACATAAAAAAGAGAGACATCACTGACAGTGTATATAAGTATACATAACCAGTAATTATGCCAATTTATGTACTATGTACGAATGTATTTAGGAAATTTTAGAAATATTATGAAGGAAATTTAGGTAAAGTGCTTTTTTAATAAATAATATTCAGCTAGAGATAAAAAGTCTTATAGTCCGGAAAAACCTTATATGTAAACACTTTTTTAAGATTTTGCCGACGTTTTTCAAGTATTAGTTACTTATCTCTAGTATATTTTACAACAATGCGCATAGCTTTATCATTAAAAAAGCTTCGAACACATTAGAAAGAGATTTAAAGACCCTTTTGGAGTATAAGAAGTACTTTATTTTCAAATTGGAAGTAATCTCTGCTGTCTTGATTTCCGCTAAGATAATTTGCTTGTAAAAAGTGAGTTAATAGAAATTGAATATGAATTGAATGAAATGTAGGAAATAATATTGTATAATATAATATGGAAAATAATTGTTATTTTCCATATTATATTATACAAAATTATTTTCTATTTTATGAGTAAAATTTTTGTTTAATATACTTTTTTTGTTCCAGGTAAATCACATTTTCGGTAGCCGAAGCAGTTCAACGTTAAGTTTTGAAAGAAATATTATTGTAAATACGAATAAGAAATAGTACGTATTTTAAAAAATCTTGTAATACAAAACTTGTAAATCCTCACAAACAAATAGCCACCTAATAAAATTATTTTTCTTTGGAACTCGATGCTTTTTAAAAACAAAGTAGCGCTTGTATACTGGAGGCGAAATCATGTTACTACTATGAGCAATGCCACAGAATTTATAAATGCTTTCTTACTATTCATTTAAGTTATTAGCTATACATTAAGTATTTCATTAAGCATAAAGTATTTTTAAAGAAATTTAACATCCTGAAGATAATTCTACACTTATAATAGTTAACTTGTGTCACTCTATTCACAGCCCATCACATCATGTCAACTGCTGAACTATGAGCCTACTCATACGGCCAGCAGTAAAGGACCACGTTTCGGTTTTCCGCAAGTCATGCTTTACTCACAAATATGTTCACTCATTTTTATTATCTATCTATATACTATTTACTCAAAAATGATCTATAATATTTACTCAAAAATGTATCAAGAAACACTTTTTAAACTCTATTACAACTGACATTTCAAAGTTATTTATGTTATACAGTGTTAATAGATGTGAACGTATTTTAATTTCCCACGGATGAAGTTGAAAGGGTCTAATTTTACCTACGCTCGACTTCATCAGTATATTGACCTATGTATGAGCTGTAATAACTGAAAACAAAAGAAAGATTGATGTCGCCTCCTCTATTCGTTTTGTTGTCTATGAAAAATACACAAAGACACACAAGATGTGCACAGACATGAACTCACAAATATGTCCTTCTTTTATTGATGGATAAAAATAAAAAAGTAGAACTTGAGCTCGGTTGTCAGCCGGGTCTTTCTGTTGATCAATTTTCTGTATACTTAATATAAGTAGCTAATTTCGTTAACTACGATATAATATTTGATTAATAATTATTGAAGTGTTTGTAAATAATTTTTTAAGTAATTTTGAGATACGTTTATAACATTTTCCTAACAACTTTAAAACACTAACGTTATTCCGTGTCCTAAAACAAATAATATGTGTATGATGTATAAAATGCAAAAAAATCACAGAATAGTAGCTGCGTTATGATTTCGTATTGTATTC
Organism: Parnassius smintheus behrii; assembly: GCA_036936625.1. NCBI lineage: Eukaryota > Metazoa > Arthropoda > Insecta > Lepidoptera > Papilionidae > Parnassius > Parnassius smintheus. The sequence goes on along the minus strand of JAUPFT010000030.1, from coordinate 18,982,101 downwards.
GAGAACCGGAAAACTTTTTAACTAGTACTGAGGCATTCTTTTTTGAGGATTCTTATTTGAGGATAGAAAAAGGTGCTCGTTGTCCACAGAAATATCTTACCATCAGTTGAAATATATTCTCGTTTATCACGATCAATTAAATAAAAGTAGTAAGATATGATAGAAAGTACGCTTACAGTGATAAAAGATAGAAAGTACGCGTATAGAGGTAGGAGGAGACGATCACAACAGATGCCAGACGGCAATTTGTTAGTACTCGGTTTAGTACTTGACTAGGGTATTAATTTGGCCATATTGGTGAGATCTTATAGGATAGAACAACTTATAATAAGAAGCCTCTTGGAACTAGAACCTACTTAAAATGTTGTATGGATATTGTTTATTGTAACCACGCTACGGCCATATAATGGATGCAACACGAATGGGTCGTACACATTCGTGCTGCATGGTACTTACCAGCATACCAAAATAGCAGCTCAGTGCTGCTGTGTTTCGTACGGTGAGTGTAGAGAGCTGGAGATCTTTTTTACTGAAAATGAGGCATTCCATCTTAGTCCTCAGGGGTGACTTCGCATATTCTGCATCTTGATTCTTAATCGAGGATAGATGTAGATGTCTATGAGCTACAGCGTTCACTTACCGTCAGGTGGACTGTGCGCTCGTTTGTCACTCTCATTCTATAAAAAATATCAGTTTTAATAAACACGTAAGTCAAATTAAATTACTGTATCTAGATTTCTGCATGCCAAACATTTTTGAAAAAATTCAAAGAAAAGAGGCACGTGACTTTTATATTAAACGGCTACGCACATTAGTTTTGATGATTTGTTTGCAATGTTCTTTACTTCTAATTTTACTTATAGTAAATAACAACTATTTATTCTGTTGTGAGTAAACCCACTTTCTCCAGCAGAGGTGAGTAACTATGAAGCCTGTGACTGATCCGATTAGTGTCGGGGTTACACTAGCTTGCCGTCCATTACCTCAGTCCTTTCACCTCGTTGTTTTGTCGATGATTTGTTTTTAGAGTGCTTATAATAATAAGTTTCCAAATTCAGTTATATTTCAAGTGTAGAGAACTGGAGACCCTTTTACTGGAAACGAGGCATTTCATCTTACTCCTCAGGGGTGGCAACACATTTGCATTTTGATACTTAATCGAGGATAAATGTAGATGTCTGTGGGCCACAGCAAGCACTTACCATTATCTGGACTGTGTGCTCGTTTGTCACCCTATACTATAAAAATAGTTGATTACTTGATATCAAAGCAACGGTTTATTTTGAGAACCTTTGATTCTTGTCCATAATGTAATCTGTATTTTATCTTGTTTGTAGATTGCTAACATTTTCTTTCCAAATGTTTTCCTTGATTTTTTTAGGGTTCCGTAGTCAACTAGGAACCCTTATAGTTTCGCCATGTCTGTCTGTCCGTCTGTCCGTCCTCGCTTAATCTCTGTGACCGTTAGCACTAGAAAGCTGAAATTTGGTACCAATATGTGTATCAATCACGCCGACAAAGTGGTAAAATAAAAATTGGAAAAAAATGTTTTATTAGGGTAGCTCCCCTATATTTAAAGTGGGAAGTAATTTTTTTTTATTTCAACCCTAACGTGTTATATATTGTTGGAAAGGTATTTAAAAATGAATAGGGGTTTACTAAAATCATTTTTTGATAATGTCAATAATTTCGGACATAATCGCTCCAAAAGTAAAAAACAATGTGCCCCCCCCCCCTCTAACTTTTGAACCATAAGTTTAGAAAATATGAAAAAAATCTGGAAAGTAGATCTTTATAAGGACTTTCTAGGAAAATTATTTTGAACTTGGATGGAAACAACAGTTTTTATACAAAACTCATAAGTGGGAACACTTATTGTGACGGACGGGAAACTACGGAACCCTACACTGAGCGTGGCCCGACACGCTCTTGGCCGCTTTTTTTTACCCTTGTTTAGAAAAGGCACCTTAAGTATTTTTCCTTTTGATAAGCTTGATCTAAAGAGGAATGTAGTTTAATGAGGTAAATATTTTTTACAAAGGAATTAGAAATAACATAAATCAATACTTGAATATTATCGCAGGTATGATATCATTTATAACTTGCGTATATATAGATACAGTGGACTTCTATTTGGTAAAATCATGACACAGCTCTGTCGTTCTTATCACTCGCTATGGATTAGTAAAAAAACTACTACTATTAACAATAATTAAGTCTATCATGACAAATCCTTTCTATGGAAGAGCGGCATATGCAGTAGTAGACTGTTTGGGGTTGATAATGTTATAAATAATGATGTACACTTATATAAGCATATTAAATAAAAATGAAGCAATATTATTTACCTTAAGCTTAATTATTAAGGAAGATTTATAGAAAGCTTGATAGATAATAGATATAAAAATTATATACATATTATGTGCAGTGGTGGGGTAAGAATGTCCATGTACATCCCATGGTTTTCTGAAATAGGACATGGGCAGCGGCATCTGTCTGATATGGATCGAACATAATTTAAAAAAGAACTGCGATAGCAATTGTACCCTCGATGAGGATCAGGAGGCCTATATTCATCAGTAGATTTTTGATAAACTGTAAAACATATTTTTACGAGTATAGACTACACAGAAGCCAATAAGAAAAACAATAAATACCCTCAATATTTAAAAGCTTTTACTTCGTGTTCAAACCAATTTCTTCAAAGTGGAATTTATGAACGACAAGGCACTTGCAAATAGCAATCGTAAATAGGCAATGAGGCGAGTCACTGGGCCGACGTAATCTGATCAAAATGAAGGCGAAAGTGTTCGGACAGCGAAAGTTGCCCACTCACAACGAATGTTATTTACATGCCGTTTAAATGAATGTGATTTACATACTGTACAGCTCAGTAACAACACTGATTTTGTGAAAAGCGCTGATTTCTATGATACAGGCCCTGCCTAGTTTAGAAGTCAGAGGTTCTAATATAATCTAAGATGTAATATTTAGACAGTATGTTAATATATATTTTATGTAAACTCATTGTTATGCAGCAATAAAACTTATTATTATTATACTGTACAACTCGTGAACTAGTGCAATGTTGAACGTGGTTTATTGGACACGACAGTTGGAAACGTTTTTATAGAATTAGATTTTAATGTATCAGCGCAACCGACCATTGCTCTTTTCAAACTACTAAAGATTTATGAATCGGGAATACTTAAATAATTTGAGTTTGACATTATTTTATAATTGCAGTTACGAATGTTTAGAAAGCGCCCAATGTGAAAAAAGCTGAATTAAACACTAAAAATGTTACAATTACCGCTTACTTTTTTGTAATTATTTGTAATAATTTGTCACACATAACTAAAGAAGATAAAGACCTGTGTGTAATGATGATGGTGATGAATTACAATTAAATTTATTCAAAAACTGATAGTACGGGGTACGGGTCGCCGAAATAATATGTTTTTAAAACTAAGCTCGTTGTAGAAAAACAGAACTTAACCTGATGAACACACATAAATTAAAAAACTACCCTTTATAGTTTTCTAGCGATCACTCGAGGAAATCTACACAGTAAAATTCTCGAGACAACTGAGAATGAGAATTTTGACTTGAAATATAACTGAATTTGCAAACATATTATTTCAAGCACTCCTAAAACAAATCATCGACAAAACAACGAGGTGAAAGGACTGAAGTAATGGACGGCAAGCAAGTGTAACCCCGTGCTACAGCGCTTAATCACACTAATCGGATCAGGCACAGGCTTCATAGTTACTTACGTCTTTGCTGGAGAAAGTGGGTTTACTCACAACAGGATAAATAGTTGTTATTTACTATAAGTAAAATTAGAAGTAAAGAACATTGCAAACAAATCATCAAAACTAATGTGCTTAGCCTTTTAATATAAAAGTCACGTGCCTCTTTTCTTTGAATTTTTTCAAAAATGTTTGGCATGCAGAAATCTAGATAAGTACAGTAATTTAATTTGACTTACGTGTTTATTAAAACTGATATTTTTTATAGAATGAGAGTGACAAACGAGCGCACAGTCCACCTGACGGTAAGTGAACGCTGTAGCTCATAGACATCTACTCGTACATCTGTTATTAAAATTCATTAAGAATCAAGGTGTAGAATATGCGAAGTCACCCCTGAGGACTAAGATGGAATGCCTCATTTTCAGTAAAAAAGATCTCCAGTTCTCTACACTCACCGTACGAAACACAGCAGCATTGAGCTGCTATTTTGGTATGCTGGTAAGTACCATGCAGCACGAATGTGTACGACCCATTCGTGCTGCATCCATTATATAGCTGCAGGGTGGCTTACAATAACCAATATCTTACTTACTTACTTACTTACTTACTTATCGTCACGCACAATCCCTAATGGGGTAGCCAGAGAGAACAGATCGCCAAGTGTCACGATCCTTACATACCTCTTTCGCTTCTTTCAGGTTCATTAACTTCTTCATACATGCACGTCTAGGTATCCGAGTACTCTTGACCCTCCCCTCTTCCAGCAATTTGCTCACACGGTCTTCGAAAGTTAGTCTCGGTCTACCTCGACACCTTTTAATATTTACTTTCGCTCTATATATTTTCTTCACCATTCGGTCTTCACTCATTCGTTCAACGTGCCCAAACCATTGGAGTACGCCCCTATCAATTTTTGTGATAAGGTCATCTTTCAATCCTGCCATATTGCGAATCTCTTCGTTTCGCTTTCGGTCGGCTATGGTAACGCCACACATTTTACGAAGAGATCGCATCTCCACTGCATTCAACTTGCTTTTATGCTTCTTCTGGCATACCCAGGTTTCGCTGCCATATAACAAAGTCGGTACCAACACTGCGTTATGTATTGCAAGGCGTGCACTCTTCACCACGCCTTGCCTTTTTACTAATGCATTCAGGGCACCATTGACTTTGTTTCCGGCAGCGACACGCCTATCCACATCTAAATCACATCTTCCATCCCGGCTGAAAGCACTCCCCAAGTATACAATTTCATTTACCTGTTCTAGACATTTCTGATTTACCCATATTTCACATTTCGTTCTCTCTTCGTCCTTTTCAAATACCAGAACCTTAGTTTTATTAGCATTCAAACGGAGACCTTTAATTTCACATTCCTCTTTCATACACGTGACTAATGCCTGCAGTTCTGCTTCTGATGGTGCAATAAGCACTGCATCATCAACATACAGCAGACAATTAATTTTTATGTCACCCAATTTCACACCCAAACAGCTATCTTTCAGCTTCTGTAAACAGCTGTCGAGATAAAGTATGAACAGCCAGGAAGACATGACACAATCCTGTTTTACGCCCGCTTGGACGCTAAACATGGGTGACAGGTCATGCCCTACCCGCACACAGGCTTTACAGTCATAGTAAAGTGACTGCACAGCCCTTAACAATCGACCATCCACACCATATCCCGGCAACAGTTCCCACATTTTCTTCCTTATAACCTTATCAAATGCTTTCTCCAGATCCACAAAAGCACAGAAAATCCTCTGGTTAACACTCAGAAGCTTCTCCGTGATCATGCGGAGAGAAAACATTTGATCCGTGCATCCTCTTCCAGGTCTAAATCCGCATTGTGCCTCCCATAAGAATCTTTCCGATTTCTCTTGCATCCTGCGTGTCAAAACCTTCGAATAAACTTTACTTGCTAAACTGGTCAAGCTGATCGCCCGATAGCACCCACAGTCAAAATGTGAACCTTTACCTTTATATAAAGGCACAATGACCGCGGATCGCCAATCATCCGGGACATCTCCCGTCCGCCAGCACAAATTGCACAGCAGATGAAAGCTGTCCCAGACGCGAGACCCACCGTACTTGACCATTTCAGCAGTAACTCTGTCTAGTCCCGCAGCCTTACCACATTTCAAACTTCGAATCGCACGTTCAATCTCTTTCATGCTGATGACCTCAGTGTCATCGAGGTCCGTGTCTGGCGTGCCAGTCACGGTGTCACCCCCGGATCCTTCACTAAGATCATGACACGCATACAATTCTCTATAAAATTCACTCCATCGCTGCATGACGTCCGATTTTTCTGAGAGAACGTCATTGGTTCTCGAAAGCACTTTGTTCATTCTTAAAGCTGTTGCACCACTCCGGGACCTTCCAACCTCTTTCCAGAAGAGTTTGGAGTTTTCCCTAAAGTTGTGCGACAACCTCTCGTTCGCTTCTATTCTACACCTTTCACGTACTTCCTCAATCAATGTTTTCGCATGAACTTTCTGCAGCTTATATCTTTCTTTCATCTTCTCTCTCATATGCTCATCGTTACTAGAGGCCAAGTAGTCTAACCATGCTTTTTTCTTCTTTTTTACAGCTTCTTTCACTTCATCATTCCACCATGCATCTCTTCTTTTACTACTACCTCTTTTTGTCGTACCACATACTTCTTCCGCTGCACTTACCATTCTATCCCTAAGGTTCTGCCATGTTCTCTCCACACATTCTTTCCTGCCATCGATGGTGTCAAGCTTTTCGGCTACCCTCGTGTGATATTTGTCCCTAGTATCCGCTTCCTGAAGCTTCCAGCTTCGGATGCGACAGACCGACTGTGGTTCTATTACTGCCGTCCGGTGGCGCCAACCCGCGAACAAACCCCTAAATCTAGTAATTACTAGATAATGATCCGTTCCCAGGTCAGCACCCCTGAACACTCGTGTATCCATCACCTGTTTTCGCAGTCGGTCATCCACCAGGAACAAATCAATCATACTTCTCTCATTTTTTCTTTCTCTAGTGTACATATGGATCTTCCTGTGATTAAACATAGTGTTTGTCACAAGAAGACCCTTTTCCTTGCATACAGCCAGTATAAGCTTGCCAGCATCATTAACCCTTTTATCGCCAAACTTTCCAAGCACCGACTCGTATCCTGGTCGAGCGATACCTACCCATCCATTCAAATCACCACATACAACAGTTCTTTCGTTTCCCTTAACCAAATCTAGAACTTCTCTTACATTCTCCCAAAACTCCTCCAGCTCAGCCCTGGACGACGAAGCTACCGGCGCATAAACAGCCAAAAGGAATAACTTCGTCAGTCCCATTTTGAAGCGAACCCAGAGAAGTCTTGAGTTCACAACCTTGTATTCAGTCATAAGATCGACCTACCGGGACGACAACAGCACTCCCACTCCTTGGCAGGCGTTCTCGCTTTCCGGGACTCCGGACCATATAGCTAACGTCCCGCCAGGGAGCTCTTCAATACCACTGCCTTTCCGTTTGGTCTCCGACATACACACGACATCTAATTCTCTTTCTTTCATTATTTCGATCAACTCATTCGTCTTATCTCTCATGCCTCCTCTAACATTCCACGTGCCAACTCTGCACTCCGTCCTCCACCTTCCGCCGTGTCGGGCTGTGCGTGACGGGTGGCGGTCCCCATCGCCGCTTTGCGCGCTGCATTCCACACCAACGGGGACGAGCTGGTGTGCGTCGCCTTGGGGGGACGCCCTAACCCTCGTTCGCATGGGTGCGCAGCTGTGTAGAATTGCACACCAATATCCATACATTTTAAGTAGGTTCTAGTTCCAAGAGGCTTCTTATTATAAGTTGTTCTATCCTATAAGATCTCACCAATATTGCCAAATTAATACCCTAGCCAGGTACTAAACCGAGTACTAACAAATTGCCGTCTGGCATCTCTTGTGATGTCTTTTACTGGTAACGAGGTATTTCTTCTTACTACTCAGAGGTGACAACAGATTACCATTTTGATATTCAATCGGGGATAAATGAAGATGTCTATGGGCCACAGCAAGCACTTACCATCACGCAGACTATGTGCTCGTTAGTCACCCTATTCTATATAAAAGAGCACAAAAACTTACTGCATTGCCATGAAATTTAAAAAAATATCTTAGTCATACTGCATCGTATTTATAGCTGCAGCACGAATGGTCAGCCCATTTATAATATCTATATGTATATGTATAATCTACTGGGGAAGGTGGATGAACCTCAGTGTTAATTTTTACTAGTAAAGTAAAAGTAGTAGCAGTGTTTCATCTCGGTCATGAGGAGTTACTATGTAATCTGGATTTTGATATGTAATGTGAATTTTTCGTACCGAGTGGATAACTAAGCAACTTACTTTACGAGTATACAAATGAAATATACATCGGCAAAATTAAAAATGAGCAAATTTTTTAACAGCAATAATTACGACCAAATCATAAAAACATTTGTTATAAACACGGCTACCACATGTTGGTTGCTTATAACAATTCTTTTATAAGTAATACATATATAAAAATTAATATTTGTTTGTTCGCATTTTTCGCATCAGATTGCGGAAAATTTTTATCAACTTGCATTTCCGCGAAGGTTATATAGGCGTAGTTGGATACGGTAGGTGGCGCTGTTGTAGAATACAGATATCAGTCGTGAGACGCCGGGGCAGATCGCCAGTAAGTAATAAATTTTAATAAAATTGTTAGCTTTTTTTGATTATTTCTGAAAGTCAGCTTTTTTACAAAACAAATCCTTATTCTTAGAATGTAAAACTTCTCACTGCAATCGTAATAAGCGTCCACTGACAAAGGATTTGTGAGTGCTATTGTATGGGTTGAGAGCGAGACGACCTTTTTAACAGGCTTGCACAAAAAGTATATAGCCCGGTATTTTTCGCTTGCGTATTCTTGAAAAAGAGTGTCTGCTGTATATATCCAAGAGAACTCCTCTCTATATAGATTAGAGAGTTGAGTAAAGCCCACAATGCTGCAGACAGGCCAACACCGACTTTTGAAAATGATAACCTCCTTTTGTTACCGACTAACCCACTGCGACAAAACCAATTTTTCCGACTCTATTAAGAGCCAAGGTATCCATTAATGCCTAATTTAAGACTCCCAGGACTGGCCCATAGTCGCGGGCCATGAAGAAAATCCGGGCAATGGGGGCATACCCCGAGGCCCGAGACCTGCAGGGAACAAGAACCCTCACAGAAGACAACACTGAGCTGTATCTAAAAACTAAGAAATCTGGAAACTTATATCTTTTTTTAATTTTGATTTAAAGAAGGTTCTCTACACTCACTATACAAAACACAGCAGCATTGAACTACTATTTTACGCTGGTATTCTGTGAGAGCGTGGTCCTTCTCCGGTGGAGCCGACCCATTCCTGCCACAACTATACTACCCATATAATGCAGCATGGCTCTACTACGTATTGTGTAATGTGTTACATTTGTACTTTCGTACGTTTGTATATCAGTAAACGTTTTTTGCGAACACATTATGCTACCGATCTATTATATCTACGCGTAAGAGCATGGTCAACGTCCCATTTAAGCTCAATTTTCCAGTTTTGTTTAAAAAAAGTAAAGTGGGTGTTATTTGTTCTGCCCAATCTATCAACTTGCTGCTCCGACTTTGTTTTTATATAAAAGAATCGGAATCAAATTAAATGAAAATATGATCAAGTGTTTATTATACAATTACAATACCTATGGAAGATGTGAGAAGAATGAGTAAACTGGTGTACGAACGTAACATAACATACACATAAATCTTTTTAAGACGGTACTATCGTAATGACGAGACGTTTTTTAAATCTTTATTGATTACGGAGGGTTTGATCTACTAGAACAAGTCACTCTCATAGGTACACAATCAAATACACATAATCAGACAATCATCATAAATTCAGGTAAAAATAATAAAAGGTTATCTATTCTTAATACCTAACTTATAATAAAGTTTTCTAGCCATATCCAACAATGGCATAGCTAAGATATTATTATACAATCCAACACTATTTTAGTCAAAACCTAATTGTTTTCTTCATGTTTCGTTCCGTTCATATTCCATCATAATATAATGAGAGACTTAAAAATTTAGAAATATGTTGAAATATAAAGTTTCGATAATAGTTTTCATAAAATCTATCAATCGTTTATAACATTTAAAAAACAGTGTTTTTAATACCCGAGATTAAAAACCGAGCTGATTTTCGATACTTATGTTTTTTTTTATAAATATTCGCCGATTTCTCGGAAACGACAAAATTACTTTTCTCATATAAGACAGGTTATACTCATATATATTTGAAAACATGTGTTGAATTTTCTAATGTTTATCTTGATAACATTTCATCATTACATCGTTACAGCCCATCCCGAGTCCACTGCAACTATTACATCCAAGTCCTTAGGAAAAGCCTATGTTCGGCTTGCCCCACTTCTCTCCCTCTCCCTTTGAAATGAGCATTTGCCATGATTGTCACGCTCGGCTCGGCAAATGGATTGGCGATCCCAGTACCAGACGTCTCGCACTTAATGGTGCTCTCTATCACCGGTTTAGAATTTAGATATATGATATCTGCCAAGCGTGGCGATTATAGCCAATTCTCTCTACAATGGCAGAGGACTCCAAGGCTTTACACAAGTGGTGAATTATTTTTTTTGCTTTAAATTAATTTTTTTAACTTTCAATAAGTATTATTTATAATCAATTAGCTTGCCAGGCAGACGTTGTTCTGCACTTTTCGACGATCCTTTGTCATGTCCTACTAAAAATCTCTAAATTCGCAAAAAAAAATTATGGATCATTCATGGGCAAAAAAAACTATCCTATCTCTCAAGTGGGACCAAACTGCACACGGTGTGCAAATTTGACTAAAATCGCTTAAGTAGTTTAGGAGTCCATCGCGGTCAAACAACGTGAGCGTGACACGTAATTTATATATATTAAAATATTGAATCAAGGAGTCGATTTCTAATTGCTTAAATACTAACCTTTATAATAGCTTACAATCATATATAGGTAGTATATATAACGTATTATATGATTGTAAGCTGTTTTTTTTTTTCAATAAAAAATGGCCCGTCGGGTTTCTTTCTGGTTCTTCCTGGCACTGAGGATTTTTTCCCCGAAACATTGGTAAGTTAAACAAGAGTGACTTTTAGTAAGTATTATTTATAATCTATATTAAATAAATAAGTTTTTGTTTCTGTTTCATTTAACTGGAAAATTTTAATTTTCGTGGTAGTTAACCGCATTATAACTATGGTCTAGTAGAATAATTCAATAATTTACGCGAAAATGTCTATATGAAAAACGTTAGACATGCCTAAATTAGTCAAATTCCGTAAATAAAAAAGTAAAGTAAAGTTACAGCCTATATGCGTCCCACTGCTGGGCTCAGGCCTCCCCTCATTTCTGAGAGTTTAGGGCAAAAAAGTGTCCGCCGCGCTGCCCAAATGCGTGTTGACGAACTTCACATGTCTTCGAAATATTTTTTTTCTTATTCCTCAGACATGCATGTTTCCTCACGATGTTTTCCATCACCGCCGAGCACGTGGTAAATCAGCACTTAAAATTGCAATTAACAATTTCATTGGTGCCGGCGGGGATCGAACCCGGGTTACTCCCGTTCTGTTATATTTACAGCGAGCGTTAGCCCCTGAGCTACCACGGCTCTATAAATCCATAAATAAATCGTATCAATAATTTTTCGGATACGTATATAGTCCAGAAAGTACAGTCATTTGTCGACAAAAAGTTAATGTGAATTAAGTGGAAGAGAATTTGCATTTGCGCAAACACTTATGCACTATGACATGTTTATGTGACAGCGTCCGGTGTTTAAGTTTGGCTGTACGAAGTATAATCGACCATCTCTGTAAATCGGTTAGGATCAGAGGATTTCCTCAATTGTAAATAATAACATCAGTTGTTGACCTCCGGACGATCTTCAGATTAATAGAAAGCCGAATTATTTAAGTAGCCTTTATTAATTTTTCATTTATGTTTTTTTGTGAACGTAGCTTAATACAGAGGAGAAATAGTAAAAAGTATTTCAAGTGAATAAAAAGCATCTTAGTTGGTAGTACTTAGAGTTTGCCGGCCATTTGCGCCATTTAAAACGACATTTGATAAAATCCTAATCTAGCATTACTGCTTTGTTATTTAATCCCCTTTGTTTGACTTCAAAAGAGAAATCTTGTTAAAGCTAATTAAAAGTTTATTCTGTTCCTACCATACCAGTAAGTTAAGTCAAATTAACATTCACAAAGAAAGAAAAAGGCTTTCTGCGCAGCTAGAAAATAGTACAATAATATTTGTTTGTCATTGAGTCGTTACTTAACAAATAAGTGTTAGAGCATTGAAATTGTTTCAGATTCAGATGCTCACTCCGCCATTTGCCGCTTTTGTAAAAAATGTCTGCCACAATATCTACAGTCGAGTTTAACAATAGCCCATCGGTCATTTTCTATATTCAAATTACAAAAGAGTTTTTACAGTTCATCTGACGGTGACTGCCCCAACCAACAACAGAAGTACTCAAATGCGTTGTACTGTTGTACTGTAAGATGGAATGCCTTACGTCTCACGACCTATTCTATATAATGTGTAAGGGGCCTTCGATAAATCACGTAACTCGTTTTCCGTACCTTTATAACCCCCCCCCCCTCACGTAACGCTCATGTAAGGCCATGTAGACATTTTGTCGACAACCCCTGTTATTAATGTTTTGTGGTTTTGTGTTACGTAACTTTTAATTCCATGAATTAGCCCAACGTTTAAAATAAATATGAGCACTTTTTAATTAGGTTCTTAATATAGCTTTTATTTACTTAATGAAAAAAAATATATAAAAAAATTAAACAACCGCATCATCTGTCCATGTAGCACTCTACCAATCATCGATTAATTGACTCTACTCAAAAAAATCATATCTATGCATACAATGGGTGTATATTTGAATTATACATAATTTTAATTATTATCGTATTACCTTAACCTTACCTTAATTGCATTAAAGATCTAAAAATTTTATATAAACCATTGTCTTTGCTAGTTTTCTGTTAGCAATTTTACACGTTTAATTGAGAATTCATTCAAATTTCTAAATATTAATTATTTTAATAGGATTTTGTTCTATACTTATTACAACATAGGAAAAGAGGCAATTTATTTTGCTTTGTGTATTTCTGTACCCTTGAGTTTAGCATTTAAAATGGTTTTCCTTAACCATAGTGTAACGCTCCTATTCACCCTTTCTTCCTAACTAACTATTTCTATATATTATATTTTCTTTTTACTATATATTGTATAAAAGTTGCCGTCTATAAAATATAAAATTAACGAGATCAGAATAAACCAATAGATTTTGATCTTTCCTAAGGATTTCCCCTAAAGGTTTACTTATATGATCGTCTTATTTAGGTAGGACCCTTAGTTACGTTGTGTTTTTTTAATAACTTCGTTCATTTAGGTGTCTTTTGGAAGAACGATTATTCACTAGAACAATGAAAAGCCGTTGGTAGTCACATTTATATATATTACGGACATACATGACATACGAACAGTGATACAAATAGTTATTTCGCTTGGAAACCAAACCATCAGCCTACAAATACGCAGCCAATTTTACCCGGTGGGATATATATATGTATACGAGTTTATAATCCTTAACTTTAATTAGTAAACAGTTTTTGCGCGATTTGATCTATTTTATTAAATGCTTTTATTCAACTTGTAATGTTTGTAAATAATAAATGTGGTATGCAAGATGATGTTGTGACCAGGATTAAGAAAGGAATGTTTCGGTGGTTTGGTCACGTAGAAAGAATGAATGAGGAAAGAATGACAAAGCAAATTTATATGGCAGATGTGAACGGCAGAGTCGGGAAGGGACGCCCTAGAAAAAAGTTTATCGACCAAATTGGCGATATTTTGAAAATGGGCCACGTTAAAAGTACCTTTACCGACGAGCATGTATGCGTAGATATATGGATGTAAAGGAGGCGAAAGAGGTATGTCAGGATCGTGTCAAATGGAAGTCCGTAGTCTCTGCCTACCCCTCTGGGTGACAAGCGTGAGTGTTTATGTATGTATGTAATGTTTGTATGTTTGTAAGGGTCAAATCTTACAACTGAATTACATCCATAAGGGCGGAATACATAAGTTGTCCGAAACACAGTTCTTAGATTTAATTGTCAGCAACGCATCATTTATAATAAGTCTTTACCTATGAAATTGTCGTTCTGCAGTACGGCTATTTCAAATCAAAATAATTTATGTTTGACTAAGAAATCTAGTTTTAAATTAATTCTATTTTAAAAACCTGGAATTCTTTTTCCAAAATTAGTAATTGTTAATAATTTATCTAGCGCTCAAACAGATGTCACTCACTCGTCATTACCTTTCTGCAAAATTTACGTTTCTAAGGTCCAAAATCAACGTCAGTTAAATGTACATGGTCTAGCTATACACTTATCGTCGTTTGTCTTTTGATCTCCAAACACATCGGTTAATAATGATTTTAAGATATGTACAATATTCTCTAGAAAAGACCCTGCTATTAAACTTAGATCATTTAACTTTATGTATTCCATTGTAAGCATACCAATGAAAATAATACTAACACTATTCCTAATATGTAAACCAGTACGTACATACCAGACTGGTAATAACACTATTTTCTGAGTAAAGAACTTGGCGCCAGACATCTCTTGACGCCTATTTGTAACTAAAAAAATGTTTACTCTTTCTCGAAGTTATACAAACCCAGCAAATGTAAACGTCGGTGAAGACACATCAAGGAAAATAGTATGTCTGTGAAATTTATTACATATTTGTCGAGGTAACTTTCTTGATTTATCTTTTTCGTTTCATCTTATTTATGGTTTTCGGTTAGGACAGCAATAGTATTCAAAATATAATTTATTATTGCTTTTGTAATAAATTTAAAAAATATAAAATATTTTTTTAAATTATATTTACTGGCCGGTAGGACATCTTTTCTGGCTAGGAATCCACCTGGCCTCTTAACTATTTCTGCCGCCAAATAACCGTGCTTGCACTGTATACCCGTCTGAAAAGTATAATAGGTACCCAGAATAATTATAGGCTGTGAGGCATTCGATCTTAGGCCTTATAGGTCCATACATATATATGTCCATAGACTGCAGTGGTTACTTACCATCGGGTGGACTGTTAGTTCGTTTCTTACTTTTGTATAATAAGAAAATTATACCTAGATCGTACGTAAATGCGTTTTTAAGTTCGCGGAATGGGTAGGTGGGTAGTAAGTGGGGACGTCGCTGAATTACGTGCTAATTGAGCAACTCATTATTAGTATAAATACCGGGTTTTATTGTAATAAGATCGTTAATCCTTTAGTTATCGTCAACAAAACAAGTCAGTCGAGAAAAAATTGTGAAATATGGAGAAAATCGAGTTTCGTGGTGTTATAAAGTTCCTTACCAAGCGCGGAAAATCAGTTCAGACTATACTGGAAGAGATGTCAACCATTTACGGAGACTCTTGTCCAAGTAAAACTATGGTTTACAAGTGGCATGCCCTTATTAAACAAGGCAGAGAGTCACTTGAAGACGACCCACGGCCAGGAAGGCCCATCTAGGTGAGCACTTCGGAAAATATTCAAAAAGTCGAAAAATTAACATTAGAAGATGCCCGCCTAAAAAAAACAGCTTTCAGAAATGATTGGCGTATCAGATACAACCATTTTCAAAATTCTTCACGACCATCTTGGCATGACTAAAGTCAGCGCAAGATGGGTGACTAGAATGCTCACGCCGCCTCAAAAGCAACGTCGCATGGAGTGTTCTCGTGCATATTTGGACCTCTGTATGGAAGACAAAGATGGAGTGTTGGCTCGAACTGTTACTGGCGATGAAACTTGGGTTCACTATTATGAACCTGAGTCCAAACAGGACTCTATGCAGTGGTACATAAAAGGCATACCACCACCCAATAAATTTAAGGTGGCGTAATCGGCTGGGAAAATCTAGGCGACAGTCTTTTGGGATTCAGAAGTAATTCTATTGATTAATCATAAAGATAAAGGTATCTCCATAACCGGAAATTACTAGGCTTCAATCCTAGAACAGTTGAAGGAAGCCATAAAAGAGAAAAGAAGGGGAAAATTGACCAAAGGAATCCTACTTCTGCACGACAACGCGCCTGTCCACAAGGGCCATGTTGCGATGGCTGCCCTGTAGGAGGTGGGCTTCGAAATTTTGCCACACCCACCCTATAGTCCTGACCTGGCCCCCAGTGATTATTATCTATTCCAATATATCCAAACTTAAAAAAAGAACTTCGTGGGAAAAAGTTTTTAAGTGATGAAGAGGTGAAGGAAGCAGTTTCGTCGTATTTTTTAGACAAAGAGAAATAATTTTTTTGAGCGTATACATAAGTTAACTGAAATATCCGAAAAATTTATTAGGGTAGCAGGTGAATATATTGAAAAGGATAAATAAATTGGGATTTTTATTTCCACTCCTTAACTCCCATTCCGCGAACTTTAAAATCGTATGTACAGAAAATCGTTATGCTGATATTTTCTGTTGTGAAGATCACATAAAATTGTCAACAATTCATAAGTTAAGGTCAAGATTCCATTGTCCATGTTCCATGTCTAGCAGTGATTTTTATCGTTTTTTATTTACTTATTTTTTATAATTTGGTGAGAAAGTGTATCCGTCGTATTGAATAATGAAGAAATCTATTATTTGCATCGCTGCCGAACTGAAAAATCAATAAGTTAAAGAACGTATTTGAATTATTCAAAATTATTACCCTTTTACAGTACTCTGCCGAAAATAGACCTTTCAAAGAATTCTAGCAGGCATGCATTCCTATTTAAGTGTAAATGAGTGCCACCTGTTTTCCGTACCTAACAGTAATTGACTGATGAAACATGCTGCATGTTCGTTATTATTTATATTTCCGTTTGCGTAAAATAAAAATATACATTTGCTTTCCTACTGCGTAGGAGCTCGTCTAAGTTTACTTATTATTGCTATTAATCAGCACTCAGCAGTTGTATACTTCTGATTGAAAAGAACAATGCCGTGTTCCGCTTTGGATGAGGAATAGGAGGATGATAGGTTATCCAAACGTAGGAAGGAGCTCGTCTAAGTTTACTTATTATTGCTATTAATCAGCAGTTGTATACTTCTGATTGAAAAGAACAATGCCGTGTTCCGCTTGGATGTGGAATAGGAGGATGATAGGTTATCCAAACCAGTACAATGATTAACTATGAGGCATTTCATCATAGTTCTCAAGGTTACGCATATGCAGCCTTGTTACTTTAGGGCGCTGGCAGGTATCAGAAACAGAAATAATTTATTCAATATCAATTATAAATAATACTTATTGAAAGTCACTCATCTTTTAATTTAACGCTGGCTGAGCAAAAACCTCTGTCCTTCGAAGAACCACCAAGAAACCCAGCGGGCCTTTGTAAACAAATAACAGCTTACAATCATATATGTTACACAATTAACAACACAAAACAAATTAGAAGTAACTTGGCAGAATAATAATACTAGAGCCATAAAAAAGTAAGGTTACACCCTATATACGTCCCACTGCTGGGCACAGACCTCATTTCAGAGAGGGTCTCAGGGCAAGGAAGTGTCCACCGCGCTGCCCCAGCAGTGCGTGTTGGCGAACTTCACATGTCTTCGAAATGTTTTTTCTTAGTCCTCAAAAAATATTTCGAAGATCCTCACGATGTTTTCCTTCACCACCGAGCACGTGGTAAATCAGCACTTAAAATTGCAATTAACAATTCATTGGTGCCGGCGGGGATCGAACCCGGGTTACTCGCGTTCTATTTATTTACAGCGAGCGTTAACCATCTGAGCTACCATGGCTCTCACAAGAGCCATGCTGCAGTTATAGTAGTATAGTTGTGGCACGAATGGGTCGGCTCGACCGGGGAAGGACCACGCTCTCATAGAAAACCAGCGTAAAATAGTAGCTTAATGATGCTGTGTTTCGTGTGGTGAGTGTAGAGAACCGGAGACCCTTTTTATGTCTATGGGCCACAGCAACCACTTACCATCAGGTGGACTGTGTGCTTGTTTGTCACCCTACTCTATAAAAAAAGCGATTACGTCATTCCCTGGGGTTGTTATTATCCATTAATTTTTTAATTATTATATAATAAGCCTTTTAAAACAAACATTGTTTAATAAAGTTTTTGAACTTTGCGGAGTTCAATCAATTTGCGGAGGTTACCGTAGAGTATATTGATTGCTAATAACCACTTATTGGAGACTGAAGCTGGTTTGTCGCTCTTAAATTGTAGAATTATATTATTGAAAATAGTAGTTGTTACGTAAGCCAAGGTATTATTATTACCTAAAGATCAGTATTCGTTTTCTTAATGTGTATTCGCATAGCAATGTGACTTCATCACATTGGTGTCTTTCGATCGATCGAGTCAACTCCGCAAATATACACGTGATGCAATATGCGCACGTTAGACGTTAAAATTTCTAAAAGAATGATAGAATACCGCAACAGTGCAAAAGATATATATTACTAATGGATTTGTTTCATTTTCTATTGACGTTGCTAGTCTAAATTATATAATTTTTTTAATTTATGTTTTCTGGGTCTATGTCATGTATTTGAAAAGGACGAAGAGAGAACGAAATGTGAAATATGGGTAAATCAGGAATGTCTAGAACAGGTAAATGAAATTGTATACTTGGGGAGTGCTTTCAGCGGGGATGGAAGATGTGATTTAGATGTGGATAGGCGTGTCGCTGCCGGAAACAAAGTCAATGGTGCCCTGAATGCATTAGTAAAAAGGCAAGGCGTGGTGAAGAGTGCACGCCTTGCAATACATAACGCAGTGTTGGTACCGACTTTGTTATATGGCAGCGAAACCTGGGTATGCCAGAAGAAGCATAAAAGCAAGTTGAATGCAGTGGAGATGCGATCTCTTCGTAAAATGTGTGGCGTTACCATAGCCGACCGAAAGCGAAACGAAGAGATTCGCAATATGGCAGGATTGAAAGATGACCTTATCACAAAAATTGATAGGGGCGTACTCCAATGGTTTGGGCACGTTGAACGAATGAGTGAAGACCGAATGGTGAAGAAAATATATAGAGCGAAAGTAAATATTAAAAGGTGTCGAGGTAGACCGACACTAACTTTCGAAGACCATGTGAGCAAATTGCTCGAAGAGGGGAGGGTCAAGAGTACTCGGATACCTAGACGTGCATGTATGAAGAAGTTAATGAACCTGAAAGAAGCGAAAGAGGTATGTAAGGATCGTGACACTTGGCGATCTGTTCTCTCTGGCTACCCCGTTAGGGATTGTGCGTGACGATAAGTAAGTAAGTATGTCATGTATATACAATTACCTACACCTTAGAAACACTTACCTATTTAGTGCTTAAAAGGTTACGTAAACAAAAATTCAATATAATATTTTTAATGTACAACAAATGAAGATTTAATTTTGTTTTAAATCATTGACGAGTTCCCTCATCGTATTATGAAATTGATGAGCGAAGTTTAGTTGTAAAATTTCTCCCATTTGTTTCAGGCGAAAAACGTCCTTAAAATCAGACTTTTTTTAATAACCAAAATAAATCGTGAATCCTTTTACCATTCAAAGTTATTCATATACGGAACTTTTTCTTTATAAATTACATAATCCGCACCTATCTTCCTCCTTCTTTAGATTTACCAGATAACAGTACTACAGCCACTATCCAAACAAATTACTAGATCTCATGCGATTCACTTGTCGATAATTAATTAACGTATAAATAAGTGACGCCGAGATAGAGTTGCGGTTAGCGGTTTTGGTTAACCAGTAACCACGTCATTTTCTCTGATGATATGAATAAAAGAACTATCAGTTATTTTTTAACTTAAATTCATTTGACTAGTAGAGTATTAAACCTTAAAACATCGTTATTACCAATACTATGTATATAGCTACTTGACTTGAAGAAAATACTAAAATATAAGAAAATATTATATTAAAAGTTTGATTTTACTTCTGATGTTATAAAAGAATTAGGGCATACCTTAAGAACACTTAACATTTACTTATCGCCAAGAAAAGAATCTGTCAAGAAAAATATAATATTGTTTTTGTTGAAAATAACGATATATTTATACAAACCAAATGTTATGAGTTATTATAAAATTTATCTTCATGACATGGATCGTAAAATTTTTCCTTAGTTCCTTTGAGTTTATTTATTTATATTGTCTACTGCGTGGTCGACGTCTACCGAATGTTTGAAATAACGGCTACGTTTACTACTGAAAATGCGTGATGCAAACAAAAAAAAGTTAAAAGTTCTACAAAGGCAGAATTAGCACTTCCCGGTTTGATTTTGTAATATGCACTGACCAGACCAGTAAAGTAGAAAGGTACTGAAGATAGAGAAAGATAATAGAATGTAAAATAATTGTATTTTGTATGCTCTAGACCGGAATACAGCAGAATACGGGTAAGAAAATAGCACCTACCTAGATACTGTTGCAGATAAGGTGTCCTATCACCTAGTAAAGCATTATCGTAGTTATATCCGTCGTTCATATTCGTGGTAGAGTCATGCTGCGGCTATATTACTGGCATAGTTGTAACACGAATGGGTCGGCTCGACTGGGGAAGGACCGCGCTCTCACAGAATGCCAGCGTCAAATAGCAGCTAGACGCTGCAGTGTTACGTAAGATCCGGAGACCCTTTTTACTGGAAATAAGACATTTCATCTTATTCCTCACGGGTGCCAACGCATTTGCATTTTGATTCGTAATCGAGGATAGATGTAGATGTCTATTGGACGCAATAACCACTTACCATCATGGACTGTGTGCTCGTTTGTCACCCTATCCTATAAAAAAAATAGTGATGCAACGAATACTACTTTTACGAGTACGAATACGAATATCAATCCTACTATTCGGTGAATACGAATATCTCGCTATGGTAATGAAAAACTAATTTATTTAATGATTTTCCATTGTTCTAATAATTAAAATTTACAACAGCCAGATTTTTATTAAAAAAAAACCTATAATTTGTAGAAATCCTGGCTTTAGGCGACTTCTTTTTTCAGTCTGGATGTTTCTAGCCGTTGTAAAAAGCCTTTCCGACTGTACATGGTTTCAGTGAAAAATATTTTTGGACGAGTTTTTGCAGGCTTGGAAAATGGACCTCTTCTCGCCAGATAAAAGGCCAATGGATCTGAGGCAAGATTTAAGACTTCGTATTATTGGGATTGCTTGAGATAATGTCGTTGATTCTTTGCTTAGCGCTTTGGCCTGAAATTCAATAATTTGGCTCATAAGAGTCTATTGCCTCGCTGTGATTTCATGACGATAATTTGGTAGAGATGGTAAAACATCTTGAATCGCTATGCGGTGTTATCACTTCAACATCTGATATGTTGAGTTCCATCTAATTTTAACATCTTGAAACAAAACAAATTTCGGTATATTGTGAGAATCTTTCAGTTGTTTGATGAGTAATAACTCCCCTGCCCTTGTGTAGCCGTCATTGCGGCTTAGGACCCAAGCACGCGTCGTATTTTTTACGCGCCGACGACTCGCGTACAAAGTCTACCAGTAATTACAGTTGCGGACAAAAATAATAGTTTTTAAATATTCGTGATTAGTATTCGCCGAATACGAATATTCGGTAAATGTCTACTATTCGGCGAATACGAATATTCGTATTCGTATTCGCTGCATCACTTAAAAAAAACCGTCTATCAAATTTCATCTAAAGCTTAAAATTCAATTATTTACAAAAGTAGTTTATAAAACGTCTAAAAAACAAACTATTAAAATTCTCTGCGATACTTCTTTTGCTTTTACATCATGTTTTGTATACGTGGTATTTATTTATACGTGATAGAGCCATGCTGCAGTTATATTAGTAGTATAGTTGTAGCACGAATGGGTCAGTTCGACCGGGGAAGGACCACGTTCTCACAGAATACCAGCGTAAAATAGTAGCTTGATGTGGGAGAACCAGAGACCCTTTTTACTGGAAACGAGGCATTCCATCGTAGTCCTCACGGGTGACAACAGATTTGCATTTTGATTCGTAATCGAGGATAGATGTAGATGTCTATGAGCCACAGCAACCACTTACCATCAGGTGGACTGTGTGCTCGTTTGTAACCCTATCCTATAAAAATATAAATTTATAAATAATTTTTCATTAGTATTGTTCGTATGTGATGGAGTCGTGCTGTAATGTATCATGACTGCAACAAAAATGAGTCAACTTGACAGGGAAAGAACCACGCTCGCGCAGAATATCAACGTGAAGTAGCAACATGAGCGAGGAGAACCGGAGAATCTTTTTACTGGTAGTTAGTTTCCTAACCACCAGCAAAAAGTTCTCACTAAGTCTTAATTGAGAATAGATCACCAGGTAGACTCTGTGCACGTATGTTACCTTTTGTTCTATAAAAAATTATTCTCATGGGTGTGGTAAGAAGTGACATGGGCAACAGCATCTTCCTAATGACGACTTAAAAAAGATAACTATGGGGGAAACCCACAGCAGTAGACTTTCAATAGGTTTTAATGGTAACGTTGACTGTATTAAAAGTAGTACCCGGTTGACCGAGCTTTGCTCGGTATTTTTCGCTCGATTTTTTTAATTCGTGTGTTTTGGAAATTATATTTAGATACAAATTACATACTGATGAATTATAAATAATATTTTTTGATCTTAGCGACATAACAGAAAAAACTGAACTGGTTATTTGAATAAAAAATCATGAGTGCAATTATTTTTATTTAAATTTTCGTGTTTTTAAAAAATACTAAAAAAGGGCTCGAAAAAAATATATTTTCTCAAAAAAGAAAGAAACTTGAAAAAAAAATAAAAAAGTCGGTCGGTCGGTCTGGGCTCGAACCGGGGTTTTACGATTTTGTGACCGCCCATTATACCAATAAGCTATTTATAATCATTACCAAACTGTCAAAATTTACCTTCTTATTCTAACTATATTGTAGCAGTTTTTAATTGCCTAAAAACACGGACAAAAAGACATTTTCTAAAAATAAATCTTAGCTAGATCGATTTATTATCCCCGAAACTCCCTGGACACTAAATTTTATGAAAATCGTTGGAGCCGTTTCCGAGATCCCGATTATATATATATATACATATATACAAGAATTGCTCGTTTAATAGGATTTACAATTTTCTATATTTTTGTAGATCACCGCTGTTACACTTGTCTCGAATGACCTTAAGCTTTTTTTATTTTTAACTACCATTCAATAACCTTTCAGTGTAAAAAGGTTTTTTCAGGCGCTTTATCTCATTTAATAATTGGTTGAATACATGGTTGAAAATAACCCCTGGGAATGAGGTGGTCGCTTCCAAGCTGTTTCTTAAATAAGTTTTTCTATTATGAGTGGTTTGTATTTATTGTTTTTGTGATATTTGTTCGTATTGTATAATTTCACTTTGAAAAAATAGCCCCGTTGCTTTTCATGCCGGTTCTTCCTAGGACAGAGGTTTTTTCCCGAACCGGTGATAAAATTAGAAAATGACTCAATTGTACTCCTTTAATCTATATCGAAAAAATCTATTCGATTGTAATAAAATGTTTTTCTTCTTTTCATTTCTTATTCCATTTAGATAAAAACTGCAGCGTTTAAAGGTAAATAAATTAGCAGTATAATCCATTAACCTACTGAAAAAAATGTTGGTTTTAATGAAACCGTTCCCAGTATAACAGCTCAATCGAGGCGAAACAAACTGGGCGTAGAGTCATTAACCTAATTGCCCAAACCCATGTACACGTTACAAAAGTGGTATTTATCTGGATGTTTCGAATACAGGAAAGATCATTATAAATATAATGGAATTTTGCGATTCAGCATTGTATGACCTGTATGTCTATTAAAAATATATTTTACAATCTCTAACGTTTCAGTTTTGAATTATCATTTTATATTCAGTCGAGTTTGGCAATGAAACATGTACCTGTTGTGTATTGATTCACTACTGAAATGGCTACTGTCGTTACAATTTTTATTTGTTGACAAACTATGCACTATATGCTATGATTATCTGTCAATTCAGACACATATGTATGTATCTTTAAGGGCGGATTCGACTAAACGTGTATAAAAAAGTCTTATCCTGCGAATAAAATCACTAATTACTCTAGAATTAGAAAACTATTCGTTTTACCAAATCTTAATCCAGGAATAACTGTTAATCCAAGACTAAACGGTATA
Source organism: Parnassius smintheus behrii (assembly GCA_036936625.1). Taxonomy (NCBI): domain Eukaryota; kingdom Metazoa; phylum Arthropoda; class Insecta; order Lepidoptera; family Papilionidae; genus Parnassius; species Parnassius smintheus. The sequence continues at coordinate 18,958,049 of JAUPFT010000030.1, read as the reverse complement.
CCGCAAAAATTCATGGAGGTTACCAATTATTCCAGATTATGATTTCTTAAATTTACGCGAACACTACACATTGAATAAAACTATTATTTACGGATTTTATCGCGTTTAATTACATTAATTTATTTTTATTATTATCCCGACGTTTCGGGTGCTTTACAGCGCCCATGGTCACGGGGGGGACTGAGATGTTTGACGTCCCAATGTCATAGTTAGTCCGGCTACCTTCAGTTTTCTAATATTCCTTCTAAGGAACATATAGCTGATGTGAAGCACCGACGCTCCGGGAAGTCTGCAGTCTACGAACATGTTCAAGATCGTCCCCACCATTACATTAGATTTGATAAACCACAAATTCTCGCAAAAGAACACCGATTCCTACCAAGGATGATACGCGAGGCTATTGAAATTAAAAAACATCCAAATTTCAATAGAGAAGATGGTTGGGTGCTACCATCTGCTTGGGATCCTATAATTAACAAAATTAAACCCAAACCCAAGCATACCACTGCAAGACTTCATGATACTATAAGCTCGTTTTGCGTAAATCGGACCAAAAATTAATATTAGAAAACTGAAGGTAGCCGGACTAACTATGACATTGGGACGTCAAACATCTCGGTCCCCCCCGTGACCATGGGCGCTGTAAAGCACCCGAAACGTCGGGATAATAATAAAAATAAATTAATTTAATTAAACGCGATAAAATCCGTAAATAATAGTTTTATTCAATATTCCAGATTATTTTAATGGTGGCCTCTATCGTACTATGCATTGCTGAAAAAGTAGAATATTTTACAGATTATTTATATTTTTTTAGATAATTGTAGAGATTTTTTTTAAATAATGCAGTGTTTACGAAATATATTGATGAAAAATAAATTCGTAGACATTACACCGTCAGTTTTTTTTTAATTTCTATGACACGTAAATGGTTTTTCATGAATTTTAACAGCAAGTTCTTCTCAGAAGGTAACTAACAAAGAGTATAGTAATATATACGGAAGGTAACTAATTTGGTCTAATTTTCCTTCTTTCTTCAGACATTTTATTTATTTTCAATAACCACAACCTGCAACACAACAACTTAAAGTGCTAACTTTACTCAACTGACAATTTATGTAAATACTTGAATATTTTCGTTGTAGTTGACACTATTATAATCCGGAAAATTATATAAGCAGTTGTATTTCGATTTTAGTTGGTTCAGATGTTCATTCATTATTTTACACCAACTCTAGAGTAACAATATCCAATAACGGCTATTCTACGTTTGTGATGGAAAAACGCAAATTAATTTATAGTATAAGTAAGACCGAAGACTAAAATTATTGTTGCCGGATTAGATACTCTGGTATAACATGATGTTTGGTGGAATCCACCCTAAGTAATCCTATACTATTAAACGAGCAATTCTTGTATATATGTATATATATATATAATCGGGATCTCGGAAACGGCTCCAACGATTTTCATAAAATTTAGTGTCCAGGGAGTTTCGGGGATAATAAATCGATCTAGCTAAGATTTATTTTTAGAAAATGTCTTTTTGTCCGTGTTTTTAGGCAATTAAAAACTGCTACAATATAGTTAGAATAAGAAGGTAAATTTTGACAGTTTGGTAATGATTATAAATAGCTTATTGGTATAATGGGCGGTCACAAAATCGTAAAACCCCGGTTCGAGCCCAGACCGACCGACCGACTTTTTTATTTATTTTTTTCAAGTTTCTTTCTTTTTTGAGAAAATATATTTTTTTCGAGCCCTTTTTTTAGTATTTTTTAAAAACACGAAAATTTAAATAAAAATAATTGCACTCATGATTTTTTATTCAAATAACCAGTTCAGTTTTTTCTGTTATGTCGCTAAGATCAAAAAATATTATTTGTAATTCATCAGTATGTAATTTGTATCTAAATATAATTTCCAAAACACACGAATTAAAAAAATCGAGCGAAAAATACCGAGCAAAGCTCGGTCAACCGGGTACTAAAACTTTTAGGCACACTTAAAAGACTGTAACTCTGGGAAATCCATATTTTGTCGTAATAAACATAAAATATCCAGATCGGCGACGAGTATTAGCGTCAAAGATGCAAGACGGTAGACGATCAGGCGGTACTGCGCTTGACATTTCACTTGCCAAACCTGACTATTAAGGCATGTACTACCTACAACGGGAGAGGTATATGCCCAGCTGCATACTTGTACGGGCTGATGATGAAGGAGAAGAATCGTAATATACTGAAAGCGTATATAAAAATGTTTAAAAGTCAACGCATGAAGTATAACCGCCATTGATTTATGATCTAATAAGTAAAGTTAAAAAAGTAAAGTTACAGCCTATATACGTCCCACTGCTGGGCACAGGCCTCCCCTCATTTCTGAGAGGGTTTTAGGGCAAGGAGGTGTCCGCCGCTCTGTCCCAATGCGTGTTGGCGAACTTCACATGTCTTCGAAATATTTTTTGTCTCATTCCTCAGACGTGCAGGTTTCCTCACGATGTTTTTCTTCACCGTCGAGCACGTGGTAAATCAGCACTACACTTTAGAGCCGTGGTAGCTCAGATGGTTAACGCTCGCTGTAAATATAACAGAATGCGAGTAACCCGGGTTCGATGCCCGCCGGCACTAATGAAATTGTTAATTGCAATTTTAAGTGCTGATTTACCACGATCTAATAAGATATGAAAATAATCATATACTCCTATTTACCTTTAAAAATTTGAAAAAAATAAATAATTTTCGATTCACATAATGATTTCTTAAATTTACGCGAACACTACACATTGAATAAAACTATTATTTACGGATTTTATCGCGTAAAATTAATATTAAAAAACTGAAGGTAGCCGGACTAACTATGACATTGGGACGTCAAATATCTCAGTCCCCCCCGTGACCATGGGCGCTGTAAAGCACCCGAAACGTCGGGATAATAATAAAAATAAATTAAAAGTAATTAAACGCGATAAAATCCGTAAATAATAGTTTTATTTAATTTTCGACTTTTTGGGTTCTCTAGTTAAGTCACAATTCTCCATGTAATCCTTATATAGTATTACATAATTATTCAAAGTTTTTTGTTGAAAGTGTAAATGTACTGTAATAATAAGGGTAATTTATTTCTGCACTATGCGTGTTCTATGCAGACGTGTAGGTACCATATGAGCAGTTTGAGTTCGTTCATTTGGAGCCGCTATTTATTACTGCGCTCTGAGTGTTTTGACACATGTTACACTTACCCTCGCGAGCATTTCTTTTGACATGACAGCTCCATCTTCGCCTGTACGATGGTATTGTTCGAACTAATTAAGGCCACGAGAGAAAGCGCTCATGTTTTGTTTCATACTTATAAACCATTGTAATAAGTATTGCCGTCAATCTTCAAAAACTCTGATATGACTTTCGATATTTGGTACAATACTTTAATCGGATAAGGTCAATTGTTTGGTTTATTACGAGCATATTAATATGGTAAATGTTCCGTGTCCTCAATCAATTCAATCTTGTCTAATAGGCGTAAATACTAAACACAGCAAGAAGGCGATGCCAGAAATATAAATATTGCTCAAAGGACAGATTTGGACTGCTAGCCAATAAGATCATCATCATCATCATTATTACAGTCCTTCACAAGTCCACTATTGAACATAGGCCTCCCCCAAGTAATGCCACAAAGCACGGTCCTGATCCACCTGCATCCATCGACTTCCTGCACGTCTTACCAGGTCGTCACTCCATCTAGTGGGGGGTCGCCCTACACTACGCCTACCGGTACGAGGCTGCCACTCGAGAACCTTTCTTCCCCATCGGTTATCGGTTCTTCGAGCTATATGGCCGGCCCATTGCCACTTCAGCTTACTAATTCATTGGACTATGTCGGTCACTCTGGTTTTACTGCGAATAGGATATCCGCAGTAAAACCAGACCATTTCTGAGTCTATCACGCAGTGAAACTCCGAGCATAGCCCTCTCCATAGCTCGCTGAGCGACTTTGAGCGTCCTCATACGGCCAGCAGTGAAGGACAACGTCTCAGATCCGTAAGTCATCACTGGCAACACGCACTGGTTATACACTTTAGTTTTCAGAGGTTGAGGTATACCTGACGAGAAGATGTGTCGTAATTTCCCGAACGCTGCCCAGCCGAGTTGAATCCGTCGATTGACCTCTCGGTCGATGTTGGACTTACCGAGTCGGACTATTTGTCCCAGGTAAGCATACTCGTCAACAACTTCGAGCATAGTGCTCCCAACAACTACCGGCATAGGTGTGACATGGACATTAAACATGATCTTTGTTTTGTCCATGTTCATCTTAAGACCTATCCGTTGGGAGACACCATTGAGGTCATTGAGCATAGTGCTAAGGTCCTCCAGCGATTCTGCCATAAGGACTATATCGTCGGCAAATCGGAGGTGAGTGATATACTCGCCATTGATGTTAATACCGTTTCCTTTCCAGTCCAGTAGCTTGAAAACGTCTTCAAGAGTTTCGGGGATATAACATCACCCTGTCTTACACCTCTCTGCAGTTGGATAGGTTTCAAACTCTGGTTCTGTACTCGGATAGCCATCGTAGCTCTACTTTACAAACACTTCAGCACTTCGATATACCGACAGTCAACTTGGCACCGCTGAAGGGACTGTAGCACCGCCCAAATTTCGACGGAATCAAAGGCTTTCTCATAGTCCACATATGCCAGGCAAAGTGGCAGATTGTACTCTTCGGTCTTCTGTACAATCTGCCGCAGGGTATGTGTATGTAAACCGGCTTGTTCGGGAGGCTGGAAGTCGTCGAGTCTGCGTGCGAGACGATTCGTAATGACTCTCGAAAACAGCACGTAGACGCGGCTCAGAAGGGAAATCGGTATGTAGTTCTTCAAGAGAGCGTTGTCTCCTTTCTTAAAGAACAAGACCACCGCGCTTCAGCTCCACGCCTCCGGAGTAGTGCCACCATGGCGGACGGAATTGAAGAGCTTCTGAAGGACTTCAAGTACCGGTGTTCCACCCGCTTTCAGAAGCTCCGCTGTAATTCCATCCTCGCCCGGGGCCTTGCCGTTTTTAAGGTGCTGGAGAGCCATTCTAATCTCGCTCAGACTGGCGTCCGGGATATCATCGGAATAGTGTCGGATAAGACTTGCTCTTGGATCGTTACTCACACTTGCGTGTGGCTCCAACGATGATGTGTACAGCTGCCCGTAGAACCCCTCAATCTCACTCAGAATCTCGGGTGTCCCGGAAACGATGTTGCCACACTCAGACTTCAGCTTTGACAGTTGGCTCTTTCTGGCAGACAGATCTCTAGCAAAGACTTTGGAGCCCTGGTTCCGCTCGATCGCTTCTTTAATACGAGCAGTATTAAAGTTGCGTAAGTCTCGCCGCATGCATTTAGAGATTTGTCTGTTCAGTTGCCTGTATGCTGTCAAATCTGTTGACGATTGCAGCCTCATCTCCCGTCTAACAGCCATGAGATCAAGAGTGTCATCGGAGAGTTTTTGTGTTCTTCTGCGGCGGGTCTTGCAGAACTTAGCTCCGACCGCATGGACAGTTTCCACGAGCTTGTCATTCATATCGTCCACTGCATTGCGATCCTCTAGGCACTGAAAGTGGTTTTGTTACTCGAGCTGAAAGGTTTCGGGATTCTGGATTAGAGCACGAAGGGGACGGATCGTTGACTTCATCAGATGAGATCTCTCCAACTTAACGTTTAGGTTCAGTGTGCCTCTAACCATTCGGTGATCGCTGCCAGTTTTCACCCTTGCGATCACTGAGACATTACTGAACAGTTGGCGTCTGGTCGTCATAATGAAGTCAATCTCATTTTTTGTCGAACCGTCGGGGCTCGACCAGGTCCACTTCCTGTGGGGCCTCTTCTGGAAGAAAGAGTTCGTCGTAAAGAGTCCCTCTTTCTCCATAAAGTCGGCCAGCTGCTGGCCCCTTCGGTTCCGTTGCCCTACTCCAAATTTCCCTACCTTCAGTTCACCGCTTTCTCTTGTGCCTAGTTTTGCGTTGAAGTCTCCCATCAACACCGTGTAGTGGGTTTTGGAGGAATGCATGGCTCTGGAAATATCCTCATACATTTCCTCCACCTCCTCATCGGGATGTGCCGAGTTTGGTGCGTAAACCTGTATGACCTTCAGCGAATACCGTTTGGTGATTCTGAGTATCAGGTACGCGACCCTCGTCGACACACTCCCAATCTTTACAACGTTGTTGATGAGAGACTTGTGGACGATAAATCCGACACCTCCTTGGGACAGATGGTCGCCCTCCCGGTGGTAGAACAAGTTGCCGGACTCGAGGATTGCCGTATCCTCCCCCTCTCTTCGGACCTTGGATAATCCAATAATATGCCAGCGCAACTTGTCTACCTCTTCTTCCAGCTCCAGTATCTTCTCGTCAGTTCTCAGGGTGCGTTCGTTATATGTTGCCAGGTCGAGTCGTCGTAGGTGGCAACCGAACCTCCACCGGAGATTCTTAGCACCCCCTGCCCCGCCGTTACCATGGTCGCCACCGTAGCCAGGAATAGCGGGGCCGCCGGGGACTGGGGGCCGTTTTTTTGCATCGTTATTCATGGGGGGATATTTGCCATAGTTGCCACGCTTGGCGAGCGGGTTGGCAACCGCAGTTTTTTATTAAATTATTGTTGTTATTAGACAGATGCTACTGCCCATCTCCTGCCTGTCTCCCTCTGTCGCCTCTTACGACACCCACGGGAAGATATGGGGTAGTGGATATTCTCAACCGCCACTACACGGCCAATGAGATGCACTGATCAAAATTGAATTCGACGGCATCACTTTATTCTGAATTACTTTATAATTACACGCTTAATTAATTAATGTGTACTACAGGCATATTATACACACAGTATTGTGTCTGCTTCATCGATGTCAAACTTTTAAAATCTACTACTAGACGAAATTCTCGTCACGCATGCAAAAATGCACATATAAAGAAATAAATAAATATACTCCTTGGTCGGTCAGCGAGGTAAATTTAAGAGGTTAGGGGGGAAAACGTATTGAGCTTTTATGGCTTCGTATAAAAATATTAAAAGATGTTATATACAAAGGAAAAGTCTTTGTGTTTAATTTAAAATATGTATTAAATAGCATATTATATCACATCATCATCAACCCGTAAATCTCAGCTGATGATAAACATGGTTATCTCCCGTTAGGCAGACGGATCGGCGATTGCAGTGTCAGTGATCAGAAGTCTCGCACCTTTGATCGCAGGTTTGGGTGTTTTATATCTGACGTAAGCGAGATTTTTATGTTGCCATTTTTCGGAAGCCATAGAATTTTTTGGCATTTTCCATAGTCTCTCTTATGACTCCCACAGAACGAAATGGAGTAATGAATTTTTTTCTTTTCAATGGTAATGAATAATGTACACACCGTGCAGTGACGGTGTAAGAATATCAACTACCCCCTGTCATCCCGTAGGTGTCGTAAGAGACGACAGAGATGAAGAAAAACAGAAAATGAGCAGCAGCGTCTTCCTAATAACGACTAAAAATAAAAAAAACTGCGGTTGTCAACCTGCTTACCAGGCGTGGCAACTATGGCAAATATCCACCTATGAGGCAGTCCATGGGGGAGGCCTATAGTCAGCAGTGGACTTAGAAGGGCTTTAACGGTAAATATTTTAGAAATAAAAATTGCATACAACGTATTTGTTCATCTTTACTATTCATTCGTACTAATTGGTTTTATATTCAACTGAAACAGCTTTAACAAAAAAAAACACTGCAAGTAACTGTGGCATTATACTGAATTAGGGACACGTTTGGCGATATTTTGTCTGTCTTTGTCATTTGTGTTTACATAATATGTTCGCCATATAAATGTTTTTTCTTTCTTTTTTATAGGCGTTTATTTAGATGACATATTTTATTGACGGTACTATGCAGTAGTAATGGATAATTCTTTGCGTATGAAAAAAATACAATGCAATTGGCCACCTGGTTGAAGATGTTATTACTATAAATTTTGTATTTTTTATGTACATACGTAATATGTACTCTTAAAAATTGTGCACTTTCCTTCCTATTTATATTTTCTGCTAGACTTGGAATAGATTGGCAGAGAATGCCCCGTGGCATTACTCCTCATTTTTGTGCGCGTATCTGTGCAAATAAATAAATGAGATTATTATTAAACACGATTAGTACGTAGACATTTAAGACACCTTTTTAGGGTTCCGTAGTGAACTAGGAACCCTTATAGTTTCGCCATTGCGCGCACATGTCCGTCTGTCCGTCCTCGCTTAATCTCTGTGACCGTTAGCACTAGAAAGCTGAAATTTGGTACCAATATGTGTATCAATCACGCCGACAAAGTGGTAAAATAAAAATTGGAAAAAATGTTTTATTAGGGTAGCCCCCCTATATGTAAAGTGGGAAGTGAATTTTTTTTAATTTCAACCCTAACGTGTGATATATTGTTGGAAAGGTATTTAAAAATGAGTAGGGGTTTACTAAAATCATTTTTTGATAATGTCAATAATTTCGGAAATAATCGCTCCAAAAGTAAAAAACAATGTGTGTGTCCCCCTCTAACTTTTGAACCATACGTTTAGAAAATATGAAAAAAAATCTGAAAAGTAGAACTTTATAAGGACTTTCTAGGAAAATTATTTTGAACTTGGATGGACTAACAGTACCCACTATCGGGAGAAGTTGCAGGAGCGCGGAGCGCTACTGGAGCGCGAACATAATGGATACCCACCTTTAAACTCATAAGTGGGAACACTTATTGTGACGGACTGGAAACTACGGAACCCTACACTGAGCGTGGCCCGACACGCTCTTGGACGGTTTTATTTACAAAATGTTTATTCGAATACTATTATACATTAATTCATTTTTTACTAACTGTGGATCACTTGCTCGTATTATTGCAACCTAGTAAATAAAATGTTTGTTCTTGTAACAGGTTTTGCAAATGTTTAAAAAAAAGTTAAAAAGTTTTACGGCATACATGAACCGTGTTGTTCCTTTAGTAGCGATAGCCCGGGCCCTACCGTATATTACGACGTTACACACGTCAAACTAGCAAACGTGGACTGCTTTGGCCGTTTAGCTACGCGTTTGTATATCATAAATCCTGATATAAACAAGATACCAGATGCAAAATATTTAGACGCGCCTACGAGCGGAGTCGAATGTACGAGTATAAGGGAAAACGTAAATTGCAAAGTCAGGGCCAGATCAAGTATGCAGGCAGCAGGTATGTAGCAAAATTACTGACGTAGTCGCGGTAGAGTTGGGCCGTCAGGGATTTACGCACTCTCCAAATAAAGATTACTACGCAAAAATCTCCTGTTTTAATAGAACCCTTCCAACAGTAAACCATTCAAAAATACTGCTTAATTTTCCCAAGACTTTTTGTCTAGTAATTGTATCTTCATCATAGCTAATCGGATTATTGGCGTAGACCCGGAAATATGAATCGGTGGCATATTAATAGAGCTGTTAATTACGTGCCAACGATATTGAACAGAATACAAAAATACTAGCTATAGAATCTGATCATTTGTAGTAGTAGTCAAGAAGCAATTTGTGCGTTACCTTGGGAACTAGTATATTTATTATTTACACATATAAGCAAATCTAAATATAAAAGTTTATTTTCGTCCAAACCGAAGTCCATTACAAGGGTATATGAATAGTTCAATCCATATTGTTAAATTGTTTCAACTAATGACTTGGTATTTGTACCAATGCAATGCAATGCAATGTCTGTTAGCCTTTACACCAATGTGTCGATCGGACTTAAACGAGACTTTGACATTAATCTGATCTGAACATAGCATTCAATAATCGTTCAATATCAAAAGCGATTCATGTGAAGTGAGGGGTAGTGAGCACGCGCGCATTTTGGGGTCCAATGCCGCGTGCCATGCCAATGTATTTAATTTTAGAAACAACGTTGACTTCAATGTGGCCGCGACATTGGAACTATATCCATTCGATTCATTGATGCCCAATTTATTTCGGTTCGAGGATATTATGAAGTTCCTACTCGAAATCAATTTCTATCATAAAGGAAACTTTATTCTAAACAAGGTCTACAAAGTCACATTTTCATCTAAAATTTGTATAATTTTACTGTAACAGACAATTCAACCAGGACAATGTAGTGCAAAACTTTATATAAAATCCATGGGTACCCGCCCGCATGATTTATGATGTAAATATTTATGTGAATTTGTATTCTAATGGCTAAAATGTATTGTCACTACAAGACAATATTAATCCAGACACAAGGCAGGTAAATTTGGAAAATCTAAAAGTGCACGCATCGTGAGCGTTTCATTTAATTTGATGAAAAAAAATTAATTACCAAAATAAATCGAATATACGAAGTACGAAATCGGAATAGGCTTTATGTTACATTTGTGCTAAAAAACATTTGGTTAAAAAATCGGAAGGTACATATTTTTATTTTATACAAAAATGAAAATCATTTTATTAACAAACTCGGTACTATGTTGTTGATATGAAATAGTAAACTAGTTGTATATATATATAAATACGTGCAATACTTAAAACTATCCCCGACATTCGGTTTTGAGGACATTATAATTTATAATAATAATATAATAATAATATAAAGCGGGTTTTAGAAAGGGAATGGGGTGCACAGATCAAGTCTTTTCCATGCGCATGATTGCGGAGAAGTTTTTGGCCAAAAACCAGAAAGTTTTTTGTGCGTTCATGGACTTGGAAAGGGCTTATGACAGAGTGGACAGGAATGTGTTATGGCAAACACTGAACTCATTTGGGTTGAGCGCTGGTTTGATACGGGCATTAGGATCTCTTTATAGGGACTCTAGTGCTTGTGTCAGGATCAATGGGGTCTACTCGGACTGGTTTGGCATCCAAAAAGGTGTCAGACAGGGTTGTGTAGCTACCCCTTGGCTGTTCAACCTATTTATGGACCGGTGTTTGCAAACTTTGAAAGATGAAGAATGTGGGTTAAGAATGGGCGAGTTAACCGTCAAATGCCTTTTGTATGCCGATGATCAAGTCATATTTGCGTCATCGGAGGCTGAGTTGCAAATGATGGTTACGTTAATGAACTGGGAATTAAAAGAAAGGGGAATGAAAGTGAACGCAAGTAAGACGAAAGTGATGGTTTTTGAAAGAGAAGAAAGCAAAACGGTATGTGAAATAAAAATAGAAGGAGAGTTAATTGAGCAAGTGGATGAGTTTGTGTATTTGGGATGTGTATTTAGCAGGGATGGTAGATATGATAGGGATATAGAACGACGAGTAAATGCAGGGAATAGAGTGAATGGGGTACTACACTCTATTATGAAGAACCAGTATGTGTCAAAACAGGCACGTATGGTAATTCATAATGCTGTGTTAGTACCTACTTTAATGTATGGTAGTGAAAGCTGGGTGTGGCAGAAGAAGTACGAAAGTAGAATAAATGCTGTAGAAATGCGGTCTTTAAAGAATATGCTAGGGTTGAATCTGAATGACAGGGTGAGAAATTGCGTGATAAGAGATAAATGTGGTATGCAAGATGATATTGTGACCAGGATTAAGAAAGGAATGCTTCGGTGGTTTGGTCACGTAGAAAGAATGAATGAGGAAAGAGTGACAAAGCAAATTTATATGGCAGATGTGAACGGCCGAGTCGGGAAGGGACGCCCTAGAAAAAAGTTTATCGACCAAATTGGCGATATTTTGAAAATGTGCCACGTTAGAAGTACCCTTAACCGACGAGCATGTATGCGTAGATATATGGATGTAAAGGAGGCGAAAGAGGTATGTCAGGATCGTGCCAAATGGAAGTCCGTAGTCTCTGCCTACCCCTCTGTGTGACAGGCGTGAGTGTTTATGTATGTATATGTATAATTTATAATCTTACCAAAATTCAATTTGTCATTTACTTATTGAATTAGTTATAACGACATATTTATTTTATTTTTATTGAATTACTTTGCAATAAATCACTACATCAATTTGATGTTAGTTGTAGTTTTCTACATATGTACAACGTAAGACAATTTCTTGTATTAATTATTCAACCAAATAAAAAAGGGAGGGGAGTGAAGTTACTTAATCTTTTTGCAGAAGCAACGTTAATAAGACCATAATAGCACTTAGGCTTTTACTTTAGCGATAAGCTCTGCTTTAATAGACATTTACGTAGAAACTTTACGTTTACGGCAGTGTTATTATGTTTGGAATTGCTATGCCTAAAAATGGTTTTGTTAGCTGTTTATTAGACTGCGTGGCGCTGATGGTGTATTTGTCTACTGTTACATTTTATATAGTACAAGAGTGACAAACGAGCACACGATCAACACAGTCGCCTGATGGTAAGTGGATGCTGTGGCCCATAGACATCTACATTGAGAATCAAAATGCAGATACTTACTTACTTACTTACTTATCGTCACGCACAATCCCTAACGGGGTAGCCAGAGAGAACAGATCGCCAAGTGTCACGATCCTTACATACCTCTTTCGCTTCTTTCAGGTTCATTAACTTCTTCATACATGCACGTCTAGGTATCCGAGTACTCTTGACCCTCCCCTCTTCGAGCAATTTGCTCACATGGTCTTCGAAAGTTAGTCTCGGTCTACCTCGACACCTTTTAATATTTACTTTCGCTCTATATATTTTCTTCACCATTCGGTCTTCACTCATTCGTTCAACGTGCCCAAACCATTGGAGTACGCCCCTATCAATTTTTGTGATAAGGTCATCTTTCAATCCTGCCATATTGCGAATCTCTTCGTTTCAGTTTCGGTCGGCTATGGTAACGCCACACATTTTACAAAGAGATCGCATCTCCACTGCATTCAACTTGCTTTTATGCTTCTTCTGGCATACCCAGGTTTGCCATTTGCCAAAATGCAGATGCGTTGTCATATTTGAGAATTAAGACGGAATGCCTCGTTTCCATAAAGGTCTCCGGTTCTCTACACTTACCATCCGAAACACAGCAGAATTAAGCTACTATTTCACGCTGGTATTCTGTGGAAGCGTGATCCTTCCCCGGTCGAGCCGACCCATTCGTGCTATAACTATACTACTAATATAACTTCAGCATGGCTCTAGCATTATTATTCTGCCAAGTTATTTCTAATTTGTTTTGTGTTGTTAACTGTGTAACTGCCATTTTACGATAGTATTTTTTAATTTTTTGAATCTATTTTTAAGATTTCAGCCTCAACAAAATTACAATCCGTGAACTTATTATGCGCTCTTAACTTTTTATTTTATTTTTTATTTTAAAAACTTTATTGCGTCGTCTTAGAAAAAAAAGAATACAAAGGGCGGACTATTAATTACAATATTTCAATTTATTGTCCTTGCAACTACTACAGAAGCAACAGCCTATGCTGAACTGTCACCCGTATCTATGAGTGTCATTATGTTCAGCAGTGCAGCAGTGCAGTGCCACAAAATATGGTCCTGAGCCATCTGCATCCATCGATTGCCTATCCTATGTGTTTCATCCTTAGACCATTCAACCCAAGGTTTCATCAGATCTTTACTCCTAGCAGGGGGTCGCACACTAATTACTGTTATAATATATTGTTAAATAATTACGTACTTTGATGTTACTTGAAGAGTTGCCCAATAATCTTGATGGATGACTGCTGAGCAACCACCCTAACACTGAAACTGCTGCTTTCTGTTACCTGTATGTTGACTTAGTGTTCAGAATTTTAGAACATTACACATTAAGCACGAAGTGCCGATTGGTGATACTAACGTTTAAATTTCTCTTTTCAGGTAACTTTAACATGAGTGAAAGAAAGTAGTTGACGAGATAAATTATTTGTGAAATCGACGTTATTCAAGAATTCTGTAGGAGTCAAGTCTAGTCTAGAGAGGTAGGATAAATTAGAATGGAAAGAATTCACGTAAGTATTTTGAAACACATCTTAGGCTATGTTTGTTTATTTACTATTAATTGCATACCCTATATAAAAATACAAAATGGCGATCTCTTAGTGCCTTTTAGTATTCTGTGCCAGTGAAGTCATATGTTTATGGCCACGGGCCGATGAAGAAGAAGATCCAACCAAAGTAAATCCCTTTTTTACCAACTTTAAAAACAGGAGGTTGTCAATTTAAGTGTATTTTTCATGTACGTAACATGATGGTTATGTACTTTTCGGCAAATTGTAGAAAAGACCTAAGGCATTCTTAAGTCTTCTGTAATACTACTTTGACTTGCGCGTGTAGACTAAGCGAAAGCCTTTTTTTTAAATATTAGCGGATGGATAGTGCTACAATCCTTCGGCGATGCCATGTTGACATCCGGAGTACAAAACCTACGCAACTGCAGAGAAGTGTAATACAGAGTAAATATTGGAAGACATTTTCAAGCTCCTGAACTGAAAAGGATACAATATAAACATCGAAAGCAATTACGTCACTCACCTTCCATTTGACGATGTTATTGTCATTGTGGCAGAATAGTAATAAAGTCCTACAGCCAGGACCTCAGCAATATCTTCAATGACCTCAATAGTTATTTATACGGACTTTATACGAAAACAAACTTTTCGGGTGCTTCACAGAAACCGTGCACGTGTACTGTAAATCAAACAAAACGGGAATTGAAAAGATAAAATAAAATCGGTAAAATTAGTTTCATTTAATTGTTGTTTATCTAGGACTAATTGTCCGACTAGGGTAAGTGCAACTTAGACCGAAAAGTCAATCGACGGATCGATTGAAGATTACTCTATACATCTTGTGACTTCAAAACTTGAAAACAATTGCGTGTTGCCTGTTAAGGGGAAATATAATGTCAAATGGCTTAACAAGATCCTTCGTTATGCCGAAAATATTGCAGCATTAATTTTGAAATAAATATATGGTAAAGTTGAGGATTAATGTTAGTGATTATGTTAGACGAAAACACGACTTCGTAAAATTTTCTCGATAGAAAAAAAATCCAAAGTTACCTCTAAAATAAACAATAAACCGCTGTTATTCATAAAATACTTTAAATAAGATCATGAAACTTTGCATACTAACTGAACTAACTATAAAGCAGTGCTTATGTTATTTACTTTTTTTAAAATACCATTATTTTCACTGTAAAAAGAAATTACCTAAACTATCGGCCTCTTGACGCGTGATTCCGGCCGCACGGTCACTTCGCTTCGGCCTTTAAAGGCGGAGGTTGTGTCGCTTACTATCAGAATATACATTACGCAACAGTACGACGTAAAATTAAAATGGGAAATAACCGTGATAAAAATAAGAAGCCGCTGGCTTGGCGTTAAGAAACAGGCATAAATATGATAAACCTAATGAAATAAGTGTCTAACGACCTTTCTACTTACAGTATTAGTGATTACAAACATATCGGTACATAGCATACGACGCGCGGGGAAGTGGGGGCGAAATTAGAATTTGAGCTGACTTACTCTTCCCTCTTAAGGCATATGAATCTGAGGCGTGGTTTTACTGGCTATATGAACAATGTCGCTCTGCGAACGATGGAGACGGCTATGTTCTGAGTTTTTTTGCGTGGCAGATTTCGTAATGAAGCTAACGGCCTAGCTTAAGGAACCGTCGACAACCGATGGGGAAAAAGGGTTCTCGAGCGGCAACCTCGTACCGGCAAGTAAAGTTTAGGGCGACCCCTCACGAGATTGATTGACGACCTGGTAAGAGATGCAGTAAGTTGTTGCCTTGTGGCATTCCTTGAGGGAAGCCTATATTTGGCAGTGGATCTGTGATGGGCTGTAATGATGATAAATATGACGATATTCTGATTTCACTGTTTTAAAAAAAATGTGTTACTTTTTTGACTAATGAACTATTATTTCATTTGTAATTTTGTAAATTGTACAAATTATAAATGATTATATTGGTATGTAATTTTTGAATAACAAGCTTGGTTTTCCACTTTATTTTGCCAAGCTAGAATACTTTTTTCCTCATCTCGTCATCTTGAACCTTCGACCTAATTAGCGTGGCTTTATGTTATCGCTCGCTTCAACAACATCATCGATCTTTTCGATTCAGTTCATTTGAATGCTTTCTATTCTGATGTAATTTCTTTTTAATTGTACGTGGATATGAGAGCTACGTTTTAAGTGATTTCGACTTCTACGTGAAAAGAATCGGTCTAAGCGCCTGTTTTTATTTATTTTCAAAGAGGTCCAATTAAAATACTTTAATTTTCAATCATTCTCCTCATTCGAAACAAAAGCCTCTACTCAAATCAAAAGTCTACTGCTATATATATAGGCCTTTTTATATATATAGCAGTTATTTTTCTTTCATTGCCTCATAGGGACTATGTTTGCAATAGTTGCATGCTATAGTGCCCAAACTAATCCATTCCAAAGTCAAGTGCAGTAAGCTGCTTGAACGGATTCCCCTATCAGTACCAAGTAATAACAAGTAGATATCCTTGCTATTGCAATTCTTCTCGAAAAATATTTCACATAACTTTTCCTAGAATGCATCTTGGTAAGCAAGCTCCCGTGGCTCGCATTGTGCGAAATATAATGAAATAACTCGAGCTATACCTCGCGTCGACTTTAGTATTTCGCAACTCTTATGTAGTCTTTAAAAAAACGCACTGATCATTTATGAGTGAGTCCTCATTTACATTGAAGAATAATATTTTTTCTGTTTCCATTTTTTCTAGTTTTTTTTTGTGGTGATTGTTGTGTGTACTCTTCGTTATTGATATACATCAGTGAGCGTGTTACTTTTCGTATAATTGTGTGTGTTAAAGTTTAATATGTACATTGTAAGTGTGCTTATAAAATAAAATAAATGATTTCTTACATTTACGCGAACACTACACATTGACTAAAACTACTTTTAACGGATTTTATCGTATTTAATTTACTTCAATTTTACCTCAGTCCCCCGTGACCATGGGTGCTGGAAAGCACCCGATACGTCGGGAATTAAAAATCAAATAAATTAAACGCGATTAGTTATAGACAAAGAAAAATAAAATAAAAATAATTAGTTGCTAGCTGGACAGGTTTTTATTATTTTTGAAAAATTAATGGAAGGATAGAAGATGCTCCTGCCCAACCCCCATGGGACGAAATAGGATGATGGATTCCCTTACACCGTCACTGCACGGCAAACTTTTTCAATCATTATCTTAATCACAGCGAACCCCGACTCATTAGACCGGAGAAAGTATTATTGAATGCGACGTCTAGTATTGCAATCGCTATGTAATTATCTATATATAATTTGCCTGCCAAGTATGACGATTGGATTGTTTCTAACGGCAGAGGCCCATATGCAATGGAAGGTAGATGCATGAATGATGGTGATGATTTATCAAGAAATGCTCAAGAGGTTTTATTGTTATAATTGATAGGTTCTCATTACTCATTTTTTAACATGAGTTATTTTATATACCTATATCTGTTTTTAAGAGTCGCACTGTCATAAGACTAAGAGAAGAAAGTTTTCACTGATACATACATATTATGTACGAATGAGAATCTATTTTTCATACTTATGTAAATAGTGATGAAATTTTTTCATTTCACTTCATTAAAAGTATTCTTTTGAAATAAGATTCTGTAAACCAGCCAGCCATTAAGAAATGCTAATTTTAGCTTTGAAATATCAACAATTAAACATAAAAAGAAATAGCCTGCTAAGTGTCTCCTACCTCTGAAATATAAAAACATCAACGGGCCAATGACAGGTATATATTATCCAGCTGGAGACTTATACGGACAAATGATAATGATTATGCCTTAAGGTATATTCTAATTTCTCTAACAGAAATTATTGAAGTAATGTGCGCAATTATCGTTAATTCATAGATCTTAAGTACCTCCGCTTTCAACAGCAGTTTGAATTAGATCAAATCTTTAAATAGTTCGCTTCAATGTTCACTATTTCAATCGAACCGCGCACATGTGTTCTCATATACATATAATGCTTTCCGGTATGTTAATATGAATATAGATTCGGATTCAATCAATTTAAAATTAAATTTTATAATTAGATTGACAAATTGTTTATGCAAACAAACTAACATTAAGATTTAGCCATTATGACAAATACTGTTGGAGAAGCCCGTTCAGCTGTGGTAGCTTAACTGTCTGAAAGTGTTGATGAAAAAAGTAACATATTTCATATACATACTAACTTCCTGGCTATTTACAATGTGCCAGGAAGTCAGTCACAATCTTACAAATAACATATCTTTTATGATAATACGTCATTAAAAACCCTTTATTGTTAATAGTAAATATTTATATAATTTGAAACTTCTTTTATGCGCAATGCCCGTAGGCACAGAATAAATAATATTTAGTACTACCGCAGGTATGTTCTACTAGCGCCTAAAATCAAGAATCCAACGTTTTGTCGCATGAAATCGTATCTAGCAATCATATTGAACATATAAATTATATAAAAGGCACATTGTTAGAAAGATAAATTATTGTTGAAATTATTATTTTTAGTTTTTA
Source organism: Parnassius smintheus behrii (assembly GCA_036936625.1). Lineage (NCBI taxonomy): Eukaryota > Metazoa > Arthropoda > Insecta > Lepidoptera > Papilionidae > Parnassius > Parnassius smintheus. The sequence continues at coordinate 18,939,581 of JAUPFT010000030.1, read as the reverse complement.
ATGTTTCGGACAATAATCAACGCGACTACTTGCGAACTTAGACACGGCAATAAGGTAAATCTTTAGTCAGACTCCAGTCGGATAGATATTATGCTCGCGTGTGTGGGCAGGTATTCGTAGACTGTCATCTGAAATATTAATTATACTGAAAATATAATATTTTTATTAATGATGCTAGTCTTTGTATAATGTCTCTACGTGCTATATACAAAATACTATTAACAAAATTGTATAATAGGCTAAACTAGTCTTAAACTGGTAATTCCCTATTTTATATGTTTATTGCTTCTGCATAAATTTACACGATGTAGGTGTAAACGAAGCACACACGCACGCATATAACGACCTTGACATTAAAGTATACTCCTCTTTAACAAGTGTGTACTTATGGAGTTTCTTATGCGAAACTGACAAGATGTCTTGGCTTGTGATGGTGTTTTTATCGCTACTTTCAGGTGGCTAAGAGGTATCACTGAAAAACTCGTTGAGTCTTATTGCTTTTGATTGATGGCGGAATGACTTAACAAAAACTGGTAAAGCGAAAATTTATACATTTGACAAGAAGTCAGTAGTAAGATTACATAATATCATCTGGTACTGCAATCTACTTCACAGGTGGCCATGTGACCCGGTGGTCACAATCGGGGCTCCAAGTCATGACTTGAAATTCTAATGGGAGCTAATATTTGTGCCAAACATTGTAATTAGTTTTCGTGTATGGTGTTCACTGATTTTTAAAACTGTATTAGAGACTATCTCTTACCTTAGTTTGGTACATGGGTGGCTAGAATCATGATATTAAGAATATTTTTAACGAATAAAAAAAAGTTGTCGCCGTGTCATCATTCATGCAAGACGTAGCAATTACAGTAAATCCTCCCTGGGAAAGTCCCTACCTTATAATGTCCTCTAGACCGAATTTTAGTCACTGCGGCGCGTCTCAACGTAGAAAGTATTATTAAATGCGATATAATCGTCTAACCCGATCCGGGATTACAACCCGGTACCTCATGGTCAGCAACCGCGTTTACTACCACTATACCAACAAAGCTGTCAACAGACCCTAGCTTATATTGTTCTTTTGACATTTATGATAAACAGTTGACAGGTTGAGGTTTGACTGTGATAGGACTTGTCGTAGTAGTAAGAACAAAATTAAAAGAAAGTGTTGTTTGAGATATAAATCCTTAGTACTTTGTCGACATGAACTGACCCAATTACACGCTTTCTTGCGAGAGACTAGACGAGGGCGTTCACATCGGACAGTAGAAAAACCTGGTGGCTTTGAAAGTGAAATATATCCAAATTTTTATAACAGTCTTAATTGTAGCGTAACACGCAATATATTCATTAAAGTTGTCATCCCTAAAACCTAAAATGGAATGCCTTGCTACCAATATTTTTTTATAGGATAGGGTGACGAGCTAGCACACTGTCCATCTGATGGTAAGTGGTAGCTGTGGCCCATAGACATCCACATTTATCCTCGATTACAAATCAAAATGCAGATACGTTGTCACCAGTGAGGACTAAGACGGAATGTCTCGTTTTCAGTAAAAAGGGTGTCCGGTTCTCTACACTCACTATACGAAACGCAGCAGCATTAAGCTACTCCTTTACGCTGGTATTCTGTGAGAGCGTGGTCCTTCCCCGGTCGAGCCAACCCAATCGTGCTAAAACTATACTACTAATATAACTGCAGCATGGCTGCTGTTATATTAGTGGATCTGTATGTGTGTCCTTTGCTATTGATGTATGTAAACCGATTAGTTAGCGTTAGAGCTTTCCAGGTCAAACGTCTAGGTGGGAAAACAGCTTTTTGCGGTTTTGTTACGTTTTTGTAATCACTGCAAACTGGTTCTCTGTTTACTCTATGGCTGCCTTTGAATGCCCTAGTTAGAGTTTACTGTGAGACTTACATTGATTACACAGGTTTTTGTGGTTTTTTAATTCTAAATTTGGATTTAAGCCAAATCGCGTATGTAATTAGTTTTTGTTTAATGAATTTAAAATCTTAATATATATATAAATTACGTGTCACGTTGTTTGTCCGCGATGGACTCTTAAATTACTTAACCGATTTTGGTCAAATTTGCACCACCATTTTTTTGCCCACGAGTGATCCACAATTATTTTTTTGCGAATTTAAGGATTTTAATAGGTCATGACAAGGGGTCGTCAAAAGGGGCAGAACAACGTCTGCCAGGCAAGCTAGTAGTTTCTATAAAGTTTTGATTATTTACAGTGTTTTGTCAAAAATATTAGACTTGATACTGTTTAACTGTAGCATAAATAACATGTGCAATCAGAAATTTAGTTTAGAGCTGATTTTTCAATCATCCGATAAGTCATCAAACAAATGAATTATAATCTGACTGAATATAAAAGTGAAACAACAATTGGACAATTTAATTCATGCAACTGTGATTTCTAATTTGTTTATGATGTACGAGTGTTTTATCTCATGAATAACTTTTATCTGTTGGTTGATCAACCACACCAAGTCATACCGGCAAGAGACACGAAAATATGATCTTGGTCTCTTGGGAGATAGACAAAGCCTAAGTGGGGAATGCTACGAGCGTATACACTTAAAAACCTCTCATCTCAAGGGCACCTCGCTTAGAGCCGAGCCGGCATCAGAGGTATCATGAATCTCTGGGAAATGACTACTATTACTATTTGTGACATCTGCTTTAGAGACAATCGGTCCATGGTGTCCACGTGCGGTGAAGGAACTTGACCGAGAATTGTTGTCCCCGCTGGTAATAACGATTGAATTGAATAGAACGTCTGAATAGCTATACTATAGCTTAGTCTATGCGCGATAAACTATATAATAAAGCAAAGAAACACAGTCAGCGTTTATAGCGTTATTGTACATACGTCGGAGAGTAGTACTGTATGATAATTTAATCTTTTGGTTTTAATTGTTTTATTATGATTCTAAATATTGTATATTTTAATTTCTTTGATTAAAAAGTTGTACTCGTATTAACCGACAACGTAAATACGTTATAACCGTAAACCTAAATTACATTTTCAGTCCGCATTTCCCGCATGCGGGAAATAGAGTAAATGGGGCCTTGCACTCTATTGTGAAGAGTCAAAATGTGTCGAAAAAGGCACGTATGGCAATTCACAATGCTGTGTTGGTCCCTACTTTAACGTATGGTAGTGAAAGTTGGGTGTGGCAGAAGAAGCACGAGAGTAGAATAAACACAGTAGAAATGCGGTCGTTAAGGAGTATGTTAGGGCTGAATCTGAATGACAGGGTAAGAAATTGTGTAATAAGAGAAGAGTGTGGTTTGCAAGATGATGTGGTGACCAGGATTAAGAAAGGAATGCCTCGGTGGTTTGGTCATGTGGAAAGAATGAATGAGGAAAGAGTGACAAAGAAAATTTATGGTGCAGAAGTGAATGGCAGAGTCGGAAAGGGACGTCCTAGGCGAAAATTTATCGACCAAATTGGCGATTTATTGAAAACGGGCCAGGAGTACCCTTAACCGACGAGCATGTATGCGTTTGTGTATGGATGTGAAGGAGGCAAGAGAGGTGTGTCAGGATCGTGCCATATGGAAGTCTGTAGTCTCTGCCTACCCCTCTGGTTGACAGGCGTGAGTGTTTATGTTTATGTTTTATATTTTCAGTCGTTTACTACTATGCAAATTACCTTTTTCAGTTAAAAAACGTTACGATAGTATTTTCTAGCATATCGTCTACGTGCTTTTCATGCGTAAATTACACGTGAACAAATATTCGGAGATGGAAAAATTATTTGTAGGAGGGAATTCAGATACTTGAACCGTGCGTCATTCGACTCCCAGAATAACGTTTTATTTTTTTATAATAAATAAAAAATGAGGTGATAATTTTAATTTTTGTTCTGGTAATCTCGATAAAAAAAGATAAAACAACGACATAACTAATCATACCATAATAATTTACAAATTAAATATACCTTACAACGAAACACACCAAAACTTACCGGCACTTTAGTCTATAACAAATTTTGTATGGTTCGATATTACCTGCTTACCGTGTACTGGCGGCGTAATGGAATCCTTTACCCGAATATCATTCCGTGGAGGTCGTAGGAAGCGATGAAGAAAATTTAAACAGAGGAGATAGGTAGCAGTATCTTTGTGATAACAGCTGAAATAATAGAAATAATGTAAAGAATGAATAAATGAATGAATAACTTCACATAATACATATATACATATATAAACACTCACGCCTGTCACCCAGAGGGGTAGGCAGACACTAAGGACTTCCATTTAGCACGATCCTGACATAATACATCTTTCGCCTCCTTTACATCCATATATCTACGCATACATGCTTGTCGGTTAAGGGTACTTATAATGTGGCCCATTTTAAAAATATCGCCAATTTGGTCGATAAACTTTTTCTAGGGCGTCCCTTCCCGACTCTGCCGTTCACATCTGCCATATAAATTTGCTTTGTCACTCTTTCCTCATTCATTCTTTCTACATGACCCAAACCACCGAAGCATTCCTTTCTTAATCCTGGTTTAAATTTAAGTTTAAAGATGTTATAAAGATATTATAATTTCGTGTGATCGAAAGTGTTTAAACCAGGTTATACGGTAAGATGCGTATGCTTCCAGGTTTACCGCTAGCGCCACAGCGGCGCCAGTGCAGCAATGAAACTTTCACGATGCTATCGATCCGCACTGCATTCTAGTTCTGCTGACCTTAAAACTGACTGTGGATTATCGTTGACAAATCGGGGCGTTTTCTACTTAATATTAATTTTGAGAGCCGTGGTAGCTCACAGGCTAAGCGCTCGATGTAAATTTCACTATACGAGAGCAACCCGGGTTCGATCCTCGCCAGCACCAATAAAATGATATTTGCAATTTAAGTGCTGATTTACTACATGCTCGGCGGTGGAAAGACATCGTTAGGAAACCTACATTACCTATTTAGAATTGAACACATTTTTTTTATAGGTAGGCCGTGGTAGCTCAGATGGTTAACGCTCGCTGTAAATATTACAGAACGCGAGTAACCCGGGTTCGATCCCCGCCGGCACAAATGAAATTGTTAATTGCAATTTTAAGTGCTGATTTATCACGTGCTCGGCGGTGAAGGAAAACATCGTGAGGAAACCTGCATGTCTGAGGAATAAGAAAAAAAATTTCGAAGACATGTGAAGTTTGCCAAGCGCAAGCGCGGCGGAAACTTCCTTGCCCTAAAACCCTCTTAGAAATGAGGGGAGGCCTGTGCCCAGCAGTGGGACGTATATAGGCTGTAACTTTACATTACTTTTAAGTTATTCTGTGAGAGCGTGGTCCTATCCCGGTCGAACCGACTTACCCATTAGTGCTACAGCTATGTACAGCTAGAATTACTGCAGCACGGCTTTACCATACTAAGCTCTCTCTGTTATTTGAAGGGAACGCCAAAATTGTATTGGCCGTGTTTAATTTTTCCCGTATTTGACATTATATGTTACGGGCATTACCCGAAGAAAGGGTAAATCAAGTTTTATCTCATGCATTTTGAGTAAAGTTCGAATAATTTATAAATTTCAGAAAAGATGGCGGTCTTTGAGGATGGCTTAAGAGTCTAAAGTTCACCTCAGCCGCACCCTAACCTACTGTTGATGACATTGCTTGACATGCACTTTCGTTTTTTTTTTGACAAATAGATCAGGCCTCATGCCTAGTTATTTTAACAATTAAGTACTAGCTAACTCAACATACGTTGTCCGTCCAAATTTCAATTAATTTGTTTTTGATAATTTTGTGAAAATGTGAAAAGCTCTTGAGAAATTGTAAAAATGAATAAAAAACGTTTTTCTGAGTAATTACGAGGGCGGCACTGAAAATTTCGGGAATCAAGGAAGTGACACAACATTACTATTTAAAAATGTATTTATTGCTTTTCGAAGTATTCTCCGCGAAATTTGACACATTTTTCCATACGATGGAACCAATCATTGAAGCAACCATTCCATTCGGAAGTTGGGGTCTCCAAAATGGCCGTTTTGTTGGCGTCCCCAGCTTCTTCAGGTGATGAAAATCTCTGTCCACGCAATTTATTCTTTATTTTAGGGAAAGTATAGAAATCATTAGGGCTTAGGTCGGGGCTGTACGGCGGATGGTCTAATAATTCTATGTTCTCTTGCTCTAAAAACTCTTTTGTTCTGTGTGCGGTGTGAGAACTCGCATTGTCGTGATGGAGGATGATGCGGCGGTTGCAGTTCTCTTTACGGAGTTCAGAAACGACCTGTGGCAAACAAATGCTAGCATACCATTCTGCATTAACCGTTCTTTGTCCCTCAAGAGGAATAGTCGTAACATGGCCGGTTTTGAAGACAAACGTGGCCACCATTTTTTATGCAACACTCCGTGAACGAACAATTTTTTTTGGCTTTAACTCATTTTCGAACATCCAAACTCGTGACTGGTTTTTTGTTTCGGGTTCGTACGCGTATATCCAGGATTCGTCACCTGATACGATGTTGTATACAGCATTTGAGGATCCTGCGTGGAATCTTTCGAGAGTTCTGACAAACCAAGTAACGCGAGTCGCTTGTTGCTCTTCACAGAGCGAATGCGGTATCCATCGGGAAAACAACTTTTTTACACCTAATTGTTTATGCAAGATAATTTGTATTTGACTCATGCCAATGTCTAAAGTTGAAGAATTTCGCGGTATATCACATGTCGATCTTCCTCAATCAGCTTACGCACAGCATCAACGTTTTCTTGGGTGACTGCAGTTTTTGGACGACTTTGACGGGGATCATCACTGAGCTTGACACGTCCACGTTGAAATTCAGCAAACCAGCGATAAATTGTGGTTTTGGATGGGCCTTCATCGCCAAATGCAGAAATCATCCGGTCAACATACTGTTTTTGTGTTAAACCACTTCGAAATTCAAAATAAATCATCGCTCATGAATTTTCTCGAGTCAATTCCATTTTCTCAACGACTAAACAAGTTTGACAAAACCTTGTGACAAGACCGAGAATCTTTTTTAAATAAATAAATGCTATTCGATTTTTAAAACCAAGGAGTTTTCAATTAAAAAGATTTTAATATGACAGGAACAGTGGAAATATTGCATTCCCGATACTTTAAGTGCAGCCTAGTATTGTATCTATTAACGATCGTGGCCATGGATATTAAATTTTGCGAGCAGGAGGAGAAAAATTAAACAATTAAATACCTATCAAAAATGTAAGCGATAATCTTGTTTTGTTTACTTAATGACGGAGTAGCGCCCCCTAGCATAAATTTTGTGTTATATGCGGCATCCTCCCTATTTGTTTTTTCTGATAACCTTTCCATGACGCATTCATCGTTTGAATCGTGATTTACGGATGACATCACACATAAATCCCATATAAAAAAAGGCTCTTCTTACCAAAAAAAACCTAATTCGAACTATTACGATTATTTTAAAATAAAATAAAAATTGCCAAATTATTCCAGTCATTTCTCAAGTGGTTACCCAAAACACCTCCTTTGGGCATTACCCGTTACATAAATATATTCGTATATAAAAGTAAAAACTAATTTCGTTGACTTGCTTGTAAATATCATCGAATCATAATTTTATTTTTGATTTAATGTTAATTCAAACTTTTTTCACCCGACTTACCCATAATGAGGGTTATTCGTATTTTCCGGGAGTACGTGTGTTCCTGTCACAAGGATCACACATACTTCCGGAAATATGACGCCTCTGATGCTTTGTGGCACTCCTTGGGGACCTACGTTCAGCAGTGGACTTGTGAAGGGCTGTAATGATGATGATGATGATGATGTGTGATCCTGTAACCTTAACGACTTGACGTAGTTTGAAGATCGAGATGTCCTTAAATTCTTCCCCTAAGTGACTCCAGCTACATTTTTATTAATAAGTTAATACCTTGAACGAATTAACCACTTAATTCATTCAAGGTTAATAATTACTTATGTGACGCTCGCAAAGCGCTATATAGAGCTTTAGCAAAACCATAAAAGAAGGAGAATTCCGACGAACGTATCGTTTTAATAGCTAACAATAGATCAGAGTAGGCAGGTTCTTTATTTTGATAATAGTTTATTTGCTGCCATATTCTGAAACAATAACCATTAAATAAAAACATAACATGGACGTTAAGCAAAATATATTTTCTGTGTCAATGATATAATTAACACAGTTTGTTCTTATAAGATAGATATTAGTGGTTTTACCATAATATATTGTTGAAAATATCCTCATTCGTATCAAGGCTTAATTTCAAAAGAAGTGTAAAATTAGTCACGTAGTCGTGTTGGCTCGTAGCCAAGTGGGTTACGGGCTATCCCAACTCGTAAACCTGTATACTTACCAAGCTTCGTTCATTCTACTTTGGTTGAAAATTTTGTAAAAGGAATAATATTCAGTTCACGACATCGAGTTTTCTTCGCTGTTTAATTAGAATTAACACGACAGCTCAATACAAATTTTTCAAGTCATGTTGTATCTACCAACGATAAAATAATGATTATCCGATCTCAATAATCATCTGCTGAGTACAAATGAAGTTGCTGAATAGCAAAAAATAGAGTAACCTATTTCACTTTTTATTTTTCATACACACACAGTTTTTTATATTTGCTATAAGGGGATTCTGAATGCTTTAATTCAAACGATATACTATCAAACTGCTTACAATCTTGTAAACATGTCCATTTTACCATTCGTATTAAGCTTTTTAAATTAAACGCCTACAAAAATATGATGAGCAATTATACGCCTCCGTGAGTATATTTATTTTGTGTAGGCGTTCATAAATTGAAATATAATATTCTAAGTTAAATTCTGAATTTTCATCAACCAATATTACTAAATTCTTTCATTATCGATTTTAAAACTGTATAATATGATACTTAAATTTGGAATCATGCAATGCCCTTTTTTATCCCGTGGCGTGAGCGTCGTAAGAGACAACTACAGAGAAGACTAGAAAAACCTCATGACCTTCGATAGGTAGCGGCATACTATCTTATACATACTATATTGCAAAATATTTAGAATGGCGACAGGGTAAGCTAGATGTACACGACGAGACACATCTGATACTGCAGTAGCAAAACCACTTGCCAAGCTAAGCAATTAAAGCAGATTGTTCTTAAAATAGAGGTCTATATCGGATAAAATCTGCTCAACATTATTAAAAAGAAAAGATAGAACGAAATATAAGTATATGGTAATTAACCTAAAGCAAACATCATCGAAACTAAATATGACAACATTAAGAAAACGAAATTTCCACACTGCAACAGCATTCTTTTATTTTCTTATGTACAGGATTTTAGCATAAACATAAATGTTCAATGTGCCAGCCCAACATTTGTGTAAAAGACATGTCATCAGATGTCATAATGTTTCCGTTGCAATTGTAGAATGACTATGTCACTGAAACTCCGTTCTAGCGTTCCTTTACCTTGTCACATAAGCATTTATTTTATGTGACATTTATCAATTCGTCGTTTTAGTTATAGTACCCGGTTGACCGAGCTTTGCTCGGTATTTTTCGCTCGATTTTTTTAATTCGTGTGTTTTGGAAATTATATTTAGATACAAATTACATACTGATGAAATATAAATAATATTTTTCGATCTTAGCGACATAACAGAAAAAACGGAACTGGTTATTTGAATAAAAAATTATGAGTGCAATTATTTTAATTTAAATTTTCGTGTTTTTAAAAAATACTAAAAAAGGGTTCGAAAAAATAGATTTTCTCAAAAAAGAAAGGAACTTGAAAAAAAAATTAAAAGGGTCGGTCGGCCGGTCTGGGCTCGAACCGGGGTTTTACGATTCCGTGACCGCCGATTATACGAATTAAGCTATTTATAATCATTGACAATCTGTCAAAATTTACCTTCTTATTCTAACGATATTGTAGCAGTTTTTCATTGCCTAAAAACACGGACAAAAAGACATTTTCTAAAAATTAATCCTAGCTAGATCGATTTATTATCCCCGAAACTCCCTGGACACCAAATTTTATGAAAATCGTTGGAGCCGTTTCCGAGATCCCGATTATATATATATATATATATATATATATATATATATATATATATATATATATATATATATATATATATATATATATACAAGAATTGCTCGTTTAATAGTATTAGTTATATAGCTTAGTTTTAGTTGTTTCAAAGTAGGAGAGATATTAGAGGATTTATAGTAGAGAGGCAGAGCCACAGCCACACTGCAACTATATTATGGTTATACAATATCCGCGTAAAATAGCAGCTTAATGCTGCTGTGTTTCGTATGGTGAGTGTTGAGAACCAGAGACCCTTTTTATTGGTTACAAGGCATTTTATGTTAGGCGTTTGGGTTGCATTTTAATTTTGAGTTTAGGATAAAAATAGTTGTATATGGGCCACAGCATCCACTTAGCATCAGATGAACTGTGTGTTCGCTTGTCACCCTTATACTATAAAAAAGTAGCTGCTCTGCACCACCCTTACCTGCATTTTTATCCTCGAACAAAAATCTAAATGCAGATGGAATACTAAAATGGCATACAAAGAAAGGTCGTTATGTTTAGTTCTATTTTTCATTTTGTGGTTGTTATTATATACTATACTTAATTTTAGCTGTCAATCGCCTCTACGCTTGCGTATACGTATCGATCAAATCAGTCAAACAAACAGACAAACTTTCACATTAATTGTATATAAGGATAAGGATTATAAGGATAACTGAAGCGTTACTACCTTAACTTTGTCAACTTATTGCACACTTGCTCGAAGGTTATAGGCATAGTATAATTCATCATCATTACAGCCCTTCACAAGTCCACTGCTGAACGTAGGCCTCCCCCAAGGTATGTCACAAAGCACGGTCCTGAGCCACCTGCATCCATCGACTTCCTGCATGTCTTACCAGGTCGTCACTCTATCTAGTGGGGGTCGCCATACACTTCGCCTACCGGTACGAGGCTGCCACTCGAGAACCTTTTTTCCCCAACGGTTGTCAGTTCTTCGAGCTATATGGCCGGCCCATTGCCACTTCAGCTTACTAATCCGTTGGGCTATGACGGTCACTCTGGTTCTACTGCGGATATCCTCATTTCTAAGTTTATCACGCGGAGAAACTCCGAGCATAGCCCTCTCCATAGCTCGCTGAGCGACTTTGACGGTGCTCATACGGCCAGCAGTGAAAGGACCACGTCTCGGTTCCGTAGGTCATCACTTCATTCGCAGGCATCACACGCACTGGCTGTACAACTTAGTTTTCAGGTTTTGAGGTATTATTATCACAGTAAATTATTCAATTTCAATCAATATATTATCATTCCTAATTAAACAATATTATAACTCTTCCTAATTTGAAATGATATTTCTACAATTACTTCCCCTGCGGCAGCGACGAGCTGGTACCAGGTAGTACGTTATAAAAATAAGATTCTAGCGTATTTAACATCAAATGATGTACGCTATTATAGAACTTATGTAAGTATTTATGTTCACAATTTCTATTCACCTGTGCCACCGGATACTCGTCGGTGACAATCTATACTCATGGGACGTAATACAAAACTGCGCGACCAAGGCGAGCGCGACCAGCGGTCCGTATCGCCTGAACCGTATCCCAGACTTGCGTACAAAATTATTTCAACGGTTAGCTAATTAGAATTCAGACTTAACTGGTTTTTTATTTAGGTCAGTGACTATCAGCTCGGGATGTATAATGACAAAAAAAAATAAAGTTACTTAGAATCAAAATTTACAAAACCTGTGCCAAATTTGCAAAGTGAATAGAAAATTTTGGCACAGATGTTTGGAATAGCTCCTGGCACGCTGTCGGAATAGAAATGATGTTCTCTTTGGTAAAGAAAATATTTTTTTTCATTAAGTTCGTTGGTATGGCAAATGTTTGTGCCGTAAAATGATTTTACGAGTACGTTGTCTTCAATGAGGGCTAACAATCTTACGTTACTTTACTTTAGTTGGAGCTAAGGTAAACATATAAACATATTTGTTAGCAGATTTCCAGTGAATGTGTATACATAAAACTAGGCCTCATTGCATTTTTAGCTTTTTTTATAGGATAGGGTGACAAACGAGCACACAGTCCATCTGATGGTAACTCGTTGCTGTGGCCTATAGACATCTACATCTATCCTCGATAACGAATCAAAATGCAGATGCGTTGTCACCCGTGAGGACTAAGATGGAATGCCTCGTTTCCAGTAAAAAGGGTCTTCCGTTCTCTACACTCATCATACGAAACACAGCAGCATTAAGCTACTATTTTATGCTGGTATTCTGTGAGAGCGTGGTACTTCCCCGGTCGAGTCGGACCATTCGTGCTACAACTATACTACTAATATAACGGCAGCATGGCTCTACCTACCACGTATAAACGTTGTTTGGTTTATCCATTTTTTAATCTTATTAATATAAAATATAAGTAACATTTCGGAAAGAAACATTAATCTCTACACTTTTCTAACAAATTAACTTCCTCTGTGAAAAATTGTAAAATCTGTAAGATATTTCATCTCATACCTAAGTGGCGTGGCAGATAACGCCGGTAGATGCTCTCACTGGTGGTTAAATAACTGTTTTAAATCTTATATCCGTTAAGCGCGAGTTATATGAGTACTCTTACGGTTGTCTGTGATTGGTAAATTCTCGAGAAAGAAATACCTTAAACATCTGCAAGCATTGCGCCCTCCTTTCTGCCAAGGAGGGTCGCGTTCGTATACGGCTTAGAGATCTCTAGTCAGATCGTTAAGCCAATTCCTAAAAGGCGGTGTTTAGTGGGTAAAAGTCTCCACATAACCACGCAGCCGGCTGCGTGGTATGCTATGAGCATTCACCGCCTCCTTCCCCCGCTTTCCGGAGGGTTGCCCATATTTGCTTCGGGCGCAAAAAAAAATCTGCAAGCATAAACGGTTGCTCTCCGGCTGCTGTGTGGAATGTTGACTCAATACCTGAATAACGTAATACTTTGGAATACTTCCTGTAGATAAACTTTCTTGTTGCTAATAAATTACTGGTTTTTGGGTCTGAATATTTTGTGTTTCCTAGGGTATAATAATTACAAATTTTGGTTTTATTCGAGAACGCTCGAAGATAAATGTACTCACGTATACGGTACGTCCATAGGGAAGAGTAGACTCTTTTCTTGAAGGCCCCTTTTTAAAAGTCCAACAACGCAGCTGCAATTCCCCTGGTGTTGCAGTTGTTCATGACCGGGGTAAGTCCATTATCATCAGCTAAGCCGTATGTTTGTTTGCCTAACCCATTTGTAAAAAAAACTTTCTGAAGTTATAATACAATTAGCCTATAATTTATTTAAATAGTCGGTAGCGCAGTAGCTAAGCGCTTGGCAACGACGCTGTGGTACGTGGGTTCGAGTCATGCACGGAAGAAAATAATTAGTCCTCAAATTATTGTTCTGATGTTTGCCCTAACATATTTTACGTATTATATTACCTTTCACGAGTACCTATTTGATATTGCTATCTCGTTGGCAGAATATTCGGAAGCTCCGTAAAATACTTAGTGGATTAATGAGGTTTGGTCGCCAAAAAGTTTGAAAACCGCTGAGTTGAACTATTATAAAAACGCTTTTTTAGGGTTCCGTAGTCAACTAGGAACCCTTATAGTTTTGCCATGTCTGTCTGTCCGTCTGTCCGTCGTCGCTTAATCTCTGTGACCGTTAGCACTAGAAAGCTGAAATTTGGTACCAATATGTGTATCAATCACGCCGACAAAGTGGTAAAATAAAAATTGGAAAAAAATGTTTTATTAGGGTAGCCCCCCTATATGTAAAGTGGGAAGTGATTTTTTTTAATTTCAACCCTAAAGTGTGATATATTGTTGGAAAGGTATTTAAAAATGAATAAGGGTTTACTAAAATCATTTTTTGATAATGTCAATATTTCGGAAATAATCGCTCCAAAAGTAAAAAAACAATATGCCCCCCCCCCCTCTAACTTTTGAACCATAAGTTTAGAAAATATGAAAAAAATCTGGAAAGTAGAACTTTATAAGGACTTTCTAGTAAAATCATTTTGAACTTGGATGGAAACAACAGTTTTTGTACAAACTCATAAGTGGGAACACATATTGTGACGGACGGGAAACTACGGAACCCTACACTGAGCGCGGCCCGACACGCTCTTGGCCGGTTCTTTTTTTTGTATAAAAGTAGCAACCTCACGGAGTTCATGACTAACTTAAACTTTGTAAAAAGGACTTGTAACATTTGTTGAATAGTTTCTACGCTAAGTATCACCCCATTTCGTGTTATGAAAGTCGTATTTATTTTGTGCTAGCATAACACAGATTCTAGATTGACGCTTTGTGCAATTTATCCAATTGTGAATTTTTTCCTTGAACCGCTTGACTCTAGGCATTTATCACAATTATAATAGGGCTGGTATAAGGAATAAATAAATTTCGAAGAACATTCCTGATCTGGGACGAACGAGTGTAATAAGCTGTTATGGTAACGGTTTATCACTGTTAGACAAAAAAAAAAGTATTCACGATGCAGATCTTATAGCTGCAGGCTGCAACATGGATAGATCGGCCCGGGACTACGCTCGCACAAAATACCATTTAATACAATGTACTCGTATGGCGAGTGTTGAAAACCGGAGACCATTTTACCTGTAACGAGCCATTCTATTTAAACTTCAAGGGTGATAACGTATCTGCATTTTGATTCTTTAACAATGATAAATGGGCCACAGTATCCATTTTGTTTTTCTTTGATATAGGATAGGGTGACAAACGAGCTCACAGTCCTACTGATGCTAAGTGGTTGCTCTGGCCCATAGAGATATACATCTATCATCTATTACAAATCAAAATGCAGATGTGTTGTCTCCCGTGAAGACTTAGATGCAATGCCTCATTTCCAGTAAAACGGGACTCCAGTTCCCTACACTCACCATACGAAACACAGCAGCATTAAGATACTATTTTACGCTGGTATTCTCTGAGAGCATGGTCCTTCCCCGGTCAAGCCGACCAATTCGTGCTACAACTATACTACTAATATAACAGCAGCATGACTCTACCACGTTTAAAATTAAAAAGAAACTAAAACTAAAAATTAGTTTTATGTGTATTTCTTAACTTAAACAGGAGAATATAAAAGGATTTCTTCAGATATATAATTTTAATGTAACCTTAGCCTTAACCTTAGCAACCCTGTAGAATAGACTGTTCACGTGGGCGGGTGCAAGACGACTCCGAATCATCTGCACAGTGCTCTGAATGATTGCTGGTTTTACACTCTATGCACAATTGTTTTATTTTGATTCACGAAGAGTATGCTTCTTTTTAGGGTTCCGTAGTCAACTAGGAACCCTTATAGTTTCGCCATGTCTGTCCGGCCGTCTGTCCGTCCTCGCTTAATCTCTGTGACCGTTAGGACTAGAAAGCTGAAATTTGGTACCAATATGTGTATCAATCACGCCGACAAAATGGTAAAATAAAAATTGGAAAAAATGTTTTATTAGGGTAGCCCCCCTATATGTAAAGTGGGAAGTGATTTTTTTTTAATTTCAACCCTAACGTGTGATATATTGTTGAAAAGGTATTTAAAAATGAATAGGGGTTTACTAAAATCATTTTTCGATAATGTCAATAATTTCGGAAATAATCGCTCCAAAAGCAAAAAACAATGTGTCCCCCTCCCTCTAACTTTTGAACCATAAGTTTAGAAAATATGAAAAAAATCTGAAAAGTAGAACTTTATAAGGACTTTCTAGGAAAATCATTTTGAACTTGGATGGAAACAACAGTACCCACTACCGGGAGCAGTTGCAGGAGCGCGGAGCGCTGCTGGAGCGCGAACATAATGGATACCCACCTTTAAGCTCATAAGTGGGAACACTTATTGTGACGGACGGGAAACTACGGAACCCTACACTGAGCATGGCCCGACACGCTCTTGGCCAGTTTTTATTTTATTAAGAAAGTAATCACCTAGATTTTTTTTATAGAAGTAAGAATGATAAACGAGCACACAGTCTACCGGTGGCAGAGCCATGCTGTAGTTATATTAGTAGTATAGTTGTAGCACGAATGGGTCGGCTCGACCGGGTAAGGAACACGCTCTTACGGAATACCAGCGTGAAACAGCAGCTTAACGCTGCTGTGTTTCGTATGGTGAGTGTAGAGAACCGGAGACCCGTTTTACTGGTAAGGAGGCATTCCATCTTAGTCCTCAAGGGTGACAACACATCTGTATATTTGGATTCGTAATCGAGGATAGATGTAGGTGTCTAAGGGCCACAGCAACCACTTACCATCAGGTGGACTATGTGCTCTTATGTCACCCTTATTCTATTAAGAAGAAATTGACTTGCGACCACCGCCAGTAATGGTACCTAGATGTAGACCTAGTACGCAATAATTACTCTATCAACACTTGAAAGTTCACTGTTTAATTTGGCAGGCGAATTGACCGTTTACGTTATATCGGAGGCCATAAAATCTTTTTGGCAATTCGCGTAATCGCCTCTTACGAGATACACACAATATGAGGCACTGGTTTACTTTACGCCACCACCGTTCGGCAATAGCGGGTTTAAACACATTCGTAAATATGTGATCATTAATAAAGAATTACGAATTTTTATCAAAATCTGCCTATCTCTGGACTGAGAAATACAAGAACGTCCACTATCGAGCTAATCAAATGAGCGATAAGTTTTACTTACAAGTCATTACCCTTATAAACGTTTTTGTTCAACTCGTTTGCCGTGCTCTGTTTAGTTTGCGGTAATCGATTACCAGTTTTAACGTGATTCACGATAAGCATTGGATGATTCTTCTTAATGCAGAAATTATATAACCTTGCTTACTATTGGTCGTAATTTTTTTACCCTTGATTCAAGAAGTTAAAGAAGAATTTTGTCAAGAAACTAGATAATAAACTTTTTTTAAATATATTTAAAGTAATCTAGTCGCCCTGGCTTCGCCAATGTAGGACTAGAATCTAATTATGTGGCGTTATTTATATTTGAAACTTTTCAGTCTATATATTATATACTACTAGCTTGCCAGGCAGACGTTCTGCCTTTTTCGACGACAAAGGGTGTCATGTCCTATTAAGAATCCTGAAATTCGCAAAAAAAATTGTGGGTCATGTGGGCAAGAAAACTATCATATCTCTCAAGTTGGACCAAACTGCACACGGTGTGCAAATTTGATTAAAATCGGTTAAGTAGTTTAGAATTCCATCGCGGACAAACAACATTATATATATATATATATATATATATATATATATATATATATATATATATCTATATATATATATATATATATATATATATATATATATATATATATATATATATATATATATATATATATATATATATATATCCTATACTATTAAACGAGCAATTCTTGTATATATGTATATATATATATATATAATCGGGATCTCGGAAACGGCTCCAACGATTTTCATAAAATTTAGTGTCCAGGGAGTTTCGGGGATAATAAATCGATCTAGCTAAGATTTATTTTTAGAAAATGTCTTTTTGTCCGTGTTTTTAGGCAATTAAAAACTGCTACAATATAGTTAGAATAAGAAGGTAAATTTTGACAGTTTGATAATGATTATAAATAGCTTATTGGTATAATGGGCGGTCACAAAATCGTAAAACCTCGGTTCGAGCCCAGACCGACCGACCGACTTTTTTATTTTTTTTTTCAAGTTTCTTTCTTTTTTGAGAAAATATATTTTTTTCGAGCCCTTTTTTTAGTATTTTTTAAAAACACGAAAATTTAAATAAAAATAATTGCACTCATGATTTTTTATTCAAATAACCAGTTCAGTTTTTTCTGTTATGTCGCTAAGATCAAAAAATATTATTTATAATTCATCAGTATGTAATTTGTATCTAAATATAATTTCCAAAACACACGAATTAAAAAAATCGAGCGAAAAATACCGAGCAAAGCTCGGTCAACCGGGTACTATATATATATATATACATATATAACCATATATATATATATGGATAAGGTCGTAAAAAAATTTACTTTTTGAAAGTTTTGAGTGGGCCCATGTTTGATTGTGAATACCATACGCTAACAAAAAGTATGATAATATTATTGATTAATAAACATTGATAATCATGTTAACAATAATATTCCACAGCTATCACACAACGCCAACTAGTCCCAAGCTAAGCAGAGCTTGTGTTATGGGTACCAGACAACTGATAAACATACTTATATATTTCTAAATACATAAATATTATAGATAAAATTACACCCAGACACAGAACAAATGATCGTGCTCATCACACAAACATTTGTCCTGGGTGGGAATCGAACCCACGACCTCCGGCTTAGCAGTCAGGGTCACTAACCACTAGACCAACAGGCCTGTCAAAATGAAATAATGTGGAAATAATGTAGAAATAATCATAATATTCAAGAGGCTTAAACATAAAAAATAAAAAAATATTTTTGAATCAACAAAATAAAGCTGCATACAAAATTTATTTGTCTCCTATCAACTTACGGGACGAAAAAATGCAACAAATAAAAATAATGTAGCATTATGGTTTTAAAATTTTAGTTTACTTTGAAAGCAATAAAGAGGCCGTGTGATAATGTATAAATAATTGCAATAATACAATGCTAGTGGAAAATAATCTCATTTTAATTTGTGTCTCCAAAAGATATCCAGTGTGTTACTCCGATTCGATATGGGATAGATTTTTTGTTTTCAGCATTCAACAACATTATTGACCTAATTTCGATGAGGCAATGCCGTAGGCTTACTGTCAAATGTCAGTTTTGACATATTTATTTCATTTGTAGTCGTGACCGTAAACAATTGTAAATTCCATAATTTAGGGCACAAATTTCTGGCAGTGTATATGTCAATTCTACGTGAGAAGTAGAAAGATATCGTTTACTAGATTCCTGTAGTCAATTACCAGTGTATGTCAAGTTTTATGAAGTAAATCGCGCATCATTTATGACCGGTATTCATTGTTGAGCTTTGAATTTTCGAGTGTTTTGTTCCAGTTCGTTACGTGTGTTAAAGTGTTTGTTATGTCACACACTGGAATTTTATAAAGGAGGCCGTTCACATAACTTAACCGACTACGGTGAAATGAAAAAGGTGTAATGTTATTCTGACGTACCTACATAAGAGTGGAGTGTTATACTATTCAGATTTATTGTTACTAGTGGTCCCTTAGTAGCCGAACTAGGTCCGTTTTGTAATTAAGAGGTCGTCGCCTTTCGTCAACTTTTCCACTCGCACAGGACCATAATATAAAAAAGGTTTAAATGATAAGAAGCATTTTATTAATTTTATTAAATCGCAAAATATAAATAATTTATTGTTAAAAACACATTTTAATGTGGCTTTATTATATTTGTATGCTGAGTTTATTAGATAAACACAATAAGTTTTTTTTTTTAAATCATTACATGTTAAATTAATACTATATTATAGGTCGCCTATTGATTACATTAAAAAAACGCATTTTTAAATTTCAATTTCTTCTTAAATATGGCTCTGTGCGAACGCGAATAGTCTCAAATGGGATAGCCCTTATAATTAAAAAAAACAGTAAAACAAAATTCTGTGATAAATGGTAAAAAATGCGGTATCTGTACTAATTGTAAACTGTAAACACATATTTGTCAAATTCTTCGTTTCGTTCGTTGTTTCTTTTATAAATCACCTACTTTGATTAGTACCTACTGATTTTTGTAAGCACATTATTTTGTTAAAGGCTTTAATTCTACTGTGTTGTGTTATTTTGGTATTTAGTTACGCAAACATGCAAGATATTATGCATAGTCTATGCATAGTATAAGATTCGTTTTTGATTATTTAATCTTAATTTCATGAAAATAAGTAATTGATAATATATTGAAATGGATTTTACTTAAACTTTTTTCCAAGTGAACATTTACCTTTATTATATCTTCCATTTCTCTCCCATCTTTTATATATATATATATATATATATATATATATATATATATATATATATATATATATATATATATATATATATATATATATATATATATACAACACGTAACATACATACTTAATATGGGTAATTTTTTATCCCAAAAATAATTAAAACTACGTAAATTACAGTCACACTCAACCTGTACAGTCAAAACTGTCATTCAATAAAAATAAAGAAAAATGAACTTTATTTCAAGCACGTTAAAGTCTGCGTTCGTGGATTTGTACTGTGACCACAACATTCTTCCGGAATTAGTACCATAAGTAATTTGATAAATAATCAGTGCATATTGCAATATTTGTTTTTTTTTTTTGATGATTCGATTATTCGTTGGAGAATACACTTTCTCCAACGGATAATCGAATCATCAAAACATTTTTAAACATTTTTACCGAATTGGAGTTTAGTTCTCGCCACGAATTCTCCTTTATGTCTTCTACCGAATGAATGTTTCTGAAAAAACATACTTTGGAGGTGATAAAATAAACTTGGATGAATAACTAACATTTTGTGTATTAATTGATCTTTCCCTGGTTCTTTCTTGACTTAGTAGTATGTGCAATGTTCAGTTTAAATTACTGTTATATGAAGGGATATCATATCTTGAATTTCTCAAAGATATATCATCTAAATTAACGTAGGAGTGACACGGTAATGACTAGAATGAGAATTTATCTCATATATTTCTACAGATTGCTTTCACCGCAGGATCATTATATGTAATTATAACTTGATATAACGGAAGCGGAAAGTTATAAGTCATGTTTTCAGAATTATGTTTTCAAATCATTAATATTTACTGTTTATGGTTAGTTTAAATCCTTACTTTCCATTGCAAAGTAAATTTAGAACCTTTACACCGGTGGGCGCAAATTATAATTTCAAGAGGGTTATGATATGATATAAGTTAGTCATGCTGCTTCAGTTCGTGTTGGATTTTAAATGTCTCAAAATATTTTATCTATGCATGTAAGCTCATGATGTTTTCTTGTACCGCTAAGCGGTGTTAAATAAAAATAATACATCACCCCATCTCATTCCGTGTGTGCCTTGGATGGGAGTGGACAAGCAAATATCAGATAGGTCTCACTAGGAATAGGCTTGCAGTGGTCAGTTATTATCAGTAAATCAAATTCGTTTGTTACTTAAATACTTAAAAAAAACAATAGAGACTTATACTATAAAGTAAAAGCAAATATAGTATATATATATACTATATTTGCTTTTACATTTATATTATTAATATATATATATATATATATATATATATATATATATATATATAAATATATATATATATATATATATATATATATATATATATATATATATATATATATATATATATATATATATAATCGGGATCTCGGAAACGGCTCCAACGATTTTCATAAAATTTAGTGTCCAGGGAGTTTCGGGGATAATAAATCGATCTAGGATTTATTTTTAGAAAATGTCTTTTTGTCTGTGTTTTTAGGCAATGAAAAACTGCTACAATATCGTTAGAATAAGAAGGTAAATTTTGACGGATTGTTAGTGATTATAAATAGCTTAATTGGTATAATGGTCGGTCACAGAATCTTATAACCCCGGTTCGAGCCCAGACCGACCGACCGACTTTTTTAATTTTTTTTTCATGTTCCTTTCTTTTTTGAGAAAATCTATTTTTTCGAGCCCTTTTTTTTAGTATTTTTTAAAAACACGAAAATTTAAATTAAAATAATTGCACTCATGATTTTTTATTCAAATAACCAGTTCCGTTTTTTCTGTTATGTCGCTAAGATCAAAAAATATTATTTATATTTCATCAGTATGTAATTTGTATCTAAATATAATTTCCAAAACACACGAATTAAAAAAAAATCGAGCGTAAAATACCGAGCAAACCTCGGTCAACCAGGTACTCAATACTAAGATATTGTAGTGATGAAAGTCACAAGTTTAAAATTGTAAGCGCAAAACAGTTAGTCTACTGAAACTTTTAATACAAACTTAGAGTAGAGATCGCCGTTACGATAAGTGTTCTGAGTTGAACTAAATTATTTTCAGATACCCACGTTTCAGCTCATTCTCGTAAACAAACGTACTATATTACGTATGGTATATTATATATGGTCTATACCGTGACCGTGATCACCGTGAGCACTGTTTACGTTGTCGCTTCCATTGTCAATAATTGATACCTTGACCTTACTCTACCTACTCTACCATTCTACCTGCGCTTACAAATTTAACAATTTAAGGATGCGCCTTAGTTAATTCGCTTTTTAAATCGGGTATTTTTAATTTTCAGGTTTTTCTGATACAAATTATTAATTAAAGTTGCTTGTCAAGATATATTTTTCGCAATAAAAAGGGAATCGCAAAGTATTGTTCACCTTTTCTTTTATTTATTGCAATATTTGTTTTTTAAATTAATATCGAAGTGTAATAAAATGTAAGTTGTGCCATAAGATTTGAGTGAAAATGATTCGAAATAAAAAATCGTAATGTTTTAATAAATCGATAACAACAACCGTACTTGTCATACTTATACGATCTTGTAAATTAGCAAACGATCTATGATAGCCACTTATTGCTATTAACTGATCTAAAAGGTTCTTTAATGGAACTATTCAGGTTAATCACTTTTGTGGACTATTTAACAGACTTTTGGTTTTGGTGTTTCTCTACACAATGTGCAAACTGTGGAGGACCATCCGTGAAATGCAATACAAAAGCTTAAGTATTGTTTTTGGTGTATTAATGGTGATAAAAGCTTCTTTGATGAGCACTCTCCTTAATATTTGGGATGTAGAAGCTGTGGCCCATAGATACCTACATCTGTCCTCAATTTAGAATCTGAGGAGTAAGATGGATAGCTGTGTTACCAGTTAAAAGTACCACTCACGGTGGTGGTGATCTCATTCGTGCTGCAGAGTGGCTCTACCAATTATAAAAAAATGAAACTTAACTAATATTGTGCCAGTACAAATAAAAAAATATAGTCTGTAGCACAACTCTTGACCCATAAAAAGTAATAAAAACTCCACGAATAACTGGCCAACTTTAAGAGATAAACCGTGACTTTTTTTCATTTGAAAAAATCACGTCGTCTGGCGATGACAAAGCGTTTCTTGTAAGCTAGTTTGAGGCCGGGTAGGCGGTGGGTCCGTAGAACAAAACGAATTATCGTAAACGCTTTAAAATAATATCGTATGAGTTGGGGTAATGCAATTTTGAATGTTTTTTCTTATTTTTATTTGATTGCTTTGTTCCATAATGTGTATAAAAGTTTTTAATAAGATACCTAAAGCGATTAGAGAGTTACCAACAATGAGAATGAAAACTCACTTAAAAAATGGCTCATCCAGCAATCTTTTTACACAATTAAAGACTTCTATGCACATAAGTAGACGATACATTTAACAATTTGACACGATGTTTAAATTAATGTTTGAATTATGGCATTCTTTAAAATTAAAAAAAATATTTATTTAATTAATAAATTTGATATAAATATTGAAATAAATTAATGACAATTCGATATGTAACATTTATAATTGACATTATATTTACTGACATAGGAACATTAATATTTGACATTGAGCTCAAATAATACTTATACATCTTATTGGCAATTTATTTTTCTGACACTGTTACCAAATCCAATCCAATATTATCAAATCGACTGAGTAATGTTAATTTTTTTGTGTAGTTAAAAATTCGGTAAGTATTTTTATATAAGTTGTTTGACCATTAATATTTGCACACCACTGAGGTAGAATATGTTGAACAAATTATACTCGAACACAGTTGTACAACCATATTCTTGGAAATACAAAATTTATTATTATTATTTATTCATAAAACTAAGACACCGAGGATGTGATTAGTTATGTTTACCTATAATAAGTTGCAATCAATATAAACAAACAATAAACATCTGTATATTCTTTCCATTTTGTAGATCACTCTTGTATGTTGCTCTTCTCGTACAACGTACAAGAGTGTGTTTATCTTAATGCGTATTAAGACTATCGGGCAAAAATTACTCGTTTGTTATTTAGCGTATTAATGACGAATCTGATGGTAAGGATTCACTGTGTAAAGAAAGCTAAAATACGATAGAGAAACTTGAAGATGCTTTGATAGAATTAGTTTAGCTCTGTACGTGCTTCCCTTTAGCCTTCTTTAGGATTATAATTTAATGGAGTTAACAGCGAACCAAATTACAAAATAATACTTTTGAAAAAATAGCTTGCGACCTTCAAAAGGTGACAAGTAGGAATCTTCTTCTAAGTGTCTAAGTAAGTGTACCCACACCCATTTCGGTTGCCAAATGGCAGGGCACTGCTTATGGGTGCGGTATAATTGCAGGCATTCTATCTTAGTCCTCGATTGACAACGCGTATATAGGCTTCCTTGTTTGAAGTTGGCGGCAGGTGTCCATGGACTGTGGTAACCACTTACCAGCAGTTGGACTGTAAGTTCGTCGTTCATATCATCTTTCTAAAAAAAATGTCACTCCTCAAATGACAGTAAGAGGCAACACATCAATTAGTACCTAAGAATAATCGAAAAATTACGTTCTCTACAGTGGGACGTGTATGTTACTTTACTTTTACTTTTTATGTTCTAAAATGTTTTATTGTAATTTTCATAAAGAATTTTAATCAATTTTTTTTGGAACTTTGATACAAAAATATATGAAAATAACGATTGATCGACAGAGTCAATTTCAGTGCCAAGACTTCAAGGTCAATTAAAATAAGTCAGAGAGTCCTTATAAGATTTTTGATATTTCTTGTTTTGAAATTGAATAAATCAAGAAAATTATTTTTAATTAAATTTGTACTTTGTGGTTTCAAAGAAGTGATTTAATCTTAGTAAAGTAACAGATTGAACACCATATTATATTTTATAGAAAGTTCGATTTCGTCATGCAAATTGATTCTCAGCTGGAGCGATTTCTTTTTAATTTTAACACACAACACCACAATGCAGGTTATTAAGGTGCCCTGAAAAGAACAAGGGCCTGATTTTATTTTAGATACGCAATTGATTTCATACTTTTTTCACCTATAACTGTTAACGGTATCTCGACGATAATTTATAGGTTGCAGTGTTTTAAGCGGCGGCCTTTAATAAGTGATTAGTCGTGGCTGTCAATCTGTACGCAATTTGCCTCCGATGATGTTCTTAAGATAACTCAAAGTCATCTCTCATACTTTCTAACATCAAAAATTATCATCCAATAATAATACTCATTATTTTTTCTTCAGTAATGTCATCCATTCTGCTTCAATCTGCTGTGGTAAGTAGGCAGGTAAGAGATTTGAAACGTTGGATTGGCCGTTTTGGTAAATGATACTTTGCTATATTTCTTAAGAGAGTAATGTACCTTAGTTCAAGTGGGCGTGAACAAAATGAATAACGTGAAAGTCGATAAATGAACGAAGTCGAATAGTGGACGGAAGTAATAATTGCATTTATGGAAGCTATTGTTGATGAAGAAGCCAAATTAGATTATACATGCTGTTTCAATCGCTTTCACGTTTTTACTTTAAGAAGATAAAAAGTACACAAGTTTTACTGGCATTTTTCATGATAAAAGTGACATGACTTAACTCCTTGCAAAGTTAGATTATTTAGTATCCATATAGTACGTATCTCTTCCTGCAATTGGATTAGTTTCGTACTCTTGTTGCGTACTCGGATGGACTTCATAGTCTTACTTTAATGTATGTAGGTACGTAAAAATAAATGTATGTACATTTCTATTATCGCATTTAATTCAGCACTTTTACATACCTACAGTAAATCAGCCCCGCCTCTGCAGAGACAGTAGTACTGCTCAAATTTCGGCGGAATCAAAGGTATAAATATTCCACACACACTAGCAAGATAAAGTGGCAGATGCACTCTTCAGTCTTCTGTATAGTTTGCCAAAGGGTTAACCGGCTTTTTCGAGGGGGTGGAAATCGTCCTTTGTACGAAAAGATTCGTCATGACTCCCGAAAATAGCTTGCATACCGCGGCTCAGAAGGGTAAATTGTTTGCAGTTCTTTAATAGAGCGTTGTCGCCTTTCTTGGTTAACGGGATCATAAAATTTCTGCTCCATGCCTTCGGCGTATTGTCGTTGTAAGGGACTGAATAAAATACTTTCTTAATTACTAAATACCGGCTCTCTGCTCGCTTTCACAAGCTCTACTGTAAGTAACTATCGTAATTAACATCCGTATCATTAAAATTCGCTCGGACTGACGTCCGTAATATAACCAAGTAGTTACGAATGAGATTTGTTCTTAGATCATTCATTACACTTGCGTTTGTCTACAATGAAGCTCTGAATATCTGTCTATAGAACTAAAAATCTCCGGTCGGAAATTAAGCTATCACAGACGATCTTCAACTTAGTAGTTAGGTCTTTGTGGCAGAGAAATCTTTACAAACTTATTAATCTTAATTCCGCTTAATCGATTCTTAAATAATGGGTGTATTGCTTACTTATTCAGCAGCCTGTAAGCAAACCACTACTGGTGATATTAGAGCTTGAAAGGCGAATTAGCATTACATGTCATCAGACGTACCATAATGTCTGATGACATACACTATGTACTTGTGACGCTACTACCCGTTGCTGATACAGATTTTTAAGTTTTACCAGGTTCAAGATTTAAATTTTATAGCGTGACTAGTAAGCGCCAGTCGTAATTACTAGACCGAACACTTCATCTTGCAACATGAGAAGATAAAGCATCGTTACAATAACCTAAGTATCGGGCGGTTGCTTCTCGCTTTTTTATCGAATGCTAATAAAACCGAGTATGTTCACGCGATACGTTATGCCGACGATGATTTATTGAGTGTTATAGAAGCAGCAAGAAGTCCATTATACGTAATCGCTCCTTTATTATAGCATATTTGTATGAGATCGGTCGGTGTCCATTAATACTTTATTAATACAAATTATATAACGCCATCATTTTACTAGTAATCTTATTTTGTTAGTCTAATACATAATTGTTTGTCTTTTTCTTGCAATATCGATAAAAGCACAAGGTGTCCTTGTATTTGACAATAAAACTATTATTCTACTACTATTACTCCTGAGCGATTTTCAGCCACGTTGGCAATTTTCGAATAATATAAAGCTATAATCAAGTAATATTTGATGGTGATTCAGTTTAGATTTTTCATTATGCATTCCAAGTATTCATGTCATATATTTGTCTACTTTGTTTTATTTTACAAATGACAATGCCCATCTGTGCCCCAGAAATGCCCAGATAAAGTATATTACAAGATTGCTCTAATAAATAAAGACTAGAATTATGTTGTTAATTTTAAATCATATGAAGCACTGAATTAAAAAAAAAATAAGACGTTCAATTGACATTGCGGTACGTATCATCGTTTCAATCATTAATGTATGCTTTATTTATTACGGTCTGGAATCACGTCCTTTGGCCCATGTATATGGGTCAAAAAGTAATCGATTCCAAAATCGATTATTATTTTACATTTGAATCAACAACGAGTTGAATAATGATCTAAATGATGTCTCCAGACACTCAAAAGTAAAAAAGTACTTTAAGGTAGTGTATAAGTATATCTAGGCATCAAATAAACAAATATAATTCAAGCAAAAACCTCATGAAGCAATGGCTCAAAAGACTTAGCTCCAAGTCAAAAACATTCCAAAAAACCAATATGACTGTCACTCATTCTTTCACTCTGCCTGCGCAGGGGGGTGAAACTTAGATGGGATGACTTAGTGTTCTGTGGGATAACGTCTCTTAAATGAGCGGGTCGCCTCGCTATACCCGTTAAAATCTGAAAATACTCTGCTGCTTGATAAAAAATCTACTTTGGTTTCCTTTTATAGATACTGATAGTGTCGTTTTATTCGGTGACTCCAGCTTTTTTCTAATAAGGACTTGACTGTGTTTTGTGATTTGGACTTTTCGTTTATGATACAAAATGTCGCGTTGCCTGAACTTCGGGTTACGCGTTAAAACGAATACAGAGGCATGTGGTTACAACTCTGCCTCAAGAGTTGCTAATAATATTTATCTATTTGGCTGAGAATTAGAAAAAACTAATAGCAATGCTGTCTGTAAACGATAAAATGTATAAAAAACCAGTAGGAAGTTATGATCTCTTATATTTACGCGAACACTACATATTGAAATAATACTAGTTTTTACGGAATTTATCGCGTATATTTAACTTTTTAAATACCCGACGTTTCGAGAGCTTTACAGCACCCATGATCACGGGAAGGACTGAGGTGTTCAACGTACAGATGTAGGAAGTTATCATGTTTAATGTCCAATATCTTTAGAAACGGTGCTTTATATGACATTAAATCTAGATATCATATAAATACTGTTAAAAAGTTA
Organism: Parnassius smintheus behrii; assembly: GCA_036936625.1. NCBI lineage: Eukaryota > Metazoa > Arthropoda > Insecta > Lepidoptera > Papilionidae > Parnassius > Parnassius smintheus. The sequence goes on along the minus strand of JAUPFT010000030.1, from coordinate 18,911,160 downwards.
TCATATGACATAGAGCTGCAATTTGGGCATTGCATGGCATTGCTGACTTTCAGCCCCATACTAATATGGGCATGGTGTTTTATAAATTATATTTTAAAATTAAGATGAACGATGGCAACAGAATACGAAAATCAGATTATACAGTTTATGGTCCCACCCTATCTTCAGTCTTCATGTGTTTTGGTACTCTACAGGTGCTTTTTTATATAGAATAAGGGTGACTAACGAGCACACACTTCTCATCGTGGTAAGTGGTTTCTGTGGCCCATAGACATCTTCATTTGTCCTCCGATTAAAAATCAAAACGCAGATGCGTTGTCACCCCTAAGATTGATTGAAGAGAGGACTAAGATGGAATACCTCGTTTGCAGTAAAAAAGGGTCTCCGGATCTCTACACTCACCATACGACACACACAGCAGCATAAAGCGCTGCTATTTTACGCTGTTATTCTGTGAGAGCGTGGTCCTTCCCCGGTCGATCCGACCCATTCGTGCCACAACCATAATATAGCTGCAGCGTAGCTCTACCACGTACAACTATGGAGCTCAGCCTGTACATTGCTCTGTACTATTCATGACCTAATAGATCACATCTAAAATATTTTCTCGTCTACCATATCCACCAACATCTGATAGCCGCTGTAGCGTGACGCGTGCACGAGCGCAGCCAGTCCCGCAATGGCGGTTTGGTGCGGCGCGCGCATACTGCCGCTCGAGAGACGCGTCTTCTCCATCACTCTCGTGGTGCGTTGGAAATATGCAAATGGAATTGTACATATGTGAAAACGCGGAAATTGTTATGTTCATTCGCAAATAATTTTGTGATACTATGCATAATATGTTTGAAGTGATTTGAAATATGAGGTTTAAAGTTGACGTTATTTTATAAACTGCCAATAAGATTTCTTATGACGGCAATGTTCAGGTTTTCAAATATATACCTACAATAGAATATGTTATCAGCAAAATTCTTTAACTCCTAGATATGTTTTATATGCTATTTTTTATTAACGTCTTGCGTACAGGGATCAATCAACTATTCAAACTATCTTTTAGAGATTCTATAAAGACCACATAGAGGTGACATTAAGATAGATTCAAATAAAATATCCAAATAATATAGATTTAAAAGTATTATTTTTCAATAATGAATATAATTATAATTATTATTTAAATTGACTAAAGATGAAAATGACTTAATTTCTTTTAGATTTAGGGATACTTTTTACTGAGATTGAGGTGGATACAATCCTCAATTTATACCTCTAAGCAGAAATGTAGTTATGCACTGTTATGATATGGATTAAAAGCAATTGAACTAGTATGGTTACATGCTGTGAACCATTCTTTATTATTACGCAAATGTGGCAACCCATAATATTTTCTTATTTGGCTTTATGTCTTATTTGGCTGCTCTTCAATTTTTAATAATTGGGACTGCAGTAACCAATTATTAAAAATTGAAGAGAACAATAAACATCTTATAATAGAGTTTTGTATGTTCTTCGTTAGTACCTAGGTCGTTAGACCTGAGAAAGTTATTATCTTATCATCTTTTTTAACTGATGATTTATTTCATTTCATTACAGCGTTCATCATTTCATTCCAACAAAGTAAAGTTCAATTCATTACAGCGCGCAATTTTTGCATAATAATTATGGTTTATAAGTATAAGTTTCTTTACGCTTTTAATCTTCTATACATTAGGTCTTAGCACCAACTTTAGAATATGAAATTATTTTATTCTTTTTAGTTGTTAGCTGTACCAGCTTTTGTTTTTTATTATTAGTTTTTTCTTCCTTTTGAGTGGACTAAGGATTATTAATCTAAAAGTCATCTGACTAGTTATACTTATAAAACTTCAGCCAGGAGTCCAGCTTAGGAGTAGAATTTTTCTCTAAATGTATACGGCACAACCTTTTGTTTTACAAACAAACAAAATCTTCAAAGTCGGTTTACAATTGACAAAGATATCACTTAAAATATATAAAAAATATGCTGTCGACTTGTAGACCTCCTCCTTTTTTTAAATAGGCTAAAAAGTAAGTATCTAAATAGACTTGTTTGAAATAGAAGCTAGTGTATTGAATTTTAGATATATATATATATATATATATATATATATATATATATATATATATATATATACAATTTAAAATAAAGTTAGTTTTACTCTTACATAACTAATAGTACAATCTTGGAGTAATAACAACAAAAGCTTATAATAGCTACTAGAAAAGGCTTTTTGTTGCGGTAGCTCAGAAGCTGGGGCTAACTTTAAGTTTTATAGAAGGTATATGTGTCGATGATTATAGTCACGATTCTCGCCTCAAATTAGGACATAATTGCGGTTCCGTACAATAGCGCATTATCATCACGTAAAATCCACGAAATATTTTCCATAATTCTATCCCCGAATGTCGTATTTCGTGGATTTTCTCACGCAAGCGCTTAAATACGCCCAGATAGTGTTCTTTATTGACCGGCTGTCCTGCCGAAACGAATTGTCGATGGTATAAACCACAAATAATTAAGTTATCACCTTGAGTTTTGAGCGGCTTTAACTATGTTTTTTGTTTTGACTCGTTTTTTATTCTCCGTTCCGATGCTTGGTTCGCAGCATGCCTAGCACATTCCATTAATGTGTGACAAAATCGACCGGAACTAGTCCATCGTTTTTGTAGAAAATTCAGCGTTTTTGAAATAAGCGCCAGATTTAATGCTCAAATTTTCCACGAAAATCGAACGGACGAACTTGTGAGAGATCTTGAGTTACAGGTCGTGAGGCACGTTCTGTCTCTCCTAAGATAGAATAATGATTATCGAGCACAATTTTTGTTTCACTACTTCTATGTTTGAAACTGCTTCCGCATAACCCAATTATAAAATTTTTTGGAATGTCAGTGGTTTTATAATGCTTAAACACGAAAAGTTATTTACAAATGAATATTATGTCGAACATTGAACTAATTTTGAAGCGACTTTAGCCTAATGGCAAGGCGCGGACCGCGAACTCAAAAAGGTCGTGGGTTCGAATCCGCCATTCGACTACCGGCGTGAACCACTCGTAACACAAGCAATTTAAGCTTACCACGGGTGGTTAAGGGGGATATTAGTAATGTTTATAACATTGTTAATATTCTTTAAAAAAAAAAACGGGTAATCTTAAGTTTATGTTTTTATACAAAGATTAGTTGTAGCTTGATATATATATATATATATATATATATATATATATATATATATATATATATATATATACCCGTCTAACCTTACTTTCCTATGGTCAATTGGTTCCGCAACACTGTTCCCAATATTGGCAGACTTATCTTTGTCCAATCGATTTACTGAAGCTCACGCCGCCGCCGGCTAACTGTTTTTCTCCAATCCGATATTTTCTTAAGATGAGGTCCGTATTTATTATTACTATTGTAATTAGTTATTTTATTTTATTAACTTAAGTTTCTGTGCGGACATTTGCATTTATAACATTTACGAGTCTTATATATGTACATAATAAATAATATAATGTTTTGTAACGGAGAGTGCATTTTTATCCCTAATTCATCCCGTTGATGTTGTAATTGTTCACTATATTAAATGCGAATAAAGGTGAATACCGCATTTTAGCTACGTGAAAAAAATAACATATTTTTTACATCCTAAAACTGAGGTTTTGATCAAAAAATCGAAATTCCTTAATATATCTACATTCGATTGAATAAAACTGAGTATATTATAATATTTTAAATATAATATAAAAATAAAACATCAAGAAAATAGGTGGAATGGTGAAAAAATGAGAGCACCCCCCAATTTATAAGAGACATTGTTTAATTGTGAAGGTTAATTCTCCGCAACTTAGGAGAGATCACGAATTATGGACTGGACAACATATTTACAAAAAAAAAGTTAAATAATTCTACGTTGTACTTACATTCGTTTTATTACGAACGCAACTTTGAAAAAATAAAAACATTCTTATGAATTTATAACATTTTTAAAGTTGTTAAATACCTAATTGAACGATTAAAACAGCCCTCAAAAATCTACTAATAAATATATGTTAGAATATCACCAAGTACGGTACTGAACCAAATACGTCAGTCCATTCCCTACCTGCCTAATCAGATCGACTGTTCATCTAGTGTAGACCAGCGTACACTGCTAGCCAATACGAGACTCACTTTAGGTCCCTTTTATAATTTTTCATTTTATTACCTTTTTCTTTTATTATTTTTTACTTTTATTTAGACTTTATTCTTTTATTTTCTTTTGAAATTGAAAATCAACATTTTTAATTCTTTAAATGCATTTAAAAAATCTTAACGTGTTTATGTCTTATGTTATCTTATGTTTTAATACTGTGCTTTTTATAATAAACAAGGCTATTGCATTTTCTTAGGATTAGGACTTAATAGTTGCATTATTTTACCAGAGAACAGATATAAAGATTGTAAAATTGTAATTGCGATTTGTTAATATACCTATTAACGATTACAAGCAATAACTGTTTTTTTTTTTAATTTTAATAAATAATATGATCATGTATTTAATATATATAGGTTCCTTAAAATTGACTAGGCTTATTTAGGCCGTATATAGATAACTAACCTAACTCGATCACTGCAAACTGCATACTATCACTTGTAACCTTGGTAGCAATTCTGTTGGATTGCAGAGGAAGGAGACGCCGTTTTCGTCTGTAACTGATGTTACGCGTCCTGCGCATTTAACTGGTTCCGCTTTTAAGCCTCGCCTTTTCCCAGCACTATTCCCGTTGCTGTATTGAGAGTGATTGTTTAATTAATATCGTTTCGTGTCTTACTCTGCTTAATTAAACCTCAATACTGATGAGTGCATATATTATATGAGTGCCCTGACTTTATATATTTATTTATTTTACAACTACCTGTCCCCGCGACATCGCTCGCGTGGAACATACAGCGGACTTAATGCTAAAATTATTCATTTGACGACTCTGCGACGCAATGGCTTAACATTGAACTGCGGCGTTTGGGATCGCGGGTTCGAATCTCGCACGGAACAAGTATTTGTATGGCCTACAAATTATTGTTCCGGGTCTAGATGTTTGTCTTTGTGCAATTTATGTTTGTAAACTGCCTCCACGATATAGCGAAAAATCCTAGTGTGAGGGGTAACGTTTTTAAAAATTCAAAAATTCTCTGCCACGCAACCTTAGGCCAGTGATAATACTACCTTCTACACTACACAAATATATAAATGCATATAATATATGGCACTATAATACAAAATACATACAATACTGATTAAACTAATATAGAGATAACTATAATAATGACGTAGCTTAGCAGATTTGAACCATTTTTACAAAATGTATGTTAATGGCGGTGTAAGAATATCTACTACCCCATATCGACCCGTGAGTGTCTTGAGCTACGGAGGGAAACTAAAACGGAAGATAGGCAGCAGCATCTTCCTGATAAAAAATTGCGGTTGCCAAACCTGTTACCCTTTAGCGTAGCAACTATGTCAAAAATCCCCCGGATGCCTATCTCCATCAGTAGACTTTTATAAGCTGTAATGTATTGAATGGAAATACTGTGTAATTACTAATTTTACACAAAAAATAATGTTGTTTTCTTTTATGTTATCTTTTATACTCACCCTTTGGTAAAGACAAAAGCTTTCATTTCTGTTGAATTTTAGTAAGAAGAAATAATTAACATTTAACAAGCTCCCTTAACAAGTTTAGAACAATCTCAAACTTATATCAAAGCATTTACACAGATCCTTTACATTAAACTTATGAAAGAAATCTTTGGTAATTTAGAAATAAGATTATTTTATGAGAAAAGTTCATGTTTATCCTTAATCTCATTTTCTTTGAATGAACACTCCATTTAGAAGTATTTAAGTTTTAATATGTGTAAGATTTGATAAAGAATAAGATCAAATTAGAACTTACAATTGTTTTTTGACGTTGATTTTTGGGGTAAATCCACACAAATCTAAATAATAAGGCAATATTTCTGTGGGTAAATCATAGCTAAATAAAATTACCGTGTAAATACTGTCCGCATGGATATAAACTATGAAAAGGCATAAATTAAATAACATTTAGTGTGAAATCAACCTTAAGTTATAACAAATAAAGTTCTTTTAGCGAGCTACACTCTCACGTGCAAGAGCTCACGTCTCATGTGCGCTCTTATTTACTGAGATGGATTTCTTGCGCCGACCCGACATCTAGTTGGCATTGTTGATCGAAGGGTAAATCCCTCAAAATATATATTAATTATAAAAACCAGCGTGGTGTCTAATTATAGTACTTCATCATCATCATCATTATAATATGTGAATAATATTGTCTACTGGCTACTGTCGCTTCGCATAATAAATATGCGAAGCGACAGTAGCCTAATGGCAGGGCGCGGACCGCGAACTCAAAAAGGTCGTGGGTTCGAATCCGCCATTCGACTACTGGCGTGAACCTTTCTTAACACAAGCAATTTAAGCTTACCACGAGTGGTTAAGGGGAATATTAGTACTTAATGTTTATAGCATTGTTAATATTCTTTAAAAAAAAATTACAGCCCTTCACAAGTCCACTGCTGAACATATTCCCAAGGACTGCCAAAAAGCACGGTATTAAAGTACTTAGCAATATATTAATCATGTCTGAGTGAGTGGGTCGAAACACTAGCACAGGGTCAGGGTATCCTAGCAAAGGTTCCGCTCCCTCACAATGGTCAACTGTTACTATAGTTATTAGATATATTATAGAAATAAGACAGTAAACTAAGCATGCTTTCAATTAAATGTACCATAATGACTGTAAATAAACGATTATTATCATAACAGTATTCATTATCCCAACTTGAATCGTTGGTGTCGTAAATATTAAGGTGAAGATGGCCAAAATGGCGGAAAATGACCAACGCGAAATCATCAAACTTGCTGAGTGTAGCTTCTAAAATGCGTGACCGAGCAAATAAGACATCACAAATACGTTTTCTGATTGTTGCAATTAGTTGCAAGTTCAAGAGAGGTGGACTGTGGACTACTATAGACATATGAAAAAGTTTAATAAATAATATAATTTATTTAATTGTTTTCAGAATTCTTTCTAATAATTCAAAATTGACTATAATACCACCATTAACAAAATATAGTGTTTGACTTCGCGCGCATTGCTTATTGATTTTTTTTTAATTTTCAGATAGACCCAAACACAGCGTTTCTGCGCGCCGCGCGCGCCGGTCAGCTCGACACAGTCGTCGACTTACTCGATTCTGGAGCCGTCAAGGATATCAACACTTGTAACTCGGTATGTAATATTTTTCATCATCACCATTTCATCCCATCCAAATGTTCTCTCCCTATTTCCTTCCATAGATTACAAAGCACTTGCATGTTAATATAGTTTTCACTTCTTATAGTGGAGGGGTCGCAAATCATTGCGCTTGCTTGTACTGTACGAGGCCGCCACTGACATTTATACTGTGATAGATACTGTGACTTATCCTGTGCTAAACAGTTCTAGTACCCAATTTTATATGTATCTGTTAGGTAAATTGGGTATTTTCGATTTAATCAATCAAATAAAGCTTATTTGAATAACTGTTAAAATTATTTCACTGGCAGCGAAGCATCCTACTAGTGGACTGAGTATTAAAATATTTTAAACTTAGGTGAGCTAATTTCAAAATAAACTTTTATATATAAACACATATTTATGGACTGAAATGTCATGTTTCATCAGGTTTACATTCTGAAACCACTTAATTAGGCAAACTTTGAAATTTAGCACGAACTTTCCACGTTTATCGACTGCGCTACCGAAAGATTAATAATTATGTAATTATTACGTATCCCAATGCTATTTTTGAATTCGCATTTTTCCACCCAATTCCATTATATCGTAACTAAAGGAAAAATTAAACAGAGGATATAGTCAACTGCAGCATCCCATCGTCATTCCCGTACGAAAGCATCATTCCTCTGTGAACGTGTGAAAAACACTGCCTCATAATGATATGTTCGCCAATTTGGTCACACCTTTCTTTAAACATTTTCATCAAATTATTTTTCGTCAGCCCGTCACAGTCCCACTGCTCAACGTGGCATTTCCTTTAGTGGGAAAATTCGCCATAATCTTCACGCGTAGCAGGCTAATTTAGGATAGCAGTACCAGACGTCTCGCATCTTTGAAGCTACTGCCCGTCCGGTACAAGTATTTTACGTTTTGTGTAAAATTTATGAAAACGAGATGTCTATGGATACCGTCATCTAACAAAAGCTGTAAAATTTTATTGACTTTTCCCATAGCCTCATTCTAAACCCCCGGACGAAATAGAGCTACCACACGGCATCCTTCCTAACTGTGCTCTGTCGTGGGACGCTTCTATTGACTGTTACTTGTAATAAACTCACGGACGAAATAGAGCCACCACACGGCATCCTTCCTAACTGTGCTCTGTCGTGGGACGCTTCTATTGACTGTTACTTGTAATAAACTCACGGACGAAATAGAGCCACCACACGGCATCCTTCCTAACTGTGCTGTCGTGGGACGCTTCTATTGACTGTTACTTGTAATAAACTCACGGACGAAATAGAGCCACCACACGGCATCCTTCCTAACTGTGCTCTGTCGTGGGACGCTTCTATTGACTGTTACTTGTAATAAACTCACGGACGAAATAGAGCCACCACACGGCATCCTTCCTAACTGTGCTCTGTCGTGGGACGCTTCTATTGACTGTTACTTGTAATAAACTCACGGACGAAATAGAGCCACCACAGGGCATCCTTCCTAACTGTGCTCTGTCGTGGGACGCTTCTATTGACTGTTACTTGTAATAAACTCACGGACGAAATAGAGCCACCACACGGCATCCTTCCTAACTGTGCTCTGTCGTGGGACGCTTCTATTGACTGTTACTTGTAATAAACTCACGGACGAAATAGAGCCACCACAGGGCATCCTTCCTAACTGTGCTCTGTCGTGGGACGCTTCTATTGACTGTTACTTGTAATAAACTCACGGACGAAATAGAGCCACCACACGGCATCCTTCCTAACTGTGCTCTGTCGTGGAACGCTTCTATTGACTGTTACTTGTAATAAACTCACGGACTAAATAGAGCCACCACACGGCATCCTTCCTAACTGTGCTCTGTCGTGGGACGCTTCTATTGACTGTTACTTGTAATATTATAGTAATAGTTGTAATTTATTTACACATGTATTTTGTAACACATTTGTATTTTTTTAACTTCCTACTAAGAAAATAGAAAACTTTTCAAAAATCGGGAATTTATTGTTTTTTCCCCGTTTTTCGAAAATTGAGTTTTCATCAAATCTTAACGTTTTGAGGTCACAGGAAGCCATCCTGACAATTTTTCGATGGTGTCTGTTTGTCTGTATGTATGTGAGTGTGCGGATGTCGTAAACCTCTTACAACTTTTGAACGGCTTGACCGTTTGAAATAAACTATGCGGGTTTCCAGTGTTTTATCAACTTAGATTTCCTATGAATTTTAACTAATTCGGACCGGTAAATTTTGCAAAATCTCAAAAATATAAATTTAGAAAAACGGTTTTTTCTTGGAATAACTTTTAAACGGCTTTACCGATCGATTCCAAAAACTAATCAGCTTTTAAACTTGAAAAACTACGTCGATCGTCTCTGGTCCGGTCAAAATCGGTTGATTCATGCTTGATTTTTTTTAATATTTCATATTCAACGTCATAATTTGGTGAAATTTGCAATTGGAATTAGCGGGAAGTTCCAGAGATGTCCTGCAGGGTCAACCAATTTTTTAATATTATAAGGGTGGCAAACGTGCACACTGTCCACCTGATGGTAAGTGGTTGCTGTGGCCCATAGACTACATCTATTCTCGATTACGAATCAAAATGCAGATGCGTTGTCACCCGTAAGGACTGTCTCGAAGAATCTCGAGAATGTCTCGTTTCCATTAAAAAGGGTCACCAGTTCCCTACAGTCACCATACGAAACACAGCAGCATTAAGCTGCTATTTTACGCTGGTATGCTGTGAGAGCGTGGTCCTTCCTCGGTCGAGTCGACCCATTCGTGCTACAACTTTACTACTAATATGGCTGCAGCATGGCTCTACCACGTATGATACGTTGTATATTTTAGGGAATGTAGTCTCAGATGCAATATTTACGTGCAATTGTATTATAAACGTCTTCACAGTGTGAATTATAAAACATTTTATTAGTCGTGCGACCAATTTTCGCTGATGTGAGTGTGAGAATGTTTTGAATTCATCTTGTAATCTTCTGTAAATTATGCGGGTGCGGCTAACTCCGGCATATTATTGCTCTGCCAGGAATGGATCGGCTAAACCGGGGATGGACAACGTTTACGAAGAATACGAGTACCAGCGACTATATTAAACGAGGATATACGTTTAGTATCAGGTTGACTGTACTTTATGTAAGTTACAAACAAGTGTAGTCTACCTGATGCATGCAGAACAATTATTTGTTGGTCATACGATCACTTGTTCCGTGTGGAATTCGAACCACGTACATTGTATTATTCTTTTTCCTGTCAAAGTACATATGAACATTCCACAGGCATTCCGTTTGAAAACTGTAATAATGCATCGCACGCGATAGTTGTTCTAACTGTACTTGCTTTTAAGAACTATTGTCCGTCCGTTTAGTCCACACATGTGTGTGGGAATATGTGCAATAACGCAGTTATCAGACTAAAACCAGGCTTATCTTGTGACAGAGACCGTGTCGTACGAAATTTTATGTTTTACGTTGATCGACTGAAACTTGATTTTTTATAAACTCTTCAGAAAACGACTTCAGATTGTAAAATTGTTTTATTCTTTTAAGTCAATTGAAGTTAGATTTTACTTTTTATTTAAAGTTTAACTTGACGCCTAAATAGTTACATTTGAAAACTTCATTCTCTATTTTGCCATCCTTATGGGGTGATTTTTTTCCAAATATATAGGAGCAGTCCTGTAGTATAGGCTATTTAATAAAAAATAATCATTAAAATATGTTTACAATGAGGGCTAATAATGGTACGCTCACCAGTTGTCGCTAGTCGGGTCCAAGATTAACCTATCTCTTACGCAGATGGTCCTCATTGAATAGTTGCGATTTAAATATAAGTTTTTCAGTTTCGAGTATTTATAAATGTATCCTTCAATTTTTTCGCGTTTTTTAACTTCTACTTTTAAGAATATCCGTAGTTTGGTTTGTTTATTTCCATCTAAATAATATAAAATATTTTTTTTTACTTTATTTATAGGATAGGCTGACAAACGAGCACACAGTCCACCTGATGGTAAGTGGTTGCTGCGGCCCATAGGCATCTACATCTGTCCTCGATTACAAATCAAAATGCAGATGCGTTGTCACTCGTGAGGACTAAGATGGAATGCCTCGTTTCCAGTAAAAAGGGTCTCCGGTACTCTACGAATACGAAACACAGCAGCATTAAGCTACTATTTCACGCTGGTATTCTGTGAGATCGTGGTCTTTCCCCGGTCGATCTATTTCACCTCAGTCCTAAGTGGCAACACCTTGGTGGCAAAAATAGTCGTATATGATATCTCGTAACATGCGTACAAAAAAAAAACATCCAGTCGAATTAAGAACTGTTGTTGTTTTGAATTCGGCTAATAAATTAGGAAATATACTTAGGTAATGATCCAACAGCTAACAGCTAGCTGTGTTTCGTATGGTGAGTATAGAAACCGGAGACCCTTGTTACTGAAAACGAGGCATTCCGTCTTAGTCCACATGGTGAGATAACGTATCTGCATTTTGATTCTTAATCTACGATAAATGTGAATGTCTATGGGCCACAGCAACCACTTATCATCAGGTGGACTGTGTACTCCTTTGTCAGCCTTATTCCAATAAAAAAACCACTTGCTTCAGAACAATGTTTAACAAAGTTAGTTGTTTTTATTTATTGTCATTTCTCGAAACGCATGAACTTATGTATGTATACTATTTACAGATCGATATTATTGAATTCTGCCCTGTTCGTTATGTTGGGCTTGGGCGTATACATAACAGGGTCCCCATATCGTCCCGCGGGTGTCGTAAGATGCGACAGAGGGGTACTAGAACAGGAGATGGGCAGTAGTATCTGCCTGATAACCCGCCTTCCAAGCCTGGCAACTGTGGCAAAATCCACCCCATATATCTAAATAAAATTGAAAGGTTTTTTTTACTCCGGTTCTGACAGGAAACCAAATCACAATTAAATCGACTTATTTTGGCTCATTGTTAAGTCTAAGAAACGCCTAAAATTATTCGGCTTGCGTCAGATAACTTAGATTAGAGTAGTAACCAGAACGCAGTGTTTATTATTAAAACGCTTGTTGTTCAATGTATGAGAAATGCTGCGCTGTTTACAGCACATAATTCAGATACCAACAACAGACAATCTTTTCTATGAATTAAATGTAAAATAAAGCATTCCTAAGACGTTAATAGTTCCTATTCATTTCCCGCTATCTGTGCAGCGGTAGTTGAAGTCATATGGATCTGTAATTAAGTTTCTTATAAATGCCTCCTTTCTAATCTTATGTTAAGCTATAAATATGTTGCTACCTATATCATTTCAAATACTTTTGGTGTTGTTTGTAAAATTAGATAGTAAAAGGGAACGCTTTTGGAATTACTTCGATTTCCGTTCGACCGTTTGTCGGCTTAAGTCTCAAAATATTTGTCGTAACAATTTGAAATGCAGCACAAAATATGTAAATTAATATTATATGGTCAAATTACAGAGAAGTAATGTACCTATACAAAGTTGAATTTAGTTCCCGGAGGTAAATTGAAATTTGTTTACTTAATCTATATTTGCATGGATAATGTGCAATAAGGCGACTTAGATTATAGAATTTATTATAATCTGAGTGCGCACTGAAAAGCGGACTTAATGTTATTATGAATACATAAATTCTATGCCAGTTTGATGTCTCCGTGACGCAGTGGCTTACCAATGGGTTTATTGGTTGGTTTATTCCGTTAATAATCACGATAAGCAAAAATCATTTAACGGTTACTGTTCGAACATTTATCTATAATAAATCGTGTTTCGTCTACCGTAGATACAATCGTTTCACTACCGCTGCACCTGTCATGATGTATTTATTAAACGGATGTTTGTACTATCTAATGAAACTAATCTAACTTCACGTGCGCGTTGTGCGCATATTCATCGGCGACGTATGATTGCCGCTTGCGGACAGGATGAGATGCCCCCGGTGACTATAATGTTACGTGGCGTCATTAGCTCTCGAGGCCAATGAAGTATGAACTGTTTATTGTACTCGACTTGCATGTAATTAAAGATTTTGGTATTTAGTAGAATCGAGAAATTCATTGTATTCAAATATGAGAAAATTATTTAGCTAAGTGTAGTGTTGGAAGGTGTCAATAAGAAGGAGTGTTGATGTGTCTATGACTTTAATTAGACTACCCTACTTGCTCCACAATTAACATCAATATGTGGTATTATTTCGTTTGGACAGGCCTCTGTCACTCTTGCTACGTGCGTGAAATAATTACCTACCTAAAATCGCGAGGCACCCTGGGTAGTCTTCCAGACCGAATTTCGGCCATGGCGGCCTGCCTCAACGGAGGCTAACCATCGGCGCAGAACAGTGATTATAGTGCCCAAGTGTATGCGCAAGCACAGGTGCACTCTATTCCCTCACTCTCATAATCCGATGGGACAGTAAACCGACACGACCGGAGAGAGATCAGGCGCAGGACCATCGGCTTTACGTGCTTTCCGAGGCACGGGGGTGAGACACCGCCAACTTGTTGACGCCGGGCAACTACTGAGAATTTCTTGATGGAAAAACTCAGTAATTATTTTATTTAGCTTGCGTGCGCGATTTATCTTATTAGTAATAATTATATAGGCTATTAAACGTCGGCAAGCAGTCGACATCAAAAGAGTGAAACTTCTGTACGTAGTACTATTATTTATTCTGTGGTTTGGACTACACCTACACTACGTAAAATCCGTGGCCAAAAATATAATAACTCTATGGTTATACATTGCAGAGCCGTCTAAAAGCGCATTGTTGAGATACAAAACACATGTATTATCGAAGATAGTATGTATTTTTTTATGTAGTTGTTAATAATGGATTCATTGATGGCAGTGCTGTGTGCATACGTTTGTGAGAAGGGGGAAGTGTTCTTTGAACTAAATAACATGCTACGGTCTTAATTAGTTAGTTTTCTTATTTTTAATGAGTTTTTGTATCAGTCCGCCCGTAGTCGAGTTCTTATTAACCACTACGTTATTTAGGCTAAGAGTGGCTTTGCGTTTCGCCTTTTATTCCCAGCCGGGTTTAATATTTGTGACTAAATCGAAAACCATCAAATTGTGTAAAGACAAAAAGATATACATAGTAGAGCCATGCTGCAGTTATATTAGTAATATGGTTGTAGCAAGAATGGGTCGGCTCGACCGGGAAAGGACCACGCTCTCACAGAATACCAGCGTAAAATAATAGCTTAATGCTGCTGTGTTTCGTATGGTGAGTGTAGAGAACCGGAGACCCTTTTTACTGGAAACGAGGCATTCCATCTTGGTCCTCACGGGCCACAACGCATCTGCATTTTGATTTGCAATTGAGGATAGATGTAGATGTCTACGGGCCGCAGCAACCACTTACCATCGGGTGGACTGTGTGCTCGTTTGTCACCCTATCCTATAAAACATTAAAACAGACACAAGTTTATGGTTTTTGGGCAAATCTAACTTACGGTCTAATATGGTCGTAGTTTTAGTTGATTGATGAGTCTGTGCGTACGCTTGGGGCATTATAATTGGTCTGCAGTCATATCTTCCGATTATATTCGAAAGTTATATCCTTGGTCAAAACCAGCCTGAGAGACACAATGATTGTGTCTGTCATTTTATGGCTGTAATAAATTCTCGTTGTACGTTGAGCAGTAAAGACTTATCTTGACGTGACGTGTAATCAACAGGCTTGACTGTAGACTGGCAACAGGTTGACTGGCGATCAAAATACGTCTCATGCTGCAGATAGTTGCCACTTTGAACGTTTCACATTTCGTGTATACGAAATGGTATACCGCGGTCTATCAGAGGCTGTGAAATTTACTGGTTGTCTTCTGAATTGCTTTTTACGACACGAATCCACTGCACGAGACGAAATTGAGAAATTGATTCTAGGCATTTCAATATATTCAATATGCAAAATTTTAGGCTTATAGATGTGATACAAGCAGTAATTCATATCAAAACTTCTATGTTTATATAAGAAGGCAGTAAAAAATATTACAAATGAGATTTTTATTACTAAATAACTCGTTAATAAAGTAAAGTAAATTTACAGCCTATATACGTACCACTGCTGGGCACAGGTCTCCCCTCATTTCTGAGAGGATTTTAGGGCAAGGAAATGTCCGCCACGCTGCCCCAATGCGTGTTGGCGAACTTCACATGTCTTCGAAATATTTTTTTTCTTATTCCTCAGACATGCAGGTTTCCTCACGATGTTTTCCTTCACCGCTGAGTACGTGGTAAATCAGCACTTAAAATTGCAATTAACAATTTCATTGGTGCCGGCGGGGATCGAACCCGGGTTACTAGCGTTCTGTTATATTTACTGCGAGCGCTAACCATCTGAGCTACCACGGCTCACTCGTTAATATTGTCATGTTTTTATTTTTGAACTTGATTAAAATTTTTACACATTTTGCAAACTATTGTTACTCGTAAGTAAATGATGTAGTTTCCATGAGAAAATTTTATATTCTTGTCCATTTTTGCGTGGTATTTGTAATGTATATTGACGAAGAACCAAACATTATCGAGAAAAGACTTAATTGCTTTTATATTTAGTAAAATTAGGGGATATTATAATAATAGAATTTTTTAATATAATACTATAAAAATGGCAAGGTAAAGTTGCAGCCTAAATTCTTCTCACTCAAGACTCCTCTCATTTCTAAGGTAATCGTAGCTCGATTAGACCACCGCGCTACTTCTGTATGTGATAAGGTGATTTCACATATCCTCGAAGTATCTTATTTTCGGACATGCTGGTCTCACCATGATCCTTCAATGTCGAGCACCTAGTAAATCGTCAAATTTCAATTAAAATGTTTATTCTTTAATAGGGGGTTGCCTAATTCATTTGCTCGCGTAGTCGTACGTAGTATTTTTAACCTTATCCCGGAATCGGAATTATATTATTTTAGCTTCGATGTCGTTGACCAATGTTTACAAAAAATAATCACACAGCGAAAAATTATGTGAGACTCAAATGTAGCCAGCCGGCCTTCAATCAAACCTACGTTGCGCTCCGTCGCGCGTTAGCTAGTAGGATCCTTTTACACTGCCCGGATTACGTATCTATCTACTTTTGCTGTGTTAATGCAGACAAAGTTACACCTCTTTCCCTGCTGACCACACAAATAATAAACGTCAACAAACACCGTATCTAATACCAGCAAATTGTATATTTTGGTAATTTTTGTTAATTTTACATTTACATTACATTACAGTCATTTTTCCAAATAGAGTGAGAGAAAGACAGACAGAAAGAGAGAGAGAGTAGATATTAAAAGATTTAAATTCATTTATTCCAGATGATGTAGATACAATATTTATCTCTGTATGATATATTCTCTGAATTTAATTTTTTTAAATGTAGGTATGTGTCTTACATTTTAATAGCGAATATAAGTTTACACACTACGAAGCTACGAATGCGAAGCAGAGAGTTTGGGTTTTATTGTCAACTTGTTTATCCTTGCTCTGTGATAAATAAGTATATATGTTAGTAAAATATCACTTCTGTAATCCTTCTGGTTTTTTACATTGTAATAAAATCAATACTGCTTAAACCATAGACAGAATATACTGGCGTAAACCGTCTATGGCTTAAACCGGGAGTTTTACTTGCAAACATTCATTCTCCAAAAGTAAGATCACCACTGGTAGGGACCAAAGAGTAATTTTCTTTTTATTATTTGAATTATCCTTATTGAATTTATTATTAATATCTATATTCTAGATATTAACAAAAGATGATGTACTTTTTGAGAATTATTTTCTGTAAATCTACCATTTATGTCATAATAATTATTAAAATGAAAGTGGAGATTATATACAAGATATTAATTTCTATGAAAAGGTATCCACTCTCTGCCTAGTGCTGTACGTGTGAAATGTTTGTCTGTTGCCACAAACTTAGAAAATTTGATTTAAAGGATATGCCCTCGAAGAAGAAGTAGAAATATTTACTATCGCTTAACATTTTTTTTAAATATGTACGATTTTTTTTTCACTAAAAAAAAATTAAGGTTATTCTTGTAAGAATAACCGCTACTCCATATCGTCATGTGGATGTCATGTGCATTTCATAAATTACAATAAAAACAAAAAAAAGTGTTCGTAAAATACGACTTATGCTGCATCTTATGAACATGAGCGTCTTCTATTGTTCGGAGGTTTTGCCTTGACCGCTTGGCGTCCCTCACCTATATGCTGCTCCCCGTCGCCGGAAGCCGTAACGGATATTTTGTCTGTCTTAAAAGAAATAGTTTATACTGCCATTAATCGGAAGCCATTAGATACTTCTGGTATTCGGTCTCGTGCTGCATTTTTATGTGGTAGAGACATAATGAAGCTATGTTATGGTTGTAGCACGAATAGGTTGGCTCGATCGGGGAAGGACCAAGCTCTCACAGAATACCAGCTTGAAATAACAGCTTAATGCTGCCGTGTTTCGCATATGGTGAGTGTGGAGAACTGAGACTTTTTACTGTGAATGAAGCATTCTATCTTAGTCCTTAGGGGTGACAACGTGTATAGTTGAAACAGTTTTCGCGAACAAATGTAGATGTTTATGGGCCACAACGTCCACTTACCATCAGGTAGACTGTGAGCGCGTTTGTCATCCTTTTTCGAAAAAAAAATGAGGGATGGATTCTCTCACAACGGTACAACACTGCAAATAAAAACGTTTAAAACATTTTTGTAAGTTAAAGTTAATAAGCTATAGAATCACTAATTAATTTTTTGTGTAGAAGCTTATGTCGCCGGCGAATGAAAACTCACTTTAATAAGTTTAGTATCATATCATAATAAGTTGTGTTTAGTTGCCACACATTAATATCAAAATTTGATAAAAGTGTTAAGTATTATGTAGATTTGAATTATTCGTATGTACTTAAGAGTTATAGTATATTTATTTGACTGGTTGTGAGCTTCCTTGGTCATTAACGTAACTGCAAATCATGTCATTTTTGTTTCGAAACCTAGTTAGGCCCGAAAGCTGATTGTAATTAACTGGATTTTTCTGTCAAGAAATACTCATTAGCAGTCCTCAGTCAGAAAGGAAGTTGAACGGTGTTTTACCCAAGTACCTCGGAGTCTGATCGCAGTGCCATGGGCGATAAGAAGAAGGAAATAGGGAGTACACTTGTGCATACACACAAAGGCGTGTTGTCAAGCCATCTGGCGCAGATGGCTAGTCTCCGTTGATACTGTACGCCACGCCGTCACCTATATTTGGTCTTGAGGACATTATTTATTTCAAGGATCTTGTTTTGAAAACTGAAACGAATTTCATCCAATAATAGTCGTGGAAATACATGACTATTTCAGCTCTCAGGTTATCTTATACATTATACAGGTGTTAAGTTATTGTGATCCTACTGTACATTTTTGTATTAATTTTACCATCCATTACTTTTCAGTCTTCATTCCGTAGGTAATATTGCAATCGTTGGTTTAGTGGTTGTAGTACTGCGACTGCTGATTATGAGGTTATGGCTTCGAATCCCGGGTCGGGCCAAAAAACCAATTATTGAGTTTTTCTGTCAAGAAATTCTCAGTAGCTGCCCGGAGTCAGGAAGTTGGCGGTGTCTCATCCCCGTGCCTCGGAAAGCACGTAAAGCCGTTGGTCCTGCGCCTGATCTCTCTCCGGTCGTGTCGGTTTACCGTCCCATCGGATTATGAGAGTGAGGGAATAGAGAGTGCGCCTGTGCTTGCGCATACACTTGTGCACTATAATTCTGTCCTGCGCCGATGGCTAGCCTCCGTTGAGGCAGGCCGCCGTGCCCGAAATTCGGTCTGGAGGACATTATTATTAATTACCAAAGACAATAATAAAAAAAGCTGAAGGTACTCCGGGTTAACTTTGACATCGGGACGTCAGTCACCTCAGTCCCCCGTGACCATGGGTGCTGGAAAGCACCCGAAACGTCGGGTTAAAAATAAAATAAATAAAACGCGAAAGAAATCCGTAAAAGTAGTTTTAATCGACATTATTATTATTATTATAATATTGCAATCGCAAACCTGCTTACTGGTGATTATGGTACCTTTTCTAAAGTGGGAGACCCATCCTTGTTAGGCACAAGGAACATGACCGTTATGATGAAGTATAATGGAATGGAGATGAGAAAAACATGTATCGTATCATATTTGATCCGTTACGGTTGCAGCCTATTAAAGTCCACTGCTGAGCATAAGCCTCCCCCATAGAATGTCTTATAGGAGGTATATTTGCAATAGATGCCACACTTGGCAAGCAGGTTGGCAACCACGGTCTCTTATTGTTTAGTCGTTATTAGGAAGACGCTGTTGTCCATTTCTTGATTGTTTCCCTATGTCGCCTCTTAAGACACCTACGGGATGATAATCACATTTGATGAGATTAATATATTTGACTTATCGTAACATATTACTTCGCAAAATCTTAATATATATAAATTACGTGTCACGTTGTTTGTCCGCGATGGACTCCCAAACTACTTAACCGATTTTAATCAAATTTGCACACCGTGTGCAGTTTGGTCCCACTTGACAGATAGAATAGCTTTTTTGCCCATGAGTGACACACAATTTTTTTTTTTTGCAAATTCAAGGATTTTTAATAGGACATGACAAAGTGTCGACGAAAAGGGTAGAACAACGTCTGCCTGGCAAGTTAATGTATTATAAATATGAAAACATTCCCTCGGTGGTGCGAGGGACGAGCGTTGGCACGACGGAGCCCTCGTTAGTAAATCTACCTAATTAATTATATTATCTCGTTTCATTCGTGAAAACATATTAACAGATAGAAAACATGTGATATATTTTCTCATAATGCGTTTAATTTTAATTAATTTTGTTTTCATATGTTGCCTTTATTACACTTATAACATTTTACAAATGGCTCTTATGACCGTAGCACCTTATAAAGGTTTCTCGGCAGTTAGTGTCTTCTGCCAAAATAAATGTACGAACTAAAATGAAAAGCCTGCAGCATAATACTTCAGATAATTAATCTAATTGACCTCTAAGCGACAAAGCGAAAACCACAAAGGTGTGACGTATTTTATAGCGCTTCATATTTCCAACTCTAATGGTATTATGATGATAGAAAGATGATTATTGTTACTTTTCAGACGTTTTGATCACCGGTACTTTTTATTGAATAAAAAAAACCTAAGTCCCACGTGGCCATGACTTCAAATAATAGATCTAATTGAACACTAAGCGACATAGCGAAAAACACAAAGATGTGACATAATATATTTTATAGCACTTCATATTTCTGCAAAGAGTTTTAAATATATCGGAATCTATATCGGAATCTCGGAAACGGCTCCAACGATTTTCATAAAATTTTGTGTGCAGGGAGTTTCGGGGGCAATAAATCGATCTAGCTAGGATTTATTTTTAGAAAATGTCTTTTTGTATGTGTTTTTAGGCAATGAAAAACTGCTACAATATCGTTAGAATAAGAAGGTAAATTTTGACAGTTTATTAGTGATTACAAATAGCTTAATTGGTATATTGGGCGGTCACAAAATCGTAATACCATGGTTTGAGCCCAGACCGACCGACTTTTTTTAATTTTTTTTTCATAACCGGGTACCCGGTTGACCGAGCTTTGCTCGGTATTTTTCGTTCGGTTTTTTTTAATTCGTGTGTTTTGGCAATCATATTTAGATAAAAATTACATACTGATGAAATACGAATAATATTTTTTGATCTTAGCGACATCATAGAAAAAACTGAACTGGTTATTTGAATAAAAAATCATGAGTGCAATTATTTTAATTTAAATTTTCATGTTTTTAAAAAATACTATAAAAAGGGCTCGAAAAAATAGATTTTCTCATAAAAGAAAGGAATTGAAAAAAAAAATTAAAAAAAGTCGGTCGGTCTGGGCTCGAACCATGGTATTACGATTTTGTGACCGCCCAATATACCAATTAAGCTATTTGTAATCACTAATAAACTGTCAAAATTTACCTTCTTATTCTAACGATATTGTAGCAGTTTTTCATTGTCTAAAAACACATACAAAAAGACAAATCTAAAAATAAATCCTAGCTAGATCGATTTATTGCCCCCGAAACTCCCTGCACACAAAATTTTATGAAAATCGTTGGAGCCGTTTCCGAGATTCCGATTATATATATATGTATATACAAGAATTGCTCGTTTAAAGGTATTGGATATTGTAGCAGTTTTTCATTGCCTAAAAACACGGACAAAAAGACATTTTCTAAAAATAAATCCTAGCTAGATCGATTTATTGCCCCCGAAACTCCCTGCACACAAAATTTTAAGAAAATCGTTGGAGCCGTTTCCGAGATTCCGATTATATATATATGTATATACAAGAATTGCTCGTTTAAAGGTATTGGATATTGTAGCAGTTTTTCATTGCCTAAAAACACGGACAAAAAGACATTTTCTAAAAATAAATCCTAGCTAGATCGATTTATTGCCCACGAAACTCCCTGCACACAAAATTTTAAGAAAATCGTTGGAGCCGTTTCCGAGATTCCGATTATATATATATATGTATATACAAGAATTGCTCGTTTAAAGGTATAGGATATATATATATATATATACAAGAATTGCTCGTTTAATAGTATAGGATATATATATATATATATATATATATATATATATATATATATATATATACTATAGAGCGGACATGGGGAATATTTTCATACAAAAGCTGTGACCACGCGCATGTATTACACCCTCTAGCGAAATATAGCAATTCTACACTGAATATTTATTTAGAAAACATTTTAGCTATTTCCCAGTAGGTGACACTACTAAACATAAGGTTAAAATCCGTTATAAGTACATCGTTAATCACTAAACTTTGTAAATAAATACATATATATATATATATATATAGTAAATAAACACTTTGTAAATAAATAGTGACGGTACTAGATAACAGGGGGCACTTATTACAATAATTTTTCTTTCGTCTCGAACAATCTACTAGAAATAATAAAATTTAAAGAGTATTTGGTAAATACACATTATTCTTACGATAATAAACCGAAATCACGTTCATTTTTGGCTCCATATCGTGATTTACAATACTTTAATGCACAACCAGGCATATTTTCTTAAAAAATATTTTTAAATTTATAAAATGAATGCGTCTTGACCTTTTGACGACGTCACTTAGACTAAATGACAAAAATCGGAGATATATCCTATAGGACAAAAGTTACAGACGACAATTTTGTTACTGATGTCCGGTCTATTACTACTACCTATTTAAATGTCTATGTATTTCTTAATCTAATGGTATTATGATGATAAAAAGATCCATGATTGTTGTTACTTTTCAGACGTTTTGATCATAGTTACTTTTTATTGAATAAAAAAACCTGTTGTATTTGATTTTTCTAGTTATTTATATTACTAGGTTATAATAATAATTTGATATGTTCATTGAAACGCGAAATTAATTCACGAATTTTATTAGAACACACATTTACATTCGCTTAACTTGTCCAGACAGCGAGAGAGAGTGTTGCCCACACCACCTTTGTAAAATTTCCCATTATGTTTTACCACAAAACCTATGTCCCACGTGGCCGTGGCTTCAGATAATTAGTCTAATTGACCACTAAGAGACATAGCGAAAATCACAAAGGTGTGACATATATTTAATAGCGCTTCATATTTCTAATGGTATAATGACCATAAAAAGATCTATGATTGTGGTTACTTTTCAGACGTTTTGATCATAGGTACTTTTTATTCAATAAAAAACCTAAGTCCCACGTGGCCATGACTTCAAATAATAAATCTAATTGACCACTAAGCGACATAGCGAAAATCACAAAGGTGTGACATACTAACATATTTTATAGCGCTTCATATTTCTGACTCTAATGGTATTATGATGATAAAAAGATCTATGATTGTTGTTATTTTTCAGACGTTTTGATCTTAGGTACCTTTTATTGAATAACAAAACCCAAGTCCCACGTGGTCAGATAATAAATCTAATTGACCACTAAGCGACATAGCGAAAATAACAAAGGTGTGACATAATATATTTTATAGCGCTTCATATTTCTGACTCTAATGGTATTATGATGATAAAAAGATCTATGACTGTTGTTACTTTTCAGACGTTTTGATCACAGGTACTTTTTACTAAATAAAAAAACCTAAGTCCCGCGTGGCCATGGCTTCAGATAATTAATCTAATTGACCACTAAGCGACATAGCGAAAATCACAAAGGTGTGACACCATATATTTTATAGCGCTTCATATTTCTAATGGTATAATGATCATAAAAAGATCCATCATTGTGATTACTTTTCGGAGTTTTCATATCACAATTACAGCCCTTCACATAGGTCCTCCAGCGATTCTGCCATAAGGACAGTATATACCGTCGGCAAATCGAGGGTGAGTGATGTACTCGCCATTGATATTAATACCGTATCCTTTCCAGTCCAGTTCCTTAAAAACGTCTTCCAATGCAGCGGTGAAGAGTTTCGGGGATATAACGTCACCTTGTTTTACACCTCTCTGTAGTTAGATAGGTTTCGTACTCTGGTTCTGTACTCGGACAGCCATCGTAGCCCTACTGTACAAACACTTCATCACTTCGATATACCGACAGTCAACTTGGCACCGCTAAAGAGACTGTAGCACCGCCCAAATTTTGACGGATTCAAAGGCTTTCTCATAGTCCACATACGCCAGGTAAAGTGGAAAATTTCACTCTTCTTACTTCTGTTCAATTTGCCGCAGGGTATGTGTGTGGTCTATGGCGCTAAAGCCTTTTCAGAAACCGGCTTGTTCGGGAGGCTGGAAGTCGTCGAGTCTGAAGGGATATCGGTCTGTATCGGTCTTCAAGAGAGCGTTGTCACCTTTTTAGAAGAACAAGACTACCGTACGTCTGCTCCACGCCTCGGGAGTAGTGCCTCCATGGAGGACGGAATTAAAGAGCTTCTGAAGAACTTCAAGTGCCGGTTTTCCACCCGCTTTCAGAAGTTCCGCTGTAATTTCATCCTCGTCCAGAGACTTGCCGTTTTTAAGGTGCTGGAGAGCCATTCTAATCTCGCTCAGACTGAAGTCCGGGATATCATCGGACTAGTGTCGGATAAGACATGCTCTTGGATCGTTACCCCCACTTGCGTGTGGCTTTAACGATGATGTGTACAGGTGCTCATAGAACCTTTCAATCTCGCTCAAAATATCAGGTGTTCCGAAAACGATGCTGCCACTCTCCGTCTTCAGCTTTGACAGTTGGCTCTTTCTGGCAGCCAGATCTCTGACAAAGACTTTGGAGCCCTGGTTCCGCTCAATGGCTTCTTAAATACTGCTGTATTGAAGTTGTGTAAGTCCCATAGAATACTATAATACACAATAGAATGGCTATCAACCTTATTTTGTACGAGGATCGGTGTCGCCGGGAGCACACATACAAACAATTACGTCGTATTATCACTACTACAAACCCGATTCGCTGTATTGAGAGACTAATTTACACGTTTTAGACTTTTGATTAATGTTTTTGACACATCAATATTTCTTTATTTTTGATTCTAATATTTACAAAATATAAATTGTTTCGACTTACCGTTTGTAGGGTATGTCTCCTTTATTTAAATTCCATTTCCCGCTGTTCTTTTGTACTTTTTTATTGAATAAAAAAAACCCAAGTCCCTCGTGGCCATGGTTGTTGCATTAGAACAGTCACTTCTAACATAACCTTCGTAATAAAATGTTTCTCTTTCGATCTGTATTTGCATGGATATAATTTATTACATCACACTTTATTAGCAGAGATTCGAAAGTCAAATAGAACGCCTCGTGGCCCATGCCCCCCCCCATCTCTGCAAAAAAAATCTTTACGTGAGTAAACCTACTACACCATTTATATTATTGATTATTGCAAATGTAAGTGCTGATTTACCATGTGCTCGACAGTGCAGTAAAACATCGTGAAGAAACCCTCCCTCACTCTCATTGTCCGATTGGAAGATAATCCGAGATGATCACAAATAGATCATGCATATTACCAACGGGCCAACGGCCTCGGAAAACCACTAAATGCTTTCGGCGGAGGTACGAAGGTGAAACATCTCCAGCTTTCTGACTCCGTTCGTGACTAAATATTACTTGACGGTAAAACCCAATAACTGATTTTGATCTGATTTGGGATTCAAACCTGGGGCCATATCGTGATCAGCAGTTGTGCTTACGACCACAGATCAAATGGGACAGATTAACTATGGCGTAGAAGGAACTATGTGGCAATCTATGCGCATCCCTATTTTCCGGCATAGATGTAAAGTCCACTATTATGAATGAATGAATAATGAAAGAATGATCTTGCATGCAAAGCAGATCTGTAAGCAAAAAATTTACATACGTACATAAAATAATTAATTATCATCATTTCGCAACCCTTAACAAGTCAACTGCTGAACATAGGCCTATCACAAAGGACGACACACAGCACGGTCCTGAGCCACCCGCAAAAATTTATAAAATTAATATAATCAATACATAAAATGCAAGAAATATTTTATATTTTATAGTGAAACTAAAATAACAAAGACTTTTAATTGGATCAAAATCTGTGGCCATCAGTTTTCTTGACAATGTAATATTCGTACAATAATTGTATTTCCAAAGTTAACTTGAACAAAAGCTCGGCGCAGTTCTCGTTCAAAATAGATTAACAACTTCAATTCTGTTGTGGTCTTGTCGCTTGCACGATACGTGGTTAAACGGTTAACAAGTTTAGTGGGAGAAATTTAATACCAACTAAAATAACAGTAGCTATTATTTTCACTATTGTGTTACTTAAATAATTAAGCTTGGCTTAGCTCACAGAGTACTTTTGCTTAGCTCACAGAGTACTTTTGCTTAGCTCTATCACAGCTTAAAGAACTTAAGCCCGCCACACGCTACATACGTTCTTAAGAAGCTTTGTGCTGCTCCGTCTATCTACTCATGCGACTGTAAGGTCTTAAAACTGTGGCTTTATTTTGCCTTTTGACGACAGTAC
The DNA here is from genome assembly GCA_036936625.1 of Parnassius smintheus behrii. NCBI lineage: Eukaryota > Metazoa > Arthropoda > Insecta > Lepidoptera > Papilionidae > Parnassius > Parnassius smintheus. The sequence continues at coordinate 18,884,801 of JAUPFT010000030.1, read as the reverse complement.
AATGTTTCACATTTATTCGAATTGATATAGGTAGGAATGTGACATTAAAGGTTGTTTTATTTATTTTTTTACTTTTTGAAACATAAACTATACTTTATCATATGGTGCCGCCGTTGTAGAATCTGTAACCCCGCTTAGCTCAAGTAAATTTTGACTAGGAAATTGCCAGCTAAACCTAGCTGTCTCGATCAGATGTAAGTGCAACCATACGGAAATAATTATCAAACTATAGGATCTAAGACGGTGATGAAGAGGAGCGACTAGATTGAAAAGCACAATCGCTAATCCACTTCCCCAGTGCAACCGCAAATTTTCTCTACCGCAGTCTTAATAATGGGCTGTTGATGGCGTTATAATGTTTCAATAAATTAAAATATATGTATTTTTTACAGAACGGCCTTAATGCTCTTCATCTTGCGGCAAAAGATGGTCACATATCCGTAGTAGAAGAGCTTCTTAAAAGAGGCGCGACTGTAGATGCTGCTACAAAAAAAGGTTTGCAATTTTATCTTTTTATACATAATTGTTGGTATTTTAGCGATCGTATAACCTCTGAAAGACTTGACCGATTGAGGTCATGTTCGCACAATTTTTTTTTTGAAACGGTTGTCCAAAGTCATGCTAGAATAAGATTCTGTGGAAAATCTCAAATATTGGACCCGATAGAATTGGTCGAGTTCTTTATAAATTTTATATTTATGATGTAAATAGTCTTGAGTTTATTCGGAAAAAAACTTCGCGCCACCTACTTGAAACGACTGAACAACGGCTTACGGGCCAGCTAGTATTTTTCAAAGCAATATTATGGCCATCCGTGAATTATTAAGCGTATTTTATTCGTGGCTTTCGCGAATGATGTTTAATTTATAGCTCACCAAGAGCTGCCTGATATATTAAAAAAAAAGTTGCTATCACTATTGATTGTAAACTTTTTATTCGTACAAATAAAGATTTATTAAGATGTAATTAAAGGTTAATAAAAATGTTGGACTTGCAATAGTTATAGGAATTACGACATCCGAACGCCGTTAATTATTCCTGGCTAGCGAGAGTTGAGAAACTAGAGTCTTATTATTCTTTTTATGGGAATAATTAAGAATTTTTATGGAGTGAATTATATTATTGAAAAGAAAACTAAGAATTTATACCTATGGAGTGTTTGTTATCGGAAGGTTATATCCAGGTTTTGTTTCCTTTGTTGAACAATACTTTTTTGAGAATCTACCAGGTAGCATAAATCTTAAGTGTTACCTTTCTTCCGTAATTGGACCTAAGTATATGATATTTTAAATTTTTAGTTTTAGTTTTTCTTTATTATAGTTTTTAATGTTGCATATAACCTTTAAATTTTAAATTTATTAAATATCTAGATATAATTGATTCTATTATTATAATAACGGGAAGAATAATTTATTCCTATTCAGTAGACTATCATCATTTATTTTGATTTGACCAAAGATTTGATAAATTTTATTGTAATCGATTATATGTATACAGATATTTTTATTACATAATCTCAAGCGTTAAAATTAAAAAATCATTAAGATTTAATTACGAAATATTATATGACAATATCAGTGTCAAGTCAGTAACAATATGTTGTGAGCGATAATAGCCTAATGGCCGCCGCAGACCGCCAACTCAAGGTTCGAATCCGCATTTCGACTACTGTCGTAAACCACCTAACTAACAAGCGCTTAAGCTTAACAAGAGTGGTTAAAGGGAATATTAGTACTGATATTGGCATTTGCTAGTATTTATTTTAAAAATTGACTGAATTATCATAAAAGGTTAAGCATAATATATTACCCTATGAAGGAATAACTCCCATTACAGAATGTATGTCACTATTTTTGTTATACAATATATTTGTTATTTTTGCCAGAATCCCTCCTACGTATTACATGTATCTGAAATAACGGTGCTTTATTTGAAATTCTCCGTATTCTAGGCAACACAGCTCTCCACATAGCATGCTTAGCGGGTCAGGAAGATGTGGCTCGAGCGCTTCTTGGCGCGGGAGCGAAGGCCGACGCGCAGTCCGCGGCTGGTTTCACCCCTCTGTATATGGCGGCGCAGGAGAATCACGCAGGTTGTGTCAAAATGCTGCTGGCAGCTGGCGCCAGCCAAACCCTCGCAACAGAGGTAAGTTCACTTCAAAGAACATGTTTTGGTAGATGGACTTAATACTCCCCACATTTTAATGTAATTTTATTAATACAACGTATTTATAAATCACAATTAATTGTGAAAGCCTGGTAATTCATTGCCAAAGCCCTCGGCTTAAATTTCTTGGTAAGCGAGGGCTACCCGGCATAAAAATGAGATTGTTGATTGCAATTTTGAGGGCTGTTTTAATGTCAGCGGTGAAAGAAAACATAGGAATCCTACATAGCTGACGAGTAAAATATTTTGAGGACGTGTGAAGTCCGTCTCCATAACTCTCTAAGAAATGTGGGAGACCTGTGCCCAGCTGTCGAACGAATAAAGACTGGTGACGGTATAATAGCATCACCTCATCTCGTTATGTGTGTGTCGTAGGAAACAACCGGATGAAAACCTTTTTGTTTCCAACAGATAACATTATTATATACGGTTGAATTTCAAGCATAATAATAGGTACAATTACCTCGCCCATGATGCGTGCCGTGGTTTCGCGTAGTTAAGACGACATTTAATGATTTCTTATATTTACGCGGACACTACACATTGACTAAAACTACTTTTACGGATTTTATCGCATTTAATTTATATGATTTTTAATTCCCGACGTTTCGGGTGCTTTCCAGTACCCACGACAATGTGGGAATTCAACCGTCAGTCACCTCAGTCCCTATTTAGTTTTTAATGCTAGAATAAATATATTGTAACAAATTTTACTATATAATTTTAGTTTTGTGGGTTGTCTAAATAAAATATATACTCCAAAATTTATATATATTATTGTACCTAGTTTTATCAAAGAACAATAAGCGTGCCAGTTACTAACGGGTCTGTAGTATTTATTATTTTATTTGACTGACTTATTTGCATAGTCTCTGGTCAGAAGAACCTCGTTTTGAAACGATGGTAAATTAAAAAATGATATTAGGAAAACGAAGTTTTAATTTTTTACGTCGAACAAAATAAAGATATTTAATTTCATGTTTCATTTTAAATCATAACTATATATTTTTCGTTATTCTGTAGTATAGGTTTGGGAGGATATGCACAGGTAGCATATAAAAAAATTCATGTTTCACCGTTTTCTACAGATGGGTCTAAAATTAATAAGCTGCTAAATTAACACTGCTAAATTTCTGAGATTGCTGTTAAATTTAGCAGTCACAACTCACAACAAAACAATAATGGTCTTGCTGGCTGGACATGAACAGCGTTTTCCGTTTCACCATACTCGGTGGTTCCGAGCATAATGGTGTTTCTTTGTTGGAAATAAGTAGTGATTACAACATGGATTTTATCAAAATATAAGCGAATAGTACGTTACGCTTTATAATAATTTAGGGCATTCTTTTGTCATTCTTTGAAATGGAGTAGTTTTGTTGGAAAACTTAACATTTAATAAAAAGTAAAGACCTATTTCTGAGAACTAAATATCATAAAGTAAACTTGAGGAGCTAAGCTAAGCTTAGCTAAGCTTTTAAGTTCTTTAAATTCGGTTCTTACCCTTTTGAGTGAACTAAGGAATATCACAGATTAACAGTTACACATCAAACGTCGGCAATATAAAATAAATATACTCGATAAAATCCGTAAAAACTAGTTTTATATGACTGGTGTTTTTCTTTAAATTTAACAGAGAGCGCCCTTAAGGTAAAGGCTATTAATTAAATATATAATGTTTCAAATCGATCCGGTTTTGTATTATATGTTTTTTTTATCTTCAAAAAAGAAGGTTCACTTCTTTTTTGAAGGTGGCTATTATATTTTAATAAATTTTTATTTACGATGAAAAATAACAGAAACAGAAACTTTTTTATTCAATGTAGATTATAAACAATACTTATTGAAAGTCAATTTTTTCATTTACCACTGGTTCGCAAAAAAAACCTCTGTCCTGGGAATAACCAACAAGAAACCCAATGGGGATACATCGCCCCTAGAATGAATTACTTACTCGGTGGAGTCGAGTAACTGTTACTACTAGCTTGTGTCTGTTCCTAGTATTTACAGAATGAATATCACTTATTTTTGCAAAACTACGTTTGTACTTGTGTACGTACATTACATGTTCATAAATGTATTGAGAGGCCAGAGTTAATATATTAATTTCCTTAAATTTTTGTCTCAGTGACTCTTTTGGTTTTAAATTATATATTGATCTAATGGCCCTCTTCTGTAAAATAAAATAAAATAATTAAAACACCTACAAGGACATCCCTAGCATCATCAATAAAAGCTTTAACATTCTTTACAGGATGGATTCACTCCCTTGGCCGTAGCGATGCAGCAAGGCCACGACCGTGTTGTCGCAGAGCTCCTGGAGTCCGACACACGAGGCAAGGTGCGTTTGCCTGCACTACACATCGCTGCAAAGAAGAACGACGTCAAAGCGGCTATGCTTTTGCTCGAGGTACTTTAATGATCTAAACCACTTAAATCGGAATTTTTATGTACCTATATTCTTACTTTACGATTAAAATCTGATTAAAAATCAACCTCAACATTTAATTTTCGTATTATTTGTTCTAATTTGCTTTTAGCCTTACTATGCTTCACATCTTTTAACATATTGGAGTTTGAGTTTGAATCGAGATTGTCTCTTAATACTGGCCTAGTTTACTTTACATTGCATTATTTTGCTAAGCGCAGAATAAATCTGGCAACCGGTTTTAACAAAAATAAATGGTTTAAAAGTGATATCTTATATTCGATGTAAAGATTTGGCGTTAGGCTCGGATAGTGTCGGACAAGAATCCGCAATATCGACGGAATTTGAAAATCATTGCCCTTCGGCTTCAAATGATCTGAATGTGTCGGATCTGAGGGGTTCGATATGCATCTTATTTTAAAAGGGTTATATATATATATATATATATATATATATATATATATATATATATATATATATATATATATATATATATATATATGCAATTACCCAGACAAGATTATATATATCCGGTTTTAACAAAAATAAATGGTTTAAAAGTGATATCTTATATTCGATGTAAAGATTTGGCGTTAGGCTCGGATAGTGTCGGACAAGAATCCGCAATATCGACGGAATTTGAAAATCATTGCCCTTCGGCTTCAAATGATCTGAATGTGTCGGATCTGAGGGGTTCGATATGCATCTTATTTTAAAAGGGTTATATATATATATATATATGCAATTACCCAGACAAGATTAACCTTAAATATCTCTCTCATTAATAATTTTTTTTCTAGCATTATCATCACAGGATTTTAAGTGACAAATTTATACATCGCCTAATGTAAATTTAACAAGAAACAAACGGTCCATGAGCATATTTTATTTTATTGTCTTGCAGAGTTCGATTCGCTTGTTCGCTTTAACTTACAAACCAAATCATTGCCTCTACTGTATGGACTAAATAAAAACGGCCTTTAATATTTTTTCATAATTTAATCGGAAATTTGATGATTACTTCATCATTATCATCATCATCATCACAGTAAGTCTGCGGCAGTCCACTCTTGGACATAAGAAGGCAATAACTTACTTAAACTTTATTACGATTTACCACCTAGAGTTAAATTGTAGTCAAGCACTAGAACATTCTTAAAAGTAAACGTTATCCATATCAGTGAGCATTATAGCTCACTGTTAATAAACATTTGAAATTACAGAACGAACACAACCCGGACGCTTGCTCCAAGTCAGGATTCACTCCACTACACATAGCGGCACACTACGGCAATGTGGGCGTTGCTAAGGCGCTTTTGTCTGCTGGCGCGGACTCCGGGAGAGCGGCGAAACACAATATTACCCCTTTACATGTGGCCAGTAAGTGGGGACAGCTGGCCATGGTCGATTTGCTCGTTGAAAATGGTGGGTTTCACTTTCAATTATTGTGTTAGCACTAACTCAAGGTTTTATATCGTGTCATGAATATAAGTGACAAACTAATATAATATAACAGAAGAAGAAGAGGGCCATTAGAGCAATATATAATTTAAAACCAAAAGAGTCACTGAGACAAAAATTTAAGGAAATTAATGTATTAACTCTGGCCTCTCAATACATTTATGAAAATGTAATGTTTACGTACATTACATTTTCATAAATGAGAACAAGAGAAACAAGAATAAACGTAGTTTTGCAAAAATAAGTGATATTCATTCCGTAAATACTAGGGGAACAGACACAAGCTAGTAGTACCAGTTACTCGACTCCACCGAGTCAGTAATTCATTCTTGGGGCGATGTATACGCTTTTACAACAAAATCCTAGAAAATATACAAAATTTGTTATACACAAAGTTCTAAAATGTTATTATGAGGGTGGCACTGAAAATTTCGGGAATCAAGGAAGTGACACAACATTACTATTTAAAAATGTATTTACTGCTTTTCGAAGCATTCTCCGCGAAATTTGACACATTACGATGGAACTAATCATTGAAGCAAATATTCCATTCGGAAGTTGGGGTCTCCAAAATGGCCGTTTTGTAGGCGTCCACAGCTCTTTCAGGTGATAAAAATCTCTGGTGCACGCAATTTATTCTTTATTTTAGGGAAAGTATAGAAATCATTAGGGCTTAGGTCGGGGCTGTACGGCGGATGGTCTAATAATTCTATGTTTTCTTGCTCTAAAAACTCTTTTGTTCTGTGTGCGGGGTGAGAACTCGCATTGTCGTGATGGAGGATGATGCGGCGGTTGCAGTTCTCTTTACGGAGTTCAGAAACGACCTGTGGCAAACAAATGCTAGCATACCATTCTGCACTAATCGTTCTTTGTCCCTCAAGAGGAATAGTCGTAACATGGCCGGTTTTGGAGACAAACGTAGCCACCATTTTTTTTGCAACACCCCGTGAATGAACAATTTTTGTTGGCTTTAACTCATTTTCGAACACCCAAACTCGTGACTGGTTTTTTGTTTCGGGTTCGTACGCGTATATCCAGGATTACTGCTACAATGATACAATGTTGTATACAGCATTTGAGGATCCTGCGTGGAATCTTTCGAGAGGTCTGACGCACCAAGTAACGCAAGCCGCTTTTTGCTCTTCACAGAGCGAATGCGGTATCCATCGGGAAAACAACTTTTTTACACCTAATTGTTCATGCAAGATTATTTGTATTTGACTCATGCCAATGTCTAAAGTTGCCTGAATTTCGCGGTATGTCACATGTCGATCTTCCTCAATCAGCTTACGCACAGCATCAACGTTTTCTTGGGTGACTGCAGTTTTTGGACGACCTTGACGGGAATCATCACTGAGCTTGACACGTCCACGTTGAAATTCAGCAAACCAGCGATAAATTGTGGTTTTGGATGGGGCTTCATCACCAAATGCAGAAATCATCCGGTCAACACACTGTTTTTGTGTTACACCTCTTCGAAAGTCATAGCAAATCATCGCTCTTGAATTTTCTCCAGTCAATTCCATTGTCTCAACGTTAGTCTTTGAGACAATGGAATTGACTGGAGAAAATGTATTGAATGGAGAAAAACAAGGTTGACAAAACCTTATGACAAGACCGAGAATCTTTTTTCTAATAAATAAATGGTATTCGATTTTTAAAACGAAGGAGTTTTCAATTCAAAAGATTTTAATATGACAGGAACAGTGGAAATATTCCATTCCCGATACTTTTAGTGCAGCCTAAGTAAACTAAGTTTGTATAAAAAGGGTTATTATAATATTAAGGAATTTATGGATGATAATAATCCCTGGGAAGGGTGATTGCTACCAAGCTATTTCTAATTTGTTTTGTGATATTTATTGTAAACATGATTGTAAACTATTATTGAAAAAATAGGGTCCCGCTGGGTTTGTTGCTGGTTCTTCCCAGGGCAGAGGATTTTTTGGGAACCAGTGGTAAATGAAAAAAGTGACTTTCAATAAGTATTGTTATAATCTACATTGAATAAAAAAGTTTTTGTTTCTGTTTCTGTTTCTATAAGCACTTCGGTATGACTGTATAAAAATGTACCGATTTAAAACAATACAATGTAGTGTTGTGTTCGAAGACTATCGCTAGAGCTGAAGAGAGACTGAACTAGTCTAACATAGCAGAAAGGTGGAACATTAAGGTCATCCGTAACGTCATGTATAGGACCGGTATTGTTAATAACAATTGGTATGCCGTATAGTTTGTATAAGAAAAACTATTTAGAAATACATTTTGGGATATTGGGCTTCTCTGCATAGTAATCTAACCTAGCTAGATATTTTTTTATAAAAGACTAAAGTGACAAACGAACTTAGTCTACCTGATTGTAAGTGGCTACTGTAGACCATGGATATCTGCAACCAAATTTATACAAAGAAGAGCCTGACTGTGGACCAGACTACTCTCGTTTCTGAGAGGGTCAGTGCCTGTTGGTGGACTCAGCAAGTCTTTGAAATATTTTTATTCCTCAGAGATTCTGAGTTCCTAACAAAGCTTTCTAGCACCGCCGAGCTCGTGGTAAATCAAACCCTAAAGGTAACCTGGCTTGCTCATGTACTGTGAAATTTACGGTGAGCGATTACCCCATAATTACCACGAAAAAAATGTTATATAGATTAATTTTAAGTTGATATACAACACTCTTGAAGTTGCAACGCAATGCGAAACGAAATGTCGGTTTGACATCCCTATTCTTAGCCTGCGCGCATTGTATTCTGAAAAACTCTTGTTATTTTTTTTTGTTATTTTAGGTGTTAATTTCGCGTAAGCAAACCTCTATAATATTTATCTCGTTTCTGTCTGTTTTAGGTGCTAACATCGCGGCCGTGACTCGGGACGGCCTGACGCCGCTCCACTGCGCCGCGCGCTCTGGTCACAGCAACGTCGTATCACGTTTGTTGCAACATGGCGCGCCCATCACTAGTAAAACTAAGGTAATTTATTACCACACATGGCTGAAATGACCAGAGAGAAGATAATCTATCATCCATTTTTGTCCCGTGGGAGACATTTAGTGGGAAAACCCGTATTGCTTCCGAAACATGGTGGTATAAACCACTACAGTTTATACGTGGTCACAATATTTCCTACAGGTTAAACGCTATATAATTGCCGACATAAGTCGTGAGCACACTTTTTATTGGTCGATACGACGTCGACCACGCTGACGTTCAACGTGATTGGTTCATCAGTCGATTCTCGTCATCTATTGGTTTCGAACGTATCATTCGGCTTCCGTACATTTCAGAGCAATAATTTTAATGATAACTTTTTTATTAGTTTATTTTCGTTAATTGTTTTTGTTACCTCGAGTGTTCAGATTTTGGTCTAAATATGCAGAGAAGGAAGAATTCGGTGTTAAATAGACAATCCCGACAAATGGTCTATTCAGTGTTTAGTTACATGAAAAAATTAGGTACTGCGAAAAACATCATAGGCGTATGTAAGACTACTGAGGCTTCTAATGTCTCAGTAGCTACTGTACGGCGCACCGCAACACCAGATTTTATGGAAGGCATATCACCTCTTCCTTCTTCTTAATAATGTAATCAATTCTAACCACCAGGTATACATTAAATACTTTATAGTAGATAATAAAATAACGGGCACGAATATCTGCAACATTACTGTATCAAAGTAAAAGTTGATATGTTCGAGTAAACATTTTCATAAAAGTCGGCAATAATATTTAATTACGAATTGAAATAATAAAGGTACACAATAATTTTGCCCGACAGTGTACGTACTGGTGGTAGACCACAGTTTATCTGTGCTCACGACTCGTGTTCATTGTAATCAAAAATATTCGTTAAAAGCTATTGTTTCTGAGTATTTAAATGCATTTTTTTAAGTTGTAAATAATAGTAGAACAATATTTTTACACAGAACGGTCTCACACCTCTCCATATGTCCGTGCAAGGCGAACACGTGGAGACGGCTAAAGTACTTCTCTCAGAAGGCGCGCCAATCGATGACGTCACCGTCGACTACTTGACAGCTCTACACGTAGCCGCACATTGCGGACATGTCAAAGTAAGATAACACTTATTTTTACAACCTATTTCATTTAGCCTTTACTTTGAAAATTATTCGTGTTTAACGTGATTTAATGTTTTTTTAGGTAGCGAAATTATTGCTGGACAGAAATGCGGACGCGAATGCTCGTGCTCTAAATGGATTCACGCCATTGCATATTGCGTGCAAGAAAAATAGACTCAAAGTGGTGGAACTGCTGTTGAAGTACGGTGCGAGTAAGTAATTACTTGCCCTTTTTGTTTGAGTAATTTTGTTATTTATTTAATTAAATAACTAAGATTCTAATGTTCCTTTGTTTTTTGACCCGCGAAACCTCATTGCGTTAAAAATATGATTTAATATACGAACAAACCAAATTTTATATCGTACGACGTATCGTAGGGCGTAGTACTGGTCAAGGAAACATCACGGCGTGGGGGGTTAGTATAATGAATGGGAATGGCTTTAAAGTGACGTAGGAATAATTTTAATTGATTCTTATAGATTTCTATATTTAATTGATTCTTATAGATTTCTATGACTGCCTGATGAGGTCATGGGTTCGAATCCCGGGTCGAGTTTTTCCGTCAAAAAATTCTCAGTAGTTGCCCGGAGCCAGGAAGTTGGCGGTGTCTCATCCCCGTGCCTCGGAAAGCACGTAAAGGTTCCTGCGCCTGATCTCTCTCCGGTCGTGTCGGTTTACTGTCCTATCGGATTATGAGAGTAAGAGAATAGAGAGTGCACCTGTGCTTGCGCATACACTTGGGCACTATAATCCTGCGCCGATGGCTAGCCTCCGTTGAGGCTGGCCGCCGTGGCCGGAATTCGGTCTGGAGGACATTATAGATTTCTGTAGCATTAATGATAGTAGAAAGTAATCGCGGCTAATCCGCCTGTTTTGCGTAGGCAAATCGGCGACAACGGAGTCCGGTCTGACGCCACTGCACGTGGCTGCGTTCATGGGCTGCATGAACATCGCGCTGGTGCTGGTGGGCGCGGGCGCGGACGCGGACGCGGCCACCGCGCGCGGCGAGACTCCGCTGCACCTCGCCGCGCGCGCGCACCAGACGGACCTCGTGCGCGTGCTGCTGCGCAACAACGCCAAGGTACTACTCGTGCAGTGTTACCAGATAACAAAAATTTTTATCATTATATATATTCTTATAGCCGTGCCGTGGTAACTCAGATGGTTAGCGCTCGCTGTAAATTTCACAATACGCGAGCAAACCGGGTTCGATTCGCGTCGGCACCAATGAAATCGTTAATTGCAATTTTATGTGCTGATTTACCACGTGCTCGACGGTGAAGGAAAACATCGTGAGGAAACCTGCATGTCTGAGAAAAAAGAAAAAATATTTCGAAGAGATGTGAAAGTTCGCCAACACGCATTGGGGCAGCGCGGTGCCCAGCAGTGGGACGTATATAGGCTGTAACTTTAATTTACTTTTTATATATTCTTGAAAGTCATCAGATTGCAAAATATAAGCTTTTTCAATAAAAAAAATTCAGTATGATTATGCAAAACCCTATATTTCCTTTTTTTATTAGATTAATGAATTTCAAGTATGGGTGAAAACGAGCGCCGCGTTCTTCATTTCCCGCCCTGACAGTTATCTACCAAGTACTGGCTCCCTTATTTATGGCACACCTCGTTGAGTTCGGAAAGCAACGCGGCAGGCATGACCCTTGATAAGACGTTTAACACAGAAACACAAACCGCTCTTTTTCATAAGAAAGTGGTTGACGACTGAGATTACGGGACCCGTGGTTGGTCCCGGTCTAGACGTCGGATGTGAAGCAAAACAATTACAAGTAGCTATTTCATTCATTTTAGAAAGCTTTTAAAAGACAAAACATATAATTAATCAATATGTTATTATTTGAATATTCTCGGTTTAGGTTCTCGCCATACTTCTCTAACATTTATACCTGTCCTGTTCATACATACACATCTTTTCACTCTAGCATTAAACTGTCTCTGTCTAACAGATTTGAATGTCTTATCTTTAATTAAATCATAATGTAAACAAACACAGTGCTTAAAACCAATAAAATGTTTTTAATTATCTAATAATATTGTATTACGTAGCTGGTTACTATGTATGCATGACTCTACATTAACGTTCCTTAATCTTTTCTACTCAGAAATTAGCATTTAATAAGATTAATTATTTTCGACAATATACAAGAAACATGGAAAGATTTAATGAGGTGATTTATCTCGCGTGGCCAACAATGGGAAAATCATCTTATGGGTATAGGCCCACTACAGTGGCCATAGAATACTATAATACATACTTAATAGAACGGGGGAGTGGGCGGAGCCCGTGTAGCCACTAAAATGTCACTAACATGTCAATTCACACATACTAATAACTGTCAACACGAGATGTTTGACGTTACAATCGTTTTCAAATTTCGCATGCAAATTATTTAGAAAATGCCAAATTGCACACTATTAACAAATAAATATGTATTTAAATTTAAACGATTTTTTTATTGATGATCTGGAACATTAATCAAAAGTCTAAAATGTGTAAATTTGCTCAGTCTTTCAACATAGCTAATCGAGTTAGTAGTTAATATGACGTAATTGCTTGTGTGTGTGCTCCAAGCGACGCCGACCCTCTTACAAAATAAGATTGACAGCCATTCTATTGTGTATTATAGTATTCTATGACAGCGGCTCATACTAAAAACGTAATTGGCACGACAAACATGGCAGTCATTACCACGCCCATTAGAACTTATTTACAACCTATACCCACTCTTATTTATCCTTTACTAAGGCAAATATGCGGTAAATGTGTGGTAACTTTGGCAAATATGAGGTCATCTGTGGGGAGGCCTATGTTCAGCAGTAAATTATCGATAGGCTGACTACTAAAGATTAATGATGAAGATCAAGATACACTTGCAAACGACATCTTAAAGAATCATGTCCAGTTTTAGTTTAAAGCGTCTAGTGATATAAAATATCTTATAAAATTGCATATTTTTTCTTATTTCGTATCGCATAATTGAATTTTCAAATAAAGCCATTACTTAATAGCACTTTTCCCTGGCCTCTAAACGAAAAGATGATAAGTTATTATTTTATTATAAACAATAATTGTTTTTATACAACAGTAGTTGTAGGTAGACGCGGCCTGTTAAAAAAATCAAGTGACAGGTCAGTCAATGTATGGAAAGTGGGCATGATTCTTTAGGAGTTAACGTGTATTCAGCTATTTTCGTAAATATTAGCATACAGTCCGCCTAATGTTACTTACATCTACTACATCTGTCATCGACTACAAATTAAAATGGACTAGAATGCCTCGTTACCAGCTAGATGAGTACTTATTGATTTTGAAAACATTCGGGATGCATGTTGTCATAAAAGAGAAAAGTTCGGACGATAGCGCCACCGATGTTTCGGGGTATTATATGACAAATCATTAATATTTCACTTTTATTACTATTTTTAATAATTATAAACACATATATGTTTAATGATTTCTTATATTTACGCGAACACTACAAATTGATTAACGTAGATGCTTCACATCCGGGAAGTATCACATTCCGGGAAGTCTGCAGTTTGTGATCATATCCTAGACGGCCCCATCCATTACATCAGATTTGATAGAACGCAAATCCTCGCGAAAGAGCACCGATTCCTACCAAGGACGATACGTGAAGCTATTGAAATTAAAAAACATCGTAATTTCAATAGAGAAGGAGGCTGGGTACTACCACCTGCTTGGGACCCTATAATCAATAAAATTAAAACTAAACCCAAGCATACTACTGCAAGACCTCAAGACGTAGTTCATTTTGCATAGATCGGATCGTAAACAATAATTAAAAAAGCTGAAGGCACTCCGGGTTTAACAATGACATCGGGACGTCAGTCACCTCAGTCCCCCGTGACCATGGGTGCTGGAAAGCGCCCGAAACGTTAAGAATTAAAAATAAAAATAATTAAAATTAAATGCGATAAAATCCGTAAAAGTGGTTTTAATCAACATATATGTTTTTATCAGAAAATCCCTCTAAAAGAAGGAGCAGAAAATATGTATCAATGATGCTTTAATTATTTTAGGTTGAAGCGCGAGCTCGCGAAGAACAAACCCCTCTTCACGTAGCCTCTCGGCTCGGCCACGCCGACATCGCTGCGTTGCTGCTGCAACACGGAGCCGATGTCGCGGCTGCCACTAAAGACCACTACACGCCATTACACATAGCTGCTAAAGAGGGTAAAATCAAAATCAACACTTATTTATGAAAATGAGAAAAAGTAGCAAAAAAAGCTTTAATAACTCTATTCTTAGTCTATTATTACAAATATTATGGTCCTTCGAGCCGAGTATAGTTTACCATAGCGCTTACTTTATCATAATATATATAGCTAAGTTATGTAATAAAAGGGTGTAGTAAGATCTATATTATATTGACTGCCTCATTGGTCTGGTGGTTGTAGTACTGCTGATCATTAGGTCGTGGGTTCGAATCCCGGGTCGGGCCAAAAAATTAATTATTGAGTTTTTCCGTCAAGAAGAGTTTTTTCGTCAAGAAATTCTCAGTAGCTGCCCGGAGTCAGGAAGTTGGTAGTGTCTCACCCCCGTGCCTCGGGAAGCACGTAAAGCCATTGATCCTGCGCCTGATCTCTCTCCGGTCTTGTCGGTTTACCGTCCCATCGGATTATGAGAGTGAGGGAATAGAGAGTGCATCTGTGCTTGCGCATACACTTGGGCATTATAATCCTGTCCTGCGCCGATGGCTAGCCTCCGCTGAGGCAGGCCGCCGTGGCTGAAATTCGGTCTGGAGGACATTATTATTAAGATCTATATTATAATAGCTTGTATTATCAACAGGCAAAGAAGAAGTAGCTGGCATCCTCCTTGACCATAATGCACCCATTGAAGCAGAAACCCGCAAAGGATTCACGCCATTACATCTAGCGGCAAAGTATGGTGATATTGGCGTCGCGCGATTACTTCTAGCTAGAGGGGCACAGCCTGACGCACCAGGGAAAAGTCACATTACTCCATTGCACATGGCCACATATTACGGACATCCAGATATTGCGTTATTGTTGCTTGATAAAGGTGCGTGTTTGCTTTTTTATAGTTTTTGTTATTTACTTGCTACAATTAAATTAATACTTTTTGTTTTTTTTATTACTATCAATATTTCTGAAAGTTCTGACGTTAAGTTTACAATCACCCTTCGCACATTATTTGAAATCATTGAGTGTACTACAAATCAGTGATATTTTTCAATTGTATTATTAAATAATAATGATTGCCCTTTTTTCCTTGTAATTATTTCCGTACTTTTTCCACATATAGGAGCATCTCCCCATTCCCTGGCGAAGAATGGTCACTCAGCTTTGCACATTGCTTGCCGGCATAATCACCCTGATATAGCATTTGCTTTACTCGAACATGGTAAATATACTTTTATTATTATAACACAATAAAGGTTAGAAAACCTCCTTGACTTTTTATAGATATTCGAAATTAATCAATCTTACAATATTCAGACTTGGTTTTCAAAATTTTTCAAAAGTGTTAATTATTAATGTGTATTATGTAACAAGAATTACGTATATTTCATCCCGCAGACACCGTATGTACGTACACAAGTTACCATAAAAATGATGTCCTTTTCGATCAACAGGGAAGTAATAAACCTTATACAACATGTAACGTAATTAACGCACACCCTCAGACACCCCAATTAGTATATTATGTTATAATCATAATACATACACAAAATTTTTAGTTAAACATTTTTATGCACTGTTTATTTATCAAATTAGTTATACTGATTCTGGAAGAATTTTGTGGTCACAGTACAAATCCACAAACGCAAAGACTTTAAAGTGCTTGAAATAAAGTTCATTTTTATTTATTTTTATTGAATGACAGAATTAGTAATAATACAAATAAAACTGCACTCTTAAAAGTCTTATTGCCTTAAGTTACGGTCCATTTCAATTTGTTTTGATTGTACAGATTTAGTGTGACTGTAATTTACCTACGTAGTTTTAATTATTTTTGGGATAAAAAAATTACCTATAGTAAAAATGATAGGAATCGATTCAGTAAACGATTCTGAACAAACTACTTTCTCAAAGTGTGTTAATTATGTTACGTGTTGTATACACATTCCACCTTATTGTAAGCGGGAACTGTGATCCATAAACATCTCCGTCTATCCACGAGTAAGAATCAATATGCAATATAAGTAGTCAGATAAAATGCCTAGTTCATTACCAAAAAAAGTATCTAAGAATCTCGTTGCATACGGAGCAGTACCATCGTCATCATTATTAAAGCCCTTAACAAGTCCACTCCTGTAAATGGCGGGAGGCAAAGGAAAGCCACAAAGCGCGGTCCTGAGCCTGTATCCATCGACTTCCTACACATCTTAATAGGTCTTCACTCCATCTGGTAGCCCTACATTTCAATTACCGGTACGAGGCCGTCACTCGAGAAACTAGCGGGAAGAAAGGTTTTTCGAGATATACTATCTATATAGATCTACTAATCTGGATTTACAAATTCTTATAAGTTGTTATGTTTCAAATTAAAATCTTCAGCAGACATTAAATTAATTATCTGAAAATCTAGCCTAATATTTTCCCAATCATTGTTATTCACAATAGTTCCAAACGAAACATTTTCTTTGCAGACGCAGATCCGGGTGTAAAATCAAAGGCAGGGTTTACTCCTCTACATATGGCGGCACAGGAAGGACATGAAGATTGTGTTGAAATGCTCATAGAAAGAGGAGCTGATGTCAATGTTCCTGCTAATAACGGTAAGTTCTGCATAATTTGCTCCCTTATTAGACATATATTAAAAACATGTTTTTATTAGATAAAGATGACAAACGAGCACACAGTCCAGCTATCACACAGAACATCTATCCTCGATTACGAATCCAAATGCAGATGCGTATAGGTGGAATTCCTCGTTTCCAGTAAAAAGGGTCTCCGGTTCTCTACACTCACCATACGAAACACAGCAGCATTAAGCTACTATTTCACGCTACTATTCTGTGAGAGCGTGGTCCTTCCCCGGTCGAGCCGACCCATTCGTGCTACAACTATACTACTAATATAACTGCAGCATGGCTCTACCACCTGATGGTAAGTGGATGCTGTGGCCCATAGACATCTACATTTCTGATGAGATGATGAAACAAAATGCAAATGCGTTGTCACCCGTGAGGACTAAGGTGTAATGCAAACAGTAGCTTAAAGCTGATATTTTACGCCCGTGTTCTTTCCCGGTCGAGCCGACCTATTCGTGCTACAACTATACTACTAATATAGCTAATAAAGGGTCTTGTTTTATTTGAATACATATAAGTTAATTATTATGCACCTGACAGTGGACTGCTGTGGCTCATCAAACAAGAAATCCTATACTATTAAACGAGCAATTCTTGTATATATATAATCGGGATCTCGGAAACGGCTCCAACGATTTTCATAAAATTTAGTGTCCAGGGAGTTTCGGGGATAATAAATCGATCTAGCTAGGATTTATTTTTAGAAAATGTCTTTTTGTCCGTGTTTTTAGGCAATGAATAACTGCTACAATATCGTTAGAATAAGAAGGTAAATTTTGACGGATTGTTAGTGATTGTAAATAGCTTAATTGGTATAATGGTCGGTCACAGAATCTTAAAACCCCGGCTCGAGCCCAGACCGACCGACCAACCTTTTTTTAATTTTTTTTTCATGTTCCTTTCTTTTTTGAGAAAATCTATTTTTTGAGCCCTTTTTTAGTATTTTTTAAAACACGAAAATTTAAATTAAACTAATTGCACTCATGATTTTTTATTCAAAAACCAGTTCAGTTTTTTCTATTATGTCGCTAAGATCAAAAAATATTATTCTTATTTCATTAGTATGTAATTTGTATCTAAATATAATTTCCATAACACACGAATTAAAAAAAACCGAGCGAAAAATACCGAGCAAAGCTCGGTTAACCGGGTACTAATTATCTAAAGGGACAAAGCGAATTGATTATAATATTTTCCTGATTTGAATCTTCAACCGCCAATCAGCTGCTAGACATAGACTGTCCAGTTGTAGAGAGGTTTTACTATAATCAACACCCTTGGCATACGTATTGGTGATCGAAGTACAAGACGTCTCGCATATTTGATGCTGCTTAGTGTTTTTAATTATATGAATAATATAAAACTACAAACAAACGGGACAATCGACGCTAAGTCCTTGAATAAATTTAGCCTGAAGAAGTGATGACATCAGAAATATTCTCGAGAGAACAACAATATTCTGTGACTATAAAGCGATTTTTCTTCTGAATTGGTCGCGAACGTATTGCTTGGCATGCGGACTTGACTTCCGACCACACAGTAAAACACAGTCATTTCACATTTCCCAGCATAACTTAATGATATATTACGATATTTTTCATTTACGATGAAAATCGTTCTTGCCTACAAAATTTCAAAATAAAAATTCAAAATAAAAGATCTACAACGCATGAGAATGTCAAGACGTTTTTTTTGCAACTTTGTAATCCTCACGCTCCCTCACGTTACACTCAAGTCTTTTCTAAATGCACTCTTTTAACTAGTAATTAGCCCACCTCTTAATCTAAAATCTAAATCCCAAAAATATCCTCGTGGGCTCCTCTTCTATTATAAATTTGTATAAACAATTCAGAAAATAAGTCATTAAAAATACGTTTTTACTACATACATATTTTCTCGTCCTCTTGCCGTAATAACTGTTAAAACTCTATGGTAATTTCCGGTATTTATAGTTAAATATACGCGATAAAATCTGTAAAAACTAGTATTATTTCAATCTATGTTCAACGTTTGTATTTCGAGAAGTAATTCTAATATTTTTGCTAAATGCTTGAACTATTTTAAACTCTAGAAATTTAAATTAATCTATTGCAATTAAGTACTTAAGTTTTACATCTAAAATTTTTATATAAATTATTATAATTTTCGTCTGTTATGTTTTTCCTTTGTTTTTTATCAATATTTTTTTATTGACCTTGCTTGTAGCTTAAGAATTTTATCAGTATATGTTTAAAAAGTACTGCCATATGCAATTAGTCCGTAAGTCAGAGCTGAATCGGCTAATGCATAAAACATATATACTTAATACTTATATACTTACTTAGTTTTATTCGATGGTAAGTGGATATTTTACAGTTTTTTGCATGGTAGAGTGATGTTACTGCTATGTTATGACTGTAGCATTAATGGGTCGGCCTTACCGCGGTATGACCACTCTTACAGAATACTAGAGTAAAATAACAGCCTAATTCTGTTGTGTTTCGTAAGGTAAATGTTAAGAACCGGAGACCCTTTTAACTGGTTTCGAGGCATTATATCATAGTCCTCAGGAGTGAGGACGCATTTACATTTAGACTTCTAAATAAGGATAGTGGGAATTCAGGCTACAGCATCCACTTACCATTAGGTGGACTAGGCTGCTCTTTAGTCCATCTTATTCTATAAAAGAAAAACACCTTCTGTGAAGTTTTATCAAAGACTTCTATGTATACTGGTAGACGGGCTCTGCGGCCTTAACATATTGTGCGTTAAGTTACTGTCAATTCTCCGTAGCTCTTTTGGTGCACTGCAAGCGGACGAGAAACTTAGTTCTGTATTTTGTAAACTGCGAATATTGTTTTCGACTATTTGACACAAATTTTGTTTAATGTTACTAAAAAAACGCTGACATTATTTATGTGCAAGTACGCACGTAAATAGTCAACGTGATTTGAAGTTTATTTTAGATAAGTACGTAACTTTACTTTTGAATTTGTCTGAAAACATAAACTGTATTAATTTTATGAAAATACAACTGCGTGGAATATTTACCGTACCAGCTACCCACCGCGCCGTGTGATCTACAGCCGTTATACAAATTTTGTTTTTAACTATCGGTCTAGTAGTATTCAAAGAAGTGTTTGAAGTAAAATATATTGTACGCAGGTTTGACCCCGGTGCACCTGGCGGCGGCGGAGGGACGCACGTCAGTGCTGCGGGCGCTGCTGGCGGCGGGCGGGCGCTGCGGCGCGCGCACTCGCGACGGCTACACGCCGCTGCACGCCGCCGCGCACCACGCACACCTGGCGGCCGCGCGTGCTCTGCTTGATGCCGGCGCCGACGTTACCGCGCGCGCCGCGCATGGGTACGTACATACGCACATGCAACGTGCTTGTACACGCATAGATACGTACGCAAACGTACGTGAAGTCTAAGGTATTGGTCACACTGGAGCGACTGCGGGGAGCCGAGGCTGAAGGAGTGAAGACGCTGCGCCTTGACACTGTAGTATGCCACGTTGAGGCGGCTGCATGGCATAGGCGTTGGCCACGCTAGAGCGACTGCGGGAGGCGGGAGAAGTGAAGACGCTGCGCTTTGCCGCTGTAGCCCGCCCTCACCTCCGCCTCACCCCACACCGCCTCAACGCCATGTTGAGGCGGCTGCGTGACATGGTTTCTCCCTGCTATGTTTGTGTGGGTTGTAAAATGAGGTTTTCTAAATTGGCACTTTCGTGTCTAGAAGTAGTCAAGTTAAAAAGTCAAGTCAAATTAAAATACGAGTTCTTGATTTAAAATAAAACAGCCATAAGTTTGGTTAATATCGTAGACTACATCGTATGATGAAATACGTCAATACCTACAAAAGTTTTGAAAAATAAAATATTATGCTTATAATTTTCATGCTTCCTAGACCATATTGCAGACCGAGACATTATTTCGCCAATAAACGTCTCCATATTTATGTTTAACATCGCGGAAAAATCAACACGATTTTATGAAAACGTAAACGTACGCACGCGAACATGTACTATGTCCTCCGCTGGTCGCGTTCATCTGACGCGCACGCCGGGCGCTCCAGCCTGGCACCTCACGCTCATCTTTTAAGACCGATTTACACTTCGACAAGTACAGTAGCGAGTTTAGTTATAGGGCAGTTGACGGTAAACGGTTAAGTGGGCAGTAGCGTTCAAACAATGTCTTCGTGGCGAGTTTAGTTAAGAACATTAGTTCATAGCCATAGAGGAAAGTAATATATCGTACATAGAGAGCCCACTCGTGGAATTTATTGAAAACCGCAAATGTCAATTGATGTGATAAATAGCGCCATCTATTATCGCCATCCATAAACTTAACATCTATAGCTATAGCTGGCTATAGGTACTATATAGGCAATAGTAGCTTTTCCTTCATCCTTACTTATTTACTTATATTCAAGTTGATAAAGTTTTACTTGATTTTATTTTTCTCTAATAAAATCTTAGTAAAACTTTATCAAATTAAAAACAAGCCAATTAGTAAAGAGGCATCAATTTCAAAAGGTTATTGGATAAACAAAAAAACAACTTTTATTTTACAATATTATTTATTTATTTACTTTATTAAATCTCTATTATTAAATCATTAAAAAGACTTTTGACCAAAATAGAAGTGAAGCCGGGCCTTAATAAATGCATATTTATGAAAATTAAAAATACCGTAAAGGAGCTATGTACAGAAGACCGCTTATGCAGCTTAATTTTCGATGAAATGTCAATATCCCCTCAAATCCATTATAACGCTGCTAAAGACCAGATTAGAGGGTTCACATTTGATGGCAAGAAAATTGCTGACCATGTGTTGGTCTTCATGGTGAAGGGGTTAAAAAAGAAATTTAAGCAACCCATTGCGTATTATTTCACCAACTCAGTGAATAAACCTCAATTAAAAGAAATATTACAAAAAGTTATTAAGTATGTATATAGTACTGGATTAAAGGTCATATGTACTGTCTGTGATCAAAGTACAGTCAATGTAAGTGTAATAAATGACTTGGTAGAAGATACAAGAAAAAAATATTTAAGAGAAGAAAAGGAATTTAGGCATGAAATCATTGAAATAGGAAAAACAAAAGTAATCCCTCTATTTGATGTTCCACATTTACTAAAAGGAGTCCGAAACAATTTACTCACGAAAGATTTAAAATACTATGATTTTGAAGAAAAGTGCGAAAAAATCATCAAATGGGATTACTATAAGCAAACTTATGAAGCTGATAAGTCGTATGGAGAGGTGAGGTGCCTACTAAAAGTCACAGATGAGCACATCTATGTCGATAAAATTAGAAAAATGAAAGTGAAAACAGCAGCCCAAATTTTCAGCCACACGGTAGCTGCGACTGCAGGACATCTGGTGGCAAGAGGAGACATTCCGGTAGAATGCCAAAATGTGGTAAAATTTACAAAATTAATAGACAATCTTTTTGATTCTTTAAATTCTAACACATTTCATGTGCCTGATGGCAAAATATATAAAGGATGTGTTAGACGATCTAGTCCACACCATGGTTTGTGGAGAAATGCCATAAAAGTTTTGAAAACTGTAACATTTATTAAAAAAATTAAGGACAAAAATAACAAAATCCGTTTGATTGAAACGAAAGCTATACCATCTATAAAAAACTTCATACGTACAATTAAAGGAATACAACAATTATGGATATTGCTGTCCCAAACATATTCGTTTGATGCTATGCTAACACGTAATTTCAACCAGGACCCACTAGAGAATTTCTTTGGGAATATCAGAAGTTATGGGGCGAGAAATACTGCACCGGACACGGTTGCGTTTGAAGGGGCCTTTAAGTCCCTTTTAATTAATAATTTTAACTCGCCCCATTCTCTGCATGCAAACTGCGAAAAAGACGACGATAGCTGCTTGCAGAATCTAGATTTTTTTGTAAGAGAAAATATCGCGTCAACTTCTGATATTCCTAGTCCCATTTATGAGGAAACACCACAATTTTCTGAAAGCATAGAAGACGAAATTGTAGTGCCTTTCATCAATTTAAATACCAGTATAAATGATGCTGGTCAGGGCAATTATGTGTGTGGGTGGGTCCTAGGGAAATGCATAAAAAATGTTTCAAAAAGCTGCAAAGTATGTAAAAAAGATATGTATGGCAGACCTGAAAGCAAATCCAATGATTACATACGGGCAAAAGAATATAAAAAAGGTAAACATTCTTTAATATACCCATCTGAAGGAATGGAAAAATGTTTTGTCCAAATTCAAAATTTAGTGACAGACATACTAAAAAAAGATGTTCCAAAAATGGGCTTAAAAAGTAAAATAAAAATGTTTACCGACATATTTGTTGACTTTCCATTTAGTTGTGAAAAACATCAAAAAATATTACGAAATTATTTCGAAAACACAATTATTCATGTGCTTATATATAGTTGGTGCCGTTCAATAAACCGGATTTTGTCTGGTAAAATCAAATACCATGGTGAGGATGAAACTAAAGCAGCAGCCCAAACATATATAACAAAATATTAATAAGAAAATTACATCAATATGGATTGCGGGGGACAGTTTTAGATCTTTTTGAGTCATATCTTACACACAGGACGCAGATTACTGAAATAAGGAGAATATGTCCTATAAAGTTGACAGAAAAGGTTTATCGATCGACACCCCGAGCTGTGTACTACGGCGTTCCACAAGGAAGCGTTTTGGGTCCACTCCTGTTTCTTTTGTACATTAATGACCTTCCATCGGTGATACAACAATCTATGGTCCTTTTTGCGGATGATTGTACGGTCGTTTATGAAGGCAATAATACCCAAAGCTATGAAATTGAGATTAACAATTCCATTGGTCTTATAATTGATTGGCATGGAAAATAAATAATATACAAAGCTTCAAAAAATCGTTAAAAACATTATTAATTACTAAATCTTACTATTCTATTAATGAATACCTTAATGACATAGAAATTAAATGATTGTTTTGGTATACATAATATTATAATATTTATAATTGATTTGACATACCACATATTATACATTTGACATGATATTATGATAACCCGATGACCTCAGACAAAATATTTATTTTGTATGAGCCGATGACATCGACATTTTTGATTTCTTTATATATATATATATATATATATATAGTTTACTTACGTGACATTAGCTTCAGATGCAGTATTTATTGCTGACTCGTGTATTTAATAATAGTAATAATAATTTGAAAAGATGACATTTTTATTTACTTCACCTTTTTCTTTTTTCTTTTTTCTTCAATATAGACGTAAAGGCGCCATTAAGAAATGTGTTATGTGTCATGGGTATCATTGCAAGATGCTTTTCACTTATAATATATAACATTTTTGTGAATATTTAATACCACCTACAAATATGATTACTGTATTTTTATAATTTGCAATCAATTTTAAAAGTATTCCATTTTGCTGTTATTGGTAATAACGTGAAGAAATATATTTGTACACCACACTGTGGTAGAATACACGGTACCTACTGTAAATTTTTATAACACCTAACTTACTGTATTCACAAATAAATAAATGAATTTGAAATGAATTTGAATTTGAAATGAGCCCAAGCTTATAAAAATAAACACAAGGTAAATAAATAAATAATATTGTAAAATAAAAGTTGTTTTTTTGTTTATCCAATAACCTTTTGAAATTGATGCCTCTTTACTAATTGGCTTGTTTTTAATTTGATAAAGTTTTACTAAGATTTTGTTAGAGAAAAATAAAATCAAGTAAAACTTTATCAAATTAAAAACAAGCCAATTAGTAAAGAGGCATCAATTTCAAAAGGTTATTGGATAAACAAAAAAACAACTTTTATTTTACAATATTATTTATTTATTTACCTTGTGTTTATTTTTATAAGCTTGGGCTGCTGCTTTAGTTTCATCCTCACCATGGTATTTGATTTTACCAGACAAAATCCGGTTTATTGAACGGCACCAACTATATATAAGCACATGAATAATTGTGTTTTCGAAATAATTTCGTAATATTTTTTGATGTTTTTCACAACTAAATGGAAAGTCAACAAATATGTCGGTAAACATTTTTATTTTACTTTTTAAGCCCATTTTTGGAACATCTTTTTTTAGTATGTCTGTCACTAAATTTTGAATTTGGACAAAACATTTTTCCATTCCTTCAGATGGGTATATTAAAGAATGTTTACCTTTTTTATATTCTTTTGCCCGTATGTAATCATTGGATTTGCTTTCAGGTCTGCCATACATATCTTTTTTACATACTTTGCAGCTTTTTGAAACATTTTTTATGCATTTCCCTAGGACCCACCCACACACATAATTGCCCTGACCAGCATCATTTATACTGGTATTTAAATTGATGAAAGGCACTACAATTTCGTCTTCTATGCTTTCAGAAAATTGTGGTGTTTCCTCATAAATGGGACTAGGAATATCAGAAGTTGACGCGATATTTTCTCTTACAAAAAAATCTAGATTCTGCATGCAGCTATCGTCGTCTTTTTCGCAGTTTGCATGCAGAGAATGGGGCGAGTTAAAATTATTAATTAAAAGGGACTTAAAGGCCCCTTCAAACGCAACCGTGTCCGGTGCAGTATTTCTCGCCCCATAACTTCTGATATTCCCAAAGAAATTCTCTAGTGGGTCCTGGTTGAAATTACGTGTTAGCATAGCATCAAACGAATATGTTTGGGACAGCAATATCCATAATTGTTGTATTCCTTTAATTGTACGTATGAAGTTTTTTATAGATGGTATAGCTTTCGTTTCAATCAAACGGATTTTGTTATTTTTGTCCTTAATTTTTTTAATAAATGTTACAGTTTTCAAAACTTTTATGGCATTTCTCCACAAACCATGGTGTGGACTAGATCGTCTAACACATCCTTTATATATTTTGCCATCAGGCACATGAAATGTGTTAGAATTTAAAGAATCAAAAAGATTGTCTATTAATTTTGTAAATTTTACCACATTTTGGCATTCTACCGGAATGTCTCCTCTTGCCACCAGATGTCCTGCAGTCGCAGCTACCGTGTGGCTGAAAATTTGGGCTGCTGTTTTCACTTTCATTTTTCTAATTTTATCGACATAGATGTGCTCATCTGTGACTTTTAGTAGGCACCTCACCTCTCCATACGACTTATCAGCTTCATAAGTTTGCTTATAGTAATCCCATTTGATGATTTTTTCGCACTTTTCTTCAAAATCATAGTATTTTAAATCTTTCGTGAGTAAATTGTTTCGGACTCCTTTTAGTAAATGTGGAACATCAAATAGAGGGATTACTTTTGTTTTTCCTATTTCAATGATTTCATGCCTAAATTCCTTTTCTTCTCTTAAATATTTTTTTCTTGTATCTTCTACCAAGTCATTTATTACACTTACATTGACTGTACTTTGATCACAGACAGTACATATGACCTTTAATCCAGTACTATATACATACTTAATAACTTTTTGTAATATTTCTTTTAATTGAGGTTTATTCACTGAGTTGGTGAAATAATACGCAATGGGTTGCTTAAATTTCTTTTTTAACCCCTTCACCATGAAGACCAACACATGGTCAGCAATTTTCTTGCCATCAAATGTGAACCCTCTAAGCTGGTCTTTAGCAGCGTTATAATGGATTTGAGGGGATATTGACATTTCATCGAAAATTAAGCTGCATAAGCGGTCTTCTGTACATAGCTCCTTGACGGTATTTTTAATTTTCATAAATATGCATTTATTAAGGCCCGGCTTCACTTCTATTTTGGTCAAAAGTCTTTTTAATGATTTAGTTGAAGGCAATGTGAAATATTTTGCCAAAAGAGGGTAGCTTCTTGGACTCTTTTTATATAAAGAAAGCGAGAGCACTTTTTCTTCGAGCGAAAATCTGCGACCAGGAGGCCTCTTGCTCGTCTGGGTGTACTGCATTTTTGTGAAAATTTTTGCTGCTACGGTCATTTTGTTCGTCAGTTTTTTAAATAAAATATCTGCTGACATTTTTTCAGCATTGGCTATTCTGGATTGAAAGGTTTTGTTTTTCTTTTGTGATCTGATCAAGTTTGATTGCAAAACTTTAATTTTTCTTCTTGTTGTTTTAAGCTGGTTCAACCAGAATGACGGCCACTCCTGCTGGTGATAATTATCTGTAAAAAATTTGATTTGCATAATTTTTGGATACATGAATATGTGAACCCATTTTTTTAATAGGATAGGGAGACAAACGAGCACACAGTCCACCTGATGGTAAGTGGTTGTTGTGGCCAATAGACATCTACATCTATCCTCAACTACGAATCAAAATGCAGACACATTGTTAGCTGTGAGGACTAAGATGTAATGTCTCATTACCAGTAAATAGGGTATCCGGTTCTCAACGCTCACCACACGAAATACAGCAGCAGTCAGTTACTATTTTACGCTGGTATTCTGTGAGAGTATGGTCCTTCCCCGGTCGAGCTGAGCCATTCATGCTACAACTATACTCTAATATAACTGCAACATGACTCTACCACGTAAAGTAAATTTTTTGGCAATGGAAACAATAGACAATATTGTTGCCTTCCGAAGGAGCCTATTTTTATCTCAGAAAGACTAAAAGTTTGAGAGATATGATATTTTTTGTACACACGTAGATTATATGTCAAGAAAAAACAATATGGCTGTCACATAGAGGGGAAGAGGATTAGACCTGTGTGTAGTGTATGTGTGTATTAAAAAATGTTGTAATATACGTATTAAGTAATAAGACAATAGAAGTCGCATAGACGCGTGACCTTGTCGCTGCTATGATGTGTTGACGAACATCATTCACCATTTTGTGATTAAGTTGCGCGGGGAACGTCGTCCGTGAATTTATGTTATTATAAATTTATAATGGTGAACTGCAGCATAATCAGTTGTAAAAACTCATCAAGGATGTGTAATTCAACTAATAAAGGCATAACATTTCATCAGTAAGTTGATAGTTTACTAATTTTCATTGTTTTAACTAATTTAGATCTAGACGAATACCTTACTATGATATTTACCTTTGTAAACTCTCACTTATTAGTTTTCGTATTGTACAATTAACATTGCTGCTTTTTTTTGCATTGACAAACTCACCAAGCAATGTAATGTGAAACATTAGATATCATTGTGCATTGTGCGTATGTTTATAATACGGTAAGATGTGGCGACATCGGTTATGGAAGTAATCGAGCGCTAATTCATTTCTATTGTCTTATTATTACTATTTCTGTGCACTGTATGTATTTATTTATATGTCATTAGGATTTACAAAATTATGGCCAATTACTATCCATTTGATTTTTAGTCGGGATTGGGTTCGGATGTTTTTTAGGAAAACACCATAGTGCTTTTCTTAAAAGTGCACTCTGTTTCCTAATCCCCTAAATATCTAAAAAAACTTACTATTGTTTTTATGAATCGCCTTCTTCTGCAGTCGGCAATAATTGTGTTCTGAATTGATTCTGGCAGAGTTTTCTGTAATAAGAAAGAAAAATTCATGAGAAATATTGATTTTGTTAGTGTGTTATTTTTAGATTTAATTTAGTCCAACTTTATGTATATAAATTTACCAACAACATGAATGTAATAAATATTTGGAATTAATATGTCAGTACCTGTCGTTGTCAATTTTAATGTAGCAAGGCTGCTTTCTTCATTCACAGGTTCAGGTACAAGTAAAACTTTCTCTGAAGTACCAACTTCATCAGATTTGCCTGAAACATAAGAGATATGTTTTAAGTCTAATGCTGAGCACAGATACATAGGAAGATGGTGTCATAAAACACCATGCAGATCGGCTCGAGATTTTATAGTCATGTAGCGCCGCACCAAGCTGTTCAATGTTGTCGTTTTATTTATCATTGAAAATGTAATTTAGACTAGATTCTATTTAGTCTAAATTACATTTTCAATGATGATGAATTTAACTGTATTGAGCCCAATAACTATAACATTTAGAGTATATTTTATTAGGTTAGGCCCAAAATTTTAAAATGATACAATTGTATTTAATTTGTTATAACAAGTAACTATATAACTGATGGGCGATAAGGACATTTTGAAGATGCTGATGGCACTTAGACGACTATTCCCTTAAAAAAAAAACTATTTCGCTTTTCTTTAATTGCTGCCTACGATAATAATTGCAATCAATATGTAAGTACCTGTTAGTGTTGATTTTAATGTAGCAAGGCTGTTTTCTTTATTCCCAGGTACAGGTATTAGTAAAACTTTCTCTGAAGTACCATCATCGTTAGACTTGCCTGAAAAATAAGAGATATGTTTTAAATCTAATGCTGAGCACAGATACATAGGGAGATGGGGTTATAAATCACCATGCAGGTCTGCTCGGCATTTTACAGTCGTGTAGCGCGCACAAAGCTCTAACACCAAGCTTTTCAATGTTGTCGTTTTACTTATCATTGAAGTTGTAATTTAGACTAGAATCTAAATGGTCAATAACTGTATTGAGCCCAATAACTATAACATTTAGAGTATATTTTATTAGGTTAGGCCCAAAATTAATTATGATACAGTTGCTTAAATTTACGCGAACACTACACATTGAATAAAACTATTATTTATGGATTTTATCGCGTTTAATTACTTAAATTTATTTTTATTATTATCCCGACGTTTCGGGTGCTTTACAGCGCCCATGGTCACGGGGGGGACTGAGATGTTTGACGTCCCAATGTCATAGTTAGTCCGGCTACCTTCAGTTTTTTAATATTAATTTTTGGTCCGATTTACGCAAAACGAGCTTATAGTATCATGAAGTCTTGCAGTGGTATGCTTGGGTTTGGGTTTAATTTTGTTGATTATAGGATCCCAAGCAGATGGTAGCACCCAACCATCTTCTCTATTGAAATTTGGATGTTTTTTAATTTCAATAGCCTCGCGTATCATCCTTGGTAGGAATCGGTGTTCTTTTGCGAGAACTTGTGGTTTATCAAATCTAATGTAATGGTGGGGACGATCTTGAACATGTTCACAGACTGCAGACTTCCCGGAGCTTCCAAATTTCAATAGAGAAGATGGTTGGGTGCTACCATCTGCTTGGGATCCTATAATCAACAAAATTAAACCCAAATCCAAGCATACCACTGCAAGACTTCATGATACTATAAGCTCGTTTTGCGTAAATCGGACCAAAAATTAATATTAAAAAACTGAAGGTAGCCGGACTAACTATGACATTGGGACGTCAAACATCTCAGTCCCCCCCCCGTGACCATGGGCGCTGTAAAGCACCCGAAACGTCGGGATAATAATAAAAATAAATTTAAGTAATTAAACGCGATAAAATCCGTAAATAATAGTTTTATTCAATGATACAGTTGCATTTAATTTGTCATAACAAGTAATTATATAATTGATTGACGATAATGACCTTTTGAAGACGCTGATAGCATCTAGACTACTAATCCTTTGTTTTTATTTTGCTTTTCTTTAATTGCTACCTATGATAATTGGAATCAATATGTAAGTACCTGTTAGTGTCGGTTTTAATGCAGCAAGGCTGCTTTCTTCATTCACAGGTTCAGGTACAAGTAAAACTTTCTCTGAAGTAACAACTTCATCAGACTTGCCTAAAAAATAAGAGAAAAATGTTATTTATTTAAAAAATTGATAAAAACTTATAATGTTAAAGAATTTTTAATTAGAAGTGGGATAAAAACATATAAACATCTAATTTTTCCACCACACAGAATAACCACCATAAATATGTTTTCTTATCATTATAAAATAAATATAATACAAGTTGAAAAATTACTAATAAGCATAAAAATAAAACAATACTAGCAATAGAGCCTCCATACTAATTAATATAGGGTTTAATATGGGACAACGCATGGTACTGTATTTGCACTTGTTAAAAACATGGGCAAAAAGATTTCCCATCATTTAGGCCATTTTTCTTGCCTAATATTATAAGTATTTCAGTTAAATATGCAATATTAGCAAAATGCTAACTTCAACTCAAGCCCAGTACCACTATTGTATAATAATTAATATGTAATAAGTTAAAATGCTCTTATTTGTATTATATGTAAATCTTACCAGGAAGATGAAGTGATGGCACAGCTAGAAAATTCAACCGGTTATTACGGTTTCTATCCCTGTCTGTAAAATGGATATCACAGATGACCTTCTTTCTATACAGTTCATAATCAGCAGGACTATCTAACTTCCCTCCAGCTATATGAACCCAAGCCTTGAAACGGTCAGGATTCTTTTCTGGATGTGGAAATTGATGATAGGAAGTCTCTGAAAAAAAAAGAAAGATCACTTTTAATATTTTTCTTGAAAAGTTTAAAGATCTAAAATAATTTTCCTGAATAATGATGCATAACAATTTTTGCTAATAGAGCCAATGATCCTACTAATATTTAAAAAAAAAACAGACAAGTGCAAGTCAGACTCTTACAAAAAGGGTTCAATACCACCATATAATATTTGTAAATAGCTTTTCTAAACATGCAAAATAAAGTTTGATTAAGGCATTTAGTTTTTAAAAATACTCTTGCTCAAGCATGTGGATTTAAGTGTGCCAGTACTTATCTTTAATATACCTAAAACTGTGCTATGGCTTAGGACTTACAACTAATCTATAGTTTGTAACAAAGTGAAATGCTACACTTAGAAAGGCAATGATAACACCTACTCCTTAGGTTTTAAAGTTATTGGTTCAAATTGCCTTTAATATTTTACATAAATGATCATTTTATTTTAATCTTGTTTGTAAGAGGGTGACACTGAAAGTTTTTAGAACTGGCCACTTGTAAACACTATATAATAAAAAAGTAAGTTCAAATTTTGAAAATTGAACTATTTGCCAATATTATTGTGTATGTATTTTATTAATTTGTCATTTGTTTATGATTTATAGATTCATACCTCATTATTTGACAGAGGCCCAAAAACTCCATCGTGTTGATTATTGTCGTAAAATGGTTTAAGGATTTAACTGAGGTTACACAAATGCTGTGTTTGACATACTTACGGGTGACGAAAGCTGGATTTATTGTTATGATCCTGAAACTAAGAGACAGTCTGCTGTCTTGGTTTTTCCTTCCAATTGTTTGCTACTTGTCTTGGAAAATGTTCGGGAGAAATAACCTCACAGTAGGATCTTCCTTCACAACGAAAACGCCTCGTCTCACACCGCCAAGCAAACAATCGACTACTTGGCAACATCAGACGTGGAATTACTGGGTCACCCTCCCTATAGCACCGACCTCGCACCTTGCGATGTTTATTTTTTTTCGAAAACAAAAGAAAAACTTTGAGGAAAATGTTTAATGGACACCGAGGAAGCAATGGCTGCATTTCAAAATGTCGTCGAAGAGACCGCTAAGGGCAAGTAAGCAAAGCGCTTTTCTCGGTGATTCCATTGGATGCAGGAATGTATTGATATAAATAGACACTATTTTGGAAAGATATAATAAAACTAATAACTAGCTAGTTTGTTCAGTTTTTGATTTTCTAAGAACTTTCAGTATCACCTTTTACGTTGCCCTATTGATATTTCAACTAATCTCACAGATTAAAAATAAAGATTATGTAAGTGTACTTAGTTAAGAAATCACCTGATTGCAAAAATTGCTTTGTAATACATGAGTATACAAGTTCTTTATTACAGAATTGTAATTCCATGGCTACTCCAATCCTCATTGATTTTGTTATTTATGCCATTTTACAAAAATTTTATATTGCTATAACTATTTTGTAATGTTGCTATCACATTATTCTTTGATGTAGCTATTAATGAAAAATATTATACACTTTGCTTGTATAATTACCTTGAAATGCATTAATTAAAGTACCTAGTGCATGTAATGCAGTGTTATAATTTTTACTAATATGTTGGTTGCAATAGAATACTTTTGTAAATTAGATATATCATGTATTGAACTAAATGTGAGTGCACTTAAGACTGGTTTGTAAGTAAAGGCTATACTCATACTTATTTCTGTCAAACATTTCTAATGGCTTATGGCCATCAACCGGGAGAGGGAAAGGTATAATTTTAATAAGTACCTACGAATATAAACACAGATAAATGCAGTGGTCCATCTATAATGTAAATCTTATCCTGTTTATCTATCATTTAGGACAAGATTGTAAGCCACGGTGGTTCAGATGGTTAGCGCTCACTGTAAACTTCACATTATGCAAGCAAATCAGGTTGGGTCCCTGCTGGCACCAATGAAATTGATAGTTGCAATTTTAAGTGTTGATACCACATGAAAACATCCTGAGGAAAGCTGCATATATGAGAAATAAGAAAAAAAATATTTCGGAGAAACGAGAAATTCGCTAACCTGCAACGGGGTAACACGGCGAACACTTCCTTGCCCTAAAACCATCTAAGAAACGGGGGTACCTGTGCCCAGCAGTGGGACGTATATAGGCTGTAACTTTATGTAAGTTGTAAGTTGAAGTTGACAAGGCACTGTGGAATTCTATGGAGGCAAGATGGCAGAGATATAATGATGATTATACTTACTGTTTGAACATCCCAATGCACACCGTTTAGGCATGATAAAAACAAATCACAAGCGTCTATATCGCAAAGAAACAGCACAAACGAAGCGTCCGGGTCGCAAAAAAACGATTGCACTAGAATGACGGAGGAACAGCTCAACTCACACTATTACTTCGGAAAATTCTTACACTTCACTACGGAGGATAGGACTCAACTCAACGTGGATCGGCGGATTAATTTCACGAAGAAAAGCACAAAGATGGGACGAAAACTACAAACACGCGCAAACGCAAGGAGCAGTCGCCATATTTGTGATGAGTGATGACGTGACTATTTGACATTTGACAATCAATAAGAAATCGTTCACAGTGCTGCTATCGTAATTATTACGCAGCTTGTAATCTACACAAATATTTACATATAATTATACTAAGTGTTAAATAAAATGATACGTAACGGAATTAATATTTTTTACATTATTTTTCAGTCATAAATTATATTTGCGTCGATCGTAACGCCATCTGCGGTGACATAAAGTAACTCGTTGTTTTGGATGGCGATAACAGATGTCGCATTTCGAAAAAATGACGTCAAATCTGTTAATATATGGAACTGTCCTACCCCTGTTCATAGCGTTCGTTGGAGTATGACGTTTCAAGACTACAGAATTTTTGTGGTTTCCTTTTAAGATGGTTCTAGGATTACGTCAAAAATTAAATGAGATGTCAGAGAAGTATTAATGGTTGTTGTTAAAGAAGTTTTTAAGAATTTTCATGAGTGCAGCATCTTGAGCAGCTTTAATTTTACAATTTTAACTTCTACTATTTTATAAACATTCGTGTACTAAATACTCCTGTACAAATTTATATGTGATATCTTCCGTCCATTTTATTATTAAAACTCAATATAAAACGTATAAATATTCAATAAACAAAATCGCACAAACTTTGTGGCGAGTTTAATTATAAAAGTACAATTGTACGTTTTGGCGCGCAAACGTTGCGTCCTGTTAACTTATGCACTGAACTAAACTCGCTCGTTTACACGAATGGCGAGTTTAGTTACGGGTGGCGGAAAACGCGCGGGAGGGCAGCACTTCGCACTTAACTCGACGAAAAATAAAATAGCTCGGCCGGCCATCTCGTTCAACTTAATCGTCAACTTGCTACTTAACTCGCTTATTGCCGTTCAAACGAGGTTCAAACTTAACTCGCCAGGTTCGCAAGTTTACTCGCTACTGTACTTGTCGAACTGTAAATCGGTCGTTATTGATATTTTTCCCGCTCATCGCAGACGCAAGACACGTCGCGCTTGCGTGTCTACACGACTAACTCTTTATTTGACAGCACTGGTGATGCTTGATACACCGGCCGTGCCAATATTTCTCGGGAAAACGTCACCGAGTACCGGGACAAACTTATTTCTGAAGTCGAGACATTGTTGAACAAAGTCTCGGATTGGGAGCGACTAAATCGAGTCCAATTCAATCCCTAGAAGACACAAGTTTACGCGTATACTGTTAAAAGAATCCCTTTATCGTATCTCCTCATTTTCAAAGCACTCCCCTAGTTGCCCCAGCCATTATTGGATTCCTCTTCTTGTGTCTTCTGGGGGTTAAACCCCCAGAAGACACAAGAAGAGGAATCCAATCTGAACTAGATTTAGTCACCCCCAAGCCGAGACTCTGTTTAGCAAAGACTCGATTTCAGATACAAATTTGTCCCGGCACTCGGAGACGTTTTCCCGAGAAATATTGGCTCGGCCGCTGTAAAGAGCATCACCAGTGCTGTCATCTGCACAGCAATGAATGTTACGGGTTTGCAACATATCATTGATATGCAGAAGAAACAGCGTTGGCGATAGCACGCAGCCTTGTGGAACACCAGCATTAATAGCCTTGTAATCAAAGCTTCCACCGTCTACAACGACCTTGATGCTCCGATCTGCAAGAAAGCTGGTGATCCAATCGCACAATTTCTCGGGAAGCCCATAGCTTCCCCATAGCTTCGAAAGAAACGCTTTGTGCCAAACCCGATCGAAGGCCTTCGCAATGTCCAATGTGAGTTAGGTAGACCAGAAGATCACCAGCTGACCGACCACGGCGAAAACCGTATTGGCGGCCACTAATCAGCTGGTGATCCTCAAGGTACCACATGAGCTGGCAATTTACAATGGACTCCATTGTTTTGGAGAATAAGGAGTTGATGGCGAAAGGCCGGTAGTTGGACGAAAGCCGTCTTCCATGATTTTGGAACTACGCCTAGGGAGTAGGAGTACCGGAAAAGACGCGTTAAAACTGGTGCCAACTCTGGAGCACACGTCCTCAGTACAATTGGGGGGAATCCGTCAGGCCCACTCGACTTGTGGATGTCCAGGGAGAGGAGTGCTTTACGAACCGAGCGCTGTGTGAACTGCACTTCCGGCATGGAGCACTCACACCGCGGGATGGTCGGCGGCGTATTCCCCCTGTCGTCGAGAGTCGAGTTGGACGCAAAGAAAGAGCCTAGAAGATCGGCTTTCTCCTTTGCGGTATGGGCCAGTGAGTCGTCCTCCCTGCGCAGAGTTGGAAGAGATGGCTGACAGAAATTCCCCCGGACAGCGTTGGCGAGAGACCAGAATGCACGGGTTCCAGAAGGAAGGCGAACTAGTTTCTCGCCAATTCTGCCTATGTGCTCTGACTTTGCCTTGGCAATGACTCTTTTGTAGGAGGCGGAATTATACTTCTTTTTTAGAGCGCTGGTGTTTACATCCCGGGACGCTGATGCGTCAGCCCAGACTTGGTAGCACTCCTGCTTATAGCATGATGCTATTTTACAGGAGCGACCAAACCATGGCTGAGATTTGCCTCCAATGGACATCACAGAGGAAGGAATAAAAAGTTCCATACCCTGAAGTACCACATCAGCGACAGAATCCGCAACAACGCTGGGATCGTCCGGAGAGAAGCAAACTCGCCCCCAAGGGTAGGATGCAAAGAAAAACCGCATCCCATCCCAATCGGCTGACCTATAGTACCAAACACGGCGGCAGCCTGCAGAATGCTACTGCGATTTCGGCGTGAGTGGCACCACACTCCGGACAAGACAATGGTCCGAGGACCCTAAGGGGGCGTCGACGGAAATCTGATATCCGTCCGGGTGAGAGGTCAGCAGAAGATCCAACGGGGAAGGTGCATGATCCTCCACATCTGGAATCCGCGTAGGCGAAGTAACCAGTTGTGTCAGACCATATGCCAAGACAAAATCATGAACAGATCTCCCCGCATGATCGGTTAAACGTGAATCAAGCCATTCGGCGTGATGGGCGTTAAAGTCGCCGAGGATCACGATCTCTGCGGAGGGGATCTGCTGTAGCAACGAATCCGTAGCCATTTGGACGTGGGCGAAGAGTCGGTCGGTTTCGGCACTACCGCTATGGGAGCTATAGAAGCACCCGTAGACGCGCGGATGGTCGTCACTGTCTACGCGTAGCCAAGGGATGGACAGGTCCGAACCTTCAAGTCTGCCGAGGCGTCGAGAACAGATGTCCTTTCTGACGTAAACGCAAACTCCAGCCCGAGGCACAAAGGACTGTTCCAGTTTGTATCCCGGGTAGGAGAGATACGAGACATCAGCCGGAGAGGACACCTGCGTCTCGGTCAGAAAGAGCAGAGCCAGCCTCGCCGTCTCGAGATGGTAGTGGACGGCGTTTAGGTTAGAGGGAAGTCCCCTGATATGGCAGAAATTCACGGACAACGTGGCAGGGGTCGCCTTGGTCTTGTTGCTCCGTTTGCCCCGAGCAGTTATAGTCTTGAGCGGAATTTCCCTTGGATATCATTGGATAGGAATCGTACTTGGATAATCAAATTAAATGAAGTGATACAATTTAAGGGAAAAACGCTATATATACATTTTCGGAAAAACATTCTCTTGTTTTTCCGATATTTGTGACATCTGTCTTTTTTATTCTTTACAATTATTTAAAAAATTAAAATAAAAACAAAACATATAAAAACTCCACGGACAGTGTATTAAAGAAGCAAAATCTAAATACTTTATGGAAGCTTGTGCAAAGTCTAAGAAAGCAGCCTTTAAAAAATGTGGGAAATTTATAAACAGCCTCTCCTGCAATAAAGTGTCAGAAAAAGCCTTTCCGAAGAAACTTAACGCTAGACGGTTTCACGACTGACAAAAGAGAAATAAGTGACGCTTTCAATAACTTTTCGCTAATGTTTGTTCGATACTTGCTAACAATATTTAATGAAATACCACCAATCCCCTGAATCTTTTGAATGTGCATCTGGATCTAGCTCTATTACACTTATTACCTTAAAACTAGCAACAAAAAATGAAATTCTAAAAATTATAAATAACTTCAATTCTAACACCAGTTCGGGCGTAGATGGCATTAAAATTAAATTTAAATTAAAATTACTAAAATGTGTCACGAAACTTATTTTTGATGATTATACCAGTTGTATAAATAAATGTATTGAAATAAGGATATTTCAGAATAGTCTTAATATAGCTAAAGTGACACCAATTTATAAATCAGGAGTGAAATATGAGCCAGGAAACTATCGGACTATCTCAGTGCTCCCGGTTCTATCAAAAATATTTAAAAAAATACGATACAACTGTCTGGAAGAACAGCTGACTAAATTAAATTATTTTTACGCCAAACAACACGGATTTAGATTTAAAACCAATAGCTTTTTCGTCCACTATAGTCACGAACATCAAACTTGGTATAGGCAAGAATTAATATGCTTTATGCAATTATATTGACCTCGAAAAAGCATTTGACACGGTCAGTCAAGAATTATTATTAAAAAAAACTAAAAAATATTGGCTTGAAGAGAACAATTCATAAAATATTCAAATCGTACCTTACAGACAGATAACAAGTGGTCAAGATTGGTAGTACTGAGAGCAATACCAAAATTGTGACATACGGCATGCCTCAAGGCTCAATTTTGGCCCCACTTCTTTTTTTACTGTACATAAACAATGTACAGTAAAAAAGAAGTGGGGCCAAAACTGTAGAAGCGAATGGAAGAGTCGGAAAGGGACGTCCTAGGCGGAAGTTTGTCGACCAAATTGGCGTTATACTAAAAATGGGCCAAATTAAGAGTACCCTTAACTGACGAGCATGTATGCGTAGGTATATGGATGCGGAAGAGGCGAGAGAGCTATGTCAGGACCGTGCTAAATGGAAGTCTGTAGTCTCTGCCTACCCCTCTGGGTGACAGGCGTAAGTGTTTATGTATGTATGTATAAACAGTGTCCACCAAATTGGCCTAAAAGTAGTTTTACTTTGGCCACTCCATTGATACTATCATACACGAAGCACAAAATGATTTGGACTTATTATGTGTGTATAAATATTTAAAAAAAAAAACTAATTACATGATATTTGCCTCAAAAACTTAAAGAAATCTATAATTACACTCCATTAAAATAAATAATCAAGTAATTAATAAAATAGATCAAGAAAAGTATTTAGGACTTATCTCAGATACCAAGGTGACTTGGCTTCCACATATTTTAAAGAAAGAAAAGAAAGTATTACGAGGATATGTTCGGTTGTGTTTAATTCATCGATAAAATCGCATAATGATAACTTACTAGAAGTGTGGGACACTGCTTGGAAAAGAAACAAATTATTAAAAATATTCGATTTTATTTAAGAGCATGGCTACTTTTAAAATACTACTCAAAAAAATTACTTAGTCGGGTCACAAGTTCTGTCAAAACCTAATCATTTAAAATTTTTGAATACTGGCGGGATGAACTTAACCAATTTTAAAAATATAACGATTGCGCTTGCCGAGAATAAAAAAGATATTACTTTTCATTCATTTTCAAATATGGAGTGGTCGAAGAAAGAAGATAGAGTAGCGGTTATCGCGTTGTACCGTCTCATTACCCGCCAAAAGAGATTTTCAATATTCTACAAAA
Source organism: Parnassius smintheus behrii (assembly GCA_036936625.1). Classification (NCBI taxonomy): domain Eukaryota; kingdom Metazoa; phylum Arthropoda; class Insecta; order Lepidoptera; family Papilionidae; genus Parnassius; species Parnassius smintheus. Next base: position 18,845,414 of record JAUPFT010000030.1, on the reverse strand, counting down.
ATCGAAAATAACCCTACGATTTGTTTATCGCTATCAAACAATTCACTGAAGTGTCAAGCTTCGAAGATCGTAAAATGACCGGCCGATCTCGTACAGTTAGGACACCCGCGATCATCAAAGCAGTGAAGGTACCGGACCGATACGACCTGGGGACCTTCAAGAAAAGAGCTTACTCCTTTCTAAAGGGCCGGCAACGCACCCGCAATTCTCCTGGTGTTGCGGTTGATCATGGGCGGCGGTAGTCACTTAACATCAGGTGAGCCGCATGCTCGTTTGCCCCCTCTTCTATAAAAAAAAAAAAAGAAGGCGCGAATCCACCAACGAAATCCTGTTCGTAAACAAAAAATCTCAACTCTTCATATGGGCCTAAGCATAACCACGGTCAAAAGATCAATGTGATCAATGAAGACCTAGGACTACGGGTTTATCATAAGGAAAAAATTTAATATCGAAGAAAGTTACAATAAATAAAATGATGAGGTGTACGCCCACAGCAGCAACAGCAATATTCCAACAGGATTCTGCACCAGCTCATGGAGCACGAAGCACGCAAAACTGGTTGACCGCGTATATAATTATCAAAAAGTGTATCATTAATTCTTAAGAGAAGATAAGATCTTCTTCAGTGAATCGTGTGATAGTGCGATAAACAAATCGTAGAGGGTTATTTTCAATTTATTGTAGAGTATTGAAAATCTCTTTTGGCGCGTAACCACAGCGGTGCAACGCGATAACTGCTACTCTATCTACTTTCTTCGACCACTCTTTGTTTGAAAATGAATAAAAATTAATGTCTTTTTTATTTTCGGCAAGCGCAAAAGTTATGTTTTTAAAATTGGTTTGGTTGAACTTATGACCCGACTAAGTAATCATCAAAAAGTGTATCATTAATTTTATAAAAATTTTTTGATAGAACTTATGACCTGTCTAAGTATACAGAACACATTTCACACACCGCAATAATATGAGCCACTTCCAGTCACGCTCGATCTTTGTAACAAACATGTTAACTTGTATTCTAGCCCGAGTATCGAACAAACAGTTAAATTACTACCATAAAAACATTCGATAAAAATTATTTTGTTATTAAGCTTGTGCAATGATTCCCAAAAGTTTGTAAGTAAATTGTTTTTTAATCTAATCTCATGAAAGTGAATGTATATTCTCTTGAGAATAAAGATATCTCAGACCACCACAATTGTTCACCTTAATCTAAAGGTATACAAAGGGTGGACTTAATGCTTTTGGCATTCTCTCCTAGTCAACCCGGGATGTGTGAAAATACTGTGATAGGTGCCGAAATAAAAAAAAACATATAGTAAATGAGAAAATGACTGATTTCTGATGAAGTTTTACAAACTGATATCAGTGTAAAATATCCTTGAAATCAGTTCAATAGCTTAGGGAGTTTATCACGAACTAACGATGTGAGACGTAACAAGAACCGTATTGACTAGCATCTGATGCCATTAATAATTATTTTCGTACCAAGAGCATCAGCAGATTTTTAGATATTTTTCTAACGTCTTCAGGCAAGAAGTTCAGCCTGAATGATGAAAGATTTTGCCACAAAATTTGTGAAATGTTGTGAGATAATTTATTTATAATTAGACGAAGAACGTAGTTCTATCATGCATTGAGGAAAGATATTGAAATTTTCGCTTGATATAAGAAGGAGTGGAGTAGAGTCACGCCTTTGTTTTATAGTGAGCCTTTCGAGAAGAGAGCGATAGTGAGAGATTGATCAAACTCACGAAAACTGAACATGTCTAATGCAGTTGTTGAGAAGCCGCTCTTGCTTGTTAAGAAGATTTTGGTTTAAATCTGAGTAACTGCAGAAGAAAACCTTCCCGCGGGAACTACTCAGTATTGTCCGTTATTAGTCTTAAATAGAATGATTTGCCACTCTGACTGAATGCCACTTCCCGTTTCTCGTCATCGGTTTAAATATTATAGATTTAATTTCGGACGGAATGAGTCAATGGATTATTCAACACCGCTCTCACTTCTTTATAATATGTTATTCTTCTGTATGTGTGTTTGTAAATGGCTATATATATATATATATATATATATATATATATATATATATATATATATATATATATATATATATATATATATATATATATATATATATATATATATATATATATATATATGGCTGTAATGACTAAATGGCTCGACTCATTTTGATTAAATCTTTTGCGTATATGAATGGGTCTCTCGTAAGTTTAGATTCACAGTAGGACCTGGTAGGTCGCGCTTTTGTCAAGATCCAGAAATCACCCGTACAAAGCCCGGGCGGATCGCTAATAACATGAGCAATTTCCTTAAAGGTGTTGTATCCAGACGTTGCTACACGTACGCGAATAGATCGGAAGGAGATGTGTTTTTGTTCCTTGCTTTGTTCAAGCATGTATATTTTTTCGTTATGATTAATATTGAAAGTATATTACTAATCAATTTTATTTATTTGTGAGACTTTGATATTTATGACATTCACTGGTTGCTGAGTTCAAGTGAATGATCATTAGAACTAAGAAAATAGCATTTATTCCAATTTCGTTTGCTTTAGTCCAAAATATTTTCGCCACATTTAACAACTGATGAATATACTCGTACATACATTATAAATATACAAAGGCCGGAATATATACCTTTAGGCATTCTTTGCCAGTACGGAAACACGAAAAACGGAACTCTTTACTTTCGCGGTATATTAATTAAGTAAAGTATGACTTTTTAATTTTATATATCATTTATAATTATTACGTCGTTTGAGTTTTGTTATTGTTTATATATATTTCTATTGTCTGTATATATTTGTATATATTTCTATTTTTATATTCTTTAGATTCACACCACTGCACCAAGCGGCGCAGCAAGGGCACACGTTGATTATCCAATTGCTGCTGAAGAACAATGCGGATCCAAATGCGTTGTCTGCGGTGAGCTTCACTTTGACAATTTTCTTCACCTGATAGTTGAAGTCAGGCTTAATATATAATTTGCTTACTTTTTGGAAACAGAATGGACAAACAGCGTGCGCAATCGCCGATAGGCTGGGCTACATCAGCGCCGTAGAAGCGCTACGCCCCGTCACTGAAAACACTCTGAGCCAAGCTGTTGGTGACAATGGTGAGTACTTGAAGTATTATTTATATATTTGCCATGGTATTTCGAATCTGATAATTAATGTGTTCATAGCAAAATGATGGTTAAGGTATGGGTGCCAAATGAATTGTAATATTGGACATGGTTTATGTAATAAGATTCGTTAAAAATGATGTAAAGTTAACTTCTTTTTAAAGAACGATTCAGAAAATGATAATTGTTTATATTTATTCATTAAGCATTAAGCAGATTATTATAAGGAACTAAAAGGAAGAGGAATATCTTTGCAGATTAAAGTTTACTAAGTATTTTACATGGCTGGCTATTTACATGGCGTGCTTAACACTGTACGTATTTCAAACCTTGTACCCTTGAGCGAATTAACCACTGTACCAGACATAAAACACAAATGTATGAAAACTCGTTCAACCAAGTGGAGAATAACGCTTATTACGTTAATGTAAACACAGATACGAAATTCGTAGAAGTTTACTCCATTTCTAGTGCTTGATCGTAGTCGATAAAATATATCGATGAACGATTGAGAAAGAGAAGGCGTATCGTAAATAAGCTGTAAAACAAAGGAAATAAAGGGATAATGAAGGTGAGGTAAGCTTATTAAAAAGTATTATTAAAATTTAAATACCGGATATTTAAATTTTAATTAATATAAAAGAAGCAAGACAATTTTATAGACTTTATACAATTATAGTTATGATAAACGTCAAATGTTTTGTTAAGTTTAAATTATTTTAGTAGGTTTACTGACTTATTATGTATCATCTTTCTTAAAATGTGTTTCTTAGAGTTTGTTGTGTTCGCTTGTTTTCTTATATAAGCAATTCTAATGTTTAAATACTTTTTAGCAACGGCTTTCGTTAATTCTTCGACGTGATTCACGTCGTCGTTTTCAAATTTATGGAAATTAATGTCTTCTTACAACGGAAGTTGCGGCAATGTTTCTGTTACTTTCGGCAGAAGAAAGTCTGTTGTGTAATCTTTTTTTAGTCTTTTATTCTGAACACCCTTCCTAAGTTCGAGTTCGCAGTGCTAACAAATAGCTATGGTATCACTTGAGGGAAGTATCAGTTTTCCCTTGTCTTTATGGGTAATGAGACTGCCTTCATTGTTGTCATTTTCTGTTTCTTTGCATTAGTATTAAAACAGGCGGTAGTAGTATTGTTACGCGCTCCAATCGACGATATACTAGCGCCATCTAGTGTCAGGAACGAGAGCGAGTAGAGCGTGTAAAGAATGACATCACAGATCTCTCGACCGACAGCGCCGCCCAGCAGCAGCAGGGAAACGAGTAAAAGCCAGCACCCGCCCCGCGGTTCTGGCTTTTACTCGTTTCCCTGCTGCTGCTGGGCGGTGCTGTTGGCCGCACTACCCTCCTGGGATCGTTCACCTTCCCTTTCTAGGGTTCGCTTAGGGCAGCTGGATCGAAGATGGCCCTTTTCCCCACAGCCATAGCACCTAGGGCTGTATCCTTTGTTGCGGTCGCGAACTGTAGCTGCTGCAACCTCCCTGACGCGATGGGAACGATGATCCTGCCGCACGGCTTCTACCTCCAGTGCATGGGCCAAGGCGTCCTTAAGCGTCTCGTGGTGCCCGAGCCTCACAGCAGCTCTGACTTCCAGGTCGCGGATGCCGTCGATGAATGTTTGCACCAGGTTCCCTCCAATGAGCGCAGGTACAGACTGGTATGCTTTACGAACCATCTTCTCCACCTCAAGGGCCCACTGCTGCAGGTTTTCGTTGCTGCGTTGCACGCGATCTTTAAGCTGCGCGCGAAAGACGTGTTCCAGGTGAGCGTCACCATATCTCGCCTCCAAGGCCTCAAGAAGCTGCTCATAGGTCACTTTCTTACCGAGAGCTTCCAACACAGTTAAGGCTTGGTCGCGCAGGCCTAGGGTGAGTGCAGTCATGGCTTGGCTTTTATTCCAGCCGTTCGACTCCATGACGGCCTCGAACTGGATTTTGTAGGCCGACCAGGAAGAGGTCCCGTCGAACGGCGGCACTTTGAATCCACGTAGCGAAGGTGCTGCAGCTACTACGGGAGCTGTAGTTCCATCCCCAAGTTTGAGGTCGTTTAGCGTTTTCTTCACGTCAGCCATCACGTTGTCAACCCGATTGTTCACATGGTTGATTCGGGTTTCATGTTCTTAGATTCGGGTTTCAGCTTCCACCAGGCGGTTGTCATGTTGAGCAACCCTATCCTTCACCTCCCTTATCTCTTTCCCAAAGGTAGCATGAAGGTCCTTCATGAGGAGCATCTGTTCCTCCTGTCGGCGGGCCTGTTCCTCTTGTCCACTCTGAAGCTGCTCTTTCAACTGACGAACCTGTTCCGCCTGCTGGCGAGCCTGCTCCTGCAGCATCACCATCAGGGTGCCTAAGTCAGGTGCCACGGACGTAGAAGCTGCTGACGGACCGGCTTCCGTGGCCGGCGGCTGGCCCTCAGACATCTGCATCCTTGCTGGGGGTCCCACTCGATATATATTGGCACCGACGTAACCAATCCACTTCCTCACAAGTACCAATTAATGTGCCTTTTTCTATAATCTGGTCCCGGTCGCAAAGGTTCAGCACACGTACTCCTGAGATGTCCGTGGTCCTGACCAAGGTTCGAGCTACTTTCCATGGAAGGTCATTGTTTACCCTTTCCACAAGTACACAACGGTGAGCTTGCCCAGCGTTTCGGGGAAGACTAATCGGAACAATCGTTTCCGATCTCGGCGGAAGAACAATCTTCTTAATGCTGTACACGTTCCCTGGTAACGCGCCTTCCATAAAAAGTTCTTCCTGTCCACATTTCAAAACACCTTGCTTAACGTCGATCTCACAACAATTATTCCTCATAAAGTCTAGGCCTAGGATGCAGTCGTCCATTATATCAGCCACGATGACATTATGCAGGTAGATCACGTTGCCAAGCTTCAACTCCATCTCCTTCTCTCCACGGACGGGTATACGCTGACCGGTGGCTGTTACCAAATTAATGCGTTCTCGGTTGTATGTGGAGTCCCCAAGGAACTGACTTATAAGTTGGGAACTAACAACCGTACGAGAGGCTCCAGTGTCTATGGTCAGTTTACACGGCATTCCGTTGACCTCGCCCTTGATGATTAGACTGTTCCCATCATGGGTTTGTGAGATCGAGATCCTTGGGGCTCTTTTAACATCAGCCAGCACCCGCCCCGCGGTTCTGGCTTTTACTCGTTTCCCTGCTGCTGCTGGGCGGCGCTGTCGGTCGAGAGATCTGTGATGTCATTCTTTACACGCTCTACTCGCTCTCGTTCCTGACACTAGATGGCGCTAGTATATCGTCGATTGGAGCGCGTAACACTGCCCCCTCCTAAGACATGCTCGTCCCGAGCATTATCGGTCCCATGATAACGCGCCAAGCGATCCACATGGACGATCTTAGGAGTCCCTCTAACGCCTTTCTGTAACGGCTCCGCAATGTCAAGGGCTGTCCTATCCCGTGGTGCACCAATATTGTACAATTTCGGTGCTCCTCTACTACGTGTCTGAGGTCCCCGCACAGCCGCACAACTTGTACATGTACGACACCAATCCTCGACATCGTCACGATAATGGACCTAGTAAAACTGTTCTCGGACCTTCAGCTGAGTTCGTTTAACTCCCAGGTGGACTCTTGAACGACCATTATGGCACAGCTGTAGAACATTCGGCACTTTAGCTTTAGGGACAACCATTTGCAAACGACAGCTGTCTCCTCGACCATTGTCCCATTTACGGCACAGGACTCCATCCTGAAGCAGCAAGCTGTCCCATTGGGCCCAATAGCTTTTCGTGGTTGAACTCATCGCTGAGACGTCGCTCCACTTGGGCTTGGGAGCACTGGCCTTCATCCATTCCAGGATCGGCTTGATGTCCGGATCTTCCTGCTGTGCACGTTGTAAGCTGTCCTTCCACTCGTTGCTGAGGTGGTCTGCCCTGAGCATCCTCACGGATACCACTCCCTTACTCTCTTGCCTAGTACAATGTTTGCAATCTTCAGGACAAGGTCTTCGTGATAATGCATCTGCGTTGCCATGAGATTTCCCGCTGCGATGTTCGATCTCAAAGTCGTATTCCTGCAGTAGTTCAATCCACCTCGCAACTTGTCCTTCTGGATTTTTAAACTGCATTAGCCATTTTAGTGCAGCATGGTCAGTTCGTAAGTGAAATTTTCGCCCCAGAAGATATTTGCTAAAATGCTGCTACGACTTTACCACAGCTAGCAATTCGCGTCTTGTGACACAATAGTTCCTTTCCGGTTTTGACAACGACTTGCTGAAGTACGCTATCACGACCTCTTGGTCACCATTCCGTTGAGACAACACACCGCCAAGTCCTATATCACTTGCGTCTGTGTCAACTACAAATTCTTTGCTTGCATCAGGGTATCCCAAAATAGGTGTTTTGCACAGACGGTCCTTGAGCTCCTGGAATGCGATATTACAACTTTCATCCCAGCAGAAATGTCGCTTCTCCTCGGTTAGCTTATGCAGAGGTTTGGCTATATCTGCAAAGTTCTTCACAAATCGCCGGTAATAGGAGCACAAACCCAGAATGCTCTAACCTGCGTCTTGTCTTTTGGAACCGGCCAATCCTTTACAGCTGCAATTTTCTCTGGATCCGTGCGGATACCTTCTTCCGGCACTACATACCCCAAAAACTTGACTTGCCGTTTGAACAGTGAACATTTCTTCGGACTCAGCTTGAGATTGGCACTCTGAATCTTCATGAGCACGCGTCCCAGGTTTTCAAGGTGTTCCTCAAACGTACGGCCCACGATGATGATGTCATCCAAGTAGACCAGACAGGCATCGCCAATTAGCCCGGTAAGTACAAGTTCCATCAGCCTTTCAAACGTTGCTGGAGCATTGCACAACCCAAACGGCATTACTTTGAATTGCCACAGACCCTTTCCCGTCGAGAACGCAGTTTTCTCCTTGTCCTTGGGGTCAATTTCAACTTGCCAGTAGCCACTTGTTAGATCCAGCGTGCTAAACCATTTTACTCCTGTAAGCATGTCCAGCGTGTCATCAATTCTTGGCAAGGGATAGCTGTCCTTCTTTGTAACGTCGTTCAGACGGCGGTAATCAACACAGAACCGCATGCTGCCATCCTTCTTTTTCACCAGCACCACTGGCGAACACCATGGACTAGAGGAAGGTTCAATAACACCATCCTTCACCATTCCTTCAATCATGGTTTCCACTTCCTTTTCACGTGCTACCGGCAATCGTCTTGGCCGCTGACGGATAGGCAACTCTTCACCTGTGTTTATTTTGTGTTGAACTAAACCAGTCTTTCCTATATCAGCATCGTTTGACGAGAATACATCGGCGTACTCGAGTAACAACTTCTTCGCCTTGCCCAATTCGTTCGGGGACAGAACACTGCGACAGTCTTCCAAAAGTGTGGTCACTCTCGTTTCTGCATCCTTGCTGGGGGTCCCACTCGATATATATTGGCACCGACGTAACCAATCCACTTCCTCACAAGTACCAATTAATGTGCCTTTTTCTATAATCTGGTCCCGGTCGCAAAGGTTCAGCACACGTACTCCTGAGATGTCCGTGGTCCTGACCAAGGTTCGAGCTACTTTCCATGGAAGGTCATTGTTTACCCTTTCCACAAGTACACAACGGTGAGCTTGCCCAGCGTTTCGGGGAAGACTAATCGGAACAATCGTTTCCGATCTCGGCGGAAGAACAATCTTCTTAATGCTGTACACGTTCCCTGGTAACGCGCCTTCCATAAAAAGTTCCTCCTGTCCACATTTCAAAACACCTTGCTTAACGTCGATCTCACAACAATTATTCCTCATAAATCATTCCTCATATGGCATTGTGTTTCGTCGGGATCCAGGTTTCATCTTTACTAACTGCTTCTACCCACTTTCTCTTCCGAGAATGGTCACTGGGAAATCTGAAAATTCGTGTAATTTATGTGTTTAAATATTTTAAGTACAGATACTAATTATAATTTTTGCGTTTATAATATTTTATTTAATTATAAAAATTATTATTATAAATTTAATGACATCAGATTGTAGGATACTGTTATATGTATAAGTATTTTTAAGTGTTATTGTATTGTACAAATAACATCATCATTCATTCGGTCATATCGTCAAATATCGATATATTTTTCGACATGGTCAAGCAATAGTCGGTGTCAAATTGACTCACTCCACAATTTTAGTCACTGTTCTGAATGGTATAATCCAGCCATTTTGTGATGGTTGTCAGATGTCAACAATACATAGAAATATCGACTATATTTAACATAGTTGGATAATACGAAATTTTATTTTACATTTGATTAATTTTAGTGACAAATAACCATAAATGTAATAAAATAATGTACTTACAAGTTAAAAGAAATAGTGCTGCTTCCGCCGCTGTAGTTTTTACACCATTTCACTGAACATTTAGTCATTTTTGGGAGATGTTTTGTTGACAAGTAAGTGCTTGAGACTGACGCAAAAACAAACGACCAAGCCTAAAATTGCTGGGTAACTGACAAGACCGATATAGGTACGTGCGCTCATATGTCGGGTCCAGTGGTTAATTCGTTCAAGCGTGTACCAGGAGCTAGGTTTTGTTTTAATTTCCATTTATAAATATAGGTATTACCTACCTAAATATAATAACTAGCTTTTTGCCGCTGTGCAAATCTCAACGGACACAACAAGTCAAACGTGTTCGTCGCCAACGCAAAACTTTGATCTAAATTCGTGTCGGCAAACTAATTTAATGATATGCGACCGCCGCGCGTAAATCGAAAACTGGATGTCGGCCAGTTTACTACACCGTAAGCGACGATTCATATTTCGCAAAAATGCAAAATGTAGAGTGCGCAATTTTGTGATGTACAAAATTTTGAGTCGCTTTACGCATTATACTTTAATTAATAACAGTAAACTTTAATTTCGTTAATAATGTTATAAAAAATTACATAATATAACCGTGATAATGGCCACAAGTTGCCTGAGAACCTTTTTTTATACGTGGTAGAGCCATGTTGCCGTTATATTTGTAGTATAGTTATAGCACGAATTGATCGGCTCAACCGGGGAAGAACCACGCTCTCACGGAATACCAGCGTAAAACGGTAGCTTAATGCTGCAGAAACACATTCTGATGAGTATAGAGAACCGGAGACCCTTTTTACTGGAAGCGAGGCATTCTATCTTAGTCCTCACAGGTAACAACGCATCTGCATTTTGATTCGTAATCGAGGATAGATGTAAATGCCACAGCTAACACTTACCGTCAGGTGGACTGTGTGCTCGTTTGTCAACCTATCCTATAAAAAAAAACCTTGAGTTCGGCATTAACGGTATTGTTAATAGCAATAAGCGCTGACGTATCGCATGCTAGACGGCGAAGAAAACATCGTGAGAAAATACGTATGTCAGAGAAATAAAATATTTCGAGAACATGCAAAGACCGCCAATACTCACTCGAGCAGTGCGGCGAACGAATTGTTCGATAACCCTGTCAGAAATAAAAAGACCATGTCGAGAACAAGTGGTATCTCGTCAACGCTTTCAGAAGTAAGAGAAGACTTGTGCACAGATGTGGGATGTATTATATAGGCTGTAACTTTAACTTTTACTTTTGACGAGAAACCCGTAACTTTCATTTTTAAATAACCATTGTCGTTTGTGTTAACGTATCTGCACTGGCCTGTCATTTGAGTGAAATACCTAAATAAGTTTATCTGACTTTCTAATGTAATAAATAAAGTACTTTATAAATAAAGACAGTGCTGCTCCAAACGGCATGAACCTTTCTTTCCTATTTTTCTCAATTCCAACCGCATTTTTGTGCCAGGAAATGATTGTTAATAAGTTCGCCTTGAAATTAAGTCACCGATAGTTTATAATTTGATAAATAACTTAGCTTGGATTTTTCAATTTCTTTACCGGTTTTCCAAACCAAAAGTTCGGTTGAATTTCAGCCGTACAACGATTGTATGGTGCAGACCCGTACAAAACGTTTTGCTTGATGTTTTTGTGACCACACCGAATTAATTGCCTGCGACTGTCTTCCCTGACCAATACATTATGGGACTTTTTAAGGCATGAAACATTTTTGAAGGTAAGTGTTTATTACCTAGGACCATATCACGATTTAACATCCTGAGAAATCTTGGTCAAGTTTAGGTTTTTATTTGATGCAAAATTCTATATTGGCATTTATATCAGAAAATAATGACGAATTCTGCACCGCTTCCTCCACCACACGGCAATTGATTTATTTAAAAATATAAATATGTAAACTTAAACTCTTACTAATCTTTTAACGTCCCTCTTGGTCATTATGATGAATCATTACAACAATCGCGGATGTAAAGTCTGTAAGTTAATAAAACAAATAATAACACTATGGAACTTTAAACTATTCGCTGTACACTAATTTTCCGAACGTAATTGTCCGAAACGACCGGCATTAAAACTAGTCCTAAAGCGCACAGCGCAAGCTATAACTTAAGACGTGTATATTTACATCACAAATAAGAATAACTCGGTCACTGTCGACACAGAATATGTTCACTGGTACACATGGATTGCTTCTAGTTCTGAGAAAATTCACTTCACCACGACGGTGATCTTTATTATTCTCTGAAAGGGTGCTAAATAATTTTGACATTAAACAGGTTCAACAACGGTTTCAAATTGGTTCATCAATTTTTGTGACTATCAATCACTCCTGATTCACCGTTTCTATGACATAATACCCAAGGACAATAACTTTACATTTATACAGCCAATGCAATTGTGCCCGTATTGTAAGCAAATCAATCAAGAACTGTTTGCGATGTGCCCGACAAATTTCAATACACGAGTCATAAATATTTAACTCATATCGCATACAACAAGACGTTCGATGAGTAATAAATGAACATACAAATTGTGGTTTTAAATTCTTAATTTTGGATAGGGTGACCATATTAATATTTTACAAATATGATCAAGTTTTTGACTGTTCTTAACTATAAAAAGTGTAAAGTTTTCAAAATAAATGAATTAACTTTATTTTCCCTAATATTATGCAATGTATCCCTTCATAAATGGGCGGCAGAGAAGAAAAACGTCGTGAGGAAACGTCTGATAAATTAAAATTCCTTTTCCCTTAACCCTTCCCTTCCCATTACCTTTTATACAAATAAAATCCTGCCAACACGTAATGGGGTAGTGCTGCAGATTCCTTCTTGCTTAAAAATCTGTAAAAAATTAGAGAAAAACCTCCTCCCATGTGGCCAGTAGGATCTCCCTACTATGCAGGTTCTGATATATCAGTGAAATACCAGTCAGAGCCAACATTATATGTCTAAAGATACAATTTTTTACTGTACTGTGTACTATTTGATCCTAAAACACCGATGTATCTAAAAGAAAAATTTGAGTCCGCGGGTGCAGATAAAGATCATTCCAGATTATCCGATAAACTTATTTTGCGAGTGCCTGCTTACAACTCAAAATTTTTTAATTCCTCTTTTTGTGTCAAAGCAATTAAATTATGGAACTCGCTTCCTTTTACAATTAAGAAAGCCCAAAGCACAAAAAACTGGTTAAAAATTATTATTTAAATATGTGTTCTACTTAATATATTTCATTCTCATATCTACTATACTTCATAAGGTTTGTTTATATATGGTATGTATATAATGTGTAGCTATAATGTGTTACAAAAATATTTATAAATATGTATATGTATAAATATGTATATATGTGTATCATTATGTATGTATATATATGTTATGTGTTATGTATAATTTTTTATCTACTATTTATGCACACTTCTATATTTTTGTATGTAAAAAATCTCCTTCACAAAGGTTTGCTTGGAAGATATCGCTATTTAGCGATAAAGCCACCTAATTGTACATAAATTTATCAATTTAAGTTTGTTGTTATTTGTATTATTTTGTGTGCAATAAAGAGTATTGTATTGTATTGTATTGTATTTTTTGGTTTTCGGAACATATTTGTGACGCTGCGTCTTCATCTGCCTCCGATCTTATCCTATATAAGCGATATACAACGATATGTTTGCGCGTAAACTTATAGTTATAAAATCTCCTGCGCAGTCGATATTTCTCAAATTTGATGAAGTAGGTCATGGTCAAAAATCTGCCAGAAGGATATCAGTTATGTTGAAAACCGTGCAATGCCCACACTATAATACATAGTATGCTATTTTTTTTATTCTGAAAGAATTTTAAGGCATATCGAACGCAGTTGCATCACATTTATTAATTAGTATGAAGCTAGCATGCGTTTCGGATCCGATCGTTATTATCTAATCTATGCACAATTTGTGTCATAAGTCATTGGGCTATGCTTGTGTACAACTGTTCTGTGCTCAATATTTTTTATTCTTCATAAGAATTTTTTTTTCATTTTTATAAATATACATTTAGTTAAAACTTACACATATTTATTTTAGCAGTGTAGTTATGATGATTACTGCAATTTAACTGGTAAGTTTGCATATTTTGTAAAACAACAGTACGCCTACATACGCCCATATTCCTTACGTACGTACTTATTGCAGTACAAATATTTGTCGAACAGTTTTCTGTCTTTGTACGTCCTTAAGTACTTGAATTAAACGACGCATAATGCACTTATATACCTCTTAAATTCCAATAAAAGATGTAAATAATAAACAATACCTATCAGTAAATTTTTGTTATTAAAACTATTGTAAGAATGAAAGTTAAACAAGTATAATTGATACATTTATGCTCTTTTTTATGTTTGCTGGAAACAAACTTATTGATTTTAAAATCATGGATATTTTTTTACAGTCATTGTTATTGATATTTTTGCAGATTCAATTTTGAATCAGTACTTCGTATAATTAGCAAACCCACTACTTATTATTATTATATTTATTAATATTTAAACTTAAAAAGAAAAACGAACAAAGTAGTTTATTTTTATTTTAAAGTATTAAATAGTTTTCGTACTAAATCTACTATGAATAATGTTAATGACTGTACTAGAAAAGTTTAATAATAAATCCTATGCCTTTTATGTATTTTTTATTGCAAATAAAAATATTAAAACCAAGGAAATAAAGGAAAACGAAGTAAAGCTACTAATTTCAGGACTTATCTCACTACTGAGAGATAAAAATGTGGTAGGAAGAATCAGTCACGCTGTTCAGGCTGTTCTGATGCTCTCGATGTTCGTTGTTGTTTCTTGAATATACAAAGAAACTAACGTCTCCCTATTGCACACTTTATATGAGCTTGACCTCTATATATCTATGTATGTGTGTACTAATACAATGGAATTTTGTAATTTAGTTGTCATCCACTTCCAGACGCCAGAATAATCTGAGCTTTTGCAAACGTAATAAAAATACTGTAATTTCAAATGTCATTGTTTTGATAAGACCATGACCTAGGATATCTACTAGAATCATCACAATTCATGATCAATATAGAAGTTTTCTTAAACTGCATTTATTCTCAAAAAGATATCAACAATACAATAAATAGACTAAAATATTTAGTTTAGCCAAACCTACCTTAACTTTTGTAAACAACCTTTCGCTTTAGCAAAATAATTTAAAAAAATCGTTCTACGCGCGCCGTCGTCGTCGAGTCTATTGCTAAAGAAATATTTCATACCTGACGACATCGGCCTCGACTTCTGGCGTTTTGCCACTGCACGAAGAGCTTAAAAAATCACGTTACCGAACTTAATTTTAATTAGTCCTTTTTATAACAACCCATCGGCCTCAATTATTTTAATGACATAATGATTATAATGGTTTAGTATAATTTGTTTTACAAAACATAAATTGTTAGTTAATTTTTTAAATTATAATGCCACTAACTTATCTGTTCCGGTGGATAAAATTGGAACTAAGGCCGCTATTTAATAAATAACCTTTCGCTGTAAGCTATTATTTATTCTGTGCTGTGAGGAAAGTACATATATACAGTAATCTATGAAAAAGTGCGGTGAGTGGTGGCACTATAGTTTTTTTTTTAAATTAAGGTGATGTGGACACCAAAAGCAGATTTTTCAAGCTTGACAAGTGCAATTTTTTGTCACTAAAAACTACGAATTTACATTTTTTTAATTTCATTGTGAAAGTTAAAGATTTTTCTTAGTGAATTATGGTGGTCAACACACGATTGACACATTTTATTTTGATAGAAAAAGATCGCAAAGTTTCCTCAAAATCTACAATTTTAGGTACGTTCACTAAGTGAAAAAGCAGTTTCATTCGAATGGGATGAAATCAATTTCAATTTAATTCAGGCAATTTTTCAATAAAAGAGTATATATATCATTTTAAAAAGAAATATCAAATAAATATTGTGCGATTAAATAGCGCGCGGGCCGACGAAACAGTCCATATAAAGAATGAAAAATCTGCTTTTGGCGCCCAATATAGTGCTAAATATTATAATATTATTTGCGTCTATGACACTATCATGAGCTTTGTCATCTTTGTCTGCATCACTACTTACATTCATGTATCGTTACGCGTGAACGCTAGAATATTAAAACATTTCTTACGTGGTAGAGCCACGCTGCAACTATATTATAGTTGCAGCACGAATGGGTTGGTTCGACCAGGGTAGGACCAAGCTCTCAAAGAATACCGACGTAAAATAGCAGTTCCATGCTGCTGTGTTTCGTATGGTGAGTGTAGAGAACCGGGGACCCTTTTTACTGGAAACGAGGCATTTCACCTTAGTCCTCAGGGGTGACAATGTATTTGCATTTTGATTCTTAATTGAGGATAAATGTAGATGTCTATGGGCCACAGGATCCACTTACCATCAGATGGACTGTGTGCTCGTTTGTCATTCCATTCTATAAAAAATCTAGAACTGCGACCGCTAATCCGCGTGCCATGATTGTCGATAATCCCAAACATATGGAGAAATGGGAGAGGCCCAATTCCAGCAGTGGACTGTTACACATAATAAAGAAAAGACACCTATTCACAAATTAGACGACTCCGTGGCGCGGTGACTTAACAATGAGTTGCAGCACTGAGGACCGGAGGTTCGACCACCGCACGGTAGTATTTGTGTGGCCTACAAATTATTATCGATCCAGGTCTGGATGTTTGTCCTTGTGAAAATTATCTAAACTGCCTCCACGGATACTGAAGAAAATCCTAGTGAGGACAACGTTATTTTATAGAAATAAAAAATAATAACGCAACCAAGCTCACCACTATTACATTTTCATAACTAACGTAACAATTAGATAATTGATTCTGGAACATTATATAACTATTTAAAGATAGCGCTAATCATTAACTACTTTAAACTTTTCAAAAGCTAAAAGCTGTGCCGTCAAACTATCTGTTGCCATTATTTTGTAAATTAATATCATTTTCTTTAGATGGACCTCTTTTATTCATTTTATTTTTTTTTAAATATTTTACCTTGGAGTCCACCCGGGTAGGTGTTACTCACACTTAACGGTTACTGCCGCAAAGCTGTAAAGAAGCACTGCACAACGAATATATTCCTGTTTGAAAATTAAAGGAGCAGTTAGAGATACTCGAAGCCTTCCTTGACGATAATGTGCACATTTATCGTCGTGGAACTTTGGCTTCTTACGGCAAACAATAAGAAGTGTTCACGCTATTCCCTGAGAAACCAGTGACCGATCAAAACACAGTGGCTAATGTGAAACTTTTTAACGGAGTTCGAAAAATAACAAGGTTTTCTATATTCTATGCTCACGGTTTATTAGAAACGACTGAACTTGTTCCAATAATTCATCTTTCATTGAACACCCTAAAGTATAATCTATATACATCAGTGTTGGTCCCATAACAATATCATCTGTAAGAGTGAAAAGTGGGGAACAAAGTTTTTATTCCAACTTATTAGACGTGATCCCAGTTCGATAAGGTAACTAGGTGAACTTATGATTTTCTTAGTCCAGTCAAAAAGTAAAATTGATTTTAAAAACAAAAATAATGAGATAATTTACACATAATAGATTCTGAGGTTGGAGCTATAATTCTTCGATAGGCTGTCTTAGCAGACTTCAGAAACGAATATGTTATTCTTTTGTTTTTAAAGGCGTTTTTTTACTTTTTTAAGTTTAATTATCTTTTACATTTATTACCCTTTATCTACGTGTATACTAAGAAACCTTTTTATTAGTTTATAGTGCTTTCAGTTGTTATTATTATTAGCCGACCGATTCCATTTTGTCACAATTGCCTGCGTGTTCTTGGTATCGGCATGAGTACTTGGTCTCGTTCTCACGATGCATCAACTTAACCGATATTCTACTATCCGGTTGCAAACTGCACTAAGCTACTCGTATTGCAAGTTTCAACCTCACACGCCGGTCGGTTAAGTTTCCTTAATGGTTTTCTAACCTTTCATGGTATCTTGGTGGTCCTTCCAAATGATATAAATATATGATATAAATCGAACGGTGTTTTATACGTTTACGGCGGGTTGAAAAGGAGGCTACTTAAATATGTCTTTGATATAGGTACTAAATGTCAGATTAACTAATGTATTTATTCATTTGTATGGGTCTCCAACAGCTGTACATATTAAATTACTTCTATCACATGCTTTACATCTATAAATTACTATGTACTACCAATTATATGAGAACACATCATTCTAAAACAATAGCAGTGTTTATAATTTGCCTATTTTACAAAAATAAGTTTTACGAACGAAAGATATTTAATAGGTTTTGTAACATAAATAAAAGTTAAGTATAAAGTAAACTAGTAACTAATAGCTGAATGAATTAATTGATTACGGAAAGTAAATTAATTTGACAGATATTTAACCATTTCATGAAAATGAAAATGAAAATATTATTTGAGCACACATTAGACAGATCCACAACTTAGACAGTCTTTGTAGTCTGCCTTTTTTAGAGAAAAAGGGTGGACTGTACGACAGCATACAGTCCACCTGATGATAAGTGGATGCTGTGGCCCATAGACATCTACATTTATCTTCAATTAGGAATCAAAATGCAGATGCGTTGTCACCCCTGAGGACTATTACGGCTCATGTCCAGTAAACAGGGTCTCCGGTTTTATGTTCTCTACACAGCAACATGAAGCTGCTATTTTACGTTGGTATTCTCTAAGAGTGTGGTCCTACCCCGGTCGGGCCGAACCATTCGTAATACAACACCTATGACACTGTCATGGGCTTCACCATATTCGGCTGCATCACCACTCACCAAGTTACTTTTTACCGCTATATTTAATACTATTTTAGGATTCAATCTATCTAACGTTTTAAAGACCAAAAATATTTTCCATTACGGTTCTATGGCATAAACTTTTGTTTTTTTTTTTTATAGAAACCATACAGCTATAGATAGCAGTAATTCTGTGAATTAAATTCCACAACAATGGTTCACATGGAATATTTTGCACGTATATGTGTGTATTAATAACTGCTTGCAAGGTGGTATCGTGTATTATAGGAGGTGACGTCATCGGAACTGAATTTAGCGGATAGCTTCGAACCCGTAATTTTGCGTTGTTTATGTGTTTCTCTTTCACCCATAGACTTATTGTGAATATAGAGTCGCCACTATGATTGTTGGGTTGTTATTTACATGCTATAAGATAATAGGTGCATTATTTTTTCCGGTCAGGGCATATTTATTATTGACGAGTGTATAGTCTTGTTTTACTGTAAACTATTAATAATATGATTGTAAGGAAATAGAGTAAATGGGGCTCTACACTCTATTGTGGAAAGTCAGAATGTGTCAAAAAGGCACGTATGGCAATTCACAATGCTGTGCTAGTCTTAGTTCCTACTTTAACGTATGGTAGTGAAAGTTGGGTGTGGCAAAAGATGTACGAAAGTAGAATAAACGCAGTAGAAATGTGGTCGTTAGGAGTATATTAGGGCTGAATCTGAGTGACAGTGTGAGAAATTGTGTAATAAGGGAAGATTGTGGTATACAAGATGATGTGGTGACGAGTATTAAGAAAGGAATGCTTCGGTGGTTTGGTCATGTAGAAAGAATGAATGAGGAAAGAGTGACAAAGCAAATTTATGTTGCCAAAGTGAACGTCGGAGTTGGTAAGGGACGCCCTAGGCGAAAGTTTGTCGACCAAATTGGCGATCTACTGAAAAGGTGCCAAATTAAGAGTACCCTTAACCGACGAGCATGCATGCGTAGGTATATGGATGTGGAAGAGGCGAGAGAGGTGTGTCAGGATCGTGCCAAATGGAAGTCTGTAGTCTCTGCCTACTCCTCTGGGTGACAGGCGTGAGTGCTTATGTAATATGCTTATATCATATCATTATCCTCAGCAGCTTGTGACAGTCCGCCGCTAGCCATAAAACGATCTTCATCACTTATACCTATTTAGTATAAGTGATGGGGACCCATCACAAAATAAGACACACCACTTATTTTAATTTTCGAACTCGCGTATCCGAATTTCTCAAACCACTGCTCTATTTTATCATAAAATAAAAATACTAGTTGTACCTGCCTAATCCCATGACAAATGAATCAATGTAAGCATTGTTTATTTTCAAATGGACAACACACTGCTTAATTCCAGCCACATATCCCAAAGCACCAATTCGTCCATTCATCGTTATTAAAGTTTAACGTCGCGAGATTAGTGCTCTATGAGATACGAAGCTCTACTGTCAAGTTTTTTGCATTCAAACGCACGTGAGCGGCGCGTCAGCGATATAGCGGGCGAGCAGTCGCCGCACGGCCTCTCAACGCTTATCACGGACAAAACCACGTACTACTATACACCGTTTATTTTAATACAAGAACTCCATAGAAAAAGCCATTGATCAAGGATACATCACCACTAACACTTTCGTATCACTCAGTGTGTGCTAATTGTGTGTTAAAAACGTTACGTACCGCGATTGTTTGGTGATGTAAAAGTGTTTCCAACTACTTTGTTCGCTAAGTGAACCAACAGTGAAGTTCTGGAAACCGAAAGTGTTCTACTGACCGAGCCTGTCACATCGCTGCCGGTAAGAGTTTTTTCGTAATATTCTCTTTGTAATAAATAAATTGTTTTTCATTATAAAGGAGCATGCATTCGTACCGTCTGTTACGGCTGTGGCGAAATGCCAGAATTTACTTTTATACACCACATTCAAGAATTTCATGTTTTCTCCGGTTATTTTTGCAGACAGTGTGTACGAACTTTACAGAATAAAAATATTCGCAATATTTCAAAATTAGTTCTTAATTAATAAAGTTGTATATTCAAGTATTTAATATATAAATTAAAGGCAACCGCTTACATTGACATTTAGCTCAAATATTATATTCATCGTTTAAAATTAATCGACCTTCAATTGGCACCCGGCACGAAACTTAAATAGCTATACCAAGCAGAGGTTGACTGATTTGAAAGGGGTCAAATTTTAACTCAAAATCAATATATTATGATAGGACTTTTATAAAAATATATTATTTTTATAGTGAAAGCTATTATAGCATTATCAAAAGGAGCATTATCAAAAGAATTTCAAGAAAAAAGTTATATTATATTTTGTTGTCATAGTTTTTTAAACAGTTTTTGTCGTGTGACCTATAAAGTTAATAATACTATCTCATTCTAAAATTGCCGTAAAATAAAATTTATGGAAAAATCAAAAAGTCCATGGTAATTACATTAAATAGCTACAAATTCTTTACAAAAAAAAAATCGTGAACTAAGTTGTCTGTGACCCGCCATTTCCAGTCATAAACACTTCCAAATATGTAGAGCTAACATGCCAGTAATTTACTGTTGACTGAATAGCGATCAAAAATCACATATCAATTTAAAATATCATTTAGCACATCTATGCAATTGTTTATAGGAGTTGTGAACATTAATTGTTTAAAGTACAATTCTATTAAGACGTGTTTGAACTGTGACACATCGCTTCACCATTGTGTAGTGCTCAAAAGGCATCATAACAGTCCTCATTTCTTGCGCAAGGGATTCAAATTGATGGCTGAGACCTTCAAGATTGTATCGTGGAGCATATATGAACAGTTTTTATCCGATTCGCGCGGAATCTTTCTTAGTATTAAAAATGGATCTATTACGCACTCAAATATAATTAAAATGAAAAAATAAATATTGCTTTGTTCTTAAAATTTCCATTCGTTTAGCGGAAACAAATCGCTTATCAACTCATATAAAACTATAAAAGTAATTTAATCAAGCGCAGTCTGCGTTTTCCAAATATTAAAGTACGACCGAAAATGGATTTTTTTCGGCCGAAAAAGAAAACTAAATTCGGTATGAACTGCATTTTAAACCAAAACCAAAAATTTTAAATTACTACGTAAAACTGCGCGTAAAAGCTTATTTGTCCATTACACAATTAGTTTTATTATTTAATTAATTGATCAACAAACAACTTGTTTATTTCAAACAAATGACAGTTAAAGTTAGAGCAATTACATTATGTACACAAACAAATTTATCAAATGATTGTGATATACAAAGGAATAAAGTATACCTATTTATCTAATTAAGTGTACTGCTTCAATTTAATTTTTTTCGAAAGAAATTTAATTTAATCAGACTGTTGTGACTGTCTACTGTGCATAATATAGTAATTTAATTATTTAAGAATCGTATTTTTTTTGCATTTTCGTCTAATAAATAACTACTGAAAACTGAATAATTGATATACTAATAGTCGAGTTAGCATTTTCATTTTTTGGCGTCTGCTAAAAAGAAACTAAAACCAAAAAGGATTCGGAAGGCGTCTTACTTGTTGCCACTATTAAGAACGAGCAAAAAAAGACATAAAAAAATTAACACGTTTCTAGTAGGGCAGCCCTAGAGAGCTACCTTTTGTGCGTGGTATCTTAGTCCACACGGGTGACAACGCATCTGCATTTTGATTCGTAATCGAGGATAGATGTAGATGTCTATGGGCCACAACAACCACTTACCATCTTATGGACTGTGTGCTCGTTTGTCATCTTATCGTATAAAAAAATACTAGAAACGTGTTAATTTTTTTTTTAATTATGAATTTATTTTTGGTTTTATTATTTGTTGTTATAGCGGCAACAGAAATACACTTTCTGTGAAAATTTCAACTGTCTACCTGGCTGTATCTCATGATCGGCTATCATGGATCAATAGATACAGCCCGCTGACAGATAGACGAACGGTCTCTTTCATGCTGCAGTCATAATACGCCCCAACGTAACTCTTATAAGTTATCATCATTGCAGCCCATCGAACAACGCACTTGCATCGATACGATTCTTATCCATGTATCAGGCTCTGAACCACCTGCATCTATCAACTTTCCACATCTTTTACAACGTCTGTACATTAAGGCTTCCCTAAGGTCGCTCTACTTCCCCATAGGTTATCGGTATTTCTAACTATATATATATATATATATATATATATATATATATATATATATATATATATATATATATATATATATATATATATATATATATATAGAGTGAGGGTGACAAACGAGCACACAATTCACCTGATGGTAAGTGGACGCTGTGGCCCATAGACTAATCTACATTTATCCTCGATTAAGAATCAAAACGCAGATGCGTGGTCACCCCTGAGGACTAAGATAAAATGCCTCGTTTTCAGTAAAAAAGCGTCTCCGGATCTCTACACTCAACGTACGAAACACAGCAGTACTAAGCTGCTATTTTACGCTGGTATTTTATGAGAGCGTAGTCCTTTCCCCGGTCGAGCCGAGCCATCCGTGCTACAACTCTGCCTGCCTGCATTGGCCCGGCCATGCAATTATACGTGGCTCTACCACGTATAATTGTATGGCCGGTCCAATGCCGCTTCAGCTAACTAAAGCTTCCGTTCGGTTTTTTTATTTATAGGATAAGGGTGACAATCAAGCACACCGCCCACCTGATGGTGAGTGGATGCTATGACCTTATGACCCATAGACATCAGATGCGTTGTCTCCCTTGAGGATTAAGATGTCGTATCCAGTAAAAAGAGGCTTTAGTTCTCTACACTCAACATACGAAACGCAGCGGTATTAAGCTGCTATATTACGCTGGTATTCTGTGAGAGCTACCTCGGTGGAACCGATCAATTCGTTTAAAACCATAATATAGCTAGCATGGCTCTACCACGTAAAAAATGGATTATGTCAGTTATTTTATTTCTACTACTCTAACATAAGTAAATATTTTCTGTCAAATAATTCACTGAAATGATATCAATCATCACAAAATATTATTTACGTTGTTTTAGTTTGGACATTTGAAACTTTTTTATAGCTACTTATATAATAAATTGTTTACGTTCGTAGAAAATTTAATTGGAACATACTACTTTATAATAGTGCAATATGTCTAACATGACTAATGTTTTGCTTATTTCAATATATTTTAAAAATCTAATTATTATTTTAGTTTGTACAAAATATTGATAGTGCGCGTTTTGCGTCCACTAATTTGCAAAAACAACATTCTTCATGAAAATCGATACATCTTTAACAACATTTATGCTATCGATTTTAAATATGTATGTATAACGTTTCATATCAAATGCGACGGTTCTTATTACACAACTATTTAAATCTTTGATTACACATATATGGCGAAATTCCACATGATAATTGTGTCGATTGAATGATGTAATACAGCTTGACCTCTGGTCTTATTGGTGTGCGTGTTCATGTGTGTGTTATCTCGTTTGATAGAGGAACCTGTTCTGTTACTTTGTAGGCCGCGTTTAGAACAGATAGAGGGGTTGAATCGTTACCGCCAAGAATAGATCATGCATTAAAATATTAAAATATTATTGCTTCTGTGTTATTATTAGTTCATCTACTCGTGTTGTTTGTCCATGGTCATAAAAAGTGAGTTCGTTTCAGAGTTTATTACACATAACGAGATGTTTTTCTAAATCTATATTGATTATAGAGTTTGATCTACCGCTCATAGGTACAAATGAAATACACATACAGGGTGTAGAGTAAGATTAACTAACTTGTGAAAAACACTCAACTGTACAAAAGTTGAACTCCCTCTGAAGTTTATGATATATACTTAAAGAAACACACTTATTCACACAAACTCTTAAAACTTTAAATTTAATTTAATATAATATTATTTGATACTTTACCTTTAGGTTACTAACTAAATCACAATGATATGAAAAGCGGTTCCTTCTAATACGGTTGTAGCACGAATCGGTCGGCTCGACCGGGGAAGGACCACGGTCTTACAAAGGATACTAGAGTGAAATACCTAGTAGCTTAACCATTTCACTGTCCCGTGAGTCATATATGAATATTTCGATTGTTTAAATATTGTGCCTGTTACGCGGACAGAGAACTTGTTAATGTCTTTTTTGCTGTATTCCATCTTAGTCATCAGTGATGAATGCCTCTGCATTATGATTCTTAATCGAGGATAAATATACAGGTTGTTAGTGTAAACACCGTTATCCTTGAAACCAGTGGTTTGGTTTCACTTATAGAACGTAAATTCAATGAAAAATAAATTTGTTTTAGTAAAATCTCAATTTTTCAAAAAAAAAACAAAGGGTAGGAATTTTTAAGCCTAAGCCAGGATGATAGTATGAAGGAAAAGTTACATCACTGGTTATGTGTACCTATTGTGTTTTTATTGGAATGTTGTGTAGGTAGCTAGCGCGGGCGGTGATCTTTACAGTGATTACGTCACTCAGGCGCATGGGGTATTCATGAATTTACGGATGGTGTCGGACCTGGAACTTTTTAAATTTAATGAAAGAAAAAAGCGTTCTTTTTTTAAATTCGGATAAATATTTTTATATTAAAGCCAACAACTAGCTATGGTTTAAGTGACAACGATGTTTACACTTACACCTTGTATATATAGGATTAATTGTAAATATCGCTTAGTATGACAGTGTTCACAGATTTCTTAATAATTTACTATTGTAAATGTATTTTAAATAGGTATACTAAACTTTGTTTCCAGGTTTTTACTTATACTTATTGAACTATTACTTATTCTGTGCTCATACTATGTAACAATTATTGTAATCTGTGAGATTGTGTTACGTTCTCAACATATAGATTTTATAGTTATTGTGAAAATATCATATTATGCCATGAAAGTGAACTTTTGTTGAACAGAAATCATCTCATTACGAAACTAGTTTTTGTGATAATTTTAAGTAAACTATGACTTAAGAAAAGGATTTCCCACGAAGAAGTCCTTTAGCCGCCGTGAAATATTCTTCGCGAAATGTAACATTATTTGTTTAACACCTTATTTTGCATTTTAATTCACATTTTTCCCTGTGACTTTTTAATGAAACATATTCAAGTTTAAACTTGAAATCATTTATTGTAATAAGACGGTATATCTTTGTCTCGAAAGTTACATGGGTTAATAATTGTAGCTTATAATATATTATATGACTTTGTAATATTTATTTCAGTTTTTCTACACCAAAAAATTATACGTAGTAGGACGACATACCAGTAACTCGTTGACAGTTCGGTCATACTTAACCTAGCATCTAGTATTCTATTATTCCTACATTAATACACAGAAACAACAATAGTGATGATTATAATATTTTGTAAATACTAGAAACAAGCACCGGCACCATTCAATAAATTGGTATATTTATTGAATTCAACGAATCAATTAAAAGTTATTCATTCATTCATTCAAATCAAATGGACTGTGTGCTCTTTGGTCACACTTTGTTTTTAATTTTTCATCAATTACTAGAATTGTTTTCACTTAAATCTTAGAAATTTTATATTGTACATACTTGTTACATATCACCTAGATAGTAGTCAGATTAGGAAACCTTATCAGAGGCGCGGTACTCTAAAGGCTTTACCAACTTAACGAGACTTACTTGAGCTACTGACTTACTAACCACTAATTACTTGCATTTTGGATTATATAAAAATAAACTTAAGCAATCTTGTCTATTTATTATAGAAAATTTGAGTCCTATTACTTTATTTATAAACTTGAGCGTGTTCAAAGTTCGTTTGCGCAAAAATCTTCCGAATTTAATTAGAAAATCTTCCGAATTTAATTAGAAAATTCGAGTGTTTACCCATTCGCCTTCTCTGCTATCTGCATACTGTTTCTTTTCTGTACTTTGTAATGTTCAGACCTATGACTCCGAGCTATTTGAAGAAAAACTTAAGTTTCTTGGCCATGACAGACCTGATAGATTTTTATGGACAGCCAGACAACCTACTCGTACGCCACATTCTTTTCGAACCAAATACTGAATACCGAATTGCTTTGCTGTTAGCTGACTTTAAAAATTTATACATGTCACTATATGGTCACTAATCATCATTAGCGACAATTTTCCCTCCTAGTTTATGTAAATACTACCGGATACCCGGCGTGCGTTACTACGCAAAAAAATACATTTTGTTTATTTGTTAAAAAAGTAGATATGTAACGATACATAATTGTGCCGGTACGATACCGATACCTAATATTGTAATAAATAATCGGCGATACCAATATCAATGCCGATACCTTTATCGGTGACTGAGTAGAAATAGACAAAAAATAAAATAAATAATAATTTTCTCTATTATGCATAAAAGCTACGTATATTTATCAGAATGAGCCTTGAGAAGGTTGAAAACCAAAATGTCAAATCAAAAATTCAATATTCAGTGAAAACATTTTTATTTAAAATATTCAAGAATATTATCATGCAATTAAAGCGCAAATTAAGAAAGTAATTTTCATTACACAAAGTGGTAAATTAAACCGATATAAAAATAAAGTCAGTAATTACAGTATTAATTTTTGGTAGATTTTTGTGAAGAAAACGAAGTTTGTCTGTGTCTGTTACGCAAATCATTTTGAAAGAGACCAGCAGTTGAAAACAGACCCTATGAGCTGAGCTGAACTCTGACAACTGAGCTGGGGAAGAATGTCGCGCGCACGCTGATTATTTCGCGCGCCTTTAAACTCTTGATATCGGTTATATAATCGGCGATATCGATATATCAGTCTGCCGATTATATCGGCCGATATATCGGTATCGGAATCGTTACATCCCTAAAAAAGCAAATTTTGTTTACTTATTAACTTTTTACATAGTGCCTAATGCATTGTTTTAGTGGTCTAAAATCATAGTTGCATTATTGCTTTTCTAATGAAACCGGTTTGGGGCACATCACATCAGTCTATAACGGATATTGGTAGAAAAAAAATTGTGTTTTATACAGATAGATTCATTTTTATACCTTCAAGTATTGTGGATTGTGTGCCCGTACACAAATAAAGTGAAAAGCTGTGTTAGTTAAGGATGCAGTATTGAAAGTACTTCGGCATTGTTCTATAGATGCACATAACATTGTTCTTTTAATTTACACATAGGTTTCTTACTGTATGTCATAGAGATCTTAGCGAAAGCGATATTTGTCTATTAGCAACGGATACGGAATATGAAACTGAAAAAACATGGGTTGGTATCCGCCATTCGTCGACTGTCAAAATCTCTGTAAAAATCTCTTAAATTTTAAGAATATGTGTTCGTATCCAAACGTTGTTAATTTATATACCTATAGTTCATAAAAGATAGCTTGATCTCTGCGACAGCTGTCAGTAAAATCACGCCTATGATGTCCTGAATTTCTTAGTAGTACAGACAGAACCTGTCAATGTCATATTTATGGGCATGCCGATCTAATTAGTGTATGCCCATAAAGTATGACATTGACAGGTACTGTCTGTACTACTAAGAAATTCAGGACTTCATAGGCGTGATTTTACTGACAGCTGTCGCAGAGATCAAGCTATCTTTTATGAACTATAACTCGTACGAATTAACTTGAGACCTGGGCCGATGACGTAATTGTCAATGTACGGTGTGCAAAATAATGCGTCGTAATATTTTTTTATTTGAAATTTTTGAGATTTGCATGAGATTATTAATAAAAACAAAATAAAATGTTCTGGCAAGGGGTGAAGTAATAAGTGATATACTGTTGCCATTTTTATGTATTTTAAATATTTATTTTTTATAATATATATAATATTATTTTTAGTTAACGCGTCAAGGAAGGACAAAGAAATAAACATACACACTTTCTCATTTATAATATTATTAATTTATTTATTATACACTTTATTGCACTATAAAAAGTGTTACAGATTCGTACAAAATAAAAATACAAAGCATAACAGGCGACGTTATTGCTAAAAAGCAATCTCTCCCAGGCAGATCTCTATATCTCTCAGATAAAATAACGTTAAAGTACAACAAAAACAAAAGTCCAAACCAAACAACAAACAATTATCAAAAATATCGAACTAGAGTCGAGACGCGTAACAAAAATGCTATCGGTACTGAGCGAGCACTGCTAGCGCGGGACGCGGTGCGGGGAGTCGGGAAGGGGGTCGCATTCCAGCGGAGTCTCAAGTTAATTCGTACGTGTTGTATAGAGGCGATGCGTACCATCTAAGTCCTCAGGGGTGACAACGCGCGCCATAGCATCCACTTACGATACTCGTTTGTCACTAATTCTTTTTTAGAATCGAAAAGTCGAAAATCTTAGTTCGAAATCCGCACGGAGCAAGTATTTGTATGGCCTACAAATAATTGTTATCGGTCTGGATGTTTGTATTTGTGCAATTTATCTATGTAAACTGACCCCCACAACACAGGAGAACATATCCCAGTGCATCCTTAGGGTAACGTTTAAAAAAAAAAGATTTCATTAAAAACTATAAAGTAATAAAAAACCCTTATTACGCATAAAAGCACAGTAGGGTCTATGGAAGTTTCATTAACATTTAACGCTTGGTTACCGACGTCATGGTTGACTTGTTTGGATAATGATGGCATGTTCCCATCTTCTACGTAGGTATATTTACTACTATGTAGGTAAAATTTATTGAAAAACACACCAAGATTTATAAAATATTAAATAATTTTCTGCTATTTTTTTCTTCTTCATCAGCCCATAAAAGTCCACTGCTGGACTTGAGCCTTACCCACTGTAGAAAGGATTTGCAATAGTCGCACCGAGGATTTGCATTTGATGATAAACGAGCTAGCAATCGCCGCATAGACTTACCGCAGGCTAAATGCTGATGCCCGTCACAGGTCTGAGTGTTGTATGTCTGGTGTAAATGGGATCGCTATAGCGCCATCCGTCAGAAACCATAGACGGCAAATTTTTAATGATTTCCAATATCCAGGTTTAAGAACAATAGGAGATGTCGGATAGTAAGCAAGGGTCGATTACTTATTTTAGTTTTAGAGGTATTTAGCTTAGAATTTAATATTACTTTTAGACTCCAGAACATTTATTCTTCTTTCAACCTTTTCTGTGTGCTTTGATTTCGTAAAAAAGATATGTTTCCCTAAGAAAAAATAAGTCTACATATTCTAGCGAGGTTCTTTTTATTGTAGATATTACAGAGTTCTGTGTGCTTTCGTTATCACTTTTGTTCTTGAGGTTTTTATTTTTTAACCTATGATTTCACTGACAGTACATAAATCTTCGTCATACGCCAGAAACCATAAATAGCTAATTTAAATGAAAACAATTCCAATAGTCGCTTTTGATAAACCTAGGGGAAGAAACGAGGTAATAGCGCGTGCGCTCCAGGAAGTCGAACATTGGCGCGCTATCCGCGTTAAATAGATACCGACTTGAAGCGCGCTCCAAATTGTTCGTTGGAATATGTACTCAAACGTGGAGCGGGTCGTTCCATCTGGTGTCGGGTTTTTTACCGCGTATCAATATAATAAAGTAGTTAAGTTTTGGCGCGCGCGCGGCGCCGGATGGGATGGTTCTTTTCATCATTCGTGTGTTCGTTGCGTTCCGAGCAATGGATAACTAACCAAAGTTGCCGTAAATTGATAAAGTTTTATTCTGGTTCAAAAGAACTGCTGTGGAATAGCAAAAGTCGTTTATTTCATAATAAAGCGCTTAGAGAAGATGCATAGAGAGAACTATGAAAGCGGTGATCGTACACGATCGACATTTTTTAAAGTGACAAACGAGCAGACAGTCTACCTAATGATAAGTGGATGCTGTGGCCCATAGACATCTACATTTATCCCGAAAAAGAATTAAAATGCAGATGCGTTGGCAGGTTGGCACCCCTAAAGACTAAGATGGAATGCCTCGTTTCCAGTAAAAAGGGTCTCCGGTTCTCTACACTCACCATACGAAACACAACAGCATTGGGCTGTTATTTTACGCTGGTGTTCTGTTAAAGCGTGGTCCTTCCTCGGGGAAGCTCACGCTCTCACCGAATACTAGCAGTTTACAACCATAATAAATAACTTTAAAAACCATAATATATATGCAGCATTGCTCTACCACTAATTTAAAATCACATCCATCTTGAACGAGCTGTAAACACTAGAACAGATGCCGCGCGCGCCAGGCGCGCTTAGTAGATGATATACTTCGAACACTTGGAACGCGTTCCGCGGAACACATTAGTCGGCGGTCGGCTCGTTCATTCATTCATGGCGTGCGCGCAAGGAAAGCGTAATAGATACGCGGCTATACGCTGCGCTGCTACACTACATATCTAATTATTAAAATTGTTATATTTTCGAAATACATTTGTAATTTATATCTACTGTTGCTGATTTAATCTTTTTTTATTCATTAACAATGAATTTTAAGCTCGTTTGCTAAAATAATGAACGTTAAACATAAACCTGACACTAAAACCTGCCTGTCACAATTTGTGGTTACGAGAGCTGTGATTAAATTTCCTCGAATCATACCTAAATTGACAATAATAATATTACTTTTATTTATATTATATATTTAAGGCAAGTTATGCGCCACCTAGCTCATTCTTACAAAGGCCTTTGGGTCTTAAAAGTTTGTTAATGTGATATGATTTATTTAGATGATAGAAATTATAAAAATAATGTGCTTATGTATGTATATATTTATGTATATATTATAGTACCTCATGCTAAATAACATTAGCAGTTTTAATCTAGGTATATTAAACTGGCCGAATAATTTCTGTTTATTTATTTATTCAAAAATATTTTCACAATTCAATTGTTTTGTTTTGTCATCGTTGGAGCCGTACGCAAGTGTGAGTAACGATCCAAGGGCAAGTCTTATCCGACAATATTTCGATGATATCCCGGACATCAGTCTGAGCGAGATTAGAATGGCTCTCAGCACGTTTAAACGGCAAGACTCCAGCCGAGGACGAAATTATAGCGGAGCCTCTGAAAGTGGGTGTAAAACCAGTGCTTAAAGTCCTTCAGAAGCTCTTCAATTGCTCTTCAGAAGTACGATGGTCTTATGCCGTGGAATAGAAAGGCGCCTACGTTTCCTTGAAGAACTATGGACCGATTTACCTTCTGAGCCGTATCTACGTACTGTTTTCGAGAGTCATTACGAATAGTCTCGCACGCACACTCGAAGACTTCCAGCCTTTCCAACAAGCCGGTTTCCAAAAGCTTATTAGGCTTTAGTGCCATACATACGACAACATACATATCCTTATCGAATTGATCGTAAGATCGAAGAGTACAATCTACCACTTTGCCCCTTGCATGTGGACTATGAAAAAGCCTTTGATTCCTTTGTCGTCCCTTTGACTCTGTTGAAAATTCGGGCGGTGCTACAGTCCCTTCAGCGGTTCTAAGTTGACTTTCGGTATATCTAAGTACTGAGTGTTAGTAGGCCTACGATGGCTATCCGAGTACAGAACTAGAGTATGAAACCCATCCAACTCCAATGGAGGTATAAGTCAAGAAGACGGTATAAACATTAATGGCGAGTACATCACTCACATTTCATTTGCTGACGATATAATCCTAATGGCAAAATCGCTGGAAGACCCAAGAACAATGTTCAATGACCTCAATAATCTCCCAAGCAATACCTATCGTATTAAAATGAACACGAAAAAACAAATTTTAACCTCTAAATCGTATAATGGAATTATACAACAACAAATTTAATGACATAGATATCTTTGGATTAACTTCTTCTGGATATAAAAAGCTGTGTATGAGGTTCTATCTGAATTTGATGCAAGTTAATGTAATTGCTTATTTAGGTTAAATTAAATTTTTCACATCTATGTATTATCTATATATGTGTATGTGCGTGTATGAATATGTTTGTATATATGTGTGTATGTATATGCGTGCACACGTACATGCATATGTGTAAATTAGCTTGTTTTTCTCTGTATTTATTGGTGAACGGGTCGTTTTTAATAGAACATTATATTTTAATTTTTAATTGTTACGTACACAGACCCAGTGGTAATATGTGGATAACGGTGTTGATTGTATGATTATTAAGCTTAAATATAGTATTGTGTTTAATAATAAGATTATATTGTACAATTGTTTGTTATTCCTAATAAAGAGAAAAAAAAAACAAAGGTTATGTGTAATATCTATGTCACACCTATGCCACTAGTTGAGGACCACACCCGAAGTTGTTAACGAGTATGTTTACTTGGGACAAATATTCCGACTAGGTAAGTCCAAGTCCGACAAGGAAGTGGAAATGGGCCGCCCATATAGCCTAAAGAACCGGCAACCGTTGGTGAAGAAAGATTCTCCAGTAGCAACCTCGTACCGGTAGGCGAAGTGTAGAGCGACCCTCACTAGATAGAGTGACGAACTGGTAAGACATGCAGGACGTCGATGGATGCAGGTGGCTCAGGACCGTGCTTTGTTGCATTACTTGGGGGAGGCCTATGTATGTTCAGTAGTGGACTTCTGCAGGGATTTAACGATGACGGTTGTGATGACGATGTGTAACTATTGGGAAAATCACTCGTACTTGGTAAACTATTTAGTAATCTATGCTCGTACTAACGTCGACTAATCACTATTTACAAGTATAAGTATAACACGTAAGCGTGTGTACAAACATAGTCACTCGTACTAAGGTACACGACGTGTGCGCAAATGTAGAACCATTTGTACGCACCTGCCTGTATCCAATATGACGTTAATGCAATAAGCGAAGACAATGACGGAGACGCGGTTACGCTGTTCACGATATTTTTTTTTAACAACTATTATTCATCCCCTGTTGGACAGCCCTTACAAAGAATGTGGAAACTGGCGTCTCTCAGCTGTAGACAGGTAACCGCAGCACCATGTTGCATTGGTGTTACTTCTCCCTGTCAACTTTCTATAGGATTTGTTTACCACCCTTTCAAATAATAAGTAAATCCCTCCCGTTTTCAAACGCCGCCATCTGATTTTTACTTTGTCGATAGACCACAGGATTCAGTGCAGGTGGAATATATGATGGTTTGTCGTTTTTACTCGTATAACTCACTATGTCGATTAAGCTTTATACGAGTATAAACATATTTTATAAGTTATCGCAAATTGTTTGAAAGTCTGTTAAATTTAATGTATAAAAGAAAAAGAAATACATAGTTTTAAAATTCGCTTCAGTTTCTGTTTCTGTATTCTTTATAGTTTTAACTTTTAATGCGTTTTCACCATTATTTATAATATTTTTGATAGTTTTTGTCGTAAGCTCTGCAATTTTTATGTAAGGATAGTAGAGCAGTGTTGTATTGTGATCAAATCACAAAAATATTATAGAACACTGGTATTTACGAGCTACCGTGCAAGGCCGGAGCGAGTAGCTAGTATCACATGTACAATTTCGATGTTCAAATTGTGTGCATATGCTGCCAATACAAAGGACCATATTACTTCGACTCTGCCACTGCGCCTTTGTAACGCGTATTGGTTGAAATTCATCACCGTAATGGAAACATTTCCGCTTGCCGCACGGTTTAAATGCCGTCTACTCCGCGCTGACCTTCAACTGATTTACGTAACGTAACGTAGCATATTCCGGTCGTGCAATCATCTGTCGATTTGAATTTGAGCAAGTTATTGAGTGAACCAGTTTGTGCCGGATGAAATAACTGCGCATTAATTCAGTTTATTTAAGCAGTTGTCGTATCGTTACGTATTTATCATAAATTTTGCTTCCTTTCTTTAGTATCTTTTTTAAGTCCACAGCTGACTAAGTAAGGTCTTTTTCAAATGTTCCCAATGTATGCATTTATTGTAAGCATTGTGCACCATGCTAGAGAGCGATAAAAATCTTGGTCGAGGTCGCCAAGATAAGCATAATATTGCGGGCTGTATTGTCGCCGTAAACCGTAACGTAGCTTAGGATCAGGTGTTCGCCACAAAAGTTCATTGCAGATAACTTCACTACGAACCTCTTATGTCATGTCATATTTGGTTTATCGATGAAGGATAATTTAGAAAACCTGCGTATCCAATAAATAAAATATATTTCAATTTAAATATATTTCGTTAACAATAATATTACGAAAGGAGCTCTGTTCCTCAATTATAATGTCGTTAATTACATTGTTTTTTTTTAAATATAGAAAAAGGGTGACAAACGAGCACACAATCTACCTGATGGTTAACGTATCCAGCGTTGTCACCTCTGCGGACTAGGATGGAATGCCTCGTTCCCATTCCCAGTTAAAAAGGAGTCTCCGGATCTTTACACTCACCATACGAAACAGCATTATTAAGCTACTATTTTACGCTGGTATTCTGTGAGAGTGTGTCCCCGGTCAAGCCGACCAATTCATGCTACAACCATAACATACCTGCAGCGTGGCTCTACTACGTACAACCATTAATAATACGAAGAAAAGAATTTGTTTATCTGTGTCGCTTTATTACTGCAAATCGCACTACGTTTGGAATCGTTTCTCTTTCATCGTTCCACGTTTTTATCTAAAAGGCTATTGCTTTAACAACCGCCAAAAATGCTGAGGTGCGGATTATGTCGTTTTTTTTAATATATAAAAAATGTCATTAATTATCCTTCAGTCACGTTAAACATCAATAAAACAAAAAATTGCCCGAGATGCGATGGAGCCGTGTTGGTTCAGGTGCTAAATGCTCGCTGTAAATTTCGCAGTACGCGAGCAACCAGGGTTCGATCCCCGCGCGCGTCAATTAAGTTGTTAATTGCAATTTTCTCGGCGGTGAAGGAAAACATCGTAATAGAAAAATATTTCGAAGACATGTGAATTTCGCCAACACGCATTGGGGTAGCAGAGCGCGGTGGAAGTTTTCTTGCCCTAAAACTATCAGAAATGAGAGGGAGGCCTGTGCCCAGCTGTGGGATGTATAGAAGGTTGTAAATTTACTAACTTATATTTAATGTGATGGCAAAAATAAGTTATTTTGTTTCAACAGTTTTTATCTAATATAAAATTATTGATTTTTTTAAATATTTCGCAACAACGATCTCAATTTTTTCCTTAGTTTCGAAAACTAAAATTTCGTAAATATTGTATCTAATCAAAAAACTATACGAAGGAAAATTTGGCTGATAGCTTCATAAAGTTAGATGAGATTATCCGGCAAAACTACGCAAGCCAAAAAGTGTTTACTTGGTAGAACCCATGCAACTGTATATACGACTTCGTCAAAAAAAAACGAACTCCTCATATGCGAGGGATACGACATCCTTAAAAAATTGTAATTATGTGTATTATACGTGGGCAAGCCAAGTTTTTCGTTGGCCTTGGCTTGAATGAAATTGTTTACTGCAATTCTAAGTACTGACTTATGATTTACTCTTTAACAACATAATTTTTAGCACCAACAGGCCTTGAAACGACGCGGCCCATAATTTGTTTTCCTTACGTCCCTCTCGGCAATGAGAGATCTATGCTCAGCTATAAGACGTATAAAAAATGACTTACATTGCTATTTTTTATGATATAAAATTAGTCATGATAATAACCTTGGCTTACATTAGTAACCTTTTGTACTTATTTGTGATTAGGATTGAGTCAATATTAATTTTAGCTTGCTTATCACGGTTATTGTTTCTGTACGAAGTAAAATTGACGCGCTCTTAATAATTTAAATCAAAGAATTATGTGCACTACATATTATATTAAAGAATAATATAATTTTGCTATTAATCATTTCTTCACCTGCGTAAGTAAATTCTTGATGTATGTGATAGCTGTAACTAACGATGAATTTTAAATAAAACTAAATTTACGGAGTTTATAGTATCATGAAGTCTTGCATACTGCATACTGCAAGACTTCATGATACTATAAGCTCGTTTTGCGTAAATCGGACCAAAAATTAATATTCAAAAACTGATGGTAGCCAGAGTAACTATGACATTGGGACGTCAAACATCTCTGTCCCCCCGTGACCATGGATGCTGTAAAGCACCCGAAACGTCGGAAATTAAAAATAAGTAAAAGTAGTGAAATAAACGCGATAAAATCCGTAAATTTAGTTTTATTCAATTTGTAGTGTTCGCGTAAATTTAAGAAATCATTAGATGCATTTTAAAATAAAATAATATTTATATCAGTGTTAGAATAAAATGTATAAAGGCGTTGTTATTACATTTTATTGATATAATTTTTATTGGTTCAATTTATTCTTTCCTTTTTTTATATAACATTAGGATTTCTCTTGTATCGTGGAGACAGTTTACATACATAAATTGCACAAAGACAAACGTCGCAACGCGGAACAATAACCCGCGGCCCACAGCACCAAAACTCAATGCTAAATCACAAATTATAAATAATGTTACTATGTAATTTATGTAATAATTTTTCCTTTAAGTAAAAAATGAGAGTCAAATAGACCAGGTCAATGATTTATCCATCATAAGCAAGTGATAATATTATTTAAGGCCGAATACGACGCGAACGACCTTGCTCGTTTGGCAGCAAACCACGCGCCGCCGCGCCGGTACGCTTTGTTTATATAGACATGTATAATACCTATAATCAAAGCCGTACGGGCTTTGATTATATTATATTTGACCGAGCTAGCTCAGTATGCAGAGTAATGAACAACACAGAGAGCATTGCTTACTTCTTAAATAAATTTTTCTTATTTATAATATTAGTTCCTATAGATTATAAATTCTGTACTTTATTCGTTATAAAATATTGTTCGAAAAGTTATTGAATTGATAACGATTTTTTTTTTCTTAATTGGTGCATCGTACGTAAAACCTCATATAACTGAAAATGTTTGTTCTTGTGAGTCTTACAAGACGCCGTAATGCAAATTGTATAAATAATAAGGAAAAAAAAAACTATAAAGTCAGTGATTGCCCCATAGTGGGGATATACTGTGTATGTAAATTCTCACAAGACTACTCCGACTGGTCAATCACTTCACATCCGAAGTATTTCGGTTTTTCTTAATTATGTACTTACCCCATGCTTTCGGACAATACATTGACTATGACACTATTTGCGGTCTCTGTGCTTGCACTACTCTGTACATTCTTTTCCGACTGGGTCTTGATATATACATTTTTAGTGTTTCTCACTTGAAACTAGAAAAGTATAAATGATCAGTTTGGCTAATGTAAATGAGTAAAAATGCAACCTATTAGGCAGCCTAAAACAAAAAATTACCTTGCAAAAATATAAGTATTCACCTCAAAATACAACATTCGAGCAGCGTTCATGCGATAAACTCTCTTTGTTTTACCACTTATAGTCACTTAAACGCGTATAAAACACTAAATTAACGCGCTATGTGTCTACATCGACTGTTGTTACCTTACGTCACACGTCGAAGCGCCTGGTAATTTATTACGGCAAACTTTTATCTGGCAATATACGATATTATTATTAGGTGTTTTTAATTAAAACGAATTATGTTAATAAATAATATTTTGTATCGAAAATAAAGATAGCAGGTACCTTCGGAATCACAATACAAACATTTTTACGTAAAAGAATTTTTCCTAAATTAAAATTCACAGAGTTTTGAAAGAACAATAATTTTATATATCATTTCTTAACATTTTTTGTATTTGTTGGTATATTCATTTATTTTAAAATTTTAAAATGACTGTCGACTTGTGAAGGATCCGAACAAACCTACAAAAATGTTTTAAAGCTTAGAATTACTTCAGGTCAAAGTTCTAGTCAAGAGAAATACATAAATTTTCGCCAGTTCTCTTCGTATTCGGCCTTAAGTAGACACCTTGGTTATCCGAGTGAGCACACGACCAGGGAAAGACCACGCTCTCACAGAATACCAGCGTAAAATAGCAGCTTATTATGTTATGTTTCGTATGGTGAATGTAGAGATCCGGAAACCCTTTTTACTGGAAACGAGGCATTCCATCTTAGTCCTCAGGCGTGACAAGTGACAACGCATCTGCGTTTTGATTCTTAATCGACAATAAATGTAGATGTCCATGGGCCACAGCATCCACTTACCGTCGGGTAAAAAACACAGTTTACCTGCTATATGGACGTCAGACACTTATATCTATCGCCGATTAAGAATCGAAATGCGTTGTTGTATACATTACGCGACAAGCGGATTGTAGGACGGCTCGCACTATATGAACTGAAGAACTGGTAAGACACAGACAGTATACGTAAATATAACCCAGAAAGTCAATGGATGTACTCGTAGTTCGTTCAGGACCTTGCTTTTGTTGCATTGCTTGAGGGAGACCTATCAACAGTAGTTCAGTAGCGTGCATTAAAAGGCAGTAATGATGATGTTGATAATATCTGTGAGCACTAAGTTAGAATGCCTCGTTACTAATAAAATAAATCAATATCCATAAGTATGATGCACATCCAAAACTAATCCCTATTGTTTTGATAATTATTAAACGAAAGAACACATTCATTCATTACAAATTATAATCCAAATAGACAGAACAACAAATCAGCTTATTCTTTCAATGAACTAATTCGAGACCGCTTGTATCTCAGTATCTTAAAATAACTGACTTAAGTCTAATTACGTTGTAGCGTGCTATTGTTTACACGTGTTTATAATCACTTTACAGGGTATACAATGTTGTTATTTTTAAGGTAATTTCTTTTAATCACATTTAAATGTTTATTGTTATTTTAACGATACATTACTAGATAACTACCTATCATTGATCTGGGGGCACGGCAGTGCCCGCCAAATCGAGCAAAAAAGCGGCACGGCCGTACCATCTTTTCTCGAAGCAACTCAGGCCATTTTCGACCCCTTATAACTTCGTGGTCAATGAAACTAGAGGCCTGAATTTTTAGTAACCGAGTAAGCATTGTATAAACATGGTATATTTCAAATTTCATTCAATTTGAACGAGTAGTTTAAGAATTGTAACCAGTCAAAGTTTCTTAATTTTGTCACTCACTGACTGACCGATCATCAAAACTCTGAGGCACTTCTAGCAGACATAGAAGCTTCAAATTTAGAATACAATTAGTGTTTAGTGTATAAATCAAGGAAAAACTAAAACATTTGTTAATTTCTGTCCAGTCTTTTAGATACACTAACTGCATAAATAACTTTGTAATCCCATATAAATATATAGAATTACAAAGTTACATTTGCAGTGAATGAATCCGTATTTGGTATTACAGGTGTACATAGATACGTTATCGGTACTCAAGAAGTAGAAGGTACCGGAAAGGTATAAAATTAGGACTATGTTATATACAAAAAGAAATGAGATACCATTAAAAACATAACTTGTAAAAAAACCAAGTCTCGCAACTCAGTTCTTCTGCCGTAAAAAGTTGTGAGATCCATGTAATAGCAAGTCGGTTAATTTATTCAGTTCCTACTTAAGGGTCCTTCTGTTTTAAGTTATTAGGTAATTGGCTAACCTAACAACATTTTAAAGTGACCATATCAATTTTAAAAGTCTTTTATGTTTTAAATATATACATTGACTTGGCAATCGCATTAAACAATCTAATTTAATATAATACGTATTACTTGTGAGATACATTGTGGTTTCATGCGATGGCCAAGTCAATCTATATATTTAAAACATAAAAGACTTTTAACATCGATATGGTCACTATAAAATGTTGTTAGGTTAGCTAATTACGTAATAACTTAAAACAGAAGGACCTTTAAGTAGGAACTGAATAAATTAACCGACTTGCTATTACATATGTATCTCACAACTTTTTACGGCAGAAGAACTGAGTTGCGAAACTTGGTTTTTTTACAAGTTATGTTTTTAATGGTATTAACTTATTACATCACAATTAAGACTCTAATTTTATTTATGATTTAACTTGTTATTGTTTCGTCCTTTTCAAATACTGTTATAAATAACATTATTCTGTTAATATTCTATACTGCTGGATTAGTCTATCCAAAACTATCGAATTTTGGATTCTTGAACTTGCGATTGTTGTCACTACAGATTCAATTTATGAAAAAAAAAACAATGAAATTTTTACTGTGTAATGTAAACGCTATTTAATTACACCTCTGTCTAATAACACCCCTTGTGTTCGATACCGTAACATTTCACAACTGCCGAAATCTTAAAGTATAAAATGCGAAATTGTATTAAAAGATGTGCAGAATTTTTCGAAAGAAGTTGATTTTTTGTGTTATTTTAGTTTGGAAATAATATGAGTGACATAAAATTGTTACAAAATGTATTTCTTTGTGGATCACCAGGCAAAGCTCAAAGCATTTATCCTTCCCATAACACGCTGCCTTTATTTTATGCCATGTCCGCTTATAATTCTTTGTTTCGTCCAACCACGAACCGCCTGAACATAACACTGATTGTTATTACGAGTATAACAAAACGACGCTGTCACGCGTTCCGTTTCAGCGAGCCTCTTCACTAGGGATGTGCATATGTTTAATCGATATCTTTTTAAAACAACTGATAGTAGTAATAGTTAATAAGGTATCCAAAAACGTAATAACGACATTTACACACACGTTTTAGTTCGTGTATGATTAACTCAAAAAAGTATGAACTAGTATAGTATAAGTTTGAATAGTAGATATAAGTATGAAACGAGTGTGTCATTTGTCTCAATTTCGAAGTATCAGCATCTATGAGTTAGGTAACCCAGAATATCACTAGCTGAGCGACCCCGACGGAAACCGTACTGACTGACGGTCACTAAAAAATTCAGTCGTTTTTAATTTCTAAATAGTTTCAGATTATTATCGTCATTTGCATCCAGGTTAGGTAGACTTGAAGCTTTTCACTAATTCGTTGTAACAGTACATAGTTAGTGAACAATTCTACCACCTATCAATTAAAAATGAGATATCATATTTTTTCTGTTAGAACAATATACATATGTTATATAGAAAAAGTATTTTTTTCCCTTTTGATTGAAATAGGGAACATTACAATCTCCGTATTATCTAAATAGTTTTTTTATAGAATAAAAATGACAAACGAACATAGTCCACCTGATCGTAATTGAACGGTGTGGCCCATAGACATATTCATCTACCCTTAGTTAAGAATAAAATTGCAGATACGTAGGCAACCGTAAGGACTAAGACATGCCTCATTTCCAGTAAAAAGGATACGAAACAGCAGCAGCATTAAGCTGCTATTTTATAGTTTTAGTTAAAGTGGTATTTTTTGTTCACACAAAAGAAGTATCACTAAAATCGGTTCACATTTGATGAAAATATCGTGTAACAAACACAAAGAAATCATTTAGCCGAATCGTGAACCTCTTTCTGTTTTTGAAGTCCGCTAAAATAAAAATACTTCATCGATATTTTGGTAACAGCCCATCTCTAGACGCGGGAAATCACACGCTTGTAGTTGTGGCATTGAATGAAATCACGGAAGCCACGCAAAATGCACAATAAGTCATAGCCGAGGTAAATTGACCGTACTGCGTGCGACGAAGCTTGGAACAGCTGCTAAACCTGACATTATGTTCTGAACTATACACAATCTTTATCATCATCATGACATAAAGAATACCACAAAATAAGGTCCTGATCCACCTGCATTCCTTCCACTTTCTGCTCCTCTCATCAAGTCCTCACTCGATCATGAGAGCGGTAAAGCTACACTTTGTTTACCATGTGAAGCTGTAAATCATAACCATACTTTATCCGATCGGCTGTTACATTTACATGAGTTGACTATATTTATATTATACACATATATACACCATATACACACGTACATTGTTTACACAAAGATTTTCAATGTCATGACTCCTGGTCATGACTTGCAAATAATCACTGTACCTATTACATTTATTTCAGGTTTTACTTTTGACTTTATCCTGGCAGACATAACTCATTGCAGTTACGTTTGATAATATCCTATTTAGCTGGCTATTTGTTATCACTTACATAGGCCAGTATACGTAATCTTAAGTCGCGTTTGTATGCTAACACGGTTTCAAAATATTTAGATACGGCTAACATGTATGTCATAGATTTCTTCCTGGTTTTACGTGTTAAAACTAAAATCTGCAAGCTAGCTAGTTTTAAAATTCTTAAGTCCTAATTAGTCGTGTGTTATTTATGTCGTTAGTACTCTTGTTGATCGACTTGAAAATTACTTGTGTATTTGTTTTCGGGTTAAAGACGGAATCTCTTATTATTATATTATTTTATTCACGTGTACTGTACTGACTCTATAATCTCGAGGCCGGAACCAGAAGTTTTTATACGTGGGGTACCACGTATAAATCAGCTTGAGAGAGAGTGGAAAACCGAAGACCGTTTTTATTGGAATTTTGATTCTTAATTGAGGATAAACGTAGATGTCTATGGGCTACAGCATCAACTCACTATCTGGTGGATTTTATGCTAGTTTATCACGCTTATTCTAGTAGTAGTAAAGCGCATTGTGCTGCAGC
Source organism: Parnassius smintheus behrii (assembly GCA_036936625.1). Classification (NCBI taxonomy): domain Eukaryota; kingdom Metazoa; phylum Arthropoda; class Insecta; order Lepidoptera; family Papilionidae; genus Parnassius; species Parnassius smintheus. The sequence goes on along the minus strand of JAUPFT010000030.1, from coordinate 18,802,630 downwards.
TTTTACTGAAGATTATTAGGCCTCATCACAAGAACGTCGCGAAAGACGATACTAAGCCAACATTCGAAACATCCTTTATTATTTATTACGTAAATAATGGTAAATCATCTATGAAGGAATAACACATACATAGCTACAAGTATATATAAACACGACCTAGTGTTTCAAAGAATCAACCCAACTATTTTCCCACTTTTTACGCGATCCGTCTACGAGCTGTCCATCTGTACAGGATAAGGGCTACTACACACTATAAACACGATAGACAAATGTCGACGTTTACTTAACTAAGTGCATCATACATGACGCAAGGTGTGATAAGCGTGTAGTTATCCCAAGTTTATTATTATGGAAATTATAATATATATGTATTATAATTTCCATAATAATAAACTTATAATATATATGTATAATATTTTTTGTATGCAAATTCTACGAATATTGGTTTCACTTGGATTCTCATTCACTAATTACGGAGCCATCTTATTAATTAAGGTAACACTGGACATCGGAATATAAAGAATCGTTTATAGGGCGACGAAACTAGATAAGCTTCTAGAAAGAAGCCCCACCAATAGGTGGAAATAACCTTAACCAGGAAATAACTTTAACATAAAGATTCACACTTGCAACATTGACGAAGTTCAAAATTGTAACTGTTCTGTCATTACGAAAATTTCTTCAACCGAGTACTTGGGGTTCATTATAGATGAACGGTCAACTTGGCATGAACATATCGATGTAATAACATGTAGATTTAGAAAATTAGCCTGGATTTTTAAAACGCTTAGACATATTACTTCATATACGCTGATTAACAAAATGTATGTAGCATTAGCTCAATCGTTAATAACTTACTGCTTTCAGATATGGGGTGGAGCAACAAAAACAATATTGTTGCAATTAGAAAGGGCTCAACGTGCCTTAGTAAAGACAATGTTTTTGCCTTATAAATTCCCAACTAAAAGCTTGTATTTAAAATCTGATATACTAAGTATAAGAAAATTATGTATTTTACACACAATATTAAAAAAGCATAAATGTTTGATTTTCGACCAAAATATTTTGAAGAAAAGAAGAAAAGACATTGTACTTAATTCATTTTGTGTTAAAACTGCATTCGCTAAACGTCAGTTCATTAACCTATCTATATATCTGTATAATTTTGTCAACAAAAAGCCATATTACCATACAAAAAGTAATATTTACTGTAGAAATGCCAAGGACTGCAAGATTTTGATTATAAATTGGCTAAAGACCCTGTCTTACGAAGACAGAAAAACTTATGTTTCGACACATAGGGTGAGAAAAAAAATCACACAAACACACACGCACATTTATTTTTGAATATTATTGTATAATTGAAAAAGATTTTTTTTTGTATAATATGTAATCTCATGTCTCTTGAACGTTTTGTTTGGCTATGGAAGAGCGGGAGTCTCTGACACAAGTGCCATAAGGTACTTAAAAGATGCTTAGTACAAGAAAAATAACCAAATGAAATTAAATAAATTAATATTATGAAATAGGTAAATAAAATTAGGAATCATAGAAGCGACAGTAGCCTAGTGGCAGGGCGCGGACCGCGAACTTAAAAGGTCGTGGGTTCGAATCCACCATTCGACTACTGTTGTGAACCACTCCTAATACAAGCATTTTCAGCTTATCAGGAGTGGTTAAAGGGAATATTAGTAATGTTAATTAGTAGGATTACTAATATTTAAAAAAAATATTTACTTGTTAAATACGTACTTGTGTCTACGAAAAAACCCAAGGGCTTATACCAGTTTGTGGGGCTCCTTTCTAGAAACCAGTCTAGTTAGTCCAGGTTCGTATCACCCTGTTATGTATTTCTACCACTAAACCGCTCTACATCCATTATTTCTGTCTGACTTAAAGGGTAAAAATACCACAATAATAACAATGTTAATAGAATTTAAGCTATCTAATTTTTATCACCACAGGTTGACAACACATGCCTTCAACCAACTTCAACATCATGACTTCAAAACAACCAACCAGTTGTTTTGAAGTCGTGATGTTGAAGTTGGTTGCATGTCTTCATGGGCTACACCAGCCACTTACCCTCAGGTGGACTGTGAACGTATGTGAAGTACTATAATTGTTTAAAACTCTATTACGATCTGATTCTTCAATTAAAATAAAATGCTTTGACGTACATAAATAAAGGTTCGGGGAAATAGTTTGGGGAAATAGTTTGGAAAATGTTCAAGAAATAAATAAGAAAATCCTTCGGGAAAAGTGAAAAACCAGCAGTCAATAAGAAGTATAGGGAAGTGATAGGGAAAAGTGATTACTCTCTCACGGAACGGTTTGAAGATAATTGCTGTTTTATTCCCATTCATCCCTCAAGTTATACAGTCCACATCGAAGAATTAAGGCGTCGGGACCGGGACGACTTCGGAAGACCCGTAATCCCCGTGTGAACCTACTTGCTGAAAAAGAAGAGGTTATCGCCCTTGTGTGTTACTCCGTTGCGGAGATCACATACGTTGTTCCCGAACCCAACGTAGGCGTTATAGGAGGCCGGATCGAGAGAAGCCTCGATTCCTTCCTTCTGTTTCTTAATCGAACGTTCAATTTCCGTTGGTTCCTTTTCAATTGGTCCATCGCGGCCGATTGAGAGGATTCCCGTTTGTTCTTTTTCAATTGTAATCAAAACAGGTACTTAGTTAGTTAGTTAGTTTAGTTAGTTAGTTAGTTACATACGTTATGATTATTTTTATTCTAAACTTGCTGTTTTTATTATGATTGGAGTTCATGGGTTTTAATTTTTTTTGGACGAAACCCTAATTCTTTTGCTAAAATACAAACAGCCTAGGTTCTTTGTTCTCATGTTATAAGGAGTATACATGAGCTGATCTCATGTTATACTCCTTATAACATGAGATCAGCTAACTGCCAGTGAAAGTCCCGTCAAAATCGGTGCAGACGTTTCGGCGATTAGCTAGAACAAACAGACAGACAAATAAAAATATTAAAAAGTATTTTTTGTTATATAAATTCCGTATATACTTTCATATGCATTTAGTAAAAAGCTATTGTTTTGACATTAGAAACAGACACTTCAATTCAAATTATTTATTAGCATAAGTGCAATATCTTTCATTGAAGCACTAAAATTTATAATTTATAGCTTATCTTGGCCTAAATATCATATAGGATGTATGGGATATCTTCATCATCATTCCAGTCTATTACAAAACAGTTGAGACTTGAGTCTGATCGATAATCCTGTAACGAGTGACGAGGACCAACATAAAGTTTTTGGACTGTGTCCAAATCGATGAGATGAAGGGAATTATTGTTATGAAAGCCTATAAATAATCTAAAATTTTGCTTGTAGTAGCTTCTGAAAATGGGAAATATCGACAAACATTAATTTCCCTGAAAATCTAAACGTTTAGATACAGGTGTGTGTAAGCCCTTATACTCGTATACTCGTGCATTGTCCCACTGCCCTGAGACTTACCATGTGCCGAGTTTCATTTCCCATTCCGTCGTTAGGTGATCGAACAACAATCGACGAATAATAAACATCGTTTCACTTTTCTATTTTCGTACGAATTACATACTTGGCTTGCGGTGTCCGAGTTGTAAGAATAATCGCTGTCAGTCACGCTTTTCATTGAGTTTGTTTGTGTAATACAGTTTGTTTGGAAGAGTTCCGGATTTTTTTCTACAATTCTTTAAATTTATACAATTTAGGGATAAATTTGCATAAAAAATTTGTATAGATAATTATATTATACATTTTATTTGATTGGGATATTTAACGAAATATTTAAATAGGTAACATAAAACAATCTTTTCAAGTATTTTCTTATTTATTATCAATGGTTGTTAACTGTTAACATCATTGTTTATATATGCATTGTATACATATAGGTATGCATAAATAAAAATGAAGTGTCTGTCTTTAACATCGAAATAACTACCTTCTATTGCACTCATTATTTCTATGCTATTAAGACAGATAACTATTTTGAAATTTTTGTTTGTCTGTCTTCGGCTGTGGCAGTCAGTGGCAATGGCTGAAACTAAAATTAAATATAATGGTGATGAAACTTCACAGATAGAGAGTAATGAATGCTTGGAATGATCTAAGCTGTGTTTTATTTGAACACATGGAGAATTACATAACATAAACACTCACGCCTGTCACCCAGAAGGGTAGGTAGAGACTACAGACTTCCATTTGGCACGATCCTGACAGACCTCTCTCGCTTCCTCCACATCCATACACCTAAGGGTACTCCTAATTTGTCCCGTTTTCAATAAATCGCTAATTTGGTCGATAAATTTTCGCCTAGGACGTCCCTTTCCTACTCTGCCATTCACTTCCGCAACATAAATTTTCTTTGTCACTCTTTCCTCACTCATTCTTTCCACATGACCAAACCACCGAAGCATTCCTTTCTTAATCGTGGTCACAACATCCCCCATTTCTTCTATAGAAGAAATAGAAGAAATGGAGGATTATTTTTATAAAAAAATATACTTCTAAGTAGGTATGTATACTTATATGTAACTGGTTTATCGGAACGGTTTTCCTATTAGCTAGTAAGAATGTGCCAAGAAAATAAAAATTTAAGCTAAAAGCTATATGTTTTTCGAGAAATTCAAATTGATCGAAGTGTGGTGCCAGCAAAGATTAGTTTCAATTTTGTGACACATACTGAATGATATTTTTATCTTGTATTGTGCCGGTAAACCAAAGAATTATGATATATTTACAGAAATTTTAGTTTAATATACTAGCTGTCCCATACCATAACTTGCTTGGTGGAAGTATTTATTTTGTAATTTTGCTAAGAAAACTAACTTTAGAATTAGAATATTATACGGAATATGTAAATACCATGCAAACAATATGTAGTTATAAACGCCTTGTTATTTTCTAAAAAACATCTTTTATGTTACAATGCTATCATCGACTATCATCCTTGAGGTAGTAGCTTCATAATTATATATATAATACAATAGGTCGTACCTCGAAAACTATCGATCGCTGCTCTAAATATAAACCGGGTTAGAAAGGAAACACTTATGTATTATTAAAAGGGGATATTAAAATGTTGAAGTAAAATAATTTACAACTTAAGTGCACTAGTACTGCAGACTTGTGCACTTGAAAGGTTGATTTGATTCCTGCTCACGTTTTTAATTACCTTCGTAGTCATTTTACATTTTAACCTTACTACATTGTTAAACATTTCTTTTTAATAGGATAGGGTGACAAACGAGCACACAGACCACCTGATGGTAAGTGTTTGCTGTGGCTCATAGACATCTACATCTATTCTCGATTACAAATCAAAATGCAGATGCGTTGTCACCCGTGAGGACTGAGATGGAGTGCCTTGTTTCCAGTAAAAAGGGTCTCTATAGTCTCCATACGAAACACAACAGCATTAAGCTACTATTTTACGCTGGTATTCTGTGAGAGTGTGGTCCTTCCCGGTCAAGCCGACCCATTTGTGCTACAACTATACTACTAATCCCAGAAATCGTAGTACGATTTCTGCGCTACTGAAATAACTGCAGCGAAACTATCACGTATAAAATTTTAACATTTCGTTATCGTAATAACATATATACTGTAGTTAAATTTAACTTAAAACTTTCGGCTTGAAGGACATATAGAGGGAGGGTAAATACAGTGTAAATGAAGTCGCCGCTGTCCATAGTCTACAGTATGACTTACTATCTGACGAACAATTAGTTCGTTTCCCACTCTATTATTAAAAATAAATGTTGGTGATATTTCACAAAGGTGTTTTTTTCACATGGAAAAAAATATAGTCATTCTATTATAATATCACAGTAAATACTGTTTAATTTTTCTTCGTATAGCACATTGGAAACGTACGTACCACCATTGTTTTATCATAACTGTCTACGTAATTTCACATCGACTCCAACGAAATATTAATTAGGAGAAATTAACATTATATTTAGGAAGTAGCCACAGACGGAATATAAATCCATGTATTGGCCTTGATTCCTAAACGAGCATCCCGATTTGGCGGCCGAGTGAGCTCACGCGCTTCGCTTCGCAGACGATAGGCTGCTAGTGGCTCATTAGCGAGCTTCATTGTCGACGGCCAGTGTTTCCTTGCTCGCACGCGGATGCAGTAAGCGTTGCTAGTCCCGCACTAGTTTCCGAACGCACATCTGCAGCGCGCGCTGCGATCCGCCAAAATATAAAAAAAATAAGTACCCCACGCGCACTTTTTGAAACTACGCAAAAATGGGTGTTGTGAAAAATCACAAAAAGAATAAAACGAAAAACGATGCGAAGAAAATCGAAGTGGTGAATGGAAAACCTGCTAAAGACGAGAATAAAGTGAAAAAGAAAAAGAAAGTGTCGTGTTTACAGTGCATCAAGTCGCCCGATGATGGTACATAAAATATGGTTGCTTTTGCTGTTGACCAGTATTTATATTTTTTGTTCATGTTATGTAGCGGAAAAGTGATGTATTCCTGCGTGGTTGTCGTAATTTTCTTACAGCGTTGTAATTGTTTTCCTTGCCTGGTTTTCATTGCAAACACCGAATAAATTCCAGAGTTTATGTAAAAAATATTTTTATGCAACAAACATTTATATGAACTATATTATAGTATTAAACATTTGTCACAATGCCAATTCAATTGACTTTTATAGGATTTGTTGGAGTAGTGCCTGTTGGTTCTATAGTCCAGTCCAACTTTAAGTAAAATAATAATAAATAACAATTTACGTCATAAATACTATAAAAAATAGTAACAACGCGGCATTAATTCTGTAAAGTTAAGTAAAGTAAAGTTACATCCTATGAGTATAAACATTCCACAGGCCTCGTCATTTCTGAACAAGGGTAGCATTACTTAATTTAGAATTAAAAACAACTTTATGTCAAGTACGGTAGCTACAAACATTATGAAATACCCAAATTTACCTTTGAATGTTTCGCTGTAGCTTTAAAGTTATAATTTCATGATTTGCATGTAAGATGATAATTCGGCGAATCGTGTTTACCTAAATAGAATTCTCGATTAGTTTATGATCCATGTAACGGGATGATCCGATTGCTCTCAGCAACTGCGGCCTATATTTTTATGTTTATATGTATCCCGAATAGCACCGAAGCCGGGTTTCGTAACGTCCAGTGCGTGTGTTCAACTCGATATCATTTTAAAATATTTTACCGCGAATGACGAGTCAAGGTTGGCCGAGTGTTTTCGTTTACATCATCGTTACCACTTTAGGATACAGATGCACTGCCTATGGTCCTTTGAGTAGGCCGATATTGAAAAACTTCGTGAATACATACATATACACTCACCGGCACGGAAACTTGGCCACTCGTGAATTTGCTGATTATTTGCACTGAAACGTTTTTTTAACAGTAAATTAAGGGTAGATGCATTCAATAAGTGTCTCTAATGGTTTTAGAACATAGAAATTTAATGTTTACTTCACCGAAATTTTTCTTTTCAAGATAACATGTTTTCACTAAAATTAACATCTTTCCATTGTCACTTTAAAAACACTACAAAGTTAAAAATTAAGTCTGTTTCTTTATTGTCTATCAGTTTTAATATCGGGTGTTTCCTCCTCTAGCCCTGATAACCGCTTGCATTCGATCTGGCATGCTTTGAATGATGTTTCTGACATCAACTTGCGGTATGCTGTCCCAAGCGGCCATCGCTGCATTTCAGAGCTCATTTAGAGTTTGTGGCGGTTTGGAGCTGGACTTTATCTTTCTTTTGAGCATACCCCATACATGCTCAATTGGATTTAAGTCCGGGCTACGAGCTGGCCACTGTAATTTTTGTATTCCAACCTCTTCCAGATATTCCTCTACACAATGTGCGACGTGCGGGCGTGTTTGGGTGGTGGTAATGGGTAGAAACCTCTCTTCTCTTTTTCTCCACACTCGTTCTCGACCGTCTGGAGCACGTAAAGCTATTCGACACTCATCTGTGAACAACACTCTAGCCCATTACTCGTGGGTCCAATTGACATGTTCTCTTGCGAACTGAAGTCGGGCTACTCGGTGCTGTCTGAGAAGTTCTGGACCTCGTGCTGGTCTACGAGCTTTTAAATTCACTTCCTCCATTCGTCTTCTCACCGTACGCTCACTAACATTAACGCCTCTTGCGATTTGGAGCCGCTGGCGTATCTCAACAGCGGTCAGGTAGCGGTTTCTCAAAATCTCCATAACAATAAAACGATCGTCCCGGGCCGATGTGCACCTTACGCCCCCACTGCCTGGCCTGCGTTTAGCAGCCTTTTTAGGAATACTGCTGGACACATATTTATTAACTTTGGCCTCTCAGTGTATTTACGGAAATTTAATGTGTACTACACAAGAACAAAAAAGTTTATTGAAAATAGAGATGTAAATTCTGTAAATAAAAAAAACAAACACAAGATACTAATTTCTTCAGCAGGCAATATATAGGCTTTCATAACAAATGTGCAGCCCAGAAAATATGCAGCACCTACATATATCAAAATTTAAAATTCTAAAAGCAAAAGTTATTTAGTAAAGGTTATCATTCTTTTATAAAATTAAATAACCCTTATGAATGAATGATATTACTACCATCCTGTTTCTAAATGTTTTCATACTTATTTGGGCAACATAATATAATAAATTAATGTTTAAAAATCGTCCCGCTTGGTGTCTTGCTGGTTGTTCCCAGAACGGAGATTTTTCCAAATCTGTGGTAAAAGCATAAACGATTCTCTAAATATTCTTGTAATCTATTTCGAACCTTATTTAAGCGTGTAGTGGCGTTGTAAGAATATCCACAGCCTCATAATTTCCCGTAGGTGTCGTAAGAAGTGACTGAGGGAAACTAAAACAGGTGACGAGGGGCAGCATCTCTCTGATAACTCAAAATTAAAATAAACTGGAGTTGCCAACCCGTCTGCTAAGGGTGGCAACTATGGCAAAATCCCACCTATGGGGCAATCTATAGGGGAGGCCTATGTTCACCAGTGCACTTTTAAAGGCTGTAGTGGGTGGAATAGTTCTAAGAATGCGCCGTAAAAATATATTTCTAGTATATGCTCTGATTGAAATACAGAAAATACGAGATGGATTTGTGATATGTGCAATGTTTTTTATATTGTTTGTTACGTATTTCACAAGAAATAAAAATACAGAAAAAATATCTTCTTTTGAAATAAAAGAACGATATTACGTTGTTGTTATATGATAAAAATAAAAATAAAAAGGATTTACTTGTACTTATAAATTCTACGCTGTTAATATACTATAGTAATAAACATAACATAACATAACATAAACACTCACGCCTGTCACCCAGAGGGGTAGGCAGAGACTACGGACTTCCATTTGGCACGATCCTGACATACCTCTTTCGCCTCTTTTACATCCATATATCTACGCATACATGCTCGTCGGTTAAGGGTACTTCTAACGTGGCCCATTTTCAAAATATCGCCAATTTGGTCGATAAACTTTTTCCTAGGGCGTCCATTCCCGACTCGGCCGTTCACATCTACCATATAAATTTGCTTTGTCACTCTTTCCTCATTCATTCTTTCCACATGACCAAACCACCGAAGCATTCCTTTCTTAATCCTGGTCACAACATCATCTTGCATACCACATTTATCTCTTATCACGCAATTTCTCACCCTGTCATTCAAATTCAACCCTAGCATATTCCTTAAAGACCGCATTTCTACAGCATTTATTCTACTTTCGTGCTTCTTCTGCCACACCCAGCTTTCACTACCATACATTAAAGTAGGGACTAACACAGCATTATGAATTACCTTACGTGCCTGTTTTGACACATTCTGGTTCTTCATAATAGAGTGTAGTGCCCCATTCACTCTATTCCCTGCATTTACTCGTCGTTCTATATCCCTATCATATCTACCATCCCTGTTAAATACACATCCCAAATACACAAAACTCATCCACTTGCTCAATTAACTCTCCTTCTATTCTTATTTCACATACCGTTTTGCTTTCTTCTCTTTCAAAAACCATCACTTTCGTCTTACATGCGTTCACTTTCATTCCCCTTTCTTTTAATTCCCAGTTCATTAATGTAACCATCATTTGCAACTCAGCCACCGATGACGCAAATATGACTTGATCATCGGCATACAAAAGGCATTTGACGGTTAACTCGCCCATTCTTAACCCACATTCTTCATCTTTCAAAGTTTGCAAACACCGGTCCATAAATAGGTTGAACAGCCAAGGGGAAGCTACACAGCCCTGTCTGACACCTTTTTGGATGCCAAACCAGTCCGAGTAGACCCCATTGATCCTGACACAAGCACTAGAGTCCCTATAAAGAGACCTTGATGCCTGTATCAAACCATCGCTCAACCCATATGAGTTCAGTGTTTGCCATAACACATTCCTGTCCACTCTGTCATAAGCCTTTTCCAAGTCCATGAATGCACAAAAAACTTTCTGGTTTTTGGCCAAAAACTTCTCTGCAATCATGCGCATGGAAAAGACTTGATCTATACACCCCATTCCCTTTCTAAAACCCGCTTGCACATCCCAAATTTTTCCATCAGTTTCTTTCATAACTCTATAGTAATAACTACGTAAAACTTAAGTTAGAATTTTTTATTCATTTCTATGGGGTTCAAATAAAACCGATAAAAAATTTCTAAACACCCTACGTAGTTTAAAGCAACGCCATTCATAATCGATTGTGAACTAGGGTCGTTTAGAGAACTTGTAGGTTGTAGGTCATTCTATTGTAGTAGACATGCTCGTAATTGAAACGGCAAAGGCCCTGTCGGCATTAGAGAATTTAAAGCCAATTTGTATTTGCATTATGACGAGATGCGAACACACGTGTCAGTATAATGTGCCCGTGAAGTACTGAAACCCAACAAGTGAGCTCTGCAGCTGCAGTGAACGCGGTGACTGTGATGTGTTCTTATTGCTGTGACATCTTTACACTTGGACATAACACAGATAAATTAATAACTAAACTTGATGTTTTGGACGTCCCACGCAAAATGGAATGATGGTTAGTTTAAAATTACATGACCTTAGAGTAGGTATATATAAGCAAGCTTCAGCGCGCTCAATGAATATGACTGATAACGAAAGTTTTTCTGATTTAATTTGTCCAACTTCTCTTTCTGATAATTAAATCAAATCATATCATTTATTTACAATCCAAGTGTACATCAGGGTCTTAAAGTAAAAATGTGTTTATAACTTAGACGCCTTTTTCACGCACTGCAAATTTGACGAGGACACTGCTTATGTACGTAAAATATACTTAGAAGCTACATAAATTTAAAATACATAATAGTATTATTTTTATCTAAATACTCTTCAGTTAAGTAGAAGGGGTTTTGTTTTAAATATTTCCTGTGGTAATTTATCATACACTTTTATTGCCATATAGTAGGGGCTTGTATTTAACATTTTTGTTCGCGACTGTGGTAGGTATAATTTATTTTTGTTACGTGTATTTATGTTAATGTGTCTTCTATCTCTAATCTTCTTGAAAACATCTCACATTGGTACGCGAGACATTTTTTCTCTAATATCTTCTATGATCGATTGAAACATAAATATTCTTAAAGGAAAACAAAACACACGGTACATGACATCAGCAATATTCCGGAATGTTAATATGTACTTTAATAGAATAAGGCTGACAAATGAACAAACAAACAGACACACGGTAAGCGGATGCTGTTGTTGCATTTCATAGACACACATCTATACTAGATGAAAAATCAAAATGTAGATTCGTTGCCACCTCTGAGTACTAAGATAGAAAGCGAGCCCCCTATCTTGCGCGACTTATTGACAAATAAGGTGAATGCGAGTCTTCGAATAAACCTTGAACCTAAATGTAGTTGAAAACAATTTTCTTCATTAGCTAAACGAACAAATTGTTCCTCCGCTTGTAAGATAAGATTACATTTGAATCTAATTTAGTTCAATTTCGGTCGACTATTAAATTTATTGAAATATATACTATTGTATATATCATTTGCAGATAAAATTATTTATTTGGTAATCTAATAAAAAATCCACTTGCGCATTCCATGGGATACGTACTCTTGATTAAAACTACTTTTACGGATTTTATCGCGTTTATTTTTGCTTTTAATTACTTTTATTTTTAATTCCCGACGTTTCGGACGCTTTCCAGCACCCATGGTCACGGGGGACTGAGATGACTGACGTCCCGATGTCATTGTTAAACCCGGAGTACCTTCAGCTTTTTTAATTATTGTTTATGGTCCGATCTATGCTAATTCTCTAATTTTCTTTTTAATTTTCTTTTCTAATTTTCTCTAATTAAAAAAAGCTGAAGGTACTCCGGGTTTAACAATGACATCGGGACGTCAGTCATCTCAGTCCCCCGTGACCATGGGTGCTGGAAAGCGCCCGAAACGTCGGGAATTAAAAATAAAAGTAATTAAAAGCAAAAATAAACGCGATAAAATCCGTAAAAGTAGTTTTAATCATGTGTAGTGTTCGCGTAAATATAAGAAATCATTATACGTACTCTTGCCACTTGTCACTAATCTTTTCGTTTGGTTTATATGTGGCAGGTTTATGGTGAAATCAGTTCAGTTATCTTCTTTCGGTTCTTGATCAAAAGCTCAGGTTATTTGATCAAAACCCTGAATTTACCATAATTACAAACTACATTTTAAAACAGTTTCTCATATATCATAGTTTTACTTCTTTAACTTTCTGACTGAATATTATTATTCTATAACAACAATTTACGAACCTGAGCCCTTGAAACTAACGATCTTATTACCCAATGAAGTTACCTTAAATTCCACATGCGTGGGTCCATTTTCCGCAATTTTTCACACACTCCTACACTTCTTGGCTTTAAAAACAAGTCGTCATTTGATTCCAACGGATGTTCAATCTAGACTAAAATGACTACGACAAATCGTTTGCAGGTTGTGATATAAAAGACGCAGTTGCTATTTGCAGAAAATAAAACTTTTAAGAAAATATTTTTCTGCAGTGGTAAATTGTTGTAAGAATGCGAACACATAACACGTAATATTTATTACATAAACGTTCACGCCTTTATTCCCTTACGTGTAAGACAGTGTCAAGGACATGTCAAGCCATTTAATAAACCCCACTGTTTACGTTAAGCCTAAGGCCTCAGTAGAGAACGTTCCGCGGATGTGTTTCGTACCATCGTTGCCGATCAAAGGCACTACGTGTGTTTTCGCCATGACACCCCCACGCGCGCTTCGCCAAATGCTTCGTACCTACTATGGTATTACAACCCTTACAACTCTCTAATTTTAATGATATGCCTAAGAAGAGTAAATATAGCAGTAATTTATACTATATTTTCCTTTCTCTCCAAGTCCAGACACTGTGAGCTTAGAAGTCTCAGCTTGTTGACCCACGGTAAGTCTATCCTATCTATAGTCCCTATCCTATGCTCCTGCTTTTCCTAGTTGAGGCGGGAACGTAGAGAAAGCAGACTCGCCCCATTCAACGTAAGCAGGGGAGAACAAGCGTGTCATTATGAGGTCATGAATGCCGATGCTTCAGAATACGTGTTTTTCTTGCCTCAAGGCTACTTCATGGTCGCCATGTAGAAAGCCGCAACCCATCACTACTTATCAGTGCGCTATCTCTCACAATATATAAATATATCAACAGATTGTGTTTCGCATTAATAAACGGCGTTGAAAATATTTTAGTGGCGGATTAGCGATTAAATAAGATAAATTTTTAACCCAAAAAGAATTAAGCATCTCATTAAATATGTATTGATATTCATTATACCTATATCCCTTATAACTTTAAAGTTGTTGTTTATTACCTCATAGTCAAACTAAAACAAAAACCTATTCGCAACCATCTGATTCATTCAGTTTTTTACAACTTATGTCAACCGTTCTTAATTACCTTTTCCAAGAGCATTACTAAAGATGTTATCAGTGGAATAATTTGTACCGGTGACTATCAATGTGCATGTCCAATGCAGATGCGATTTATGATGTAAACAAAAGTGTTGACGTTTTAACTGTTACAAAACATGGCATGGAATCAATGTTGTAATATTGTAGTTCGTCACGTCAACGACGTTCGTATTATTTCGATAAAATCGACAAAGCAGTTTATTTATAAATTGACTACATACAATTTTGAAGCTATTTAAATTCGCTGGTTGTTCTCATTAATTTAAAAAAATATACACTACTATATAAATACACACATAATATGGACATTCCACCTTATAATGATCATTTAGAGTATGTAATGTCTAATATTATATATAGGTCAAATAAAATCAAAAAATATTTTACACAAGACAAGAGAATTTTTAAAGTAAAAAAAGTAAGTAATTCCATAATATTGACACTATATATAGTAATCAATAATAATATATAATAATCAAAATCTAGGTGTGACCACCACCAATTCCTGTCATCATACGGAACACAATTTCCTAAATTGCGGTTTACCAAAACGTTTTTTTACGCAGTTTCCGATGGCGTATGCAAAATTATAGGTCGAAACTAATGCGTTAAAAAACGTTTCGTTTATTTTTGCTGTCGTATCTCGTCACTGAAACACGCCCTGTGACTGAAAACAATACATCAGTGGTCATATATATATATATATATATATATATATATATATATATATATATATATATATATATATATATATGTGTGTGTGTGTGTGTGTGTGTGTGTGTGTGTGTGCGCGCGTGCGTGTGTGTGTGTGTGTGTGTGTGTGTGTGTGTGTAAAATGTTGTAAAAAGTGATTATAATGAGAAAACTACAGCCGAGTACGTTAATTCTAATAATAGATATCAACATTAAGACTACTCTTACATTACTTTCTATCAAGATGCGTGTGTATATGCGCATCTTATTACCAAACTGAGAACTCTCACAACAAGCCAATTTGTATTTCAACTTGCTTTACTGTTCCAGTAGATAATGATTTACACAATACAAATGGTATTTCATTTTTGAACATGAATTAAAATTCAAAACATTTTGAAAATTGGAGCATCTTAAACATCTTCCTGTCAACTCAAATTAACAAAACCAGCAGTTACCAATATACCAGCTATTTATGAAAAATATCCCCCTATGAGGCAATTTATAGGAGAGACCAATGATCAGCAGTGGACTGTGGGCTGTAAAGGCGGTCCACCACCGTGCGAGTTAAAAGAAGTTTTCTTCCTCGCACAACTTCCTTGTGGAATCGACTACCAGCAGAGAGTTTTCCGGATCGATACGACTTAGGGACCTTCAAGAATAGAGCCTACTTTACCCTGTCTCCTTTAAAAAAAGGTGATCGTGACGATTTTTATAAAAATGGACCCTATTAATAAATAAAACACAATAACTATTACATTAACACCAGTGTCTCTAACAGTAATGAGAACAAGGCGGAATAATACGAACTTTTCTACAAATGCTAATTCATCTGAAACATTCACATTCATCTGAAACGTTTTTGTCATTGTATACTGGACTGGTTGAACGAGACTGATTTAATGGCTGCAAAAAAATATGGATGGAAAACTCTTCAAGTTCCGAACCAAAAAAACCTACAAACTGCTGAGGTATTGCAATTGCAGTAGTAATCACCAGGACCGCGTTTACAAACCGTGTCTTATGCTAAATATTATATTATAGATAATGTCATGAATTAAGATGATAAACTAAATGAAGCTATGCGTGGTAATCGTTGTTCATCATTTATCTATGAACTGTAAATAATTAAAATCTAGGTGTGACCACCACCAATTCCTGTCATCATACGGAACACAATTTCCTACAATTGCGGTTTACCAAAACGTTTTCTTACGCAGTTTCCAGTGGCGTATGCAAATTTATAGGTCGAAACTAATGTGTTAAAAAACGTTTCGTTTATTTTTGCTGTCGTTTCTCGTCACTGAAACACGCCATGTTACTGAAAACAACACATCGGTGTCCATATTTATCTAAACGAAAGAATTGACACAGTTCGGTTTTTTTATGCCATACGCTGCGCACCGTTGTGAAAGGAAGGGCAGTCACTACATACTACACTTGCTTGCATGTGTTAAGACGTATTTTCGCAATGCATAAAATTAATATGGATTATAGAATTATCTATACCACTAATTAAAGACATTAATGATTTCTCAAATTTACGCGAAACTACACATTGAATAAAACTATATTTACGGATTTTATCGCGTTTAATTACTACTTTAACTTTTTTTTACATTCGCGACGTTTCGGGTGCTTTACAGCACCCATGGTCACGGGGGGGACTGAGATGTTTGACGTCCCATTGTCATAGTTATCCCGGCTACCTTCAGTTTTTTTATATTAATTTTCGGTTCGATCTACGCTGAACGAGCCTACAGTATCGTATCGTACAGCCTACAGTAGTATCTTGAAGTCTTGAAGTGGTATGCTTAGGTTTGAGTTTAATTTTGTTAATTTACGTGAAGCACCGACGCTCCAGGAAGTCTGCAGTCTGTGAACATGTTCAAATCGTCCCCACCATTACATCAGATTTGATAAACCACAAATCCTCGCAAAAGAACACCGATTCCTACCAAGGATGATACGCGAGGCTATTGAATTTAAAAAACATCCTAATTTCAATAGGAAAGATGGAAGGGTGCTGCCATCTGCTTGGGATCCTATAATTAACAAAATGATTCCCGGGCGCAAAGCAACGTCGTAAACCAATTTTCACAAAAACGTATAATGTTGTACTTGTATCAGAAAATCGCCTCAAAATAGATAAATATGAACGCATTAGATTGTTTTAATTTGTACAAAAGAACTTTTGCTAAACCTTATTGGAAAAACTAAATAACCGTACCGTACTAATTAACCGTAATAGTCTATATCTATAGGGACTTAAATAAAAAATCCTGCAGCTGAAGGAAATTAAAAATGTAATGGTTGAGATTTGATCGAAAGCCGTGTAACATAACCACTACGAGCTAGCGAACATGGTTCTGCGTAAGATTTTTTTTTATTTCAAGTTTTCTCGTGGAATATAATGTGGTGAAATCTGTTAGTAATTATGTACATTTATACTTATACTTATGCTTTGTGGCATTACTTGGGGGAGGCCTATGTTCAGTAGTGGACTTGTGAAGGGCTGTAATGATGATGATGATGATGATGATGATACTTATACTCGACTGTTTAGATGTTTCGATCAATTTTTTGTTCTATAAATATCTTGTAAAGGCGATGTACCTACTTGTGACTTTCTTTTATTTTTAAACATAATTATGTTTAATAACATATTTTGTTGAGTCATTTGCTATATATAAGTAATGTATTTTATGTTTGTCATGGATGTTACACATGATTTTTGTTTCTAGCATAATGGCCTTATCGTCGGCAAATCGAAAGCAATTTATGTAATCCCTTTGATGTTGGTACCTTTGCCGGTAATTGTTAGGAACACTACGCTCGAAGTTGTTTAGGGGTATGCTATGTTTGCCTATAAAAATTGTTGACTATGAAAGTCTAACTTCAAACCTGGTTAGAGGATGCAAAAAGTCGAAGGCAATGGGCCATACAGCACATAAGAGTATAGCTCAAAAAACTGATGGGATAACAAGTCAAGACATAGGTATAAAAAGAATTATCATCATTAAAAGGACCATTATCGTGAAGAATCCGAAGTCCATGAACTTCGTGAAATCTAACCCAAATAAAAATAAGATAAAATGTCTGGAAATGGCTCAAATCAAATGGTGACCAAATTGTGGATGGTCTGCCAGCCAAAATGACACTAGATGTCGTTTATAGTAACCAGTTAATCCCTATCAGCCTATCCGGATAATTGAGGACATAGAGGAGATAGGTTCAAATGTAGAAGGTATGGTTTTCGATACTGCCCGCATCGATCGCTGGTGTCTTCTTTTCTCCCTAAACGGTTTGTGTGTTCGCTGTCAAACACTTTTTTAATTGAAGTATGGGTGACAAATGAACGCATAGTTCACTCGATGATAAGTGATTGATGTGGCCCATAGACATAGACACCTACATATATTCACGGTTAAGAATCAAAATGCAGATATGCGATGTCACTCCTGAGGACTAACATGAAATACCTCGTTACCAGTTAAATGGCTTCCATTTAACGCTGGTATTTTGTGCAGCTTCCGTTTGGTTTTGTTGAATATAATTTTGTAATTTTTATTTTTCATTATACGTAGATTTTTAAATATTTTGTTTTTTTGTACGCTTTAGCTACCACCGATAATGTAATTAAAAACAGCGAATTCTCAATTAGTAACACATAAATGAAGGCATAAAGTTAGCATACATACCGTGCTATTTAGGTTGTAGGATATATTAATTAACGTTCGCGGCACGATCACGGACGCTTATGTAAGGTATGAAGTGACTGAATGAAGTCACTGTTGAATGAGTTCTTTATTATCTGTACGTAACCGTCGTTCAGTGTGTATTGTATTTTCACGCTTGCTACATCGAAGTAGTAGTTTGTATTTTATAAGCTCAGAGTTAGCTAACAGTTCAAAACATGTTCAAAACAAATAATTTATAAATGCAACTCCCCTTTTTAATGTTTAGTAATCTGAAAACGTTGGGGAAAAAAGGTTCTCGAGTGGCAGCCTCGTACCGGTAGGCGTAGTGTAGGGCGACCCCCCACTAGATGGAGTGACGACCTGGTACAGGAAGTCGATGGATGCAGATGGCTCAGGACCGTGCATTGTGGCATTCCTTGGAGGAGGCCTATGTTCAGCAGCGTGCTTGTGAAGGGCTGTAATGATGATGATGATTCGGAACACAGCAACATTGAACTGCTATTTTACGATGGTAATCTGTGAGAACCGACCCATTCCCGATTCATGTACAACAATAATAAAGCTACTGCATGGCTTCACCACGTAAAAACATTATTTATACTATGGTATATTATTAAAAATATTATTGTACGCCTCATAAGCGAACCGTTGAGGTTGTACTCTACTCTCACCTAATGGATATCTAGTGATTTCCTGAGCTAAAAATGTCTTTATTTTTTACGATTTATGCGCAGATTATATTACCACGGTCGTTAGTATCAAAATAATTCTTCTTTTATTAGGTTTAGAATCTCAACACACAGGTTCCTTTTAAAAATCACTGAATAATTAGGTCTCGTTTAATTGGAATTAATGAAAATGTAAAAAACAACTGGTAGTTTTCTACAAAAAATATTCTAATGGATCTCTTCTTTTGTCTCAAATATGGAAAAAGAGATATTTTTCTCTTTATATAATCAAACGAGATTATGAGGCGTGCACTTTTGGATTTTCCAAACTTTTTGTTATTTTGCTATCACTTATGCTATTCAACCTGTGCAAGTTGAATTTGTGTTTGTAGTCTTTAAATTTAGATTCTGTTAAAATTTATATTCAGTAAAAATAATTCCTAAAACAAGCAAATATTTCGTTAAAGAGAAATAATGACGTAGTAAGTCTTCTGTGAAGCAGTTCTGCGAACGTTTTGAATTATATATTAAGCAATTTTTTCAATATTATTTTTTTTATTGTGTGAACAGTCCCTTATGGCGAATTGCGGTAAAATCAAAAATGATTAAGTGTTTCGATATTACATATAACTGCGTAACCACAACACAAACCGCGTTCGGAAGTCGTGGGCGTGAATTCATCGAGGCACATTAGCATGCAACGCGGGGAAACAAACATCATCTTAACAGGTGCGCTAAGCGACATTTTATTATCAACGGTGATATCACACGGCCGCTCCTCGGGCGACTAACGTTCGACCCACACTAACCACTTACCCTTATTAGTCGTGTTCGTGTGCCATGGCTGTCGATTTATCGGCGAAACGAGGCCGATACGTGTTTAGATAAACATAGTACCGCAACGGTCAGTGCATTTGCAGAGATACTGCAAATACGCGCAATGATTTTGCAAACACACAAAAGCCGCTATGAGTAAAAGCTTATATTTTTTAATACAATTAAGATTATCATTAAATAAGTTGTCGCCACGCGTACCGATTAAACATGGTCGAAGTTACGAATCGGCGGCGGTAAAACTTTTAAAAATAAATAAGTAAAAAAAATATTATATTGTTAGAAATTATCCCACTACTGATGTAAGAAATTATTCTCAAAATTATTTAATATAAAAAAATATTACTCGGTATAAAGCTTTCTTTACTTTTAGGAATTATTCTAGAGGTTAATTGTTACAAATAAATAAAGGTGTGAGAACGGATGTTCAACTTGCTCTTTTGCATACGAGATTAATCATTGTCAGGAATAAAATTCAGTATAGAGCAAATACAGTTCGACCAACCGTATTACGTCCCCGCTACAATCACATACTGGTGTAACGTGAAGGACATAATGACACCAAAGTATGCAAACCAACAGCAAAACTAACCCATCTCATTGTAACACAGGGCAGCTCTCTCAGCAACACAATCTTCCTTGTCTGCACTAGTAGGATACGCCAACGGACATAGTAACGACAGTGAGACTTGGAATTACCGACTGATTGCTCTCTTAGTCGCCTGTGCGATACTTTATAATGCTAGAACGAGTCTGAGATTACAGTTCTACTCTCATTTCTTCATATTTTCATATTTTCTTTTACTTTCTTACCCTCGTTGCTAACAATATTGATTGTATAATTAGCGAAGCACATCGAAGCCTAAATCGCGCAATCAAAGTTCCGAAGCAAAAACAGTATATGTATATAGAACAGCTCCGAACTATCGCATGGAGCGTGGGCCGCTCCCCGGACAAAACACCTTGCCTGGAGATCTCTCCTTTACCTTCCACCGCCAAAATACCAAAGTATATTCTCTTCATTAGCCGGGTAGTGGCGGTGAAAGAATATATACTACCTTATATTATCACATGCGTGTTGTAAATGGCAATAGAGGGAAACTGAACCAGGAAATGGGCGGGCAGCATCTTCCTGATAACGGTTGCATTAAAATAAAAACCTATGGTCGCCAACCCGGTTGCCAAGTGTGGCAATAAACCCTATGTGAGGCAAAGCCCCCATGAGGCTATGAGAATTTGATAGACTGTTATGGTAATGGTAATTATTCTTTGTCGTCATGTTGTTGTCTTCATCACACCTCCAGTTTATTTTCATTACAATACAAACCCACCACTTAAACAGAAACAAACTTTTTTATTCAATATAGATTATGAATAATACTTACATATTGTGAAAGTCACTCTTTTGTTTAATTACCACTGGTTCGTAAAAAAACCTCTGTCCTGGGAAGAGACAAGAAACCCAGCGGGACTTTTTTTCGAAAATAACAGCTTACAATCATGTATATTACATAATTAATCAACACAAAACAAATAAGAAATAACTTGGTAGCGATCACTTCATTCCCAGGGGTTATTATCATCCATAAATTCATTGATATTATAATAACCCTTTTTATACAAACTTAGTATAATGAAGTTTTTGAACTTTGAGCTGGTCAAATTTTGTATATTGAACTTAGACCTTCACCATAGATTGTTACAAGGGTTGTGCTCTTGAGCAAGTTGTCTTCATTCGCTCATGACTCAGTGGATCAGGTTCGTCACCTTTATTTACGATCATAATACGTTGCGGTCATATGTCTGAAATAAGACAATAAAAAACGTAAACAAAAACGTGTATTAGTCATTCGCAAAGTGACGAAAATATACGTTGCATCATGGTCACGAAAATACAACAAAGCATTTGCATATTATTTTACACGAGTAAGTCAAAGTAGAGGAAACGTTTCTTTTACACTGTTGGGAACATTAATTAATAAATCTTAGCGGATAGAACTGCTCTATTTTATTTCGAATTATTTATTTTCTAACTTTTGGATAAATGAAGTCTATATACCAAAAGGAATAACGATGGTATGTTATTAAAATTTTTCGTCGTAATTCTTTAAAATATTTCGACAAGTTTCAAATTTGACGTAGTGTTTGGCGAAGGGAGCGTGTAGCTTGGTATCATAACAAACTCACGTGGTTGTATTGTAGTGTACCGAGTCGCGTTGAGGCCGCTCGATCAGTATGAAAAACGCCGACAGTCCGCATGCCCTCCGAACGCTAACCACTCAAGCCTTAGCCTAAGGACTGAGAAGAGCGTTCGGGAGGGCGGGTGGCGTAACGGTTTGTCCGTGCCGCTTAAATCATAATAAAACAAGAAACGGGTGTCTGTTTAGGTTGTAACGAAATATAACAGCTACTTATTTTCCAATTGTCAACGTAACCTTCATGCAGTACGCTCTCGAATGGAAAATGGCCGATTTAAAAAATTTAAACTACTTTAATTTCATGTACTGATTGTCGAGTTTTGCGTAAAATAACCTCATTTTAGTACGTATTCCTATTGGAAAACATAAACTTGACTGCGAGAATTTTTTACATATGAGTAATTATATCATAAAATAATCCATTAAAGCTTAACTATATTTGCAAAACAGAAGAAAACACTATTCCAGCAGCAGATCGTATCATAATTTGGAGAATAAAGGCCATTCGTTATATGATTGTATGTGCCGGTAGTTTCACGGCTTTTGAAGAGAGAAGCAATCTTGGTTCAGGGTCTTTATCCATTTTCACACATTGTTAAAAACAAGGTTGAAGGTTCAGCCTCCGTGAGGTTGCGTGATAGATAATAAGTCATCTAAGCAAACAAACACGCAACCAAGCAATGATGTGTAGAGCAATTGTTTTTTTGTTATATTTCAATCATGTGTTGACATCATTAAATAGGAAACAGGGTATTGTATTTTCGTTTAAGTTCACATCTAACTAAAGCAACCTTTAGTTGATTCGATTCCGGAATCTGCTAATACAAAAAAAAAACCGCCCTAAATCCACTACATATCAAAAGCTTTCTCGATTCAATGACGATATATTTAGCTGTTGTAGGAATGGTCCAATCCCAGCAATAACTATTAAAAATATTACCTGATATGCTGTTCTAAGTTTTCTAGACTGCATACGTAACTAAATATTCAAATATTGTGACGGTCGCATATTTTTGAAAATGCGTCCTATCCAGATTTTAAGATTAGGATAAGATATCTTATAAACAGATTGTTATGGTAGAGAGGAAATGAATAATTTTGTATAATAATACGAGGCTCTACAATCTCGATCGTGAGAAGTAAATTAGTTATTTTCCGGTGCATTGTTAAAATTAATATCTGCTGTTGATAAACATGTGAGGGATACTTGTAAGTTTTTTTTAAATTTATTCTTATAGTGTACAATATTGGTAGTACACTCAGTGGTGCTCAGTGGTAACGTGGTAGAGCTCTGCTTCTTTACTGTAGTTGTAGCACGAATGGATCGACTTGACCGGGGAAAGACCACGCTTTCACAGATTACTAACATAAAATAGCATCTTAATGCTGTTGTGTTTCGTATGAAATGCGCAGAAGACTGGAGAGTCTTTGTAGTAGAATCGAGGCGTTCTATCTCAATCCTTCCAGATTCGTAATCGAAGGTAGATGTAAATTATTATGAGCCACAGCATTAACTTACCATCGGCTGGACTGTGTGGTCATTTGTCACCGTTATTCTTTAAAATTTCAGTCAATCTGTGAGGTTTAATATTATAATTAGTTAAAGGATCCGCTACCCTATAACAATCCGTAGGGGTCGTAATTGGTGACAGATAAAAACTGACGCAAATTATGGTCAGCAGCATCTTTCTGACAAATAATGGCATAATTCTAAATTTGTGGCAGTCTATGGAGCCTGATGGATTGTAATGAATAAATAAATAAATGTGTTTCGTTTACGTTGCAACTTTCATTTCGTACTTTAATAACGGTGTGGGCAGAGGGCAGACAGAATCACTGAGGCGGTCAGAACAACTTCCGGGACAGTTTTGCGCAGGTATAGGCGTAACGCTTCTCAAATTTAGGTTTATTTTATGTACAAAACTAGTTACTCTACGATTATTTCCGAGAGAGTTTTTCATGTATTTCTAGTCTAAGAAAAGTTAGTCCTTTCAAGTAGTCAGTTTTAATAAATTAAGAATAAAATACTAGAATTAAACTTATAATATTTGCACAAGTTAATTGAATCTAGTATTCGAATCAAATTTACACAAGTTGTACAAAATTTCTGTAGGACCACTATTTTTCAGTGTTATATTTGAATAATCTCCGTAGATAAACCCAAGAATTATTGAGTGCTGACATAGATAGTTTAAAAGTAAAATTACATTTAATACTTATTATATCTAAATATGTTTATTTTATAATATACTTTTGTGAGCATTGCGTCTTCCAAGCTAATCATAAGCAGTTTCGTATGAGCACATTACCTGCAAAAAAGAAAATAACTTTAAAATTCTGTACCTATGCGTAAAAGTATAATTATAGTGTAAAAAATATGTGTAATATAACATAATAGAAATCTCATAATAATCTAATCATCGTGTTAGTTTTATTTATATTATCAGACTAGAAATGATTCTTGTATTTTGATATTTGATTTGGAAGATTTCTAACAATCTGTCTATGTACTGGTGCGCAAAAATTCGTGGGGACTACGATTATTTTGTTGTAATTTAGTTAGTAGTAGTAACAATTATTTATTCTGTGGTAGTAGTAGTAAAAGTAATTACAAGTTACTAGTAAAAGTTATTTGTCAAAATTTTGATAGAATGTTATTTTAACAGTAGGCGTCTAAGATCTTCAAATCATATAATCTAATCGTCTCCTCATAAAGTTTTCGCGAACGACATAAAAGCAATTGTAGCACGCGACATCAATTTGGAAGTCATAAGTCAGGTGAAGTCGGACCAGTCAATTACTAGGTCTCGCACTCTTACGCCCACTCGTTGACATTACTTAAATTATGTAATCTTACGACAAGTTACCATACAGTTTGGTAATTGTATTAATTCAACTATTCTTCTTCCTTCTTTATGAGCTTCGTAAGAGACATTGTCCAGGTAATGAGAAATAGTATTAGATAGGTTGTTTAGTATTTAATTTAACTCTCTCAAAAATGCGAAGATACCTGTACCAAGTTGTGGGACGTAACGTATCTCTAACTTTGCTTTAATTTTAATGGCGACTGTTATTGACTATGTAGTTAGAAATTTTAATTAAATAACGTTAAATGTTTCGCGTTTCTTCTTATGTCTACGTATAAATAATATCTTAAATTTGTTACTAACTTATATAGAAAACTTCGATATTAAACCTTGTTTAAGAATTTTGAACTAAATATAATGTAAATTTATGAAAATGGAATGGCTATATCTGATGATGTGGACTCGTCATACTGTCTCAAACTTACGAATAAGATTTAAATTGCACTGCA
Source organism: Parnassius smintheus behrii (assembly GCA_036936625.1). Taxonomy (NCBI): domain Eukaryota; kingdom Metazoa; phylum Arthropoda; class Insecta; order Lepidoptera; family Papilionidae; genus Parnassius; species Parnassius smintheus. Next base: position 18,777,263 of record JAUPFT010000030.1, on the reverse strand, counting down.
AAACTGAGTAACATTTATGTATCTTTTGAATTTTTGATATTAACGTTTTAAAAAAAGTAAAAAAGGGATAGCTTTGTAAAAAAATAGACTAAGAACAGTAAATAGAATTATGTAATTGATAAATGTATTTAAATTGTGAAAATTATCTGATGAAAGTATATTGCTTATAACAAAAATTTCATAATCTACATTAAAATAATGAGTTTTTCGTGCAAATAAATCGATAACACTAGAAACTCAACTCAAATGTGACACATTCAGCACTTATGGTTATGCAATAAAACAAGCAAGGCCACACTTATCTTTACATTTTAAATACAACCTGTATGTTGATCAGTAATAGCTTAGCGGCTATTTGAAGCGCTCATTTATTCATTTGCGAGACTCCGTATATGATGAGGTAATCCGGAAGAATCTCATTATTGTACAATGAACAAATAAACAGACTCGAGTCAAATGGATAGGCGTGATAAAAATAGCTTCAAGTTAAACACACTTAAACTGCAGAGTCCATTACAACCTACAAAAGTACGCTGCTGAACATTGCCATAGTTGCCATGCTTGGCAGGCGCGTATTATTTTTTTGAGTTGTTTTTATTATTATTGTGAGATGCTGCTGCCCGTTCGGGATGATATCGGGTTATAGGGTAGTAAACATTCTTACATTATTTTTATATTTTATGGTTTATCATTATTTTTATATTTTATGTTTTATAATGTCTAATTAATAGTGATGCAACGAATACTACTTTTACGAATACGAATACGAATAACAAATCTACTATTCGGCGAATACGAATACGAATATCACGCCATGGTAATTAAAAACTAATTTATTTGATGATTTTCTATTGTACTAATAATTAAACTTTACAACAGGCAAATTTTTATACAAAAAACACAAAATTTGTAGAATATCTGGTTTTAGGCAATTTCTTTTTTCAGTTTGAATGTTCCCAGCCGTTGAAAAAAGCCTTTCCGAGGCGACTGTACATGGTTTCAGTGAAAAATATTTTGGGCGAGTTTTTTTAGTTTTGGAAAATGGACATTTTCTCGGTAAATTAAAGACCAATGGATCAGAGGCAAGATTTAAGAATTCGTATTATTGGGGTTGCTTGAGATAAGGTCGTTGATTCTTTGCTTAGCTCTTTAGTAGCTTCTTCGAAATTGGTCAGAATATCAATAATTTGGCTCATAAGAGCCCATTGCCTTGCTGTGATTTCATGACGACAATTTGGTAGAGATGGTAAAACATCTTGAATCGCTATGCGTTGTTCATGTAATCTCTTCAACATCTGATATGCTTGAGTCCCATCTAGTTACAACATCTTGAAACAAAACATTTTTCGGTATATTGTTAGCTTGTTCAGAATCTTTCAGTTGCTTGTGTGTTAAACTGAGTAACAACTCCCCTGAACTTGTGTACCGTAGTTGCGGCTAAGGGCCTACTATGCACACGTCGTATTTTTTAGGCGCCGACGACGCGCGTTTTCAAAGTCTGCCAGTAATTAGAGTTGCGTACAAAAACATAAGTTTTTAAATATTCGTGATTAGTATTCGCCGAATACGAATATTCGGTAAACGTCTACTATTCGGCGAATACGAATATTCGTATTCGTATTCGTTGCATCACTACTAATTAAACTTAAGCATACGTAGTATAATGCACATGTAGGCATTGCCAGTTTACGACCACGATGACAATTTTCTGATCAATATCTCATTTCTCACCATTATCGTCAATTTTTATCATTATAGCTCATCCCAAGTCCACTCGTTAACACAGACCTCCTCCATAGTTTGCCACAAAGCCTTGACTCCGTGCTCGCTACAAGATGGAATAATGCTTCATCTACAAGATGGAATAATGATCTGACGAAGAAGTCGCCCAACACGAGATTGTCATGGCCAGTACGAGATTGTTACTCGAGAACCTTTCTTCTCCAATCACTCAAAATAAAATTGGTACTACTGCGGCATATTATAGAGCCGGATTATACACGAGCACGAGCACTAATACTATCCTAAACTACCTTTGTTAGATGTTAATTGTTAACCATTACGACATGGTTGGAGCAAACCTGGTACAATCAAAGACAAAGATTTCTTTATACTTACAAACCCGAAAAGTTAGATACTTTTTAATTATTTTCTTAATTCATTCCACTCTACATAAACTACATACATACGAGTACATTGCTTTGCAATAAATTTGAAAAAAAAAAGTGACTAATTCGTAACCTTCGCCCATGATTCGGTTAAGTAACAGTTTGCTCAATACAACTTAATAGCTACAAGCGATGTCTTTGAATCTATTTGCGATAAATAAACACAGCAAAAACGGATAATTCTGCTTGCAAAGATAGAGTATATACTTTATTTACCGTTTGTTATTGCTCTGTGTCACTTAGCGGGCGTCATAATGGTACTGGTGCATTAAACTTATCGTATAATGGCATCATCGTGTATTCCCTGCTTTATTTCCTTTTCATTGTTCCATGCATTGATTACGTATAATTTGAAATTTCATTACGATCTAAATCAGTAAATTAACAAAGAATAATTCGCGTTTTGCCTAAATTGGCCTTTATTATCTTTCTGTTTTAATTACAAAACATTTATGAATGGTATCTGCTGTACTAAATCATGGCACTGCAGACAGTTTCTTATATAAAATAAGTATGATTTGACTCAGGGACTCAGGGGCTGCGAAATCGCGGATTCCCGTACAAGCACTTGTTTGTCCGAGTGCAATTTATTTCTTTAAAATGCATTTTGATGCTCTAGCTACAGAAGATTCCTTTATCTTATTGTACCCAACAACGATAAAATATGTACTGAAATTCTAAAAGCCTTTACGATTCGTTAATTTTCTTTTTTTGTTTGGTAGTGGACTAGTACGATTGTACTTTTGCCAGTTTTAGTAATGAGAAATCATTCTATAGAAGTTTTAAAACTTATTAACAAACAGCGATTCACCGCGGCTTCGCACAACATGTGATTTCTGGATCTCGACAAACAGCGCCACCTACCGAGTCCAATTAAAATGTATTTAAACCATCCAGGGACCTTTGATTATATACTTGCCAGGGGCCCAGTCAAACATGCACGAAAATTTCATCAAAATCAGCCCAGCCGTTTTCTAGTTTTTGCGATACTAACGGACATCAATTAAATCAATCAATTGATTTTTATATACTTATAGATATGTTGATGCGTTTTTTCGGAATTTTGATGGCAGTTTCATTCGGCACAGTCGATGAATGATGATGTATCTTAAGGTATCCTAAGCAGATAATATAATAACTTAAGGTTCACTTGTCTATCGTTTTCACTAATAGGTACTTCCCATGCGCAGACATTTAATACACAAAATCGCACCACTTTTACGTATCAAAATCCATTTCAAACCAATATCTAAACCATAACATAGGTTTCAAACATTAGCCGTTAATTAACTGTACGTACATTATGACGACAATTGTTATTAGGTCTAGAGATATTATTCAAGACCCTTTTATATCACAGTCGATGTACGTAACTGTTTTTCACCGGTTGTCTAAATGCAAATCAGAGCGATATTTCATTGTGAACATTCGCCATATTTGTCACCAATAAACACTCAGCGACTGAGACAAATGTATCCTCAAAGTATTTAGTCTCTTTCACTCTTATATTTTTGTTTGTACATATATCCGATTGTGTATGCATGAAAGCATCGCACCGTCGCGTCGCACTATCGAAATCATAATGACACTGCAGTTATGCATTTCCTCATACCTGTCTTGCGTATAGCAATTCGTTGGTACTTAAAATTAAAATTCTAAATTAGTTTGGCATTATGATTTATGATATCAAAACAAAAAAATTGTTCTTGATATCAAGTCAGAGTACTATTTTATATCTATGGTAGAAAGTTTATTGATTTGCATTTTCAATTTCCATGCCCTGATTTTATGTCTGTAATTACGAGTATATATAAACAATACAAGGCTTTCTATTGAATTAAATATAACGAATTGGATTCTCTATTGGTAATTAGTAATTATTAATTACGTTTTCCAACTCTTTTTATGGACATATAAATTGAGATTCTGAATAATAGCATCAGTTTTATTCCTTAGTGTTTTCTCTTAATATTGCTTTGTCTTCACGTAACAGTGCGGTTAAAAATAGGTAATATACAGAATTTAAAAAATCTCTAAAAAATAGGAACTAAAATTAGGATAAAATTAAAAATCGAATTATGACATACCTATTATTACATTTTATTAATATGCCCTACATACGGTACAGTTTACAACGTGAAGCCATCGTTAATGTATCAATTTCGACGAATTAAATTAGGCCGAAGAAGTCAATTAATCGATTTATAACTGTCTTTATTCAATTGATAGCTTTATTTGTTGCAATACCACATAAAATTTATATGAAATTTCATATTAAAAAGAAATAGAAAAAGTAAAATGCCGCTAAAGAAACAATTCCTTTGTTATAATTAAATTTTTATTCAAAGACAGACACATTTTCTTGAAACCTTTTTCTTTTTTATGTAATATTTATATTTTACTGTTTCAGGTGGTGTAGAAGGCAAATACCGAGTAGCAGCGCCAGAGCTCATGCAGGACACCTTCATGAGCGACTCAGAAGACGAAGGAGGTATGAACACATTAATTATATAATGAACATATTTTTCTTCGAATTGTCAGATTTAAATTAAACAAAAAATAAAAATCTTTTACATAAATCATTATTTGTTTAAAATTATCAAATTTATTTTATATTAGTTTCTCCATCCGATCCGATTACAATTGGTGTCTCCAAGAGAAGAGTAAAATAAATAAGATTTTGTTAAAATAAGTCAGTGCGCTTAATTATACGGCTGCATCACCACCAGGTACCGTCAGGTGCGATAGTAGTCAAGTACTGGCATAGAATATAGTTAAAAAAATACTTAACTATTTGCTTGGTGGTAGAGTGCCTTTTTTACTGACTTTTGAAGACTGACCTACCCTGGGGATGTAGCCTTTCACCTCTTTCTTCTGCCAAGCAGTAGTGCATCCTCAGTTGTGTTTCGGCATAAATGTATGTAGAGCCAATATAATTACAGGCATTCCATCTTAGTTCTTTAGGGATGAAATGTATCCGTAGCTGATACATTTGATGCAGGTTTCTTAAGGTTCTAGTAGTGTTATATATAGTATCAAAAATATCTCTCTTTTGTTTTAACATTGTTAATATTTTTCAGGTGAAGTGGAGTGTCCCATTCAGCAGCAACAGCAATATCGCTACATGAACAGCGAAGCGGGCACATTGCACCGAGCGAAGCCGCTCGAGGACAGCGTCACCGATGGCCACCTGTGGCCGAGCAACAACGACAAGAAGGTGGCCACTATCGAGCGACAGCCCGTCGACATCGGGTAAGCATTTTTTACAATCGATAACTAATAATTGTTGATACTATCTTTAGTAAACACTTGAATTTGCAATGTTTGAGTGTCCTAAAATTTTATTGATTTTCCATTTTAAGTTACTTCATCAGTATTTTAAAATATACAAACTTAATCTAAGAAAAGAAGATAGATAAAGCGCTGCGTATACTTCAAGTGATAAGAAAACCATGTTAAAACCATGCTCAACTTATTGTGAAAACACGCACTCGCGCATATGCATATATATGCATCGAACATCATTTGCAACCAACAAATTTTAGATGCAAATGTGTGCGTCCAACTGTGGATGTTTACATAATGTTAAAAAGAAAGAAAAAGAAAGAAGAAAGATGTAGGCGTGAGTGCCGAGTCAAGAAGTTAAGCATGGATTGGTCACTTAAAATGTACGCAGCGCTCCGTTTATCTTTCTTTTTTGGTCTAAGTATACAAAGAAGATGATAATTTTACTAGAACATATAACCTTAATACATTACAAATATACATGTATAAAGAAAATTAATACTTGATTTAAGGGATAATCAACAACAGTTAATTAACGATTAGTAAGGCCGTATACTCCCATATTATTATTTTCTAGAAAAATTTCTTTTGACGACTCATTTAAAGTATTTGAAATGACTTGAGTATCTCTGTAAAACAGCATTCAATTAATAAAAACACTCCCAGACAGTAAAATAAACAATGTCGGTATGTTTCGCACAAGTTTCGGATGTGGTTTTATCTCAAAATCTAAATAGTGACACAGCAACGCGGTCGTCATTATGACTGATGATTAAGAACTAATAAAACGGACAGATTCGAGAATTTTTTGGAAAACGTTTGTTTATTTTCTAAAACAAACTATACGTATCGGGGCAATAAATTCTCGTCAACGTATAATCACCTTGAAAACATTGGTAAGTCATTAACTATATAATATCTGGTAACTATCATTCGTCAAACAAAGACACCGTCTCGTCATACTGGTTTTCCATTAGAGTGTAGCTGCTTACGTAGAGCCACGCTACAATATAATATTATGGTTATAGCACGAATGGGTCGGCTCGAACGAGGAAGGACCACGCTCTCACAGTATACCAGCGTAAAATAGCAGTTCAATGCTGCTGTGTTTCGTGTGGTGAGTGTAAAGAATCTGAGACTCTTTTTACTAAAAACGAAGCATTCTATCTTAGCCTTCAGGGCTAACAACGCATCTTGATTTTCCTACTTAATCCAGGATAGATGTAGATGTCAATGGGCCATTGCATCCACTTACAATGAGGTGGCCTGTGTGCTCGTATGTCACTCTAACGTACGTTATTATATAGAACAAAATCTAAAATATGAACAAAATCTAAAAATCTAAAAATGCACTTTGCTATCTTCAGCTACCTGATTTACCGTGAAGGGGATGCTGGTTTATCTCTTATTCTTCTTCTTATATACAAAAATCAATTGCTGATTGCTGTTCATTAGTCTCCACTATACCTAACTCGAACACTGCTTGAACGATTTTGACGATTGTTTTTTGTGTGAATTTGAGTGGTTTCCTGATGACGAGATCCAGAAATCACCCGTGCAAAGGCGGGGCGGTACGCTAGTAATAGATAATATCCTATTACGTAATAAATATGACACATATATGAGAATAGCACTAATATTCGCAATAAAAAACACGGCACACCTTTGAAAGTATCTGAATCACTTTATATTTACTACTCTTGAAAGTATCTTTGGCGGTATGACATCATCAAAATCGTGAGAGCTACGTCAGAGGCCTTGACTCTTCCTAGTTGGCCTTTACCTCACGGTCATTTAGTGCTTTATAGAATCGGATACACTTAATTCTGTTACGTGTTGGTTGGAAATAATTTCAATTTCCGCCAGCACTAATTGAAATTTAAATACTGATTTACGCGTTTGCTAAGGAAAGATCTGTGCCCAACCTTGGGACCTTGAACGAATTAACCACGCGTTCAAGCTTGGGACGTATGTAGGCTGTAACTTTAACTCTCAATAGTGAAGGAAAACTTTCTGAGAAAACTTGCATGTTAGAAGTATTTAAAAAGTTAAAGTTACAGCCTACATACGTCCCACTGCTGGGCACAGACTTTGTCTTATTCGCCGGCACAGATAAAATTGTCAATGGATTTTTTTTAATTTCATTACCAATGTTTTAAGTTCCTATGAAAATCAATGATTTTCAAAAAAGTTAGTTTCGGGAAGTTATTGTTTTCACTCCAGTTTTTGAAAATCGAGGTTTCATCAGATCATCAGATCAACGTTTTGAGATCTTAGGAAGCTATTCTGACTATTCCTATGAAGATGTCGCTATGTCTGTATGTGTGTGTGTCTGTGGATGTGCGTGTACGTGTGTGTGTAAACCTCTAATAACTTTTGAACGGTTTGACCGATTTGAACCAACTTGTTGGCGTTCAAAAGGGTTTCGCTAAACTTAGGTTTTCATTACTGTCTCAAGCTCTCAACCGATTTTAACCTTATATTTTGAGAAATTACAAAAATAAAATTTTCAAAAAAATGATTTTTGCAATAACTTTTAAACAGATGTAACACCAATATTTAATCAGCTCTTAAACATAGAAAACGACGTCGATTGCTGCAAACCGCTTCAAAGTCGGTTAAAATCGTTGAAGAGAAATCAGTGACGAAATATTTCGAAAAAAGTGTTTTTTGCACATTACTTTTGAAGTTATAGCCTAATCTTTTCTTTTTTAATAAATTTTATTAATGTTCTTAAAATACCTCGTTTTAATTCCCACCAATTGCATTAAAATCGGTTGATCCGTTCGAACGTTATACTTGCCAAAAAAATTTAAGTGTTTTCCTTTTTAATAACTTTGAAATGTTTGCTCGGATCGTTTTTGATGTAATGATGATGTAATAAAACTATTAGTTCGTAAAAATATTTGTCGAGTATTTTGAGATCGGATATAGAGGGAAGTTCCAGGAATGGACTGCAGGGCCAACAGATTTTGTTTTTCACTTCATTTCCCTAAAACTCTCAGAAATCAGGGGAGACTTGTACATAATAGAGTGTAACGGAAACCGTGGACATGTGAAGCGTTGTTCCATTGCAAATATTTGGGCAAATATTTTGTTTTCATCTCTTTGAAGGTCACAAGATTTTATTAATGTATTCATCGAGTCTACTATCGATATATGACAATTGCGTCTCAGGATATTCAATTGATCCACTCAGTGTACAATTAAATAATATTTCTCTATGTAGAGCCATTTACTCAGGGGCCAATCCTAGATACTATAGAATGCAAGCCGGTTTCTTTCAATTCAATAACCGGTGCCGGGCACCACTAAAATTACAAAGTTTGCCATAGATTTAACTCGTTTTAAATTTCATTCCCGGTTGTGACACTAAAATTGTAAATATAAAAGTATACACATATTCACCATCGAGTTAAAGTACAACTTAATCTCTTTAGGCCTTTTAAAAATGAGTTTGGCCTTGTATTTGCGTACTTTTTTATTTCCTGTCTTGTTTTTACTTTATTTTTTGTTCATTGCCGATTGACCCAAAAATGAAGGTTATGTTTTGTATGTTTCTATATGTATGTTGATCTGTACCTTTGTGTCCTACTCTAGCCTCAACAGCTTTATAGTTTACACCTACCAATATTCATAACATTTGTAAAGATACTATATGCCGCTTGCTTGAAAGGCATTCTAACAATATTTAATTACTTTAGTTTTTTTTTTTTAATTTTTTTAAAATTTCCTCGACCGAGGAAGGACCACGCTATCGTAGAATACCAGCGTAAAATAGTAGCTTAATGCTGCTGTGTTTCGTATGGTGAGTGTAGAGAACCGGAGACCCTTTTTATTGGAAACGAGGCATTCCATCTTAGTCCTCACGGGTGACAACGCATCTGCATTTTGATTCGTAATCGAGGATAAATGTAGATGTCTATGGGCCACAGCAACCACTTACCATCAGGTGGATTGAGTGCTCGTTTGTCACCCTATCCTATAAAAAAATACCAAAATAAGCTTAATGAAATGATTCTTTATATCCTATTTAAAATATGTGACTGTATCTATGCGAGCGGTAAGCCGAGAAAAAACGTACGTTACTGTACTACTTATGTTATGTCTGTTATGTTTCTATAAATAAAGTTTATTATTGTTTGCAGGTTCTTAGTGTCGTTCGTAGTGGATGCCCGCGGTGGCGCTATGAAGGCGAAACGCCGTGGCGGCGTCCGCATCATCGTACCGCCAGCTGCGTGCGCGGCGCCAACACGTGTCACATGCCGGTAAGGGAACTTAGGCTTTATCGAATATGCAATAAAAGTGATTTTTCAATAGCATAATATATTTTAATCAATTTAAATATTTTCAAATAATATACAAATCTTAATACTTCAATACCAACCTTATAATACAACACATAAACAAGCTAATATTCCACCGAAAGGTGTAGGCAAATAGGTGTACGGCAGTGTAATGTAGCAATAAATAAAGAACCTCTCACCTCTCTGGAGAGCCGTCATTTATACTGACTTTCCTAACCCTTTCGAACCGGAACACAACGTACGTAGTAGAGCCACGCTGCAGGTATATTATAGTTGTAGCATGAATGGCTCGGCTCGACCGGGGAAAGACCACGCTCTCACAGAACCAGAACCAGCGTCAAATAGTAGATTAATGCTGCTGTGTTTCGTATGGTGAGTGTATAGAACCGGAGATCCTTTTTACTGGACGCGAGGCATTCCACCTAAGTCCTCACGGATAATAACGCATCTGCATTTTGATTCGTAATCGAGGATAGATGTAGATGTCTATGGGCCACAGTAACCACTTACCATCAGGTGGACTGTGTGCTCGTTAGTCATTCTATCCTATAAAAAAAACTACGCACACATTGACATAAAATGAAAGGGCTTTAGCTAATCATTTGATTAGCTAAAGCCCTTTCATGCAGCAGAAACTACAACGCTGTAGTCTGCCAGCCCTTAACATGAATGAAGTATACTGAACATATCCAAAAAATGTATATGAATGTCAGTGATCAATGTTTACTGATCACAGAAGACATACGGATATTCTACGATTTTATATTTAAAAATAAAATTACATATAATATTTTTGTATTGGGTCATTTGCCAAGTTCAAATGAGTTTTTGGAACTTTGCCACCACGCCCGCGGACCGGTGACACATCTTTTATTTGTTTTTTTTTTCATTGTTTTGTTTCAAGCAGTTACAGAATTTAAACAATAAGAATATGAAAAATACTAACACATTATAAAGGGTCGATTATAAAATGAACAAATAAATTTTATTCGGAGGATTAACATAAACCAATTAAAAACTACAGTTGTATAAATAAAATAGTTCAGATTTTCATAGTCTTTTATATTCATTCAGGTTATAATTTATTCGATGGATAACGTTTAATCAACAATCAGAAAAATTAACCGTTAAATTATGCGGAAAAATAACTCTCGTGGCGAATAATTGAAAACATATAGGCCTTATATTTATATTTTATAGGCATTATAACATATAGGCTTAATATATTAAATCATAATTCTTTCAAATGAATCTGTCGTTTATTTGAAGTAATCCTAACTTTTAATAAACGATAGCCTATCGGTTAAGGGTATGGAGTATGGACCGCGAAAGGACAAGTCGTGTTCCCGAACCCGCCATTCGACTACTGGCGAGAACCACTTACATAATACGTGCATCTAAGTATACTTGGAGTGGTTAGTAGGAAAATAAGTTATTTTAAGAGCATTTCTGGTGTTTTTATACCTAAGGTACATAAATAAAACAATTAAGGCATAAAAATAAAAATGGTAATAAAATGAAAGTAATTTCTTTTTGTGTCAAAAGTTACAGGCAAAGTTAAATTACTACATAATACATTAAAAATAAAAACGCTACTTTAACATACCAGCGTGCATAACTAAATATAATTATTACTAACTAGTAGTGACTCGACCTAGCGTCGGTGTGATGATTCGATTTACCAGTTGGTGTTATCTTTTAGGACTTGATCATAAAACGCCAACACTTATTTACAACAGTTTAATAGAATATGCAAGTATTTTTGGAAACTTTCCTCAAAAATACTAAAGGAAAATTCCTAAAATAATAATGTAAACAACAATAAAATTTACTTAGTAGTCATAAGGTTTTAAGCGAATACTAGAATACAAATACTATTAACTTTGTTAAATACTACAAGGGTGGATTGAAAAGTACTCGGCCTAACACAGATCCATTCAATTCTAAAAATCAAATCTACCCACATTATTTAGTTCAGTTCAGACTAGTTCGTTGTGTGAAGTTCGAAACGTGTGCGATAATTAGTTGTGATTTTATAAATTTATTAACAAAGTAATCGGACATAATTTCCGCGAATGGAGCAAATCGAGCAGCGTGCCGTCATTAAGTACCTCCATAAGAAGGGGCTATCATCAAAAGCCATCCATGATGACATGGTCAGTACATTAGGCGATTGTGCTCTGTCATATTCATCCGTCAAAAAATGGATAGCAGAATTTAAGCGTGGTAGAGAGAGTGTGAAAGATGAACCCAGCTCTGGAAGGCCTTCGACGTCAACTACTGACGAAAATATTAAAAAAGTACTTGATTTAATAATGGGAGACCGCAGATTAAAAATTAGAGAGATAGCCGAGATTATAGGCATCTCTTATGAACGAACTCAAAACATCATTGTCAACGAGTTGGGTTTCCACAAGGTGTCTGCGAGGTGGGTTCCGCGACTGCTTTCAGTTGAACAAAAAAGGACGCGATTGACTATTTCACGCGACTGTTTGGAGTTATTTGAAGCCGATGCAGATGATTTTTTGAATCGTTTTGTTACTATGGACGAAACATGGGTTCATTACTGTACACCGGAAACAAAACAACAATCAAAACAGTGGAGAAGACCTGGTTCACCACCCCCTAAAAAGGCTAAGTCGATTTTGTCGGCAAATAAGGTGATGGCTTCAGTATTCTGGGACTCGAAAGGTGTGATTATGATTGATTATCTTGAAAGGGGTCGGACTATAAACTCTGATTACTACTACACCTTACTACGTCGTTTACGAGAGGAAATAAAAGAAAAACGCCGAGGAATGCTCAGAAGAAAAGTCCTGTTTCATCAAGATAACGCCCGTGTTCACACGTCAGTACAGTCAATGGCTGAAATTCACAACTGTGGCTTTGAACTGTTACCGCATCCGCCGTATTCACCTGATCTGGCACCATCAGACTTCTTTCTGTTCCCTAACCTAAAAAAGCACTTGGGAGGTCAAAGATTTTCGACAAACGACGAGGTCAAAGCAGCTGTAGACGATATTTTGACTCTAAGGAAGAATCATTTTTTTTCAACGGTCTAAATGCTTGGAAGGGGAGGTGGCAAAAGTGTATTGAACTTGATGGTGATTATGTAGAAAAATAAAAATATAACTGATTTAGTATGTGTTTATTTTCTTGGTTAGGCCGAGTACTTTTCAATCCACCCTCGTATTTTATAATTGAACTTTCAATCGTCTATATTGTTTTGTAAACAAACTGCGACAGAAATTAATTTTAAAGAATAACAAAAAGTGACGTCTGTATTTTACATCTCAAAGCAATGAAGAAACAACGAGCGAGTTCGTCGACTTAAAACACTCAATGTCAAAATAATAAATTAACTAAGCTTTATCTTATCATAAAAATACTTTCTCTTTATGCACTTATCAGTATCAATATGTACATAGAATTATTGTGTAGCTGTATGCATTTGCAATAGCTTTTTTTATTAATTTCATATGAAAGGTATCAAAGGTCATAACAAAACATCAGGTTAAAGGTTAGTAAGAAAATTTAAAAACTACAACGTGTGTGTGTATTTTACTATTCTGAATATTTAATTTACATACAGAAAAGTCAAAGGAAGCTTAATAATATTAAGTTATTATCAAGCCTTTGATGAGGTTTTCAGGTGTAGTGGTATTGCAAGAGACTCGATCATCCTACACAGTGCCCAGCAGTGGGATGTAATAGGCTGTTACTAACTAATTAAACTTGCAAATTTAAGTCGAAAGGGTCATGTAAATCTGCCTGATATTTTTGATAACTTGTTAATTATAAGGTATTTTCCAGTGCGGCAACACGACGCGCGCCGGCCGCGGCGCCGCCGCCACTAATGGAGGGAGAAGCCCTAGCTTCGAGACTCTTGGAGTTACAACCACAGGGTGCTAAGTTTTTGGCGTAAGTTATTACCTAGTTTATCGTTGACTGCTCTTCTATCTTTGGAATATATATTCTCGGCGTTGGAAAAAATCTCTGCCTTAGAAAAATGCAAAGCTTGTAGTATTGTAGCAGAAAATGGCGTACGAAATGATCGTAGATTATAAATAAATATTCATAAACTAACTGATTTTTTATTCCACTAGAGAACACTAGTTTTATTTTAATCCTGTTTTTTGATTATTTATATTTATAATAACCTCTGTATTATTTCAGCCCTGTGATAATCGAAGTGCCAATATTCACGGCGTCGTGTCGCGAGCGGGAGATAGTTATACTGCGTTCCGACACCGGCGAGACCTGGCAAGATCACTATCTACACAATAACGACAACACCATGATACAAGTAAGTTAATTTATTTTTCACTATGTTAAAATGTTTGAAAACCTTGAGGGTCAGCAATAGACTTGTAAAAGGTTGTGATATAAACCAAATCAGTATTGAAGTGGTATGTTTGTTAATCATAGAATCAATAGATACCAAAATATAATATAAAAGTATTCTCTAATAGATTTTGAATCATCTTTGGTAAGAATCGGTTTTCCTTTGGTACGAATTGTGGTCTAACAAATGTGGTATAATTACTGGATAGGTCATGAACAGGACTTTTAATTCTTCACGTCATCTATAATATGTTTTTTCAGTCGGGCTTTTATTGATGTTATCGTTTGTCCTACGTAATAACCCACATTCGCAAACAAGCTTGTACACTCATCTTGCGTCTTGTAGAATGTTTTTATGAAGGCTCGGCTTCAAGATACAGTCGAAATTAGTAATTTTTTTAATGTTCATAAGTTTTCATGCAGAATCTTTGTGATTTAAAAGTCGATTAAACGAAAAAGCTACACTAAAAAGAGACAAACATACATCGAGAGAAAGAAATAGAATACAGTGTTTCCTATTATGTATGGAGATTCTGCATGTGACATATGAGTAGTAAGGATAAAGGACGAAATTTGTTGATTAGAACATTTTTAAATACTTACGATAACGATATTGAACACTTGGAGTCTGTTTAATATGTAATGTAGTATACTCGTAAAAGTAAAAGTAAAGTTACGGCCTATATACGTCCCACTGCTGGGCTCAGGCCTCCCCTCATTTCTGAGAGGGTTTAGGGCAAGGAAGTGTCCGCCGCGCTGCCCAAATGCGTGTTGACGAACTTCACATGTCTTCGAAATATTTTTTTTCTTATTCCTCAGACATGCTGGTTTCCTCACGATGTTTTCCTTCACCGCCGAGCAATTAACAATTTCATTGGTGCCGGCGGGGATCGAACCTGGGTTACTCGCGTTCTGTTATATTTACAGCGATCGTTAACCACTGAGCTACCACGGCTCTCTAGTATACTCGTATTTATGTAAAATAAAATATAAAATAATTTTAAAGCCTGGTAACAATATTCTAATAAATACATAAAAATACTTGAAGTTAATAAGGTTTAATTTTAAAAGCAATTTAATTAACTGGAAGGATAAATAGTTGTACGTACGTAGTAGGGCCCATGATGCTAAATAGGGATTTATTCGTGCGTCGTGGGGACCTATTAGATTTTGTAAATTGGTTCAAAAAAAGAAAAACAATTATACAACATGTAATGAAACCTTGTGATTCCCGTTAACTGCTTTGTCAGAATCAGTGTCCAAGCATATAGAAATGTTTTTTCAAAAAAAAACACATTTAAAAAATTAATTTTAATGAAAAAAAATTTTTGCAAATTGTACGTGGTTTTATTATCTCTCCATTGATCGAGGAGTAAGAGGATTGTCAAAGACCCCGCATTACCGATACTCGTGTAAGTTAGAGGAAATAAAACCACATACAATATGCAAAATAATATTTTTTCCATTAAAATAAATTTATTTTAATGCTTTTTTGAAAAAAAAAATCATTTCTTTACGCTTGGATACTGATTCTGATAACACACTTAACGGGAACCACAGGGTTTTTGTTACATGTTGTATAATGTTTCCCCTTACAGTGGTGGGGGATTTACAGACGGGGCCTTTACAGATTTTCAAAATGGCCCATATTTTGAGTTTCCCGATATTCGATGTTAAATAATAATCTGTATATTTCGTTGCTTGCAAGTCACAGTAAAGGAAATCTAAAATTAGCTACCATTTCATTTGTTTTTGTATTCCACGCGAAATATAATTGTTTGTGTACGAATGCGGTCGCTAGCCCACGTTGGGTACGCTGTAAGGTCATTTCTATTTCCGTTCAATGCATAATAACAAGGTGAAATGATTCGTTTACACAGCAGCACTCGTTAGAATGGAAATCTGAAACTATTAACCTATAATTTAGCTCCAGATGTACTTGATGTATAAAATTATTTTGCATATCTGTTTAATAGACAATGCAATAATCGTTAATTTAAAGTTTAACTGCTTTTGTACTGAAGCAATATCGATACTAGCCTGTCAACATTTTACTTCTATATATGGAAACAGGAACGATGGAACCATGTTTATATGAATTTAATTTCTTCTTTTATAGTCATCAGGATGTAATGTAAATGCTGGTACCAATATACATCTACATTTATTTTCGGTTAAGAATTAGAATGCATATCGTAGTCGTCTGTAAAGGACTGCTTGATAAACGAAGAAGAGAAAAGGGTATCCGGTTCCCGTTACTCACCATACTGAAGGCAAATTAGGACAGCTCAACTAAAGCTGGTTTCCAAAGACAATCTCGAGTTTGAAATCAAACTTTATATTATACGTGATAGAGCAATGCTGTAGTTATATTATAGCTAAAGCACGAATGGGTCGGCTCGAACGGGGAAGGTGACGCTCTCGCAGAGTACCAGCGTAAAATAGCTGCTAAATGCTGTTGTTTCATATGGTGAGTGTAGAGAACCGGTGATCCTTTTTACTGGAAACGAGGTATTCTATCTTAGTTCATAGGCGTAACAATGCATCTGCACTTCCTTAATAGAGAATAAATGTAGATGTCTATGGGCCACTGCATCCACTATTCATCAGGTGAACTGTGTGTTCGTTTGTCACATTTATTTCATGTTGTAAAAAAAACTTGACGGTGTTGAAATTTGTAAAGCATAATATGGACTAGACTCAAGACATTGTGTCTAATCCATACCGTTTCGCATTAAGACTGATTACTTACCATCAAATATGTTAACAGCGTTAACTTTTTCAGGAGGCACTGACACGCGAGCGACAGGAATACGGGCCCAGCGGCGAGACGCTAGGCGAGAACGGCGAACGCGTGACGCGCATAGTGACGTGCGACTTCCCGCACTACTTGGCCGTGGTGTCGCGCGTGCGCCAGGAGGTGCACGTGATCGGACCCGAGGGCGGCACCATCTCCAGCGCACACATCCCGCAGGTAACGTCACGTGACGCGCATAGTGACGTGCGACTTCCCGCACTACCCGGCCGTGGTGTCGCGCGTGCCCCAGGAGGTGCACGTGATCGGACCCGAGGGCAGCACCGTCTCCAGCGCACACATCCCGCAGGTAACGTCACGTGACGCGCATAGTGACGTGCGACTTACCGCACTACCCGGCCGTGGTGTCGCGCGTGCGCCAGGAGGTGCACGTGATCGGACCCGAGGGCGGCACCGTCTCCAGCGCACACATCCTGCAGGTAACGTCACGTGACGCGCATAGTGACGTGCGACTTCCCGCACTACCTGGCCGTGGTGTCGCGCGTGCGCCAGGAGGTGCACGTGATCGGACCCGAGGGCGGCACCGTCTCCAGCGCACACATCCCGCAGGTAACGTCACGTGACGCGCATAGTGACGTGCGACTTCCCGCACTACCCGGCCGTGGTGTCGCGCGTGCGTCAGGAGGTGCACGTGATCGGACCCGAGGGTGGCACCGTCTCCAGCGCACACATCCTGCAGGTAACGTCACGTGACGCGCATAGTGACGTGCGACTTCCCGCACTACCTGGCTGTGGTGTCGCGCGTGCGCCAGGAGGTGCACGTGATCGGACCCGAGGGCGGCACCGTCTCCAGCGCACACATCCCGCGTTCACATAGCTCTCCAGCGCACACATCGACGTTACCTACGTCACGTGACGTACAAAGTGTCGTGCGACTTCCGGCATTACCTCGCCTAATTGGAAATTATCCCAAATTGAATGTGATTTACATGCACAACACAAAGTTTTGCCTACTATTTACTTTCGTAATGACATGCTCACTAGGTGCTAATACTTAGCGATAACTACATGACGCGAATCATGATTCCAATTTTCCCCTCCATATTTTTAACGGGCTTATCAATATACCAAATTAAAAAAATATTCCTTGCATATCAACAACGTAACCGAAGAATGTCATTGTTAAGGCGTATTTATAAAATTGGAATAAACTATTTACAGCTAAATAACGCAAAAAGTCCCAATAATTAATTTATTGGTGCCTCAAAATGGAATCCGTTTCTCTCTATGCCATGCTGACGAGCATGTATTTTAAATTATTTTTTACACTTATTAACAGTGCTTGAGCTCTTTTAACTTTAGAGAATGCAGCAATAATTTTGCTGCGATGGTCTTTATATATTTCGGCCTCTTTACGTCTCTTATTTCGCCCAACAGATAAAAGTCTAACGGTGAATAGTCCGGTAAATTTTCAGGCCACCTATCTTCATATTCATTATTAAAACAATCGCGCACTGCTGTTGAATCGTTTGGTTAGCTGTCAATTTTTCTTCGGTTGGTAGGTACACGTGCGTTAATTTCTCAAACACAAGTAAAGTGTAAAGACACACTTACTCATAATCTTTGCGCACCTCGACCACGTAAACTTAACATCGTAACACCGTACCATTTCATAGTATCGTACATTTAAGGAAGTGATAAGTGACCAAGTAGAAGTTCAAACATAGCACATTCGTATGTAACGAAGTCACGATCAACACCGGCCAGGCAATTGTGGGTACATAGTGGTGTAACGGTTAACGGATCGGAAAGACGCGAGTGGAAGTGAGATAAGCCGACCGAGCGACCCTTACGAAACTGTGCGTGCGTAGTAAAATAGTGGGCTTTAGATATTAATGAAACACTGTATTAAAACAAAGTCTTAACACGGTGCATATCTGTCCGTCTAATATTAATATTCTACTTTGAAAATGATGATTTACAAAACACAAAATATAATGCCACTTTATTTTATTATGCAGTGGCATTATACCAACTTTGTGTTTTTGTTCTTAGCACAACCAGTTTAAAATATCTTTCTTACTATAGGTACAGCGCGTAGTCAGTCATTTCGTGTAGGTAAGATTATAAATGGAATGGAAGTAATAACACCACATTTTTACATTAAAATATTCAAACTTGCAATTAACAAAACAAACAACGTGCGTTGCACTGACCCTAAGTATGTCCACTGGTTGTGCCAGCGTAACCGGACAAGCGGCCAGTGGTCACGCACGTATGCCTCGCGTGCTTGTAGTAGTGCAAACAAATTTATATCCGTTCTTTTTATCTACTCATGTGGTTACAGCTACGTTTTTATTATCTACACCCAAAATTTAATTACGTCACTCGATAGCTAAAGTATCAGTGAGGACTGTGACGCAAGGCGCGCACATTGAACGGGGGAGCGCTGCCAATCTCGTCTCGCTATTTACACGTATTACTTACTACGTTTACGTACTACGCAAAACTCACAGCCGTGTCTACGACACAGAGATACCCCGAGTTTTATTTTGTTTTAGTACTACATTTTTTAAAGATATTTTTTTCATATTTTTGTAAATGATTACCTATAAGCTGAAAGAAATGTTTGTGTGTTTAGGTGCAGGCGCTGTTCCCGCCGCAGGCGCTGACGAAGCGCATCCGCGTGGGGCTGCAGGCGCACGGCGCGGCGCCCGAGCTGGTGCGCCGCGTGCTGCCGCGCCACGCCGCCGCCTCGCCCGTGCTTACCGTGGAGCCGCGCCGCCGCAAGTTCCACCGCGCCATCACGCTCACCGTGCCGCTGCCCGCACAGCAACAGGTACACACACATACACACACACACACACACACACACACACACACACACACACACACACACACACACACACACACACACACACACACACACACACACACACACGTGGAGCCACGCCGCCGCCTCGCCCGTGTATAGAGCGCCAGAAATAAATTGGCACAGGTCGACCTAGACAACCGCTCAGGCGATAATGAAGTCAGATGGCCGACGAAGTGAAATATATGATACTTCTATTTAATTAATTAAAAATAATAGTAACGATTTAAAAAGTAAAAATCATAATAGTTCAAGCAAATGTTGATGATTATTTTGGTATAACTTTTACGTCAAAATAATGTAGAACTTCTGAGAAATTGGGGCTTATATCGAAGCTTTTTCGGTCGTTAATTGAATCAATTGAATTATGTAGATTTTTTTCCTTACGTGAAAGGCATCGAAAATGTAGTCATCATTTTTAAAGTATAGAATATTTGTGTAATAAAAATATTTTTTTATGTTTGATATTCAACATAATCTAAAAATTAGAGCTCCCAAATCATGTCTCTCAGAGTTTTGGTCTAAACATGCACCGGGAGAATGATTATTACTAAAGAAGTAAATAAGTTATCTATAATTTTCTATGAGCTGATTGTAGTAGAGAAAACGAGCTATTTTTAGTAAGTAATTTTTATTTCAAGCAACTAACGGAAAACATATAATTTCAACGAGGAAACCTTGTAATTTCGCGTTTTTGGTAATATTCTTCTGCATACTATTAAGTCATAAGTAATCTTTTCTTTTAATTTCTCTGTCAGTCTGTCTGTTTGGACTAGTTTTCAGAATGGCTGAATCGGTTGTAATGAAAATGAACAAACACTTTAGGCTATATATTGGGTAGAAAACTTGAAGATTTTTTTTTTGTAAAAGTGAAAAATTGATGAGATAAAAGTTCATAAATCTTAATAAGGCCACATTAATAAAAACTATCCAGATAAAGCCGGGGCGGTTTGCTAGTTTTAAATATATTTTTAAAAATATCTAAAATGAAACATGGTCCACAGGGCGCAGTGCACGACAAGCAGTCCACAGCAAACCTCCGCCTGCTGTGCTCTATCATGGGAGGACAGGCGCGAGCCGTGTGGGAAGACGTCACGGGTTCGACCCCGCTCACTCTCACTGAGGACTGTGCTTCTTTCACTACCACAGTCTCAGCAAGGTACAGCCAAATTTTCACAATAAAAATACCTCAATTGATAATAACTTACTAGACTTAGTAGTCAAACGCAATTTTATAATCCTTTAATTATCATAAAAATAATCTTAAAAATAATTGTGACGCTACGCTATGTGAAGATACTAGTTTTAAGTTCTTCTATCACAAAAAGTAAATTTTGCTAAATATATTATTATTTATGACTGAATAGTTGTTTATTTTTACCCCATTTATATTTTACCCCAAAGATTGCCACATCCAAAAAATGTCCAAGTCTAAAATAAGAGAAGGCCTGTACTCAGCAGTGGGGTTCAGTTTTAAGACGACGTTTAGTCTGGTGCGGTCTCTATCACTTTAAGTCAAAGTAACTGTGGCGTAAGAGTTAGCACACTGTCTACTTGCTGCGACCCATTTACAACATCTAAGGTTTAAGATGGAATGCCTTGTCACCAGTAAAAGGTCGTTAAGTCTCTCAACCCTTAGCACGCCACGTCTAACAGCAATAACGTGTTATATTTACGCTAGAATTCTTCTTGAGTGTGGTCACATCTGCTATTGAATCGACCCATTACTACACTTACATTTACTTACTTACTTACTACCACAACACAGCTTCAGAGTGCGCTACTTATAAAGAAGCTCTTTCAGCAGAAATCTAAATTCCATTATCCTATTTTTAGTCTAGAAAAAAAAAAATCTTAATTTTTAATTTTTTTTTCTCTATGCGGTCTGTTAACCGTTTTTAGATAATCCTTTTACAGTTATGTCGTATCTCTATCACATACATATACAAGTTACCCTTTAATATAATATATATTTTTATTGACAAAAATATTCTGTCCATTGCAGATTCTGGTTGATGAATTGTCAGAACGTTAGCGACGCCACCAAACTAGCGACGGAGTTATACAGGTATTATTTAGTTTTGTTTTTTAAATATCCATGAAGATTATTAGTTATATCATGTGGCAGAAGTGAACGGCAGAGTCGGTAAGGGACGCCCTAGGCGAAAGCTTGGCGATCTATTGAAAAGGGGCCAAATTAACGGTACCCTTAACCGACGAGCATGTATGCGTATGAAAGAGTGTAGTATGTGGAAAAGGCGAGAGAGGTGTGTCAGGATCGTGCCAAATGGAAGTCTGTAGTCTCCGCCTACCCCTCTGGGTGACAGGGGTGAGTGCTTATGTATGTATGAAGATTACTTTTTGCACCAATAACCTTTTAGAAAATGTTTGTGCAAGTAGTATATGGGTTATTATGATTTATATGGGTTACTTTTTAATGCTACCATCTCGCAGATCACATTAGGATCCGAGCCAAAGCTTACAATTATACTTAAACACAAATTAAATAATAAAAAAGAAGGTTTTTGTGATTGTTCCAATATAAATGACACTGTTCTTTTACCTGTCTTCGATCTCTTATCATTTACGTAATACATCAGACACGGGTAGTTTAGCAGGAGTTGGTTTGTGCGCACTTTTTAGTATACTATCTCTTACGCAGTTAATAGTTTTAGTTTTTATTAGTCGGTCAAAAGGAATCAAAATATAAATATTTGACCTTACCGTTCTTGTTTCAGAGAAATGTTGCTCGTGCCGTTCGAAGTACGTATTGTGATACTGGGCAAGAGGCTGGACGCTCTGGAGGGAAGGTTGCTGGTGCTCTATATTACAGACAGATACGCCTACGACACGCTTATACAACAAGTACGTTTTCATTCGGTTTTTACACCTAAATATAAAGAGATTTTTTCGTATAGTAGATACAGGATTATTTTTTAAAGAGTAGCCAAATTTTATATTTAAGTTCAAATATAAAAAGAATGATATAACGTTTTTGCAGTTTTTGAATACGAGTAAATAAAGTTTGTACTTTTATTTGAAATTATCCCAAATTGAATGTGATTTGCGGGCTGTTGCCCAATATGCGTATGCGCGCTCCTCTATGCGGTTCAATTCTCAAAGTTTTTGCGACCCTTACGAATTTTGTGCGTGTGTAGTAAAATTTATGAATGACAATCAGTTAAAATAATGCATTGCTACGCATTCTGAATTTAAAAGATGTCAGGGATAGAATGTTTGAGATTTTTTTAATTAATTTTTCTTCACCATTCGCCTTTATTACTTATCTCTCTATATCTGAAC
This sequence comes from Parnassius smintheus behrii, assembly GCA_036936625.1. Lineage (NCBI taxonomy): Eukaryota > Metazoa > Arthropoda > Insecta > Lepidoptera > Papilionidae > Parnassius > Parnassius smintheus. Next base: position 18,754,229 of record JAUPFT010000030.1, on the reverse strand, counting down.
CTTCTCTGCAAATTTTGCCGTATATTGCAAATTCACCCTGTATAAAAGCGCAAACCGATTTTCGACTGCTGTGTAAAACGAATATTCAAGTTTTACTTATATTATAAGTAAATCTGACACATATTATATATATATATATATATATATATATATATATATATATATATAATAGCCGAAACCAAATCTCACGCAACGTGACTACTGTATTGTACAGTACTGGGTAACTGTGTCCAGTAAAGAGAATCGGTAAATCTCGCAAGTGAACTTTTCCAGCTTATAAGCACTTTTTTTTTTCTATACTTTTTGAATATTGTTATTAATTTAGACATACTAAGCAAAAAAAGCAAAGTATGAAAAGAAAAGGTATATACATACTACATAATTTCGTACGTTAATTTAGTAAAATATCCACTCATAATTTGTCTCTGTCGCTCGGGCATATTACGTCGCGCTCGCACATATCCGGTCACCAATCAGATATTGTAAACCCTTTTAGCCATTACAATAAGGCTTATTCTTCTGCACATGTACTTTGGTTTGAGATACATTTTCATTTTTATCTAGAATTTCTTCCATATTGGGATGCGCTCATAATTACTCGATTATCGGTATAATGTTTTGAGGTTAAGTTTAGTGTGTGTTTATTTTGTGTAAAAAATGGCAAGATTGTGTGGCAGTCAACTCAAAAATGAAGATTCAATATCAGATAGATTGGATAATCAGATAGATAATTGATCATAAACAGATTCGAGATAAACCGATAGTTCCCCGGGCACCGAGGCACAAATTGATTCTAATTAAGGAGCAGATCTATTTTTCTGTTGTTGTTCTTCTAAATGTTCAACAGGTAAACAGGTTTTAGCAACAAGACTCGACGGTGTGAAGGTTTTTACCTAAGTTACGAGTTCGTATACCGTGCCAAATTCGAAATCCGTTACTTTAGACAATCTCTTTACTAATCTCTCTATCTCTACTAATTCGCAATATTCTACCAAATAACACTTTATTTTAAATTGTCTTTTACCGCTGGCATAAGGCGTAAAGGTCATTGTATGAAATTCATCGAACTCGGCGACTCGTAGTAATGTCTTATTGTTTTTTTTTTAATTAAAAAATGATAAATCTATTTTACTTTTCTCTTAAAATTTATTTTTTCTGGTTAACGGTATTTATTCTAAAAGGAAATATACATTTATCTCAATTAGAAGTTAAGAAAAGACGTAGCTAAAAAGCAATAACTGCATTAAAAAATCTTTGTTGTTTTAACATTTTAATAACAACTGGTCTTCGATTGTAGTTTCAATTTGACAAAGAAAAGGAAAAGAAAGGTCTCAACGCCCCCGATATTATGGTGGTGTGTCGTTTCGTGTATCATCACCATGGTCATCATTACAGCCGTTCACAAATCCGCAGCTGGAGATAATATTTAGCTAAGTAGTAATAAGGCTTTCCCCAAGAATCCAAGAAATCAAGGTATATAACTAATTAAATAGTCAAGCCTAGTGATTCGGGCAACTCTCCCATTTAGCTGAAGGAACTAAACAGAGAAGAAGATTTACAATTTAAATGATAGGTGAGGTGGTTCTAAATCATAATCATTTTATATTTCCTCCATCAGGAACACTACACAGAGATCGCGCATTCAACAGCGGTGCGGTTTTTGGATGGAAAGGATGTCTATCTGGAGTTCTCAGGCAACCTAGTGCCCGTCACAAAGTCCGGAAGTCAACCCATGTTAACTTTTGAGGTATTTTATTTATTTAAAGCGTTATTACTAATTATCTTCTAATATAAATGACATTAAGATATTATCACTTGAAATTATTACATATTTAAAATTCAAAATACCAACTAAACTTTATCTCTATAAATATAAATCAATTGCTGTCCGTTGTTCGCGCTAAAACCCAAAAAGCCCGACCGATTTTGATGATATTTTAGGTGTGTTTGAATAGCTCCCAATATGGCTTAGATTCACAATTCAACCCGGTAGGTGGCGCTATTGTCGAGACCCGCACCTGTCATCCGTGCGAAGCCGAGGCGCATTGCTAGTTTTAAATAATATAAAGTTTTATTTGTTTTATGTGTATGTGATTGTGATGAAAGAGATGAGAGATGTGATTCTTGATTAGAGTAGCATACCATCATATCTTGTTTGGAGGTAGTTTATAAATATAAAGATTTGGACTGGTTATAGATATATATATATATATATATATATATATATATATATATATATATATATATATATATATATATATATATATATATATATATGTATGTATATACAGGGTGTTAGTGTAAACAACGTTGTCCTTGAAACCAGTGGTTCGGTTTTACTTATAGAACGTAAATTCAATGAAAAATAACAACATTTTTTTTAGTAAAATCTCAATTTTTCCTTAATTCCTCAATTTTTGTCTGTCCTAAGCTAGGATGAAAGTATGAAGGAAAAGTTACATCACAGGTTATGTGTACCTATTGGGGTTTTATTGGAATGTAGTGTAGGTAGCTAGCGCGGGCCATGATCTTTACAGTGATTACGTCACTCGGGCGTATAGGGTATCCATGAATTTACGGACGGTGTCGGACAGAAACTTTTTAAATTTTATGAAAGAAAATAGCGTTTTTTTTTAAATTCATTGAATTTACGTTCTATAAGTGAAACTAAACCACTGGTTTCAAGGATAACGGTGTTTGCACTAACATCCTGTATATGTGTATATATAATAAACAAAATGGATATATCTATCTCTATAAAAACTGTATTCTGGATAACATTAACGTGATCTGTATTTAGTCAACAACAAATAAGAAGAAACCAATGAAAAATAGAGATCGTCTTATTTACAACTACACGCGACTCCGCTGTGCTTTTGGTAGATTTATCATCTTTTAGATGTCAAAATAAATGTAGTAAATATGTTTAAATCTACAAAAACACAATAGAAAGAGAAAAAACTACTCGAACAAAATAAGAAATTTCATTAAATGCTTAATGTGACAAAAATTTATCAAAAGAATTTTCTTTGATTGTTTAAACTTACGTCGGTAATATTTTAACTTTGTTTAGTGTATATTACGTTAACTATTACTATTATAATGTAGCTGATTCTTTTTTAATCGAAAGGCATACTAACAAATCCTTTAAGGAGAAAATAATTGAGGTTTGGTAACATTTTTTCAAATAATCCAATTTATTTAATTATTACAGGCTTTCAAAGACAACCGAGTAGAATTCACAGTGCGAGTGAAGCATCACGAAGAAAAACCATCAGGTCGAGTGTACTTCATGAATGAACCCAAGGTCTGTGTCAAATTCCTTCCACAAAATGCTAATATGAATGTGATTTAGTACAATTGCGTGCCAGCGTAAGCGAATTAACTACCTCACATTATCACGCGGGTATCGTTAAAGCGCACCAGGGGAAATGTAACAAGAGATGAGCAGCAACATCTTCCTGATATATAAACGACTCCAGTGGGGTAATTTTTTTAAGAATATGGGTCACAAGCGAGCACGCAGTCCACCTGATGGTAAGTGGATGTTCTGGCCCACAGGCATCTACATTTATCCTCGATTAGGAATCAAAACGCAAATGCGTTATCACCCCTGAAGACTAAGATGGAATGCCTCGTTTCCAATAAAAACGGGTCGCCGGATCTCTACACTCACCATACGAAACAGCAGTATTATGCTGCTATTTTACGCTGGTACTGTCAGAGCGTGGTCCGGTCCCGGGCTCCGGTCGGGCCGACCCATTCGTACTACAACCGTAACACAGCTGCAGCGTGACTCTACCACGTATGATATATTAATATAAGAAAAGAATGAATATGATATATTAAATTAAGAAAAAAACGAATATGATATATTAAATTAAGAAAAAAACGAAAATACTAATTAGGTGAGCTTATATTATTTTCTTCTCCTTAATTAGCTTTACAAAATCCACTGCTGCTAATTGCTGCGGTTATATAAATTTGCCATATAAACATTGTATGTTTTGCTAGTGGCTAACTACGAAATACCAGACCAGTCACTGGGATATGTATATAAACATCTGACATGCACTGGATGATTGTATCACCATCTATCGAAAGTCATGAGATCTCTATGGCATTCCTGGCGACTCTTACGAAACCCATGGAATGATATTATGGGGTGATTGATTCTCTTATGCTGACGCTGTGCCATTAAAATTTACAAAAGTAGTACGAAAATTGTTCTTTTTTATTAGGGTTCCGTAGTCAACTAGGAACCCTTATAGTTTCGCCATGTCTGTCTGTCCGTCTGTCCGTCCTCGCTTAATCTCTGTGACCGTTAGCACTAGAAAGCTGAAATTTGGTACCAATATGTGTATCAATCACGCCAACAAATTGGTAAAATAAAAATTGGAAAAAAATGTTTTAATAGGGTAGCCCCCCTATATGTAAAGTGGGAAGTGATTTTTTTTTTAATTTCAACCCTAACGTGTGATATATTGTTGGAAAGGTATTTAAAAATGAATAGGGGTTTACTCAAACCATTTTTTGATAATGTCAATACTTTCGGAAATAATCGCTCCAAAAGTAAAAAACAATGTGTCCCCCCCCCCCCTCTAACTTTTGAACCATAAGTTTAGAAAATATGAAAAAATCTGGAAAGTAGAACTTTATAAGGACTTTCTAGGAAAATTATTTTGAACTTGGATGGAAACAACAGTTTTTGTACAAACTCATAAGTGGGAACACTTACTGTGACGGACGGGAAACTACGGAACCCTACACTGAGCGTGGCCCGACACGCTCTTGGCCGGTTTTTTCCACTTACAACGATTTATCGTGTTGTCGACTTATGAACAGTTTTCAACTGAATCCGTTTTTAAATTACTCTATAAAAATGGCAGGTTGCCAAAGGCGAACAGTCACAAACCCCGGCCTGCGTGCTGGATGTGGAATTACCGGAGAGTATCGCACCGAGAGCTGCTAAGAGTCAGATTGATTACCTGAATTTGGATCAGTCTGGTGAGTACAATTGATTATTTCTTTATAAATGTGAGTTGAATATGAGTTGAAGGGCCGTGTGGTAGGTTTTGATCCCACCAATGAAATTGTGCAATTTTAACTGCTGAAGTTACCACGTGCTCGGCGATGAAGGAAAACACCGTTAGGGAACCTACATGTCTAAGAAATAAAATAAAACATAAAAATATTTCAAAGATGTGTGAAGTCCGACAACACGCATTGGGGCAGCGCGGCGGACATTTCCTCTCCCTAAAACCCTCTCAGAAGTGAGAGGAGGCCTGTGCCCAGTAGTGGGACGTATAGGGTGTAACTTTACTTATTACTTTTAAATATGAGTTTACGACTTAAATAAATCGGTTGATACAATCGTTAAAAATTTACTGTACATTATATAATTTGCAAGTTAATTGATGCAGGGTGCTCAGAGTCGTACTTTATGATAATTTATCGGCAGTGGAATTATGATTGTTTGTATTATTATAATATTTATTACTTATTATTACTTAACAGTTTCTAAACTTATTTGGTTTTCCGTACTAAAAGACAATTTTCAAATAAACATACCGATATTTTCTAAAGTTAGCAAACAATTAATTTTTTCAATCGTCTGATACCTGAAGAATGAATCTATCTCTACCTTAGATGAACCGATTACCAGTTATTCGACAGATAGTTTCATTAGATGACAGATGACGTTAAACGAAACATTTTACTGTTTTAAAATATTCCGTGATGTTGCGTTTATAACACAGTTAAGTGTTAATGTTACGGATATTTTTAATAGAATTAATGTCATCATATTTTAACAAATTATAAGGAATATATTCTAATACAGTAGAGTGATCGATATATGTATATAGTCTGAGTTTTAAAAGAAATCTCTTTTATTTACTTCCTTTGGTAAAATATAAATTCGAGTAACAAAAACAACGTAAGTTTTTAATTGTTTACAGTACAACGTTATTATTGTAGGTACCAATTAAATCTCAGCAGTATTAAAATTCGCCATAGCTCTCTTTTCTTCTATTCTATTGCGAGTATATATTGAATTACAAACAAAATAAAACGAGCTTAAAAAAACTAAAAATCCGTTGGTAATAATAATGACGTTCATGCCTCACAGAAAATAGAAATAATTTGTCCTCCTCTAACGTTTCTTTATGCAATATTTTAGTTCTACATTCTAGAAGTTGGCGTTGTGTTTGTGGGATAAATCTAAATTGAAAAATATACAACCAACTTCCCGACAGTTAAATGACTGATTTAAATTATAAATCTTAAATAACATTATTCGTTAGAAGATTTAACAAAAGGGCCTTAGTCAAATTTAAAAATAACCTATAAATCTTTTTCTACAGGCTTTGATGCCCTAAAAGACGAATTGAGTTTCCATTGGGGTGACCATAACCATAGCTTGGGACCTAACTCATTATCTTATCAAGATCATCAAGTCAATGGACATGTGAGTCTGTTTTCTTTAACTTTAATTTTTGATTATATGTCATATTGAACCTTTTTCTAAATATTTATACTCTATATTCTCCTCAGGATAAAATAATTACAAATGGTGATGTTAAATATCCTTCAAAGGATACAGAAGACAAAAGTACAAAACCACAAGGTATGAAAGATAATATCCAAAAAACCTCGCATATGTAATATGTAATGAGTTTCAAATAATGTTTGGATATCTGTTTTAGCTAATGGAGGTACGTTGCACGTTGACTCGAACAAAACAAAAGCAACATTCGATTCGGACGAAGACAAAACGCCGATGAACACATTAGAAAAAGGTAAAAAGAAAACAGAAGGCGGTTCCTTCTTTAGCGGTATAGCCGACAAGGTCAAAAATGTATTCGGTCACAGTGACGATAAAGAAGAGGATGTCAAGGAATCTTCACCTACACCTGAACCCAAGCCACGAGAATCAAAAGAAAAAACTCCACCAAAACCAGCGCCTAGAATTATAAAAGAAGATTTGCTTGAAAAGGTTGACGATATGTTCAAAGACCTAAAGACAAAACCACACAGAAACGAAGATGACGATTTAGAAAGTCAAGTATATTCCACAAAGTTAATTGTAGATGAAGAAAGCGAACGACCAGCTGGTCTTCACGCTGTAACAGAGGAAGTGTATCAGCAGTATGAAAATATGCAACCAGTAGATACTCCCCTAAGAATTCAGAAATCTGATCCATTCCAATTTTACACAGGGTGCTGTGAAGGAAAGTATAAAGGATTAAAACACCGACACGATGAAACTTCTAATTTGATTGATAGGGTTGAACAAATCAATTTTACGGCAAATGAAAAACTTGAGATAGATTGTTTGGATAAGCTCGAAAAGGAGAAGGACGATATTAAACAAAAGTCTAAAGAGGCGACTGAGGACTTGATTGTCAGAACTGAAGCCGTTACAAAAGACCTCAGAGATAAAAGTAATGATTTAAAGTCGACTATTGAAGATAAAGTAAAGGAATCAGAAAATGCACTTAATGATCAATTAAACAAATTAAATGATGATGCTAATGAAAAGAAAGCACAATTGCAATCAAATATTAAATTAGAAATTGAAAATGCTAAATCGTCTACTAAAGATACTCTTCAACAATTAGCGGAAGATACTAATCTTGTTAAAAGCAAAATAGAGAATAAAGCGGATGAACTTGATTTTGCTGCTAGGGAAAGGGTCGAAGAACTTAAATTGAGGGGACTCGATAAAATACAAGATTTAGAAGGACGTCTCGCAAATGCGACAGGAAATGTTAGTAAAAAGTCAAAAGAAATCGCTGATTCAGTACATGATGTAGAAGATAAATTGAATAATGAGGCACAAGATATTAAAGTGGATTTTGAAAATAAAAAAGACAACTTTAAAGATGCAGCAAACCAAAAAATTTGTGATATCAATGAATCCATCGATAGTGCAAAGGAAAAAAGCCAGAAAGCTGCTGCTGATGTCAAATCTAAAGCTAGCGAGAAAAAAGATCAAATTGAAACAGAAGTGAAAAAGAAGAAAAAGGAAGGGAAGAACTTTTTCACTGGACTTGTACACAATATATTTGGAGAGAAAGACAAAATTGAAAACGAAGTAAAAGAAAAGGCATCTGAAACACAAGAATATGCAGATCAACTTATAAAACAAACTTCGGACAAAAAAGATGAAATATGTGACAAATTAGAGGACGGGAAGAAAGCTGCTGAAAAGATAGCACAGGAAGAAAAAGATAACGTCAAAGAAAAGGCTTCAGAAACGAAGGGATCAGCCAATCAGTTAATAAAAAAGGCATCATCTAAAAAGGATCAAATTGAAGAAAATCTTAAAAGAAAGAAGGACGAATTAAGCGAAGATATTGAACATGCTATACAAACTACTAAAGATAAAACGACTGATGTGGAACATGAAGTAAAACAAAAGAAAGATGAAGCAGAGAAAGCTATTATAGATAAGACAAAAGAAGCTAATGCCGTCGTTGATGACAAAAAGCAAGAATTAACGAAGGCTATCGAAAACAAAATAGACGACATAAGGCATGCAAAAGATGATTTACAGAGCGAAGCTCAGAGCCAACTAGAAAGGATATGGCAAGAAGCTGTGGCGACGACAGAAGAAATTAAAAAATCTGGAGACGTTATTGTGAAAACCGCTTCCAATAAAACATCAGACATACAAAATAACGTTTCAAACAAAATCGAGGACTTAAAAGAATCCGGCAATGAAGAACTTCATAAAGTACAAAATGTAGCTATTAATAAAGCTAGTGACGTTCAGAAATTGTCGGAGCATGCGTTTGATGACATTCAAGAATCGACCTTGAGCGCTTTTGATAAAGTCGAAAGTTCTGCTAAGGACAAAGCGAACAGTGTTAAAGATACGTGGGAAGACTTGCACAGTTCAACAAGGGACACTTACGCTGATATGAAGGACGATGTGACAAGTTTGGAAAATTCAGCACAGGATACGTTGCATAGTTTTCAAAGTTCCGCCGGAAATACGTTCGACAGTTTGGACGATTCAGTAAAAGAATATGTTAGTGGTGCTCAAAACACTGTACAAAATGTCGAATCAAACTCTAAAGAGTTGTTTGGAGATATGAGAAATACTTTTGAAGGCTTCCAAATATCAGCTGACAACAATCTAGAGGATGTTAAAGCATCTGCCAAGGAGGGTGTAGAAGACGCCGGTGCGCGGTTGGAAGACACAAAAGAAGCAGTAAAAAATAATTTTAAAGATGTTGAAGAAATTATGACCAGTACTATAACGAGTGGAGCTGACAAACTTGCGAGCGGTTTTGGTGCTTTAGGAAGCCACGCTTTTGGAGCTTTTGACCAAGGTTTGTTATTTTTAATTTGTGACTTAGCTTTTAATTCTTAACATACCCGTAATAATTACGCTGGTTGAATTTTCAGGTGGAAAAAAAGATTCCTCAACAAAATTACTGGAGTCGGAAAAAGCACAGTCTTCCCCTTACAAGAAAAGTTCTGGGTACGTAAATATTTTTTACGAAACTATTTCCCCAATTAATCGAGGCTTGTTGGATCATTCCCTTTTTTATTACTTTTATTTCTTAATATTATAATGTTCCTTCCTTTGTTGAAAATCGATTATTTGGGAATTGATGGTCTTACTTATAATCGTTGATTAATACTTTTTTGAACTAAGTGTTGATTATTTCTATACCTCTCTCTTTCTATTGTCATTTAGTAAAAAGAGAAAGATCATCTTTAAGCATCTCTTAAATTGACGTCGATTTTTATGAGGAAGGCCGTTAATGAATCCATCCATCGAATATAAAAATGTAAATAACCGATCACATAATATCGCACTTCACTAATTCATCAATGCATTCTATATTATATGACGGCAAAAACTCTAAATTCACAATTATTTTAGTGTCGATTTTCTTTTTTTATGAAAAAAGATCTTGTTTAAATTCTTGATACTTATTACCTTTATTAAAATTAAATAATATAAACTTTTTTTAAAGTTTTATACGTACGACGGTTGTCACTTGGTGAATGTAACTCCATCATTATTGATGACGAATTTATGACTTTGTTTCACTGTAATTCTTAATTTAGGTAATTATTAAATTAATCTCACTGGTTTCGGCTTACAGAATCATTTAGTCCAGTCAAATTGGCGAACAATCGCGGAATGAGAGATAATAGGCTGAATTTTCGTTTATACCTTCATTTTGGCGTTCTAAAAGTTGTCTCAAAAGTCTCATAAAATCTCTTGTCTCCGTCGTAAGTGATTCAAGGTCAAAGGTAAAAAAAACAGTTTTTCGAGATTCTCTCGGTTTCTATTGCTCCAATAATATAAACATCTATAACAATATAAAAAATTGTAGACCATAATATTTGCGACAAATTTTATTTGAAACATTTTTTCATCCGATCAATCGTTTTTGCGATAGAGGGCAGTGAGCTCGCAGCGCTCAGCCCTACGTACTGTAATGCTAGGTCAACTGTGAATATCTGTGAATTACGTTTAACATCATTGCAGCAATAGAAACCGAGATAATCTCGAATTTTTTTTTACCTTTGAACTTGAATGACTTATAACGCAGACAAGAGATTTTACGAGACTTTTGAGACAACTTTTAGAACGCTCAAATGAAGATATAAACGAAAATTCAGCTTGTTATCTTTCATTCCGAGGAAGACCCCTTTTGGACTACATTAGGGTATATCAGTTGCAATGACAGTCAGCACGCACTGGCAGGAAATGGTATTAAAATCATTAAAATTTGTAGCTTTAAGGATTATAATATGAAAAAGTCCTCAAGACTGTGAGACTGTAATAACGGGAAATAATTAACTTCAACAATTTATTAAATTGAAATTAAATTATTTTCAATTAAGATTAATTTTATCTTATGCTGTTTTAAAGATTAAATTAAAAGATAATTCTAAGCTTTTTCCAACCACTACAAGTTTTTATGAAATTTCTCATACTGCTGTCGCAAATGATTATCCTGATGATGACGTAAAGTGAAACCGATCGGTGTAATAAGCGATGAAATAAGCACAAGTGATAAAACCGTAATAAAATATTTAATTGTTTGTTCCAATTTACTTAAAAACTAGAATTATAGTCAAAAAATCGACACAACAAAGTATATCAATATCTATCTATTGCATACTTTTCGTAAAAAGAAACAATTATTTTACTATAGTTCAGCCGTTCAGAGAATGCGTTCTCCCGACACCTATCAGTTAGTCACGACTAGTGATGGGTGCAACATAACACTGAGTTCGTTACCGTTCCTCCAAAATGAACCGCCGCGTTATTTTTAAGATTATTTTCGTTTTAAATTGGCGGAATCATTTAAAATTTATATTTTAGTAATTTAAGTGGAAACCAAAAAAGGTAATATTAATATAATAAAATTGTTTTATTTATTCTTTGTTACAAAGTTACAATCCGTATTTCTATGCAATAAAGTACATTGAATTGAATGTGCGTACAGAATATTAATCAGACTCCGATTCGCTTGAGGAGGTGGTGTCTTCATCATCATCTTCGCCTACATGTATAATTATATTATTATCAATAACAGAATCAATCCTGATATCTCGGTCAAAATGTTCCACAATCAGGTTTTTAATCTTCTCAACAACCTTTGCCCAGTCATCTCTTGTGACTTCCCCGCAGGCTTCTTTTAATAGGGTCATCATCTTTTTCGTGCTGAATGGCGGGGAAGTATTGTGGCGGGCGGCGTTACCTTTTATTTGAGCCCAGATTAGCTCAATCGCGTTATATTGGCAATGATACGGTGGAATTCTTAGAACGCGATGACCGTACTCCAGAGCCAGTTCATCGATTTCGTATCGCACATTTGCCGCTTTATTTTCTTTAACTAATTTAATTAGCTCTGGTTTAAGCATCTGCATATTTGCGTCAATGCCTTTTGCTTGTAAACAAGCCACCATTTCTTCTTTTTTATTAGCTTGGGTTGGTTTCTGTATTTGAACCGAGTGATAGGAGGCATTATCCATGAATATTACAGAAGGCTCTGGTAGGCTGGGCAAAAGCACGTTCTGGAACCACTCTTTAAATGTAGTGGCATTCATTTCCTCGTGGTGGTTATTTGTGGTTTTTGATTGAAATGCCAGTAACGCGTTCTCCACAAAGCCGTATTTTGCAGAACCTGCGTGGCATATTATCAGACGAGCCCCCTTACCCATTGGTACTTTCGACGTCGACGCTTGTGTATCATCCGTCCAAGAACGGGAAATCGTGTGATTGGTGTTTAGCCATGTCTCGACGACGAACACTTTAAAATTATGTCGTATCGTTCTAATAAAATTTTTCTTTTGTCTGTTTTTTTATACGAAAAACCAATACCTATCTTTTAAGATTTTGGTTAAAGCAGTTTTACCCCCGCTAAACAGTCCAACTTCTCAGAGATATTCATTTCTGGAATAGTAACCATATATTTATATGATTTCTGATTGCATGGCGTCAAAAGTGTCAATATCTGTCACGGGTTTATTTCTACGTTTCTTCTTCGGAGTACGTAAAATATTATCTTCCGTGCCAGTGGAGCCGAACTTTTCTTTATTAATATTTGTTACAACAGACGACTGTTTTAGCGTCACAAAATGGCGGCCCATAACGCCATTTGGGGTTACCATTTTCAACCTAAATATAAAAATGCTACTTTCTTTCGCGCGTTTGGTTTGGTCGTAGTTTTATTTTTATATTTAATAAAAGTTACCTTAAAGTCCATTATTTTCAAATTCTTAAAAAGAAAAACAAAACGTATTATTTTATAAAGTATAACTGTATAAGAACAGATTTCGGTACTGTTATTGCCTGTTATTGTTAGCACAGCACTACAAATATAAAGCGCTGACATAACCTTGTAATAGCGCAGTGTAGATTTAGAAAAATATTGTTTACCAAGTTATTTGACACTTAGTTTGGCACAAAATTATAACATTCATTGATTATTGATATAATAATGTTGTTTTAATGCTCATCAAATGTTAAAACGGTAAACAACCAGCAAAAATATTTTTATCGTAACTGCAACGCCGTTACAAAGTTACGTCGTCAGTTCAATCGCGACGTGTCAGAAACGCATTCTCTGAACGGACGAACTATAATACACTCTAAAATACACAATACCTGCATCTAACTTCACCCGCACCGCTTTACAGAATACCGAAGCTTAAGAAGAAGAAGAAATAATTCGGAGCGAACGAAATACGAACGCAGAACGATGTATGATAGAGTTTAGTTTTATTATTTATTGATGTTCTACACGGTACCATGACAAAATTATTGTTTCGAATTGTTGCTACAAAACTGACTCGACATATTATAATGTCCCTTACAATCGTTGCGAGCTCGATTTAGTTGTTTGTAACATTTTCAACTCTGGTGCTATACAGCATGATTCAAAGTAATTAGTTTAACTTTCCTTCATATAAGGATATGACATACCTGACATACTTCGAAACAGTCGTTTTGTCTTTCTTATATTAAGCACTGTAAAGGCAACGTTTCCAGTGAAGTTACTGCTATTAAGTATAGTTTTATTTACACACAGTCGCTTATTTAATTTTTAAAATATGACCTATGTACAATTAAGTACAAGTATTGATGTAACGTGTTTGTCGAATTTAACATTTGACTAACAATACTGTTTGTTGAAGAAATTCATTTAGAATTTCTTAATTTTATAAAATAACTTATATAAATATAAATACATTAATTTAAAGTCATTTTTTATTACAGATTATTTTAGTGTTTTATAATTTATACAAATATTTAAAATGAAAGTTAAATCATGTCTATAATCTTGCCTACGTATCCTTCGAAATTATTTTTATATTTTGTTCCATTTAATAATCTACAGTTGTTGTAAATCTTGAGCACTTTTATTGTAATGAATCTTAATATTGATTTTTTAATTATTTAATAGCATTTTTGTATTAAATTATCATTTTACGTTGCGTAATTTATTCTATTTTATCTGTGTTTTCTTTTAAATAGTTTACTTTGCTTTGTACAGTACAAAGAGATAATAGTGTTGTACTATTGAAGGTAGCGTCATAGTATTATTTAATTAGATTTTTTATTTACTTTCTAATAAAAAGAATCCACGACGCACTGTCTCATCTTGCTGGCAATATGTATGATATTTTTTTAATAATATTTCCACGAAGACGATGTTTTCTTTAATAGTATATACTATGAAAATGAAACTGCATTTAGACCACAAAAATACTTGACTTAAATATTCAAGGACTTATGAACGACGATGCTCATAATTGAATTTTTTGTAGTTTCAGTATACTGTTTGGCGCTTCTATATCAAAGCGGATTAATTTCATTTTTACATTATTTTTATATTATTTGCCTAATGCATAAATAGATCTGCTAGATTATTTATTAAAACTTTCTGTAAACTGTGACAAATGTCAATTTATTAAAATCGTGGTGGCTTTTTTTAAATTGTCACAAAGGAACATCCGCCATATATCTTCGTAGATAACAATTTAAAATGGAATTCGTTGAAATGTCGTTTACAAAATGTAATGTAATATCCTGGTTTAGTGTATTTTAAGTAAAAACCCCAAGATCAGGAAAACAAGAACACGTATGCGTTGCTTGTGGTGTATCCATGTAAGTTGTTAAATGTAAGATATTATATGAAAATGTTCTCGATCAAACCTTTGTTTTTTATTTTATTTCAGCTTAATATAAGCAGCGAAAATTTTTATGTTCTTTTTATTGTACAGATGGTGTATGTTTTATATTTAACAACTATTTATGAATATATTAAACGCGTATTTAAATATATGGTATTTAAGAAGCGGAAAGTGATACTGTTTATCCAAGACCACCGCTCTGTCGGTCCTTTATTCTGTATTAACTTGTCATATTCAAGTAAGGATGACAAACAAGCACTCATTCAATCTGATGGTATGATGATGGATGCTGTGTTGTAGACGCCTACATTCATCCGCGATTAGATTTAAAATGCAAATGTATTAGAGCATTGTCTCGTTTCTAGTAATTAGATCTAGTAGTCTCAATGTTGATGACTCCTGGCCGTTTCGATATCAACTTTTACAACAGCCGTAGATTGCGCAGTTAATATTATACTGCTGTAAATGTAGTCACTTATACGTTCTGAACTATCTGTGTTGATGATGCACTGCTTATACTATATGGAAATATATAATCGAAAATATATAGTATACAATAAGGAAGTCGAAGATAAACTTATGAATTGTGATAGGCTCCATGTTTTTGACAATATAATAGCCGCAGACCCTAAAACCAACAATTTTTGTGCACAGATGTTGACTCTGCTTGAGATTCAAAGTCTGGATCAGAGAAGCAGTAGCCAAGTACTTTTTCAGTTACAGATACTTTACTGCCTCGTTGGTCTAGTGGTCGTAAACGCGACTGCTGGTCATGAGGTCCTGGGTTCGAATCCCGGGTCGGGCCAAAAAATCAGTTATTCAGTTTTTCTGTCAAGAAATTCTCAGTAGCTGCCCGAGTCAAGAATTGGCGGTGTCTCACCCCCGTGCCTCGGAAACCACGTAAAGCCGTTGGTCCTACGCCTGATCCCTCTCCGGTCGGGTCGAATTACTGTCCCATCGGACTATGAAAGTGAAGGAATAGAGAGTGAACCTGTGCTTGCGCATACACTTGGGCACTATAATCCTGTCCTTTGCCGATGGTTAGTCACCGTTGAGACTGCCCGCCGTGACCGAAATTCAGTCTGGAGGTTATTATTATAGACATTCTTATAATAATTCCAAAGCTGGTACCTATTTGGATATAATCTTGATAAACTCAAGTACATAAGTTCAAACTCCACAATGTTGAAATTTGAGTCCAGGCCATATTATTTTACAAAGATGTTGACATCGTTTAGTTTCAAGATTAAACATGAGACTGTCTCTAAATACCGACCTTCATTTTAATTAAAATCTGAGATTTTTTAAAAATACATTTTTAGAAATCTTGAATGTCACTTTAGTTTGAATATTGGTGTTCAATGTATTTCTGATTGTAACCACAACACAACTGTTCAATTACTTATCAAATTTGTATGTGTACCCACCCACTTCGCACTTGGTTATATCTCGCACTGATCACTCCGTCAATGCATACTCAGCATGTTTCGCTTTCTGGTAAGTTTATTTGCATTTTATTTTTATGTTACATTGCATTCTTGTGTTTCGCCTCATTTTAAAACACTTTACAGATCTCTTTTTTATTTTTATATTTCTTTATTTACAAGAAATGTTTTTAATAGAAATATATTTTTTTCCAAAAATGTTATTGACCGATGTACCACACGGTGTAAGAATATCCACAGTATTTCGTCAATTTACTGAAGTAAATAATTATAATTTTAGAATTTTTTTTGAAGTTGATTAGCCTTTATAAGGAAGTTATTTTTTATATATTTATTTTTTATATATTATTGTGATTATTATTTTATTTATTTACGATTTTCGATTAACATTTACAGATTCTTCTCAAAATTACGACGCAACCCATGAATCAAGAACTAAAGTGGCCGCAACATCGCTTCAACTGTTTAACAATACATAACCGCCTTTAATATAAGTAAATTTTAACTTTATTGCGAAGGAGGTCAGAATCTGTATCTATTTGTCGGTAACAACTCAATGTATGCATTTCGTTATGTTCCGCAAATAATTGGCATATTAATAATATATTATTAATTACATAAAGTCCTAATGTAAAATTGAATTCGTTATAATTTATTGTTCAATAAAAAAAATAGTTATAAGAAAGGGTTCCGTTACCATAGGTACTATCGACACAAGTTTAAAACTTGTCCATGTCTGAACTTAGATCGCGCAGAATAATAAATAGTATTTAGACATAAACAACTATCATACAAAGAATATTTCATACTATTGCAAAACTCAAACTGAAACTGTGCTTTTAATAAAAAACGAAAGGCTCTCGTAAAACATAGTTATTAGAAGCTAATAAAAGTAACGACAATCAAACGCAAACTTAAAATTAGTAAACGGGTGCATAATTACTTTGTACTTGGTTCTATTCTCCTGTCAATAATATAAAATTTTGTTTACGGTTCTAAATAACTAATACAGCCGCTGTCATACGTCGACACCACCTAGTTACCATTTTATCTTAAAAAATTTTACCGTTTTATATTAAAAAAATTGTTATTGGTCTTTGTATGAAAGATATATTTATGAATTAGACTTGACTATAAGTATAATCTTGTTTTTATGAATGTCTTTGTCTACGTCTTTGGCACGCTATGTAGTCCAAACGGCTTGATCGATTTTAACATATGGGGTTGCTCAATTTTTTTTTGTCTTATTTGTGGAAGTGACATCTAATGTATAAAAATTAATATTTGTTTGTTCGTATTTTATTCGCTCTCATACCGTTCATCAAATTGCGGTAACATTTTGTCAATATATTGCTTGCATTTCCGCGAAGGTTATCGAAGTGTGACGCTGTTAAAGCCGCTAGTAAAAGGATCGCTAGTAGGATATAAAATATTACTCTTTTTTGTAACGTTTTTTTACGCAGTCGTGGTTTTTAATTGCTCTTAACCATTAGTCTTGTTTGTACGGAAACATTCGCCGGCACGTGTTTCGTTTTCGTTCGTTTACAATGCGTTTAATATTTTCTCCTATACTCAACAAAGTATAGGAGAAAATTTTTGACGCTTTGTAAACGAACAAAAAATAAAATTAAACAAACAAACAAATGTCAATTTTTCGCTCAGAAATCTTCGCACACAAGTTCTCAAAATTTTATCGTAATTGGATGAATATTATCCTATACTAATATTATCCTATACTATTAAACGAGCATATATATATATATATATATATATATATATATATATATATATATATATATATATATATATATATATATATATATATAATCGGTATCTCGGAAACGGCTCCAACGATTTTCATAAAATTTAGTGTCCAGGGAGTTTCGGGGATAATAAATCGATCTAGCTATGATTTATTTTTAGAAAATGTCTTTTTGTCCGTGTTTTTAGGCAATGAAAACTGCTACAATATCGTTAGAATAAGAATGTAAATTTTGACGGATTGTTAATGATTATAAATAGCTTAATTGGTGTAATGGGCGGTCACAGAATTGTAAAACCCCGGTTCGAGCCCAGACCGACCGACCCATTTCTTTAATTTTTTTTTCAAGTTCCTTTCTTTTTTGAGAAAATCTATTTTTTCGAACTCTTTTTTTAGTATTTTTTAAAAACACGAAAATTTAAATTAAAATAATTGCACTCATGATTTTTTATTCAAATAACCAGTTCCGTTTTTTCTGTTACTTATGTCGCTAAGATCAAAAAATATTATTTATATTTCATCAGTATGTAATTTGTATCTAAATATAATTTCCAAAACACACGAATTAAAAAAAATCGAGCGAAAAATACCGAGCAAAGCTCGGTCAACCAGGTACTTATAATATATATGAGACACAAATAAACATTTGTTTATATTTACGATATAGATGAATCACAGTTACAGAATAAAATACAAAAATAATTTTAGACGCCGAAACCTTTCAGCCTTAGAACTTTTACACCATTCTCATTATTAAAAATCTTACTCGAAATAAAATGGTAAAAATACTTCTGTTTTTCGAATGACGAAAATTGATACCCGTAAATACAAATATAATAAGTACGGGAGATGTTGGTTTTGGATGAGGTGCTTTAAAGTGGCCGCATGAATGTTTTGTTTCCTCTTCCAATCGTTACAGCTAAGATGCGCATTTTGGCATACGTTAAAATTGGCTTAGCATCCAAACTTTTCTGTGACAGACGCACCCAAAGACGACTGATAGTAAAATAAATGAAATAGTATATATTCTGAGTCGAATATATCTTAAATTCTGTAGTAATAAATTACACTATTATATCCTCCTTGCACCAAAAAGCCATACGGTAATCTCTTTTTATATACAATTTAATGTAGTTTTAATTGTAATAATTAAATGTTTCAAATATATTTGTTTGTACGTTTTTCATTGATGTAAGATTAATCAGAATTAATTTGAATATCTTTTATAACTTATCAGTCTCACGATTGTCTTCTAGTATTCACTTTAACTTAAAATGCGTTTCAATTAGGAAGTTGACTAGTTGCCATATCTTATTTAATAGTAAAATTCTAATTTCAGTAGCTGGGAGCATAAAATCACGCGAGTTTTATTAGTTTTATCCCTAATGATGACACCGTTATATCATGAAGGGAAGCTTATATCACCATTTACAGTGTGTACTCAACCTTGGGTTCAAGATTAAAATATCTAAAATGTGACGTGGTGCGTCACAGTTTGTATGGAAAACTTTTGGATTTGCTAGACCAGTTTTTCATCTCTATCGACCTTCACATAGGTGTGTTGGCCTTAATACAATACGAGGTGCAAAGTGGCCAATGTGTATACCGCGATATAAGGCCTGTGAAGGTGGTAGTGTTATTTATAGGTATACAATTAATGTCAGCAATTTATCTAAGAAAAATGCTTACCACTAGTTTTAAATGTAAAGTCCAAAGAGATTTAAATATATATATATATATATATATATATATATATATATATATATATATATATATATATATATATATATATATATATATATATATACAAGAATTGCTCGTTTAATAGTATAGGATAATATTAGTATAGGATAATATTCATCCAATTACGATAAAATTTTGAGAACTTGTGTGCGAAGATTTCTGAGCGAAAAATTGACATTTGTTTGTTTGTTTAATTTTATTTTTTGTTCGTTTACAAAGCGTCAAAAATTTTCTCCTATACTTTGTTGAGTATAGGAGAAAATATTAAACGCATTGTAAACGAACGAAAACGAAACACGTGCCGGCGAATGTTTCCGTACAAACAAGACTAATGGTTAAGAGCAATTAAAAACCACGACTGCGTAAAAAAACGTTACAAAAAAGAGTAATATTTTATATCCTACTAGCGATCCTTTTACTAGCGGCTTTAACAGCGTCACACTTCGATAACCTTCGCGGAAATGCAAGCAATATATTGAACAAAATACACAAACAAATGTTACTTGTTGTTGTTAAATATATATATATATATATATATATATATATATATATATATATATATATAACTTAAATGTCTGGTAAAGTCCGAATGAATGCTGCAGATACTGGCTTCCTATTTGAAACGCATAATACATCTGTATAATGTGCAGTAGTTTAAGTCTTCTTAACTAAGAGCCTCATAAATTAATATTATTTGGTGCGAACGGAAGAATTGAAATGGGATTGATTTAAGCCGCTGTTCATTTTAACAGAGTTGTACTGTTGTATTACTTACCAGCTGTCAATTAGTATCGTGAAACGTTATACTTCTAACCTGTGGATAGTCTTGCCGCCTACAGAGCGAAAGGATTTTGTAAAATTTTGATTAACACATTAGTTATACGTATTAAAACTTTAACCTATTTTAATTTTTGAGAGTATGTACTGTGATGCCAAATATATCTCTAATGATATGTGTAGTAAAGTTGGATATAAACCTTTGTTAATTTATTGATAGAGTCTATCTTCACCCTATTTATTGCTTTTAGTAATAAATAATTATAGCAAAAATGTATTTTACTACCATTTAATGTTTTATTCCCATCGTGTTTACTGCATTTGATTAAATCTTATTCTGGGTCTGGATGACAGAAAATGCTACGTAAGAAGAGCATTGATCACCCCCGTCGTCCCGTGGGTCTCGTATAAAAGGGAATTAGAGAAACTCCAGAACAATCTTAATCAGAATATCTTGTGACGTTAAAATAAACAGACTGATGACGAGGAGGAAGGTTAAAAATTGTCTTTCTTAAGGAAATAAGGGTGACAAACGAGCATACAGGTTTTATATTAGGAGTTAGGACTCCATTCTCTTTCTCCTGCAGCCAAATACCAGTGGTTACAGTGCTGTGTTCCGGTCTGATGGGTGTAGACAGCCAGTATAATTAATTACAGACTCACAACACGACACATTTAAGGGTAAACTGTAAGGGAACGTACTTAACAGCTAACTCCTGCTATTCAAGTATATTTTAAAGTAAATGATTCATAATAAATTCCTCGTCCAATATATAAATAAATACAAATAAAAAATTAAGCTCCATTAGAATGTAAAGTTCGAATTAATCATCCATAATTAACATTTCGACGGATATAATTTACTCTATAAAAAGCGAATTCAATATTAGCAGTATAATACACAATATGAAAAAATGTTTTATTAACAGAAAAATATGTACAAAAGGTAATATCTGTAGGTTTCCTCAATAGGCACGCCTGTATCGAGGAAACCTGAGACCGAAGTTCACAAGGCATTATTTTATACATCAGACGATCTGTCTTAATATACCTACACAAAATAGCAATAAAAGAACTGCTTAATGCTCAAAATCTAAAAACGTAAAATAAAAAAGAAACCTGCAAACTACAATGTATTAACTATATTAAAAAGAAAAAGAAAATAAAATTAAAACAACAATATTTACCAAAAAATTTCACAAATACCATCAATTAGCAAAAGTCAGTTTTTAACAATTCTTCTATTTCCTCACATGATAGAGTGACCAACCATTTCTTTATGATTAATTTTGCTGATGCATATTTTTTATTTATGATATTACAGTGTTTGACGACTTTATTATAAATTTGTCTTTTGATAAAGTCGCCAAACATTGGGCAAATTTTGTATTGACAGTAGGTATGGATAGTTTATGTACCCTGCGATTTGTCAGTAGTTTGTGGTCATTTGAAGATAATATGTATTTATGTACTGCTAAAAACGTATTCAGCACAAAGAGTTGACGTACAGTAAGTACTCCAGCGTCTTCGTATACACTTGCAGACCGGTATCTGTGCGGTTTTCCTAGCATTGCCTTTAAAACTGCCCGCTGTGCTCTCTCAATCTGTATTGAATATGTTTTGGATGCACATTTTTTTTGCGCCCGAAGCAAATATGGGCAACCCTCCGGAAAGCGGGGGAGGGAGGTTGGGAATGCTCATAGCATACCACGCAGCCGGCTGCGTGGTTATGTGGTGACTTTTACCCACTAAACCCAACCTTGTAGGAACTGGCTTAACGATCTGACTAGAGATATCTAAGCCGTATACAAACGCAACCTTCCTTGGCAGAAAGGAGGGCGCAAGCGGCGAAAAGTCGGTTAGAAGAGTGCCTAACTAAGGCAGATTAAGGGTTGTATTATGTAGGCTCGGCCTGAGCCGCCAGGAGGCAGTTCAGGTCAGCCGAAAGCTTGTTGGGGGGGGGGGGGGGGGACGGATGCACATCCCCAACATGTGATGCAGTAAGCATTGAGCGATTGACAAAGGGCGTAATACACAGACTTTAATATGGCCTTATTTGTTATATAATATAGCTTTCTCATTTTATGGATAATATGTAACGTAATTAACGCACTGAGAAAGTAGTTTGTTCAGAATCGTTAACTGAATCGATTCCTATCATTTTTAATATAGGTATTTTTTATCCGAAAAATAATTAAAACTACGTAAATTTCAGTCACACTAAATCTGTACATTCAAAACAAACTGAAATGGACAGTAACTTAAGGCAATAAGATTTTTAAGAGTGCAGTTTTATTTGTATTATTAATAATTTTGTCATTCAATAAAAATAAAGAAAAATGAACTTTATTTCAAGCACGTTAAAGTCTTTGCGTTCGTGGATTTGTACTGTGACCACAAGATTCTTCCGGAATTAGTAGGTATAACTGATAAATAATCAGTGTATAAAAATGTTTAACTAAAAATTCAGTGTATGTATTATCATTATAACATAATATACTAATTGGGGTGTCTGAGGGTGTGCGTTAATTATGTTACATATTGTATGGTTAAAAATAGTCCTGTTAAAATTTGAATGATCTTCGTCTTTCTCCTGACGAGGCCTCGTT
This sequence comes from Parnassius smintheus behrii, assembly GCA_036936625.1. Taxonomy (NCBI): domain Eukaryota; kingdom Metazoa; phylum Arthropoda; class Insecta; order Lepidoptera; family Papilionidae; genus Parnassius; species Parnassius smintheus. The sequence continues at coordinate 18,731,217 of JAUPFT010000030.1, read as the reverse complement.
TAGAAACACTTGTCGCATTATCGTTGATGGGGTGTCTTTCCCAGTGTCGTGGTGTTGGGATTAGCGGTGGTGGGGCTAGTGCACGCAATTGATAGAAGAAGGCGTTTTTGAAACTAGGTATACACAACATTTTATCACTCAGATCTTAGTTGATTTATTTTAACATCTTTAAAGGTGGGCATGTTTTAAAGATATTAAAATGCAAGCCATAAATACGGGATTTCGTTTCGGATTTCCGATTTGGGATTCCGAAACCAGCAAGTCCATGTAAATGTGTGTGGCCAACCCGTTTGTTCCGTTTCGGAATTCAGGTATGTGGCGGGCCTATTATAATAGATTTCCGCAAAGCCTAATTCTATCAATTATTAAAAAAAATCTATTAAGGTTGCCCTAGTCGATGGCACGAAATAAGTGGTGGGCGGGATAAAAATGCATGCTATCTCAGCCGACATAACGTGCGAAAAGGATAGACGCTGTGATGAGCAGTAAGAAGCTAGTGCGCACACACATACGCACTCGAGTGACGCAATGCGACACGGCGTCATCGCGTACCTACCTATGCGATTCATTTTTGAATAATAACATAAACTCAAACGGCACTTTGAGCTCCGTATCGCAGTGGCTTAGCAATGAGGCAGCGCTGGGCGCCGCGGGTTCGAATCCCGCACGGAACAAATATTTGTATGGCCTACAAATAGTTGTTCCGGGTCTGGATGTTTGTCCTTGTGCAATTTATATTTGTAAACTGCCTCCACGATACAGGAGAAAATCCTACTGTGGGGGTAACGTATTTTATAAAGAGAAAGAAGAGAGAAAACAAATTGGTGTTATTATAACTTAGGATCTGCTGTGTGAAACGTAATTATTATGAACCCAATTTATGTACTTAGTTGTTATTATGAAAGTTCTTATGTGAACTTAAGTAGATGTTGTTATTATATAATAATTCCATTGATTTGTTTTTACCTACTTTTTAACTGACTTCGAAAAAAGGAGGTGGTTCTCAATTCGTTGGTTTTTGTTTATGTATGTTCTGTCCCCCGATTTGTCGAAGATGCCTGAAGCCTGAACCGATTTGGAAAATTATTTTTTTGTTTGAAAGGATATATTTTCCAGATAATCCCAAGGTAATCGATGATGGTCAGATCAGGATCTGATGATGGGACACTCTGACACTCTTCAATAAATGACAGCAAATCAACCGCGATTGCTGCTATCGCCTATCTAAGCATTCTTTACACAATCACACAATATAATATCACGCCTGTACCCACTAAAGGGACATAACTCTCAACTAAAAACGTTTACATAAAAATATAACAATTTCTAAAACAAAGACAAAAAAGTGAGTCAAGATTACGGGAACGTAAAATGATTTTTTAAAAACTACTTAAAATCTATTCATTTCTAATTACAATTATAATTATAACTACTTATTTAATACGTCAAAACGAAGTCGATGTCAAAACGAAGTGGCCGCTCCCATGAGCTCTGCCTGATACCTCATGCAACCAAAAGCGCTGACTCTACAGTTACTGGATACTGTCTAATGCTTATGCAGCCCCCTCTAAGTACGAACCGTAACAACCCTATGGTCTTGTGGTTGCATAACTAGTGTAACATAATTGTGTTTTCTTTATGTTTTTGTATTTTACTGTAGGTTATGCAAATATTACTGTAGGTACTATGTATTCTAAATAGGTATTTACTTTCCATAGCTAGTTAGCTATAATAGCCCACAGGCAACTCCCCGAAGTATATGTCAGCCAGTGTCAGGATAACTGCTTTTTCGACAGCGCGATTTTGATGTGAGTGGGGCTTTTATATACCTAGGTTAATTAAATAAATAAAAAATGTTAGTTTGTAAATTGTTTATTGATTGTTTGTGTTCAATAGCACCAGCATAATAATTGTAATATTCTCTTAGTACTTAGAAAGTTATCAACAATAGGCATTTTGTCATTGCAGGGACAAGCACAAACGTCTATCAAAATAGTAACGTATATAAACGGAATACTAACAGCACAGACTTCCTTACAGAAGTCCAAAGAACACGTCTAGACAAGGTAAGTAAATTAAATTCACAGTACAGACACAATTAGCGAAATATGAATAAAATTTTGATTTATTTTATAATAGATAACGCTAGTTGAAAACTAAACACTGTATGGGAATGGCATCACTGAACGAGTCAGGTGGTCAGTCCAAACAAATAAAAGGCGCGATTGTAGAAAGAGATTCGTTAGTTACGAAACGTTTGTAGACTAGGGGGCTTGGCCTGTTTATGCTATTCATAACGAAGGCTATAAAATATGTAGGTACAACTTAGAAACTAAATCCTATGTGTACTTATCTTTATTCATAACCCAATATCTAAGGTAGGTTGATGCGCTCCTTAGTTTTTATATAGTTCGTATTATTCTGTAATAAATTAAATCTAATCAAAAATATACTATAATACCATAGCAAAGCTACTACTATTTTATTTAGTAGTAGCTTATATAGTAAATTATATATAAAAAAATATGAGTATGTCTGAGGTAAGGTTAAATATAAATAAATATTTTGCCAAGTGCGAATCGGACTTCCGAGCTTCCAAGATTACAAGATTTAAATACCTATACATATTACTATCGATCAAAAAAGCCAAAAATACACGTTTATTTTTCTAGTAGAAAATCCTTTAATTTCAAATTTATTTTTACCACTTGCTGTTATAGCGGCAACGGAAATAAATACACGTTCTGTGAAAATTACAACCATCTACCTGTTACGGATCATGAGATGCAGCCTGCTGACAGACACACGGACAGCCGAGGCTTCGTAATAGGGCCCTGCTAGGTTACCCTTCGGGTACGGAATCCTAAAAAGTACTAAGTTGTCCACTCATCTGTATGATTCTTTCTTCAAAGGACCATATTATTAGCCTGGTTCTCGTATGACACGACCAATGTAATACCTGGACTGACCTCTCTGAGTTTGTTTGGTGGTTCTTCTCTGGTGCTTCTTCTCAGTTTTATGTTTTTGTTGTGTTAAAGTGTTTTAAAAAAACAACTTTTATTTACAAAACACATTTTATTTATCATTGACTGCCCTTCTTAGATTATTATGTACTTACATAAATTACATTAGGTGTATTAGGATATGAGATTCCTATACGTAAGCACGATTATCGAAAATCTAAAAATTACTTATTCTAATTAAATTAATAGATAATTTTAAGATTTTCGATAATCGTGCTTATCTGTGAGATGTTTTCGTTAGTTAGCAAATTAAAGTAGTTGAGTACCTAATGTACTACCTGTACCTACCTGTTTTCAATTTTAACTAAATGTGCTTCAACAAATTTATGGGCACATTTTAGCAGCTATATTCATCCCGGTTTCAGCAATGGACACGAACAAAAGGAAGCAATTTTTCTAAATAAAGATGTAGATATGTAGGTATTACAACCATAAATAGATAGCAACGGCTAACCTAGTGAGTACGTGTGAGTGCGCGCTGCGCCCCCCCCCCTCCGTCCGTCCCACTGATCGGGGAAACAATTTGTAGCGAAAGGCAAGATGTTTTACAATAAAAACGGGCGCACGAAATTTTATAAACAGACCTTTGGTAGTCTGGATGTCACGAAAAATCTATTGAATGTATCTGTTTAAAATAAAATTATTTGCATTTTTGAGCAACTAATCTATCCCTGTATGGTAACTGTTTTGCAATTTTCGTTCTTCTTAAGGTATTTATTTCTGCCCAAAGATGTGTTAAAACTAGTGTTAAAATTGGAATTTTCGACGCTTATAACTTCTAAATATACTCTTTTTTGTTTCCATACAGGGCTAGATAATGATGAGAAAAATTGAAATCACTTTTTATTTTGAACGTACACCATCAAACAGTGGAGTAATCGCCGGACTACGTTTGTATGGAAGAATAAGCGACTAGTGTACCCTTAATAAGCCCCAAGAGGTAACAACGCATCTGTAAACCTTCTTTGTTTGAAGTTAGCTGCAGGTGTCCATGGACTGCAAGTTGATACCTCACTTCAGTTTGATTTGTTTCAGTATTTGTTTGTTCGGTACAAGTTTTTGCAATCTATTTTAAAATAATTTCCCAAAGAGATTAACTTTACAAATATATAAACTTGGTAAAAATTGCTCGCCATTTTGAATTACAATTGGTACCATACGGTGGGTGTGTGTTGGTGGTGGTGGTAAAGCACTCAAAATGTCACGAATCCAAATTAAGTTAAAAAGTAAACACGACTATGATCATGAAACATTGACTTTTTTAAGAATTAGTAGCTTTGATATAAATTACCAAATAACAGTAAAATGTTGATAATAAATGTGTGCACTTCAATGATATATTTTTAATAATAAGCAAAAATTCGTGAGAGGGATTATCCCGAGTTTTGAAATAATAAAAGAGATTGATTTGGTAAAGAACTATATAATGCGAGAGCCAAAGATAAAATTAATCCACAGATAGTGACGAATAAAATTACAATGAGTACAGTACAAACATAGAATGTAATATGTAATTAAAAATTATTACTATCTAAGGCGGAAGGTTGCTAATAAAATGCTTGTTTTCATAACACATTTATTTCATAAATTGTTTTGTGCTATATTATTTTAAATAACACCAACATAAGTTATATTTTAACGTCAGCCGTTAAACGACTTGACTCTAATACTTTTTATTATTACAAACACAAATTGTATTTAGATTTAATATCATAAAATATTTATAATTGCTCAATATTATATTTGTACTAATCATTATACATAAATATAACTTAATATTTGTTGGATTAATTGTAAAGTAAATACAATACAAAACTTAATAAAATACTAATTAAGGTAACTATTTCAAAGATTTTGTTTTGATAGAAAATCTTAATTAGGTCGTCACTTTGTTACATAATATATTGTACATTGTAATATATAGCACATAGTAGAGGCCTTATAAAGCCTCTTTAAGAATTACAATGTAAGAAAGAAACATTTAATATAACACGCCACAAACACCATCAGGCATTTAAATTTTAACATTTGTAGATACATGAATTAATAAAAGTATATAATATATAAAAAAAAACAACAATTTAACGGATATAAAATTTTATAAAGTATACGTTTATAATTACAGTAAAAACTCATTTTGTGTTGTGGCGTGTTATCCGAACGGACCTCACTATGCCTATTATGCTGTCGTCGATACAACATCGCTGGTTTTCAGTTGGCCCAAACGGATAGTAACGTGAATTAAAACACATGTGGACACTTCTTATAGGTACCCAAAGTTATCAGGATTAAACATTTATTTTAATATTTTCACTAACTAATTTCATTGCTGCAATGTATTTAATTCAGCATTTTAAAGCTTAACACTTCAATAACAAAATAAGTACATAACTATTCTAAACCACTAGGTGGCATTATAAGTTGTCAAAATGAACGTCATTAATATAATATACTATTTTATTGGCTGCGTTTGGCAGAAAAAGCGCCGCAAGCGCTTGTAAGCAAAATGGCGATCGTAAGCGGTAAGCGCTGTCAAACCGTAAGTAGCTATTTTCCTCTAGGACACGAAGTTAGTTTTAACCGGGGAATCTAACCTAATTTAAATTTATGTTTGTAAAGTATTCATATTAAAAACTTACCAATTATGAATTTTTAATAACATGTATATGTTTATTCATGTCATTATATTACTTTAAACTAATATTGCACAAAACAACTTATAAACTCTACTTCAAAACAAACAAATTAAATAAGCAAAATGGCGGATTGTGTCAGCGCTACTGAAGTTAGCAAACGTGTCCTGGCCGAAAAGTGTTTAGTTTCGCCATTTTGCTTACAAGCTCTTGCTAGCGCTTTTTTCTGCCAAATGCACCCATTATCATATCTTTTAAGTTTAAACAATAGACTAAGAACAATAAACTAGAGAAATCTCTCTACGGTCAACAAAAGGCACTTAGGTATTATCACTTAATTTAATGTTGTTATTTGAATAGACTGTAGCACCGTACTTATTTGGAATGTTTCAATTCTATTCTAAATTATTAAGGCACTTATTACGTCAAACTATCACAATATTCTTAATACTAGGAATAATAAAATATATAAATCATCAGCTATAGAAGAAATACAATTAAAAATAAGAAAAAAGAAAATATCCATAGTATTAAAGTAATATAACAAGATCATTATAATATTTGAAAAAAAAAAAGGCAATCTAAAATGCAGTGGTGTAAAAATACTGAAGTTTTTTGTAATTCATAAGATTCAAATAACTGCCATCTAAACACATTAATTTCTGATCACTTGATGAAGTAAATATAAAATAATAATAACTTCATTCAGCTATACTTATACACTACTAGCAAAAATGAATTAGTATTTCAATATGTATTCAAAATAAAATTCAATAAACAAACACAATAATTATAATTTCGTCATAATTTAATCTACATGAAATTCATTGACTGCTCTGAATAGAACCAAAATCGGACAGATCTTTAGTCTCCTTATCGCACTTGACAATACTTTCGCAGTCCAAATAGTCAGTGTCGGTCAACTGGCGTTTAATCATCAAGTGAGGTGTTTTCCTTACTCTCTTTTCCTTAACACAATTTGGTATCATTTCCTTTCCCTCCATCAGATACTGAACAATAACCCTTTCGAAAAACAAAGCCAAGACAAAATTAAACGAGGCCAGCGCGAGTACGATGTACGACATTATATTGTCTTTAGGCATTTTTAATTGAAGGAACTCCGATAACCACTGCGGTGGAGCCATAGTTATATATACGCAGATGGCCGTCATAATTAAAATGCTAACCATTAATTGTTTATTTGTTATCACAGATCGTCTGTAGGGCGCGCCATGGCTAAACACGATCGCCAAAATTATATATTGGAACATAGAAACTGTGTAAATTGCGTAGTTTTCCCAACATTCGTTCTCTTCTTCCCCTTCGTAAGTATGTCGCACGTACCAGGGGAAAAACGTCAGCGCTAAATAACTCAAATACTGTGCGAGACCTATCAGAACCATTTGGCCTATTAATGATACCAAAGGAACGATACTCAATAATGAAGTTAGGGGTGGAAGTTTGCAAAGCCTTCCTGTATACGCCTCCGTCACGCCAAAGAAGGAAGCAAAGTTGACGATTAAGGCGACATCTATGAATAGGAATTCGAAGTCGGTGAGATTTGAGTCGAAGTAATAGAGGAAGGCAACGGAGAAAAACTCTGTTAGGGAGTAAGCTATCATGAATTTGAAGACGCCAAAGCTTGTTGTTAGGGCGGCTCTGCCTTCTCGCAGTATGCGGGACACGCAAGTTATGTCGGGCTGCGTGGAGGTGAACGGTGCAGCGACGCTACTTTCAAACTCCGACAGTGAGATACCTGTGTGGGCGGCCCGCAGCGCGCCGCAGTCGTTCGCACCGTCGCCGCACATGCCTGCAAATACGCAATTTAAATAAAAAAAAGTATTTATTTGCCACACAAAAATACAATGTTACAATTTAAATAGAGAGCTTAATAATAAGTAGTGACAAAACGATCTGTGACTCAGTTGTAACGGGAAACCCATTACTCCTGCTAGTTGTTAAATACAAAAAAAGTTGTCTGATTTGAGGGGGGTTTTATTGAATTTGGGTTTTATTAAAGCCAAATAGAGCCAGGGACTGTTTTTGAATAAGCCACTTACGGCATCTTTGTCGGAAGGTAGACGGAAATTGGGTAGACCGGACTGGTGGTTGCAAATCGTTTCAAATTTTAGCAGCGGCAAACTTATAGATTACTTCTTCATCCACCTGTAACAGCCTACCGCTAGACTTAGGCACAACCTTAGAAGAACAAACAGTCAGTCATCGCGTTTGATGTTGTCGGAAAAGCCGACATAAACAATAATTTGCTAGGGTTAGAACGGGAAATAACAAAAAAAATACAAATCTGATTTTATTTTATTTCGTTACCTGTGTATGTGAAAACTGATAAAACTTTAATTTATTTTCTTTAAATGAGGGCGACTCACAGTTTTCACCGCACATGTAGTGTGAACCGTTTTAATTTATTTGCATGACAGGACAACCCTAGCGGGCAGACTCCGCCCACGTCCCGCCCCGCACCGCACAATAGCCTAGTCTAGACGCCCTCGATGACCGACTGTTAGTAGCAGTTAGACTGTGACTTAGGGCTCTCTTACCTAGTGAATTTGTCGTAAGCAATCGGCAGAACGGTGATCACTATATAAATTATTATTGATTATTTTTATATTTAAAAGTTTACAGCCTATATACGTCACACTGCTGGGCACAGGCCACCTCTCACTTCTGAGAGGGTTTTAGGGCAAGGAATTGCCCGCCAAGCTACACCAATGCGTGTTGACGAACTTCTAATGTCATCGAAATATTTTTTTTCTTCTTTCTCAGACATGCAGGTTTCCTCATGATGTATACCTTCACCGCCGAGCACACAGGTATCAGCAATCAGCACTTAAAATTGCAATTAACAATTTCATTGGTGCCGGCGGGGATCGAACCAGGTTTGCTCGCGTACTGTGAAATTTACAGCGAGCGAGCTAACCATCTAAGCTATCACAGCTCCGGCTTTTTATATTTATTTATGCCTAATTGCAGGTGGATAGCGGTGAAGAAAAATATTACTTTTTACGCCAGAATTACTTGCCGCGTTTTATACCGAACGTTTGGTACTGCAATCGTCAATTTCCTTTCCAAGCGTGACAATTAAAGAAAGTCTTCCGTACAGCGAGAGCTGCCCACGTCCAGCAGTGAACGTTTGCGGGCTGATAAAGAAGAAGAAAGAAGTACTGACCCACGTAATAGCCGAGCGCCTGATACTCGAGCACGAGCTGCTGTTTCTGGTCGGGCGACATGCGCGCGAAAACCGCGCCTCTGGCGGCGACTCGCGGCACTGCCGCCGCGTACTGCTCACGCAGGATCTGCCGCCAACAACTAATTAATGCATCATCATAATCATCACAGTTCATCATACATCCTCTGCGAAACATAGATCAGCATCCTCTATCAACTTTATACATGTTTCATCAATTCGCCCAACATTTCGCTTACCTTTACCTTTTTCCCCATCGGTTGTCAGTTCTTTTAATGGCCGACCCATAGCCACTTCAGCTTACAGATCTACCAGGCTATGTCAATTAAACGCTCCAGTGCGTGTTGACAATAATAACTTAGGAAACCAAAATGTGCTTCTATATCAAGGCCGTATTAAAAGCACCAGGCTGGTGCAATTTTCATAGTAAAAATGTTCGAAACGCGAGCAAATTTTAATGGCGGCTATCTCTTTTTTTCTACTTTTCGTAATATGTCTATCAATGAAATTGTCAAATAAAATAGGTTCAAATGTCAAATCAAACGATTACATTTATGTTTATTTTAATTGTTTCGATTGCTTTTAATTTTGCTAAAAGAGCCACTGTTCATTCACAGAATTATTACAAAATAAATATTTATTTTTCTTCTTCTAATTCTAATTTCTTTCGTCTAATTGACAAATTTTATAATGCATATGCATTATAAAACTTGTCAATTAGGCGGTACAAGAAACGAAAAAAAAAATAAGAAAAAGCTATTCATAGCAATTTCTGCCTTAGATGATGAAAGGTAAAGGTATTTACTTAACGCATATTCATTTTTGATTTTTGAGACTAGCATCTACGTAGGTCAGGTTTTTATAGTATACCATTGTGTAACACAAATACAAACTATTTCCTAACTCGGATAGTTCTATTGAATGGAAATCCGAAACGAGCTATACTTTGAAACTACATTATCAATTGTGACAGTTCATATTCTATTTGTTCAATAAAAATGTGATTTTATTTATATTATTTTTTTACATGTATAATGGCTAAAACTAATTGAGTATGAAGACCTGGCAGATACAGCAAATGAAAAGCTTCACATGTTAAAACGTATTTGTGGTAAACATTGCAAATCTGAAGATTTAAACCCATTAAAACGAATTAATATTCCATCATCGGACTTAAGGCATCCACATCCACGTGTACGTGGAATTAGATTTCCTTTACATGTAGCAAAAGATAATGTCCCTCTAAAGTCACACTTTCGTAAGAGTTCGATTATATAACTAAACTAGAAGTTATTTATAATTACCTGATTATAAATATTTACTGTTTGTTGTTGTTTTAAAGTGAAAACTGCTTTAGGCACATTGGACACTTTTGGGATGGGGAAAAAGCACTGAACTCGCGTGACCCTCACGCTCAGATACATAAAATTGATGAAAGTAATGTTAAAAATTCAACTGATTAAATTTTATAAATTGGATATGTATTTATAAATTTGTTTATTGTATAGGTAATAATCTTTTTTTCATATAAAACAATGCAATAAACGAAAATTTTATTACTATATTATTACGTCGATAAAGATAATTTCTAATAAAGAACCTTCCTAATTAAATATTTTTAAAAACCAAAAAAATGACCCTGGACGAAGGTTTATCGACCAAATTAGCGATATATTGAAAATGGGCCAGATTAGGAGTACCCTTAATCGACGAGCGTGTATGCGTTGATATATGGATGTAAAGGAGGCAGAGAGGTGTGTCAGGATCGTGCCAAAAGGAAGTCTGTAATTTTTGCCTACCCCCTCTGGCTGACAGCCGTGAGTGTTTATGTTGTTATGTTTTATTTTTAAACGTTTTTTTATCTAACGTTAAAAACAAGCTTCCAGATGCAGACTACTTTACAGCATAAAAACACTTGTGCAGTGTGGGAATGAACCCTCATCATTTTTTTCTTACTTAATTAATTACTAATATAATTGTGCTTTGTTTATTATACGTTTTTATACATATTTTTGTACCTAACAATCGTAGAGATATAAATACAAGTTGCCGTGTGTAAAATACATCGATTTCTTATCTTCATCGGCATTTTTTCTCAATCCCCACGCAATTGGTTTTATTTCTCATAAATTATTCAGTATAGAGATCTAATTTTTATTATATGACAATATCGATAAACAATAAGTCGAGAAACATTATATCGATAAAATTATTCAAGGATAGACACATCACTTATAATTTACCTACGATGTCAGTACTGTTTGTCAAAAATTAAATGCCATGTCTTGATGTTGGTAGAGTAGTTGGCGCCCTTTCACATTTACTTTTACTAAGAAAGTCCCGCCTCTTATACCCCATTTACATTCAGCCCTGATGGGCAGGTAAGTGAGCAGGGCAGTGAGCAGGGCAGTATGTAAACGGGCTACTCGCGCTGACACTGCCACTGACACTGCCACTGCCCGACGATCCCTCAAATGTCGGTTTTTCGTGCGGAAGTTAAAGGACGGGCAGCGCGAGCGGCAGTGAGTGTTCACATTCAGCTCCACTCTATCGCTCACTTCGCGTTCGCGCCAAGCGCCTGGATGAACGGACGTGCGTGCCGTCTTGTTATTAAATAAGCACGATTTACCAAAATACCTTTCGAGTGGATTAATGAAAATACAATAAAGTTTTTAGAACTGCTGGAATAAGAAAAACTATATGGGATTTCAACGATAAAAACCACAATTCATCATCTTCTACGAATACGAATTTTCTTTTTGAGATAACATAGTACGTACATAATTAATTATAAATTCGTCAAATTTATTATATTAATACAAAATTAAGTTTAAGTAATTAATGAACATCATCATTTTATTTCTAAAAACGATTAGTAACTCATATTGATTACTTATTTATTAAAATGTAAAATAAGTTAAATGGTAATATTTGCATAATAGCCTGAGATTTTTAAATTATAATTTTATTGTAATTAAAATTATGAATTAATTTATACTGTAGTGTAATTATTAAAATAATAATAGCTTAACTAATCTCATATAATATTTAATATTATTTATGTATGTGCCGTGGTAGCTCAGTGGTTAACGCTCGCTGTAAATATAACAGAACGCGAGTAACCCGGGTTCGATCCCCGCCGGCACCAATGAAATTGTTAATTGCAATTTTAAGTGCTGATTTACCACGTGCTCGGCGGTGAAGGAAAACATCGTGAGGAAACCTGCATGTCTGAGGAATAAGAAAAAAAATATTTCGAAGACATGTGAAGTTCGTCAACACGCATTTGGGCAGCGCGGCGGACACTTCCTTGCCCTAAACCCTCTCAGAAATGAGGGGAGGCCTGAGCCCAGCAGTGGGACGTATATAGGCTGTAACTTTACTTTACTTTATTTATGTAACAATAATGTAATAATTCAATTAATAATTTATGAACAATTTACTGTATAAGAGTTCAAATAGAGTGGATCTTTGTATTTAATTGGACATAATATTTGAATTCAAAAAGAATGTTTGTACCTAAACATTGGGATTGTGTAATTAGCTGTATTTCATATCATTTTTGCATGCCAATTATGGCAAAACATGTCAGTTTCACGTCATTGATCATCTTAGGTACCATGTTTTTAAGCAAATAAAATTTCAATCTATCTATCTTCTTTCGAACTTGATATCTTTTTAAATTATTAACATAATTTTTATTGCAAGAAGACACAGCGCGAACGCTATAACTATTTCGACATCTGCCATAGTCGAAAAGCAGAAAGTAATATGAGTGGTAGGGCAGAGTGTAAATGCACACTTCCCGCGATCCTGCCACGGCAGTATTTAGCGAAGTATTGCCGGCAGCGCGAGGAGCAGTGGCAGGGGCTGAATGTAAATGAGGCTAGGAAACGTAGCGAATATATTCTCTTTGGCTAGAGTTAGGTAAGCTGGTACTGGTTTCTGAGTGGTAATGACATATATCTCAACGCTATTTTTTCTTGATGTTGATTTTATTCATTTTTATTTACCTTCTATTTGCGTTAACGGTTGTAGAACGTCGACTTAGTTAATCAGTATTGTGTGTATCCTAATAGATTTCTTTTTCATAAAAATATGTGTTTATGAAATACAGAAAACCAGACACCAGCTGATCGTCTGTGGACTCGTTTAAAACAATCAAATAAATATATCTCTCTCATATATGCTCTTTCAATGTTCAGTAAAACCTTACCCGCCAAGCATCTCCAGTCATAACTATCTTATAGTTAGGTAACAGGTTGGACGACTCCAGATCACTGGCGCCAAAATTAGCAGAGCTCGAGCCTTGCCATGAGCCCCGCCCGCTGTCTTCACTGCGCCATGAGCAAAATTGTTCCAGATCAGCCCTGCGACCCACAGGTACCTAGACAAAAGGCAAAATAAAAAATTGTATACTGTATTATTCAACTAAACATTATTAATTCAAAGGTATAAACGAGGGGTTTTAATAATTAGTGTAAAAATTACTTCGGTGGTTCATAAGGATCAATTATTTTTTTACCCATAATAAGGCGTCTCACCTATTAAGTTAAAAACGAGGACGGTTAAAGACGGTGAACCATAGAATGACTATCCTAATATAAATAAATTAGGTGTCACGTTGTTTGTCCGCGATGGACTCCTAAACTACTTAACCGATTTTAATCAAATTTGCACACAGAGTGCAGTTTGGTCCAACTTGAGAGATAGGATAGTTTTTTGCCCTTGAGTGATACACAACTTTTTTTGCGAATTTAAGAATTTTTAATAGGATAGGATAACAAAGGATCGTCGAAAAGGGCAGAACAACGTCTGCCTGGCAAGATATTTTTTTATGTTTTTTAAGGAATTAGGATGACAAACGAGCATACAGTTCACGTTCACTCGATTGAGAATCAAAATGCAGATGCGTTATCGCCCCTGAGAACTACGATGGAATGTCTCGTTTCCAGTAAAGAGGGGTCTCCGGTTCTCTACACTCACCACACGAAACACAGTAAGCATTGAGCTGCTATTTTTCACTGGTACTCTGTCCTTACCTCCCCGGACGAGCCGACCCATTCGTGCTAGAACCATAATATAGCTGCAGCATAGCTCTACCACGTAAAACTGTTAGCTATTTCACATACATGTTATACTTATATTTGACAGGCATGTTGGTCTAGTGGTTAGTGACCCTGACTGCTAAGCCGGAGGTCGTGGGTTCGATTCCCACCCAGGACAAATGTTTGTGTGATGAGCACGATCATTTGTTCTGTGTCTGGGTGTAATTTATCTATAATATTTATGTATTTAGAAATATATAAGTATGTTTATCAGTTGTCTAGTACCCATAACACAAGCTCTGCTTAGCTTGGACTAGATGGCGTTGTGTGGTAGTTGTGGAAATAAATAAAAATAAATAAATAAAATATTATACTATATAATAAAATATTATATCAAATGTCATTGATCAAATAATATATTACCGTAGTATTTTCTTGTTTTAAACCAGCAAACTAAACAGAATATAATCAAAACATTTTAGATATTGAATTTTACAAGATATTACGAGTACATACATATAACTATTGACTATCTTTTCCATTTTTCTATTAATTTTCTATTCCAAAAAATCCCCCCTTTATAAAAAGGACACGAGTAAACTCCAAAATAATATAAATATCTCGTATATTAATATACTATCAGATTAATATACTAATCTGATTTAATATATACTCAGACTGGTGACGGAAATATCAAAGGTGCGAGACATCTGATACATAAATTATCGATCAGCCTATGAAGCGCGGGGATTACTGCAAATTGTCCCTGTGGGAGAGGCTCATTTCTAAAATTAGAAGAGAATAATAAAGAACAGTGGATACTACTGTGTAATATCCTACCCCGTGCAGCGTGCTTTCACAGTAGAGTCTAGTGCCTTGCGCGTCAGTATGAGGCAGTATGTGCACCACCCTCTCTCCACTCGCCAGTATGCCACATTCCTTAGCGACGCTCACAGCAGTGTGGACATTATCGCCTAAAAGCAAAATCGTTTTTATAGAAATACAGTGGACCAACATGTTGCAGGGCAGTGTCGAACTATCGAATTTGTCGGATTATAGAGTACTGCCAAAGACCCCCAATAATCCGGAATTTTTTACTAATGAGTACCTTGTAATGTGAAAAATTACAGATCCAATGATTCTATATGTTATATCATATATATGTATACTCTGAAGTAAATATCATACTTCATTACGTCAAAATCAGAATCAAAACAATACTCTACACGTCGAGCACAATAGTGGTGGTGCGTACATGTTACAACTTGTTCAATTATGCATTAGCGAAGATTGTTAAAAAATCTATCTATCCTGTGGCGCTACAGCCATTTGTGGGCCCTGGCCTCCTCCACAATATTCCTCCACTTGTCGCGATCCTTCAACTCCCTGCGCCAGTTGATGTATTTCCCATTCTTCTCAGATCCTCTTCCAACCAACTTTTCTACCCAACGTTTTTTTGGCCTGCCTTTTGGTCTCTTTTGCTGTAGAGTCCACCTGGTCACGATTTTCACGGCCCTAGCATCCGGCATTCGTTCCAGGTGGCTCGCCCATCTCAACCGCTGTGACTTACAGAACCTGACGATGGTCTCACATCCTATAAGAGCATCAAGCTCGTGATTCATGCGCTGGCGATACGTGCCATCAGATTCTCGGACTGGTCCAAATATGTTTCTGTCCAAATATGAAACTCCAAAATACTGAGCAGAAAATCCAAAAACTCCCAAAATACCGAGCAGAAATCCAAACTCACCATCTACCGGACGATCATAACACCTTTTGTGACTTACGCATGCGAAACCTGGACACTTACACAGAGGGACGAAGCGACACTGGCGGTATATGAAACGAAAGTGCTCTAAAATATTGTCAAAAAGTATTCAATAACAAATAATATACCATGTCGGATTACAAAGGGTGCCGGATTAGACAGTAGTCGGATTACCGGGGGTCCACCGTATAGTTGACAAACAAGCACAGGGTTCATCTGATGGCAAGTGGATGCTGTGACCAATATATGCCTACATAATATACTGAGATGCGTTGTCTCCATTAAGTTATAGATAAGTTGTCTCCACTGACAATTAAATCCATAGAATGAGACACGAAGTATATGTAAAAACTGTTATTAAAACTACTACTTTCACGCCAAATGAAGCCTTAAAACGTACAGATGGGAGATATTCTTATATGCAACATACAACAAAAACCTTGTGGTTCCCGTTAAGTGCGTTATAAGAAGACTTCAATGAACGGACCATTAAGTGAATATTTTTTTATTTTTTTATAGAAGAGGGGGCAAACGAGCATGCGGCTCACCTGATGTTAAGTGACTACCACCGCCCATGATCAACCGCAACACCAGGGGAATTGCAGGTGCGTTGCCGGCCCCTTAGAAAGGAGCAAGCTCTTTTCTTGAAGGTCCCCAGGTAGTATCGATCTAGAAAAATCGCCGGTGGTAAACTATTCCACAGAGAGGTTGTACGCGAAAGAAAACTCCTTTTGAAACGTACAGTGGTGGACCGCCAAGCATACAGATGGTGTGGATGGGGTATCGGGACGTTTGCCGCGTAGTGCGTTCACGAAATTTGGCGGCTGGGATTAATTCGAACAATTCCTCAGAGCACTCCCAATGGTTTATGCGAAAGAAAATGCAAAGAGATGCAACATCTCTTCGCAGCGCCAGTGAATCGAGCCGATCGGAAAGCACTCGGTTATCGATGATTTGAGCCACCCTACTCTGGAGGCGGTCAAGTGGAAGGAGCTGGTACTGGGGAGCCCCAGCCCAGAGATGGGAACAGTATTCCATGTGCGGCCGAACCTGCGCCTTGTAAAGTTGCAGGCGGTGTGCCGGCATGAAATACTGTCCCGCTTTGCTGAGCACGCCAAGCTTTTTAGAGGCCAATTTGGCCTTCTTTTCCAAGTGACCACGAAACTGCACATCACTCGATATGTCGACGCCGAGGATTTGGATACTGGCTGAGGCAACAAGGGGAGTGCCTTGAAACTGAGGAGTTGCGACAAAGGGGTCCTTTTTAGCGGTTAAGGCGCAAACTTGTGTCTTCTGGGGGTTAAATTGGACTAGATTTAGTCGCCCCCAATCCGAGACTCTGTTCAGCAAAGACTCTACTGCAGACACAAGTTTGTCCCGATACTCTGAGACGTCTTACCGCGAAATATTGGCACGGCCGGTGTACAGAGCATCACCAGTGCTGTCATCTGCATAGCAATGAATGTTACGGGTTTGCAACATATCATTGATATGCAGAAGAAATAGCGTTGGCGATAGCACGCAGCCTTGTGGAACACCAGCATTAATAGGCTTGTAATCGGAGCTTGCACCGTCTACAACGACCTTGATGCTCCGATCCGCAGGAAAGCTGGTGATCCAATCGCACAATTTCTATATATATGGTAATAATATTTTGATATTTTTTTAAACTACATAACATTGCATAAGATATATTTCAAGGACTTTTAATTAATTTATAAAAGCAGACCGACATGACTACTGTCTACTAACAAAGACAGTACGTGCAAGAGGCGTAGGGGCCACAATAACAGTTCTTCTCTTAGGGTTTCATTAACCGGTAAGGATTTATGACATTTTAGAATAAGTCTAAAACATAAAGCTTTCTAAATGTACAGTAGATAATCTATATAAATTTTAGAATAAGGTCTAAAACATAAAGCTTTCTAGATGTAGAGTAGAGAATCTGTATGGTTTAAAATACATGATCTTTATTTGAGATCCTTGTGCTCTTTCCAGATCTAAAAAGTTGGTATTGGTGGCTCCTCCCCAGATTGGGATACAATAGGAAATTATCTATTGTGCTGAGGCTATGTAAATTTTATTAATACAGAGTGCTAGACATTGCTTATCTTAATAATTTAAATACCCAAATTAACTTTCTGATCCGATTTATAACAGCTTCCAACTGCAAACAATTAAAATAACAACAACAAATAAACTAACAATTTCGCACACACACATAAATAGATTATAACAGTATCGCTCGGTGATATCGACAATTCGGAAACAGACTCGGATCAGTCGCCGATCTGCATATTATGAGTATGAGACTACGTATGAGGGCGAGCGGCCTGTACTGGTATATTGGTAAGCAAACCAGAAAGAACAAGATCGTTATTATGGTAATTTTCGAGTTTAATAAGTAGTAAATAGCAATAATGCGATTAAAAATTACTTATATACGAAAGTTAACGCCACCTTCTTATAAATTTTACGTGGCAGATCTCTTTCCGCAACAAATAATTAAACAAATTGCCATTTTTGTAGGATGCCATTTTTAAACGTGGTAGAGCCATGCTGCAGTTATATTAGAAGTATAGTTGTGGCACGAATGGGTCGGCTCGACCGGGGAGGGACCACGCTCTCACAGAATACCAGCGTGAAATAGTAGCTTAATGCTGCTGTGTTTCGTATGGTGAGTGTAGAGAACCGGAGACCCTTTTTACTGGAAACGAGGCATTCCATCTTAGTCCTCACGGGTGACAACGCATCTGCATTTTGATTCGTAATCGAGGATAGATGTAGATGTCTATGGGCCACAGCAACCACTTACCATCAGGTGAAATGTGTGCTCGTTTGTCACCCTATCCTATAAAAAAAAAATGCCGATTCAGCCGCGCAACTAGATTTAGAACTAGTGAGCAGTGCGGCGGCAACTAGTTTTATTTTACGTTTAGCACCGCGTAGACTTACACTTTGACTGAGGGGAACGCCTGCGTATGGCTATGACAAAGAGCTGTAAGAATGAAAGCATAAAAATTATTGATGATCGACAGATGGCGCTATACGTAAACTTAAAAAACATATTTTTCTTGTGTCAACACTGTAACATATATTTTGCTGATGTGGCAAAAAGTCGTAGTATGAGAAATTCCTTGTGTGTATAATATTCTAATTGAATGATGATAAATATGCACCTGTGATCATCACCACGTGTATATTGGCCTCTTTCAGCTCCCTTATAATGCCTGTAGTGGCTGCCTTCAGACGATTCTCCATTATAACTAAACCGAGGAACTCCAAGTCACACTCGACCTTAAATAAGCAGTCAAATTAATGGATATTAATTTTTAAAAGGAACATGGCAGCGGAATATAAAAAAGGTGAACTTAATTCTATGCAATATAGCACTAAGCTCTCTTTTTAGAGACTCACTAGCAATTTCGTTGTAGTGTACGTAATGGTTAATTTATTAGAAAACTCGATGAGGGTAGGACGATTTAATTCGGGATGTTAAACTATATAGTATAATTACTTACTATCGAGGGGTAAACAGAGGAATACGTTTGAATGGACTATGGATGAATACTTTGTAATGTTTTCTGTTGACATTATAATTGCGTAAGCTATAACTTGAAATTATTTTCTGTATACCGTTATAGCTATCAAAAATCCATTGCAGGAAATAGGCGTACTCCTATATAACGAATGAATTATATATATATATATATATATATATATATATATATATATATATATATATATATATATATATATATAATATTTATTGTTTCTCACATAACTTATACAAACAAATCATATTGAAGCTCTGTAACCCGTGGTAGTTTTGAAAACTGTGTTACAGGCTACAGTATCTTCACCGTTTCGGTGACACATAGTTGTAATGTGACAAACTATTATAGCAAACGGTATAAAAAATTAATTAGAATGACATCAAAAATAACATATAGGCTAACAAAGTAAAAAGGGAGAAAAAATACAATAATAATAAGTATGTAAATATAAAGTGTATATATTATATATATATTATATATATATATATATATATATATATATATATATATATATATATATATATATATATATATATATATATATATATATATATATATATATATATATATATGTGTATGTATGAACACCGTCACTACACGGATTTTATTATTTAGAATTAATAATTTTTGTTATATAATAAACTTATAATTCTGAAGAACGTCTAATAAAAGACATTAAATGATTTCTAATTTTCTATTTATTTGGTACAGTACAAGAGATAATAAGTGAGATTACCTCATCTCTGGTCATTTTCTGCAGTTGCTTGAAGGTGACCTCCATTATTTTCGTGGACATTGCGATTACTCTGTATCCTTTCTCGGCGTACAAACTTAGAATCTCGTTCAAATTGTCTGGCACTGGAATTGCATAGTATGTATATTCTTAATATATAAATATACAGACATACAACAAACTCAGAGTAAAAAAAAATAAAAATATATTCAATGACTTAGCGGAAGGAGTAGGAAGTGGACTTTTATTGCATGAAGTAATTAACCCGGTTTCTCAGGTTCCCAGTAATATTATCATCAATAGATATTGAGGTAAGTAAATAAGTAAAGTCAATGGAAAGACAACAATAAAAAACTAAGAAACAAAAACGCAAGTATATTAGGGGAAATTGAATTATTAAAATATGAAAATAAATAATTCAATCAATTAACACACAAATAAATCAGGAAATGAAATATATGAAAAATAAATGAGTAAATATATAATAGGTAAATAAACAATCAAGTAAATAAGTTAGTAAATAATAAATAAGTAAATTAGTAAACAAGATAATAAATAAATAATCATCATCATCCTCATTACAGCCCTTCACAAGTCCACTGCTGAACATAGACCTCCCCCAGGTAATGCCACAAAGCACG
The DNA here is from genome assembly GCA_036936625.1 of Parnassius smintheus behrii. Classification (NCBI taxonomy): domain Eukaryota; kingdom Metazoa; phylum Arthropoda; class Insecta; order Lepidoptera; family Papilionidae; genus Parnassius; species Parnassius smintheus. Next base: position 18,710,609 of record JAUPFT010000030.1, on the reverse strand, counting down.
GTCCTGAGCCACCTGCATCCATCGACTTCCTGCATGTCTTACCAGGTCGTCACTCCATCTAGTGGGGGGTCGCCCTACACTACGCCTACCGGTACGAGGCTGCCACTCGAGAACCTTTCTTCCCCATCGGTTATCGGTTCTTCGAGCTATATGGCCGGCCCATTGCCACTTCAGCTTACTAATCCGTTGGGCTATGTCGGTCACTCTGGTTTTCCTGCGGATATCTTCATTTCTGAGTCTATCACGCAGAGAAACTCCGAGCATAGCCCTCTCCATAGCTCGCTGAGCGACCTTGAGCGTCCTCATCCGGCCGGTCAGTGAAGGACCACGTCTCAGATCCGTAAGTCATCACTGGCAACACGCACTGGTTGTACAGCTTAGTTTTCAGGTTTTCAGGTATACCTGACGAGAAGATGTGTCGTGATTTCCCGAAGGCTGCCCAGCAGAGTTGAATCCGTCGATTGACCTCTTGAAATAACTCAATGGGATAGATAAATGTACTTATAAATATAACATTTTTTTTAATACCTGTTTCGGGTCTACAAAGAGTCCTTAGCATTTCAGGCGCACCCTTGCAATATACTCGCAGCACGTCCTCGCCCAGCAAACGCACCACTACCGAGGAGCGTTGTAGCGTGGACACGAACTGGTACTGCTGCACTATTCCGACCTCTAGCGGCATCTATGGAAAATCTTTTTTATTAAGAAACTACGCGTACTAGGCTATTGATATGAAATAGGGAACCAGTGTATGTAATTATAAATATAATAAAAATAACCGGTCTCGATACGTCAATCTTTTCGGAAGTTATCGTGACCACATACAAAATCAGCGTACAGACATCCGGAGTCCACGTAGTTTCTTAGAGTATCAATATAAATGGCTTTTTTTTAATATAAGATAGATTAATTAGAGGGTTTTCTTGATATACGGCTACTCATATTATCGTATAAGTGCAATATGGTTATTATAGAGGCATTTTAAGACCATAAAGTTACTTGACCTTGACATGTCGGAAGTATTAAAGCACTACCTCAAAAGCTTCGCATTATGAGGCGTGCAATATTTCAATTACTAACAACAATGCTAGACATTATACATATTCATTTCATTTTTTAATTCACTTGCCTGCTGGAAATGTTTGCTGGAAAATATTTCAAAATTAATATTTTATTATATAATTACAGAAGTACAGTTAATCCGCGGTAATCTGACAAACGTGTTACAAGCAAAGATTTAAATACCTAGTTAGACGCGCCTTCACCTTGAAAATTGTGGCATTATTTTTGGATGTGTTCGTTTGCAAGACGCTGACGCGCGCACACTAACGCAATAGTGTCATCTCTTATTATCTTACAGAAATTGTGTATACTACTTTCTCTGTCGCACAAATGAGCACTGATTGCTAATGAGTGAGCTCACTCATTAGAGAATGGACATATTTCTGAGTGGTCGTACTATGATGGTAAGGGCGCATCTAACTATTTAAATTTTTGGTTGCAAGGCGGTGTCGGTTATCAAATTTGTCGGACTATAGAGTACTGCCACAGCCCCCGGTAGTCCGGACCTTTTTTAAAAAAAAAGAGTACCTTGTAATCCGACAAATTACATATCAAATATAAGATAATAAAAAATAAAAAAGTCATGTGATGTACAATTGAACATAGGCCTGTTCAGCAGTGGACTTGTGAAGGGCTGTAATGATGAATGATAATGATTATGATGTACAATTAACACCTAAACAGTAAACGATGTTTGCCGGCGAGGCCACAACTAGTCACATTTAAACTGAGACAATTGCGCGCACTAATTGCAACCAGTACATACACGTATTCACAAATGACACCTGCCCCCGTGAAGAATTGATTACGCGACTCGATTGTACCTACACGTTCAAAGTATGTCGGATTACAAGGGGCGCGGATTAGCCAGGGACCGGATTACAGGGAGTCCACTGTATAGTGTAAGCAGGTAGCTCAGGACCGTACTTTGTTGCGTACTTTGAGGGAGGCCCATGTTCAGCAGTGGACGTCTGAGGTGTGGTAGTCTGTAATGATGACCATGATGATGAAGTGACTTTCTACACACTCATTGGTATAATCGTGCACATTAATAAACTAAAAAAATGGATGTAAATAAATATGGCCACACTAACAAACTTTCAGGTGACTTTTAGGAGTGATGTACTACATAAGAGCCGAAGTAGTTCAATCAATGAAGCGCTCAATGTAAACTTTATAGCAATGGAAAGTATTCTTTTTTTTAATTGACACGAACTCACAGTCCATCCGAAGGTAAGTGGCTACTGTAAGGTTACTTGCAGCCAACTTTAAATAAATATAATACAATACAATATCTTTATTTCAGACATCTAGTACTTAAAAATTAATAACATTGGCCTATACCCATAGAACCTTAACCTAAAAATATATTTAAAACATAAATATAACACTATTTATGGAACTTTCTTCAGTGAGTCTTTGTATCGGCGATACAATACCCCAGAGGGCCAGAAATCGGTGGCTAGGAATATATTTTTGTATTTTAATTTGAAATGTTATTAAATTAATGTAAATATAATTAAATTTGAAATGTGTGAAATAAAAAAGACTACAAATGCGTCTATATGCGACTACAGACATCTGAGGACTAAGATGAAATGGCTCGTTTTTAGTAAAACGGATCTCCGGTATTTAGTCTGTAATTATGTTGGCCCCCCGTACATTTCAGACCAGAACACACCAGCGCAAGCACTACTATTTGACAGCCGAAATAGGTAAGAGGGCGGTACCTACCCAGACGTATCAAATTTTCCTAACACCTGTAAGTAAAATTTGATAAATCAATATTAAAATGTCATAATTTCTTCTACGATACTTACCTTTGTGAAGGAAGAGATTGCGAAATAATCCCTCGCAAATAATGAGATAATATCTCTCAAATCGTTAATGGGCAGATACAACTCGCGGCACGTAACTCTAGCACTGAACGAAACGTGGAGGCGATAGCTGCGAATTTCGTATCAGTACGGGGGACGGAATGCGACCGGAGAGCCAATCAGCGCAATAATGCACAATACAGCCAATTATGCGCGATAGCGGTCACCGCTAGACTTTCGTGCCGCGAGTTGTACTCAAACAGAAGTGGACTCTTTTTGTTCATGGTAGGGTAATATGGATGTATAATATGTACTATGTGAAATTTCAGAAATATAACTTGCAAAATAAATTTCTGAATTTACGCGAACACCACACATTTAAATAAAACTTGAAAACTTACATGTATGTCATCAACATTAATATTGGTAGTTTTCTTTGGCTTCACTATGGTAGGCGTCAGGATTTCATAGTTGGATAGCTCTGGTACGTCTGGTTCTTCTAAGGTCCATCCGGTAGATTCAAACATCTGTTTAAGAATTTAAACATTCTTATGTCAGAAATAGATTTAAGTATAAATAGAAAATCATATGGAATATACTGCTATGTGAAATATCGTAAGAGATGACAACCAAAGAAAGAGTTACTTACAGACAAATTTACTGGGTTTTCCATAGTGACCTACAACGGTGATATACTACAACGAAACACATGGTGGATAAAACCATTAAATAACATAAATTCATATTCAATTGCAATCGAGTGAGGAACATTCCCATAATATGATTCTTTTTATTGACAACTGCCCATCGCTATACAAAATAAGATTTTAAGGAGGGAATATAAAAGCGTCCATAGACTACTGTAATCACTAATCACATATCAATTTTCAATTATCCAATTCTCCTATTCGCCTATGGCCTGGTTTCTATTGGAATAGATTTTAGTTTTACTTACAAACTATTATAAAGCGTAGAAAGTGACTGAAATAAATGTGACTTAAAACCACTTTTATAATTGAAAAGGCAGCAGTGAGCTCTCGGTACAAGAATTACAACATCAATCTAAAGATTTCATTAAACGGGACCAACGGTGCACTGAGACTAGATTTACAGAAGTTTTGTATGATCCATGTAAATGATTTATTAAACGTAAATTTACAACGGGCTTACTTTTTAGCAATTGTAATGTGATAGTAAAACGAATTTTAATTGTGTTTTTAATAAGTGTACTTTAAAAAATACAGTTCAAGCTGAAAATGTACAAGAAATTTAAATGACTTTACGTCAAGTATTTCTTAAGTAATTTAATGTTTTGTTTGAAATTTAAAGTATTCTAATAGATGTTATTAATAAAAATTCTGTTCTGTATTTATTATTATGTTTCAATAAGTGTTTATTTTTTTAATTATAAAATTGTATACTTTTTATGCGTGACTTAAACGTGGTTTTAAGTCACCGTGCACTATAAAAAAATACAGTCGAATTGTAGCCTACGACATACATTACATTTACATAAAAAGTGCTTTGAATCAACGTTAGAAACTTAATCGACAAGTACAAAATAAGAGGCGGATGTATTTACTTTAAGGTCGAGCGGGTCGCCAGCCAGCTGTGCGTCGAGCAGCGTGAGGCTGTGGCAGGTGGCCATGCCGATCTTGAGGTCGTGCAGGTCGTTGAGCCGCGCGGGCTCCCGCTGCGCGCGGCCCAGCCGAGGCGGCTGCGAGGCTGCACTCACGCACACCACGCCCCACATGTCCAACCCGTCCTCGGTTAGAGTCCCCGTCTACAGTTGTTCAAAACGGCTATAGATCAATCGCGCTACACACTTTAAACCATACATTTTTAGCACGCTATTAAATACGCTATGCTACAGCGCGCTATTTTAAGCGTGTGGACGGCCGGCCGGCAGGCCAGTAAAGTTTTGCAGCACGCTAAACCTCGAAGCAGGTTATATTACATGTCCTCCGTTCGACAGACTGCTTGCTATTAGTTTAAAATAAAGCAGAAAGAGAAACCAATGAACTCGCTTTTATTTATTTAAAAAAAGCCGCTGGGTTTCCTGCTGGTTCTTCCCAGGACAGAGGTTTTTTTTCGAACCAGTGGTAACGTAAAATATTGACTTTCAATAAGAATTACTTGTAATCTATATTTAATAAAAAATTATTTTATTCTACTCTGTTCTATTCTCTCCTTCATAGTTTTATTCCTTCATAGTCTATGATTGATGTAAACTTTACTTTAACATTAATGTAAATTATTAATAAATTATAGGTGTATTATCGAAAATAAATGTGTCTCATCATAGGTACTTTGTTTTCAAACAGTCTTCTAACCTATTATTTATATACAGTATACACTAACTAACCATACGTGGTAAGACCACGCTGCAACTATATTATGGTTGTAGCACGAATGGGTCGGCTCGACCGGGGAAGTCGGCTCTCATACCAACGTAAAATAGCAGCTTAATACTGCTGTGTTTCGTATGGTGAGTGTAGAGATCCGGAGACCCTTTTTTTACTGAAAGCGAGGCATGCCATCTTAGTCCTCAAGGATGACAACGCATCTGCGTTTTGATTCTTAATCGAGGATAAATGTAGATGTCTGTGTGTCTGTGTGCTCCGTCAATAACCCTTATTCTAAAAAACCAACGTTTAACACTGAACTAGGTTTAGCGCAATGAATAGCGTGCTGCTAGATCAAATTTAAGCGACAGTAGCCTAATGGCAGGGCGCTGACCGCGAACTCAAAAAGTTCGTGGGTTCGAATCCGCCATTCGACTACTGTCGTGAACCACTCGTAACACAAGCAACTCGTAAATCAAGCTTAACACGAGTGGTTAAGGGGAATATTAGTAATGTTTATAGTAAAGTAAAGTAAAGTTACAGCCTATATACGTCCCACTGCTGGGCACAGGCCTCCCTTCATTTCTGAGAGGGTTTTAGGGCAAGGAAGTGTCCGCCGCGCTGCCCCAATGCGTGTTGGCGAACTTCACATGTCTTCGAAATATTTATTTTCTTATTCCTCAGACATGCAGGTTTCCTCACGATGTTTTCCTTCACCGCCGAGCACGTGGTATATCAGCACTTAAAATTGCAATTAACAATTTCATTGGTGCCGGCGGGTATCGAACCCGGGTTTCTCGCGTTCTGTTATATTTACAGCGAGCGCTAACCATCTGAGCTACCACGGCTCTCAATGTTAGGCTAGTAATGTTTATAGCATTGTTAATATTCTTAAAAAAATCGTAAAACGTCACACAGCTGCCGCGCTTGCCGATGCCGCACGCCATCGCGCGATATTCACAGCGCCATAACCACAGAATAAATAATAGTACTACGTACAGAAGTTGCAGTATAGCCTATATAAGTATTATTAATTAGACTAGATTTTGACTATGATCGACTGACCATATTTTCGCTACTATGTGAGTTCTGTTATGCCCAACGCATGCAACTTGCAAGTTTATTCGTCGGAAATCGCGACTTGGCTCGGAAGAAATAGGTAAATAGTGTAAACAATATGCACAATCACATTTCATAATTTCGTACTAAAGTCGCCTCCCGTACGATCCACATATGTGACCCAGTTTTGTTCTGAATTGCCCATGTAGAAGTATATACATTTATACAATTTTCTAATTATATATATATATATATATATATATATATATATATATATATATATATATATATATATATATATATATATATATATATTAAGTATTCAAAATATTTATTGTAATTTTATAAGTAAAATGGTGAGTGTAAAGAACCAGAGACTACATTTACCAGTAACGAGGCATTTCATCTTAGTCATTAGATTATGATTCTTAGTCGATAATATGTAGGTGTCTTTAGGCCACAGAATTCAATTAACTTCAAGTGACCTACGCACCTGTTTGTCGCTCTTATTTCTATATAAAAAAATTCAAACCTGAGTACTAATTCATTGAGAAGTATTACATTAATAAATACAAGAATATTTGTAATTCGCCACTTCTTTTAAGGGTGTGGTGGTATAGCTAAAAAGTATTTCAACCATATTTTTTGTTTACATAATGATTTTTTATATTGACCTGAACACTACACATTGATTAAAACTACTTTTTCGGATTTTATCGCGTTTAAAAAAAATTAAAAGTAGTTTTAATCAACATATTGTTAGTTATCTTAAACAATAATTTTATTGTATTCAGTATAAAAATTTGATAGTAAAATGTAAATAATAATAATAATGTCCTTTAGACCGAATTTCGGACACGGCGGCCTGCCTTAACGGAGGCTAGCCATCGGCGCAGGACATGATTATAGTACCCAAGTGTATGCGCAAGCACAGGTGCACTCTATTCCCTCGCTCTCATAATCCGATGGGACGATAAACCGACACGACCGGACAGAGATCAGGCGCAGGACCAACGGCTTTAAGTGCTTTCCGAGGCACGGGGGTGAGACACCGCCAAATTCCTGACTCCAGGCAACTACTGAGAATTTCTTGACGGAAATACCCAATAATTATTTTTTTTTGGCCTGACCCGGGATTCGAACCCAGAACCTCACGATTAGCAGTCGCACTACTACAACCACAAGACCAACGAGGCAGTATAAATATAAATAATGAATGTGCAACACTTACCTTATCAAAGCAAACGCAGTCGAGCGAGCCGCTAACATTTACCGCCCGTGTGTTCAGACAGGCGATATGAGCGCGTTTTAGGCGCGCAACCGCGTACAAACGCCCAACTGTCATGGCAGCGGGCAACGCTGGTGGAACCACTATCGTTATTATATCGAGCGCCTTGATTATAATGTCTGCGGCCGTTAATGAGCGGTATGCCTGAAAAAATAAATCGAAAGAAACTTACCAAACAAGTTATATGCATTAATCTAAAATCAGCTGAACATATTAGCTTTCAAATAGCAAAGGGGGTTTATTCGTAATCGCCACGCTTGACACGTGTCCGATCCTTTTTATAGAATTAAGGTCACAGCTCATTAGAGCCACCCGGCACCCGACCCTCACCGCCTCGCCTGGTTTATATTCTTCGTATGGACCTGTATGGGCCGGCGCTCACTACATCAACTCCGTACCATCACCGGATCACCTCGCTCGCGAGGTGTCCACGCGCAACCTACGAGTGGACCACTCGATGATAGCTCGCTGTTGGCATGCTTGCCTCGCATGAAGCGCGAGCTGGCAACGCGAGGTTCACGCGAGTGCGATGCGGCGCTCTCCACTAACCCTCCATTTCGAGTCTTCCTTTCGAATGTGTCGGATGTATTGTTGTTTGTTTTTAAAACGAACAAAGAAAAACTTATAGAAGAAGTTCGAAAGTATAATTTATTGTACGATTTAAGGGTCACTCGTCGATCACGCGAGTTCCACTCGATGACCACGCGAGTTCCACTCGACCGCGCCACTCGACCGCGCGAGGTTCACTGGTGACAACGCGGCATCCACCCGTGGTCCACCTGTCGAATACGAGTGTACGCCTGGCGACGAGGCGGTGAGGGTCGGGTCGGGTGCCTGGTGGCTCTAATGAGCTGTGACCCTAAGGGTGACAAACGTGTAAACAGTCCACCTAATGGTAAGTGAATTCTGTGACCCATAGACATCTATATCTGTCCTTGATTAAGAATCAAAATGCAGATGTGTTGTCACCCCTGGGGACTAAGGTCACATTCACCATACGATACACAACACCATTGAGCTGCTATTTTTCAATGATATACTGTGAGTTTGGTCCTTCTCCAGTCGAGCAGACCCATTCGTGTTACCACCATAATATAACTGTGTATCTACCACGTACAAGCAAAACCACCAGGTATAAATAAGAGATTTCTACATGGTCATCTACCGAACACATCAAGATCTTCTGGGACATTTTCTTAGATCACCGCTTACGATAACATGATATGAGATAGAGTGATGAATTCTCTGTCTATTTATAATTCACCACAAACTACAAATCTTAGCATTAACATATTTAAAATACCTTCAACGCGACGGTATAACAGAGGCCTACAATCGCGATGCAGGCCAGTATAAATATGAACTTGTAGGAGTCTCGGTCGAATTTGAAGTCGGCTGGGACCGGATACAAAATGCTTCGAACTAGTTGTCCCTTGCTTGTGTTGTAGCCGGTGCGGAGAACTAATGCCCTATTAAAAATATTTTGAAAAATTAATTCTTCATATTTGTGAAAAATATAGTCGTAATGGTCATATGCATCAACTTCAGACTTCATGCACCCTAATGTCTAAATATATGTAGAAAGGTAGTTAAATAGAATTAATTTACAATTACAAAATACACAGATCACAGGTAATCAACAATAAACTGTACTGAGATTAATTTAATAGCTGATAATAATAATTAATTCGTTTCCACGAATTAATTATCCGAAGAGTCTAAGATGAGCTAGCAGCGGGCTACAACAAGTGCACCGTGCCACGCCAGAGCTATGACCATAGAGTAAAGTAATATATACAGAAAGCCATGACTGATTTAACGGCGGCCGCTCCGTCCGTTTTATACAATCGAGACAAGTAGCTACACGAGCGCCACTGCAGGTGCAATGCGCAGGTGTGCGGTGTTTAATTGTTTAATTCCGACTACCCACTGCGACATATACACTTGAGAAATGTGCCTACCTACGCTTGTACAACAAAACCCTAGAAAATGTATAAAGTTTGTCAATCACCGTGTGTAGAATGAGGATTTATAGAATGAGGAGCCGTGGTAGCTCAGATGGTTAGCGCTCGCTGTAAATTTCACAGTACGCGAGCAAACCTGGTTCGATCCCCGCCGGCACCAATGAAATTGTTAATTGCAATTTTAAATGCTGATTTTACCAAGTCCTCGGCGGTGAAGGAAAACATCGTGAGGAAACTTGCATGTCTGAGAAATAAGAAAAAAAAACGTTCGCCAACACGCATTGGGGCAGCGCGACGGACAATTCCTTGTCCTAAAACCCTGAGGACTGTGACCAGCAGTGGGACGTATATAGGCTGTAACTTTAACTTTTGCCAATCACCAAGTTTAATGCGATCAAGTTTTGTCTACTTGGGAACAGTGCTAAGCATTCGTTTACTCTATTTGAAGTAAAAGTACCAAATCGTACAAAAAGTGCCTCCCCGCCGGCACCAATGAAATTGTTAATTACAATTTTAAGTGCTGATTTACCACGTGCTCGGCGGTGAAGGAAAACATAGTGAGGAAACCTGCATGTCTGAGGAATAAGAAAAAAAAATATTTCGAAGACATGTGAAGTTCGTCAACACGCATTTGGGCAGCGCGGCGGACACTTCCTTGCCCTAAACCCTCTCAGAAATGAGGGGAGGCCTGAGCCCAGCAGTGGGACGTATATATAGGCTGTAACTTTACTTTACTTTTACCAAATCGTAAAATAAAAAAATGTACAACCGACTTCAATATAAATAAAATAAAATGAGAATGTTATCAATGTAGTCGAAGTCAATTAAATACGCATTATTAAGGATAACTCAAGTACTACTGGTCAGATCTTGATCTATAGAATCACATGAGAAGCACCAGCTTTCAAATAAAAAAAGAATCATCAAAATCAGTTCACCTAGAAAAAAGTTCTGAGGTAGCACAAATTAAAAAAAATACAGTCTAACAGAGAGCATCCTCCTTTTTTTAAGTCGGTTGAAAATTGAGTGTCTTGGAGCAAGGAGAATCTTCTCATTATCTTACTTACGCCCCATTGGATGCATTATTGTGACGTCATTTGGGCTTTAGGGGTATGTTCAGAAACGTTCCCAGTATACGGCCGAATACAAATGACGTCATCAATTGACGCCATATTGTATTGGCGTGCCGCCGCCATATTGTGTCGGATATTCGGCCATATTAAAACAATTTTTAATTGTGTGTACGCTGAATGAAGCATGCCAGAATTTGTTTTTATTTATTCAAATACAAAAATTTGTAGAATAATTGCTGGTATCTTTTTAGGAGGATATAATGACTTTTGGAGAACAAAATGACAAAATAATCGCCAACACTTTTCCAATATGGCGAAAATGTAGGACGTCGTATACTGTCCTATGTTTTGGAACGAATCACCAGAATGACGTCGATTCATGACGTCATTTGCATTGGACAGTACACTGGGTTCTATTTTGGAACATCCCAATATATCTTCATAGACTATTTCATAATTTTTTGATTTCACAAAAAACGATGTCTAAGATTTTTGATGAAATACAGCCTCGATCACTCTTGGTATTGCTCTCTATCCGTTTGTGAAGTCTCATCACATTTTGTTCAACCATTCCGAAAATATGTGCCGGACAGACAGACAAAAAAAATTAAAACCGATTATGTATATTAATGCAAATAACGCCCTAAGCTCAATAAAAGAGATTTATTTCGATATAACAGATTTTTTTTTAATTTTATTTATACATATAGATCATTTCTTAGTTATGTAGGTCTCCACACAATTTTTCTTAAAAGTTAAATTAAAATTTTCATTGGTTTCGGCTGATATCGAAGCATGTTGGCCCGTGAACTACACATAAAGTTTTAACTTACTAACGCGATTGGAATTTGAAGAAGCAAGTCGTTACAACATGCGTTATGTTACAAAACCATCAAAAACATAAATGTAGGAAGGGGGCTTCGGTACAAACTACGTTCAGGCTGATAAAAGAGCATAGTTGAATGATTGCTTAAATCATATGATATATAGAAATGTACAACATTCCTGAAAATAGTTTGGAACTTGGTGCCCGTTTAAATTTCCTCTTTTAGAGCGAAGCAGCGTGTATATTATACGCGAACAAACTTAGTTCGAATCACTTAAATTATTAATAGTACCATGTAGTGGCGACGTAAGAATATAGAGGATATTCGATATCATATATAGACTATATCATCCCGTGCGTGTCGTAATAGGCGACAGTGGGAAACAAATCAAATGGGCAGCAGCGTCAGACTAAAAAAATAAATAAACTGGGGTGCCAACCCGCTTGCCAAGAGGGACATGGCAAATATCACCCATATGAGGAAAACTATGCGGGAGGCCTATGTTCAGCAGTGGACATCAATAACGTAACAGTAACGGTAAATTGTTAACAAAAATTTAAATGCCCTAACAAGTGCCCGACAATTAAAAACAACATCGAAACGAAACCTGAAAATCATGTAAATACATCGAAGATATGTTAAGTAAATTCGCACACAGCATTACTTTACTCACCTAACAGGCTCATTGTTGTAGTAGCGTGTTTGTATGACTTTAGTACCGCAGAAGAGTACGCTTGATGAGTGTTCCTTTAGGTCAAATGGTCTATCGACACACTGTAATGCTGTCTTTGTCACCGGCACCGACTCGCCTGTGGCAAAGTATAATAATAAATTTACAGTTGAACACAGGCCTTTGTGGCGCTAATGGTTGCCAATTCTAATTAAGGAACACGGCCACAAAATGGTGCAGCCACAGGGTCGATTCCGGAAATAATAACCCCGAAATCTCGGTACACAAATGACGAAAGTGAACAGTTTAGACGTAGTTAGTTATAACCAAAACAAAATAGCGGTTGTGGCACGTGGCGGGTTTTAGACAATGCACTTGCTGAGACTTGATTTACTATATTCAGCAGATACTAGAGGAAAAAAACATGAGCTGCCAGGGAAAAACACAACAAAGAAAGAAAAAACAGCTCAATATCTGTAGGAGAGCACGGGGGGTGGTGGGTCTTCTGACTGCCTTTACTCAGGCCTCGAGGTTGGTGGCACTCCATAGCATCTGGCCGTCTCTACTTCCATCTAAGCGGAGCGCGCCTTCCATTGGACACAAAAATGACGCCACATATCTAAGCCCCTCCCCCCCTTCAGGCCCGTGCGGAAGGGAAACGGATGGGATGGGAGAATGTACCGGCTAATTACTAGCTAACTGAACAAAAAATGCGAGGGTATTCGTTTTCCGCGCAACCAGCCCTTCACCACGAAATGCACGGTCCTGAGCTTGATGAATAATATATAATATATATATAATATATATATATATATATATATATATATATATATATATATATATATATACATGTATATAGGAGGTGACAACGTATCTGTAGCTTCCTTGTTTGAAGTTGACAGGTGTCCATAGAGTGGACTGTAAATTCATTTGTAACTTCATTTATATAAATGAAAAGAGATGGTTATCTATTTATCTATAGGAAGCCACAACGTTCCCGCACAACAATAAGTATATTATTTTACATGTGGTAGAGCCATACAGCAGCTATATTATTTACTGTAGCACGAATAGGTCGACTCGACCGGGGAAAGACTACGCTCTCACAGAATACCAGCGTAAAATAGCAGCTCAATGCCGCTGTGTTTCATATGGTGAGTGTAGAGAACCGAAGACCCTTTATACTGGAAACAAGGCATTCCATTTCAGTCCTCAGGGGTGACGATGCATGCAGATGCGTTTTCATCTACATCTACCTAGACATCTACATCAATCCCCGTTCTTAATCGAGGATAGATGTGTCACCCTTATTCTATAAAAAGAAAACAGTACAATAATAAAATGCGATTATATCAGCACTCACCAGTGAGCATGCTCTCGTTTAATATCGCCGAGCCAGTAAGCAATACAGCGTCGCATTGCAAAACACAACCGTTAGGTGGCAACACCAGAACATCGCCGGGGCTCAACGACCGACTGTCCACGGTACGCTCACCCCACAGTTGGACCGAGTCGTGGGCTTCCACTGTCGCGCGGAGGTTTTCTTGATTCTGTCCAAACGATGATAGTTTATTACAGTCTACTGATAAATATATAGGTTTCGACCATGAAACTCTTTTTATTCGAAGTTATACCACTAACCTTTTTTTAATGGGAATACAATTTTATGTACAACTACTTATAGGGTAATACATTTTTGTCCAGTTGTCTATCAAAATATTATTAATAAAAATAATTAATAAAAAAAATTCGTTCACTTGTTTTTTTTTAAATAAAGTTATTAAAAATTTCAAAAAAAATATAATGGTCGCCACACACGGTCAGTTCAACTGATCATTCCAACTGATCAGTTCAAACTACGAGAAACTCGTAAAACTGTTGATATCTTTTCAAAAATTCATTTTTTTTTTAAATTTTAACAGTTTTAGTTTGAACCAGCGCAGCGTTGCGATCGATACGGCAATTGCCGTAATATACGGCATTCCACGATTTTTTCAAAGATTATACGGCATACGGCAGGCTTTTCATTGCCGTATCAAGTATTACGGCAATTCAGCTTTGCGATAAACCACGATGGCAAATTATGAACAAAAAAACATAAATACCTGTATTGATATCCATATTTTTTTCACTTTCGTCATCCCTTAAGTGATAATAAAGTGTGTGGTTGTCTATGACGGGAAATCATCGTTCCATCTTTTATTTTATGAGACTAACAAAGATGGCATGAACACGACACATGGTTGACATTGATAGAAGTAATGAATGAAAGAGATACACATATTTACTTTGTTTATATTATTGAATGAATGTACAACATTATGAACTATAAGATGTGTACGGTAGTTTTGTAGTATTTACTCTTGCAGTAAATTAAACTTGGATCCAATTTAGCTTTGTTGGAATGGCTGCACTTTCTACAAAAAGCTTAAACTCCTGCTTCAAAACACGCGAAAAGGACAAAGACGTCATAGTTGTTTTCCGTCGTTGTCGCCACTGACCCAGCAATTGCCACGAATTGTAAGAGAATCAGATAAGCAACGAATTGATGACGAGTGGAGGTTGCTACCAAATGTAAACAAAATTTCAGAATTAGAAATAAAAACATGAATTTTGGGCAAATGTCCAAGATACTTCATGACTGCAAAATATTAGCAAATTTTGCTATAGACGTATTTTGTCTATCAACAACATAGCAATGCAGATTGCGAGAGTTTTCAGTGAAGTAAACAATATGAAAACAAAATCCAGAAATAAATTGATAACATCCACTATCAACGGAGCTCTATTAGCACGACAAGTGGTTAAAAACCAAGGAGGTTGTATAAAATTTCAAATGTCAAATGATATGTGTAAGAAAATGAAAAGCACTGAAAAATATTAATTACATAGACAAACGAGTATTGTTTTCAATCAATCAATCAATTTCAAAAAATACTTTACGGCAATTTTGTGGATTTTTTTCATAAATACGGCAATTTTCGTTTTTAGATACGGCAACTCAATTTTTTACAGTCGCAACGCTGGTTTGAACTGATCAGTTGGAATGATCAGTTGAACCGAACGTGTGTGGCGTCCATAAGACCATAAAAAGTTTGGGTTGCCACATTTAATTTGGCTGCAATGCAACCTTTAAGCACAACAAGTAAGCCTCTGGCGAAATTGTATGTTTACAACGCATTTTAATTATTCATCTATCAAATGAAATCCAAAAAATGGGTAATATTGACGATTAAAAAGTGGTGGCAAATAAGGTTTGTTTGGTAAGTACCGTTAAGAGGAGTGTGAAGCTGTAAATTTTGATACAAAAAGCGAACTTTTTCCCTCCCGTAAACATAGTCTAATTTTGATAGTTTTTGGCAATGTTGTAGATATAATGAAAAACTAGGTTCTAGGTAAGGTAATATTTTTTTTCCTGGTTATCTGACAGCGGGCTTATAACTTGGTAATCTTTGATCAACAATAGCAACTAGAACGGGTCACGTACAAAAGCATAGCTAAATACTGTCCGCATGAATATAAACTACGAAAAGACATAAATTAAATAACATTTAGTGTGACATCAACCTTAATTTATAACAAATAAAGTTCTTTTTCCCGTTATTGCCTTGCGAGCTACACTCTCACGTGCAAGAGATCAATTCTCATGTGTGCTCTTATTTCTTGCGCCGACCCGACATCTATATAGTTGGTATTGTTGATCGAAGGCAATCTTAGTCGTTTTAAAAGGGTCTTTCAAATAGTTTATACATATGGAAAAAACGAAACATAGGTACATGGCAGTGGTAGATAAAGATTGGATCGTAAATAATATTTTAACTACTGTCATTATCCAAGGAGAAAACAGAAGAATAAATTTGTATAAACTAAACACCGCCCGGATATCCTCTCAAACAATTATTTAAAATTTTCAACATACCTTCTTAGTCTGTATAACAGATGTGGCAACACCGAACGTAGACATCAACACTACAGCTATACAGTAATAGTAGTAGCGCTCCGCAACCCACACGCCAATAGTAAAGAGTTGGAACACGTAGAATGGATTAAAAACCTCCAGAATAATGAGGGCCATGATGGACTGCACTGGCACCTTGATCTCATTAAGTCCATAGATGTTGAGCCTGAAATAAGTTTTCACTAAAAAGTTTGTAAATTGCAAAATAACAAGTGATTGTATTGATTTATTATATTTACGCAAACACTACACATTTAAATAAAATTAGTTTTTACGGATTTTATCGCGTATATTTAACATATTTTATATTCCCGAACCCATGGTCAAGGAGGCACTGAGGCATTCGACGTCCCAATGTCATAGTTAACCACAGTTTAACCTCCTACCTCCAAGTTTTAATAATTTTTTGAAGAAATTTTAAATTTTTGTTTTGATCTATCCAGTACGAACTTATTGTATCTTGATGTCTTACAGTTGTATGCTTGGGTTGGGATTTAATTTTATTAATTATAGAATCCCAAGCAGACGGTAGTATCCACCCATGTTCTCTATTGAAATTAGAGTTCATAGTCTGCAAACGTCTGCAGTCTGTGAACACGTACAGGATCGCCCCCCTCACTACTGTAAGTGAGATATTCATACTTTTTTACTAAACTAGTTTTTACACACTCGGAATCAGTACTCGAAAGCAGCATTGTATCTTTTACAACCGACGGTAATCTAATTAGTGCACACCGCAAACTCAGAAAGTTAATAATTCGATCCATCATTTGAATGTACTTAACCAGTCTTAATACAAGAATTTTTAAGCTTACTTGGAGTGATATAACGATTTTTAAAAAGATTTTTTCAACCGACTTAAAAAAGGAGGAGGTTCTCAAATAGCTGTTTTTTATGTTCGTAAGAACTTTTTTAGATGAACCGATTTTGTTAATTCTCTTATATTTGAAAGCTGGTACTTATCACGATGTGGTCCGATATAAATTTGATCAAGAACTGACCAGTCGTTTTTGAGTTATCTTTAATAATCCATATTTAATTGACTTCGACTGCATTAATGGTGTTCTCGTTTTATTTATATTGTAGTTGTACAACTTTTAAGGTATTGCATAGCTTTTATCGCGGGCTTTGAGCGCGGCGACCGAATCAAGAAACTTCGTAACGAAAATAAACCTAACACATTCTACTCCGGACGGCACAGCGATGCAGCGCTGAAAGCCGTGCATCGTCTGACGTCGTTTCAGTTCGGCGGACTTCCACACGGTTGACGCGGTATTTTCCAGATATTTAGAGAATATCAAGTCTCAAACTTATGTTTCTTATTTCAGTTACCATAAATCTATATTTTCAATGATAAAAAATCCTGAATAACCTACATATGTACTGTAAGATAATAAAATTATTAAAAAAAAATATTAACTTTCCTTTATTCAATAAACGAAAAATATTTGTTTTCTAATCGGTCATCACGCTCAAAAAGTGTAACTTGAATTAATATCAAACAAAAAAACTTGAATTATTATCAAAGATAAAAACAAAGAAAAAAATACTACAAAATAAAATAAATAAATAATTATAATTGCATAAGTTGATAAAAATGCTATGCAATAGCTTTACCGCGTAGTCCCCGAGTGCTACACGTATTTTTTTTAATTTAACACTTGTTATATAAAATAGAAATGACAAGCGCATTAACATACAACATACCACAGTTCATTGACACCTGCAGCCACCTACAGACAAAGAAGGATACAGATGCATTGTCACCACTGAGGACTTATATAGAATGCCTCTCAGACTTAAACTTCTCTACGTGGTAGAGCCATGCTGCAATTATATTAGTAGTATAGTTGTAGCACCAATGGGTCGGCTCGACCGGGGAAGGACCACGCTCTCACAGAATACCAGCGTAAAATAGCAGTACAATGTTGCTGTGTTTCGTATGGTGAGTGTAGAGAACCGGAGACCCTTTTACTGCATTTTGATTCTTAATCGAGGATAAATGTACATTCTTATGAGCCCCAGCATCCATTTACCATCAGGTGGACTGTGTGCTCGTTTGTCACCCTATCCTATAAAAAAAACTTACGACCAGAGCACAGCAGTACAAGGCCTGGTATTTGATAGTAAAAACAGGTAATAGGGTGATACCTAACCAGACGGACTCCTGGGTAGAAAAGAAATTCTACCACCAGTAAGGAACCTACCAGTTGTGGTTTCGAATCCGCCATTTTGTATAGAATAAAGGAGACAGACGAGCACACAGTTCACTTAATGGTAAGTGGATGCTGGGGCTCATTAGCATCTACATTTATCCTCGATTAAGAATCAAAATGTAGATGCCGTTAACCCGAAAAAAAAGAGATTTCTTTTTTGACTTTCGTAATTTTGAAGTGATAACTTCTTTAGGCACGTTGGACATTTTTGTATGATATGATCTTTTTGTCTCGGGAGGATTATGGATAATATTTTGCGAATTATTGCTTATACACATTCGGGGCCGCTGTGGCCCGTGGGCCCCGTATCATAGGGTAGATACGGCGATAGCTACGCCCCTGCTCCAATTCTCCACACTCATCATACGCAACACAGCAGCATTAAACTACTATTTTACGCTGGTATTCCGTGAAAGCGTGGTCCTAACCGGACGAACCGGCCCAATTTCACTACGACCATTTAGAATTTGTCATAAAACACTTGCTAACACAAGTAAATAATAGTATTAACAATAATTAAAAGCGGTACTAGTATTAATTTTTTTAAGTACAACTAAATGTTTACTGAATTATTCATGATATGATATCAAACAGCAAAACTGGAAAAATAAAAATAACAAAGACAACAAAATTTATACCAATAAACCAAGAACTTGATAACCTATTTTGGTTAAGGTCATCGAGTTTCAAGTTTTATATCGTAGTTGGCCTTAACTCACGGAGGCTATTCGCTCTTGTTTAGTTTATTTAAAAATAAGGTAACAAATAGCAAACACCTTTATCTGTTTGAAACTAATTGCATTAATAGTAATCAATCAATGAATTAATATATTCTTTATTGTACACATACATGTTGAAACAAAAGGTAATTTTTATAAAAGGTTTTTTCTAATAAAGTTGTAATGTTTATCACTTTAGAATAGATATAATATTGAGTTTAGTAAGAATATAAAATTATTTACCTATTAATGTGTAAAGTAAATTAATTTTCAATGACCAGTCGTCTGGAACAGATCTAGACGACTGAGAACTTTACTAACACAGGTTAGTAAGATTCTAGTTAAAAAAAGTAAGAAGAAATGTTTCAAAGCATTTTTTTTATAGGATAGGGTGACAAACGAGCACACAGTCCATCTGATGGTAAGTGGTTGCTGTGGCTCATAGACATCTACATCTATCCTCGATTACGAATCAAAATGCAGATGCGTTGTCACCCGTGAGTACTAAGACGGAATGCCTCGTTTCCAGTAAAAAGGGTATCCGGTCTCTAAACTCACCATACGAAACACAGCAGCGTTAAGTCACTATTTCACGCTGGTATTCTGTGAGAGCGTGGTTCTTCCACGGTCGAGCCGACCCATTCGTGCTACAACTATACTACTAATATAATTGCAGCATGGCTATACCACATATAAAATCTTGGCTATAAAATGTTTTATCCTGGCTCTTTAATTTATCACACCGCAATAACATAGCGGATGTTCTGCTTCCGATAGAAATAAATACCTGACATGGTGATAACTTCTGTACTATAAATAATCTGGGTAGACTGGACTGCGAGGCAAAAGAAGCCTTATCACCTGCACACAGGATTAATTACAAACTCTATCTATAACTTACATGCGTAAGCGTCGATCAACGCTCGGCGCTCGAGTCGCCATTGCGTGAAGTTGTGCACACGTCGCGCCACTTTCCACTCCAGCTAGTCGGATCCAAGATGCTCGTCCTGTTTCCCATACCAACGTCTGTTTTTTGTGACGGAAGTACCGATACTGCATGACATCTGAAAAAATGAATCTTTGAAAACTGGAAAAGGTACAGAATCGTTATAACTAATGTAAGTAAATAAAATAACTTTGAATTTCAACTTTAAAGCAGTTGATGTCGGATATTATTCAATTTAATTACTGGTTCATTAATGATATGCCCTCCAGACCGAATGTGTGTCATGTACGAAATTCGTTTCAATGGAGACTAGCGCAAGATAAGATCACAGTGCACGAATATGTTATGATATGTCTATTCCATCATTCTTATGTTATATTATAACGGTGTCAAAAATATTGCACTTAAACTTATTATTTCATATTTAAATAACAGAACTCAAAAAGTCGTTATCAATGGTAAAGGTTCCTCCGGATCAGTAGTATCAATGGGCGTTCCTCAGGGCTCGATTATTGGCCCATTCCTGTTCTTAGTCTATATTAATGACTTACCTTATCTTGTAGGGGACAATCACGATATAGTATTATTTGCTGATGATACCACCTTAATTTTCAAACTCAATCGACAGTCAATTAATTTTGACAATGTAAATAATGCTCTATCGAAACTAGTACATTGGTTTAACGCTAATAATTTGCTCTTAAATGGCAACAAGACAAAATGTATTAAATTTACAATAACTAATGTTAAACAATCAAATACCAATGTGCTCTTAAATGGGGAAGAATTGAGTCTTGTGGATACCCTGTTTTCTTGGTATTACTATTGACGCGAATTTTTTTTTCATTAAACATGTTTAAATGTTTTATTAAAGAAAAATTGTACAAAAAGGGTTATTATAATATAAATGAATACATAAATTAAAATAACCCCTGGGAATGAGGTGATCGCCACCATGCTGGTTCTATAAAAAAATCATTCGAAAACTGTAACAAAATAAATTTGTTGTAAATTTAAATATGTTTAAAAAATTCCCGCTGGGTTTCTTGCTGGTTCTTCCCAGAACAGAAGTTTGCGAACCAGTGGTAAATTAAAAAATGACTTTCAATAAGTATTTTATAATAATCTATGTTGAATAAAATCATTTCATTTCTTATAATCCGATGGAACGGTAATCCGACACGGCAGATATATACGGTAAGTAGAACCATCTCGGTTAAATGCTCAGACCGGTGAAGGGAAACAGTGATAAAGGTATGAGACGTCTGGCACTGTTATCAGAATCCACCTGTCAATGTACCAAGCGTGGTGAATAAGATAAATCCTTCCTACAACAAGAGAAGTTATGCCACCAGTAGATTTTAATAGGCTGATTGAAGAGATGGCTCAGGGTACAGCCAGTAGAGTTGGAATGGAGTGTAATGACAAATTATGGCATATAGTATTATGTACTCGTATTAACGTATTATGTCGCTCTTTTTCTAACAATAATTATGTTTAAAAAAATTTGAAGCGAAATGGCCAAATAGCCAAAATCTTATTTGGCGTACATTTTAAATAATAATAATGTATTTGACACAGTAATAATTGAACTTACTCAAAGTAGTTCCATCATCCAAATGCATTGGTGTATATAAATCAGCGGCGCTATCAAGCGAGGCTTTTTCACCGCCGAATTCCTCTTGGAAGCCTTGGTTTATTAATCCGCTGAAATTGAGGTATTTTTCGATACATTAAATTTAATAATCACAAGACAATACAGTCTGCTATAAATCTGTGGCTTTTTGTTTTTATAAAATGAGGGTGACAGACGAGCACACAATGCACCTGATAGTAAGTGGATGCTGTGGCCCATAGGAATCTACATTTATCCTCCATTAAGAATCAAAATGCAGAAGCGTTGTCAGCCCTGAAGACTAAGATGGTTGTCTACACTAAAAACACAGCAGCATTGAGCTGTTATTTGACACTGGTTTTCTGTGAGATCGTGGTCCTTCCCCGGTCGAACGGACACATTCGTACTACAATCATAATATAGCCGCAGCATGGCCCCATATTTAAAAATCATAAAAATTTACTAATAAACTAACAAGTGATATAAAAATTTTTTATTAAAAAGTTTTAATATTCCACGTTTTTTAGTATATTATTGCATTATCATCGGAATTTGAGCTATATTCAAAATTTCAATTTTCCATTTCATTGTAAAGTTAGTTTAAAATTAGTTAATTACTAAATTCCACTCGAAAAGACAGACAGACACACAGACACACACACACACAACATAAAAACGTGATTAAAATAAATGTCTAAAGCTTATGACCCCGTCAGACAGCAATAGAACCAGGGACTCAACTCAACGCTGGGATTTTCTACAATCGTTAACGCTGATAGAAGACTACAACATGGATGTATCATTCACCTAGCGATAACGTTTTGAGAAAGACGTGACATAGACAAAGGTCCGTTTTATCCCCTATATAAGTTACCGGATATATATTAAGAAAGTCATAATGTCAAGATTACTTAGGAAATTTTCTAACGTCGAAATTTGTGCGGCGCTACCATAGAATACTATAATACATACATAATAGAACGGGGGAGTGGGCGGAGCCCGTGTCACCACTAAAATGTCACTAACACGTCAATTCACACGTATAAATGTCAACACGAGATGTATTTTGACGTTACATCGTTTCCAAATTTCGCATGCAAATTATTTAAAAAATGCCAAATAGCACCCTATTTACAAATAAATATGTATTAAAATTTAAACGATTTTTTTTAATGATGATCTTGAACATTAATCAAAAGTCTAAAATGTGTAAATTTATTCAGTCTGTCAACACAGCGAATCGGGTTTGGCGACACCAAGCCTCGTACAAAATAAAGTTGACAGCCATTCTATTGTGCATTATAGTATTCTATGGGCGCTACAGTATCTTCAGCGGTGCTAAGTAACTGTCGCCATATCGAAGTACCGAAGTGTTTGTACAGTATGGCTACGATAGCAATGAGACTTTAGGGGCAGTATACGAAACCTATTCAACTGCAGGTGTAAGACAGGGTGAAACTTTTCACCCCTGCAATATAAGACGTTTCAAGCTACTGTACTGAAAGGGATAACGGTTATGTAGAATCGCTGGAGGACCTCAGCACTGTGGTCTATGACCTCAATAACGTCTCCCAATAGATAGGTTTTACGACGAAGATGGACATGACAAATTAAGTCGTGTATCGACCACGTCACAACCATGCCGGCAGTTCTAAGGTGCATTACGCACGAAGTTGTTGACGAGAAAGTGTACCTAGAACAAATTCCAATCGACGTATCCGACTCGGCTGGGCAGCGTTCGGGATATTACGACAGATCTCTTCGCGTATGTAGGTATACTATATAAACCTTGCAAGAGTGTTTAGCCAGTGTGTGTTATCAATGGCACTGCTGGTCGAATGAGGAAGCTCAGAAACTAAATCTTACCCTATACTAATAATTTAAAAAATAACGTTAAATTAGGCTGTGGTTAGAAAGGAAGCATTAGATTTTTCCCAGTGAGCTTCACGAGTAGGCCGAGACAACAGCCGGCAAAACTTTTCAATTAAGGAAAAATATTCCAAACAATGAAAGAACTTACTCAAAATATTCTTTCAATATTTGGAATCTAGTCGTTGTCCACATTCGAAAGTATCATGTAGCAGCAGGGCCTCTTGCGCTAGCGTACGTATAACATTCTGTCCGCAAAAATCTACAGCCGAACATGAGGTTCTCCCAATGTAGGAAGGATTTGCCTTAATTCTCACGATCAACACCTTACCAGACACATTGTGGTGTCGCAGTAACTGAGGCTTCGCACGTTTGACTCTGCTTCCCAGGTCTGGTCCCATATATCGGAAGTTTTTCAATCATTCTCGCATAACCCATAGTCGCCATTGGGTGTCGACTGGATGAAATCGAGTGATGGACTCTATTACGTCACCACCATACGGCAACTGATAACATTTGTTTTACTTTTCTTAAAAAAAACTTTACCCCCCACACTTCAATTCAGGAGGCATTAAATTACCTTTACTAAGAGCCACTCTGCAGCTATATTATGGTTGTAGCACAAATGGGTCGGTTCAATCGGGGAAGGACCACGCTCTTACAAAATACCAGCGTAGAATAGCTTGATTTTGCTATGTTTCGTATGGTGAGCGTAGGGATCTGGAGACATTTTTTTACTGGAAACGAGGCATTCCGTCTTAGTCCTCTGGGCTGACAACGCATCTGCATTTTGATTCGTAATCGAGGATGTTGTGAAGGAACATAGATGTCTATGGGCCGCAGCATCCAATTACCATCAGGTGAACTGTGTGCTAGTCTGTCAACCTTATTGTATATAAAAAAGTATTGTATCATACAGTTAGGTTATATTTTATTCACAAAAGTCGACTCACCTTGCGTCCGCGATATTCTTATTTACAATTTTGTGAATATAGAAACTTTTGCATTTCTTCTGGTAGGTTTCCTGACAAACAAACATTTTATTCCAATTAATAAACCATTAATGCTATTGGGATTCTTAACGAGAAACCCTTTTCTGTGATGACAATTAAGTAAATGGTAAAATAAAAAATATTGTACAACCGACTTCAATATAATTAAAATGAGAACATCATCAATGTATTCGAAGTCAATTAAATAAGCATTATTAAAGATAGCTCAAAAACTACCGGTCGGATCTTTATTACATTTATATGAGACCACACAAAAAAGAATCATCAAAATCGGTTCACCCAGAGAAAAGTTCTGAGGTAACACTCATCAAAAAAAAAACATACAGTCAAATTGAATACCTCCTCCTTTTTGAAGTCGGTAAAAATGTGTCCCATTCCTATAATATTTAATTGTCTAAGTAAATGTTTGGTACAAATTACACAATAAAATTCGCTAGTTTTTCACACAGTCAGCCTTGTCAGCCAATGTCTAAAAACTATAGTTTGATTTCAAGCTATTTATTATTATAGCAGAGAACCGATCAATACACGCTAGCACAATGAAATTGTGTATTACAATTTTAAGTACCTATTTACCACGAGTTTGGCAGTGAAAAAAAAAACATTATGAGGAAGCCTGCATACCCGAGAAATACAATATTACGACCGAAATAATATGAAGACACGTTCTAGGGCAGAACATATATATTACATAATACTAACCGTGTAGTGGCAGTGTAAATATATCCCACATACGTAGGCGGTCCCATAATGAATTGGCCTAACTATGAACCAACGAAGGAAATGAAACGAAACCAATTTTATTTTTTAATATAATCACTATGAATACTAACACACTTCTGACATCTGTGAATCAACATCTCTAAACCTTTATAAAAATAATCACATTTTTTATCCTCAAAATGACTGAAGACGGCCGCCTGCAACTCTTCATCGCTTGAAAATTTTCTTCCTCTTAAGTCCCGCTTTAAATTTGGAAATAAATAATAGTCGGACGGGGCCATGTCTGGACTGTAAGGTGGATGTTGAACTTCTGTGAACCCGCATTGATGAACTGCATCCTTCGAAACACCAGCGGTATGAAAAGGGGCGTTGTCATGGAGCAACAGGACACCTTTAGACAGCTTGCCTCTTCGTTTTTCCTTTATCTTGTCTCGTAATTTATATATTAAAGAAGCATAATATTCGCCGTTCACGACAATATTACGTTCTTTAAAATCCACCATCAAAATGCCTTGAAAATCCCAAAATATTGTGCACATCAGTTTTTTAGTCGATTGTTGCAACTTTGCCTTTCTAGGGGGCTTTTCACCCTTATAACGCCATTCCATTGACTCGCGCTTGCTTTGTGGATCATAATACAAGATCATAGTTTCATCACCAGTCACCAGCCGCTCGATCACAGTCTTTAGATTTTCGCCACAAAGATCCAAAAACTCCGAAGCGCAGCGCACTCTTTCCTGTCTCTGTACCGCTGAAAGAAGTTTCGGTACCCATCTTGCACTCACTTTTTTCATGTGAAGATGTTCATGGATCGCGCGACGAACGGTACTCTTAGAGAGCCCAAGCCTTGCTGCAATTTCTCTAATCTTCAATCGGCGGTCACTCAGAACCTCCTCTTCGATAAGAGCAATCGTTTCGGGAGTGAGCACTTCCACAGGTCAACCGTCGTGGCCAAAGTCTTCGACGGTTTCTCTCCCGAGGCGAAACTCTTTCACCCAATTTTTAACTGTGCTATAGGAGGGGGCAGACTCCTTATACACGCCATCCAATCGTTCTTTTATTTGGGCAGGGGATAAACCTTCGTTAAACAGAAACTTTATGACACTTCGATACTCAGTTTTCGACATTTTGAAAAAATACGCGACTCTCGTTATTCAAATGCCTGTTAAACTAAGACTAAGCATTTCATGTCGATGCATGTTTCTTATATTAAGTGCACGATAAACGTACTATTTAATGCAACACAACATGTAGCGACATGTCGCGTTGAACTATATCAGGCCAGTTCATTATGGGACCGCCTGGTAGAATACTATAATACACAATACAATGGCTGTCAACCTTATTTTGTACGAGGCATGGCGTCGCCAAACCCGGTTCGCTGTGTTAACAGACTGAATAAATTTACACATTTAAGACTTTTAATTAATGTTCAAGATCATCATTAAAAAAAGCGTTTAAATTTTAATACATATTTATTTCTAAATAGTGTGCAATTAGGTATTTTCTAAATAATTTGCATGGGAAACGATTGTAACGTCAAAACACATCTCGTGTTGACATATATACGTGTGAATTGACGTGTTAGTGACATGTTAGTGGCTACGCGGGCTCCGCCCACTCCCCCGTTCTATCATGTACCTATGTATTATAGTATTATATGATATCCCACTACCCCATGTTGTCTCATAGGTGTAGTAAGAGACGATAGAGAGAAAAAAAACAGGAGATGGGCTGCAGCGTTTCTCTGAGAAAAACTAAAAAATAAAAACTGCAGTTGCCACGCCACCTGCCAAGCTTGGCAACTAAGACAAATATCCCCCCCCCCGCATGGGGCAATCAATGGGAGAGGCCTATGTTCAGCAGTGGACTTTTGACTGGCTGTAATTGTAAAGTCAAGTTTAAGCTGTATTATGACGTAGCATGAATATGTGAGCTCGACTCGTAAAGAACCACACTCTCAGAAAATACCTACTAGCTAACAGTATAATATTGTTGTATTACACTATGCTTTGTTCCTATTATAGTTCAGTCACTTTAGAATAAAAAAGGGGTCAACCTCAAAATGAGAGATATTAAGCCGAGTTTTCGTATACCTACATTTTGGCGTTCTAAAAGTTGTCTCAAAAGTCTCATAAAATCTCGTGTCTGCGTCGTAAGTTATTCAAGGTTAAAGGTAAAAAATACAGATTTTTCGCGATTATTTCGGTTTCTATGGCTCCAATAATGTTAACATCTATTTTAAAAACCGTAGAGCGTAAAAAAGAATAATTTTATTTGAAACATTCTTTCATGCGCTCAACCGTTTTTACGATAGAAGACGGAGAGCGCCCAGCGCTCTGCCATACGTACTGTGTGATGCAAGGTCAACCGAGAATATCTGTAAATATCACCTTAAATTTTGAATAATTTGTATTATTTATCAGTTAATACATTTCATTTAATAACATTTGACATATTTGTAATATATTCATTTAATAATACTTACCCACTTTATGTACCTAAGTAATTAAAAACCGGCCAAGAGCGTGTCGGGCCACGCTCAGTGTAGGGTTCCGTAGTTTCCCGTCCGTCACAATAAGTGTTGCCACTTATGAGTTTAAAGGTGGGTATCCATTATGTACGCGCTCCAGCAGCGCTCCGCGCTCCTGCAACTGCTCCCGGTAGTGGGTACGTGCGCGAACATGGAGCGTGCAACATTGCACGCTCCGCGGCAGGCGCTCCGACTTTCCATCCAAGTTCAAAATGATTTTCCTAGAAAGTCCTTATAAAGTTCTAGTTTTCAGATTTTTTTTTCATATTTTCTAAACTTATGGTTCAAAAGTTAGAGGGGGGGACACATTATTTTTTACTTTTGGAGCGATTATTTACGAAATTATTGACATTATCAAAAAATGATCTTAGTAAACCCCTATTCATTTTTAAATAACTTTCCAACAATATATCACACGTTAGGGTTGAAATTAAAAAAAAATCACTTCCCACTTTACATATAGGGGGGCTACCCTAATAAAACATTTTTTTTTCCAATTTTTATTTTACCACTTTGTCGGCGTGATTGATACCCATATTGGTACTAAATTTCAGCTTTCTATTGCTAACGGTCACAGAGATTAAGCGAGGACGGACAGACGGACAGACAGACATGGCGAAACTATAAGGGTTCCTAGTTGACTACGGAACCCTAAAAATTTATTAAATAAAATACTTATTGTATTTTTTTACCCCTGACTTTGAATAACTTACGACGCAGACACGAGATTTTATTAGACCTGAAACAACTTTTAGAACGGCAAAATGAAGTTATGTACGAAGTTTCGGCTTACTATGTCTCATTCCGAAGTTGGTCGCTAATGTGACTGGACTATTGGTAATTTACTAGAACCGGATGCAAGTATTGCGTAGCATTACGCATGTGCACTTTGATTCTTAACCAATCACAAATGAAGACATTTATGGGCCACCACATCCACTTACCCTAAGTTGTATATTGAGATTATTTTCACATTTGACACATTTCAACATGTCCAAAAATATTTAAAAAAAATCCACATGTAACTAAAAGTCTCCAGAGATAATTTTTGACAAAAACGGAAAATCGTAAAAATTTCGATTACAGCATTTTTTATTACAAAGGCAAAAATATTAGGAATTGTCATCAAAGGTCTTAAATTTATTTATTATAAACTTTTTATGTTCAATGTCAATAAGGAAACCAAAAAATACATACAACTACAAGAACCTGATCCGCCATCTGAAAGCAGCATCGTACTGAAGTCGCATAGAGGAACCATCTTGGGCACCAATGGAAGAACAAAAATGGGATTCCCCATAATAATACTGACAGTAAGTATACCAGTGCCGCCCGCCACCTTCTTTTTCGGTAGCCATATACTACCTGGAACAGATTAATTAAATATAAAAATCCAGCCAACATAGTCAGTACAAGACATAGAAAAAAAAATAACTTTATTGCATAATAAACAATAAATGTTAAACAAGTGTTTTGTGTACAACATAAGAGGGAACAACAATAAAACTTTTTAATTTGTTGTTACTATATTTAATGGTGACTTCTCACTGCGTGTGTTAACACGCGCTGCGCCCCGCCAATACACGTCACGCGCAGTGTGAAGGGCACGGCGCGGCGCGTCGCGGGCAGGTGTGGCGCGGCCTATGCTATCTGTTTAAAGTCGGTAACTTCAAAGGCGCGGCACGGCGGAACAGCTCGCGTATCTAAAGCCGGGTGCTCACTGCATGTGTTATCACGTCCCTCGCGCGAGCCCGCGGCACTCGTTTTCGATGGCGCGGCGCGGCGCGTGCTTGCGCATACAAATAACACATGTAGTGAGAAGCCGGTTTTAAATTAGCGGCCCGCCCCGACTTTGCCTGGGTGAAACAATCATTTATATAGTCTCTCCCGCGCCGACATCGCCACCACTATGCTGATAAAAATGGTTACTTTGAGTTATCCTTAGAAGAAATTCAAAAAGAACAACTCAATTATACATTATTTTCATGCAACTTTAACTATTGATGATGTAGCGCACGCTGTAGAAGCTCTCAAGAGGCACGACTTTTTCCGACATAGTTGACAAAATCATCAAAACTTTTAGCCATTATATATATACACATATAAGATATTTATTCGTCCATAATATATGCCAGTGATTCGGGAGATTCCACATATAAACAATTTTTGTATGGAAAAATCATGTGTCACATTATTTTACGTGTCTTAATAGCAACATACACACACGGTTTTTTTTTTTCTGAACATCTATGGCACAGTACTTTCTCGAATTTCATAAGTTTCATTCCCTTGCTCTAATAATTAATAAAATAATCTTTTATTCACTGTTATTGGCTCAGGTACTAATATAATTTAATTTTCGTAATTTAATGTAATTTTTACACATCGTAAGCAGGTTCTATCTTTGCCGCCACCAATGAAATTTTTGGTGCTGATGGTAAATCATGCTTGGTAGTGGAAAAAAACATTGTTGTTCAAGTAGTATATTTCGAGGGCATGTAAATTCCGCTGACACGCACTGGAACAACGCGGCGGCCTAATTGCTCCATAACCCTCACAAAGATGCGGAGATTGCTGTGCCCAATAATGTGGCGTATATAGGCTGTAACCACAGAAATCGTAATAATAAGACAATAGAAGTCGCATAGACGCGTGACCTTGTCGCCGCTATGATGTGTTTGACGAACATCATTCACCATTTTGTGATTTACTTGCGCGGGGAACGTCGTACGAAAATTTATGTTATTATAAATTTATAATGGTGAACTGCAGCATAATCGGTTGGAAAAACTCATCAAGGACGTGTAAATCAACTAATAAAGGCATAACATTTGGTCTTAATAAACCGATCCTGTATTGCACAGACAAAGCCCTCGGTTTCCCCGAAGATGTCACCGAAACGTGCCCAGTGGAGGGAGGCGACTGAATCTACGAAGGGCTCATGTACAGCCCTGTAGTACCTCCCGTGGAACTCCTTCTCCTTCCATACGGTCTCCCGGTCGGAAATGCTTTGTACTTCTGGGTCCTGCCATTGTTCGTTGGCTAAGGATAGAGGGGTAAGCCCTTCATCACTAGAAATGACGTCATTATAGAATGGATCATCCGATCTGGCCAGGAAGTAATGACAGAGGCTGCACACTTCGCGATTATGCATGGCGTGCTCGCTCAGAAAGCCAAACCCACCATGCCTTCGCGGGAAGTACAGCCTCATTACCGACGATCTCGGATGATGCATCCTATGGGACGTCATGGTAGTACGGACTTTTCTATCCAGGGCGTTAAGTTCAGTCTGAGTCCACCTGAGTATGCCAAAGGTATACATGAGGACAGGCATGACCCAACCGTTATATGTGTCTTGTTCACACCGGACAAAAGGCTGTTAAGCACTTTGGTCAAGCGTGCATAAAACACGTCGCAAACTGACTTTTACAAACCAGCCCCATCGATACCGATGTTCTGTGACATACCCAGGTATTGGCATGTTTCAGCCTCGGAAAGGGTCCTTAAGTTGACGGGCATACGACGCACGCGACGTTGACAAACTCTTCAAGCAATGTAATGTGAAACATTAGATATCACTGTGCATTGCGAATGTTTATAATACGGTACGATGTGGCGACATCGGTTTTGGAAGTAATCGAGTGCTAATTCATTTCTATTGTCTTATTATTACTATTTCACTGGCTGTAACACATACATATCAATAAAACTTAGTTTCACTAGACTACCCCATACCTGGCTACTTAGATTTTCTGACTTAGACATTCTTTTGATAGCAACAACAACAAGAGACCATATTTGTGTAAAAACAAAAATTAATTTTAGATAGCAGATTGCGAATATTGAAAAATACAGTTGAATAGAAAACCTCCTCTTTTTTAACTTGATTGGTTAATAAAAAATAGCTAAATTACTTTTTTAAATGAGGTGTCTTTTAATAACCAGATTAGATGATTAATTATACATATTAGATGATTTACAATAACTTTTAATAACCATATTATACAATATTTGTGTAAACATTGTGATAAGCAGCCGATTAGCCAAGATTTCAATAACACATTTCATTATGTTTTGCCAGAGATAAGGCTATGTAACAGGAAACAATGGATAACAACACATTACACACTCATTTTAATACGAAATTATAAAGCATACTATTTGGTTACGTGCTTCAAACTGATTTCAAACTTGATTTTAATTATAAAATAATAAATAAATAAAAATATTTATTGACACACAATATTAAGTTTATTATTATTATTATTATGGGGGTATCTATATAGTTTTCTCATCCGGTTAGGTTCTATAAATATATAATTATAAATGAAATTGAAAAGATAAATATACATAAATATCAATTAAATTAAATAAATAAAAGCCCAACCAGATGGAAGCCCTCAGCAGGAGAGACCAAACGGCCGAGGGTTAGGGGGAAAGGGAAAGAAACCGGCGGCCGATGCGGGCGGTATCGAGGAGCACCGCTTTCATCGATATGGATGATATCGAGCGGTCCGTCACGGAGTCCCCCAGTCGCACGAGATGAGCCGAGAGGCTAACTGGGATTAGCCCATTCGCAGGTCCAGATATTCTATTTTCTTATCTGATTCGACTTTCACTAGGTTCTCGTCATATGGAATGGTAATGTCGACCAAAAATATCCTTGACTGTGCCCGGTCCATCAGCACAATATCAGGATTATTTGCATGAATAGTCCTGTCTGTGATGATGGCCCGGTCCCAGTAGAGCCTGGCGCGGTCATTTTCGAGCACGGCTTCCGGTAAGTACTTATAATAAGGCAGTTTCCCATCCACGAGGCCGTATTTCAGAGCGAGCTCCTGGTGTAGTATCCTGGCTACTAGGTTGTGCCCGTGCAAGTACTCAGACTTAGAAAGCGTCGGACAACCGGCGATGACATGCCTAAGCGACTCACCGGGATGGCGACAAGCTCGACAGACGTCGACAGTGCCATAGGATGTATCTCCGATACTAACACTTCAGCACTTCGATATACCAACAGTCAACTTGGCACCGTTGAAAGAACTGTAGCACCGCCCAAATTTCGACAGAATCAAAGGCTTTCTCATAGTCCACATACGCCAGGCAAAGTGGCAGACTGTGCTCTTCGTTCTTCTGTACAATCCACCGCTTTTCGGAAACTGGCTTGTTCGGGATTTTGGAAGTCATTGAGTCTGCGTGCGAGATGATTCGTAATGACTCTCGAAAACAGCACGTAGACGCGGCACTGAAGGGGGGAAATCGGCCTGTAGTTCTGCAAGAGAGTGTAGTCACCTTTCTTGAAGAACAAGACCACTGCACTTCTGCTCTACGCCTCTGAATACTACTCTGGCATGGAGGACAGAATTGAAGAGCTTCTGCAGGACTTTAAGTACTGGTTTTCCATCCCCTTTCAGAAGCTCTGTAATTCCATCCTCGCCTGGGGCCTTGCCGTTTTTAAGGTACTGGAGAGCCATTCTAATCTCTCTCAGACTGACGTCCGGGATATCGTGGGAATAGTGTTGGGTAAGACTCACTCTTGGATAGTTACTCACACTTGCATGTGGCTTCAACAACAATGTGTTTAGCTGCCCATAGAACCTCTCAATCTTACTCAAAATCTCAGGTGTCCTGGAAACAATGCTGCCACACTCAGTCTTCAGCTTTAACAGTTGACTCTATCTGGCAGACAGATCTCTAGCAAAGACTTTGAAGCCCTGGTTCTACTCGATCGCTTCTTCAATACGATCAGTTGCATAAGTTCCGCCGCATGTATTAGGAGATCTGTTTGTTCAGCTGTATGCTATGTAATTAATAATAATAATTTACTAATTGAAATATAATGAAAGAATTGGACACATTCTGAAAAATAAAATTGAAAACTAGGTGTGACTTTGATTTGTCAGGCCCTCACTATTAACTTCCAATTTGGTGTAAATTTACAAGCTCATTTTTACATAGTCCAATAGATCAGCAAACTTAAGTATGAATGGACCAGCCATATAGCTTGATGACCTGACAACCAATGGAGAAGAAAAATCTAGAGGAACAGTCTCAGCTTTAGGGTGGTCTAACGATCATCAGAGAACATTTAATACGGGTTTAGGTTAATAAAGGTTTTGCTTTTTATACCCTATTTCTTGTTTTCCATTGCCTTTTACCAGAATATAATAAACAAAAAAAATGTTTTTTTTTGCTCAAATACTATGAGGATCCACCCTTCACAGAAGAGTTTCACCCTAAACCTCTTTCCTATCCCACCCTCAAATCCAACTATAAGTTTAGTACATTCTTTACTGGTTCAACAGGAACGCACACATGTAAGCATGCATGCATGTACAAACATAGATACAAGATTATTCTATTCAAAACAATACAATTGGACTCAAGGAAGCTCAAATGGTAAAGTAAATGTTTTGAAATTTGGACTTTCATAAATTCAACCTAAAACAAAAACTTCCAAATAGGATGTTAAAAAACAATACAAGTGGAAAAATTAAAAATGTTATCAAAGTAGTCAGTCAATTAAATATACATTATTAAGGATAAATCAAAAACTACTGGTCAGATCTTGATCAAATTTATATGGGACCACTTGATAAGCACCAGCTTTCAAATAAAAGAGAGTCATCAAAATCAATTCACCTAGAAAAAAGTTCTGAGGTAACACACATTAAAAAAAATTGGGAACCTCGTCCTACTTTGAAGTAGGTTGCAAAATAGTTGGAGGTTTAAATATAATAATAAATAACAATACCAGCATTAAACATAAAAAATTTGTTGGTTGTATGGTGGTATAATTCTAGTAGTTAAATAATATATAAATTAATATTACCTGTTCAAAGTCTGGGTCAATGTTAATAAATTGTGTAGAAAGTTCCAATAATATGTTTGATGATCCTGTATAAGAGTTCTCAGGCTCATAACATATGAGTGGTTGAATATCATCTTCTGAATCTACCATTTTCAATTTTACTCTCACAATATATTATTCTTTATACTTTGGCTTTCTAATGACTAGTATAGTTTCTAAAAAAATACTATTTCAGTGTTAGGCTTTAATTGAAATTTAGTTAGTGAAAAGCCATTTAAAAATTAGAATTTTTCTTGGACAAAGAAATTTTCTAATACAAGGTGTATGGTTTTTGCTACGTCTGCATGCACGTTAAAATAAATAATAACAACAGAGTAGTTAATATTCATTCAAATGTAAGTATCTCTTTCATTTTTTAAGACGGCGTAAACAAGGCAATTTATGAAAATGAATTTCCTTCAAAATTAAAACTTAATATTTCTTCTCACTTATACACCATGTTCATATTCATCATTATTAGCTTGACCATTGGACACTTTATTAATACACTGAAGAGTAAACGTAAATAATATATCTTAACCTTAGTTCGAGACAGTAGTGTATTTTAATAAGAAAATAACAAAGAAATAAAATCAATAAACAGCTGTTAGCTGATTACACTACATACGGCTCATAGAATATTAAATAAAAATAACAAATATGTAGAAAGTAAAAAGGTCTTATTTTGGCATTGACACCTTCTGCCTGATTACAGTTTGACATTGACAGTTGACGTTCAATTTATTTTCTTATTTAAAGGCAAAGAGACAAATGCCCACAAAGCCTACTCTGACGTGTATTTTGTTCGTATTTCTACAGGTATAACATAACTCTTCCTATGTTGTAATATTGTGACATTTTATCCCTTACAAATTTTTACATTTCATTTAAGTAATGTCTCTATAGAATTTTTATGGCTTTGAACATGTTATTGTTTATCAAAATATTCTCAAGTCCTCCGATCGATTTTTATACAAACTTAATTTAATAAAATTTTTGAACCTTGCGTATGACAAATTTTGTATATTTTCTGGGATTTTGTTGTAAAAGCTTCATCGCCCCAAGAATGAATTACTGACTCGGTGGAGTCGAGTAACTGGTACTACTAGCTTGTGTCTGTTCCTAGTATTTACAGAATAATTATCACTTATTTTTGCAAAACTACGTTTATTCTTGTGTACGTACATTACATTTTCTTGACATTTTCATAAATGTATTGAGAGGCCAGAGTTAATATACAAAGGGCAATGCCCAGTCTTCATAGACACTTCGGCCATGAGTGCCCACATATAAAAGCATATAGATATGATAATATGCAATTAAAACAATGAAATGGTAAAGGAATTGCTTTAAAAAAAGTCGGGGTTTTGAAAATATTTGAAGTTTTTATTTTCACAAATGCAGTTTTTTTAACAACTATTTTTATCGATTTTATCGCGTTTTATTTATTTGATTTTTAATTCCAGACAATTCGGGTGCTTTCCAGCACCCATGGTTACGGCAGACTGAGGTGACCGACGTACCAATGTCAGTGTTAACCCGGAGTACCTTCAGATTTTTAATTTTTATTTATTGTCCGATCTACAGAATGAACTTACTGTGTCTAGAAGTCTTGCAGTGGTATGCTTGGGTTTTTAATTTCATTAATTACAGGGTCCTAAGCAGGTGGTAGTAACAAGCCTCCTTCCTAAAAAAGAACTTATATATTAGATATTATATAGAATTTATATAATAAAATACACTTTACGACTAATAGTGATGACTTGCAATTCTAGCCCTAAGTAAAGATCAGCTAGGGCTTAACTTTATTCCTTCCATAATGCTGCTCCTCTGGTTATTACAGAGTTCTATCCGGTAGCAACCATTAAATCTTATATGCTCACCATAATAGTAGCGAGCTTGCTTTAATTGGTATGTGACACAAGCAATTAATATTAAGTCGCTGTAAGTTAAAACAGGAAATTCCCTAACATTTTAAAGTCTACATTTATATTTCTAAAGTCTGCCTGCCCTAGCTCTATTTAGATTGTTTTCCCTAGCATACTCAGAAAAATCATTATTTGTCTCCATATTTTGATGAACTATTTCAAGTATTTGAGCCGCATCATCCCTGTCCCTTATTTTTGTGTGGAATTTATTAACTATAGCAGAAGCCACAGCAGTCTATCATCAAATGTGTAGAAGCCCTGTTAAAGTAATTTTGATGAAATATTTTAAATTCAGTTTTAAAAATGCCATTCACCACCTCTACTACCCATATGGACACATAGTCACGGCTCTGGATTTATTAGCATATCTTGTCATTAACTGAGATTCACCATCTGCTGGAGACATTTCTGCGACCCTTAGACATCCGCATCTATCCTCGATTACAAATCAAAATGCAGATGCGTTGTCACCCGTGAGGACTAAGATCATTTTCTCGTTTCCAGTAAAAAGGGTCTCCGGTTCTCTACACTCACCATACAAAACACAGCAGCATTAAGCTACTATTTCACGCTGGTATTCTGTGAGAGGGTGCTCCTTCCCCGGTCGAGCCGACCCATTCATGCTACAACTATACTTCTAATATAACTGCAGCATGGCTCTACCGAGTATAACACACATACATAGTACTTGTCACTATGTATGTTTGTTATCGCAAAATGTAGTTAATCACAAAAGAGACATACTTGCAATGCTGATGGAACTGTTACAACCTGGTAAAAAACATTGTGCTTTTATATAATTAGTTAGCAGTATAGATGTATGATCTAAGCTTTGTTGTTCTGGGTGCAATACATTACTCACTTCAGATTGCAACGAGGACGGACTAGATGATTCAGATGGTTCCCGTTCTGCAGTTGAACATGATGCTGTTCTATCAGTTCATTGCCAGCAATTATGATATACACGGCATGACAACTGAAATAATGTAAAATACAAAAAATGAAGTCAAAGTGAAAAAATAAAATAGATTTATTTCAAACTCAAATATAAATAAAATATTTATCAAGTTAAATGTTACTGCACAAGGACGGATTTAATGCCCTATATTATTTAATAATTAAGGACTGACAGACTACCAGCAGTCCAAAAACAATGAAAAATCAACTGTCTCCTTTCTTGGTAGTTGATAAAACTGGTTAATCTCATAAATAAGCTAGTATGTTTGTCAGATATAGCTAGGGCAGATGTGAAAAAATAAAACAAGTTCTTGAGTTGATATACAATCAGTGTAAAAACATGTATAATTATCAGATATATGGATCACATTTAATAAATTGAAATGTTAAACATGTTAAACACTTACCTCACGTAGCGCAAATAATTCCTCACGTGGAAAATCGAAGACAAACAATGTGTGTGATCTTATTCTCATAAGTGTCAGTGCCACAGCTGATGTATATATGTTCAAGACGAACTATTGGTGCATTTTGCGAGTGCCACACTACACGTTCACTGTACTCGAAACTTATACCTAATAAAGAAGCTACAATTATTATATTGATATTATTCAAGTAAACTCAGTTATAAAGCATTTCTTAGAGGAAGACATACCACATCGTGATATGTACCAACTATTTACCTGCTGTGTTCGAACCAATTGTTGAGAGATCAACAATTGCATTTTACTTTTACAACAGAACAATAACACGATAACAACACGTAATTTAATTCTTGTGACATAACAGTGACAGCGGCCTACCTGTCGGATACGATGTTGCCACTTAACGGTCATAAAATCTATGGAATGATATCGATTTTTATTCGATTAATAATATCATAAAAAGAATAATCTTTGACGCGTTTTAAGTTCTGCACGCTTTTTAAAATATAATTTCCTTTATTTATTGAAACTCTATTTCAAATGTATTTTTAAGAACAGTTAGCTTGTGCTGTATTGTTTTGTTATGCTTTAGAGAATTCGTGGTAAATCAGCTGGAAATTAACTTCTTGAATTATCATAACATGATTCCATTTTAAATGTTATGTTAAAAACAGATAAGAATAACAGTTAACTTGTGCAGTAGCGTTTTGTTATACTCTAAAGAATTCTTGGTAAATCAGCTAGTAATTCGCTTGTTTAATTATCATAACTATAAATGTGAAGGTTGTCAATGAATTCAACCGAGCCTATAACAACGGTTGTTTTAGTTTTTAATGGTTGACTGCCGCTTTTGATGACTTGAAATTAATAAAAACCTATTTTGCGCAATAAGTTTTTTCTCTTTGGTAATGAATAAACCACAGAAACCCCTTTAATGTATAATAGTCCTTTTTTTGATACAAGTAGCACATTTTAAGGAACCGCAAAAACAACTTTGTTATTTATACAAACACTATGAAAAACAAAATAATTTGTTGCTGGCGATAATGATAGTGGTATTTTGACTCGATTTAAAATATATGCTTGTTACTACTGAACTCTTCATGGGCCTGCGAGTCCGACTCGCACTGAACCACTTTTTTTCAACATTTAGTTTTATTCTAATAAATAGGTTTTTCGTTTAAGCGGAGCTCTTTTACTTTAGGTTTATTACCTCTTTATCTACAATAATCAATGAGTAAGTAAAGTGTGTAAATACGATTCTTAAATTGTAAAAATAATAATTGGATTTGAACATCTTAGGTAGGTATTTAGTTTTATTTATTTAGAAAATATTAATCTCACAATTATTTATTGTAATAATATAATTTATCACACAGCTAACGCCCTCATTAGCAATGTAATGGTGAAAGAATTTTCAAAATCGGTCTAGTAATTTTTGAGATTAGCCAAAAAACGTATTCATTGAAAGTAGCGCCCTCTATAATAAAATTAACCCTATATTAGATATCTAAAATTATACATAACAATCTAGTGGTGAAAGAATTCTTAAAGTTGGTCAAGTACTTTACGAGTTAAGCGAATAAAATATTCTTTGATAGTAGCTCCCTCAATAATAAAATGCATCCTACGTTTTAAGCACCATAGCAAAAAACGATTCAACATAGCCTAATCCGCACACACAGTAAAAACATAACCATCCTTTTTCGTCTGTAGTCGGTAAACATTTGGTTATAACGGTTGCGTATCGACTGCTTTGGATAAATATCCATTGTCAACGGTTATTTTAAACCTATATCATAACATCGTAATAGTTATCGAAAGATCATATATGCATGGTAATAATGACACCATAAGTAATCGATCGAAAAGGGGAATCGATTTTTTAATGATTTTTGTGATTGGCAACATTTTTTATTTTATTCACAGACTAATGAATTACGTATTTACCTAATTTTATTTTTATCTTTTCGGTACTTTTAATTTGTGCAAAAATATTCCCATTGTTTTAGGATAAATGAATACCGCGATTAATAACCATAAATAAAGATATATTTTTTTAACAAATGCACATTGTTGGGCGTTACATGGCCTAATATGGGCATCCCCCTTTCTCTAAAATCTAAAATTTTTGTATCAGTGACTCTTTTGGTTTTAAATTATATATTGCTCTAATGGCTCTCTTCTGTAAAATAAATATAATTTCAGTGTCAGTTGCGTGTCCCTATAGCAAAATACCATACGACATAATGCTATGGAAATAACTAAAGTAAACTATTCTAGCAGTTTCAACACTGGTAAGAGTTCTAATCTTTTTTACAGCATATGCTGCAGAACTAAGTCTGCTAGCTAGTTTTGATATATGGGAGAGCCATTGAAGCTTTGCATCTAGTGTGATTCCAAGAAAAATGGTGGTATCAACAAGACTCAGTTCTTCCCCATTTAAAATTACATTCGTATTAACATGTTTGAGTTACGAATTTCATACATTTAGTTTTAGTACCATTTAAATGCAAATTATTAACATTAAACCAATTGACTAACTTAGCTATAGCATTATTTACTTCGTCGTAATTTAATAACTGTCGTTTTAATTTGAAAATTAATGAATCATCATCAGCAAATAATACTATATCATGGTTATCCCCTACTATGTAAGGCAAGTCATTAATATATACAAGAAACAGAAAGGGGCCGAGTATTGAGCCCTGATCAGGCCGCCCATTTGTACAGTCGACCCGGAAGAACTCATAATATTAATAACAACTTTTGCGTTCTGTCACTTAAATATGAAATAATTAATTTAAGAGCATCACTTCTTTCACCTTACTTCTTATTAGACCTACCTCTTTTATCTCTGCACTACTCTGAGGTAGACTGGTAAATAATACCTTAGGCATTAAGTCCGCCTATATACATCTAATGTGTATATGAAGTTAAATAAATAAATAAATAAAATCTCAGAGAAAGATTTGACGAATTCGAGAACAAGTCCAAAGAAATTTTGCCCGACGGTGACTATCGGAAAAATGGTAACCGAAAACGTACTCGGAGAGTACAAAAGTCAATGATGGTCCAGCTGAAGATGCTGTTTTATCTGCAAGGGACAAATTTCGCATTTCTTCTTTTTATTTCATCGTCGACACTCTTCAAGTCGAGATGAAAACGAGAGGCGAGGTTTACGAAAAGCTGGCAGACAAGTTTTCGTTTTTATTAAAAACGGATTTAACCAACGATGAGTTGTTTGCCAAGGTTGAATCGCTTGTCGCATCGTATCCTGAGGATTTAAATTCAAATCTTGCTGATGAACTACAAAAATTTCACCATTACGTTCGTTTGGAAATGGAAAAAGTATTGTAAGTGCGAATTTCACTGATTTTTACAAAATCATTGTGAATGATCAACTTCAAACAGTCTTCCCTAATTTGGAAATCTGCTTCAGAATATTTTTATCATTAATGATAACAAATTGTTCTGGAGAGCGTTCTTTTTCGCAGTTGAAAAGTATAAAAAATCCTTTAAGGACGACGATGCGGCAAGATCGATTATGTTCGTCGGCTCTTAAACAGAGTACATTAAGCTCTTCTGTCAATCGAATCGGATGTAATGCGTCGCATGAATTTAGACAAATTGATAGAACAATTTGCTCGTCAAAAGTGCAGAAAAAAGAAGGTTTAACTTGTAAGCGATCGTTTTTAAGTAATTTTGTAAATAAATTTAAAAATAAAATTAGTTTGAATATTGCTTTTTCAATAAATATACAACATAAAATAATAGTGTCTCACTTATGCATTCATAAACAAAACAAAATTATTAACAATTAAATTAAATAACAAAAAAACAATAAGGGGCCCCAAATCATTCACTGCTTAGAGGTCAAAGTTAGTGAGCTCGAAGCTAGTTGGAGACTGTGTGAACCGTTTAAACGCCCTGGTATGTAACAACAGGGTCGTTTTAAGATAGGTCCCGGGTCACGAGGGTATTGTAGGCAACGATTTTGCCGACAAACTTGCACTGGAGGGCTCAAAGTTCACACGATTTGGATCTGAGCCATTTTGTGGAATCTCAAGAAGCCTAGCCCGATTGACCCTTGAAACTCTTTATCACAATAAATCACTTAAGATTGGTCTGACACACCAGACAACATTTTAAAAACTTAATCCGGGCTTTTGATCGTAAATTCACTTCAGAAGCCCTGGGATTACGTAAAAATAAATTGCGCATTCTGGCAAGAGCCCTAACTGGATACTGTTGTCTTAAAAAGCACATGTCCATCCTGGGACTAAGCAACTCAAGGATGTGTCGGTTCTATTCCATAACGGAAGAAACGCCTCTACACATCCTAACTGATTGGCGACCCTTAATGCGCAAACGTAACACTCATCTGGGAAACTATGTACTCGCTCTTAATAAAAAAATACTAAAGTTTAATAAATAGCGATTAAATCTACAATAAAAAAGTGGTTTATATGTTACGTAATAAAACAAAGTATTACTTAAATATTTGTTAGTTTCATTTATCCAGTAAATAAACGAATAATAACTGTTTATTTGTTAGAGTGGCCTTCCATGGTACACCCACCTTATCTTAACGTCGCCTATTCCCGAAATTAATGAAGCGAGGGACCGTACTGCCAAAATACTAGCGCGAGCGATTCACCGCCGCGTCTGTGATTTTCAGTTCGATGCATGTTCGTGTATGTAGAAGGAATTTGTCATCACATGGCAATAACTACGACATTTTAATAATTGGCCTTCGAAGGAGCATGGCCTTCCATGGTCCACCCACCTTACATAAAAGAATAGCTTTCTTGATTTTAAAAAGTACGTTGTAAAGTAAATTTAGAATAAAAGTATCTGCCTGCTACAGCGTATGGAACGTATGTTGAGTATTGCATACTACACTACCACTACAATAACTGTTTCAGCACATGCAAAAATTTGCCGCGCACGCACGCACGCACGCACGCACGCACGCACGCACGCTCGCACGCCCGCACGCACGCACGCACGTACGCACGCACGAACGCACGCATGCACACACACACACACACACACACACACACCGCACGCACGTCGGTATCGGTATTTATCCTCAATTAAGAATCAAAATGCAAATGCGCTGTCACGCCTGAGGACTAAGATCGAATGCACTGGACTCGACTGGAACCGATCCAGTAAAAAGGGTTGTGGCCAAGAAAGGCAAAGGGGAGATCTCCCGCCAGGCAAGGTTTTCTGCTTGGGGAGCGGCCAACGGTCCGAGTGGTAGTTCGGAGCTATGCTATATATGTTTTTACTTCGGAACTTTGATAGCGAACCTAAGATTTAGGCTTCGATGTGTTTCGCTTGTGGCGCTACGACAGCGCGCCATGTGGTCTCTGGTGCGCTACACTCACCATACGAATCACAGCAGCATTACACTGCTATTTAACGCTGGTGTTCTGTGAGAACGTGCTCCCGTCCCGGTCTAGACAAACC
Source organism: Parnassius smintheus behrii (assembly GCA_036936625.1). NCBI lineage: Eukaryota > Metazoa > Arthropoda > Insecta > Lepidoptera > Papilionidae > Parnassius > Parnassius smintheus. Next base: position 18,667,274 of record JAUPFT010000030.1, on the reverse strand, counting down.
GTTCATGATGCAACTATAATATAGCTGCAGTGTGGCTCTACCACTTAAAAATATTGTAAATAATTTTATAATGCGAAGTTAAAAAATTGTTTTTACAAATATTATTATATGTATGCAACAACGCTCACTAGACCTTTTCGTCGTAGACCTACACGGTAGTGTGCCATGACCTGACCGACAGCAAATTTGGGACGAGAATATACGGCAAATATGGAGGAGTGTTGTTGATTTCCTATCGGACGTATCTTTGCACTGTAAGGCTACACCGCATGTAATTCCGTGTGAGCCACAATGTTATCTATGACATGTGGCCCAAGTTAACGACTATGGCAAGACAAATTATAATTAATGAGTTTTCGACGTTTATGCGAAATAAAATTGACATATTTGATGAATTGTACATAGTGCAAAAGTGTGCCATGAATTACACGGATGCGGGGATTGAGGATGGAAAACGAGCATTATATAATGCATGCAAATACTGTGTAATAAGAAACCTATAGAGGAAAGGCAACGATAAGAAAAAGAAGAATATCGAGGATGTCATAAAATTACTAAAAGAAGTCGATCCTGACGTGCAACCAATCTCTGTAGTGGAAGATCTGAGTCACCTACCACCTGTTTCCTTTGACTATGTGGACGTACCTCGGTTAGATAAATGTCCCTTGATGAGAACCGAATTGGCGGAACACAGGACGAAGTTTAACCATAAGCTAGCAGACTTCAGAATCTCTTTGAACTCGCATAAAGAGCGAGGTGACAATACGCTTAAGATATTGACAACTCCCAAAAAGAAAAAAATTATATCGTCCTTTAATCCTCTACCAAGTGTAATTGCACCACAGCTTACACTCGGAAACGAAGAAGTTGCATTAAATTTGCATACGCCGGCCTACCGCGACATCGTGGATAGTGCGCTCCTTCGCGATCGATCCTTCGCTCGCATCAAGCGAATGGCATTTGTATGCCGAAAGAAAGTTTGGATGGACTTTGCGTGGGTGCGGACAGCTCAGTTTCACGCGACTTACCGCCTAAATCTGTTGAATCTGTAAATTTATTATTTTAAAGTTGTTGAATATAAAAACGAAACTCCAAAACTACGAATATGAGAAGAACTTTTTCCAATTAGTGCAAAATGCAAGTCGCCGCCGCAGAATGCACGTAGCAGCATTAGAGTGCAGTATTATAATTCATTCTGATGAAACTGCCTAAATACTGCTGTGCGTCGAGCATGTTTGCCGACGCCTGGGTGCCCGATTACTTTGCCGTTATTAGATCTTGGGTTGTAGCTTTTTGGCCCCGCATCCGCGATTCCGAGAACGAGATCCTCAGGGTGTGCTACGAGCGCCCAGAGAATCCCATTCTAAAATATTGACATGCCGTGCATCGTGACATTGACTGTCAATAGATTGTACGAACTCCCTTTTGGGCCATCTTTGTATTAACTTATGATTTCAGTTGAATTGTCTTTAATTTATTGTATCCTTATAATTATTTTTATTTTGTTTTTACATTTAGTGATATTTGAAATGGGTATAAAAAGCCTGAAATAAATGACTATTATTATTATTATAACTATACACTAAGCGTGTCCCTCCTGACGCGTGAAGCTGAAAGTAGTGCAATTTTAATTATGAAATGGAAAATTACCATTTGACTGTCATCTAATATAATGTGTTGTTTTACACTCAAAGTCATTGTGCTCCGTTGTTTCTAATGAAATCCGCACGACCTGAAATAAAGAACAAAACACTAATTGATTAATAGAGCCATTGAATGACGTAGAGAAAGTTATCAGTTAGATAAATAACCATTTTGCATATTTGTTCAATGTAACATTATGATATAAAATCGCCAGCCCCCTTCACGTTGCATGCGTTACATGAACTGCTGCGAATTCAATATTCTCGATATTTCAAAAGATTGTGAGTGAACTTACGTTAAAGTATAGTCGTAATATTGAAGTAAAATATAGTGTGTTGAAGCCAAAACTGTGTGAATATGCAACGAATACAGTGATGGAACAGTTTCATAGTTTTATTGGAGAAAAGTTGACTGTTGTTATGACGGCGGCAACTCGAATTGAATCATTGTCATTTTAAATTTTTCAGATGTAACTATAAATGGGAATCGTAGACATACTCTCGACAGAAGTAAGCCCCTCATCTGCCTTTGTGGGCAGGGAAGTGAGCAGGGAAGTGGGCAGCGCGTGTATGTAAATAGGTTACTCGCCCTGTAAATACCCATGCCGTTGCCACTGCCCGGCGCGCCTTCCACTGTCGGTTTTTCGCGCGGAAATCAAAAGGATGGGCAGCACGAGCGCGTGCGAGTGTTTACATTCTCGCTCACTTGCTGCTGAAGTTCGACCGAGAAAGAACGTGCTACGCTACTTGTTGTTACCTGACTACAACAATTCGTTTATTAATCTGTCCTGTGTTAATCTGTACTTATTATGCCACCGCCCACTCTATCGCCACAGGAGTGGAGTAATGATAAACAATTAAACTTTTAGAACTGTATGGAATTGAGCGGGGATCCTCATGATAAAAACGGTGTCTTTTATTTCTTTTTAATACTTTTAAATAGTTTTTTATTTATTTAGAAAGTAAAATAGTGTGTGTAGTGAATGTGTATGTAGTGAAAATGTAGTGTATTTGTAATATCTGTATAGTGTATGTGCGTTTAATGTGTATAGTGTGAAAGTTTTCATACGTTTCCCCTCTGTACAGCCCTATGACATAAAAGGTCTTGGGATCGGCGTTAAGCCACTGAACAGAGGACATAGTTACGTGTACAGGTACGTGGCCTATGAGTATGTATGTATCTAATGAGTGAGTGCTTTACACATAAATATCCTCATATCAAAAGTTTTCAAAGGTCAATAAAATAAATAAGATGAATGGGTCGAATGTATTTTTCATTCAATTTGATCTTGTTTATCAATGATCCACAAAACTTTTTCTACCACCAGGGCGCCGCCACTTAAAACTGAGGTGTAATACATACATACATATATTATCTGTCACAACAAATTTCATAGCGGGGAAGTTAATTTGTTCGAAAAATGTACAGGTGTTTCTTTCTGTACTATTATTACTAATTAAACTAACTAACTATTATAAATTAAATTAAAATAAATAAACCAAACTACAGATATTCATAAAAGTAGAAACATTTAAAAAAAGAGTTAAAAATGTGGAAAAATTAAAAGCAAACCGCTAAGGCATTATTTTGTGTATTAATATAATACTCTAGAAACTGTAACAAAAAACTTCACCTCAGTATTAACTAGCGACATCTGGTGAGGGAAAGATTATTAACCCTCATTAGAAATGTTTTGCAAGTAAACTTTTAAAATTGAAATCCATTAAAAACCAATAATATCAAGTTGAAAAGGAATAAATCCAGGTAAAACTGTAAATATCCAGTACTTGACCGTGTGTGTGGAAGGGGAACGAGGGGGATGAGGGAAGGGGATCCTTCCTCCTTGTGGAAATGTATAGTTTAGGAGTAATGTTTTTTTTTCTAAAATCGTAACCGCGCATTTTACATAGGAAATTTGACCCAAAGCTACTTCTGCAACAGCTTCAGCGCTGTGGAAAGTGCCTGCAATTTGCTACAGCGGGCGGTGCTGCTCTCCCTACACGCCTACGACTTTACAAAAATACCTTAGAGGTAGGACAGACAAAACTACTTGGAGTCGAGGCGTGATGACTCGGTTTTATAACTGATTCGACTAATATTATCTATATAGTCAAGTTGCCCAAACTCTGCTATGATAGTGGCAAATGAAAATGAATTGTTATAATTTTGTTTTCTGAAAAACTTTTTTATGGGTATCCGGGTTATAAAAAATAAATTGATATACTATTTATGTTTCATTATATACAATTTTTAGTGAAATTTAGTTTTATCGTAATTAATTCAAAAGGCGTTTCCGAAATCCAAAAACAATGTAAAAGGTTCGAGCTTAACCCTGACAAACCTCTTATTCAAAACGCATATCCGACATCTAAAAACAGTGTAATAGGTTCAAGTTTAACCTTAAAAAACCTCGTAAACTAAAAACATGGGTAAGGTTTACAATTCGGTCGCCTGATTTGGAGGTGGGGGGTGGCGTGGGGGGAGGGGGAGGAGTTGTAGAGTCACCCCCTACTTCCACTTTCTGCCGGACGTGCTTAGTTTTTTTTATTAATTTTTAAAAATCTCATTTTGAGGTTATGTTTCGTAATTTTTATGACAATTTTAACCTGATTTATGGGGAGAGAGAGTTGGGGGACGGAAGCCCCACGCCACTTAACGTGGTGCAGTCGAGGGAAGTCTGGTCGACGGAGCCCCGCTTTGCGGGGCTCCTACTTCTGAGTGGTTTACAAAAAAATAACCACGAAGAGGATTACAGGGTCTATTCGCTCGCTTCGCTCGCTCACACGACCCCGTCATCCTCTTCTAACCTAACCTGTCCGAGTTGGGGTGCTCCACGTCCCAGGCTCACTTCGCTCGCTATTGCACTCGATATAACACCAAATTATTAACTTTCATAACTACTTTAATTTATAAACATAATTTATGGCTGCCACCATTTGTAAGAAAAGATCTTTGCGATATTTAGCAGTATTCCGCCTCCACAAATATTTCCCTATTCACCAAAATTCTGAAATTGGATGAATCGATTCAAAAAAAATCGAAATCTTAAAGATCGATTTCGCAAAAATCGATCTTTTTTTGATTTGCATTAAAAGTTTATATTTACGATATCAAAAGATACAATAAAGTACAGATAACATTGAATAATTAAAATAAAAACTGTCATTCTTTACGAGTTGGGGTACATTAAACTAATTGTAAATAATTTTACAAATCTTAATAAAACAGAAAAAGATTCGATCTCGATTCTCTAGGGTGAAATATCGATTCACTAGATCGATTCAGTACCATATATCGATATGACATTGACAGATGAAACGTCAAAAACGTAATTGAATTAGTCATTTACCAATATTTTTAAAAAATAATTAAAAATACTTCGACGCTGCTCCGGCAGAAAAAATCAAGTGGAGGTGCTTCAGATAAACCCCCTTGACTCCCCCACAGTGACAGAATCTTCACATTCAGGCGACCGAATTGTAAACCCAACCCAAAAACATTATTAAAATCAAGTACCGGAGGTCATATTGCGAAGAAAAAATCAATAAAAATAAAGATCCCGAAAGAAATGATGGGCTCAGAAGAGCTAGAACCCAGAGCCGTAAAGCCAGTTAAATAAAAAAAATATTGTGTTATATAGTCTGTGGCAAAAACAAAACGAAGTCTGGCAAAGTCAGCGAGATAACGAGATTTCGTGTTGATTATTTTTGTTCATTATTTTGTTTATAAAACAAAGTAAGTTTATTGTGGAGTATCTAAACTGCATAAAGGATTTCAAGCATTGTATGTATTCCTGAAGGTGTTATTGCAACGATAATTTGTGTATATCACTGTTATCAAAATTTAATAACAACATAACCTCACCAATGCTATGTTATCTAAAAACTTTCTTTTATTTAACCTACAGTCATGATACTTTACTACTATAATTTGCTTACACTAATACTGTACTTATCTTAGAATTCACTGTATAAAATATATATTTTTAAATATGTACATACTTATTTCTATAATATAATACAATATTGTACATACGTTTTTAATTTATTTCTGTCGTTTTTGTCGTAGATTTATAAGAATGATTATACCTGTACGGTGTTTTACATGCGGTAAAGTTATTGGCAACAAATGGGAAGCATACCTCGGTTTACTACAAGCAGAGTATACAGAAGGGTATGTCTATTAATACGATTTTTCAAAAGAATGAAGGAAAAAAATTGCATTTTGATTCATAGTCAAAGTTTTCATAGTCATAATAGTTATAGATGTTTATAACTTTTTATGAGTATCAGTATTCAGGTGGCTTGAGTTCCAGTTGGTTACCTTCCATAAAACAATAAATAATTAAGTAGTTTCTATTAGTGTTTACCAATATTCATAAATTCTTAATTGAAGATTGATGTAGGTGTTTATATTCTAGAAATTTGTGTAATTCTGCCATCTGTCAGTGTGGCTCAAGATCTTACCACCAATGTCAGTAAATAGCTTGCATGACACCATTGTGATGAGGTATAGTGATGGATAATTATTTTTATTTTAATAATTACACTAATTAAACCAGCCATATAGTTAAAAGAATGTAACTAATGGAAACGAAAGGTTCTTTGAGTGGCCGCCTTGTACCCGTAAACTAAGTGTAGAATGCCCTCCCACTAGATGACCTCATAAGATAAGGGAGGCCTTACCAATGAACTTGTGAAGGGTTGTAATGATGAAGAAACTATTTAGATCTCAGGGAGACAGTCTCTAAATTGTGATAAATCTGATATGGCTAAGGGGCTGTGTCAGAGATACTGAGATAATCACATTACAATCTTATCTGATATGATATGAAATAAAAAAACATCCAAATTTCAATAGAGAAGATGGATGGGTGCTGCCATCTGCTTGGGATCCTATAATTAACAAAATTAAACCCAAACCCAAGCATACCACTGCAAGACTTCATGATACTATAAGCTCGTTTTGCATAAATCGGACCAAAAATTAATATTCAAAAACTGAAGGTAGCCGGACTAACTATGACATTGGGATGTCAAACATCTCAGTCCCCCCGTGACTATATATGCTGTAAAGCACCCGAAACATAGTGATAATAAAAATAAATTAAAGTTTTAATTAAATGTGAAAAAATCCGTAAATAATACTTTTATTCAATGTGTAGTGTTCACGTAAATTTAAGAAATCATTAACTAAAAACTATTTTTGTTATTATTTCCACAATCTAAAACTTGTTAATGAATTTTGAATTCAATATAAAGAAAAAAGTACCACAGTAAAATGTTATATTTTTTCATGTATTCATTACGGCCTGTAAAAGCCCTATGTTCCCTTATTGATTTTTACTTTATAGGCTGTGTTTACCATTATTATACAGGAAAAGGGAGTTACAATTATTTTAAGGATATGGGGATTATCACTGTGTAGTTTCAGCTTTGATTATATTCAGTACCCCTTGTTAGAGGTGACAGGGATATGAAACAGGAAAGGGACAGTAGCATTTTATGATGACAAAAATATATAATATTTGTGCTATAGAATTTTATCAGCTTATATAGAGCTCTATCGGTTATAAAGTGACACATTTCTTATCTTACAAGTGCTTGAATATGTTAATCCTAAGATTGAGGAAAATAGTCTTATTTGTTTTATACACATGTGAGAAAATCATAATTTTAATGACTTCTTACTGTAACAAAGTTTAAGATAAAGCATGTATTTTGTAGCTGAAATTCAGATGTTTATCAATAATAAATAAAAATAATTGCATATACATGCTACTGTTATTAACATGGTTCATTATTTGTGATAAATGTTGCATACATAGTAAGAAAAATTTAATTGATATTAGTATGCAATACATTGCTCTGCATGACATGGTTTCATATTTTAAGTAAAATGAAATATGTAAATACAATCCTTTAACTCAATTTATGGAACTAACTTACTTGCTTTGGGGTTGTTTAATTAAAGATTGGATTATATTAGTATTTAATTCAACAAATTATCTGGTAAGAACTATCAGTGTTACATACATTTTAGTTCTGGATGTGACAACTTTTGTTTTTAAAAGACCCATAATAATAATGATGATGTTGATACTTTGAGGGTATTAATGATCTCGGATACATTTGAAAAGCATAACTCTGTCTTTGCTGTCGCACACTCGGGTAAAAGAGGTTTTTAGGTTACAACTGTGACTTATAAATCATAAATTACCTGGCAAGTATTACTTCGAGAATAAGGGTTGTGACTATGACAGGGAATTTGTCATGTGACCACTCATCCGTGGATGTGGAGATAAGATTTGAAGATGCCCTTTTGGGGCATTTTATTATTGCTACCAATGGATTTCGGTAACAATCTAGCCTTTTGAACCAAGTAGTTAAATACTAATGTTTCAGTCAAAAATTGCATTATGCATTGCAGCCTTACATACTCAAGTCCCAACACACTTGCCTCATAATATTCCACTACTGTAACTCCCGCTGTAGGAAGGGTTTGCAATAATCAACAGGGTTGTAGTACTTCCTTCTATCGAGACTATGATATTCTGCTAGCATTTCTCGTAGTCTTCTTTTACAACACCCATAGAACAAAATAGGGAAATAAATTTGTCATGTTTGTAAATTATAAAGTATTGCATATTTCATGTATATAATATAATAGCATTTTTCTTTTTAAAATTTAGGTTAGGTAGAGGTATTCTGTTCAACAAGTGTGTGTACAAGTAGTAAAATTAAAAATTTTGTGCAACCAACTTCAATATAAATGAAATGAGAACAATAGTCGATTAAATACGCATTATTAAGGATAACTCAAAAAGTACTTGTCAGATCTTAATTAAATTTATATGAGACCACACGAGAAGTACCAGCTTACAAATAAAAAAGAATCATCAAAATCGGTTCTCCCAGAGCAAAGTTCTGTGGTAACATAAAAAAAACACAGTCGAATGGAATACCTCCTCCTTTTTGAAGTTGGTAAAAAAGAGAAACCAAATGTAGGTGTATAGTTTTATTAAGACAGTTAATTTTAAATATTTTACATGGTAGAGCCATGCTGCAGTTATATTAGTAGTATAGTTGTAGCACGAATGGGTTGGCTCGACCGGGGAAGGAAAACACTCTCACAGAATAGCAGCGTAAAATAGTAGCTTAATGCTGCTGTGTTTCGTATGGTGAGTGTAGAGAATCGGAGACCCTTTTTACTGGAAATGAGGCATTCCACCTAAGTCCTCATGGATGACAACGCATCTGCATTTTGATTCATAATCGAGGATAGATGTAGATGTCAATAGGCCACAGCAACCACTTTCCATCAGGTGGACTGTGTGCTCATTTGTCATCCTATCCTATAAAAAAATTGTGCAGAATGCTCCTGTCGTAAAGTGGTGGCTTAAAAGAATCCACTACCTAGACTTTTGATATGATAGAAACTTTTTATTGTATGTGTGTAAAAAAGTTGCATTTTTTTTTAGTGATGCGCTGGATGCTCTGGGCTTAAAGAGATACTGTTGCCGTAGAATGTTGCTTGGACATGTGGATTTAATTGAGAAGCTGTTGAATTATGCACCTTTGGAAAAGTAAATGTGCTCTATCATTATGTTGTTTATAAAATAATTAAGTAATATTAAGTGTTACAATAAATTTCTTAATTTAAGATTATCATGTCTTTCAGTATCCTGTCTTTGTTAATAAAAACTTATTTTTGATACCATGTTTTAATTCTTACCTACTGTGCGTTTTGCTAAAAGGCTTTTCCAAACAAACTCTGATTTAGTCTTTATTCTAATATTTTGTTAAATGTATATTATTTTGGCTGTTACTATAAATCTTTTATTTGGGGCACACCAAATATAAAGACCTTCGATTTGCCGACAATATAGTTCTTGTGGCAGACTCGCTCGAGGATCTAGGCGCTATACTACACATTGACCTCAATAGTGTCTCCTAACCGATAGTTCTTAAGATGAACATGGACATACAAAGATTATGTGTAACATGTCACACCTATGCCGGTAGTTGTACGGCAAATAGTCCAACTAGGTAAGTTTAACTGACCGAGAGATCAATCAACATATTCAACTATGCTGTGCTGCGCTCAGGAGATGTTATACAACACATCTCGTCAGGTATACCTCAAAACATGAAAACAAGATTATACCACCAGTTTATGTTGCCATTGATGACATTTGGATCTGAAACTTGGTCCTCCACTGCTAGTCATATGATGAAGGTCAAGGTGGCTTAGCGAATTATGAAGAGGGCTATGCTCGGGGTTTCTCTGCGTGATAAATTTAGAAATGTGGATATGCCTCTTAGAATTAGAGTAACCGAGTAGTAAACTGAAGCGGCAAAGAGTTCACCATATAGTTCGAACCGACAACCAATGGGAATAAAAGCTTCTCCAGTGGCAGCCTCGTACCGCTAGGCGAAGTCTAAGGCTTGTCCCACTAGATTTAGTGACGACCTGATAAGAGATGCAGGAAGTCGATAGATGCAGGTGGCTCAGGTCCTTCCTTGAGGGAAGCCTATGTTCAGCGGTGGGCTTAAGGGCTGTAATATTGATGATGAAATATCAAGATCAGAACTGGCCTTAGCCATTAGAGGCACCCTGTGCGGGAAAATTTCAAGTCAGTCCGTGACTTCAATGCCATCTGAAGGTAAGTAGTTATGTAGCCGTAGATTGTAATTTGGGTTGGCTATGGCGTCAGATTAATTCGTGGGTCAAGGCGCCGCACGAGCTCGTGGCGCATCCTTGCTGTTCGCTGTTGCGTAATTTGTTATGTGTTGTTAATAGTTGTAACACATGATTGTAAGCTCTTATTTTTTTTAAAGTCCCGCTGGGTTTCTTGTTAGTTCTTCCCAGGACAGAGATTTTTTCCGAACCAGTGGTGAATTAAAAAAAGTGACTTTCAATAAGTATTATTTACAATCTATATTGAATAAAAAAGTTTCTGTTTCTGTTTCCTGACTCAAACCCTTAAAAATTAGTGAAGTCCTGTACTCATCATTTTACTAAGCTGTGTATTTTATATACCTACATAAGGGTTGAAAGGATATTGTACAAGATTATTTAATTTACATCCTGTTTTGTCTTTTTCATTTTTAAAAACTGTTCTATTCTATATTAGATTTATCTTACTTGATATAATCTCAACGAGTACACGCTACCTACACAGTTTTGTTCAAATATAGAAATTTATATATTACATAAGTAGTAACATATCTAATCTTAAATGCTCGATTAGATAGCTTTGTTCCGTTTTGTTACATATTCTTATTAAATATGTATAGATATTCTTATTAAATGTAATGTATGTATGCATATGTATATATTTAATATTTTCAAGATGTTGTTATTATTATGTGTTAAGGATCTGGTTTTTAAATCTCGTTCAAAAACTGGACTAACCTGCCTAAGTTCATTTATGTTATTTTGTTTATTGTAGCATTTCAACCTATTAGTTCGATCAATATTTGCTGTATATTGTTTTCGATCTTTTTCTCAATGGATGGCAACACTTTTAAAATAAATCGACTGAAGAAGAAGAGAATTACCTACAAACTAATTCGTACGTTCCAAAACAGGTGTTCTGTTAACATTCTCTTTTTTCATTGATTTTTAAGGTTTTTGTCAAGTTCGTAACTTAATAGCTGTTTTTAACAAGAAAATTCTGCTGCAAGTAACTAGGCCTGTAGTATTAGGTAAGAATAAAACAGGTTTGGTAAAGCTTGCGACATGAGCTTCCTCATGTCGTTATAGCAGTATGATTAGAATTTATGCCGATTAGGAGCGATGTATTTCAATACCATAACAGTTTGTGTATTTTATCTAATTTACTTTTTCTACGTGGAAGAGTCATGCTGCAGGTGTACTAGTTCCAGCACGAATGAGTCGGTTTGACCGGGGAAGGACCTTGCTCTCACAGAATACCAGCGTCTCTTATTGAGGATAGATATAGATGTCTATAGGCCACAGCATACACTTACTATCAGGTGGACTGTGTGCTCGTTTGTCACCCATATTCTATTTAAAAAATCCAGATTTGGACTTAATCTAATTTGATGGTAGGTAGTTATGTTAACCTAATGTAAATAGCACTTTTTTTAGCTTAACTTAGCTTATTTTAGCTATTCGCTGTAGCCTTTACGTCGCACATAATATAACTATAATTATATGGAAAGACTGATGCTGGAAAAATATTTACTTAGCTATTTTGATGAATGGATATTGACCGGCAAAGTGTGATTCGACCTCGCACATGAAGGGTTCCGTTGCATCGTAAAACACGTTTACAGTAGGGGTTTATAGTAGGTAGCCCTTTAATTTTTAATTTATTTTTATTATTTGCTACTATAGCGGCAATAGAAATACACATTCTGTGCAAATATCAACTGTCTACTTATTACGGATTATGAGATACAGCCCGGTGACGGACAAACGGACCGACGGACAGTGGCTTAGTAATAGGGTCCCGTTGGTTACCCTTTGGGTACGGGACCCTAAAAACGACGTATCAAACTGAATGCGTGGTACGCTAAAAACAAACGGTGGTGATCCGCCGAGAGTCTGTTTTTACGATTGTGGATAAGAGAGGGAGGTAGTAAGACTTGTTCTGCCTGGAAATCCGTCTGGATGGGTACACCCTCCTACCTGTAACTACCTCATGCCAAGCAGGTATGTTCGTGTTTCACTTTTTTTTTAGTTTTTTTTTGTTTTATTAGCATCATTTAAACGTTAAGTCAAGAGCTGACTTTTCTTTCCCAAAATCCACCCCCTAAAAAGCCGTCCGGGGCCATGCTAATCTATGAATGCCACTTGTAAATGCTTCAAGCATTAACTCTACCTAATAAATATTAAATACAGCGTATCGTGAATATGTGGTTTAAATAAGTAAATAAAATCGTACACAAATTTGATTTGTTTACTTTAAATTTTGGAATATAATTAAAATGTTTGTAATTGGTACACAAAAGGCACGTAACTGGTTTGCGAAATGCATTTCGTCAACCGGTTATCGCGCTGCGGTCTTTAACCTGTATTGACGGTTGACACATTTAACTAAAAAGTAAGCAACTATTAGCGATTCCGTGTGTGATACAATAATATGCTAAAAGTGTACAGATTGGGAAATTAAAGTACCTACCATATATTCGAATCCGCAATTCGTTGTGGTAGGTAAAAACCGTAGATTCAAGTTCGTTGGTAAAAATATTCTGAAATTGCTTTTGGCAAAGACTTGACGTACAAACTGAATTAAAATTTGCCAATTTTTATAGAACACTACCGGATACTCGGCGTGTGCTACTACGCTAAAAAAAGAAATAAGTACATATTGTTTATTTCTTTGGAAAAAAGGCAATTTTGTTAATCTTTTTTTTAAATATATACAGTGCCTAAATTCATTTCATCATCCAACATTCAATCATTTCATTATTGCCGGATCATCTTCGCATTGCCTTTCTAATGAAACCGGATTGAGATGTAAATTTCACAGTACACAAGCAACTCCGGGTTTAATGCAATGAAATAGAAATTGAATGAAATTGTTCATTGCAATTTTAAGTGTTTATACATGGCACACACATACTCGGTGATAAAGTTACAAAACGTAAGGAAACTTGCACGACTGAGAAATAAAAAATAAATTTGGAAAATCCAAAAGTGCACACCTTGTATGCATGATGAATTATCTTGAATAATCAATTCACTTATACTTTCGGGTCATAAGTTCTGTCAAAATCTAATTATTTAAAATTTTTGAATACTGGCTAGATGAACTTCAGCAATTTTAAAAATATAACGTTTGCGCTTGCCGAAAATTAAAAGGACATTCATTTTCATACATTTTCAATTAAGGATTGCCGAAAATAAAAAAAAATATTTATTTATTATTAATTTTCATTAATTTTCAAATATGGAGCGGTCGAAGAAAGAAGATAGAGTAGAGGTTATCGAGTTGCACCGCTATGGTTACTCGCCAAAAGAGATTTTCAATATTCAACAAAAATTAAAATAACCCTACGATTTGTTTATCACACTATCAAACGATTCACTGAAGCGTCAAGCTTTGAAGATCGTAAGAAGACCGGCCGACCTCGTACAGTTAGGACACGTGCGATTATCAAAACAGTGAAGGCGCGAATCCAACGAAATCCTGTTCGTAAACAAAAAATCTTAGCTCTTCAGATGGGCCTAAGCAGAACCACGGTTTAAAAGAGTAATAAATGAAGATCTAGGACTACGAGCTTATCGTAAGAAGACCGGACATTTATTGAACGAGCGTTTTAATAAAATTAGGCTGGATAGATCCCGCGCTTTGTTACGGCGGTACGCGGGAAAAAATACCACGAAATTTTGTTTTCGTATGAAAATTTTTTTAAACATCGAAGAAAGTTATAATAAAATGATAGGTGTATGCCCATAGCAGTGAAGAAACCAGCACGCGTATTCCTCGGGTTCAACGAGCACATTTCCTTCGACACTCATGGTTTGGCTTGGAGTCTCATATTCAGGCTTAACTGAGGTGTTTTTCTGTAAAAAAGTATATAATTTATATCTTTAATTTTTACATTATTTTCTTAATGGTGGGTGATAATAGCAAAAGTATTTATTTTAATTATTTCTTTTTTTTCCTTTTCTGTTACTCCAACAGCCAGTCTGTTTGCTAAGCGCGGTGATTATGGCAAACAGCTCCTACAATGGAAACGGCTTATGGCCATTTGTGGACAAGATGATAAAGAGGATAAAGACTATCAGGTTTTTATATAGATTCAGAATAAAAATCCAGACGCGTTGTCACGCCTTTGAACTAAGATGGAATGCCTCGATTTCATTAAAAACGATCTCCAGTTCTCTACATTCACTTCATGAAACATGGCAGCATTAACCTTTTTTATATAGAATATGGTTAACAAACGAGCACACAGTCCACTTGATGGTAAGTGGATGTGGTTCTACTGCGGATAGCATCATTCCTAAGTTTATCACCCAGAGAATCCCGAGCATAGCCATCTCGATAGCTCGCTGAGCGACTTTGAGCTTCCTTATACGGTCAGCATTGAAGGACCACGGCTCAGATCCATAGGTCATAACTGACAACACGCAATGGTTGTACAATCTAATTTTGAGGTTTTGAGTTATGCCTGACGAGAAGATGTGACGTGATCTCCCGAACGCTGCCCAGCCGAGTTGAATCCGTCGATTGACCTTCCGATCGAAGTTGGATTTACCTAGTCGGATTATTTGGCCCAGGTAAACATACTCGTCATCAACTTTGAGTTTAGTGCCCTCAACAACTACTTGTTTCACTTGTTTTGTCAAAGTGCATCTTAAGATCTATCTGTTGGCAGACACTATTGAGGTCATTGAGCATAGTGCTTCTTAGGTCCTCCAGCGATTCTGCCATAAGGACTATATCATCGACAAATCGAAGGTGAGTGATGTACTTGCCATTGAAGTTTACACCGTATCATTTCCACTCCAGTAGCTTGAAAACGCCTTCCAATGCAGCGGTAAAGAGTTTCGGGAATATTACGTCGCCCTGTCTTGCACTACTCTGCAATTGGATAGGTTTCGTACTCTGGTTCTGTACTCGGATAGCCATCGTAGCCCTACTGTACAAACATTTCAGAACTTCGATATACCGCTGAAGAGATCGCAACACCACCCAAATTTCGACGGAATCAAAGGCGTTCTCAGAGTCCACATACACAAGACGAAGGCAGATTGTATTCTTCAGACTTCTGTACAATTTGCCGAAGGGTATGTATGTGGTCTATGGTGCTAAAGCCTTTTCGGAAACCTGCTTTTTTTTGTAGGATAGGGTGACAAACGAGCACACAGTCCACCTGATGGTAAGTGGTTGCTGCGGCCCATAGACACCTACATCTATTCTCGATTACAAATCGAAATGCGGATGCGTTGTCACCCGTGAGGACCAAGATGGAATGCCTTGTTTTCAGTAAAAAGGGTCTCCGGTTCTCTACACTCACCATACGAAAGACAGCAGCATTAAGCTACTATTTCACGCTGGTATTCTGTGAGAGCGTGGTCCTTCCCCGGTCGAGCCGACCCATTCGTGCTACAACTATACTACTAATGTAGCTGCAGCATGGTTCTACCACGTAAAAACTTGTTCAGAAGACTGGAATTCGTCGAGTCTGTGTGCAAGACGATTTGTAATCGTAATGTTTCTCGAAAACTGCACGTAGACGCGCATGTATGTATAATATATGCGCAATTTTTTATTCACTTACGGTGAAGTCAAAATGAAGAATTATGTTTTTCCTTTTTTTATATAATGTTTACTGTTACAATGGCTGCTGATGGTTTTGTTAGTCATAAAATGCACTAAGCTATGCGAATAAGTCTATACAAAAGCGCGTGTGTGTATAAATGAAACTCACGCGCCACTTACCAGAAAGGGAAGAACAACGTTTGCCGGATCAGCTAGTTTTTTATAATTATGGGTTGTTGTCAAGAAATTGTTGTTGCTCATCTTCCGTTTCTGTTGTCCTTTGTCGCCTCTTACGACACCCATGGGACGATACGGATATCCTTACGCCGTCACTACACGGTTATTATTTTAATCAAACGTTAATAATAATTATGTTAATAATCAGTTAATAATTACGTTTAATTCTTTTAAGTAATAAAAATCTTTATTCTAGCAATTTACCATGATATTATTACTTTATTTGGCTTTGTTTTAGTTTCGGGGCTGAATCTGAATGCATAATTTGCATTTTAAGTCGAACACAAAAAATGACGTTAACAATTCGTATGTTTTATTTAGTTTATTTTTTTGTATGTATTTTACGCGATATCTTCGTCAATTTTGTACCGTGTTGGGTGATTCATTCTTTATTAAATAGATTATTTTAGATTTAAGGGGAGATTCCATGTAGATTTGGAAAAAAATATCCTCACTAAGGGTGGCACTATAGGATATTAATATATTAATGGAACTATTTAGACTACATTAAGATTGTGATGTTCCTGAGGTCAATCAAAAGATTAAAATAGTTAAATTTTATTCAAAAGTAAAAACCAGCTTCAAACAAATAACAAGTCGTAAAATTAAAAATTTTGTACAACCGACTTCAATATAATTAAAACGAGAACATCATCAATGTAGTCGAAGTCAATTAAGTACGCATTAGGATAACTCAAAAATTACTTACTGGTCAGATTTTGATTAAATTTATATGAGACCACACGAGTAACACCAGGTTTCAAGTAAAAAAAGGATCATCAAAATCGATTCTCCAAGAAAAAAGTTCTGAGGTAACCACACATTAAAGAAACATGAAGTCGAATTGAGTACCTTCTCCTTTCTGAAGTTCGTTGAAAAAAGAAAAATTTCACTTTCTGAAGTCGGGGCCTGATTTCTTCTATACAATGTCTTCGCACTGCCTTTAGATTGTGAAATTATTTTATACTTTACAGTTGTTTGAAGTCGGTTTTTACTATTTATTGATTTACATTTTCAATATAATATATCTTATACTTAAATTAAAAATAATCATACTCCTGTAGAGAGTACAATATGTACCATATTCTCTTTTAATTAAACCTGTTTTTTATCTTTAGATTTTTCTTATTAAAGTACATAATTTATTTGAATAGTTCTAATTTGCATTGTATTGATTGGATGATATTTGTACTCCAAATTAACCCAAAATTGCACGACTCAATCTGTGAATATTATGTGTACACTTTTTATTGATATACATATCAGAGAGTGTAGAAATGTGTATGTTTTCGTGATTGTCATATATGTGTATTGTAAGTTTACTTGTTAAATAAAAAATAAAAAAAGTTATTTTTTTTTTGGTTATTTACATGGGACCGTCGCAGCGAAGTGAGATATACGGAAAATTAAACAAAATATCGAAGACTTATCTTCGTTTTTCCTTTCTCCTTCGTTTTATCTTCCTTTTTGTAAATACTAGGAACAGACATAAGCCACTGTGATAGCAATTAATTCTTGGGGCGATGTATTACACACTTTTAGAAAAATATACAAAATTAGATCTGCACAAAGTTCAAAACTATGTTTATTAAACTATGTTTGTATAAAAGGATTATTATAATAAGGAATTTATGGATGATAATTACCCATGGCAAGAGCGATCGCTACCAAGCTATTTCTAATTTGTTATGTGTTGTTAATAGTTGTTACACATGATTGTAAGCTCTTATTTTTTTTTAAAGTCCCGCTGGGTTTCTTGTTAGTTCTTCCTAGGACAGAGATTTTTTCCAGTGGTGAATTAAAAAAAGTGACTTTCAATAAGTATTATTTATAATCTATTTTGAATAAAAAAAGTTTCTGTTTCTGTTTCCTAACTCAAACCCTTAAAAAATTAGTGAAATCCTGTACTCATCATTTTACTAAGCTGTGAGGGAGGTGTGTGTAAGGGTTGAAAGGATATTGTACAAGATTATTTAATTTACATCCTGTTTTGGCTTTTTCATTTTTAAAAACTGTTCTATTCTATATTAGATTTATCTTACAAGATATAATCTCAACGGGTACACGCTACCTACACAGTTTTGTTCAAATATAGAAATTTATATATAGTACATAAGTAGTAACATATCTAATCTTAAATGCTCGATTAGATAGCTTTGTTCCGCTTTGTTACATATTCTTATTAAATATAAATACATATTCTTATTAAATGTAATGTATGTATGCATATGTATATATTTAATATTTTCAAGATTGGTAACGCCAGTTAACAATCTACTTTATCAACATTACATTACATATCGCATTGAGTTCGTCCTAAGTTATATATACTTTATCAACATGACTAGTGCATATTTTTTGTTTCCTTCCTTCCTTCCCTTTCCTACCGCACGCGCTGCCGCCGAGGTGAAAAAGAGGATCTCGGCGCGCGTCATTATACTAAGTGATATTACGCCATCCGCAGCGCACGGCCACCCGTCGCGTCTTATGTACATTAACCGCAAACCGCGCAGGATGAACATTGAGTTCTCCCGTTTATGTTTAATATTCACCGCATCAGACATTGTGTCTTTGTAACTCATAAAAGTGTGAGACGCCCCCGTAAGGGCAAAGGTGGAGAGTGTGGGACTTCACGAGACTGTTCCGAGAGTGCGTGTGCGCCGAACCACGTGGCGAGCTCGCTGTGTAGCAGACACTCCAGGAGGAAGGCGCGGCAGCCCTCATCAGGTCAGTGCGTGCTATCCCACCTATTTATTTTCCCCTTTGCCGTATGCACCAAAATTACAGTCCACTAAATCTTTATCGAAGATACCTTAAGTTACTGGCGTCTCCATTTTTAATGGTCACTTCTCGCTGGATTGACCTTGACTTTCCGCCCTTATTAGATCGTTATCGTAATAAGCGTTTATATAATTAATTATTTATATTTTAATCCGACTTCGGATTAACCCCGCCCTTATTAGAACACTAGAATAGGTCCTAATAGGTGACATTCATAGTAATTTTAAAACTATATTCATAGAATGAATAAGCATATAATTATCTATATAAATTATTTGTTGTATGTTCACATCACGTCATCAACTTTTAACTACATCTATAGATTATACTGTTAAATTACATTTATTATTTGCACATATATTTAAGCATTATATTCGTTATAAATAACTTCATAATTATTATAAAAGTTAACAATTAAAGTTCATCGTTAACGAAACTAATATTTAATAATTCAACCGCGTAGCGAGGTCGCTTACGGACTACCCGCTTGTAATTATATTATTTTTGCCGCATAACTTAAGTTGTAATGCCGCCTAAAAAACAAATAGCATCGAATAATAGCGATTCCTCGGATAATGAGGGCACACCTGATGCTGAGTTGGTTTTATTGTTAGCTAAACGAGATTTTTTATTTGAAATAGTGCAAAAATATATGATATGTCCTCGGACATCCACATAAACACTTCAACGATGGAGCGTTTTCTTGATGGAAGTTCTAATATTAATGCTTTACGTATTGAGTTTAAACAGGTCTTAGATAATTATAATTCACATTTATTAAAAATAAACCCTATTGCTAAACCTGATTATAACAGCCTCATTGCGTTTGAGTCTCTTTGCGGTAGAATAAATAGGCTTTATTTACAATATTCGCAATCTAATTCACAAAGTACTAGTACACCGTCTAAAGCCAGATTTACACTTCCGCCTATCGAACTGCCATTTTCGGGTGACATTCGCTCATGGCCTTTATTTTATGCTAGCTTTAAATCAACCGTCCATGACAACACATCGCTTACCGACGCTGAAAAGTTATACTATTTGCTAGGTAAACTAACGGGCAAAGCCCTATCTGTATGCTCAGGTATAACTCCTTGCGCTGAAAATTATAAAATTTTATTGCAAAATTTTATTGACAAATATGAAGACCGGCGTATGGTAGCATCTACATATATTAATCAGATGTTCGAATTTAAGCCATTGCAATCGGCCACCGCAAATAATTTTGATTTATTTACTGATAACTTTATAAGTGCAGTGCGCGCTTTACAAAACTTAAAGTTAGATAATCTCGCGGACTTAATTGTTCTTCATATCGCGCTTAAGAAGCTGGACCCGGAAACCATTCGCTCTTTCGAATATAGTCATAACTCGATGGTACTTACCTTTGATGATTTAGTAAATTTTATTAAGACCCGCTCCAAAGTTTTGCAACGCACCGATTCTAGTACAAATTCTAATAGCGCACCAAACAATCGACGAGGTAACGGTAATAATCGTCGCTGTAATAATACTTCGTCGCCGAAGTATCAGGCGTACGTAAGCACGACGACTAGTTGCTCAAAGTGTCTGTGCGATAATATTGTGCATCAACACCTATTTAAGTGTGCAGACTTTAATAAAATGACGCCGCAGGAACGATTTAAATGCGTAAAGAGTAACAATGCATGTGTGAATTGTCTCAGTTTAAGTCATCGAGTGTCTAGTTGCTCTTTAAATTATAGTTGTCGAGTTTGTAAATTTAAACATCACACATTGTTGCACTTCCACCGCAGAAGCGATAGTGCTTCCCCTGCGCTGGCGCGTTCTCCACCGCTTCAGCCAGTTACACTGAAGTCTATTATATCGATTAATATTAAAATTTTCTCACGATTCGACTCGAATATTAACTTCAATATTTCAACGCTAGTTGTTGATCAAATCACCGACCTTTTGCCCACCGCTGTGGTAGACACATCTGTCTTATCACACTTCCATGGCATAAGACTCGCTGATGAATGTTATAGCATGCCTAATAAAATTGATGTTTTGATAGGCGCATCCCTTTTCCCGCACTTACTATGTCCAGACGAAATTTATTCGTCTAACGACTTGTCCGGGCCCTCGGCTTTGAATACGGTATTTGGTTACGTTATTATGGGCTCAGTGCCGACACTTCAGGTAAATCATTCTGTAACGTGCTGCTCAGTTCTAGAGTCTCCTATCGTTGACAAATTAGTGCAACGATTTTGGGAGCTTGAACAGCCACCCTCCGCACCGCACATTCAGTGTCCTTCAGACATTGAATGTGAAGAGTTTTATAAATCTACGACATCCCGCGATCCTTTTACTGGTAGATATATTGTTGGCCTGCCATTTAAAGATGACGTTTACTCTCTCGGAGATTCTTATGAAACCTCTCGACGACGATTCATGTGCTTGGAGAGGAAACTTCAAGCCTCGCCTACATTAAGGTTAGCATATGATGACGTCATAAAGGAATACTTAGCTAAAAATTATATATCCCCCGCACCGCCGTATGACTCTCATGAACCCGCTCCAATATATGTCATACCGCATCATGGAGTCTTACGCGAAGATAAGAAGTCAACGCGTCTGCGCATCGTCCTGGATGCTAGCAGTAAGACTAGCACTGGGCGATCATTAAATGATATTCTGCATTCAGGACCAAATTTGCAAGGCGACTTGTTCAATATAATTTTAACTTTCCGCTTACATCCAATCGCTATGACAGCCGACTGTAGCCAACAATTTCTGCAAATAGTTGTTCGCGATTCTGATCGTCGTTACCAATGCTTCCTATACCGCTTCCGTCCACAAGACCCACTTGTGCTATACCACTTCAATCGCGTGTGCTTCGGTTTAACTTCGAGTCCATACCATGCATTGCGCACGGTAAGACAGCTCATTGATGGCGACGGCGCAAAGTATCCACTTGCGAGTCGTATCGCATTTACTTCGCTATATATGGACGACATCGCGTTCTCTATGCCCAGTGAATCCGAGGCCAGTGAGACCTCTCGGCAGCTGATAGACTTATTCAAGGGTGCCCAATGGGACCTGATAAAATGGCATAGTAACCGTCGATCTGTTTTAGATGACCTCCCTACTTCCCATAAAATTACAGGAGAAGTAGAGTTCGATAAATCAATGCCACATAAAATACTAGGCTTGCATTGGTCTACCGATAGTGACGCCTTTTATTTTAAGATATCTGTTCCCGCTGATATGACGTGCACTAAGCGCGCCATCTTATCTACTGTCGCTCGCCTGTGGGACATAATGGGTTTCGTTGCTTCCACAGTCGCGTACGCCAAATTGTTAATAAAGCAGCTTTGGCAACTTAATTGATTAATAATAACTTAATTGATTGGGACGACATACCACCACCGCCAATTATTAAGATGTGGAGGCAATTCTGTGCTGAATTACCAGCTCTTAATGATTTACGTATCCCGCGACATGTTGGTGTATCCAAAAACTGTACTGCGTCACTCCTGGGGTTTTCCGACGCCAGCGAGCACGCATACGGTGCCGTAGTCTACATACATGTAAAGAGCGTCAATGGTAACACCGTCCAGTTGATTTGTGCAAAGACTAAAGTCGCACCGACGAAACCACTATCTATTGCACGCCTTGAGCTTTGTGGAGCGGTTTTACTCTCAAAATTGCTTCGCAGAGTACTCGACAATTATTCTCTTGACCTTGCAATATCAGTCTATGCCTTTGTAGATTCAAAAGTAGCTCTGTACTGGATAAAGAGTTCGCCACACAAGTGGCAGACCTTTGTTGCAAACCGCGTTGTTCAGATTACCGACAATATTCGCGCTGATAACTTTTATCATGTCGCAGGTACTGAGAATCCCGCTGACATACTTTCACGTGGCGTTACGCCAAATAAATTAGTTTCAAACCCCCTGTGGCTCCATGGGCCTCAGTGGACTTCGTTAGATCCATCTCAATGGCCTCTTCGTACTTTAGACAATGAGGTTATTGCAAATATGCCTGAGAAGAAGATTTTGTCGCACACTGTGTGCACATCCGTCTGTAATTCTGCGATTTATGAGCTCGCACTCCGCATCTCTTCTTGGAGTAAACTTCTACGTATAATTGCGTACGTGTGTAAGTTTGGTAAATTATTGCCCCGCCGCAACACTACTGTAGTGACTGCTGATGATCTCAGTTTCTCTGAGGTTATAATCCTCCGCGCCCTGCAAAAACAGCATTTTGCAGTGGAATATTTGAATATTGAAGGTAACAAACCTTGCTCGCCCGCTTTCAATCGTTTAAGGCCTTTTATTGAGAATGGTTTAATCTGCATTGGTGGTCGTCTTTCGAACTCCGCATTAGATTACACACAAAAACATCCAATTATACTCCCGCGCAGTGATCATGTAGTGAACATGATCATTGACTATTATCATATTAAAAATTTACACGCTGGGCCTGAATTGTTATTGTCATTGCTCCGTCAAAAATTTTGGATACTTTCCGCACGCCGCACTGTGAGAAGCAGAGTCTACAAGTGTAATATATGTTTCCGGCTTAGACCCCGTCCAACTTACCCTTTGATGGCTGATCTTCCCCATAGTCGTGTAAGACAAGCTATTAAGGCATTTACACACACGGGCTGCGATTATGCCGGTCCTATCGCATACACTCCTGTACGTCGTCGTGGTGTACGCAGCGAGAAGGCGTACTTATGTGTTTTCACATGCCTCACGACTCGAGCTGTACATATAGAAATCGCTACAGATCTTAGTAGTTCTAGTTTCCTCGCTGCGCTTAAACGTTTCCTCTCTAGACGAGGGCCGATTCAGTTTTTATATTCGGATAATGGAACGAATTTTAAAGGTGCCGCTTCGTATCTTCGCGATCTCTATAAATTTCTAAACGTTGAATACCGCCCAAAGCTTGAGCAAGAGTGTGCTGAGAATCGTATAACATGGAAGTTCATCTGTCTCAACTCTCCTCATTTTGGAGGCGCCTGGGAGAGTATGATCAAAGTCGTAAAAACGCATCTGTTCCGAGTTATCGGACATCAGTTACTTTCATACGAAGAGCTTAATACTGTTCTTGCGCAAATTGAGTGCTTGCTAAACTCGCGGCCCTTGACAGTATTGAGTTCTGATCCTGCAGAGCCTTCAGCTCTTACTCCGAGTCATTTTTTGAATACCGCACCTTTATTGTCATTACCCGCACCCAAAGTCAAATCTGACTCTACCAGTCTGTTACACAGGCATTCTTTACTGGATAAATTAGTTCAGTCGTTTTGGGACCGGTGGAGGACGGAATACCTTCACGGATTACAAGTTCGTCAGAAGTGGAACACCCCGTCTACGGCTATCGTACCAGGCATGGTTGTAATTGTGATAAATGATAATGAACCGCCCCTTGCTTGGCCATTAGCGATTGTCGAGTCTGTTCATCCTTCGAAGGATGGCGTAGTTCGAGTAGTGACCGTGAGAACTACTAAGGGAACATATCTCCGTCCTGTTGCTCGTATTTGCCCTCTCCCAAGACAATAAATCACGATTATTTTGATTATAATTATTTATCTAAATTAGGAATTAAGTTTATATTTATATATATTAAAAAAGTATTAAACCGCAATATTATATTTATGTATACATTTTCTCGCTTACCAAGTAAGGTTAGTAGATGAGACATGCGCATTGAGCGCATCCTCTCACTTTATATACCGCTTATTTATTTGTTTTCCTTTTACTTTTATATTACGGTTGTCTTTTAAAGGTGACCCTTTAAGGGCGGGAGGAAATGGTAACGCCAGTTAACAATCTACTTTATCAACATTACATTACATATCGCATTGAGTTCGTCCTAAGTTATATCTACTTTATCAACATGACTAGTGCATATTTTTTGTTTCCTTCCTTCCTTCCCTTTCCTACCGCACGCGCTGCCGCCGAGGTGAAAAAGAGGATCTCGGCGCGCGTCATTATACTAAGTGATATTACGCCATCCGCAGCGCACGGCCACCCGTCGCGACTTATGTACATTAACCGCAAACCGCGCAGGATGAACATTGAGTTCTCCTGTTTATGTTTAATATTCACCGCATCAGACATTGTGTCTTTGTAACTCATAAAAGTGTGAGACGCCCCCGTAAGGGCAAAGGTGGAGAGTGTGGGACTTCACGAGACTGTTCCGAGAGTGCGCGTGCGCCGAACAACGTGGCGAGCTCGCTGTGTAGCAGACACTCCAGGAGGAAGGCGCGGCAGCCCTCATCAGGTCAGTGAGTGCTATCCCACCTATTTATTTTCCCCTTTGCCGTATGCACCAAAATTACAGTCCACTAAATCTTTATCGAAGATACCTTAAGTTACTGGCGTCTCCAAAGATGTTGTTATTATTATGTGTTAAGGATCTGGTTTTTAAATCTCGTTCAAAAACTAGACTAACCTGCCTAAGTTTATTTATGTTATTTTGTTTACTGTAGCATTTCAACCTATTAGTTCAATCAATATTTGCTGTATATTGTTGTCGATCTTTTTCTCAATGGATGGCAACACTTTTAAAATAAATCGACTGAAGAAGAAGAGAATTACCTACAAACTAATTCGTACGTTCCAAAACAGGTGTTCTGTTACCATCATCTTTTTTCCATTGATTTTTAATGTTTTTCTCAAGTTCGTATGTTTAAGAGATGTCGTTGCAACTATATGGGTAAAATATCGTAACTTAATAGCTGTTTTTAACAAGAATATTCTGCTGCAAGTAACTAGGCCTGTAGTATTAGGTAATAATAAAACAGCTCGTTATAGCAATGTGATTAGAATTTATGCCGATTAGGAGCGATGTATTTCAATTTCATAACAGTTTGTGTATTTTATCTAATTGACTTTTTATACATGAAAGAGCCATGCTGCAAGTGTATTATAGTTGTAGCACGAATGGGTCGGCTCGACCGGGGAAGGACCACGCTCTCACAGAATACCAGCGTTCCTTATTGAGGAGAGATATAGATGTCTATAAGCCACAGCATCGACTTACCATCAGGTGGACTGTGTGCTCGTTTGTCACCCTTATTCTATAAAAAATTCCAATGTTGTACTTAATCTAACTCGATGGTAAGTAGTTATGTAACCTAAAGTAAATAGCACATTAATAGGGTCCCATTAGTTACCCTTTGGGAACGGAACGCTAAAAACGACGTAGCAAACCGAATGTGTGGTACGTTGAAAACAAACGGTGGTAGACCGCCGAGAATTTGTTTTTACGATGGTGGATAAGAGAGGGAGGTAGTAAGACTCTTGTTCTGCCTGGAAATCCATCTGGATAGGTACACCTCCTACCTATACCTCATGCCAAGCAGGTATGTTTGTATGTGTTTCAGTTTTTTTTAAAGAGTTTTGTGTTTTACTAGCGTCATTTAAACAAGTCAAGAGCTGACGTTTCTTTCCCAAAATCTACCTCCTAAAATGCCGCCCGGGGCCATGCGAACCTATGAATGCCACTTGAAAATGCTTCAAGCATTAATTCTACCTAATAAATATTAAATACTGCGTATCGTGAATATGTGGTTTGAATAAGTAAATAAAATCGTACACAAATTTGATTTGTTTACTTTAAATTTTGGAATATAATTGAAATGTTTGTAATTGCTACACAAAAGGCACGTAACTGGTTTGCGAAATGCATTTCGTCAACCGGTTATCGCGCTGCGGTCTTTAACCTGTATTGACGGTTGACACATTTAACTAAAAAGTAGGCAACTATTAGCGATTCCGTGTGTGATACAATAATATGCTAAAAGTGTACAGATTGGGAAATTAAAGTATCATATATTCGAATCCGCAATTCGACTACTAACTATTAGGTATCGTGAATCATTTCAAGCGCAAGAAGTGATTAATGGGTATACTAGTAAAGTTAGTAAAAATTCCAGCACTCTGCTATCTTGTCGATGACCACTGCTGATCATAGGCCTCCCCTCAATTGACATGGGGGGGGGGGGTTGCTATAGTTGTCACGCTTCTTAGGCGGTTTTTTTCCCACAAATTTGCCGTTCTGCTATTTGATCTGACATTTGTGCACTGTGTAAGTTCTGGGAGATGTTTTATAAACATTTATTTTACATATTTTGAGATCAAAATTAGTCTGTTTCATTAAATTTCTTAAGAGTTTTTATAATACTATTAATATGGTGTAGAAAAGTTTCTAATGTGCTTTCCTTTTTAATAATTTCTGCAATGGAGAAGGGTTGTACTTTAAAATCAGCGTAAGCTATCGTATGGGTTAGACGTGTAGCTTGGAAATTTGGACAATCATTAATAAGTAAGTGGAATATTGACTGTACTACAGTGTCGTCGCAAGGGCATGTTAACACTATTTTGAATCTATGAAGGTACTCTTTGTGGTATCCGTGACCTGTAAGAATTTGTGATAGTGTGAATAGTGCTTGGTGATTTGGTATAATTCTTGTATGTGTGTAAGTGTAGGGAGCCATTTTTGTGAGGCGGGTTAGCAACTGTAATTTAAATTAGTTTTCGTTGTTATCAGGCAAATTCTGCTGCCCATCCCCAGTCTCAGGTTCCCTCTGTCGGCACCCACGGGACGGTGTGGGTTAGTGGATATGCTTTCACCGCTACTACACGTCGAGGGCATAAAATATTGGCATAAAATAGTGGTTAATTCGTTCAAGGATAAAACATACAGGAGGTCGATGGATGCAAATGGCTCAGGATCGTACTTCGTGGCATTCCGTAGAGTGGAGGCCTATGATTGGCAGTGAACTTGTGGAGGGCTGTAATGATGATGAAAAAGGGGTATAAGCCACATTAAAGAATTTAATGTTAATGTCATGTATATAGACGGATATTGTAAGGATTTTTATAGCGTAAGGGTGACAAACGAGGACACAGGTCACCTTAGGGTAAGTGGATGCTGTGGCACGTAGACATCAACATCTATCATCGACTAAGAATCAAAATGCAGATGCGTTAAAAGAGCTAAGTCCGGTACAAAGTAAAAACGTGATAAAGGAGTTGAGATGTAAATGAATGACAAGTTTCTTCAACTGATTTAAAATAAAATTTGGTAGGGTCTTTAATATTCAAATTATAACTAGGAAAGCTTTAATAGTCAATAATTAATTATGTATGACGTGTCGCTATTAAATACAATAAGCTTATTTTTTGTTGTTGTTCTATTTCATAATACAAACAATTTAATTGGAAAAAGCTTTCAAAAAGGGGTCACTGGTGCTTATTTTATTTATTTATTTATTTATTTACACTTTAATGCACAAAAAAAGTACATATGGCGGACTTAATGCCGTAGGGCATTCTCTCCCAGTCAACCATTAGGCTAAACAGAGATAGACATTATGGAGGCGGTGCAGCAATAATCAAATAGAGAGGATAAAAGAAATAATAATATATGTAATAAACAATACATAGATATTATATACATACATATATATACATATATAATATATAATAGAATATATATACATACATACATACATACACTGTATACACATAAATACATAAACATGTATATATATATATATATATATATATATATATATATATATTATATATATATATATATATATATACAATAGGTTCGTATAAATATTATATATGTCAGAACATATATGAAATATATACGAAAAAGAGAGCTTAGTCAATTCAAACTTGCAACGATTTAATCATATACTTACGGACTTGATTTTTAAAGACGAATTTGTTGGGAGCTTTTTCAATGTCAAGAGGGATGTCGTTCCAGAGTCTGATGGCCACGAGGGCGAAAGAGTGAGATAAATAACCAGTACGGTGTAAAGGAGTGAGTAACTTAAGATTGGCCGAGGAACGGAGAGAAAAATTATGAGAATCTCCCATGTATTGAAATTTAGATTTCAGATACTCGAGAGCACATGGATCGTTCAAAATTGAGAAAAGGGTGCAGAGTATTCTAACATATCTGCGCTGACGGATAGGCAACCAGTTTAACTGTGTACGAAAAGAAGATACATGGTCGTATTTACGAAGACCATAAATGTATCTGATGCAGTTGTTAAGCAGACGATCCAATGTATTAAGATGAAGTTGAGACAGGTCTGAGCAACACACATCGACATAATCAATAATCGGTACAATAAGTGATTGGACAAGTAAAATCTTGGTATTGGTAGGAAGAAAGTTTTTAAATCGATATAGAGATCGCAAAGTTCCAGTAGTTTTGCGACTCACCTCCTGTATATGTTTGTTCCATGTTAAGCAACCATCGATGTACAGACCAAGGTTCTTTACGCTAGTAGAGAATGGTATGACATTATTATTAAACATAATTGATGGTAGGGTGGCAATATCCAGTTTAGATAATAATCTTGAGCTACCTAAGATTATTGTTTGGCATTTAGACGGGTTCACGTTTATGCCATACACAGTAGACCATTCTGAGATATATTTTAAATCATCATTTAACAGTGAAATAGCACTTAGGATATTTGAAGGCTCCACTTGCGCATATAACTGCAGATCATCAGCATACAAATGGTAAGAGCTCTTGAGATTTAGTGTGATGAGATTTATAAAATGGAAATCAGAAGAGGAGAGATAATACCGCCTTGAGGGACGCCAATTGACACATCACGCCAGTCAGATAGTATATGACCAGTGCGCACAGCCTGTTGGCGCCCCCGAAGATATGTTGAGAACCATTCCTGAGCTGAAGACGAGATATTCAAATGAGAAAGAAGAGTTAACAGGATACCATGATCGACAGAATTAAATGCATTAGAAAAATCAATTAAGATGAGAACGGTCAGTTTTGATTTTTCCATCCCCTCACGAATATCTTCCGTAACCTTGAGAAGAGCAGTAGTGGTAGAATGACCCGGGCGGAAACCAGACTGATAAGGGGAAAGAATATTCATTGAGAAAACAAAAGCAGAAATCTGTTTATGAGCGACAGCTTCCAGAACTTTAGAAAGAAAAGGCAGAATAGAAATTGGTCTGAAATTAGATAAAGAGCTGCATTCAGTAGCTTTCGGGATGGGAATAATAAAGGCTTTACGCCAGAGAGTTGGAAAAGCACCATTCATCAGCGAAAAGTTAGTTATATGAGTTATCACGGGTAAAACAGAATCCAGCACGTGCAAAACCATTACCCTACTCACGTCATCACATCCAACGGCTTTCGATTTAATAGAGGAAAGTGCTTTGCGTACCTCGTCTTCATCTACAGGAGTAAAAGTGAAAGTTTCATGAGAATAAGGAGGCATGGAAGATATAAAAGAGATGGCATTAGCTCTAGAAACATCAGAAACTATTTGAGAAGACAGAAAATGACGATTAAAATCGTCAGGAGAAAAGGTGACGCTATTATAGTCAAATTGCGATTTTCCATATCCAAGCGTATTCAGAAACTTCCATATATCAGCCGAATATGAATTAAGTAGTTGTTCGTGGATATATCGGCGTTTAGCAGCTCTCACCATTTGATTGATTATGCTTATCACTCAGCATTCACCGTTATTACCTTCTTACTGCCCTTTTGCCTTTTCTTATTGCCGCCAAATATTAGTGTTTGCAGTGCCGTGCCGGTCTGAAAGTTATAAAGAGCCAGCTAGATAAATAAAGGCTATGAGTCATTCCATCTTAATTATCATAGATGACAACGCATTATGCACTCTTCTTTGTTTCTGGTTTGCTTCAGGTGTCACTAATCACCGTGTACTGCAAAGGTCAATTACCATCAGGTGAACCGTAGGTTCGTTTGTCATTAAATTTTATAAAAAAGTCAACCTCTATGCAAAACTATTGGATATTAGAAGTAGTAGTACTACATCTATTGTGTCATGATTGCTCCTTTGGTTAGTGCATCGTATCCTAGGTTATCCCCTGTTCTATTACACTATGACAGTATCAGCGCCCACTTTTGTGGTGACTAGGGTATTATCGTCTGTGCAGTCTATTATTAAAAAAAATCTTTTTTTTAAATTATAGAAAAAATATTATTCTCAGGTTTCTGAAAGTTATTCAAAAAGACATCATGGTTAATATTTTGGGTGATGCACTACCTTGATAGTTAACCTAGTTTCGATTCTATAATGTGGTTTCTAAACATTTGTGCCAACGGAACTTATTGTATGTTGTTACACTTCAACGAAAACGATACAAATGGTTGAAGGTTGACAGATAATAATAATGGATCATTGGAATCACGACCGGAACAGCGGTGCACCAGGTGGATGACAAAATTTTCGACGCTTCTCTTATCTACTTTCCTTCTAAATCCAAGATTCTACAAGCGGTACATAGACGATACTTCACAATTTTATAAACTGTCGAAGTAACTTCATTCTTAGAACACCTTTATTTTAACTAAAGTTAAATTCACTGTGAAGAGGCAAATAATTTTTAAGCTTACCTAAATATTTTAGCTATTCGTAAATCCAAATATCCCAGCAATCATACAGTGTTGGAAAAAGGCACATATTAACCGATATTTAAACGGTGAATCTTTGGGAAAATATTTGCTTCAGCGCAAGAGAACTGTGACAGCTGACAGTAATCAAGTATTGCATTTTTTTATAGAATAAAGGTGGCAAACGAGCACACAGTCCACCTGATGGTAAGTGGTTGCTGTGGCCCATAGACATCTACATCTTTTCTCGATTACGAATTAAAATGCAGATGCGTTGTCACCTTGTGAGGACTAAGATGGAATGCCTCGTTTTCAGTAAAAAGGGTCTCCGGTTCTCCACACTCACCATATGAAAGAGCAGTGTGAAGTTGCTATTTTACGCTGGTATTCCGTAGTCCCTCCCTGGTCGAGCCGACCTATTCGTGCTACAGCTGATACCAGTGATATAGCTGCGGCATGACTCGACCACGTACCAAATCAGACCCAAAGTCAATATTTATGAGTTGAAATCGTTGAGCTGAATCGGTTAAATATGACATGTGAACGCTACAGTTATATTATATTTGTAACACGAATGAGTCGGCTCGACCGGGGAAGGACTACGCTCTCACAGAATACCAGCGTCAAATAGTAGCTTAATGCTGCTGTGTTTCGTATGGTGAGTGTAGAGAATCGGAGACCCTTTTAACTGGAAACGAGGCATTCCATCTTAGTCCTCACGGGTGTCAACGCACCTGCATTTTGATTCGTAATGGAGGATAGATGTAGATGTCTATGGGCCACAGCAACCACTTACCATCAGGTGAACTGTGTGAGTTTGTCACCCTATCCTAAAAAAAATCATCTCGGTATTCCGTGACTATGGGTGTCACAAAGCAACTGAAAAGCCAGAAAATAAACAAAAATTCGCGATGAAATCCGTAAAATAAATTTTATATAGTATATAAACGTATAGTTACGTTTGCAAAAAATCCCCGTAGTAAAATCCCCGCAGTAAAATTTCTAAACCATTGCAATGTAAGTATTACAAATAATTACCGCAATTCTCACGATTTGATATATACAATACAAGATAGGTTATCAAAAATGTAAGTAGTCTCATAAGTGCTTACTTTAATATGCTGTTGATATAACTCTTCATTTAATTTTTTATTAAATGAGTAGCACTTAGTGATGTGCGAGTTACAAAATCGTTTTCAGTGCCTAGAAGACTGCAATGAAGTGGACGATATAAATGAGAAGCTCGTGGAAACTGTCCATGCGGTCGGGGCTAAGTTTTAGAAGACCCGTAGGCCCTTTTTAATCTCATGGCTGTTAGACGGGAAATGAAGCTGCGGTCTTCAGCAGATTAGAGAGCATACAGGCAACTGAACGGACATATCTTCAAATGCATACGACGGGACTTAAGCAACTTCAATTCATCCCGTATAGAAGAAGCGATAAAGCAGAACCAGGGGTCCAAAGTCTTTGCCAGAGATCTCTCTACCAGAAAGAACCAAATATGAAGAGAACATCGAATGTGGCAGCGTCGTTTCCGGGACACATCATCGTTGCAGCCACACGCAAGTGTGAGTACCGATCCGATAGCAAGTCTTATCTGACACTATTCCGACGACATTCCTGACGTCAATCTCGAGAGATATGAAGTATCTCGGGAGGGACACCTGAGTCTCGGTTAAAAACACGGCTGGCTTCGCCGTCTCCAGGTGGTAGTGAACACTGAACAGCGTTAAGGTTGGAATGAAGGCCTCTGATATTGCAACGATTCACGGAAAGCGTGACAGGGATCGCCTTGGTCTTTTTGCAGCAGTTTTAGTCGCGAGCGGAATTTTGCCCACTGAGGAGGAATAGAATAACTTGGTCGTGGATGCTTAACGAGGGATTTTCCGTCACCAGTGGTGCTGGTACCCTCCTACGGTAGTTTTTTAGATGTAAACCTCTACTTCATACTGGTATTCTGTGAGGTCGTGGTACCAACCCAGTTAGAGCCGGCCCATCCATACGACAGCAAAAGCTGCCGTGTGGCTCTACCACAGTTTAAAATTGATGCGAATTCCATACTCTCAAATAAATACCGAATATCTATAAATCGCGATTAAAAATATCGATAGTATATATCGATTTCGATATATCGATATTCTTTACCTAAGCCTAGTTCAGTAGATTCAGCCTGTTCTACACCTTTAACTCGGTGTCAATATCATGGTTTTTGTTCTCGAGGTACGCTAGACCACAAACTCTTACTTTAAAAAAGTACATTCCTTTCACCTTATAATCGGACACAAAAATCAGACACTTCAAAATGTGGCTTGATATTTTTATTTGGACTTTCGAAAAACATTCATTATAAAAACTTCCAGTTTTGTTAAGGGGAAATATAACCTCAAATGGCTTAGCAAGATCCTCCGTTATGCCGAAAGTATTGCAGCATTCATTTTGAAATAAATATACTATGGTAAAGTTGGGGATTAATGTTAAGGACTATGTTAGACGAAAACACGATTCCGTAAAATTTTCACGATAGAAAAAAATCCAAAGTTACCTCCAAACTGAACAATAAACCGCTGTTATTCATAAAATACTCTAAATAAGATCATGAAACTTTGCATACTAACTGAACTAACTATAAAGCAGTGCTTATGTTATTTACTTTTTTAAAATACCATTATTTTCACTGTAAAAAGAAATTACCTAAACTATCGGTGCCGTGAAGCTTGATTCCTGTCGCCCGGTTAGTTTCGTGTGTTAGTTTATGATGTGCGTGTGTGTGTGTGTGTGTGTGTGTGTGTGTGTGTGTGTGTGTGTGTGTGTGTGCCTGCATGTATGCGTGTATGTGTATGTGTGTGTGTATGTATGTGTGTGTGTGTGTGTGTGTGTGTGTGTGTGTGTGTGTGTGTGTGTGTGTGTGTGTGTGTGTGTGTGTGTACGCGTGAGTATGAGTGAGTGAGGATGTGTGCATTGAGTTGAGTAAATTGTAAGTAAGCAATTGATCTTGTTATAGGCATGAGGAGCTTGAGATATATTTTGTCGAGTGGCAAATACTGTACGTGCAGGGTATGAGGGAGCCACGATATCGCACCGCCTTTTCGTAAGTTTGGTATGGTCAAATGGTAACGTTTTGTGATATCTTTGTATCATGTGTAAAATATAAAGTTTTCTAATGGAGAGCAGCTTAGATGTTTGGTATAGGGTTTCGGTGGAAAACCTATAGGGCCTACAGTACATTACCTTAATCAAGGATCTTTGCGCCCTTTCTAAATCTATAAAGTATGATTTAGCTGCTCCTCCCCATACGGATATGCAGTAGATTATTACAGACTGGGCTAGTGCGATATATATTTTATTCAGTAGCTTGGTACTCATCACGTTTTACAGAGATTTGAAAACCCACATGAGCTTCCTTAACCTCCCAATTGTTAGTTCTAGGTGTGGATACCAACTTAATCTTTGATCCACAATGATTCCGAGGTATTTAACACAACTAACTTTCTGAATTACAGGGCAATTACATGTGTTAGGGAAAGGTGTACCACAGGAATGAATTTTGATTTCAAAATTAGGTGACGGCTGCGAATTAATATATGGAGCGAAGCATACATAATTCGTTTTTTGAGTGTTAAGAGTAAGGAGATTCTCACTTAACCAGTTCCTAACTCTGCCTAGTCCCATCTCAGCCCACATCCTAATTTTATCCCAGGTCTTAGCGGTGAAAATAATAGCGGTATCGTCCGCATAGGACAGTAGCCTCCCTCCAACGTTACCAAGGTTACAGGATTATTAATATATATCAAAAAGCCGAGAACACTGCCCTGCGGTACACCAAACGTTACATTTTCTTCTTCACTTATTAGTTTGTTTATTTTTACACCCTGCTTTCTGTTTTGAAAAAACACAGGTTGGCAAGGTCGGTAATCAATGGGACAAGGATATCCTTACTTCGTTTTAGAAAAAAAGTAGGGATTCCGTCCTAACCTGGTGCACTCCCAGAGTCCAAGGACATTAAGGTATTTTCCACTTCCTTGCAAGATGTATCTAGTAAGACAATAGAGGAATGATGATGGTTATCAGAGTTAGTAGTTTCCGAAGTTATAAAGCTATTTGAGATGTTATCAGCTAGTGTTTGCCCAATGTTGACAAAGAATTTGTTTACATGGTTGATTGTGGTTTGCGAACAAGGTTTTATATTAAGTAGGTCGTCATTTGGGCTCTTGGGTGGCTTATAGTGGGTGATTTCGTTAACGGTTAACCAAAGAGCTCGAGGGTTTTGTACCGATGCTTTAATTTTTTCTTTATTATATTTTATTTTTAGTTTTTTTTATAAGATTTCCACAAAAAGTACGATAACGTCTATATGTTATAATTAACATTTGATTTTGGGGGCTCAATTTAAGTTTTAGGTAAATATTATTTCTCAGTCTAATCACCGCAAAGCACCTGTGGTTATCCAGGGTTTTATGATTCTTTTGCTGTTCGAGACAATTACGTTTTTAGTATTGGATAGGATAGCTGACCTGACCATTTCTATTAGCGCAAAGGCGTAAGTATCAGGGTCTTTAAAAATATTAAAGAAGGAGACATCAATATTTGTTAAACTCTTGTAAGCATTATTATAGTCAACTACAGTTTTATGTCTTAGGAGACTCATTTGTTGATTCTGGTTTGCAATTGCTAAAAGAACCGGGCAATGGTCTGTTGTAGTTGTATTTAGTACCGCAGTGAAGATTGTGTTGTATTTTTTGTCAAGTCTCAATAAAACGTGGTCAAGACAGCCATCCCCCCTCGTAGGTAAATTATGAGACGATAAAATTCCATGCAAAGATATTTAAATAATTTAATCTGTTGAATCTTTCTTGATTTGTTTCAGTTGGAGAAATAATTAAATCAATGTTAATGTCACCTAAAATCAAAATATTTTTACAAGGGTTTATATTCTCAAGGTGATTACTGAGAGATATGATGAAATTGCCTGCATTTAAAAATGATGGGGAACGGTAAATACCCAGTATGGTATAGTTTGAGACTACCAATTCAAGTCCGGTAGCATTTTTAAGGTTTAGTTCTTTAAATTTTACTAATAGTTTGTTTTTAGTATATATATACCCCATCACTTCGGTTAATGTAATTTTTAGTTTGGAACGATGTGTAATTCTGTAATTGAGGTATGTTTTTGTTAGAGTGTAACCAACATTCCGTAAGAATTAGAACATCTATTTCAAATTTTAGTTGTGCCAGAGTGAGTTGCAAATCATCAAAAGTTTTGTATATACTTCTAATGTTTTGTGTTAAAATATTCAAATTATATGTAGAATTTTTAGTCTTTACTTTAAGGTCCTGCATGTTACAGTTGAATGATTTTGAGAGTTTAATTTGATCAATTTCATTTAGCGTGTCAAAACTATCCATTAAAAATAAACTTAGAACTCTTAGGGTTGCAACCACGGTGGTTAGGTTGTATTAATAATAGTTGGTTAGACCGTGTGAAGTATAAGTGTGTTTGTCCAAGTTGTCCAATGTAAAGTTGTATAGAAATGACTGATTTATAGAGTGTTGTGTATTTGTAGTCAGTACAGTATAGGTGTGCCCTTGCGTGATAATGGTAATTGGTGGCGTGAAAGTATATAAGTAATTTAATGCTACGTTTGCAATTGCATTCTGATATGTTTTGTAATTGATCGTGAAGTATGTGTGTGGTGAATAGTTGGTAGTTGTGATGGTGGAAAAAAGGTGTGTATGTATGTATCAGTTTGAGTACAAACTGACTTGTGTGTATTGTAGTATGATAGGTATTTAACATTTTCTCAAAAATATTTGGTATACAGTTAGAGTTAAACAAATTAATTTTAAACAAATTAAACAATTTATGTAAGAAAGTTAATTTTAGGAAAAATGTGCAAATAGTAAGTCATTGTTCTTGCATTAGTTGTTGCACTTGTGCTTGATTGAATGTGAATTATTCTAGACGTGTCATCTTTCCGGACTAGTACTTTGCCCATAGAGGTCCAACAGTATTTGCCTTTTAAGACTTTTTAAATAAGAAGCGACTGGGTTGGCGTTGAGAAACAGGCATAAATATGATAAACCTAATGAAATAAGTATTTAACGACCTATCTACTAACAGTATAAGTGATTACAAACATGTCAGTACATAGCATACGACGCGCGGGGAAGTGGGGGCGAAATTAGAATTTGAGCTGACTTACTATATCCCCTTAAATGTCTAAGAGGTCCGTGTCCAAAAGCGAGAACTAGTTACAATCAAATATCGATTTTAATACTTCATAACCCTCTCTGAAGTTAGCAGCCTGTGTAAGACTGCTAACTTCAGAGATCTGAATACCGAATTTTGCTCCTTTTTATAGTACAGGATCCGGGAGTTCATACAGTGAGAACGAACAAGTTTCACCCTTACGGCACTAAGAGTTCTGCTGTAATAACAGAAACTATATATGAACAGATTACGCGCTAGAGCCATTCTGCAGCCATATTAATGGTATAGTTGTAGGTTTGTAGCACGGGTCGGCTCGACCGGGGAAGGACCACGCTCTCACAAAATATCAGCGTCAAATAGCAGGTTAACGCTGCTGTGTTTCGTTTGGTGAGTGTAGAGAACCGGAGAACCTTTTTACTGGAAACGAGGCATTCCATCTATTAGTTCGCACGGGTGACAACGCATCTGTATTTAGATTCGTTATCAATGATAGATGTGCCACATGGGGAAGAGCAATCACTTACCATCAGGTGGACTGTGTGCTCATTTGGCACCCTTACATTATTAAAAAAAAACCATGGTCGAAATAAATGCAGCGAACATCATCAATGTATTCACAAAAATGTGAATACCACCTAGGTTAGGGGTCAGACCACTTGGTTACTAAATTGGCCCTTATTCCGAAACATATACTTACAATAAATATCAGATACGGACCGGCTTGGGTCACTATGACACATCTCGGGCAGTCAAAAGCGTTCAATAATATGTAAAAGTTGTTTGATATTTAAAAAAACATGCGCTTAAATATCTCAACTCAAATAGACACTCAGTTAGTGTCAATAAATTCGCAATAAATCAGCGACAGCTGTAACCTTCTACGTGGAGGGGAGTCAAGGTCCCCGGGACGTTCCCCTATCTGTCTGCCGTAGCGTGTGACTATTAGTGACGGTCTTTCAGTTGCACATATTTACATACGTTGGTAACGGCATTGTTTAAAATGGCTAGTATTTTCAACACATTCAGAGTTCAAAATCATTCCACGAGACACTTTAAGAATTTCTGAAACAATTTATTTTTCGTCTCTGTATAAAAATCCCTACCTTAATCGTTCATTTAATCATACATATATCCCAATTTTATGGTTGAGCAGATACTCGTACAATCAGATACCATTTTAAATTAACGATACAATTAGTGTAATGTATACTATATCATGATACCATCAGTCTACGGCAGTCCACTGGCTATCCAGTCCCCTCCAAAGGTGCCTGCGCTTAGTCTGATTTTCGGTTTCACGCATCCAGTTGCACCAGCCACCTGGCGCCGATTGTCGCCAATTCGATATTCGTACTTACCAGTCAACTGTATTCTGCAGGATATGAACTGGTTCTATAGACTTCCTATATAATCTTAGGTGTCGATGGTTCACAGGACATTCAAGATATAAATGCAAAAGTAAAGTAATCTGCTATTTCCGAAAGAAGTTTTGGAATACGAAAGAGTCCACTGTTTTACCGCTTTACTCGAAACGTACGGCTTTCTCACGATGTGTTTCTTTACCGCAGAGCACGTGGTAAATCAGCACTTAAAATTGCAAGTAACAACTATATTATCGCCGATTTGCTCGCGTATTATAAAATTTAAAATAGGCCACTTATCCTTAGCGGCCGCATCCTGCAATATTCAAGACAGTTTTACTGCCATCTCGAAGGCCACGATATCTTCATCCATTATCCATCAATTAAAACCCATATAAGTCCACTGCTGAACATAGGTCTCTGCCATAGATTACCTCATAGGGAGAGGGGAAAGAGGGAGAGTTTCACCATAGTTACCACGCTTGGCAGGCGGGTTGTGAACCGTAGTTATTTATTATTTTGAGTTATTATTAGGAAGATTCTGCTGTCCATCTCCTTCCGTGTCCCGCTATCGCCTCTTTCACCTCTTTTTACCAAAATTAAGATAAAAAATGTATGGATCTGTATTTTCCCACGCAGGACCGGGAAGAGAGCGTTAAAAATCATAAAATTCACCAGCTGATTTTCTTCAAACGTTTTGGTGCATTGTAATTCACAGAATAGGCGATAACCTCGCAGACGATATTAAGTAATCCGTTGATGCTCTGCCTACCCCGCAAGGGTTACAGGCGTGATTATAAGTATGGATCAGAAATACTATCACCACCTGTCACGCTTTCACCCTTAACTAACTTAATCTTCTCTCCAATATTCCTAAACCGCTGTGTTCTCCTTTTAATTTCAGTAAAGTTACTGATGGTGACATAAAAAAATGCCTTTTAGCCATTTCCACTAAAGCTATTGGCTATGACAATCTTTGTATGCAAATGATTAAACCTATCACTAATGAACTTGTCCCTATTATCACTCACATTATCTCTTCTTCGCTTGAGACGAGCTCCTTTCCGACTTGCTGGAAAAAAGCATACGTCATTCCCCTTCCAAAAACTTCTAATCCTAAATCTTTATCCCAATTCCGCCCCATTTCCATTCTTCCGATCTTATCTAAAGTACTAGAAAATATAGTTCAGAGGCAACTATCTCAATTCCTAACTGTTCACAGCCTGCTGAGTCCTTTTCAATCTGGTTTTCGTCCAGGCCATAGCACAGTCAGCGCTCTGATTAAAGTGTCTGATGATATTCGCTGGGCCATGGACAAAAGACTTCTCACTGTTTTAACATTATTGGATTTTAGCAGTGCATTTAATTCCGTTGATTATGACATACTTCTTGGTATTCTTGCGTCCTTAAACATTTCACCATCAGTAATCTCTTGGTTTAATTCTTACCTTAGGGGTCGCTC
This sequence comes from Parnassius smintheus behrii, assembly GCA_036936625.1. Classification (NCBI taxonomy): domain Eukaryota; kingdom Metazoa; phylum Arthropoda; class Insecta; order Lepidoptera; family Papilionidae; genus Parnassius; species Parnassius smintheus. The sequence goes on along the minus strand of JAUPFT010000030.1, from coordinate 18,626,940 downwards.
GCAGTGTGTCCGCCATGAGGAGGATTTCTCCGAGTGGTGTGATCTTACGGCGGGTGTTCCTCAGGGTGGTGTTCTTTCCCCACTTCTCTTCTCTATTTTTATCAATGCTCTCACTACTGTTCTCTCCTCTCATTATCATCTCTATGCTGATGACTTGCAATTATACCGTCATTTCAAAGTCCAAGATATAGATGAGGCTATTAATAAGATGAATGCTGACTTAAGTAGCATAAGCAGTTGGGCAAAATCGTTTGGTCTTCGTGTTAACCCTGCTAAATCCCAAGTAATGATTATCGGCAGCTCATATATGCTTAATTTATTAGATCGTTCGAAGATCCCTGCAGTTACGTATGATAATACTCAAATTCCATATACAGAGACCGCTAAGAACTTAGGTGTTATTTTTGATAATAATTTGTCTTGGGTCGCTCACATTAATATGATTAGCAGAAAAGTGAACTACTCTTTTCAATCTCTCAAGCGTCTCCAGATGTTTTTACCGTTAAAAACTAAGATAACCTTAGCTCAAGCACTTCTTCTTCCTCTCATTGACTACGCTGATGTTAGTTTTTTGGATGCTTCAGAGGAGCTGTTGAACAAACTGGAACGTGTTCAAAATTTGTGTATACGTTTTATTTTCGGTCTTCGTAAGTTTGATCATGTTTCAGAGTACAGGGCTCAATTAAAATGGCTTCCTATCCGTAGACGTCGAGACTTACATGTGTTATCATTTCTATACTTTCTACTCTTTAATCCTCTTGCACCTCCATATCTCCGCGAGCGTTTTGAGTATCTTGTACCCCGTGAAACTCAGTGCCGGACCACTAAACAACTACTTCTCAAAACTCCTTCTCATTTCACAAGCCGATGTGGTGGATTCGGAGCAGAGTAAAGAAATATTATCTGTCAACTTAGAATTATAAATATTTACATATTTTATGTATTTATATGTATAATTGTATATATATGTATGTGTCTATGTATGTATGTGTATGTATGTATGTATATATATATATATATATATATATGTATGTATATGTGTATATATATGTATATATATATATGTATATATATATATATATATATATATATATATATATGTGTGTGTGTATATGTTTATATATGTATATATTTATTGTCTTTATTGGTATGTATGTATGTAAATCAATAGAAATGGGAATATCTTTTATTCTTATTTCTATTGATATAATAAGAAAATAAATTATACTTATGTGTTATACACTTATATGATAATTGTAAACTGTAACTTATAGCCAATTTCTATTAAGTAGCGTTATGTTAATTATTAAGTACGCACGCTGCTACCTACTTGCTTTGTATATAAAACTATTTCTCTCTCCCAATAGGTTTGCTGGAAGAGAACTCTTATTAGGGTTAAGCTCGCCTTTGTACATTTATTTAAATATTTAATAATTGTTACCAACTTATTGTGTGTACAATAAAGAATAAAGAATAAAGAATAAAGAACTATTACTTAACTGTGGTAGAAACAATTCTTTTATTTTTTTATAGGATAGGGTGACAAACGAGCACACAGTCCACCTGATGGTTAGTGGTTGCTGCGGCCCGTAGACCTCTACATCTATCCTCGATTGCAAATCAAAATGCAGGCGTTGTCACCCGTAAGGACTAAGATGGAGTGCCTCGTTTCCAGTAAAAAGGGTCTCTAGCTCTTACGAACGATATGAACCTACGAAACATTATGGAATTCACATCTCGATCGACCTTTGCTTGGCGTTAGAAAAAGAAATAATTTTCTCAAGAATGAAATCTCTCTAAGAATTTGCGAAAGTAAAAAGATAACTAAGTACAAAACTTCATTTAAATCGTACATAATATAATATACAATAATTTGTCACTTCAAGTATAGGATTATTAAACCTCCAAAGCAAAAATTATTTCAGTTGCTTCTAAAGAGGGCAAAAGGTATCCCATCATTATTCTTCAACGGGATTTTACTGTTATACGCCCTCATAGCTGTATTATTAGACACGTAGTCTAGCCGCTAGACTTCTTTCTTTACGTCTTCGTAGAATTATTTCCACTTCCATGTTCGTATTGGTTTATGTCAATATATTGTTTTTTTAGTTTCTTTGTATATGTCATAAAATATTTCAGTAATGGACGGTTATATTTCCTTAAGTCTTTAGAATTATTTTTATATTTTTATATGGATAAGATGAAAATAAAAAAAAAGATACTAGTATATGGACTTAATTTCAGGTAAATTAGCAGAAATTTCGTAGGTGCTATTGAAAGATGATTAAAGTAATATTGAAATGTAATGAAAATATAATTTTCACTGGCTGGAACCATTTAAAATGTTGTATAAAATAGCGACGTAATACCACCGCGGAAGAATTGCGTTTTTAAATCCACCCGTGTAAAGCTAACCCTCGTAACTTGAGAGTAACATGGTATATGTTATATATTCTGATTTACATAGTACCTTTTTTCTGATATCATCAGTACTTAAACATTTATTTTATATCTACATTACAATTTTTAGCTACAAGGGAAAGGCACAACTTCGTTAACTGACTTATTTGTATAAAAATATTTTTACATTAGATAGAAGTAATTTACTTTAAAATATATATTTAAAATTTTATAATAATTATTATTATAATTATTAAATTAATTATAGATAATAATTCCCACCTAATTTAGTAGCTTCTAAAGTTGGGGCTTCTTCGATACACTATGTCTTAGCTTCGCCCATAGTTACCATAACTTAGTTCCTGAAGACGGAAGTATATTATTTAAACCAAAGTTATGTGGTAGGTAATTATTTTATAGTTTTTTGAAGTCGGGTTTTACCTTTTTTAGTTTAATTATTTGAACCTTTGAGTGGACTAAGCAATATCACCGCCTCAAGGTAACTACTACAATGTCATCTAGATTTCATCCCTTACTTTTCTATTCCTAATGTGAAATTTCTTCTTCTAATTCAAATGGTAGCCACCCTTGAGGCTAACCTATATTTAAAAGTCGGTTCACAATTGGCATACCTAGATATCGCGTAACACACATAGTACAAAAATACAGGCGAATTGAGAACATATTCTTCCTAATTTTGAAGTCGGCTAAAATGGGACTACCATTGTAAAAAGATGACAGGGTTATCGAACAACTGGTACGAAGTCAACTTTCGAATTGAAAGTTTCTTCTCGAATGTGCACGCTTATATACCTTTACAAATGTTATTTGTATATTGTTTTCACTTTATTAATGGATTTGCAAAATGTACCGCTGTGTCAGTTAATAAAGCCATATTTCTAAATTATTGTAATCTCTGAACGAATGAGTGAAGACCGAATGGTGAAGAAAATATATAGAGCGAAAGTAAATATTAAAAGGTGTCGAGGTAGACCGAGACTAACTTTCGAAGACCATGTGAGCAAATTGCTCGAAGAGGGGAGGGTCAAGAGTACTCGGATACCTAGACGTGCATGTATGAAGAAGTTAATGAACCTGAAAGAAGCGAAAGAGGTATGTAAGGATCGTGACACTTGGCGATCTGTTCTCTCTGGCTACCCCGTTAGGGATTGTGCGTGACGATAAGTAAGTAAGTAAGTATTGTAATCTCTACTAATACATTAATTCCATACTTACTTACTAAATATACTTACTAAATGTAAATATTAGTGCGTTACCGAGTCAGTTTCGGTCAGTTTTACACGTGGTAGTTCTACGCTGCAGTTATATTATGGTTGCAGCACCAATAAATGCGTAAAATAGTAGCATACGTATGGTGAGGGTACAGAACCGAAGACCATTATTACTAAAAATTCGGCATTCTATCTTAATGCTCAAGGGTGACAAGGCATTTGTATTTTGATTCTTAATTGAGTATAGATGTTGATGTCTGTGGGCCACGACATCCACTTACCATTAGTAAGAGTGAGTGCTCATTTATCACCCAATTTTTTTTTAAAAAAAAGTCAAGAAGTTGAGCATGGATTAGGAGTCACTTAGAATTTACTTGGTGTTCTGCCTGTTGTTCTTTATTTGTCTGAGTTTCAAAACATAGCGTTGCATAGCAATTACGATAAAACCTCCCAATTTTGGCTCGGCTTATACGGGCACTTGATGATGACGGTTGTAAATTGTCTAAACAATAGCGATACCTAGTTTTAGTTTACACGTTTTGGGGAATTTTATTTTCTGTGGATCTGTATAATTAAGTTTTATTAGATTCTTAATATTCTTGTTTTAATATTTTTATTTTTTTAATATGTACTTTTTTGATGGATAAAAACGTTCATAGTCTGTTTAAAACTTATTTTTGGGAGAAAAGAGGTAAGATGCTGTTGCTTCAACCTTCAACAATATTGAACCTCAACGGAACGCATTACATACAATTTGCTCATCTTTTTTTTTATATTATAATTTACGTTCATTATGTTGTAACGATGACATGGCTGATGGATTATTACGTGAGTGGCAAATATTAAGTCTTTATCTATGAAATTGCCGTTTTGATGAACTGGCTAATTTGCACAGTAATAGCTATGATTTGACTTGGAATCCTGAATTCAAAGTCAGTTAAGTATTCATTTGTTTTTTTTTTGGGGGTTTTATTTTTCTTCAATACTACTAACGAACGAATTGTAGGTTATTGATTCAATCGCTTTAGTTCGGGAAAACTTTACTTCATATAGATAAAACACCTGGCCGACCGGAGAAGAAGGTTGTTAATAACAAAGTAAATGCGAAAGTGGAAGCAGATCCGTCTCAAACTACCGTCGAGCTAGCGCCGGCTTATATTGCAAGTGTTGAAAGAATATTAGATCAGTTGCGGCAAATCGGTAATGTAAGAAGCTTGTCTAACAAATGGATACCCATCACAAACGAGTGACGCACAGCGAGAGGCTCGCGTCAATATCGAGCGTTACAACACAGTGATAGTACTATTATTTATTCTGTGACATTGATTAGATTTCTCTGATAACATTAGTTACAAATGAACTTGCAGTCGACATGATGATTAGCGGCTTCTGCATGCCATGGACACCTGCAAACAACGAAGAATGCCTCACAGCCTGTAATTGTACCGGTTCTCTAAACTTTTTAGACCGGAATACAGCAGCGTCGGTACTCAGAGGGATAGACGGACTCCCACGCAGAAAAGCAGTCTTACGGCTTAGTATAACCTGGCTCCCAAGCCAAACAGTACCTAAAACCAGATATTAACCAGAGATTAGTCAGAAAAACCTAATGGTGACAATTTGGTGGTTAACCGTCGATGACAACACCCAGTTCTATACACCTCAACAGACGATAGCAAAATTAGAGGAGCTAAAGCAAGAGACTAACACCTTTTTTAAAGTTTAGATAACTTTTTGACACACAGAAATCCCAATTTTGAAAAAGCAAAACGTGGCAACTTATACGTGGAGAAGCTATGCTGAAATTGAAAAAAAAATGAAGTACTGCGCAATCACAAATTACCAGCAAGAAACAGCAGCTGTTTTTGTAAGAAAAAAACCAGTAAAACGCTTTTAAAAATTAAAAATATTTTTGTGCATTGTAGATAGCGTCAACATACATAAGAAGTTGTAAAATGTCAACAACGCGTTAATAGTTTTTAGTTTTATTTTTATCATGGTCTGAAAGAAGATGTAGTGACAAAAATTGAGAAAGGTATGCTGAGATGGTTTGGCCACATCGAGAGAATGAATGAAGAACGATTGACGAAAAAAGTGTATAAGGCGAGTGTGAATGAAAGTGCTGGAAGGGGTAGACCTAGGCGGACTTTTCTAGACCAAATTAGGGACGTCTTGAAAAAAGGCCAGGTTAAGAGTACCCTAAACCATAGAGCATGTATGAAGGGAATAATGAAAGTGGACGAAGCGAAACAAGTATGTAAGGATCGTAGCAAGTGGAAAGAAGTGGTCTCTGCCTACCCCTACGGGAAAGAGGCGTGATTATATGTATGTATGTATGTATGTTTATTTTTATTTCCATTCGCCTATACAAAATGGCAATAACATAGTTAAAGATCTAACATAAAATATCATATAGAAACCACAAATGACGACGTAGCTGAGCATGGATTTCGTTACATTTCTAATTACGAAATGTATCTACGCAATAACTGTTGCGGTGCGGGGTCTAAGACTAAGAGCAATGTACTGGAATTGAAGTATCACCGCATGTCTAATCTTTGAAATAACAATATCGCTATCTAGCAATAATGATAGCAAGAGGCTGTGGCGGCGCTGTCGTCGCGCCGCAAGCGAAACACACCGAAGCCTAAATCACGCTATCAAAATTCCGAATCATAAAACAGTATATATACCTAGAACATCTCCCAACTATCACACGGAGTGTTGGCCGCTGCCCGGGCAGAACACCTTGCACGGCGGGAGATCTCCCCTTTTCCTTTTACGACCACAGTGGTGACCCCGACGTGATCTGAACACGCAACCAACCAACCTTCGGAAACTTCAGGCGTCATCATCGTCATAAAATACCCCACCCATTCGCTCCCGAGCCGATAACGTCTGTAGTCTTCATGTCCTGCAAGCCATCTAGCTTCACAAGATTCATCGCAGCACTGGAATAATAATGCTTCCTGTTCCTTCAAGCTACACTCTGCGCTACAGTGTTCGGCACGGCTCTGAGCTTTACTGCTCTCCTCTGCTTCACGGCACTCTCGCAGATCACTTGCCTTCATCTTGACTCACCGCAGACTACAAGGCAATCCAATGAAATCCAAACTAAAGTAGTATACTGAAAGACTTTAAGATATTGTAAGCTTGTTTTGCGTGGATGGGACCAAAAATTAATATTTTCATATAGACATAGCATTTATTAAAGCTCACGTCGGGACATTAATACACCTTAGTTCCCTCTGTGGCCATGAGTGCTGTAAAGCACTCGAAACGTGTACAAATCCAATTGAATAATGTCCGCTTAAACATATGAAGTCATTATAAAAAGAAATATAAACTTTTATATTCAATATAGATTATTAATAACACTTATTGGAAATCATTCATATTAATTTACCACTGGTTCGAAAATACCTCTGTCCTGGGAAGAATCAGCAACAATTTTTTTTTTGAAAATGTGGACTTTTGTTTGAAAAAAGAACAGTTGCAATCATATTGTTAGTTAATAATATTTATGAGTTCTAATGACTGTCCATTAGAGATTATATACTCTTTGACTGTAGTTAGAACAATAGTTATACCTACCTACACATTATTTTTTAGTTTACAGCACTCGTGCCAAAGGTTCCAACAAAACAACGACAAAAACAGAATGAATATATATAAACATATAAACACTCACGCCTGTCACCCAGAGGGGTAGGCAGAGACTACGGACTTCCATTTGGCACGATCCTGACATACCTCTTTCGCCTCTTTTACATCCATATATCTACGCATACATGCTCGTCGGTTAAGGGTACTTCTAACGTGGCCTATTTTCAAAATATCGCCAATTTGGTCGATAAACTTTTTCCTAGGGCGTCCCTTCCCGACTCGGCCGTTCACATCTGCCATATAAATTTGCTTTGTCACTCTTTCCTCATTCATTCTTTCCACATGACCAAACCACCGAAGCATTCCTTTCTTAATCCTGGTCACAACATCATCTTGCATACCACATTTATCTCTTATCACGCAATTTCTCACCCTGTCATTCAGATTCAAACCTAGCATATTCCTTAAAGACCGCATTTCTACAGCATTTATTCTACTTTCATGCTTCTTCTGCCACACCCAGCTTTCACTACCATACATTAAAGTAGGGACTAACACAGCATTATGAATTACCATACGTGCCTGTTTTGACACATTCTGGTTCTTCATAATAGAGTGTAGTGCCCCATTCACTCTATTCCCTGCATTTACTCGTCGTTCTATATCCCTATCATATCTACCATCCCTGCTAAATACACATCCCAAATACACAAACTCATCCACTTGCTCAATTAACTCTCCTTCTATTCTTATTTCACATACCGTTTTGCTTTCTTCTCTTTCAAAAACCATCACTTTCGTCTTACATGCGTTCACTTTCATTCCCCTTTCTTTTAATTCCCAGTTCATTAATGTAACCATCATTTGCAACTCAGCCGCCGATGACGCAAGTATGACTTGATCATCGGCATACAAAAGGCATTTGACGGTTAACTCGCCCATTCTTAACCCACATTCTTCATCTTTCAAAGTTTGCAAACACCGGTCCATAAATAGGTTGAACAGCCAAGGGGAAGCTACACAGCCCTGTCTGACACCTTTTTTATGCCAAACCAGTCCGAGTAGACCCCATTGATCCTGACACAAGCACTAGAGTCCCTATAAAGAGACCTTAATGCCTGTATCAAACCAGCGCTCAACCCATATGAGTTCAGTGTTTGCCATAACACATTCCTGTCCACTCTGTCATAAGCCTTTTCCAAGTCCATGAATGCACAAAAAGCTTTCTGGTTTTTGGCCAAAAACTTCTCCGCAATCATGCGCATGGAAAAGACTTGATCTGTACACCCCATTCCCTTTCTAAATCCCTCTTGCACATCCCAAATTTTTCCATCAGTTTCTTTCATAACTCTTTCAATTAACACCTTAGCATACAGTTTACCCACAATACTAAGCAAGCTGATACCGCGGTAGTTTTTGCATTCCTGCTGTGACCCTTTTCCTTTATATATTGGTACTATAACTGCTTTACACCAGTCATCCGGTACCCGTTTTAATTCCCAACATAAATTAAACAAGGTGTACAGCAGGCCTGCCACCACCGCCTCTCCAGCTCTTAGCATCTCGAGTGATACTCTATCATATCCAGCTGCCTTACCTGCTTTCATGCTTTTCATTGCTTTCATTATTTCATCTACACTTATCTCCATACCCATTTCCACTTCTTTCGGAGTTTCTAGTTCATTTAATTCAGACGACTCTTCACTCATAAATACGCTTTCAAAGTATTCCTTCCATCTGTTTAAATTCGAAACTTCATCATTCAGAATATATCCATTCTCGTCTCTTATAGCATTTATTATAGGCTGTTTTGTATTTCCCCTGGCAGTTCTTACGAGTTTCCAGAACATTTTTATGTTAGCCTGGAAATTATCAGATATCCTTCTGTCATTCTTATCCGTTCTTTCTTTCTTTTTCCTTTCAACTACTTCTTTTACTCTCTTATTTAGACGTCTAAATTCTGCCTTTATTCTTTCAATCTCATCATTCATACCAGAAGAATTACCAGCTTTGGTTGCTAGTAAATCTAACCATGCTTTCTTCTTTGATTCAACTTCCACCCGTACCTCATCATCCCACCATAGCGTATTACTTTTCCTTTCATTTGTTCTCTTACTTACACCACATACTTCGGTGGCGGTATCCACCAAACCTTTCTTAATATTATCCCACACAGTATTCAAGTCTAAATCATTCATACACAACTCATTCAAACATCTAATATTTTCTCTCAGTCTACATTTATACTTCTCTTTCACATCTTCATCTTGTAACTTCTCTATTCTTATACGCTGTAACGCAGTGGTAGACACAGATGTCCGATGCCGCCAACGCTTGAAAAGACCATTAATTCGACATAAGACCAAGTAATGATCCGTCCCTACGTTGGACCCCCGGTAAACCCTTGTATCTACGACTGCGCTCCTCATTCTTTCATCCACAATTACGAAATCTATCATGCTTCTATCATCACCTCTTTCCCATGTATACATGTGAATCTTCTTATGACGAAAAAAAGTATTCGTCACAAAAAGATTCTTTTCCGCACATACGGTGAGGAGGTCTTCACCATTCTCATTTATACTTTCATCACCAAACGTTCCCAATATCCTTTCATAACCAGACCTCTTCACCCCAACCCTTCCATTAAAGTCTCCTAACATAATAATATTTTCATTTTCCTTACATTTTGTCAACACCATCCTTACCATGTCCCAAAACTGCTCTCGGATGTAAGTGGGCTTAGACATGTCTGGGGCGTACACCCCTAGCAGGAACAGCTTCTTTAAGCCCACTTTCATTCGTATCCATAGCAGTCTCGGGCTTACACATTCATACTCTTTCACACATTGACCCATTCTTTCTGAAAGGATGAGACCGACTCCCTGGCATGCCCGTTCGGTCTCGCCTACACCAGACCAATACGCGGTATACGTACCATGTGCAGTGGCATCCTTTCCCTTTCGTTTCGTCTCATTCACACATAACACATCTGTTCCTCTGTCATTCATCATTTCGCATACTTCATCCATCTTATCGTTCATTCCTCCACATACATTCAGCGTAGCCAGACGGGTTTCCGCAATCCACTTTTCGCCCCTCCGGGAGACAGAACGTGACGGGTGGCGAACCTCGTCGCCGGTTTTTCTCAAACAGAATGAAGTTGTAATAATTTTCAAATCGCTGTACTGGTGGTAGTTTTACCGGTTTTAATAAAAACAAAATAAATTGAACACAATACAATACAGTCATAACCCACTGTATATCTCGTTGAGCGACCTTGCTTCCTCATACGGCCAGCTGTAAAAAACCAAGTTTCAAATCCATAAGTCTTCACTGGCAACACATAAAGTTGGCTGCAGGTTATATATGTGTTACTTATTTTACCTTCATTAAGACTCACTCAGTGATGCTGATGTCACACTTTTTATATTTCCAAGATTTGTTAAACGGTGTACGTTGACGGTGACTCATGAAATTAAAGTTATGGACCAACTCGCAGATCCTCTTCCCTGCTCTAAAAACTTTCATAAATTTAATTGAGAGGGGGGCTTGTGCTTAAATCGTGTAGTGGTGGAATATCCACTCCCCCATATTGCCCCGTCGAGGGTTTCGTAAGGGCTGATAGAGGGAAAATGAAACAAAAGTAAGGCAGCATCATCTTTCTGATAATAACTCAAATAAAAAAACTATGAATGCCAACCCGCCTGTCAAGCGTGGCTACTACGGCAAAATCTCCCCCCCCCCCCCAATCACCCAATAGGCAATCTATGGGGGAGGCCTATGTTAAGCAGTGCTGATGTTATAGATGGTTGGAGGTTTGTGATCATCACTAGAATGGATTTGGCTGTAAGTTTTCTCACATAACTAGTGTATTGTATCAGTCTAAGAAGTATTTTTTAATTGTACCTAAATCCAAACGAAATAGGTAATATCCTTTTTGTTTACTTCGTTTTTGAATGATCTAAAACTGGTTTTGACAACAATACGCAACCCGTTATTTAAAAGCCACTTATTTAGGTTCTGTCTAATATCTAAAAATAGGGACATATAGATATGACGACTCCGTGGCACAGTGGCTTAGCAATGAGTGGCTGCGCTGGGGGTCGCGGGTTCGAATCCCGCACGGAACAAGTATTTGTATGGCCTACATATAGTTGTTCCGGGTCTGGATGTTTGTCCTTGTGCAATTTATGTTTGTAAACTGCCCCCGCGATACAAGAGAAAATCTTAGTGTAGGGGTAATGTTAAAAAACTAAATAGGAATAAATCGGAAATATTAAAAACCGTTATTAATTAACTCTGTACTTATATTACTAATTCTGTATACGACTAAACCCAAATTACGACAATGTACTCTGAAATAAACTTACTTACTTCGATATTTTTATGTACAATGAGACGAACAATTTGCTACCTAGCGAGAGACCTTGAGCGTTCGGTCCCATACAATCCACACGCTCTCGCTACAATATATCACGGAAAAATACGCTCGAATATTTGGAATTATTTAAATTAAAAGAGATAAGTGAACTTAAGAAATTAAATAAAACGTGTAGAATATAGATTTTTAAATTATCTATCCATTAGTGTAATTCTCAAATGATTAGAAAATTTCCTTTAGCAACAGATGCATGTAATCAATAATTTTAGTCATTTTTTAAAAGTAGATTTTAAATGTATTCATAACACATAAAAACAAATTAGAACGTGGAATGTGATGATAGGATATCGAACATTAATAATGTGCTTTTAGATGTAGCTTATTTACATAAATACATATACATAAACACTCACGCCTGTCACCCAGAGGGGTAGGCAGAGACTACGGACTTCCATTTGGCACGATCCTGACACACCTCTTTCGCCTCCTTCACATCCATATATCTACGCATACATGCTCGTCGGTTAAGGGTACTTCTAACGTGGCCCATTTTCAAAATATCGCCAATTTGGTCGATAAACTTTTTCTAGGGCGTCCCTTCCCGATTCGGCCGTTCACATCTGCCATATAAATTTGCTTTGTCACTCTTTCCTCATTCATTCTTTCCACATGACCAAACCACCGAAGCATTCCTTTCTTAATCCTGGTCACAACATCATCTTGCATACCACATTTATCCCTTATCACGCAATTTCTCACCCTGTCATTCAGATTCAACCCTAGCATATTCCTTAAAGACCGCATTTCTACAGCATTTATTCTACTTTCGTGCTTCTTCTGCCACACCCAGCTTTCACTACCATACATTAAAGTAGGGACTAACACAGAATTATGAATCACCATACGTGCCTGTTTTGACACATTCTGGTTCTCCATAATAGAGTGTAGTGCCCCATTCACTCTATTCCCTGCATTTACTCGTCGTTCTATATCCCTATCATATCTACCATCCCTGCTAAATACACATCCCAAATACACAAACTCATCCACTTGCTCAATTAACTCTCCTTCTATTCTTATTTCACATACCGTTTTGCTTTCTTCTCTTTCAAAAACCATCACTTTCGTCTTACATGTGTTCACTTTCATTCCCCTTTCTTTTAATTCCCAGTTCATTAATGTAACCATCATTTGCAATTCAGACGCCGATGACGCAAATATGACTTGATCATCGGCATACAAAAGGCATTTGACGGTTAACTCGCCCATTCTTAAACCACATTCTTCATCTTTCAAAGTTTGCAAACACCGGTCCATAAATAGGTTGAACAGCCAAGGGGAAGCTACACAGCCCTGTCTGACACCTTTTTGGATGCCAAACCAGTCCGAGTAGACCCCATTGATCCTGACACAAGCACTAGAGTCCCTATAAAGAGACCTTAATGCCTGTATCAAACCAGCGCTCAACCCATATGAGTTCAGTGTTTGCCATAACACATTCCTGTCCACTCTGTCATAAGCCTTTTCCAAGTCCATGAATGCACAAAAAACTTTCTGGTTTTTGGCCAAAAACTTCTCCGCAATCATGCGCATGGAAAAGACCTGATCTGTACACCCCATTCCCTTTCTAAAACTCGCTTGCACATCCCAAATTTTTCCATCAGTTTCTTTCATAACTCTTTCAATTAACACCTTAGCATACAGTTTACCGACAATACTAAGCAAGCTGATACCGCGGTAGTTTTTGCAGTCCTGCTGTGACCCTTTTCCTTTATATATTGGTACTATTACTGCTTTGCACCAGTCATCCGGTACCCGTTTTAATTCCCAACATAAATTAAACAAGGTGTACAGCAGGCCTGCCACCACTCCCTCTCCAGCCCTTAGCATCTCGAGTGATACTCTATCATATCCAGCTGCCTTACCTGCTTTCATGCTTTTCATTGCTTTCATTATTTCATCTACACTTATCTCCATACCCCTTTCCACTTCTTTCGGAATTTCTAGTTCATTTAAATCAGACGACTCTTCACTCATAAATACGCCTTCAAAGTATTCCTTCCATCTGTTTAAATTCGAAACTTCATCATTCAGAATACATCCATTCTCGTCTCTTATAGCATTTATTATAGGCTGTTTTGTATTTTCCCTGGCAGTTCTTACGAGTTTCCAGAACATTTTATGTTAGCCTGGAAATTATCAGATATCCTTCTATCATTCTTATCCGTTCTTTCTTTCTTTTTCCTTTCAACAACTTCTTTTACTCTCTTATTTAGACGTCTAAATTCTGCCTTTATTCTTTCAATCTCATCATTCATACCAGAAGAATTACCAGCTTTGGTTGCTAGTAAATCTAACCATGCTTTCTTCTTTGATTCAACTTCCACCCGTACCTCATCATCCCACCATAACGTATTACTTTTCCTTTCATTTGTTCTCTTACTTACACCACATACTTCGGTGGCGGTATCCACCAAACCTTTCTTTATATTATCCCACACAGTATTCAAGTCTAAATCATTCATACACAACTCATTCAAACATCTAATATTTTCTCTCAGTCTACATTTATACTTCTCTTTCACATCTTCATCTTGTAACTTCTCTATTCTTATACGCTGTAACGCAGTGGTAGACACAGATGTCCGATGCCGCCAACGCTTGAAAAGACCATTAATTCGACATAAGACCAGGTAATGATCCGTCCCTACGTTGGACCCCCGGTAAACCCTTGTATCTACGACTGCGCTCCTCATTCTTTCATCCACAATTACGAAATCTATCATGCTTCTATCATCACCTCTTTCCCATGTATACATGCGAATCTTCTTATGACGAAAAAAAGTATTCGTCACAAAAAGATTCTTTTCCGCACATACGGTGAGGAGGTCTTCACCATTCTCATTTATACTTTCATCACCAAACGTTCCCAATACCCTTTCATAACCAGACCTCTTCACCCCAACCCTTCCATTAAAGTCTCCTAACATAATAATATTTTCATTTTCCTTACATTTTGTCAACACCATCCTTACCATGTCCCAAAACTGCTCTCGGATGTAAGTGGGCTTAGACATGTCTGGGGCGTACACCCCTAGCAGGAACAGCTTCTTTAAGCCCACTTTCATTCGTATCCATAGCAGTCTCGGGCTTACACATTCATACTCTTTCACACATTTACCCATTCTTTCTGAAAGGATGAAACCGACTCCCTGGCATGCCCGTTCGGTCTCGCCTACACCAGACCAATACGCGGTATACGAGCCATGTGCAAGCAAAAACAAGCACAGGTGGACTCGACTGTAAATGGATGTAGTAGCCCATAGATATCTACATTTACCCTCGATTAAGTATCAAAATGCAGACGCGTTGTCACTCCTGACTAACATGAAATGCCTCATTTCTAGTAACAAGGGTCTCCGGTCCTCTACACTCACCATACAAAACACAAGCTGCTATTTTACACGGGTATTCTGTAAGAGCGTGTTCCTATTCCTGTCGAGCCGACCCATTCGTTATACAACCATAATATAGTTGCAGCTTGGCTCTACCAAGTATAAGTAGTTACGATGTACCAGTTCTGGCTCACTGAGTCAGAAGTGGTACAAGTAGGAAAATGACCCCGTTGGACACGCGGAATACGGTTGCTCGCTTCTTCACTACTGTGTGCGTACACCTTATCATTTTGTTTGTTGTAGCTCTCTTCTACGGTAAAAAATTTTTCATCCGAAAAAAGAATTTCCCGATATTTTTTTCCCGCGTACCGCTTCAACAAAGCGCGGCATCTCTTCAGTCTCAGATCCATTAGACGAGCATTCAAACGATGTCCTGTTTTTCTTCGATATGCCCGAAGCCCTAAGTCTTCATTTAACGCCGTGGTTCTGCTTAACCCCATCTGAAGGGCCAACAGTTTCTGCTTACGTTTGGGATTTCTTTGAATTCGCACCTTTACAGCTTTTATCACTGCTGGAGCCCTAACAAATCGAGGGCGACCACTTCTTGACCTGTCATCTACACTAGAGTCTTCATTGTATCGTTTGATGGTACGATAAACGAATCTTTTGGTTATATTCAAATTTTCAGTATATCAAAAAATTTAATTGGCGCGTAATCGCAACTGCAACACGGTCTTTTTTAAGCGCCCACTCCATATGTAAAAATGAGTAAAATTCTAAAAAGTATACAGTTTTATTTTCATGAACAATTCGAATTCAATAAACTTTTTTGTGGCCAGCATTCTAAAAGAAAAGTTTTTACTGTGTGACAATACTTATGACCTGACTAGGTATATACGTTGGTACGTGGGTGTACATGGGCAGTCAGTGAGTAGCACATTATTTTCTAGACTGGGGTGAATCTTTTTCAGAAATAGAAATAGAAATAGAAATAGAAACTTTTTTATTCAATGTAGATTATAAAAATACTTATTGAACGTCACTTTTTTAATTTACCACTGGTTCGCAAAAAAAAACCTCTGTCCTGGGAAGAACCAGCAAGAAACCCAGCGGGACTTTTTTTTTAATAATAGCTTACAATCATGTTTATTTGATGTTGTTGTACATCTAGTGTATCCATGATATTACTGCTATTAGTAGATTACTACAGTACAATCTACTCAATGACTAACATAGGAATGATCAATTATGTGATTTCTAAATATTAAATTGCATTTTTTCTGTTATACGAGTCATCAATACACTGAATAAGACGCAACACGAAGAATGTGAGATAAGGTTGTTGACGCATAAAGTTGTTATCAATTCTACTGTAGAAATTCTTTAGATTAGAATTATTACTTACTGGTACTATATAAGACCAAGCAACTGCAGTCATGGAGTTAGTGTATGGTCGTTTGACCGCAGTGTATCTATCAATAATACATTTGTGTTACTTCAACGCATCAAAGGCCATAGATGTAAGTGTTTAATCTATTGACAAACTTACTTTTCTTTCTGTTATTTTTTTACGTGTGTATGATTTTGAACGACAGGCCTGTTGGTCTAGTGGTTAGTGACCCTGACTGTTATGCCGGAGATCGTGGGTTCGATTCCCACCCAGGACAAATGTTTGTGTGATGAGCACGATCATTTGTTCTGTGTCTGAGTGTAATTTATCTATAATATTTATGTATTTAGAAATATATAAGTATGTTTATCAGTTGTCTAGTACCCATAACACAAGCTCTGCTTAGCTTGGGACTAGATGGCGTTGTGTGATAGTTGTGGAATATTATTATTATTATTATTATGGGGTATCTATATAACTTTCTCACCTGGTTGGGTGCTATAAATATATAATTATAAATTAAAATGAAAAGATAAATATACATAAATATCAATAAAATGAAATAAATACAAAAACTACATAAATAAATAAGATCCAACCAGATGGGAGCCCTCGGCAGGGGAGACCAAACGGCCGAGGGTTAGGGGGAAAGGGAAAGAAACCGGCGGACGATGCGGGCGGTATCGAGAAGCACCGCCTTCTGCATTTGAGCCCGGAGCGGTCCGTCACGGAGTCCCAGTTGCCTCAGATGACCCGAGAGGCTGACTGGGATTAGCCCATTCGCAGAGACGACTACAGGAATAATTTCGGTCGGCACACCACCCCACATGTCGGTCACCTCGTGAGCCAGGTCCAGATATTTTATTCGTTTATCCGTTTCGGCTTTCACGAGGTTCTCGTCATACGGAATGGTAATGTCGATCAAAAATATCCTTGACTGTGCCCGGTCCATCAGCACAATATCAGGCTTATTCGCAAGAATAGTCCTGTCTGTGATGATGGCCCGGTCCCAGTAGAGCCTGGCGCGGTCATTTTCGAGCACGGCTTCCGGCAAGTACTTGTAATACGGTAATTTTCGGTCCACGAGACCGTATTTCAGAGCGAGCTCCTGGTGTAGAATTCTGGCTACTAGGTTGTGCCTGTGCAAGTACTCAGAGTTAGAAAGCGCCGAACAACCGGAGATGACATGCCTAAGTGACTCCCCGGGATGGCGACAAGCTCGACAGACGTCGACAGTGCCATCCTTTAGGATGTATCTCCGATAGTTGTTGGTCTTAATAACCTGATCCTGTATTGCACAGACAAAACCCTCGGTTTCCCCGAAGAGGTCACCGAAACGTAGCCAGTTGAGGGAGGCGGCTGTATCTACGTGAGGCTCATGTAGAGCCCTGTAGTACCTCCCGTGGAGCTCCTTCTCCTTCCATACGGTCTCCCGGTCGGAAATGCTCTGTACTGCCGGGTCTTCCCATTGCTCGTCGGCTAAGGATAGAGGGGTAAGTCCTTTATCACTAGAAATGACGTCATTATAGAATGGATCATCCGATCTCGCCAGGAAGTAATGACGGAGGCTGCACACTTCGCGATTATGCATGGTGAGCGCGCTCAGGAAGCCACGCCCACCATGCTTTCGCGGCAAGTACAGCCTCATTACCGACGATCTCGGATGATGCATCCTATGGAACGTCATTGTAGTGCGGACTTTTCTATCCAGGGCGTTAAGTTCAGTCTGACTCCACCTGAGTATGCCAAAGGTATACATGAGGACAGGCATGACCCAACCGTTATATGCATGTGTCTTATTCACACCGGACAAAAGGCTGTTAAGCACTTTGGTCAAGCGTGCATAAAACACGTCGCAAACTGACTGTTTCATACCAGCCTCATCGATACCGATGTTCTGTGACATACCCAGGTATCGGTATGTTTCAGCCTCGGAAAGGGTTCTTAAGTTGACGGGCATAGACAAGTCTATGCCCTCAGAGTTTGCAACCCTTCCCCTTTCAACATGGAGGACCGCACACTTATCCGTCCCCAGCTCCATTCTAATAGAATTGCTAAATTCACACGTGATGTTTAGCAATTCCATAAGATGGGAGCGACTGGAGGCGAATAATTTGAGGTCATCCATATAGAAAAGGTGGGTCACTTTTGTACCTCCTTTCCGAAGCTGAAATCCCCTCCCGGAGCCCTCCAGTAAAGTACTGAGAGGGTTCAAAGAGAGGCAGAACCAGATTGGACTCAGACAGTCGCCCTGGAATATACCCCTTCTTATCCTTATGCGGCTTTCCGCAGCCGTCATCCGCTCGCCTAGATGACAGAGGATCGTACTCCACTGCCCCATACACTGCTCGAGGAAGTCTCGAACTGTACAGTCAATCTTGTACAGCTCGAGGACCCTCTTTAGCCATGTATGGGGCAACGAGTCAAATGCCTTTCTGTAATCTATCCAGGCGGCGGAGAAGTTCCGACGGTTGCGTTTCACCACTTTGCCAATGACCGCGTCAATGAGGAGTGGTTCCTTGGTTCCACGACCGCCGCCCCGACATCCATTTTGAGCGCGCGACATCACCTGATTTAAGTCCAGGTGACGAGCGATTCTCGCGCTCAAAATGGATGTTAGTGTCTTGTATATGGTCGGTAGACACGTGATGGGGCGGTATTTGCTCGGGTCTGTGGCACCCTGATCTTTAGGAACCAAATGAGTGATCCCAGTAGTGAAGAGGCTTGGGAGCGATTTCTGGTTGAGAGCCTCTTGAAACTGTCGGGCGAGCACAGCGTGACACACCATGAACCCCTTCAGCCAGTAGTGATGCAGCCCGTCAAGCCCCGGACTTTTCCAGTTCGGGGCCCTACGGACCGCCTCAGCTACGTCATCCGGCGTAATGATGACGGGGTCCATGGGCGTAATACCCGCACACTGACTCGCCACAACTTCCGTCCAAGGGCCCTCGTTGTGGTTTACGGGCTCTGACCACAGGCTGCGCCAGAATGCGACCGTGTCGGTCTGATTTGGTGCAGGGCCCGTTCCACTTACTATTGGTCGCTCCAATGATTTATAGAGCCTCTTCTGATCACTCTGGAAGAGACGATTCTGGTTGAACCGTGTCGACCTCTCGGTATATCGCCGAATCCGCTTTCCCCAAGCAGCTATTCTTTGCTTCAGGTCGTCTATGCGCTCCGTCAGTTTTTGCATTATATCCGGTTGGGACAAACTAACATTTGTCATCATCATCGGATGATGGAATCAAATGGAACGCGCAAAGGGCCGCTGCCTGGAGGTCGCCAGGGCGCGTCTGGAGCTGGACGCTGGCGCTGGACGCGACAGCATGCGAACCGCCAGCCGAGCGCGAGGTGCTGCACGACCACCCAGCAGCTCCTCGCATCCATCATCCCCACCAGCTGGCTTGGTGTCGGCAGGGTCTTCGCGGGCTCAGCAATCGGCACCCGCCACTGGTGCAGTACGCCGCATGCGTTGGACAACCCAGATGAACAGCAACGCATTGCGGGCGTATTTTAGGGCGAAAGGGGGAGAAACTGGAGGTTTTGCGTATCGGGCAAGGATGCATCGACTTTTTGCTGAGCTGGAGCCATCTGTAACCGTCACCGAGCAAAACCTGGCAGACCGAGTTCGGTATATCTTGCGCTCAAATACATTTGATGTCACCGAACTCGAACGGCTACGACGTGAGGCTGTTCCTTCATCGGGTGAAAATGCTGCGGCTGAGGATGCGGCGTCACAACTTGCTGAGCAAACGGCAAATGTGGATGCCGCCGTGAATACGCCAGTTGTGGTTGATTCAAACGATGATGGAACAGTCGCCCAGGAACTGGAACTAGAGCAAATGAGGAGTACATTGGAAGAGGCGATTGTGGAAACGCGCAGTACGCCTCTCGAAAATCGACCGCGACTTCCCCGCTTAGCCCTAAGCAAGCGGAATCGGGCTGTCGTGAGGGCTCTGAACCCAATGCTGGTTACCTATTTGGAAGCCAGCCGGGACCTTTGCGAGACGGACTCAATTCTTTTTGGCGCCGCACTGGCAGTCTGCCGTATTATAGGCGCCAAAATTTCCACGGCTGGACGCGCTACTGGACAAAGTAGTGCTATCCCAGCCTGGAGAAGAAGAATTGAAGAACGTATCGCAAAGGCTAGGGCCCTCATCGGCAGACTGATATGCTTCAGGTCAGGCAATACCAGGCCAAGGATTGTGCGCACCGTCAGGATGGCGTTTTTTGAAAAACGCAAAAAAAACGTTTTCTGAAAAACGCGCCCTGGCGACCTCCAGGCAGCGGCCCTTTGCGCGTTCCATTTGATTCCATCATCATCATTATTATTGTGGGGTATCAATATAGTTTTCTCACCTGGTTGGATTCTAATAATACATAATTATAAATGAAGATGAGAAGATAAATATACATAAATATCAATAACATAAAATAAATATTAAAATACATAAAGAAATAAAAGCCCAACCAGATGGAGGCCCTCAGCAGGGGAGACCAAACGGCCGAGGGTTAGGGGGAAAGGGAAAGAAACCGGCGGACGATGCGGGCGGTATCGAGGAGCACCGCCTTCTGCATTTGAGCCTGGAGCGGTCCGTCACGTAGTCCCAGCCGCCTCAGATGACCCGAGAGGCTGACTGGGATTAGCCCGTTCGCAGAGACGACTACAGGAATAATTTCGGTCGGCAGATCACCCCACATGTCGGTCACCTCGTGAGCCAGGTCCAGATATTTTGTTTGCTTATCTG
Source organism: Parnassius smintheus behrii (assembly GCA_036936625.1). Lineage (NCBI taxonomy): Eukaryota > Metazoa > Arthropoda > Insecta > Lepidoptera > Papilionidae > Parnassius > Parnassius smintheus. Next base: position 18,605,785 of record JAUPFT010000030.1, on the reverse strand, counting down.
TTTCGGCTTTCACGAGGTTCCCGTCATACGGAATGGTAATGTCGACCAAAAATATCCTTGACTGTGCCCGGTCCATCAGCACAATATCAGGCTTATTCGTAAGAATAGTCCTGTCTGTGATGATGGCCCGGTCCCAATAGAGCCTGGCGCGATCATTTTCGAGCACGGCTTCCGGCAAGTACTTGTAATACGGCAATTTCCGAGACACGAGACCGTATTTCAGAGCGAGCTCCTGGTGAAGAATTCTGGCTACTAGGTTGTGCCTGTGCAAGTACTCAGAGTTAGAAAGCGCCGAACAACCGGAGATGACATGCCTAAGTGACTCACCGAGATGGCGACAAGCTCGACAGATGTCGACGGTGCCATCCTTTAGGATGTATCTCCGATAGTTGTTGGTCTTAATAACCTGATCCTGTATTGCACAGACAAAACCCTCGGTTTCCCCGAAGAGATCACCAAAGCGTAGCCAGTGGAGGGAGGCTACTGTGTCTACGAAAGGCTCATGTAGAGCCTTGTAGAACCTCCCGTGGAGCTCCTTCTCCTTCCATACGGTCTCCCGGTCGGAAATGCTCTGTACTGCCGGGTCTTGCCATTGCTCGTTGGCTAAGGATAGAGGGGTAAGTCCTTTATCACAAGAAATGACGTCCTTATAGAATGGATCATCCGCTCTCGCCAGGAAGTAATCACGGAGGCTGCACACTTCGCGATTATGCATGGTGAGCGCGCTCAAGAAGCCACGACCACCATGCTTCCGCGGCAAGTACAGCCTCATCACCGACGATCTCGGATGATGCATCCTATGGGACGTCATGGTAGTGCGGACTTTTCTATCCAGGGCGTTAAGTTCAGTCTGAGTCCACCTGAGTATGCCAAAGGTATACATGAGGACAGGCATGACCCAACCGTTATATGCGTGTGCCTTATTCACACCGGACAAAAGGCTGTTAAGCACTTTGGTCAAGCGTGCATAAAACACGTCGCAAACTGACTGTTTCATACCAGTCTCATCGATACCGATGTTTTGTGACATACCCAGGTATCGGTATGTTTCAGCCTCGGAAAGGGTTCTTAAGTTGACGGGCATAGACAAGTCTATGCCCTCAAAGTTAGCAACCCTTCCCCCCTCAACATGGAGGACCGCACACTTATCCGTCCCCAGCTCCATTCCAATGGAATTGCTAAATTCACAAGTGATGTTTAGCAATTCCATAAGATGGGAGCGACTGGAGGCGAATAACTTGAGGTCATCCATATAGAAAAGGGGGGTCACTTTTGTCCCTCCTTTCCGTAGCTGAAATCCCCTCCCGGAGCCCTCCAGTAAAGTACTGAGAGGGTTCAGAGAGAGGCAGAACCAGATTGGACTCAGACAATCGCCCTGGAAGATACCCCTTCTTATCCTTATGTGGTTCTCCGCAGCCATCATCCGCTCGCCCAGATGACAAAGGATCGTACTCCACTGCCCCATACACTGCTCCAGGAAGTCTCTAACTGTACAGTCTATCTTGTACAGCTCGAGGACTCTCTTAAGCCATGTATGGGGCACCGAGTCGAATGCCTTTCTGTAGTCTATCCAGGCGGCGGAGAAGTTCCGACGGTTGCGTTTCACCACTTTGCCAATGACCGCGTCAATGAGGAGTGGTTCCTTGGTTCCACGACCGCCGCCCCGACATCCATTTTGAGCGCGCGACATCACCTGATTTAAGTCCAGGTGACGAGCGATTCTCGCGCTCAAAATGGATGTTAGTGTCTTGTATATGGTCGGTAGACACGTGATGGGGCGGTATTTGCTCGGGTCTGTGGCACCCTGATCTTTAGGAACCAAATGAGTGATCCCAGTAGTGAAGAGGCTTGGGAGCGATTTCTGGTTGAGAGCCTCTTGAAACTGTCGGGCGAGCACAGCGTGACACACCATGAACCCCTTCAGCCAGTAGTGATGCAGCCCGTCAAGCCCCGGACTTTTCCAGTTCGGGGCCCTACGGACCGCCTCAGCTACGTCATCCGGCGTAATGATGACGGGGTCCATGGGCGTAATACCCGCACACTGACTCGCCACAACTTCCGTCCAAGGGCCCTCGTTGTGGTTTACGGGCTCTGACCACAGGCTGCGCCAGAATGCGACCGTGTCGGTCTGATTTGGTGCAGGGCCCGTTCCACTTACTATTGGTCGCTCCAATGATTTATAGAGCCTCTTCTGATCACTCTGGAAGAGACGATTCTGGTTGAACCGTGTCGACCTCTCGGTATATCGCCGAATCCGCTTTCCCCAAGCAGCTATTCTTTGCTTCAGGTCGTCTATGCGCTCCGTCAGTTTTTGCATTATATCCGGTTGGGACAAACTAACATTTGTCATCATCATCGGATGATGGAATCAAATGGAACGCGCAAAGGGCCGCTGCCTGGAGGTCGCCAGGGCGCGTCTGGAGCTGGACGCTGGCGCTGGACGCGACAGCATGCGAACCGCCAGCCGAGCGCGAGGTGCTGCACGACCACCCAGCAGCTCCTCGCATCCATCATCCCCACCAGCTGGCTTGGTGTCGGCAGGGTCTTCGCGGGCTCAGCAATCGGCACCCGCCACTGGTGCAGTACGCCGCATGCGTTGGACAACCCAGATGAACAGCAACGCATTGCGGGCGTATTTTAGGGCGAAAGGGGGAGAAACTGGAGGTTTTGCGTATCGGGCAAGGATGCATCGACTTTTTGCTGAGCTGGAGCCATCTGTAACCGTCACCGAGCAAAACCTGGCAGACCGAGTTCGGTATATCTTGCGCTCAAATACATTTGATGTCACCGAACTCGAACGGCTACGACGTGAGGCTGTTCCTTCATCGGGTGAAAATGCTGCGGCTGAGGATGCGGCGTCACAACTTGCTGAGCAAACGGCAAATGTGGATGCCGCCGTGAATACGCCAGTTGTGGTTGATTCAAACGATGATGGAACAGTCGCCCAGGAACTGGAACTAGAGCAAATGAGGAGTACATTGGAAGAGGCGATTGTGGAAACGCGCAGTACGCCTCTCGAAAATCGACCGCGACTTCCCCGCTTAGCCCTAAGCAAGCGGAATCGGGCTGTCGTGAGGGCTCTGAACCCAATGCTGGTTACCTATTTGGAAGCCAGCCGGGACCTTTGCGAGACGGACTCAATTCTTTTTGGCGCCGCACTGGCAGTCTGCCGTATTATAGGCGCCAAAATTTCCACGGTTGGACGCGCTACTGGACAAAGTAGTGCTATCCCAGCCTGGAGAAGAAGAATTGAAGAACGTATCGCAAAGGCTAGGGCCCTCATCGGCAGACTGATATGCTTCAGGTCAGGCAATACCAGGCCAAGGATTGTGCGCACCGTCAGGATGGCGTTTTTTGAAAAACGCAAAAAAAAACGTTTTCTGAAAAACGCGCCCTGGCGACCTCCAGGCAGCGGCCCTTTGCGCGTTCCATTTGATTCCATCATCATCATTATTATTGTGGGGTATCAATATAGTTTTCTCACCTGGTTGGATTCTAATAATACATAATTATAAATGAAGATGAGAAGATAAATATACATAAATATCAATAACATAAAATAAATATTAAAATACATAAATAAATAAAAGCCCAACCCGATGGAGGCCCTCAGCAGGGGAGACCAAACGGCCGAGGGTTAGGGGGAAAGGGAAAGAAACCGGCGGACGATGCGGGCGGTATCGAGGAGCACCGCCTTCTGCATTTGAGCCTGGAGCGGTCCGTCACGTAGTCCCAGCCGCCTCAGATGACCCGAGAGGCTGACTGGGATTAGCCCGTTCGCAGAGACGACTACAGGAATAATTTCGGTCGGCAGATCACCCCACATGTCGGTCACCTCGTGAGCCAGGTCCAGATATTTTGTTTGCTTATCTGTTTCGGCTTTCACGAGGTTCCCGTCATACGGAATGGTAATGTCGACCAAAAATATCCTTGACGGTGCCCGGTCCATCAGCACAATATCAGGCTTATTCGCAAGAATAGTCCTGTCTGTGATGATGGCCCGGTCCCAATAGAGCCTGGCGCGATCATTTTCGAGCACGGCTTCCGGCAAGTACTTGTAATACGGCAATTTCCGAGACACGAGACCGTATTTCAGAGCGAGCTCCTGGTGAAGAATTCTGGCTACTAGGTTGTGCCTGTGCAAGTACTCAGAGTTAGAAAGCGCCGAACAACCGGAGATGACATGCCTAAGTGACTCACCGAGATGGCGACAAGCTCGACAGATGTCGACGGTGCCATCCTTTAGGATGTATCTCCGATAGTTGTTGGTCTTAATAACCTGATCCTGTATTGCACAGACAAAACCCTCGGTTTCCCCGAAGAGATCACCAAAGCGTAGCCAGTGGAGGGAGGCTACTGTGTCTACGAAAGGCTCATGTAGAGCCTTGTAGAACCTCCCGTGGAGCTCCTTCTCCTTCCATACGGTCTCCCGGTCGGAAATGCTCTGTACTGCCGGGTCTTGCCATTGCTCGTTGGCTAAGGATAGAGGGGTAAGTCCTTTATCACAAGAAATGACGTCCTTATAGAATGGATCATCCGCTCTCGCCAGGAAGTAATCACGGAGGCTGCACACTTCGCGATTATGCATGGTGAGCGCGCTCAAGAAGCCACGACCACCATGCTTCCGCGGCAAGTACAGCCTCATCACCGACGATCTCGGATGATGCATCCTATGGGACGTCATGGTAGTGCGGACTTTTCTATCCAGGGCGTTAAGTTCAGTCTGAGTCCACCTGAGTATGCCAAAGGTATACATGAGGACAGGCATGACCCAACCGTTATATGCGTGTGCCTTATTCACACCGGACAAAAGGCTGTTAAGCACTTTGGTCAAGCGTGCATAAAACACGTCGCAAACTGACTGTTTCATACCAGTCTCATCGATACCGATGTTTTGTGACATACCCAGGTATCGGTATGTTTCAGCCTCGGAAAGGGTTCTTAAGTTGACGGGCATAGACAAGTCTATGCCCTCAGAGTTAGCAACCCTTCCCCCCTCAACATGGAGGACCGCACACTTATTCGTCCCCAGCTCCATTCCAATGGAATTGCTAAATTCACAAGTGATGTTTAGCAATTCCATAAGATGGGAGCGACTGGAGGCGAATAACTTGAGGTCATCCATATAGAAAAGGTGGGTCACTTTTGTCCCTCCTTTCCGTAGCTGAAATCCCCTCCCGGAGCCCTCCAGTAAAGTACTGAGAGGGTTCAGAGAGAGGCAGAACCAGATTGGACTCAGACAATCGCCCTGGAAGATACCCCTTCTTATCCTTATGTGGTTCTCCGCAGCCATCATCCGCTCGCCCAGATGACAAAGGATCGTACTCCACTGCCCCATACACTGCTCCAGGAAGTCTCTAACTGTACAGTCTATCTTGTACAGCTCGAGGACTCTCTTAAGCCATGTATGGGGCACCGAGTCGAATGCCTTTCTGTAGTCTATCCAGGCGGCGGAGAATTTCCGACGGTTGCGTTTCACCACTTTGCCAATGACCGCGTCAATGAGGAGTGGTTCCTTGGTTCCACGACCACCGCCCCGACATCCATTTTGAGCGCGCGACATCACCTGATTTGAGTCCAGGTGACGAGTGATTCTCGCGCTCAAAATGGATGTTAGTGTCTTGTATATTGTCGGTAGACACGTGATGGGGCGATATTTGCTCGGGTCTGTGGTACACTGGTCTTTAGGAACCAAATGAGTGATCCCAGTAGTGAAGAGGCTTGGGAGCGACTTCTGGTTGAGAGCCTCTTGAAACTGTTGGGCAAGCACAGAGTGACACACCATGAACCCCTTCAGCCAGTAGTGATGCAGCCCGTCAAGCCCCGGACTTTTCCAGTTCGGGGCCCTACGGACCGCCTCAGCTACGTCATCCGGCGTTATGATGACGGGGTCCATGGGCGTAATACCCGCACACTGACTCGCCACAACTTCCATCCAAGGGCCCTCGCTGTGGTTTACGGGCACTGACCACAGGCCGCGCCAGAATGCTACAGTGTCGGCCTGATTCGGTGCTGGTCCCGTTCCACTTACCATTGGTCGCTCCAATGATTCATAGAGCCTCTTCTGATCACTCTGGAAGAGACGATTCTGGTTGAACCGTGTCGACCTCTCGGTATATCGCCGAATCCGCTTGCCCCAAGCAGCGATTCTCTGCTTCAGATCATCCATGCGCTCCGTCAGTTTTTGCGTTATATCCGGCTGGGACAAACTGACATTTGTCCCAGCAAACGCCATCCTGACGGTGCGCACAATTCTTGGCCTGTTATTGCCTGACCTGAAGCATATCAGTCTGCCGATGAGGGCCCTAGCCTTTGCGATACGTTCTTCAATTCTTCTTCTCCAGGCTGGGATAGCACTACTTTGTCCAGTAGCGCGTCCAGCCGTGGAAATTTTGGCGCCTATAATACGGCAGACTGCCAGTGCGGCGCCAAAAAGAATTGGGTCCGTCTCGCAAAGGTCCCGGCTGGCTTCCAAATAGGTAACCAGCATTGGGTTCAGAGCCCTCACGACAGCCCGATTCCGCTTGCTTAGGGCTAAGCGGGGAAGTCGCGGTCAATTTTCGAGAGGCGTACTGCGCGTTTCCACAATCGCCTCTTCCAATGTACTCCTCATTTGCTCTAGTTCCAGTTCCTGGGCGACTGTTCCATCATCGTTTGAATCAACCACAACTGGCGTATTCACGGCGGCATCCACATTTGCCGTTTGCTCAGCAAGTTGTGACGCCGCATCCTCAGCCGCAGCATTTTCACCCGATGAAGGAACAGCCTCACGTCGTAGCCGTTCGAGTTCGGTGACATCAAATGTATTTGAGCGCAAGATATACCGAACTCGGTCTGCCAGGTTTTGCTCGGTGACGGTTACAGATGGCTCCAGCTCAGCAAAAAGTCGATGCATCCTTGCCCGATACGCAAAACCTCCAGTTTCTCCCCCTTTCGCCCTAAAATACGCCCGCAATGCGTTGCTGTTCATCTGGGTTGTCCAACGCATGCGGCGTACTGCACCAGTGGCGGGTGCCGATTGCTGAGCCCGCGAAGACCCTGCCGACACCAAGCCAGCTGGTGGGGATGATGGATGCGAGGAGCTGCTGGGTGGTCGTGCAGCACCTCGCGCTCGGCTGGCGGTTCGCATGCTGTCGCGTCCAGCGCCAGCGTCCAGCTCCAGACGCGCCCTGGCGACCTCCAGGCAGCGGCCCTTTGCGCGTTCCATTTGATTCCATCATCCGATGATGATGACAAATGTTAGTTTGTCCCAACCGGATATAATGCAAAAACTGACGGAGCGCATAGACGACCTGAAGCAAAGAATAGCTGCTTGGGGAAAGCGGATTCGGCGATATACCGAGAGGTCGACACGGTTCAACCAGAATCGTCTCTTCCAGAGTGATCAGAAGAGGCTCTATAAATCATTGGAGCGACCAATAGTAAGTGGAACGGGCCCTGCACCAAATCAGACCGACACGGTCGCATTCTGGCGCAGCCTGTGGTCAGAGCCCGTAAACCACAACGAGGGCCCTTGGACGGAAGTTGTGGCGAGTCAGTGTGCGGGTATTACGCCCATGGACCCCGTCATCATTACGCCGGATGACGTAGCTGAGGCGGTCCGTAGGGCCCCGAACTGGAAAAGTCCGGGGCTTGACGGGCTGCATCACTACTGGCTGAAGGGGTTCATGGTGTGTCACGCTGTGCTCGCCCGACAGTTTCAAGAGGCTCTCAACCAGAAATCGCTCCCAAGCCTCTTCACTACTGGGATCACTCATTTGGTTTCTAAAGATCAGGGTGCCACAGACCCGAGCAAATACCGCCCCATCACGTGTCTACCGACCATATACAAGACACTAACATCCATTTTGAGCGCGAGAATCGCTCGTCACCTGGACTTAAATCAGGTGATGTCGCGCGCTCAAAATGGATGTCGGGGCGGCGGTCGTGGAACCAAGGAACCACTCCTCATTGACGCGGTCATTGGCAAAGTGGTGAAACGCAACCGTCGGAACTTCTCCGCCGCCTGGATAGATTACAGAAAGGCATTTGACTCGGTGCCCCATACATGGCTAAAGAGGGTCCTCGAGCTGTACAAGATTGACTGTACAGTTCGAGACTTCCTCGAGCAGTGTATGGGGCAGTGGAGTACGATCCTCTGTCATCTAGGCGAGCGGATGACGGCTGCGGAAAGCCGCATAAGGATAAGAAGGGGTATATTCCAGGGCGACTGTCTGAGTCCAATCTGGTTCTGCCTCTCTTTGAACCCTCTCAGTACTTTACTGGAGGGCTCCGGGAGGGGATTTCAGCTTCGGAAAGGAGGTACAAAAGTGACCCACCTTTTCTATATGGATGACCTCAAATTATTCGCCTCCAGTCGCTCCCATCTTATGGAATTGCTAAACATCACGTGTGAATTTAGCAATTCTATTAGAATGGAGCTGGGGACGGATAAGTGTGCGGTCCTCCATGTTAAAAGGGGAAGGGTTGCAAACTCTGAGGGCATAGACTTGTCTATGCCCGTCAACTTAAGAACCCTTTCCGAGGCTGAAACATACCGATACCTGGGTATGTCACAGAACATCGGTATCGATGAGGCTGGTATGAAACAGTCAGTTTGCGACGTGTTTTATGCACGCTTGACCAAAGTGCTTAACAGCCTTTTGTCCGGTGTGAATAAGACACATGCATATAACGGTTGGGTCATGCCTGTCCTCATGTATACCTTTGGCATACTCAGGTGGAGTCAGACTGAACTTAACGCCCTGGATAGAAAAGTCCGCACTACAATGACGTCCCATAGGATGCATCATCCGAGATCGTCGGTAATGAGGCTGTACTTGCCGCGAAAGCATGGTGGGCGTGGCTTCCTGAGCGCGCTCACCATGCATAATCGCGAAGTGTGCAGCCTCCGTCATTACTTCCTGGCGAGATCGGATGATCCATTCTATAATGACGTCATTTCTAGTGATAAAGGACTTACCCCTCTATCCTTAGCCGACGAGCAATGGGAAGACCCGGCAGTACAGAGCATTTCCGACCGGGAGACCGTATGGAAGGAGAAGGAGCTCCACGGGAGGTACTACAGGGCTCTACATGAGCCTCACGTAGATAAAGCCGCCTCCCTCAACTGGCTACGTTTCGGTGACCTCTTCGGGGAAACCGAGGGTTTTGTCTGTGCAATACAGGATCAGGTTATTAAGACCAACAACTATCGGAGATACATCCTAAAGGATGGCACTGTCGACGTCTGTCGAGCTTGTCGCCATCCCGGGGAGTCACTTAGGCATGTCATCTCCGGTTGTTCGGCGCTTTCTAACTCTGAGTACTTGCACAGGCACAACCTAGTAGCCAGAATTCTACACCAGGAGCTCGCTCTGAAATACGGTCTCGTGGACCGAAAATTACCGTATTACAAGTACTTGCCGGAAGCCGTGCTCGAAAATGACCGCGCCAGGCTCTACTGGGACCGGGCCATCATCACAGACAGGACTATTCTTGCGAATAAGCCTGATATTGTGCTGATGGACCGGGCACAGTCAAGGATATTTTTGATCGACATTACCATTCCGTATGACGAGAACCTCGTGAAAGCCGAAACGGATAAACGAATAAAATATCTGGACCTGGCTCACGAGGTGACCGACATGTGGGGTGGTGTGCCGACCGAAATTATTCCTGTAGTCGTCTCTGCGAATGGGCTAATCCCAGTCAGCCTCTCGGGTCATCTGAGGCGACTGGGACTCCGTGACGGACCGCTCCGGGCTCAAATGCAGAAGGCGGTGCTTCTCGATACCGCCCGCATCGTCCGCCGGTTTCTTTCCCTTTCCCCCTAACCCTCGGCCGTTTGGTCTCCCCTGCCGAGGGCTCCCATCTGGTTGGATCTTATTTATTTATGTAGTTTTTGTATTTATTTCATTTTATTGATATATATGTATATTTATCTTTTCATTTTAATTTATAATTATATATTTATAGCACCCAACCAGGTGAGAAAGTTATATAGATACCCCATAATAATAATAATAATAATATTCCACAACTATCACACAACGCCATCTAGTCCCAAGCTAAGCAGAGCTTGTGTTATGGGTACTAGACAACTGATAAACATACTTATATATTTCTAAATACATAAATATTATAGATAAATTACACTCAGACACAGAACAAATGATCGTGCTCATCACACAAACATTTGTCCTGGGTGGGAATCGAACCCACGATCTCCGGCATAACAGTCAGGGTCACTAACCACTAGACCAACAGGCCTGTCGTTCAAAATCATACACACGTAAAAAAATAACAGAAAGAAAAGTAAGTTTGTCAATAGATTAAACACTTACATCTATGGCCTTTGATGCGTTGAAGTAACACAAATGTATTATTGATAGATACACTGCGGTCAAACGACCATACACTAACTCCATGACTGCAGTTGCTTGGTCTTATAATATAGTACCAGTAAGTAATAATTCTAATCTAAAGAATTTCTACAGTAGAATTGATAACAACTTTATGCGTCAACAACCTTATCTCACATTCTTCGTGTTGCGTCTTATTCAGTGTATTGATGACTCGTATAACAGAAAAAATGCAATTTAATATTTAGAAATCACATAATTGATCATTCCTATGTTAGTCATTGAGTAGATTGTACTGTAGTAATCTACTAATAGCAGTAATATCATGGATACACTAGATGTACAACAACATCTGAAAAAGATTCACCCCAGTCTAGAAAATAATGTGCTACTCACTGACTGCCCATGTACACCCACGTACCAACGTATATACCTAGTCAGGTCATAAGTATTGTCACACAGTAAAAACTTTTCTTTTAGAATGCTGGCCACAAAAAAGTTTATTGAATTCGAATTGTTCATGAAAATAAAACTGTATACTTTTTAGAATTTTACTCATTTTTACATATGGAGTGGGCGCTTAAAAAAGACCGTGTTGCAGTTGCGATTACGCGCCAATTAAATTTTTTGATATACTGAAAATTTGAATATAACCAAAAGATTCGTTTATCGTACCATCAAACGATACAATGAAGACTCTAGTGTAGATGACAGGTCAAGAAGTGGTCGCCCTCGATTTGTTAGGGCTCCAGCAGTGATAAAAGCTGTAAAGGTGCGAATTCAAAGAAATCCCAAACGTAAGCAGAAACTGTTGGCCCTTCAGATGGGGTTAAGCAGAACCACGGCGTTAAATGAAGACTTAGGGCTTCGGGCATATCGAAGAAAAACAGGACATCGTTTGAATGCTCGTCTAATGGATCTGAGACTGAAGAGATGCCGCGCTTTGTTGAAGCGGTACGCGGGAAAAAAATATCGGGAAATTCTTTTTTCGGATGAAAAATTTTTTACCGTAGAAGAGAGCTACAACAAACAAAATGATAAGGTGTACGCACACAGTAGTGAAGAAGCGAGCAACCGTATTCCGCGTGTCCAACGGGGTCATTTTCCTACTTGTACCACTTCTGACTCAGTGAGCCAGAACTGGTACATCGTAACTACTTATACTTGGTAGAGCCAAGCTGCAACTATATTATGGTTGTATAACGAATGGGTCGGCTCGACAGGAATAGGAACACGCTCTTACAGAATACCCGTGTAAAATAGCAGCTTGTGTTTTGTATGGTGAGTGTAGAGGACCGGAGACCCTTGTTACTAGAAATGAGGCATTTCATGTTAGTCAGGAGTGACAACGCGTCTGCATTTTGATACTTAATCGAGGGTAAATGTAGATATCTATGGGCTACTACATCCACTTACCTTTTTCGCCAACACGCATTGAGACCGCGCCGCGGACATTTCCTAGCCATAAATACAAAGACAATAGCAGAAAGTAAAAAGTTAAAAAATACTTTTTAACAATGACTGTCATTAGCTGATCATTAGTGAATGTGATTCTGTTTTCTTAAATTACAGGAAGAAAAGAGCAGAAGGAAGAAATGGGATGATGGGAAGTAATGAAGAATGAATTGTTATGTGAAGTTTGTTGGAACAAACATATTTTAGTCACGTGTAAATACTTTTAACATTTGGGTTCAAAATGACACAAAATCTAAAAAATATTAGATACATCATCGACTTGGACGGATTTTACATTACATATCCTCATAAACATTTTCAATGTGGAGAAATGGCTATTCTAGACGTAAAACTATCTAACAAAAATGATTCGTTTATCGATCATTATTTGTTTCGGCCAAGTTGTCCTTTCAATTATTTGTCGCAAAAAGACAAAAAAACTGTTCGTTATTGTGAAATACACGTGCACGGCATTCCATATTTTGATGTGACCGAAGAATTAAAATGTGCCTACAAACAAGAGAACATCATTCCCATATTAAATTGGTATATTAGAAATTTGTGCAAAGACGAAGTGATCGCATACAAAGGTGGTTCAACAGAAAAACAATTTTTAAAAATGTTGACGACGAATGATAGAATTTTTAATATTGAAGAATACAAATGTCCAAAATACAATGATTTGGTAAATGTCATAAATTTAAACAAACGTTATGTGTGTAATAATCATATATTTGCAAAAAATAATCACAAAATTTTACATTGTTCTTGTGACGAAGTGTGGGGTTTTTACAAGTGGTTATTGCTTGAAAAGAAAATTTTAAATTAATCATAAATTTTGTTTGAATTGTTTACACCAACACTTTCATTTTTTATTTCACACCTTAGAACTTTAGACGTGTGTAATGTTTCACTTTATACATCCGTTTACTGCTATTGTGGCAGGACCAAGTGGATGTGGGAAGTCAAATTTCTTAACAAATTTCAAAAAATCAGTTACAGAAATATGTAATTGTGATTTTAATCAGATCAAATGGTGCTTTGATGAAATGCAACCTTTATATAATTTACCAAATGTAATGTAATATATGATTATTACACACATAACGTTCGCTTAAATTTATGACATTTACCAAATCATTGTATTTTGGACATTTGTATTCTTCAATATTAAAAATTCTATCATTCGTCGTCAACATTTTTAAAAATTGTTTTTCTGTTGAACCAATTTTGTATTATATAGTATACTATAACTAATGTTTTTGGGAATTTAAACACAATTTATGATTAATTTAAAATTTTCTTTTCAAGCAATAACCACTTGTAAAAAACCCACACTTCGTCACAAGAACAATGTAAAATTTTGTGATTATTTTTTGCAAATATATGATTATTACACACATAAAGTTTGTTTAAATTTATGACATTTACCAAATCATTGTATTTTGGACATTTGTATTCTTCAATATTAAAAATTCTATCATTCGTCGTCAACATTTTTAAAAATTGTTTTTCTGTTGAACCAATTTTGTATTATATAGTATACTATAACTAATGTTTTTGGGAATTCAAACACAATTTATGATTAATTTAAAATTTTCTTTTCAAGCAATAACCACTTGTAAAAAACCCACACTTCGTCACAAGAACAATGTAAAATTTTGTGATTATTTTTTGCAAATATATGATTATTACACACATAACGTTTGTTTAAATTTATGACATTTACCAAATCATTGTATTTTGGACATTTGTATTCTTCAATATTAAAAATTCTATCATTCGTCGTCAACATTTTTAAAAATTGTTTTTCTGTTGAACCAATTTTGTATTATATAGTATACTATAACTAATGTTTTTGGGAAATCAAACAAAATTTATGATTAATTTAAAATTTTATTTTCAAGCAATAACCACTTGTAAAAAACCCACACTTCGTCACAAGAACAATGTAAAATTTTGTGATTACTTTTTACAAATATATGATTATTACACACGTAACGTTTGTTTAAATTTATGACATTTACCAAATCATTGTATTTTGAACATTTGTATTCTTCAATATTAAAAATTCTATCATTCGTCGTCAACATTTTTAAAAATTGTTTTTCTGTTGAACCAATTTTGTATTATATAGTATACTATAACTAATGTTTTTGGGAATTCAAACACAATTTATGATTAATTTAAAATTTTCTTTTCAAGCAATAACCACTTGTAAAAAACCCACACTTCGTCACAAGAACAATGTAAAATTTTGTGATTATTTTTTGCAAATATATGATTATTACACACATAACGTTTGTTTAAATTTATGACATTTACCAAATCATTGTATTTTGGACATTTGTATTCTTCAATATTAAAAATTCTATCATTCGTCGTCAACATTTTTAAAAATTGTTTTTCTGTTGAACCAATTTTGTATTATATAGTATACTATAACTAATGTTTTTTGGGAAATCAAACAAAAATTATGATTAATTTAAAATTTTATTTTCAAGCAATAACCACTTGTAAAAAACCCACACTTCGTCACAAGAACAATGTAAAATTTTGTGATTATTTTTTGCAAATATATGACTATTACACACATAACGTTTGTTTAAATTTAACCACCTTCGAAATTTTCTCAGACGTGTAGGTTTCCTCACGATGTTTTCCTTCACCGCCGAGCACGTGGTAAATCAGCACTTAAAATTGCAATTAACAATTTAATTGGTGTCGGCGGGGATCGAACCCGCGTTACGTACTGTAAAATTTACATCTTGCGCTAACCATCTGAGCTACCACGGCTTAATCATATACACACACAAAATATTTAAATATAATTTGTTAACACTAAATCATACACACGTAAGAAAATAACAGAAAGAAAAGTAAGTGTGTCAATAGAATAAACACTTAAAATTGCAATTAACAATTTAATTGGTGTTGGCGGGGATCGAACCCGCGTTACGTACTGTAAAATTTACAGCTTGCGCTAACCATCTGAGCTACCACGGCTTAATCATATACACACACACAATATTTAAATATAATTTGTTAACACTAAATCATACACACGTAAGAAAATAACAGAAAGAAAAGTAAGTGTGTCAATAGAATAAACACTTAAAATTGCAATTAACAATTTAATTGGTGTTGGCGGGGATCGAACCCGCGTTACGTACTGTAAAATTTACAGCTTGCGCTAACCATCTGAGCTACCACGGCTTAATCATATACACACACAAAATATTTAAATATAATTTGTTAACACTAAATCATACACACGTAAGAAAATAACAGAAAGAAAAGTAAGTGTGTCAATAGAATAAACACTTAAAATTGCAATTAACAATTTAATTGGTGTTGGCGGGGATCGAACCCGCGTTACGTACTGTAAAATTTACAGCTTGCGCTAACCATCTGAGCTACCACGGCTTAATCATATACACACACACAATATTTAAATATAATTTGTTAACACTAAATCATACACACGTAAGAAAATAACAGAAAGAAAAGTAAGTGTGTCAATAGAATAAACACTTAAAATTGCAATTAAAAATTTAATTGGTGTTGGCGGGGATCGAACCCGCGTTACGTACTGTAAAATTTACATCTTGCGCTAACCATCTGAGCTACCACGGCTTAATCATATACACACACAAAATATTTAAATATAATTTGTTAACACTAAATCATACACACGTAAGAAAATAACAGAAAGAAAAGTAAGTGTGTCAATAGAATAAACACTTAAAATTGCAATTAACAATTTAATTGGTGTTGGCGGGGATCGAACCCGCGTTACGTACTGTAAAATTTACAGCTTGCGCTAACCATCTGAGCTACCACGGCTTAATCATATACACACACAAAATATTTAAATATAATTTGTTAACACTAAATCATACACGCGTAAGAAAATAACAGAAAGAAAAGTAAGTGTGTCAATAGAATAAACACTTAAAATTGCAATTAACAATTTAATTGGTGTTGGCGGGGATCGAACCCGCGTTACGTACTGTAAAATTTACAGCTTGCGCTAACCATCTGAGCTACCACGGCTTAATCATATACACACACAAAATATTTAAATATAATTTGTTAACACTAAATAATAATAATAATAATAATAATAATTTTATTTTTATTATTATTATTATGTTTGGCGCCGTATTATTGGCGCCAAACTTCCCATGGCTGGACGCGCTACTAAACAAAGTAGCGCCATCCCAGCCTGGAGAAAAAGAATTGAGGACCGTATCGCAAAGGCAAGGGCCCTTATCGGCAGACTGATAAGCTTCAGGTCGGGTAATAATAGACCGAGGGTTGTGCGCACCGTTAGAATGGCGTTTGCTGGGACAAATATCAGTTTGTCCCAGCCGGACATCACGCAAAAACTAACGGAGCGCATAGACGACCTGAAGCAAAAGATTGCTGCTTGGGGGAAGCGGATTCGCCGATTTACCGAGAGGTCAAGGCGGTTCAACCAAAATCGTCTCTTCCAGAGTGATCAGAAGAGGCTCTACAAATCGTTGGAGTGACCAGAGGTATGTGGAGCGGGCCCAGGACCGGATCAGGCTAACACTGTCGCATTTTGGCGTGGCCTGTGGTCAGAGCCCGTAAACCACAGCGAGGGCCCTTGGACGGAAGTTGTGGCGAGTCAGTGTGCGAGTATTACGCCCATGGACCCCGTCATCATAACGCCGGATGACGTAGCTGAGGCGGTCCGTAGAGCCCCGAACTGGAAAAGCCCGGTACTCGACGGACTGCATCACTACTGGCTGAAGGGGTTCATGGTGTGTCACGCTGTGCTCGCCCGTCAGTTTCAAGAGGCTCTCAACCAGAAGTCGCTCCCTAGCCTCTTCACTACTGGGATCACTCATTTGGTTCCTAAAGACCAGGTTACCACAGACCCGAGCAAATACCGCCCCATTACGTGTCTACCCACCATATATAAGACACTGACATCCATTTTGAGCGCGAGAATCACTCGTCACCTGGAGCTAAATCAGGTGATGTCACGCGCTCAAAATGGATGTCGGGGCGGTGGTCGTGGAACTAAGGAACCACTCCTCATTGACGCGGTCATTGGCAAAGTGGTGAAACGCAACCGTCGGAATTTCTCCGCCGCCTGGATAGACTACAGAAAGGCATTCGACTCGGTGCCCCATACATGGCTAAAGAGAGTCCTCGAGCTGTACAAGATAGACTGTACAGTGAGAGACTTCCTCGAGCAGTGTATGGGGCAGTGGAGTACGATCCTTTGTCATCTGGGTGAGCGGATGATGGCTGCGGAGAACCACATAAGGATAAGAAGGGGTATCTTCCAGGGCGATTGTCTGAGTCCAATCTGGTTCTGCCTCTCCCTGAACCCTCTCAGTACTTTACTGGAGGGCTCCGGGAGGGGATTTCAGCTTCGGAAAGGAGGTACAAAAGTGACCCACCTTTTCTATATGGACGACCTCAAGTTATTCGCCTCCAGTCGCTCCCATCTTATGGAATTGCTAAACATCACTTGTGAATTTAGCAATTCTATTGGAATGGAGCTGGGAACGGATAAGTGTGCGGTCCTCCATGTTGAAAGGGGAAGGGTTGCTAACTCTGAGGGCATAGACTTATCTATGCCCTTCAACTTAAGGACCCTTTCCGAGGCTGAAACATACCGATACCTGGGTATGTCACAGAACATCGGTATCGATGAGGCTGGTATGAAACAGTCAGTTTGCGACGTGTTTTATGCACGCTTGACCAAAGTGCTTAACAGCCTTTTGTCCGGTGTGAATAAGACACACGCATATAACGGCTGGGTCATGCCTGACCTCATGTATACCTTTGGGATACTCAGGTGGACTCAGACTGAACTTAACGCCCTGGATAGAAAAGTCCGCACTACCATGACGTCCCACAGGATGCATCATCCGAGATCGTCGGTAATGAGGCTGTACTTGCCGCGAAAGCATGGTGGGCGTGGCTTCTTGAGCGCGCTCACCATGCATAATCGCGAAGTGTGCAGCCTCCGTAATTACTTCCTGGCGAGATCGGATGATCCATTCTATAAGGACGTCATTTCTTGTGATAAAGGACTTACCCCTCTATCCTTAGCCAACGAGCAATGGCAAGACCCGGCAGTGCAGACAATTTCCGACCGGGAGACCGTGTGGAAGGAGAAGGAGCTCCACGGGAGGTTCTACAAGGCTCTACATGAGCCTTTCGTAGACACAGTAGCCTCCCTCCACTGGCTACGCTTTGGTGATCTCTTCGGGGAAACCGAGGGTTTTGTCTGTGCAATACAGGATCAGGTTATTAAGACCAACAACTATCGGAGATACATCCTAAAGGATGGCACCGTGGACATCTGTCGAGCTTGTCGCCATCCCGGTGAGTCACTTAGGCATGTTATCTCCGGTTGTTCGGCGCTTTCTAACTCTGAGTACTTGCACAGGCACAACCTAGTAGCCAGAATTCTTCACCAGGAGCTCGCTCTGAAATACGGTCTCGTTGATCGGAAATTGCCGTATTACAAGTACTTGCCGGAAGCCGTGCTCGAAAATGATCGCGCCAGGCTCTATTGGGACCGAGCCATCATCACAGACAGGACTATTCTTGCGAATAAGCCTGATATTGTGCTGATGGACCGGGCACAGTCAAGGATATTTTTGGTCGACATTACCATTCCGTATGACGAGAACCTCGTGAAAGCCGAAACAGACAAGCAAACAAAATATCTGGACCTGGCTCACGAGGTGACCGACATGTGGGGTGGTCTGCCGACTGAAATTATTCCTGTAGTCGTCTCTGCAAACGGGCTAATCCCAGTCAGCCTCTCGGGTCATCTGAGGCGACTGGGACTACGTGGCGGACCGCTCCGGGCTCAAATGCAGAAGGCGCTGCTCATCGATACCGCCCGCATCGTCCGCCGGTTTCTTTCCCTTTCCCCCTAACCCTCGGCCGTTTGGTCTCCCCTGCCGAGGGCCTCCATCTGGTTGGGCTTTTATTTATTTATGTATTTTTATATTTATTTTATGTTATTGATATTTATGTATATTTATCTTTTCACTTTCATTTATAATTATATATTTATAGAACCCAACCAGATGAGAAAACTATATAGATACCCCATAATAATAATAATAATAATATTCCACAACTATCACACAACGCCATCTAGTCCCAAGCTAAGCAGAGCTTGTGTTATGGGTACTAGACAACTGATAAACATACTTATATATTTCTAAATGAATTGGCGTAGGGAATTGACGACCCCATCGCCCGCTGACGTAACAGTTAAGTGACAAAACTGCTACGTCAACGCAGTCAGTCAGCGCCTTGCGAGAGGTGTGAGCGCCGTGCCTCGGCAGAATTTAGGGTGCAGAGGCCCGTTTGTGCTTATGGCCACACATGATACGGTGCCGGGCCTGAGCGTCTCCCGTTAATGGACGCCCAAATAATGGATGATGGATAAGAAGATAGTGCGCAAAGGGCCGCTGCCTGGGGGTCGCCGGGGCGCGTCTGGAGCTGGCGCTCGACGCGGCAGCATGCGGGTCGCCAGCCGAGTGCGAGGAGCTGCACGGTCATCTGGCAGCCCTCCGCATCCATCATCCCCACCAGAAGGCTTGGTGTCGGCTGGGTCTTCTCGGACTCAGCAAGCGGCACCCGCCGCTGGTGGAGCACGTCGCATGCGTTGGACAACCCAGATGAACAGCAACGCGAACGAACAGTCGCATGCGTTGGTCACAAGCAATGAATGCAAACGCACTGCGGGCGTATTTTAGGGCAAAAGGGGAAGAAACTGGATGTTTGACGTATCGGGCTAGGATGCATCGTCTTTTTGCTGAGCTGGAGCCATCTTTAACCGTCACAGAACAAAACCTGGCAGACCGAGTTCGGTATATCTTGCGCTCAAATATATTCGATGTTACCGAACTCGAACGGCTACGACGTGAGGCTGTTCCCTCGTCGGATGAAAATGCTACGGCTGAGGATGCGGCGCTACTGGCCATAGTAGCGCTATCCCAGCATGGAGAAGAAGAATTGAGGAACGTATCGCAAAGGCTAGAGCTCTCATCGGCAGACTGATATGCTTCAGATCAGGCAATAACAGGCCAAGAATTGTGCGCACCGTCAGGATGGCGTTTGCTGGGACAAATGTCAGTTTGTCCCAGCCGGATATAACGACAAAACTGACGGAGCGCATAGATGATCTGAAGCAGAGAATCGCTGCTTGGGGCAAGCGGATTCGGCGATATACCGAGAGGTCGACACGGTTCAACCAGAATCGTCTCTTCCAGAGTGATCAGAAGAGGCTCTATGAATCATTGGAGCGACCGATGGTAAGTGGAACGGGACCAGCACCGAATCAGGCCGACACTGTAGCATTCTGGCGCGGCCTGTGGTCAGAGCCCGTAAACCACAGCGAGGGCTCTTGGATGGAAGTTGTGGCGAGTCAGTGTGCGGGTATTACGCCCATGGACCCCGTCATCATAACGCCGGATGACGTAGCTGAGGCGGTCCGTAGGGCCCCGAACTGGAAAAGTCCGGGGCTCATTATTATTATTATTATTATTATTATTTAGTGTTAACAAATTATATTTAAATATTTTGTGTGTGTATATGATTAAGCCGTGGTAGCTCAGATGGTTAGCGCAAGCTGTAAATTTTACAGTACGTAACGCGGGTTCGATCCCCGCCAACACCAATTAAATTGTTAATTGCAATTTTAAGTGTTTATTCTATTGACACACTTACTTTTCTTTCTGTTATTTTCTTACGCGTGTATGATTTAGTGTTAACAAATTATATTTAAATATTTTGTGTGTGTATATGATTAAGCCGTGGTAGCTCAGATGGTTAGCGCAAGCTGTAAATTTTACAGTACGTAACGCGGGTTCGATCCCCGCCAACACCAATTAAATTGTTAATTGCAATTTTAAGTGTTTATTCTATTGACACACTTACTTTTCTTTCTGTTATTTTCTTACGTGTGTATGATTTAGTGTTAACAAATTATATTTAAATATTTTGTGTGTGTATATGATTAAGCCGTGGTAGCTCAGATGGTTAGCGCAAGATGTAAATTTTACAGTACGTAACGCGGGTTCGATCCCCGCCAACACCAATTAAATTGTTAATTGCAATTTTAAGTGTTTATTCTATTGATACACTTACTTTTCTTTCTGTTATTTTCTTACGTGTGTATGATTTAGTGTTAACAAATTATATTTAAATATTGTGTGTGTGTATATGATTAAGCCGTGGTAGCTCAGATGGTTAGCGCAAGCTGTAAATTTTACAGTACGTAACGCGGGTTCGATCCCCGCCAACACCAATTAAATTGTTAATTGCAATTTTAAGTGTTTATTCTATTGACACACTTACTTTTCTTTCTGTTATTTTCTTACGTGTGTATGATTTAGTGTTAACAAATTATATTTAAATATTTTGTGTGTGTATATGATTAAGCCGTGGTAGCTCAGATGGTTAGCGCAAGCTGTAAATTTTACAGTACGTAACGCGGGTTCGATCCCCGCCAACACCAATTAAATTGTTAATTGCAATTTTAAGTGTTTATTCTATTGACAAACTTACTTTTCTTTCTGTTATTTTCTTACGTGTGTATGATTTAGTGTTAACAAATTATATTTAAATATTTTGTGTGTGTATATGATTAAGCCGTGGTAGCTCAGATGGTTAGCGCAAGCTGTAAATTTTACAGTACGTAACGCGGGTTCGATCCCCGCCAACACCAATTAAATTGTTAATTGCAATTTTAAGTGTTTATTCTATTGACACACTTACTTTTCTTTCTGTTATTTTCTTACGTGTGTATGATTTAGTGTTAACAAATTATATTTAAATATTGTGTGTGTGTATATGATTAAGCCGTGGTAGCTCAGATGGTTAGCGCAAGATGTAAATTTTACAGTACGTAACGCGGGTTCGATCCCCGCCGACACCACTTAAATTGTTAATTGCAATTTTAAGTGCTGATTTACCACGTGCTCGGCGGTGAAGGAAAACATCGTGAGGAAACCTACACGTCTGAGAAAATTTCGAAGGCATGTGAAGTTCGCCAACACGCATTGAGACCGCGCCGCGGACATTTCCTAGCCATAAATACAAAGACAATAGCAGAAAGTAAAAAGTTAAAAAATACTTTTTTAACAATGACAGTCATTAGCTGATCATTAGTGAATGTGATTCTGTTTTCTAAAATTACAGGAAGAAAAGAGCAGAAGGAAGAAATGGGATGATGGGAAGTAATGAAGAATGAATTGTTATGTGAAGTTTGTTGGAACAAACATATTTTAGTCACGTGTAAATACTTTTAACATTTGGGTTCAAAATGACACAAAATCTAAAAAATATTAGATACATCATCGACTTGGACGGATTTTACATTACATATCCTCATAAACATTTTCAATGTAGAGAAATGGCTATTCTAGACGTAAAACTATCTAATAAAAATGATTCGTTTATCGATAATTATTTGTTTCGGCCAAGTTGTCCTTTCAATTATTTGTCGCAAAAAGACAAAAAAACTGTTCGTTATTGTGAAATACACGTGCACGGCATTCCATATTTTGATGTGACCGAAGAATTAAAATGTGCCTACAAACAAGAGAACATCATTCCCATATTAAATTGGTATATTAGAAATTTGTGCAAAGACGAAGTGATCGCATACAAAGGTGGTTCAACAGAAAAACAATTTTTAAAAATGTTGACGACGAATGATAGAATTTTTAATATTGAAGAATACAAATGTCCAAAATACAATGATTTGGTAAATGTCATAAATTTAAACAAACGTTACGTGTGTAATAATCATATATTTGCAAAAAATAATCACAAAATTTTACATTGTTCTTGTGACGAAGTGTGGGTTTTTTACAAGTGGTTATTGCTTGAAAAGAAAATTTTAAATTAATCATAAATTTTGTTTGAATTGTTTACACCAACACTTTCATTTTTTATTTCACACCTTAGAACTTTAGACGTGTGTAATGTTTCACTTTATACATCCGTTTACTGCTATTGTGGCAGGACCAAGTGGATGTGGGAAGTCAAATTTCTTAACAAATTTCAAAAAATCAGTTACAGAAATATGTAATTGTGATTTTAATCAGATCAAATGGTGCTTTGATGAAATGCAACCTTTATATAATTTACCATTTTTAAAAATTGTTTTTCTGTTGAACCAATTTTGTATTATATAGTATACTATAACTAATGTTTTTGGGAAATCAAACAAAATTTATGATTAATTTAAAATTTTATTTTCAAGCAATAACCACTTGTAAAAAACCCACACTTCGTCACAAGAACAATGTAAAATTTTGTGATTACTTTTTACAAATATATGATTATTACACACGTAACGTTTGTTTAAATTTATGACATTTACCAAATCATTGTATTTTGAACATTTGTATTCTTCAATATTAAAAATTCTATCATTCGTCGTCAACATTTTTAAAAATTGTTTTTCTGTTGAACCAATTTTGTATTATATAGTATACTATAACTAATGTTTTTGGGAATTCAAACACAATTTATGATTAATTTAAAATTTTCTTTTCAAGCAATAACCACTTGTAAAAATCCCACACTTCGTCACAAGAACAATGTAAAATTTTGTGATTATTTTTTGCAAATATATGATTATTACACACATAACGTTTGTTTAAATTTATGACATTTACCAAATCATTGTATTTTGGACATTTGTATTCTTCAATATTAAAAATTCTATCATTCGTCGTCAACATTTTTAAAAATTGTTTTTCTGTTGAACCAATTTTGTATTATATAGTATACTATAAATAATGTTTTTGGGAAATCAAACAAAAATTATGATTAATTTAAAATTTTATTTTCAAGCAATAACCACTTGTAAAAAACCCACACTTCGTCACAAGAACAATGTAAAATTTTGTGATTACTTTTTACAAATATATGATTATTACACACGTAACGTTTGTTTAAATTTATGACATTTACCAAATCATTGTATTTTGAACATTTGTATTCTTCAATATTAAAAATTCTATCATTCGTCGTCAACATTTTTAAAAATTGTTTTTCTGTTGAACCAATTTTGTATTATATAGTATACTATAACTAATGTTTTTGGGAATTCAAACACAATTTATGATTAATTTAAAATTTTCTTTTCAAGCAATAACCACTTGTAAAAAACCCACACTTCGTCACAAGAACAATGTAAAATTTTGTGATTATTTTTTGCAAATATATGATTATTACACACATAACGTTTGTTTAAATTTATGACATTTACCAAATCGTTGTATTTTGGACATTTGTATTCTTCAATATTAAAAATTCTATCATTTGTCGTCAACATTTTTAAAAATTGTTTTTCTGTTGAACCACCTTTGTATGCGATCACTTCGTCTTGGCACAAATTTCTAATATACCAATTTAATATGCGAATGATGTTCTGTTGTTTGTAGGCACATTTTAATTCTTCGGTCACATCAAAATATGGAATGCCGTGCACGTGTGTTTCACAATAACGAACAGTTTTTTTGTCTTTTGGCAACAAATTATTGAAAGGATAACTTGGCCGAAACAAATAATGATCGATAAACGCATCATTTTTATTGGATAGTTTTACATCTAGAATAGCCATTTCTCTACATTGAAAATGTTTATGAGGATATGTAATGTAAAATCCGTCCATGTCGATGATGTATCTAATATTTTTTAGATTTTGTGTCATTTTGAACCCAAATGTTAAAAGTATTTACACGTGACTAAAATATGTTTGTTCCAACAAACTTCACATAACAATTCATTCTTCATTACTTCCCATCATCCCATTTCTTCCTTCTGCTCTTTTCTTCCTGTAATTTAAGAAAACAGAATCACATTCACTAATGATCAGCTAATGACTGTCATTGTTAAAAAAGTATTTTTTAACTTTTTACTTTCTGCTATTGTCTTTGTATTTATGGCTAGGAAATGTCCGCGGCGCGGTCTCAATGCGTGTTGGCGAACTTCACATGCCTTCGAAATTTTCTCAGACGTGTAGGTTTCCTCACGATGTTTTCCTTCACCGCCGAGCACGTGGTAAATCAGCACTTAAAATTGCAATTAACAATTTAATTGGTGCCGGCGGGGATCGAACCCGGGTCGCGTACTGTGAAATTTACAGCTTGCGCTAACCATCTGAGCTACCACGGCTTAATCATATACACACAAAATATTTAAATATAATTTGTTAACACCAAATCATACACACGTAAGAAAATAACAGAAAGAAAAGTAAGTTTGTCAATAGAATAAACACTTAAAATTGTAATTAACAATTTAATTGGTGCCGGCGGGGATCGAACCCGGGTCGCGTACTGTGAATTTTACATTTTGCGCTAACCATCTGAGCTACCACGGCTTAACCATATACACACACATAATATTTAAATATAATTTGTTAACACTAAATCATACACACGTAAGAAAATAACAGAAAGAAAAGTAAGTTTGTCAATAGAATAAACACTTACATCCATGGCCTTTGATGCGTTGAAGTAACACAAACGTAGTATTGATAGATCCACTGCGGTCAAACGACCATACACTAACTCCATGACTGCAGTTGCTTGGTCTTATATAGTACCAGTGAGTAATAATTCTAATCTAAAGAATTTCTGCAGTAGAATTGATAGTATCTTTATGCGTCAACAAGCTTACCTTACATTCTGTTGCTTATCTCTACATTCCTACGTCCTTCCTGTCGTGTCTTGTTCAGTGTATTGGTGACTCAAATACGATTTGTATAACACAAAGAATGCAATTTAATATTTAGAAATCACTATAATTGATCACTCCTATATTAGTCATTGAGTAGATTGGTACTGTAATAAATAATAGTAGATTGGTACTGTAATAATAATAGCAGTAATATTATGGATACACTAGATGTACAACAACATCTGAAAAAGATTCACCCCACTCTAGAAAATAATGTTTATGCTGCCAATAAACTACCCATGTACACCCACGTACCAACGTATATAATATGCAATTTGGATACAGATGATAAACCAGGGTCACATTGGGTAGCTTTATATATCGATACGAATGACGTCGGTCAATATTTTGATTCATTCGGACGGGCACCTGTACGATATCATCTAGAGTTTTTTAAAAGAAATTGTAAAAGATGGAACTGGAATGTTGATAGGATTCAGAATGAGTGGACTTCAGTTTGTGGCGAATATTGCTTAATGTATTTGCTATATAAGTTTCAGGGATGTTCAATGCATAGTTTTACGAGTATATTTACAGGGAACACATTGTACAACGATATTTTAGTGGGTGAGATGTTTCGCTCCTATTTTATAGATAATAAGTAATAAGATTTTGTATTTTATAAATAAAAATTTTAACAAAATTGGGTAATGTGTTTTATTAATGAGTCAGATTAGTGTAGATAGGAACAAAGGAGTATAATACAATAGCATAAGCCGACCCACACGCCGACGAATAATAGATAATGACGGTAGTCAATCAACAATAGATAAGTAGATAAGGACAATGGAGCGCTAATGACGGTTGAGGCTCGAAGCGGATATCAATTAGATAAGAGTTAATTGATCTGCACATCTCCGGAACCGTACATCCTACGCAAAAATGGACCGCAGATTCGTGATCAGAGCATGCCTAAACCTTTTTTTTTTTTTTTTTTTTTTAGGATCGTGAATCGACGAACGTCGTACTTGTACAACTTCTGACTCAGTGCGCCAGAACTGGTAGTACAACCTCTCTACAAGTGAGCCAGAACTGGTACATCGTAACTACTAGTATAAATACTTACCACATATAAAACTAAATAGCATAAATACATACAGTCGTTCAAAGGCTATTATTTTCTGTCACGAAGCTAGTTATAAACAAATGTATTGACATTTAAAGAAAATGAGGTAAAATGTCTTGCGTCATCACAGTGTGTACAGTGTGTTAATACGACGTATCTACCCTGTGCAAAAACGTTTAGTGGTAAGATACCTTATCTACAGTCAGTAAAATGTGCTAACAAAGTATTTGAATTAAAAAGGAGGTCAGGGTTAACCGAAATCGACGAGGGTGAGTGAGTGAGTCATAAGAATGCCTGCGCGAGTATACTCCGTTCATAACGTGTAAGTAATGATGTAAAATCAGTGGAGTGAATAAACAAATATATTTAAAAATAAATATTGACCTACGGTGATGCTAATTTACATGGGTGACAATATGTAATAATTATAAATTGATTAAAATAAAAAGACTATCGACAGAATGTCTCCTTAAAGGCTTGTCGTTACAGCGCTGGCACAGTTTTGCAGTCTAATAAATCATCGACTTATTATTGCGTTGAGGGCTTCTTGTAAAAAGCAAGAATGGCACTGAATTTTTTTTTTATAAAACTGAAAGCGCAAAAGAACTTTCAGTCCATACTTTGTGTATTCAACCTTTGGTTTAATACTCAAGGAGTCCACCTGATAGTAAGTGGCTACTTTAGTCCAAGGACACCCGCAGGCAACTTAAAATAAAGAAAGCTTCAGGTGCGTTAGTTACCTCTGAGGGCTATGATAGAATCAGATTTGATAGATCGGAAGATCAAAATATCTGGACAAATTTCGAAAATGCCGGGATTTTATGGTTGTTGTCGGGAGAAATAAATATTTTTTTTCATTAATAGGCTACAAAAACACTTAACATTGTTGCCACATAACTAATTTAAATACTCTTAATATTTAGGTTGCCACATGTATTTGGCATTGCAGTATACTAGATTCGACCAATTTGGATCCTTTATTAGTATTCAGAAAACGTTTAAAATTCAAACATTTTACTCCAAATTCAGACTAATTATATATAACTCAGCTTTTATTATATTAAAGGTCATATATCAAATTTTCGAGTAGCTGTTTTTCTGGAGATTTTGAGTTTTATCGGGAGTCTAGAGATCATTTAAAATGTCAGTTGCAGTCCAGACGAATCCAGACCACCTGGCAACCCTAGATAGAATACCTCACAGTCTGTAATTATACCGGCTGTGGCTCTCCGTACTGTTCAGACCGTGACACAGCAGTGTGAGCACCGCTATTTGACGGAAAAATAGACAAGTTGCTGATCACATACTCAGGCGGATTCCTGAACAAAAAAATGCATTCCACTTAGTTAACTAAATTTTTTTGGTCAGTACCTATATAGCATTTAAAGATTGTTAATGTGTTTGGTCATTGTCCTCAATTTGTGACTAGCCAATCGAGGATTTAATAGAAACATTGCTGTCACTATCCGAGAAACTCGTACAACCAATAACACAAACAACAAAGAGTTCTTCTTCTTCTCATAGAAGTGCAAACATGTACGCATTCATGATAAAATCTTTTAAATTTGCAGCTATTATTATTTTTTGTCGTTAGCACCTAAAATGAAACTCAGTAATGATGAACTTAATGAGTTCTATACTTTGAAATAGTGGTCACCGACGCTCATTAAATATTTAATTTAAAACGTTTATGCGCCATTTTGGGGTTTCAAGTGACGTGATCATTTTTATTGTATAGCTGTAACGAGTGCTTTAATAGGAGTAAAGACATAATAATGAAATCATGTTATCGATTCAATAAAATGAAAAATATTTAATAGGTACCTACTTCTCGGGCTCGTCATACAAGTAAAGGCGGCTACTCACTTGCCTGCCGCAGAAGCAATTTGGTCGCCAACGAACTGATTGGAATTTCTACAATTGCGTTACACATGCAGCAGCGGCAGCTATGATCTAGGGTGCAAGGAAGGTATTGCGACTTAGGATATTGCCCCTGCTTGCATACACACATCACTATTAAGAAGGCATTTAAGGGTCATCCCCACTCGTACATCCTAAATTGCCCCTACGGCAGGAAAGTGAGTAGCTGCCTTTATGAAATTTACATTTGCTATACTTGATTTAGTTATACCTTAGATTCTTTCTATAGTTCAGATATTATCAATCTCTTAAAATATTATGTACTGGGTGGTTTTTACACCGACAATACTGTCGGAATTTCCCGGTAGTGCCTATGCCCTAATATTATGTATTATGCATAAGTTGAAAAGGATAGAAAAAGAAAACCAATGAGCAATAAGTTACCTAAAATGGATATTCAATTCAATATGTCTAATATTGAATTAAATCAGCTACAATCACAGTTATTTGGGAATTATATTCTGACCTTGATGATGAGTGTGCCACAACGGCATTGGATGAATATTTTCTCTGCCCCCTAACAGTAACCATACTTCGCTTTAGTGAATGGCAAATACAGCCAATTTGGCAAATACTGTCGACAAGTTAGCATTAATGGTTAAGAACCTAATAATACCTAATAATTGAAATAATACTAGGTTTTACGGAATTTATCGCGTATATTTAACTTTTTAATACCCAACGTTTCGAGAGCTTTACAGCACCCATGGTCACGGGAAGGACTGGGTCACGGGAAGGACTGGGTCACGGGAAGGACTGGGTCACGGGAAGGACTGGGTCACGGGAAGGACTGGGTCACGGGAAGGACTGGGTCACGGGAAGGACTGGGTCACGGGAAGGACTGACAGTCCTTCCCGTGACCATGGGTGCTGTAAAGCTCTCGAAACGTCGGGTATTAAAAAGTTAAATATACGCGATAAATTCCGTAAAACCTAGTATTATTTCAATGTGTAGTGTTCGCGTAAATATAAGAAATCATTACTAATAATAATAAATTTATGCGAAACTTAAAATTTGAAAGTCGCAAACCCATATTATATACTCTGTTACTGAAAAAATAAAAATGGCACGAAAAATAATTCGAACGAAACAAACAGCTAAACATGTACCATGTTTAGCTGATTGTTAGCTTGCATACGCTAGACAATAAGTGTTAAGTATTTTTTAATGTTGATTGCGCTACCTTTTCGCCTTTAAATGGAAATGAAAAAGAATATTGCGAGACGAAATAATGTGAGAGGAATACATAAACTTTTGGTATGTTCTATGCCTACTCACAGGCCTTTCACTAGAATCGCTAAAGTTGCAGTTTTAAAGTAAGGCAGGAGCGTAAAAACACTGCGTAATAGTTTTAAAATTGTTTTAATTAATAGGGGAGAGTGAGGTGATTGCGGATACCGGGCAATTCAGGACGCAGTTGTTTATTAAAGGTTAGCCCTCCTCGCGTCTCACAATTCCTATAATATTTTTGCATCCATCATCTTTAGTGCACGGACAGTAGTTAAGACGGAAGGCCGAACACGCACTTCAAGGTATGTATGTCTTATAATTTTTGGCTATTTTCATTGCCGCATATATGCTGTGATATGTATATTACAGAAACATTACTTCCACCACAAAATCAGAAGGGATTCATCATTATACTGTAGCAAAAAATAAATCACATAAGCTATCGTATACTCAAAAATATTTTAGGTGTACAAAAACTATGATTGTATTAATTGCGGACGTCGGAGCTGGGGTAAATACGGACGTCCGCAATAGTAGTGAACATTTTTAAATCTGCCCGGGTTCATCTTGTATATAAGGAAAAATTTTGAGAGAGATTCTTCGAGTTTGGTGATAACGTGCAAGTGCAATATTTGTCTAATTTATATTTTCAGAATTTGACACGATGCAAGTGAAGGAAGATACAAAAACAATAAATTCTCTTCCAATCGCTTGGATATGTCGTCCCCTGCAGGTAACTGTGTGTTGCCTATGTGTTGTCCACGCCTGGTTGTTATAAATGTGATTTTGTTAGCAATAATAGATCGTTCCTAATCACCCCAGAGGCTTCGCAATTACCCTAACTGGTGTCCGCATTTACCCGATATACATCGGGTAATTACGGACAGTAAGCCTTTTGTTTTTTTTACAAATATTAAATAATAGTTATTTAGTTAAAAACAAAGGATTATGTTGATTTTGTAAGGATATAACCAAAGCGAAATCATATTGAAAAATATACTGATTACTTTGTAATCTTAAATTAACTGTCCGCAATACTCAAAAACTCTCCCCCAATCATCCGGTAACCGGTTGGCAGACTGCAAAATTGTAAGTGTTAATTTTTTGTCAGTAAATAAACAAATTATTAAATAAATACGTGAAGACCCTTTTTTAAGCATATACCCACGAAGGAGAGTGAGATTTGGATTAGTTACATTTTATATGGAGAAGGAGTGCTGACAGCTAAAAGTTATATGTATTACGAACGCATTAAATAAAAAAATCATTATTATACATGTAGGTACACGTTCATGCTGCTAACGTCAAATATACAATTCTCGCTTGGACAAATTATGTCCTCCTGACATTCGGACCAAAGAGTACTTAAACCTAATCACTACGTTTTAGTTCATACAACAAAAATAATTACTGACAGATTGACTGAACGACCTGTAAATTTTGTGTTATTTCAAATATTACTTTTTCAATAGTGTGTGGAGCATAGAATACTTCTCTCTACCGAGAGGTGTGAAGTGTATGTCAAGGTAAAATAGCGTTTATTTTATTGTTGTTAAAATATCTCTGTGATATATAATATTGTGCAGCTGAAGGTGAAATACAGCTTGCTAGATATACAAACGTAAAAATTTAATGGTCGAAATTTGTTAGGCTACGACGTAAGAAATCTTACGAAGTAAAAATGACAAACGAGCACACATTTCACCAGATGGCAAGTGGATGCTGTGGCCCATAGACATCTACATCTATCCTCGATTTAGAATCAAAATTTTCTGCATCTCTGCGTTACAACTCATAAGGCCAAAGATAAAATGTCTCTTTACCATTAAAATGGTCTTCCGTTTTTATCTCTTACCATTCGAAAAACAAAAGCACAGATTATATAATAGTAAACAAAAGTACTACACGTTGGTTCTGTGTGCGAGTGTGTTCTGGTTAAGATGGCCCATTCGTGCTGCATCAATAATGCTAATGCGCTGTAGCGTGACTACTATGTAAAGAAACGTGACCGTGATAAGAAAAAAACAATGAGAATTTCACTGTGTCGTATTATTCTTTTTATCAGCTTGTAACAGACTACTGTTGAATATGGGTCTCTATTATTAGTAAGCATACGTCTGATGTGTACTGGCGGTGTAAGAATATCCACTTTGGTTGCTGTCGTAAGAGGCGACAGAAGAAAACTAACAATCAGGAGATGAGCAACAGCGTCTTCCTAATGGCGACTAAAAATAAAAAACTGCGCTTGCCAACCCATTTGCTAAGTGTGGCAACTGTGGCAACTACACCCCCTTTGAGGCAATCTAAGTGGGAAGCCTATGTTCAGCAGTTGACTATATAGGCTGTAACGCTAACGGTAATATCCTATACTATTAAACGAGCAATTCCTGTATATATATGTATATATAATCGGGATCTCGGAAACGGCTCCAACGATTTTCATAAAATTTAGTGTCCAGGGAGTTTCCGGGATAATAAATCGATCTAGCTAGGATTTATTTTTAGAAAATGTCTTTTTGTCTGTGTTTTTAGGCATGAAAAACTGCTACAATATCGTTAGAATAAGAAGGTAAATTTTGACACATTGTTAATGAGTAGAAATAGCTCAATTTGTATAATGGTCGGTCACAGAATCGAAAACCCCGGTTCGAGCCCAGACCGCGACCGAGACTTTTTAATTTTTTTTCAAGTTCATTTCTTTTTTTGAGAAAATCTATTTTTTCGAGCTCTTTTTTTATTATTTTTTAAAAACACGAAAATTTAAATTAAAATAATTGCACCCATGATTTTTTATTCAAATAACAGAAAAAAGTTCCGTTTTTTCTGTTATGTCGCTAAGATCAAAAAATATTATTTATATTTCATCAGTATGTAATTTGTATCTAAATATAATTTCCAAAACACACGAATTAAAAAAAATCGAGCGAAAAATACCGAGCAAAGCTCGGTCAACCAGGTACTGTCGAAATTATCACGCTAGACAGGGACGAACTGATACTGCACTATCAGTTCGTCTCTGTCTAGCGTGATAGTTCGCACACTTTTGACGTGGCATCCCATCCGTGATCTATGGTTACAGTCATATAAAGAAAGCTGCAAGATTTTCGGGACCTCTTCCTAAGTCGTGCCTTCACCGTCATCGTCGCATCCACGACATGTTTTATCTCATGTCGCCACCGCGTAGTATGGCAACTATAAATGACAAAGTACACTTGTTCATTATGATAAGCTGGTTTGTAGATGAAGAGATACAATAACTATCAATAATCTATAGTAGTCTAATATTATAAGGCACTTCACATACGAGTAGTATACTAAATGCGCGGCGAAATATCTTATGTAATGCGAGAGTTAGAAACGACAATAGAAACACATGTTACTAATAGGTACTTACTGATATTGCAATACTGATTCATCATGTATGATTGTTACTGGTTCCTCACGTGATACTCTAATCACTGGTCTAGTAATAAGTCCGGGGATTCACGCCGCAATCGCTTTCAACCACCACTATGACCACTATACCTATACCACCGCTGTATTTATTAAGCTAATATTAAGTTATATAAGTTATAAGCCACTGAACTTTGCCGACTTAAGACATACATAAACACTCACGCCTGTCACCCAGAGGGGTAGGCAGAGACTACAGACTTCCATTTGGCACGATCCTGACATGCCTCTCTCGCCTCCTCCACATCCATATACCTACGCATACATGCTCGTCGGTTAAGGGTACTCTTAATTTGGCCCATTTTCAATATATCGCCAATTTAGTCGATAAACTTTCGCTTAGGATGTCTCTTTCCGACTCTTCCATTCACTTCTGCAACATATATTTGCTTTGTCACTCTTTCCTCATTCATTCTTTCTACATGAACAAACCACCGAAGCATTCCTTTCTTAATCCTGGTCACGGCATCATCTTGCAAACCACACTCTTCTTTTATTACACAGTTTCTTCCTACCTTCCTTCTTCCTTAGCGACCGCATTTCTACTGCATTTATTCTACTCTCATGTTTCTTCTGCCACACCCAACTTTCACTACCATACGTTAAAGTAGGAACTAATACAGCATTGTGAATTGCCATACGTGCCTTTTTTGACACATTCTGACTTACCACAATCCACAATAGAGTGTAGAGCTGCGTTAACTTTATTTCGACTTAATATAATATATAGATATTTAAAAACAACGTTACCCCCACACTAGGAGTTTCACCTGTATCGTGGAGGCAGTTTACAAACATAAATTGCACAAGTTACATCCAGACTCGGAACTAGTAGGCAAAATAAATACGTGTTCCGTATGGAATTTGAACCCTCGGCAATCACCGTCGCAACTCAATGCAAAGCCGTTGTACCACGGAGCCATCATACGACTCGTATTAGTCAATGGTAGTCAAATTATATTGTACAAATTATATACAGAGTAAAAGGCACCTTAATGGATTACCACGCGCATACCACGATGGCCCTCATCTCAAGTTTTTCGTCAGCTAAGATTGTGATAAAGCGCTTGCCTTTACTCTGTATATATAATTTAAAAGAAAACCAATTACAAAACGTTAATGTAAGAACTAGAATTTCGTTAACGATTTGTAATGATTCAATTTCGATAATTCTTTTAGGAAAGCACTTAACCTAGTCTCCAAGTAAACTAAACGAAAAAGAGGACAGATAAAATTCAATTTAAGGGCCATTGCACACAACGAGTTTAAGTTACTACTCTTTCCTTCTTTTCTTTCTTTATCCGTTTGTTATGACCTCTGTGAGGTGAATGGGAAAATGGAACATGGTCATCATTAAAATGTAAATGCGAACTATACTACTACCTACTCAGCACCGCTGTGTAAGAGTAACACAGGTATACGATAACAATTTTAACAAACGGGTAACTCTAAGAGATCATTGCTCGTGAATTCACTTCCTATATCATACCGTGGGTACTGTAGTGAAACTGAAACATGGTAATAGTAGCAGCATCTTACTGATAAAGGCTCAAAATAATTAAAAAAACTGCGGTTGCATGGTGCATAACTATTTACACCGCAGTTTTTTTATTTTGAGGGCGGTTGCCCTGGCAAGTGTGGTGACTATGGTATATAAGTATCTATGAGGTAATCTATGGGGTAGGTCTATGTTCATAATTAATGAAATTGGGCGCTTATATGCACAAATCCATTGTATTATGATAATAAAACGTCTTACAGATATGAAACCGTATATAATTTATTTCCTCGTGTATATTTTGTCGAGCAGTGGCAACGCAAGGAAATCCACAACTCCATTACTTCTCCTTAGGGCGTATGGGGTAGTTATGGGAAACGCTAGATAAATCATTATGTATAAAATTTTTTCTTACATAGCGAAAAGCCTCTGTCGCGGAGCAAGTACGGGTTATGTCGACTAGCACAAATTAAAACCCCATAATGTTCCTACGCCTCACATGGCAGCGCCACGGGAATGCTTTCGCACATATCCGAGACCGTATCAACGCCAGCCGCCTCATGATGGCCTTGCATCAGGAGAGTACAACTCGTTTTCCTTACCAGCTAAGATGCACCAGAAACACATGACGACCTCCAACTCTGGGTGGTATCACTGCTTGATATAAGTCAGATGTAAAATACTCAAGCCGGCGACTTGGAGCACTGAGAAGTTTGGTACAGCGAATCCATTGCTAAGCGTGATAATGGAAGATTATTTGTACAATGGGGGAAATTCATGTCAAGCCATGAATAAAGAATGAGGAAGCTCAAGGTAGCAGAGTGAGCTATGCTCGGAGTTTCTTTCCTTAATCGACTTAGAAATGAAAATATCCGCGGTAGAATTGTAGAAACCGACATATTATTACGGATCAGCAAGCTAAAGAGGCAACGGGCAGGGCACATAGCTTGAAGAACCGACAACCGATGGGAAAGAAAAGTTCTCGAGTGGCAGCCTCGTATAGGCAATGCCCCGAGTCATGGAAGTGTGCAGAACCGAAAAATAGGTGTCGGCACGGTGAGGTGTGAGGTACGGGGAAGCGAAACCATAGCAACGGGCGACGCGCTACTCCCAAGTAGTTTCTTCCTGCGTCCCGTCGCCCGCGCACCTTCTTGTGTCGTCTTGTGTACTATCGATATCGAAAGTGTTAGCGACTACCTGTTA
Source organism: Parnassius smintheus behrii (assembly GCA_036936625.1). NCBI lineage: Eukaryota > Metazoa > Arthropoda > Insecta > Lepidoptera > Papilionidae > Parnassius > Parnassius smintheus. The sequence continues at coordinate 18,569,847 of JAUPFT010000030.1, read as the reverse complement.
TAAAATTTTAAATTTTGTTCTATAATATTTTCAAATAGTGTGCAAATATTTATTACTTTATAAATTATTTTGGGACTATTTAAAATAGCGTAATTCGTAGTATATTGTATAAAGTTGTAAGTATTTTGTTATTTTCTACGAGATGATTTTTTTTGCAAATTATTGCATGTAAAATATCCTTATAATCGAAGGCTATCGCATAGTATAGTTTACAAAAATGCAAATACAAAATATTTTATTTCTTCTAAGTGAAAATAAAATGCAGAATAATATTTATAAGCAGTTAAAACCTAACGATGATATATAAATATATCGTTCAGTTTTCGTGGAGACTTTGATGTGTTGTTACAATGTTGACCTTTGACTTTTTACATATTAAAATGCCATAATAAAATTTTCATTTTTCTGCTTGCGCAGATGCGCAGTGGACTCCATTTAATTTCACCCTACGTGGCACGACCTAAGTATACTCGTCATTCTGTAGATAAGCGAATTGTGGGCGGTATCCTACTAGATGAAGTGACGGCCTAATAACAGGTGCATACTGCGTACAGTCGATGGATTTAGGTGGCTCAGGATCATATTCAACAGTGGTTTTGTGAAGGGTTGTAATGATGATAATGATGAAGAAGTAGAAGATTTAATATTTAAGTAATTAGAAATCAACTTATACTTATACTTTCAGACTTCGACAAAAATCGTAAAATTATCTTAACTTTTTTTAAGGCTAGAAAAAAGCTCAGCTTATTTCAGGAAGAGATATAGATTTTAAGAAATGCTAGTGCTACATAGCGTTTAATTGGTATAGCGTAGTGTTGAAACCTAAAGAGTTGAAACATTCAACAATTAGCGCAAGGAAAAATGTTATGGCTGCCTTGTTCGCATAACAATAGCATGTCATTTATCTCAAACCGATATTGACCATAGAATTCAAGTAGAAAAATAACTAGGTTAACGTGGGTGCAGAGGTATTAAATACTTTATTAATAAGTGTTTTCTTCACCTAAAGCACAGAATAAATAATCGTACTACGATCGATTCGAATCGTTAGGTATCTGAATCCTTTTGTTTGCTCATTAATCATTATGCATCCATCCACGCAACAATTATATTAGGTTCGAAGATTTGCCATTATAATTTATCAAATAGATAGGTAATATAATAAACACATATATTATTTTTAAATAACATTAAAAAAATTTGAACTATTTTATCCTACTAAGTATACTATCACATATAGGTAGGTATATAATATATTAACAATTATTTATTATTACCACAAACGCGATTAAAACAATAATAAAGGTATTTTAGGGATTTTTCGGTACTTTGTGACTTTTAGGTAAAAATGGTAACTTGGGTGTTACCTAACGTTTAGGGAGGGGACAGGGGGTAGAGAAAAACGTTACGGCGCGTTACACGGGGGGAGGAGGGGTCAAAAATGTTCAAAATTTGCGTTACGTAATACTTAAACGCCCCCTAACTGAGAGGCTAACCGCTCGCTAATAATTTGGTCACGCCGCTGCAAGGCCGCGGCTTCAAATACACTAAAAGTATTTGTATGGCGTACAAATAACTGTTCCCCCAACAGTTATTTGTGGATGTGAGACCTTGTAAATGTCAATTTATGTATGTAAACTGTCATAACACTAGGGAGAATCTTACCTTTTAAAAGAAAACATTCAAACAAAGGACTATACTGCAGTTTTATTCAGACATACGTTTCGCAACGCTTGCCATGATGTCGTAAGACACTACATTTCTCACCAACTGTTTTAGGTATCTATAATATTTTTTCTAAAATGCCTGATTCATTACCTCTATCAGAAATGAGGAAAGAGAGATTTAATGGTAAGGCCTTAATTAAAATCAGATTATCAACAAAAAGCTAGTCAAGTATAATCATAAAGGCTTTATTAAATTTAATTAACAGACCAACGATGTCATTAATCGACCAACCGTCTCGTCAAGATCCTATTTGATAATAAGATCTAATAGAAAAAAAAGGAAAACACGTTATTTCCCGTTTAAGTACAGAGTACGTACATAATACGATGTTATAAAAATACAAAGCAATACATAAATAATGAATCTGCGAAACTGCGAAACCAATGCATTTCTCAGGGGCACTGTATCAGGCGCACTCTGATCGTTTTTCGCATGTCTTATGATTTTGATTTCCTCGTTAATCTAGTGGTCGTAAGCGTGACTCCCGATCATAAGGTCACAGGTTCATAACACGCGGTAGTGCCAAAAAATCACAAATTGGGTTATTCTGTCAAGAAATTCTCAGTACCAGCCCGAGTCTGGAAGTTGGCGGTGTTTCACCCCCGTATTCGGGAAATCATGTTAAGCCGTTGTCATGAGCTTGACCTCACGCCGGACGCGTCGGATTGTTGTGGGAACAGAGACTTCGCCTGTGCTTGCGCACACACACACACACACACTGGTGCACTATTATCCTGTCCTGATCGCTAGTCTCAGTTGAGACTGGCCGCCGTGACCAAAATTTAGTCTTGATTTTACTAAGAAACATACTCAGACTGACAAATATCGTCTTCGAATTGTTAGTTATCTAATGAATAAAATTTAGGTTTTTTCGAAATGGTGAACAGGTTTTTTTACATATTATATTTTTGTAAATGCAAGTTGAGTGTTAATAGGTCCGCCGTTGTGACTAGTTGTTAATTCGATTTTAATGTAAATTTATATCAGGTATTCATTATATATTTAAGTATTAAATGCAATTGATGTGGATATGACATCATCTCAAAATTTATCGGTTTGGATAAATTTGTTCTCGCAACATGCGAGGCGAAAAATTTCACTAACGCTCGAACGTACGTTATACATACTAAAAACTACAACATCGGGCTCTTTGGACCTCTAAAAACGTAGAAAGAGAAACTTTGAGCATAGCCTTTTTTTTGCGCCCGAAGCAAATATGGGCAACCCTCCGGAAAGCGGGGGAGGGAGGCGGTGAATGCTCATAGCATACCACGCAGCCGGCTGCGTGGTATGCTATGAGCATTCACCGTCATTATGTGGAGACTTTTACCCACTAAACACCGCCTTTATGGATTGGCTTACCGATCTGACGAGAGATCTCTAAGCCATATACGAACGCGACCCTCCTTGGCAGAAAGGAGGGCGCAAGCGGCGAAAAGCCGCTTTGAAGTGTGCCTAACTAAGGCAGATTAAGGGAGCATAGCCCTCTCCATAGCTCGCTGAGCGACTTTGAGCGTCTTCATACGGCCAGCAGTAAAGGACCACGTCTCAGATCCATAGATCATAATTGGCTACACGCACTGGTTGAACAATCTAGTTTTGAAGTATGCCTTTATGTATAATACTAGTAGTCCCTTTATGTATAGTATAGGCCTTTTTTTTGCGGATGGAAAATCATCTAATGAAGCCTTTCGCTCTGGGTGGAGCGTAAGGGAGTGTCAGACTTTTACTGACTAAAAACCATCCGTGTTCCTTCAGTGCCCTTACGTTCCGGAGCCGCGGTATCTCTTTCGAACAGCCCGCAGCCCCGGCAGGCGTCGGCCCTTGCGAGCCCCTTCACGCTGCTGGCAGCTCTGTATAGTATAGGCCTCGTGATCGTAATTTGAACGAAATTAATGAAATTTTTAAGTTTGTACATTAAGTAAGCAGAATTTCACTTTCAACTGCACATTAACATTTAAAACACATTTCTATTTTACAAAATATATAAAATATAAATGCTTTTTTGCCTTGACATACACTTTACAGACAGAGAAAAAGGAACATTTGAAATCACACAAAATGCAAAACTCCATCGGTCAATCCATTGGACGACACACACGGTCAGTTCAACAGATCATTCCAACTGCTCAGTTTAAATTAGGACTGTTGATATTTTTTAAAATATTGGATTTTCGATATATCGATAAATAAACTTATAACACTCCGATATTGACGTATTTATAATTAAATTAAAAAAAAGTAAATTTTAATAATGACAGTTTCAACTCCTTAAGATAATAATTGTGCTAAGCTAATATATTTGCGCAATTATAAGATTTCTGTAGTGTTAACATAAATAAATTTTGGGAAAATTTTATTGACTTGAATTGGTTTAAAAAAGGAGGTGGCTATTTTCTTTTCTTTTTTCAGGGTTTGTAGGGAGATCTATAACATAATATTTATTGGTATACTTCCTACCTATCCGAATCATTTTTACGCTCAAATCATTTTTACTTGGTAGTATAATAAGCATTTGAAAATTGCAAGAGTTTACCGCCTATTCCAGTCGCAGAATTTTTGTATATTATTGCCGAAGAACACAGTAATCAGCGTAGCAATGACAATGGCCGCAAGCCTATTTAAACGTAACATCGAATCACACATCGGACACGTGTAGGTTAGTGAAAAAATAAGTGCGTGCGTGTGTGTGTGTGTGTGTGTGTGTAGGTGTGTGTGTGTGTGTGTGTGTGTGTGTGTGTGTTTTTTGTGTAATCTCTTTTTCTTTTTTTAAGTTATAACAGTCAAATAAGCCAGCACAACGTCCTCTCTAGACCGATATAGGATTATAATATTATATGTTAAGGTTACAAGTGGACAGGCTTGCATAAATCTAATATGATTAACGTCTTGGAACGCGATGCTGCTCACCATAAGGTAAGTTTGTGGTTAAAAGTTGGCCTTCAGGACTGGAAGTAGGGTAAAACACGCAATCGTTGGCACTTATTGGCACGCTGCAGTTTTTAATCAAAATAAGAATTTCGTGCACAGACTATATATTATAATAAATTTGGAAGGAATAAAATAGTAGCTTCATAATTTAGAGCACTGGCAAAAAATTACTTTTTATTCACTATCCTCAACAACATGTCCGAGTCGTGATACGAGAGAGAGAAAAAAGGGAAAACTTAAGATTTTGATAAGGTAAGAAGCTGTTTTCTGCATTTATCAAGCAAATCTTTTGATTCTTGAGTACAACGGTTGTTTAGCTTGATTTATGAGTGTATTATCTTATATTTTCATTTGCGATTTATTGTTGAAAAGACATTTGTATCTTTCTTCGGTGTGCCAACATTTGGAATTGTAATTATGTGTTTAGTCATTTAATTGGCACTGGTGCCAACGGTTTGGTAATAAAGTTTTCGTTTATGGGAAAACATGCCTTATTCATATTTTGATACGAAATATTAGATATTATTTCAATTAAATGCATATTGTGAACTTTTAACGCACCTTTTCAAATATTAGCCTCGTGCTAATCATATTGCAAAAAGATTATAAGTTGCAAATGAAGGTTTTTAAAAAAGTCGGACAAAAATACTGAAAATTTTTAACGTAAGGCCTACACCAAAGAGAATATTATGCAAAAAGCTCAAGTAAAGTAAAAGTAAGTAGCTAAAGGTGTGAGTAAAAAACTAGCTGCCAAAACCTTTGAGCTCTCAAGGTCTAACTTTACAATTTAGGATCAAAAATCCTGAATATAATAAAAACACAGGCCCTCCTCTGATTTTATCTCCCGAGAGAGACTTGTTAAAACCAAAACACCAAGTCCTTTAAAAATGCTAAGAAATGGTTTAAATTGTTTATGTTGTATGTGTAACGGACTAATTGCATATGGACCGTACTTTTTAAAAATATACAGATAAAATTCTCAAGTTACAATTTAGGTTAATAAAATTGTTTATTGATAAAAAACAAAGGAAAAGTATAACATAGATGGACTCTGCTTGATAAACTTAAAAATGAGGATATCCGCAGTAGAACCAGAGTAATCGATATAGCCTAACGGATTAGATAGATGAAGTGACACTGGGCCGGCCATAGTGCTCGAAGAAGGGATAACCGATAGGGCAGCAAGGTTCTCGAGTAGCAACCTCGTACCGCTGGGCAAAGTGTGGGGCGGCCCCTCCTAGATGTAGTGACGACCTGCAGGTACATCCATCGACTTCCTGCATATCTTACCACCTGGCTCAGGACCGTGCTTTGGGAGAGATCTATGTTCAGCAGTGCACTTGTGAAGGACTGTAATGATGATGATGATGATGTAAAACTGAAGTATCTACTTAATTGCAATAGAACAATTTAAATCTCTAGAATTTGAAACAGTTCAATTTAGCAAATATATTAGAATTTTATTACTTTCCGAAATAAATACATTGAGCATAGGGCTGACAATAATTGTTACGGCAAGAGGACGAGATTTTCTTTAATATTATTTTTTAATTATACAAATGTTCATACTACAGAAGCATTTTGCCAAATTCGTGGTGGTAAAAAAACAAGCACTACGCACTATCATTCCGTAAAGAACAAGCACTACGCACTATCATTCCGTAAAGAACAAGCACTACGCACTATCATTCCGTAAAGAACAAGCATTACGCACTATCATTCCGTAAAGAACAAGTACTACGCACTATCATTCCGTAAAGAACAAGCACTACGCACTATCATTCCGTAAAGAACAAGCACTACGCACTATCACTCCGTAAAGAACAAGCACTACGCACTATCATTCCGTAAAGAACAAGCACTACGCACTATCATTCCGTAAAGAACAAGCATTACGCACTATCATTCCGTAAAGAACAAGCACTACGCACTATCATTCCGTAAAGAACAAGCACTACGCACTATCATTCCGTAAAAAACAAGCACTACGCACTATTATTCCGTAAAGAACAAGCACTACGCACTATCATTCCGTAAAGAACAAGCACTACGCACTATCATTCCGTAAAGAACAAGCACTACGCACTATCATTCCGTAAGGCTGTAAGAGGCAACAGATGCAAACTGAAAAAGGAAATGCAACTGAAAAAGGAACAGCAGCATCTGATAACAGCTCAAAATAATGCAAAATTGCAGTTGCAGTATAGTAAAATACCAGCAGTATAATAAAAAAATGGCCATCTAATGAGTTTTTATATGATGACATCTTAGACTTAAAAGAAGTTCTTTTTGTATACAAATATACTGAGAGTCCTGAGTCCTGACTATCCAAATAGGTTTTTAGGATGGGACAGATATTCGTTTTAGGTTCGGCCGAACATTCTTCGGCTAAATCACCGAACGTTAGGCAAAGTGGTACTAATCTTCACGGTATTTTGTTTTTGTTGCGTGTGATTGAGCATGATTGATTAATGTAATGTCTTACATAGATGCGATGTTTTCACAAAGTAAGTAATTTACCGTGTAGCTTTTTGCTTTTGAAACACTGTAGTTTTATTTCTACGAACAGTAAATAAAAGGTATCGAAAAACGTTTAGCTGTTTATAAATACCTAACTCGATTTAGTAACTTGAACTTGTTATAAGGTCTTTATTGTTGGGAATAAAGCATATTTTTACGTCTTAATTTTTATTTATATTTCTAGTTATTACTTAGTATAAGGACAGAAGATAACAATTATTTATTGATTACAGTAATTGTCTAATAAATTTTACACGTCACGTTTTAAAAGTACAGGAACGTGAACTGTTTAGGTTGTATTGTGTTGTGTCCAATCAGGTATGCCGAATATTCGTATTCGGTGAATCCCACGTTCAACTCTAGTCATTACCTCTTACTACGTTCTTATCGATACTCATTTTTAGGGTTCCGTAGTCAACTAGGAACCCTTATAGTTTCGCCATGTCTGTCTGTCCGTCTGTCCGTCCTCGCTTAATCTCTGTGACCGTTAACACTAGAAAGCTGAAATTTGGTACCAATATGTGTATCAATCACGCCGACAAAGTGGTAAAATAAAAATTGGAAAAAATGTTTTATTAGGGTAGCCCCCCTATATGTAAAGTGAGAAGTGATTTTTTTTTAATTTTAACCCTAACGTGTGATATATTGTTGGAAAGGTATTTAAAAATGAATAGGAGTTTACTGAGATCATTTTCATCACTCAATCAATTCACCAATTCGCGGCGTAAAACATCTATCACGTTCACGCCATTTCGTCTTGTGGGTATCGTAAGAATATTATGGCAAATGTCAGAATATATTGGCTTCCGATAAATGACCGAATCCATCTGGTATGTGATTGCGGTGTTTGTAAAATCGTGCATAGGTACCTACGAATGGAATTGACAAGACTTCTGCTTGTTAGTGCCATTCCTTCCGCCAAACGTGACGACTGAGATAAATGCACCATAGCATAGGCATAAACGGGATCGGTCCATATCTAGCAGTGGGTTTTTATAGACAGATGAAGATATAAATCTATTTTACGTAACTACCTAGCCTGTTAAAATTAGCAAAATTAACGGACGATCATCATTTGCCGTTCCCAGTTCGTTCTCGGTCCGATTTCAGTCTGATTTATTACACATATTATTAGGTGTTATTGTAATGGGATTCAAGCGAAACTTGACTGTTACGGATAGTATGAATGCACACACATATTTTTTAATTGATAATATTTTATTAGACCGAGATCGAACTGAGAACGAACTGTGAACGGCATTATAATGAGGATCGGCCTTTAAAAAAAGTGAATACGTGATATAATTAAAATATAATAAAAATAATAAAAAAAGAATACGTAATTACTTATTTAAGGTTTCCTACGTTCAAATTCAAAGCCAGAATTAAAATTGTTTATTGAAAATATTATATTAAAGTGCGCTGTTATTAATAAATTTATTTTATCTTATTTTCAATGAATAAAATCTTTTATTTTACTTTTTGTTGTAAAGTTTGAATTTAACTATGACCCTCCAAAGTTAATAAATGTTACTGACATAATAATTATAACTTTAAATGATAATAAATAAATACCTCTTTTTTAAAGGGATCCTTTAAATTAAAAAAAATCACTTAAACATTAAGAAATCACCACGGACACTTATTTTAAAATTGTAAAATAAAACACTCGCGCAAATCTTAATTCAGCACGCGAAGTGACAGTGGTAGCGGACGCGCGGCACTGTCGATCTCATGCAACTGTGCGTTCTACGAGGTCGCAGGTAAAATATACAGTTCCAACTTCTAGCGTTCATTCAGATACATTTTACGTCAAAGCATTCGAATAAAATTTTATATAATAATATTTTATTACTATAACAACATAATATTTTTAAATTATATAATCTCGATTCACCTAATAACTTTCTAAGCACAAACAGGTGCAAGATCTGATAAATATAATATGCACGCCAGTGATTTCAAAGTTCTGTTTTTTTATTTTTATTTTTATTTTATAAGCTTAAGGGTTAATTAAATGTAAAAATCGATTATTGAAATACTCGTTTCACAAACAAAAATAAATTCAGGTTATTATGACAATATTGGTCGCCACACACGGTCAGTTTTTTTTATAGGATAGGTTGACAAACGAGCACACAGTCCACCTGATGGTAAGCGGTTGCTGTGGCCCATAGACATTTACATCTATCCTCGATTACGAATCAAAATGCAAATGCGTTGTCATCCGTGAGGAGTTAGGTGGAATGCCTCGTTTCCAGTAAAAAGGGTGTCCGGTTCTCTACACTCACCATACGAAACACATCAGCATTAAGCTACTAATTTGTGCTGGTATTCTGTGAGAGCGTGGTCCTTCCCCGGTTGAGCCGACCCATTCGTGTTACAACTATACTACTAATATAACTGCAGCATGGCTCTACCACGTTATTATATTTTAAACGTACGCACATAATTATATTTTAAATATATATTTTCTATATATCTACAGTTATAAATATATGAGTATCGGAGTTTTATATATAATTTTATTTATAGATTATCGGAAATACAATATTTTAAAAAATATCAACAGTGCTAGTTTGAACTGATCAGTTGGAATGATCAGTTGAATTGACCGTGTGTATCGTCCATGTGAAGGAGAAACCAATGTGAGATGAGCAGGTGAGTTAGATAATTGTATTATCTGTGTCTATAACTTATCATAACCATGATATCTCTCTAAAAGTTAGAAAAACGAAACGATAGACGAACGAAAGAGAAACGATCCTTGAGAACCATTGATATACAAAAAAAGTATATCAATTTTGATAAGTGACCGTGATTTCGTAAACGTAAGGAATGTCCTCGGTTAGGTAGTACCTATTTAACATTGCTGATGGTACTTGCTTGCTCAATAATAGTAATGACGTAGTATCCTTAAAAAGACCACTTTGATGTTTGACACTGCCACAAAATAAAACATAAATGTTCGTACTATTTACCTGTATTTTTTCAAGTATTCATAATCAGTGTTTTATATGTTCAACTCTTTTAATCATAATAGCTAAAAATATGGTTACAGACTAAGTATATATATATATATATATCATCATATCATCACATCTTTACGTAAGCGTTTTCTAATTTCCAAGAGGATCAGAAAGCGTAATTTCACCACCAAATTAAAATCTTTTTTATTGAAAACTCCTTGGTTTTAAAAATCGAATACCATTTATTTATTTAAAAAAAGATTCTCGGTCTTGTCACAAGGTTTTGTCAAACTTGTTTAGTCGTTGAGAAAATTGAATTGACTCGAGAAAATTCAAGAGCGATGATTTATTATGACTTTCGAAGTGGTTTAACACAAAAACCGTTTGTTGACCGGATTATTTCTGCATTTGGTGATGAAGCCCCATCCAAAACCACAATTTATCGCTGGTTTGCTGAATTTCAACGTGGACGTGTCAAGCTCAGTGATGATACCCGTCAAGGTCGTCCAAAAACTGCAGTCACCCAAGAAAACGTTGATGCGGTGCGTAAGCTGATTGAGGATGATCGACATGTGACATACCGCGAAATTCAGGCAACTTTAGATATTGGCATTAGTCAAATACAATTAATCTTGCATGAACAATTAGGTGTAAAAAAGTTGTTTTCCCGATGGATACCGCATTCGCTCTGTGAAGTGCAAAAAGCGGCTCGCGTTACTTGGTGCGTCAGAACTCTCGAAAGATTCCACGCAGGATCCTCAAATCAGCAGATCCAAAAACCAGTCACGAGTTTGGGTGTTCGAAAATGAGTTAAAGCCAACAAAAATTGTTCGTTCATGGAGTGTTGCAAAAAAATGGTGGCCACGTTTTTCTCCAAAACCGGCCATGTTACGACTATTCCTCTTGAGGGACAAAGAACGTTTAATGCAGAATGGTATGCTAGCATTTGTTTGCCACAGGTCGTGTCTGAACTCCGTAAAGAGAACTGCAACCGCCGCATCACCTCCATCACGACAATACTAGTTCTCACACCACACACAGAACAAAAGAATTCTTAGAGCACGAAAACATAGAATTATTAGACCATCCGCCGTACAGCCCCGACCTAAACCCTAATGATTTCTATACTTTCCCTAAAATAAAGAATAAATTGCGTGGACAGATATTTTCATCACCTGAAGAAGCTGTGGACGCCTACAAAACCGCTTTTTCGACACCCCAACTTCCGAATGGAATGGTTGCTCCAGTGATTGGTTCCATCGTATGGAAAAATGTGTCAAATTTCGCGGAGAATACTTCGAAAAGCAATAAATACTTTTTTTTAAATAGTAATGTTGTGTCACTTCCTTGGTTCCCGAAATTTTCAGTGCCGCCCTCGTATAAGAAATATATTTACGTAGTAGAGCTAGAGCCATAACCACACACAGCCACAACAAATGAATAGTGAATCTATGAATGAATTTTCACATAACAATGTAGTTGTACACCATACGACGATGTACTTTTCGACTGCGCTGATTCGCGGCAAGGTTCCTTGCCTTCCCTCTAGTGGGGAGTGTCCGAAGGACTGTACTGATATTGCTGTCACTATGGTAACCAAAGTAAACAACGTATCCAGTGGTACATACATTTACTTCAAAATCTCAACGCTATGTCATTTCTAGTACAGCAACTCAATAGTGCGTATTTTATTAGGTAAGCGGCATCTAGCGTGCAATGGCGGAACAACAATACTGTCTGTTTTCTACGGATACATTATATTATACTCAACATACCGTCCACCTAGAACAACATTGTTCTACACCATGTACAAGTTTCAAAATACAAAATAAACTAATGCTTATTAACAAATCGATGAAACTTACATTAAAACATTATTTAGTTACTGGTAATATACAAATTTTGTTTGTCGGTCGCTTAACAACAGTATTTTTTGTCCTTATGGAGACTACGCGAGTAATTTTGTCCGGACCCGGATGTTTCGCGACTATTCTGCCATACATCCACCGACAAGGTGGTAGATGGTCTTCCTTAACGATGACAACGTCGCCTAAATTAGTTTTCGTCGTTTGGGAGAAACGTTTATCGCTTTGGAAAAAACGTCGTAAATATTCAGACGACCACCTTCGCCAAAAGTCCTGAACCATTTTTTGCGTATTTTGCCATCTACGCAATGAACTAATATTTGAGGATTCAAAATTCAGATCCGGAGCTACTAGCGGAGGTTCACCTATTAAAAAGTGTCCCGGTGTTAATATGTTCCCGTGTTCATTATCGTCACACAATCTAGACAATGGCCTGGAGTTTAGACATGCCTCGACTTGCGCCAAGACTGTCGTCGTCTCCTCAAAGGTCAGCGTCGAATTTCCAATAACACGTCTATCACAAGTGATACTTCACCGATTTCACACCGGCTTCCCATAACCCTCCGAAGGTCGGGGCATGAGATGGAATGAAATGCCACGTGGTGCCGTTGTTAGCCAATGATGCGGCTACTTCTGCCACCATGTTGGATTTTTCTGTACGAAACAAATGGGCAAGTTCCTTAGATGCGCCCACGAAATTCGTCCCGTTATCGCTCCATATCTCTTGACAATGACCTCTGCGAGCTACAAATCGTTCGAAGGCCTGTAAGAAACCTTCGCTGGTAAGGTCGGATACTACTTCCAGGTGTATTTCTCTAGTTGCCATGCACACGAACAGGCATATATACCCTTTATAAGAGCGGTGTCCCCTTCCTTTGGAGACCCTTAGCTGAATAGGTCCAGCATAGTCTACTCCGCTGCACTTAAATGGTCGTGTTGGAGTAACACGAACAGCAGGTAATTGGCCCATTAATTGATTTTTTGTAACTGCCTTGGATTTAACGCAGGTTACACATCTATGGACACAAGCCTTAACTAGTTGTTTTACGCCAAATATCCAGTAGGTAGCATTCAGAACGGTAAGCATTAGTTGTGGACCACCATGCAGAGTTTTCACGTGAGTATCTGAGACAATTAGCTTCGTGAGATTACAATCCTTGGGCAATATGATCGGATGTTTCTGGTTATTTGATAGCTGGGATTCGCCTAACCGATCGCCCACCCTGAGGATATGTCGATTATCCACGTACGGCGTGAGTACCCATAGCTTACTTCTTTTCTCTTTGTAGCTTCTCTACCTCTTCCTGAAAATGTTCCCTTTGACACTGTTTTATCACACATACTAACGCTTCTTTCAATTCCTCCCCAGTTAGGTAGGTCATGAATTTTTGCCTTGAAGAGTGTCTTAACCCTAGGAACCGCCTACAGCGTGCTACTACTCGTAAAAGTCTGGTGAAAGACGAATAATTGTCCCACAGCTGCTCTTGGGGTGATGCACAATGAACGCGCACTTCTAATTCTGTACGAATATTTGGTTTTTCGTATAAAACCTCTTTATCGCGAAGGAATTCGGGGCCATTAACCCATAGATTGCTCTTTAACAAGTTTCGAGGACTCATTCCTCGGGAAGCAATATCTGCAGGATTTTGATCAGATCGCACGTGACACCATTGGCTTGAATCAATCACTGATAAGATTTCAGAAACTCGGTTTGCTACGAAAACCTTCCAGCGACTCGGGTGATCACTTAGCCACGCAAGAACAACGGTAGAGTCAGTCCAGTTATGCCAGTTTGATTTGTCAACGTTCAGTGCTTGTCCGATATCCGCCATTTATTTGGTTAAAAGTAGAGCTCCGCACAACTCCAATCTAGGAATAGATACTTGCTTGACAGGTGCTACCTTAGTTTTTGCTGCAAGAAGTGAAACCTTAACGTTGCCTGTGGAATCGATCACACGAAGATACACTACAGCCCCGTAGGCAGCTTGAGAGGCATCACAAAATCCATGAAGTTGAAGTTGGGCATCGCTTGACTTCGAACGCAACCATCTAGGAAGATTAAAATCAGATAAGTGTTCAAGATTATTCCTGTAGTTATTCCATTCCAATTTTAATTGCTCTGGCACTTCTTGGTCCCAGTCTATTCCTGTAAGCTACAGCTTTTGTATTATTATCTTCGCTAAGACTACACTAGGTGCTACCCAACCTAGCGGATCATATAGACGACAGATATCCGAAATAATGTTCCTTTTTGTTACAGGTTCCACAAGTTCCGGTAAAGCAACGACGTACTAAAAAGTGTCTGTGCTACGTTTCCAGGTAAGACCCAGTACCTTCGTCACTTCATTCATTTTTAAATGTAATCCATTATCCTTTTCTTTTTTTCCCTTTCTGTTTAACTTTGCTTCTAATGAATTTAACCTTTTTTCAGCTATTTCCCTGCACGTGTCATGCTTGTAACTTGTATCCTTGGGTTTGAAAGGTAAGCGAACTACAAACCTGCCATCGACATCTCGGTAAGTAGTCTTACTATAATAATCCTCACACTGAATTTCCTCCTCTGTTAACAACGGTTTATTGGGTTCTGTATCCGACTCCAGTTCCCAAAATCTTCTGAGTAACGCATCATCAACAATGCGTGAGTGAAACGTTACTATGTTTATAACGATATCGGAATTTGCCTAAGTAACTGTTCCGCTTCACCAGTTAAATAACCCTTAAGGTAGTGCATTTTTTGTACGTTATCTAATGATTGACAGTTATGCACCAACGAAGTAAACAAATCTCGAAACGTAACCCACTCTAAGTAGTTTCCCGAAAATATAGGTATAATAATTTTTGGTAATTTTACTTGTGACGAACTTATTTTTCCTTCTGTATTCTCACAACTACCTTCCGATTTGAAACTATGAAGCAAAGATAACAATTCAGCCTTATAATCAATGAAACATTCTTCTGTACTGTCATATACATTTTTGACATAGTACTGACTACTCCTAAATTCTTTAGATTCCGATTCCCTGACAAGTGTTTCATGAGTCTTGTTAAATTATTGCTATAATTCATCCAAATTAGTTAATCTAATTTGTACGTAAGACGGGGTTAGTCGCTCCTTAGGCGACTTCTTTAAATTCTTTCTAGCCTTAGAAATTCTATCTGAAATATCGTCTTGGAATTTTAAAAGGCCTTCCATGTTAACAGAAAAGATTATAAATCGAATTTAAATCGGAGATCAACAACGAAAAATTTTACAAGTTCAACAAAGTAAAATTTTTTAAGTCCCCTTAATTGAACTTAAAAATTTTACAAGTCCCAATATGTTGCGAGTATACAATTATTCTAAGTCCACTGAATAGATGTAAAAATTTTTACAAGTCTTTTTTATCACTTTAACTCTAGGTGAAATCCGGCATGGATTCCCCGTAACAACCAATATTACACTAAAAATTTTACAAGTCTAAATGTCATATAAATATTTTAAGTACACTACTCGAAATTTTAAAGTTATTTTTTACAAATATTTAGAGTTCAAATTGGCAAATCACTTACAATATTTCACTCCGTGTTTATAAAGTTTAAATTGGAACAGACTCACAATTTCACCGCACGATGTCCTTACACAGCCACGCGTTGCTGGCGCCGCTGACGTCACTGCTCCTCCTCCCTTGCTCCTTGGCTCGTCCGCACCCCGCACTGCACGTCACTCGCAGGCGAGTCTTGCACGGCACCCGTGAAGGGGGTCTAGGCTCGTCCCGATACAGCGATCCACTGCCAAGGGTACGAAAGGGCAGCAGGGTTCCCTCCCTGCTGATGATGCACCACTTCTTGCCGCAATCCCGTTCGAAGGACCAATGTACACCACACGACGATGTACTTTTCGACTGCGCTGAGGCGCGGCAAGGCTCCTTCCCTCTAGTGGGGAGAGTCCGAAGGACCAGACGTGGGCGTTATTTCACGTCACTAGATACAGTAACTGGCTACGCGGCATGTAACCGAATCACTAGTTTCGAGTCATGTTACAAGTAGTGATTTTTGTAAATGCGTGATTATGATTACTGTTAACCGTGATTATTGCGGGAGTCGACTGTCGGTCGCTCGAGCGCAAAGCGCACATGTGGCATACAACAATAAACAAAACATCGTAAGTAACAGTTTTATTGTACGTTTAATTTGCATACGTAAGATTATAGACATAAACAATAAAATAGAGTAATCTCTGTTTGTAGATATTTAACGGTTTGTGATTCCGGGAAGCGAGTCACATTGAATTTAACTAAAATAATTTTTAAAACATTTTTGATGGAGTCATGAACTCGTTTATTCATAAAATTAAAATAAAACTAAAAAATGAGTATAAAGATTTTTAAAATTTAAATGTTTATAATATTATTTTTTATTTTTTTTATTTAAATTTCTTTATTGCATCCTTAAACAAAAGAATACAAAGGGCGGACTTAATGCCTTGAGGCATTCTCTACCAGTCAACCCATGGAGTGGTGAGAATTTGATGTAGGTGTGGCAATAAGAGAACACTATACAAATGATAATTAACTACATAATATATACAAACCACTAATAAATAAACCATACATATGTGATCTATCCTTACATATATACAAATATATATATATATATATACAAGTATATATATATATATATTTAAATACATACATAATTAGTATATACAAATAACTATGAATATATCCGTCTGTTTTGCAATACATATTAAATTGATGAGTCATGTAAAATGCATTGTCTTAAGAAATGATCACGGACCAACTTTTTAAAAGCGTACTTATTGGGAGCTTTTCTGATGTCATCGGGCAAGGAGTTCCAAAGGCGTGTAGCCTGAACTGTGAAGGAGTTACCATAGAACTCGGTGAAGTGAACTGGAGTACAGATTTTGTTGTTAGAAGAAGAGCGTAGAACCCTATCATGAGATGAAGAAAGATAATGAAATTTACTCTTAAGATAAGAAGGCGAAGATGGATCATTTAATATGGAAAAAAGTACAAGT
Source organism: Parnassius smintheus behrii (assembly GCA_036936625.1). NCBI lineage: Eukaryota > Metazoa > Arthropoda > Insecta > Lepidoptera > Papilionidae > Parnassius > Parnassius smintheus. The sequence goes on along the minus strand of JAUPFT010000030.1, from coordinate 18,552,817 downwards.
AATATTCTGGAGTTGCGCCTCTGCCGGATTGTAAGCCAATTTAGCTTAGATCTGTATTGAGAAATATGATCATACTTACGAAGACCAAAGATAAATCTTATACAGTTATTGAGTAGGCGTTCCAGCTTGTTCAGAAGATCTTGGGACAGGTCTGAGTAACACACATCTGCATAATCAATTATGGGTAATATAAGTGATTGGACAAGCATGATCTTTGATTTTGTGGGAAGAAAATGTTTTAAACGATACAGAGAGCATAACGTGGCAGTGACTTTACGACTCACATCTGAAACCTGAGTTCTCCAATTCAGCGTGCTGTCGATGTGAAGGCCAAGATTTCTAACAGAATTACTGAAAGGAATTGTAGTATTATCATAGTAAATAGGAGGTAAGTCTGTCAGATTAATCTTAGCCAGCATCCTTGAGCTACCCACCAGTATAACTTGGCATTTCTAAGGATTGACTAAAACTCCATAACGAGTAGACCAATCCTTGATAGCTGCTAAGTTGCCGTTAAGGTTTTTGATCCCATTATGGATATCCCCAATCTCAGTTTGCACATAAAGCTGAAGGTCATCGGCATACAAATGGTACGAGCAGTCGATGATGGAGGTAATAAAGTTTATAAAAATTGAAAACATTATAGGAGAAAGAATACCGCCTTGCGGCACACCAGCATCACATCAGCCCAAGCCGAGGACAGTTGCCCCACACTGACTGACTGCTGTCGACCGCGAAGATAAGATGCAAACCAATCCAATTCAGTAGGGCCAAAATTCAGATGAGACAGTATGGAAAGAAGGATTTCATGATCAACTGTGTTGAAAGCATTTGAGAAATCAACTAGTACCAGTACTGTTATTTTTTTTCTTCCATGCCTTGTTTAATATTATCAATAACATTAATTAATGCAGTAGTGGTACTATGACCAGGACGAAACCCAGACTGATATATACTCAGTAGGTTATGTTTCGAAATAAAAGTAGAAATTTGCTTGTAAGCACAGGATTCTTAAATTTTGGAAAGAAAGGGTAGAATGGATATTGGACGAAAATGATTGGGATGAATGGGAGTAGGAACTTTTGGGAGAGGCTTTACAAAAGCCCTCTTCCAAAGATTAGGATACTGACCTGAATCAAGGGAAAAATTGATTATATGGGAAATTGCCGGGAGAAGGTGCTCTAGTATAAATACAACCATATGTCTACTAATCTCGTCGTAACCCACGGCTTTGGACTGGATTGCTAAAATCGACTTTTTGACATCATCCTGAGAAACAGGAGAAAAATTAAAGGTAGGAATGTTAAGAATTTGCATAGAAGCAATAGAAGCCATAGTTTGGGAACGAATTGTAGGGTCCAGTGCTTTTACAGAAGCGAAATGTTGGTTGATTTCATCAAGTGACACAGAAGGACCACAATCCAACGTAGCTGGTCTACAAAGACCAAAAGATTTTAGAAATTTCCACACCAAAACTGGAGAAGAATTATTAATACAGTTATGGAAATATCGGCGTTTAGCTGCACGTGCCATCTGATTACACCTATTCCTGGCTGCTTTAAAAGATGTCCAATTTTCTTCAGTTCGATCTCTCTTGAAACGAAGAAAAGCACGATTTCGTCTAGCCATTGCCACCTTTACGCCCTCTGTCATCCAAGGGGCAGGGGGACGCTTCAATCTAACCTTGTGAACAGGAGCATGAGCATCATAAAGGCTAAGAATATTGTGGTTAAGGATAGTGACTTTATCGTCAACAGTAGATGCTGCTATTAAGGAGGCTAGATCAAGATTAAGAGCGTCTTTCCTAAGCTTGTCAAAGTCTATTTTAGAAAAACTGCGAAGATGCATTACAGTAGGGGAATATTTAGGAGGTTTAAGCTTATACGATACGTAAATTAGGTCGTGGCGTGAGAAGCCCAAAGCGGGTAACTGTCCATGCATCATCACATGTTCAGGAGAAGCAGCAAGGATTAGATCAATCAATGAGTCATCGGTTCCGATATTATGATGAGTAGCCTTTAAAGGGAGAATAGAGAGATTAACCGACTCAATAATTGAAAGAAACCTTTTAGAACGACGGCAGCTTTTCAACAGATCAGTATTGATCAACAGATCAGTATTGATCTTATAAAATTGATTGATATTATAAAACTTAAAAACTGTGTGTAAATAGCCAAACAAACAAACAAATTAATTGTACAGTGTAAATAAAAGTGCAAAAACAAATGACAGTGAAAACGTTGAAAAAGTGTAAATAAACTGTAAATATCAATAATCATTGTATATACAATCAAATTGACTTGTAAATATGCATGCATTAATAATTTTATGAAAATATTTGTGTCATAGTAGACGCAAATCAATCATAAATACATTTAATGCAGTCTGTCCTAAACCTGAATAAAGTATGAAGGGAAGTTAATTTATTGATTTAACAGAAAACTGTTACTGTATAGCTACAAACACGGATTGTGATTTTCATTTCGTGTGTAACTGTATAGTTGGTGGTGATATTTATGCAAACAATCACAGTAGCCGATAGTACTGGGCGTTTAATTCAGAAAAAGTTTTAAAAAACAGTTTGTCAAAGAAAAACGAACAAACAGTTTCTCGAAGATCCAACATTAGGCTTAAAAACGAACGAAATTAATACAGTTCTACATTTCATTCTCGGAATCGGAACTGTCTCAACCGCAAAACGTTTACAAAATACATGTTCGTTTGGTAGATTCATAGGTTGGATCAAGTTAATACTCTATTGCTATTGCTTTATGAACTATTGTCGTATAAATAGAAAACAGTTATAGTAACTACTTTTGATTTGACGTTACGCTTAAAGCTAAAATAAATCTTATTTATATCTATACACAATTCAAATTTGGTTGTAGACGGCTGAAAAAACACGAACAGACCGAGAAAAAACGGTATTTTCGGCTTTCTCTTATTCTTTTATGTAACTATTTGTGAAGATCGGCTTGGTCAAACGTACGTTTTTGTTTTAAAATTTAAATCAGTTTCATTTCATTTGTCCTCAAGTAACGCTTGTCTACGCTTACTGTGTATTTCCAAAGAAGTGACTATATGTTTACACGCTAAAAGCGTTTTGTGTGATTTATTGTATATATTAATTGTTTAATAGTTTTGTAGGTAATTTTGTGAATATAGGTAAATTTGTGAATAATAGTTTTGTACTTTTGTTATTAAAACATTTCGAATTTCCTAAAAAGTGACTGTATGTTTACGCGCGAAAAGTATTTTGTGGGATTTATTGTATATATTAATTGTTTAATAGTTTTGTACTTTTGTTATTAAAACGTTTTTTTTGTGTAATTTAGTGACATACTTTCGAAAATGTCTCAAAGAAAAAATGCTAGTGAAATATGGAACTACTTCGAAAAGGTGGAAAATTTGGGAAAGGCGATCTGCATTACGTGCAGAGAAAGTTACAGCTATAAATCGACTATGGCGAACCTGGAAAACCATCTTAAAAGAAAGCACGTAAGTTTATACCTCTCACTACCATCACAAGTGCAAAGGTCCGAGACTCTACCCCCTACCACTCCGTCAGCCTGTAGTGTAACTGAACTGATGCCAACAAGTATTGCCAGCTCATCTGCAACAAATAGTATAGAGGAGAACCGACAAAAAGCTGCAATTAGTACAACTCCCTCTGGGGATAATAGACCAGAAGGTGCCACAGAAACCCCTAACCCGAAGCAAAAAAGGCAAAAGATAATGGATACTTATGTCCCAAAAAAAACTTTCTAAACAGCAAAAGCAGCTAATTGATCGCGATGTGTTAGAGCTCTGCATAGACTCTTTTCATCCTTTTTGCATCGTGGAAGAACGTGCATTTAAAAAACTAATGCGTTGGATACCGGGATATACTTTACCATCCCGGAAAACCTTATCCAATAGCCAATTAACTTTGCTATATAATAACACAAAAGAAATAATTAAGCTACTTATTAATACAGATTGTGATGCAATCTGTGTCACATTAGACTTATGGACGTCACGGAAAACGGAGTCGTACATAGCTGTCACTGAACATTTCATTAGTCGTGACTTTCAATTGAAAACTATTCTTTTAGATTGCTGTAGTTTTTCTGGACATCACACAGCAGTGAATATAGCTGCAGAATTACGGCGTATATTAGATGACTGGGATTTAACCCGCAAAGTCAACTTTGCGGTTTCGGATAACACCTCCAATGTTACCAATGCCGTGAAAGACCATTTGGGCTGGAAGCACTATGGCTGTTACGCCCATACTCTCAATTTAGTTTTACAAGATTCTTTAGACTATTTTAAGGACAATTTAGGAAAAATTAAAAAAATTGTTGCATTTTTTCATAAAAGTACCAAGGCTTCAGAAAAATTAAATCAGCAACAGCTTTTTAATGGAAAGGCACCGAAACGGCTTATACAATCTATAGAAACAAGGTGGAATTCCACATTTTATATGCTAGAGCGTATCACACAGATAAAGGATGAAGTTAAACTTACCATAGCTCTTCTCAACAACAATTTACCCATCATTTCGGAAGAGGAGTGGTCAATATTTCCAGAAATATGCCGAATTCTGAAGCCTTTTGAGGAAATGACTGCATGCATGAGTGGTGAGAAATATGTCACTGGAAGTGATGTGATTGTGGCAGAATTTTGAAGCAATCGCTTGAAAGTACGGTACCACCCAATTCTGGAAATATTGAATCTTTTTTGAACGCACTACGGTTCAATTTTAACAAAAGGCTTGGAAACGTAGAAAAAAGTGGTACATTTTCTCTGTGCACTTTCTTAGACCCCCGGTACAAGATGGCTGCTTTTTCGGACCCAACAGATGCGAAAAATACAAAACGTCGTGTACAAAATCACGTCCAAGACCTGATTGCACGGAATCGGCATCCAACATCCGAAACCGATCCGTCCACGTCATCGGCCTCAAGCAGCAGTTACAACACGGCCTGGAGTATTTTTGACCAATTTATGTCCACCACCGTCACGAAGCAACAAGGAACACCTCTTTCGAAAGCTATAAAAGAGGTGCAAATGTACGTCGATGATGACATTTTGCCACGTAAAGACGCTTCTGGTAACCTGTCAAACCCTCAAGCGTGGTGGTATAGTATTCGCCATATTTACCCAAACTTGGCAGAAATTTTCAGAACCAATTGCAACATAGTTGCAACATCTGTGAGTTGTGAACGTATGTTCAGTAAAACTGGCCAAATAATATCAGACAGGCGAACCAGTTTAAAGACGGATAAAGTGCGGCAGCTTATGTTTTTAAACGTAAATTTAGACCAAAACCGATTTAATTTGTAAATATCTTTTATTCTAGTATTGTAGATAGTGTAAATAATGAAAACGTGTATATAAAATGAACTTTTAAATACGCCTGTTACATTTGTCAGCCAATCCTAAGCCTGGAAAAAGTATGAAGGGAAGTTCGTTTTATTATTTTGTAAACAAACATATGGTGAATTCGGTACGTACACTGACGGGATTTTTTGTGAAAAACTGTTTTTTTTAAACTGTTTCTCAGAACTGTTTCTCATTTCAAAAAAACGGTTTCGTTTCGTTTTACAAAAAACCTGGAACGACCCAGTACTAGTAGCCGAATAAAAATAGCCAGTTACAAAAATCACTACTTTTGAAACAGGTGACGCCGATCAAGTCACTGGTTTCATTACGTTTCTCGAAAATGACGTAACGACCCACGTCTACGAAGGACTGTTACTGATTTTTGCTGTCACTATGGTAACAATAGTAAACAGCCCATTCAGTGGTGCATACATTTATTTCAAAATCTCAACGCTATGTCATTTCTAGCACAGCAACTCAATAGTGCGTATTTTATTGGGTGAGCGGCATCTAGCGTGCAATGGCGGAACAACAATACTGTTTGTTTTCTACGGATACATAATATTATACTCAACAGTAGTGATTATACATGTAAGCGTTCTTCTAAAATAGGGCAAACATAAATTTAAAATTATTGACAATGGTTATCATTTTATAATAATCTTAAATTTAATCACAATCTTTAGGTAGGAATACTAATTTAGAAACTGGTCGTTTTATTGGTGGCCACACACGGTCAGTTAAAGTCATCTGTCGAACTGATATCAGTTCGAACGCATTTAAGCCAAAGAAATTTCCACACACACGGTCTGTTCAACTGATCATTCCAAATGATCAGTCCAAACTAGGACTGTGATATTCTTTAAAATATCGTATTTTTGATATATCGATAATTATAAATATATCAATGTTGGAGTTCTATGTATCTTAAGTTAATATACAGTAAGTCAATATCGGAGTTTTATCAATCAAAAAAAATATCGATATGTGGCGAAGCAGTCGTCGCACCACAAGCGAAACACACCGAAGCCTAAATCACGCTATCAAAATTCCGAATCATAAACAGTATATATAGAACATCTCCGAACTAACACACGGAGCGTCGGCCGCTCCCCAGGCAGAACACCTTGCCCGGCGGGAGATCTCCCCTTTTCCTACTTCGGCCACAGTGGTGACCACCCGACGTGATCTGAACACGCAACCTTCGGAAACTTCAAGCTTCATCATTGTCGTAGAATACCCCACCCATTCGCTCCCGAGCAGATATCGTCTGCAGTCTTTATATCCCGAAAGCCATCTAGCTTCACAAGGTTCATCGCAGCACTGGAATAATAATGCTTCCTGTTCCTTCAAGCTACTCTCTGCGCTATACAGTGTTCGGCACGGCTCTGAGCCTTACTGCTCGCCTCTGCTTCACGGCACTCTCGCAGATTACTTGCCTTCTTCTCGACTCACCGCAGACTACAGGACAATCTCCTAGCACTTGCACATCCGTCTGCAACGAGGCTGCACTCTCGACCTCCGGTCTGAGCAGGGGAGTGATGTGGCGACGCAGTCGTCGCGCCACAAGCGAAACACACCGAAGCCTAAATCACGCTATCAAAATTCCGAATCATAAACTGTATACAGGCTGTTAGTGTAAACACCGTTGTCCTTGAAACCGGTGGTTTGGTTGTATATGAACATCTCCGAACTAACACACGGAGTGTTAGCCGCTCCCCGGACAGAACATCTTGCCCGGCGGGAGATCTCCCCTTTTCCTTCAACGCCCACAGATATATCGGCTTTATTTAAAAAAAAACAACTGTAAGTCATTTTAGATCATTAAATGATCTAAAATGACTTACAGTTAATAAATTTTATCATATTTATTAAGCAAATTAAATTATAAATGTATGAAAATGTTAGACTATAGTCCCTATTACTTATTGTTTAATTTAAATAAGACGATTATGTGTACCAATATTTTTCCGTAAGAGTTTTCAAAAATACCCGTTGTTTTATATGTTCTGCTGTTATAATCCACTTCAAACCATTGTTTAAACGATAAAACAGAAGCAAAATCCGTCGACGGTCAAGTTCCCGCCAAAACACACAGTTAGTAAAGTAGTTATAAGTTTCGTAGATTATAATAATTTTAATACGACGGAGATATATTATACAAAATTACATTTGTTATTAAAACAAATAAACTGGGGAAAAATCAATATAATAAAATAAAGTGCAGAAGATTGGGTAGTAGTAGATTAAATAAAAAATTAAAACTTTTTTTTAAAAAAAATATCGACTGTCGATATTCATATTTTATCGCTTAGCCCACCGCGTGACCATAAGTGTCACCCCGCCTCTGCGTTGAGCATCGAGCGAACGCGCTAATGCTGATGCTACACTAACGGGAAACGTCAATGCCTATAGACTTTTGAGTATTCAACCAATTGGAGAGGCCATGTGCGTTAATTCCTAAACAAAAATTCTGTCAACATCAGGGGGGCGCAAGAAAAACACACAACTGTATACTTAACAACAAATGCAAAATTAAATCGTGTCACTATAAACGCACACTACAACATTTGTGTTTGTGTTCATCGCGTTTACGCATACCATCAAATTGTACACGTGTCGATACACTGATAGCGCTGGCTGAATGCGTAAGCAACGTAAGGCGTGGACTATGTCGATATTTTTTATCGATAAACAAATCACCATAGTCGCATAAGTTTTTATTTGATTATAAGTAATACTAGATAAGTAAAACCGGGGTGTTATTTGAAATTCTTTCTTTAAAGTATTTAAAAATGATCTTCGGAAAAAAGCTTATAAATTGTTGAAAGAAACTTTATTATTTTGCTACAGGTTTATTTTACATTATGCAGGATAAAATTTAAAATGTTTAACAAATGGAAATAGGAGGTTTAGTGAATTTATTTTAAAAATCAGATTTATGAAAAGAAAAATCCTATCAGTTTGTCATTTGAGATGACAAACTGATAGGATTTTTCAACAAAACAACAAACACAAAACCGCTATTTATAAAAAGTTGTTGATTTTGAAGAGTAACTAAATGAACTATCTGGAAAATATTTAATAAATTAGGAAAATAAAAAAGTTTTACACTATACACCAGTTGAACAAAGTGAACTTTAAACAGAGAGCTGCTTAAAAATAAAATGTAACATCTACTTAGGGCTAAGTATTCCTCAGAAAGATGTTTTGCTAAACTAATGTACAATTGATGGGCGACTTGGCTACACTAAAAAGCGTTAACTGTTTTAAAACTTAGACTAGAGAGTAACCCTGACAAGAAATTGTATTGTATATTAGTGATAGATGAAATGAAAATAAAACAATTGACGGAGTACTATGCAAGATCTAAAAGACATTTTGGTTATATACATAATGCCTTTGGCTGTTAACATGGTATTCCGTCAATTGCTTAATTTCTATTTCATCCATGACACAGGCACAATAAATTTTTTATCAAGGTTACACCCCGCTCTCAATTTTAACGCCGTCAGCGCTTCTTGAGTAAGCCCTGGTCGGCGATCGATGGTAGAGTATCACTATATATATATATATATATAAAGAATTTTTTTCGAATCGTGACTTTCGAGACAACTAATGGAATTTTTCCGAAACATCCAGCTTTCTTTTTTCGATGTAGACGATATTGTGCAATCACCACGATCACCCTGAAATAAATAATTTACTTACGTAAGTCAGAAGATTCAAGATATATATATATATATATATATATATATATATATATATATATATATATATATATGTCGGAAATGGTGTAACACAATAAGCCAAAATTGTGTGGGAAATAACAGGATAGCGTTAATTATTAAAAATGGTAAAAATGTGAGAGCTGATGTTCAACTTGCTCTCTTGCTTGCGCAATTTATTGTATTCAATAATAGGACAGCGTAACGCTCTGTACATTCAGCATAGAGTAATTACGGTTTGGCCATACTGCAGTGTGTCCCTGTCACAATTACACACCGGCGCAATGTGAAGGACACAACTACATGATTGTTGGAGCGGAAAACCTAGTGGTTGTTTTTATGGTGAGGCAGCACCACTGTCCCCATTTGACAAGGGTTCAGTCGAGCTACCGCATATTGTTTCCATTGTAATGAAAGAGATCTAAGACCACACACTTTTAATTTAGCACTACAACTTTATTCTACACTTCCTAATATGAGACTCACAAATAATACTTGCAAAGTTTTACCAGGAAAATAGAACTACACTGACGAGCGCAGGAACTGAAGTGATTCTGTTGCCGCGTTCATTCAATAAGGAAAACGTAGTAACGACTTAGGCGTGCTCTGATTGGTCGACGATTTGATTGGTCAATACTTGACTAAACAATAACTTCTTATTGAATTCATTAGGTTACTTAAGCAATTTCAATTATCAGGATTATTAATCAAATCGACAATTATTTATTCTACGATTTAAAACCATATTTGAGTTAAAAGTTGATAATGGAATAAATAGTTGTTTTACCAGGAATTAGTGGTCAATAAAGAGATTTGTAAACCAAAAGAGTTTTAAAGAACTAGCTAGTTACATGTTATGTTTCTGATAAACCGCTCTTATTAAATTGTAGTATTAATAATTATACACCGTTGATTATTATAATCAATTAAAAGACGATGCAAAGCCTATGCTTTGTCAACCGATGATGTACTTGCTCCGACACGGCCATTCTGATCGGCGGTGCGCGCTCTGCACCTGCCGTGAATAATCTTCTATCTCTATTGAACTGTTAACACAGTATTCATTTTGTAAATAATGGCTTTGATTGGGAGCCATACCCAATAATTACGAGATAATCATATAGAAAGTGAAGCTCTAAAAAGCACACTTAATTTTAATAATTAAAACCATAAATTATTCTCATTGCATTTGTAAATATGTAAAGTTATAGATTGTAGTTTTACTTTCAATTAGGTATAGTATTGTATCATTCTCACGTGACGGTAATGCTCTGTGATAGACACAAAGTCTTTGATTTGAAGGAATAGAGGAAGTAGGATCAGGAACACCGCTCTGTGATAGACACAAAGTCTTTGATCTGATGGAGAGTAAGGTAAGGAGTTTAGGACCATTGCTCCGTGACAGGCACGAAGTCTCTTTATTTGACGGGAAAATAGGGAACTGGGTGCTGAGCGGTCATGGACGCCGTGGTCCCAGCAGGATAACATGAGAGTATAAATTGTCGCCTCCACGGCTATAATTTATTTTTATTTTTAAAGGATTACTTATGTTTATATTTTTCTCACGTGACGGTAATGCTCTGTGATAGACACAAAGTCTTCGATTTGAAGGAATAGAGGAAGTAGGATCAGGAACACCGCTCTGTGATAGACACAAAGTCTTTGATCTGATGGAGAGTAAGGTAAGGAGTTTAGGACCATTGCTCCGTGACAGGCACGAAGTCTCTTTATTTGACGGGAAAATAGGGAACTGGGTGCTGAGCGGTCATGGACGCTGTGGTCCCAGCAGGATAACATGAGAGTATAAATTGTCGCCTCCACGGCTTGTGGTTATTATTTTTTTTTTCTTTTTAGAGAATAACTTAATGTTTATATTTGCCTCCACGGCTTTTGAATGTGAATGAAGTAAAATTGTTTAGTTTAATAGCTATGTAATTAATGGATACAGTAATGATAATAGATAGTAGCTTAGAATAAATTGGAAACTGCTCACCATTTGATTTGTAGCATCTATCCTGACTGATGGTCCAGCAGCGTTCTCCACCATATTACAGTCGTCATTTTGCAAGTTTTGAGGCTGTAAATCGTTTAGGGAAAACGAATCATGGGATCCACCATCACTTATTGGCCCGTTGATAGGCTCGTTCCATATGACAATAGCGGGATGGAATCCATATTTTCTTATGTCTAATCGACGACTACTGATGAAACCCTGAACTAGCACTAGCTAGTTTTGACGCAGGTTAGGTTGGTGCTGGTGCTGTCACCAGTGTATTAACAATGCCGGATGCTCCTTGATGCTCGTCTGTGTCCGTATCTTATCCGTGACATGTCGTGTACCTTAGCCCGTTCTTTGTCAAACCAGAGTTTGTCTTTCGCCGACGCCTCGGTCATCCTTTGTTGCACATGACATTGCAATGCATCGTAATTAATGGATGTGGTATAAAAAAATTACCAAATTATGTAACTCGGGAGATACACAGTTCGATCGTCGGGTGAGAAGTATAAGAAGGGTATTACCTATCGTTCTATGTATTCATCGGTTTTTTTTTTTAGAAGCATTTCTAGTTCGTCAGTGTTAACGCGAGATTTAGCGTAACCTTGAGTAAAGACGAAAGAGTACTTATTAAGAGGAGCAAGTAGTTGATTTATCTCAAATTCATCAATTAAATCAGGATTCAAATTTTCTAAAATAGGACTATGTGATCGTATACGCGTGACACGAGGTTGAAGAGATTAGAGTAGCACTATTTCTGGTAATAATTACACTTAGACCCGTTTCATGTAGTAAGTTCGCACCAATTAAAACGTCTGAAGTTATTTCAAAGTCGGGTAGTACGTGAAACAAAATCTCTATAGGAATATTATTAATCACGCATAATAGCTGTTAATGTGCTGGTAGATATAACAGGGAACGGTGTGGCGGTTGGTATTTAAAATAAGGCAACAACCAGTCAAAAAAAATTTATATATTGGTAAAAGAAAGGTCGTGGGCGTGGTTCCGATAATTTAAAAAAAAAATGCCCGTCTGGCTTCACTGGCGGGGTCAGGTACTCCCCTATGTGGCCGCGAGGTGGTCGAGCAGGGCCGGGGGGTTGGACTGTTCACGGGGAGCGCCGTGGGCAGCTGGCTGTGGCGGTGGCGGCGTCGAGGGGAGGCCTAGGCCCTCTTAAAAAGGACGACCGCCACGGTTGTAGTCGTAAAATTGCACCCCTTACAGGGTGCAAGACGATACGGAGGTCTCGGTGACGAGAATTAACGAAAAAACTATACGGCCACAGTGCCGGAATTATTATATTATTTTAAATTTTTTCCAAAATGGGATTAAAATTTGCAAGCGCGTACGAGGACACAAAGCAGAGCTTGTGAACGCGGCTGCAGTGGTAGTGTGCGCCTCCCCCCTGGGAGGCCTGAGCGCCCTCGCTCGGGCGGAGAATGATCGGGAGCGCGACGCCGTGGAATAATACCGGCCGGGTAAAACTCTGACGCGAGAGTTGCAAAGCGCATAGAGTAACGAAGCGTCAGGGTGTTTGTTCGAAATACAATATTTTAATATTTGATTTATTATTTAATTCGTTCTTTTAGTTTACTGATTTGTTTTATTAATAGGATACCTAAGTTAATTATAGAATTATTTTTGTTAATAACTTTTATTTTATTTTTATTTAGTTTATTTAATTTTAATAAACCGTTTAATTATAATTATGCATACATGTACGTGCAACGTTACAGTACCCCGCGCGCTACATTAGGATTTTATTACTCTTAATTAATAAAATCCGCTCTAAATTGTTATGTATTCGCATTATCCTTTTATACAACATCTCTCATACTTCACGCGATTATATCAGCGTCAACGAACATCAATAGGGTAGTTGACGCATCCTGTCATTTGGCAAGGTGTTCCAGCATCGGCTAGACTGGAAGACCCATACGAATACCTAGAGCTAAAGATGTAAAAGTGTGACCAGGGTAAAACGAGCACCATGTATATATATAAATATAACGCTAGTGTATTCCTAAGTAACAAGCAGAACACATGCAACTTAATTAAGTGTACTTGTAGGTGTAACATGGAGATCTTGTGATATTGCAGTGATAGTTGCTAGCCCATCTCCCACAACACACTACTACCCTATCCCTTAGTCGATTTTTACGACACCCACAGGAAGAAATGGGGTGGTGCTATTCTAACCCGACACCACACGGGGAAGTACACACTTTAAAAAAAAAGTGTATACATATATGACTAAGTATTGTGTCCTGTTAATTTCAAATCCTTGATGTGCCAGGTGCCAATATCTTTCCCAGACATGTCAGCCAGGATGTAAACTAGGGGTGACTTTTTACCGATGACGCGACATTTAATAAATTTTGGCGCAAGTTTTTTACTAAAGAACTTATCCTTATCACTTAAAACATATGCGCGTTTCATTACAGTGTCACCAATGTTAAATTCCATAGACTTGCGCCGAAGGTTATAGTGGGTTGAGTTTTTAGCATGAGCATGCCACAATTTGGCCTTTACAGTATCGAAAACTTCCTTAAGACAACCCAAATCTTCCGCGTAGATGTCATGGGGAAGGAATAAAACCTCATCGCCTAAATCGTTATCTAAATAATGCGAGCCACATGTAACGAGCTCTCTGCCGAACACCAGGAAGGATGGAGTGAAACCAGTCGCCTCACTCACCGAATTGTTGAGGGCGAACTGAACCTTCGGAATATATGTATCCCAACTGCGATGATCGTTGTCCACGAAAGTTGAGATACACGTGATAATTGAACGATTATGTCGTTCTACCAAATTAATTTGAGGGGTGTACTTTGGCGTGAAGAACACGTTAGGGACCTTATAACGATGGAAAAGTGACTCAGTGACCTTCGAAATAAACTGGCTGCCATTGTCCAAAAATATGGTCTGAGGGACACCATGGACGAGGAAAACAGACTCTTCCAGTAACTTCGTGACTGTAGTGGCAGTAGCACTTCTTAATGGGAAAATTAGGCAATATTTCGAGAAGCAGCATGTGACTACGAAGATATAAGTGTTCTGCTTCCTAGTGACAGGCAAGGGGCCCATCAAATCAATTGAAATCATTTGAAATGGCCTAGAACACTGCTTCGGGCGGCCCATTTCTCCCAAGGTTTGGTGATTTTGAGCCTTGTAAGACAAGCACTTCTCGCAGGAGGCAACGAACTTCACCACGTCCTGGTGCATACCAGGCCAAAAGTAGCGCAAGGCAATACGATGGTATGTTTTAAAAACGCCGAGATGTCCAGCCGTGGGTTCCGCATGATTCTCGTTGATCACCTGCTCGCGAAGCTCAAAAGGTACAACCTCCTTCCATAAGAACTCGGATGAAAGTGAGTGATTATTCTTGGTACGCCTGAATAACTTGCCATCCTTGATAATGAAATTCGGGAAAGTTTGCGGCTTAGAAAGGCAAGAATTATAAATATTTTTGTACCAAGAATCCGATGTCACCATGTTCGAACCGGAAGTACTAATCGCCGAGACGGGAAGAGCTCTAGAGAGGGCGTCGGGGATCACATTGTCCACACCCTTACGATGCTTGAATTCTAAATGAAATGAGGACAATCTTACACCCCAGCGAGCTAATCTACCGGTAGGGTTCCTGAGAGACAGAAACCATTTTAACGCACTGTGATCAGTATAGACAGTGAATGGCCTACCGTTCTCCAAGTAACACCTCCAGTGCTCCAGGGCGATGACGACAGCTAATGTCTCACGCTCCGTTATACTGTAGTTCCTCTCTGCTGCTGACAACGACTTGCTCATATAAGCAACGGGGTGCTCCTTACCATCTATAGTCTGCGTCAGCATCGCACCCACGCCGTAATTGCTGGCATCGGTGTGTACTTCGAATGGCTTATCGTAGTCAGGGCAGGAAAGAACAGGAGCGGAAACTAAACACTCCTTAAGTTTCTTGAAGGCAGCATCAGCTTCGGCAGACCAGACAAAAGGTGGTCCGCCCTTCTTACTCGAAGTTAACTTGTTTAAGGGGCCTGCAATGGTACTAAAATTGGGGACGAAACGACGATACCAAGTAGCAGTCCCGAGGAAGCGCTTAACGTCCTTACGACATGTAGGTGTCGGGTAGTTGAGGATTGCTTCCACCTTCTCAGGATCGGTACGTAAACCACTACTATCAACGACTTAACCCAGGTATTTGAGCTGACTGCGGAAGAATTGACATTTCTCTAGGTTTACAGTGAGGTTGGCCTGTTTCAGCTTATTAAGAACCCGAAGTAACAGGGAAACATGGGAATTGAAGTCGTTTGAGACGATAATAATGTCGTCTAGGTATGCAAAGACTTTGAGGTCAAATTCCCTAAATAACAGATAAACCAACCTTTGTTGTGTAGCCGGGGCGTTAGTTAAACCAAAAGCAGTGCGCTTAAAACGATAGGTACCGCGATTAGGCAAATAAAAAGCAGTCTTGTCCCGGTCCTCCTGTGCTATAGGTATCTGCCAAAAGGCTTTGGATAAATCGATACTAGATAAGTAGCGAGCATCGCGAAGATTATCCAAGATCTCGGAAATGTAGGGTAGACTATAGGCGTCGCGCTTCGTGATGGAATTGAGCTTGCGGCTGTCGAGGCAAAACCGAGGCTGACCGTTTTTCTTCGTAACAATGAGAACTGGTGATGACCAAGCACTTTCGCACTGCTCAATTACGTCCAGAGCCAGCATCTCGTCGACCTGTTCGGCAAGGATCCGCTGCTTCTCTGGAGACAACCTATAGTACCTTTGACGAACTGGCTCAGCATCTCCCGTATCAATACGGTGGGTGACCAAACTCGTCTCGCCCAAACCCCGACGTTCGGCGGAAATTTCGCTAAATTGAGAAATG
Organism: Parnassius smintheus behrii; assembly: GCA_036936625.1. Classification (NCBI taxonomy): domain Eukaryota; kingdom Metazoa; phylum Arthropoda; class Insecta; order Lepidoptera; family Papilionidae; genus Parnassius; species Parnassius smintheus. Next base: position 18,536,844 of record JAUPFT010000030.1, on the reverse strand, counting down.
ATGTCATCCGCCACTGATCTCTCCGAAACAGTTAAGTGGTCATACGCTTGTATGAAAGTGGTAGAATCGGTACTAAGGCTAGCATTCAATACTGCGGCATTAGAAAATGTAATGCTTGAGAAATGTCTAGGAAAAATGTTAAACTCGCGCCAAAAATCGATCCCCAACACGAGATCAATATTGATGTCTGGCACAACAAATGACTTAATTATATGGTACTCATTCTCAAAGTTTATAGGGAGAAACATATAGCCAATGCTGGTCATAGATTGACCCCCAGCAGCCGTGACTGTAATTAAGTTGTCCCTATGCAGCTGCAAACCCCGTTCCTCTAGCTTCCTATAAGCTTTATCACCTAAAATGGACACAGCTGAGCCTGAATCTAAGAGGCCAAATAGCTTAAAATCATTGATTTGTACACAAGCGTAAGGTCTAGGATCCTGCAATGGTTTGTCCAGCAGAAAAGTTGATAAACTTTATAAGAATTGAAGAAAACGTTAACAGCGTTAAGCCAGCTCTGCCAATCCTCTTGGTCAAACTTGGGTGGCAGGACTTCAGTACAATTCTGCTGGTCTATCAGTTTTTTTGAAGTACTCGGTTTATCCTTGCCACACTTCGGACAGTCTGGTGACTTGACGCCTTCCTGGCCACAAACAAAACAAAATATTCTATCCCTATTTGCTTTGCATTGACGAAGGTTGTGGGTGTTATTACGACACCTCGGACAATAAGGAGACTTTTGGTACTGCTGTTGCACCGCATGCACATAATTATCATTTTTAGTATACGTTTTATTACCTGTATTGTAATTACTGTTGCTTTTATTGTAAAAGTTATTGTAAGGTCTTTTATTGAAACTTTGGCCGCTGCCTTGATTAAACCTACTTGCAGACTGACCAGCGTAAGCAAACTCTGGCGCCAGTGTTCCTGAAGAGACCTTCGGAGGTTCGTGGAATCCCACTAGGCGAGCCTGAATGTTCTCGTAATTACGACAGAGCGAACGCAAGGTGTCGAGGTCTGAGATCTTCGGGACAGAAGCTAAGGTGCTGGCGTAGCATGGGCGGATGTTATGTAAAATTATCTCAAGTTTGTCTTCGTTAGACAGGCTCTTGGACAAACGTGAGAATAGCCCAGTCATAATAGAAGTGTAAATAGTTATATTTTCAGACTCGCCCTGAGTTCTGGCCCGAATCTCCGACAAGAGTCTGTAATCATAATCGGCCTGGTCGAAATCTTCTCTGAGAAGGGAAACTAACTCATCCCAATTAGATACCTGGTCCCGAATGGCACGATACCAATGCAAGGCATCGCCGGTAAAAATCTCAGCGCAGTAAGACAGCAGTTTTTCCCCCGGTATATTCCTCGACTGGCTGTATTCATTGATGCGCTGGATAAATGCACGAACGCAAGATTTGCCGTCGAACTTAAACTTAGTGAACTCACTAGCCACGCCGCGCTCACAAGTTACGTTAACGTTGAGAGGTAAAGCAGCAGTAGACTGAGGGTCTCTAGATGCCAGAGAAGGGGTGGAATCAGTAGCAGTAATAGCATTATAGCGTTCCAAAAGTTGCCTGTATTCCGAAACACACGTATCCACCACCCCTTGCTGGGTCGTGCTATCACAAACTATACGGTTGAGTCGATGATGGAGGTGGTTAATGAGGTTGCGAGCACGAAGCAACGCATTCCCATCGCTAGGCGCCTCGATATATGCTCTTAGCTTAATTAAAGCATCGCTGACTCCCTTTAAATCATCGCCGACAGACAAAACGCTCTCGAGAATGTCCTCCGAAGGAAAGAGTGGACCTAATTTAGCAATCTGCTCGCGTAACTCTCTGACTGTGTCAGCCGGGGTGGCACCTCTAATGGCAACTTCGTATTCTAACTCCGACTTTTGCAACGATAGGAATTTAACCGGGTGCGCCATTATAACACGCGTATAACCGCAAGGAGGTAAGTGTTGAGTCGTTGCTGACTTAATCTACTCCGTTCCGTTACAATTACAATATCAGGTACTAAGAACGTTCTGGTTGACTAAAACGATTGGCGTATAAAAGAAGCAGTAAAAAGAATAGAGCAACTGCCACCAAAATAAAAGAAGCAGCGCAACAAAAAATTAAAATACGCAACTAATATGTACTCGAACAATTAAATAAAACAACAACAAGATAATAATAATATGCCTAAGAATTAAAATAAAAAACAATTGATTGAATAATTTAAAATACTACCAACGCATGCGTGACTCACTGAACTAGAGTTCTGCAGCAACAATAGGGAATAGTTACAATTCATAAAATTTCAATAATAATAATATCACAGAAAAGAAAAAACCACGAGATAAAAAACCTACTGCAGAATAGAATAGTGATACCTCGGAACAATATTAATTTTACCCTATCACAGATTACACAGTGACCACTCTGCACGCTAACTACTCTGTACAATGATAGAACGTAAACAACATAGGGTAGTGCACGGCATAGAGTGATTACGAAAAGTTGTTCGAAACTAAACAAATTCTTAGTTAGGAATTAAAGTTTATGATCTCTCAAATAATAAAAGTAAATAATTAAATCAATTGAAATTCAATAAAATTCCTAAAACAAACACAATAATGAAATTCGTACACATTAGTTGCTGCAACCAAAAACAAAAAAAACAAAAACGTTTCACAAACACAAAACGACACAAACTACTCCTACGCAGTGAAACCAGACCTTTTTTTACCACGTTTATGGGCGCCAGTGTGGCGGTTGGTATTTAAAATAAGGCAACAACCAGTCAAAAAAATTTTATATATTGGTAAAAGAAAGGTCGTGGGCGTGGTTCCGATAATTTTAAAAAAAAATGCCCGTCTGGCTTCACTGGCGGGGTCAGGTACTCCCCTATGTGGCCGCGAGGTGGTCGAGCAGGGCCGGGGGGTTGGACTGTTCACGGGGAGCGCCGTGGGCAGCTGGCTGTGGCGGTGGCGGCGTCGAGGGGAGGCCTAGGCCCTCTTAAAAAGGACGACCGCCACGGTTGTAGTCGTAAAATTGCACCCCTTACGGGGTGCAAGACGATACGGAGGTCTCGGTGACGAGAATTAACGAAAAAACTATACGGCCACAGTGCCGGAATTATTATATTATTTTAAACTTTTTCCAAAATGGGATTAAAATTTGCAAGCGCGTACGAGGACACAAAGCAGAGCTTGTGAACGCGGCTGCAGTGGTAGTGTGCACCTCCCAGGGCGCTCGGGCGGAGAATGATCGGGAGCGCGACGCCGTGGAATAATACCGGCCGGGTAAAACTCTGACGCGAGAGTTGCAAAGCGCATAGAGTAACGAAGCGTCAGGGTGTTTGTTCGAAATACAATATTTTAATATTTGATTTATTATTTAATTCGTTCTTTTAGTTTACTGATTTGTTTTATTAATAGGATACCTAAGTTAATTATAGAATTATTTTTGTTAATAACTTTTATTTTATTTTTATTTAGTTTATTAAATGTTTATTTAATTTTAATAAACCGTTTAATTATAATTATGCATACATGTACGTGCAACGTTACAACGGACCAATTCTACATAAATAGTTCATAAACTTATGGCCTGGAAATTAATTCGCAATGGATTCACGCATAATGGAACACTCGGTGCCGCTATCGAAAACAGTATTTATAAGCAAATTACCTACTCGAACACGCACGATGTTTAAGTTAGAACTGCGGGTACTATCACTCAATCAATTTATATTAGAAGTTATTAGTTTTTCGCGGCGAAAAAAAAAACGACTCGAATGTGTGACCAGGCTTTGAACAAAAATGAACAAAATTTACTATCACTAGTTGTAGCTAAAGGCGTCGACCGATTTTTATCGAATGGAAGGACGTTAGAATTACTTTTAGTACGGCAATTATCAGAAGTATGGCCGATCTTTTCGCGCAAATACTACAAGAAGAACTTGTGTTATCAAAAGAATATTTAAAACTTTTTTTTTTTTGGGCGGTAGATTTGAATTATTTATGGAATGTAATGGGATGCTTAACACGAATGGATGAGGCAACGAATATCAATTCTGGCATCGAGGTGGCCCTAACATTCATTAACTCAATTCTAAGGCGTTCGTCACCCACGGTTCCGATAACGGCCTCTACAGCATCACTGTTTTCAAGTTTGTCTTTCGTCAAGCGCCTTCATAGAAGTCATGCCCGAGATAAGAACTCAACGATATCCTTAGAAGAGTCGTAAACGCGCTCTCTAAATCTCAGTATGTTACGCGAATAACGGCTTTCAGGTTCGGAGGTGGTGGTGATGTTTTGACGGAAATCTTCCCACGTAGAATTCGTCACTAGCCGGTTATCGGCCCACATTTTGGCGCGTCCCTTCAAAAGGCTAGAGACTTTTATTTGAATGTCATAATCACTGAGTTGATAGGTGTTTTAGCCGAAGAAATGTGATTGCATACGAATAACTATAACACAGTGAGATAAGAAATTTACTTACACGCATTCGCCTGAACTCTGAACACGCTCATATTTGACACATTACCTTTGAGGGTGAGAGTATTGGAGTTAGCAGTAACAGTATTGTAGGATCGATAACGTATCACTATCGCTGTCGACTGGCTCTTATGGACATCTTCTTTATTGATCATCGTAGTAGCGACTTCTGCTAATCCCGTAAACCGGTAAACTGTAACACTTATCAGCACATTAGAACAAAAATAGCTACTTACTCTTTTAATCGATAGCACATTAGTTAGAATTTTTTTTTTGTACATCGCTTAACATTTCATAGTTAGTACATCTGCTAATCATGAGATCCTGGGTCAGGCAAAAAACAAAATCACAAAAAAATAAAATTAAAAAAAGAATGAATATTTGTAGCAACAGGAGTTATAAGACTGAGAAAATGTAGATTTTCTCGATTTTTATAAATGCCTGTAATTTTTTAAACACAGCAAAGATTTTCTTTTAATTTTTCTGTAAACTATTCTTAACCTATCATCTGACTTCTGTTTGACATCGATTTCTGGGTGAACCTGTATATATCCACATAGAAAATTAACAATTTTATGGATGCTGGTGGAGAACGAACCTGGGTTGCTAGCGTACTGTGAAATTTCGATGTACCAGGGCTTGTTTTGAGTCTTTGTGTGGCCTAAAAATAATTCCTCTATCTTAATCATCCCGTAAACTTTCACTGCTGCACGTGGAAGGATCTCTCCCGATGTAGGGAGGATTTGCCTCAGTCGTCACGCTTGGCACAGGATTGACGATCGCAGAACCAGACGTGAGCACCTCTGGCAATGTTGCCTGTCGCCGGTCTGGATATTTTACATCTGAAGTAAACGAGGTGTTTATACCGCCATATGTAAAAAACCAAACCGAAAGTCGCCTCTTACGAAACCCACGGGATAAAATGTGATGATTAATTCTCTTATGCCGCACTTACACGCCAACTTCGACTGTACTGTGTGTGTAACACTAGTTCTGTGTGAAATTCGAAACAGCGATTATTACAACAGATTATTCACATACTACTACCTAGACTATGTTCTTAATATATACAAAAATACTTGTGAAAATGTATATATGTATAACACTTTCTGTGTGAGTTAAAAAATTTTAACAAAAGATATTCTTACCGACCACATATCATAAAGTCATAAGACGCAAAAGAACTTAGATGCAGTTCATACACAAGTTGAACAAACTCCAGTACCGCAACTAATGGATATATATCACTGTGATATTTGCGAATTTAAAACATCTCAAAAACGTTACATTTCAACACATCTTAAAGCGCACGTCGCTAAGCAAGTGTACTGTTGTAATAATTGTGATTATAAATGTACAGATAAAGGATATTTGCAAAGGCATATGAAAATACACACCGGAGAAAAACCTTTTTCTTCTAATATCTGTGAATGTAAATTTTCGAGAAAACCTGATTTGATAAAACACATAAAAATACATACCGGTGAAAAAACTTTTTCGTGTAATATCTGTAAATATAAATTTACAAGAAAACATGATTTGAAAAAACATATAAAAATACACACCGGTGAAAAACCTTTTCCGTGTAAAGTCTGTAAATATAGATGTACTAAAAAAGGTAATTTGCAAACACATATGAAAATACACACCGAAGAAAAACCTTTTTCGTGTAATACCTGTGAATATAAATGTATTACAAATAGTACTTTGCAAACACATATGAAAATACACATCGGAGAAAAACCTTTTTCGTGTAATATCTGTGAATATAAATGTATTGCAAAGCGCACTTTGCAAAGACATATGAAAAAACACACCGGAGAAAAACCTTTTTCGTGTAGTATCTGTGCATTTAGATGTACTATAAAAAGTAATTTGCAAACACATATGAAAATACACGCAGGAGAAAAACCTTTTTCGTGTAATATCTGTGAATATACATGTATTACAAAGAGTACTTTGCAAACACATATGAAAATACACACCGGAGAAAAACCTTTTTCGTGTAATATCTGTGAATATAAATGTATTACAAAGAGTACCTTGCAAACACATATGAAAATACACACTGGAGAAAAACCTTTTTCGTGTAATATCTGTGAATATAGATGCATTACAAAAAGTCATTTGCTAAGGCATATAAAAATACACACCGGAGAAAAACCTTTTTCGTGTAGTATCTGTGAATTTAGATGTAATACAAAAAGTTATTTGCAAACACATGAAAATACACACAGGAGAAAAACCTTTTTCATGTAATATCTGTGAATATAAATGTATTACAAAGAGTACTTTAAAACACATGAAAATACACACCGGAGAAAAACCTTTTTCATGTAGTATCTGTGAATTTGGATGTACTACGAAAAGTCATTTGCAAACACATATGAGAATACACACCGGAGAAAAACCTTTTTCGTGTAATATCTGTGAATATAAATGTATTAAAAAGAGTAATTTGCAAACACATATGAAAATACACATCGGAGAAAAACCTTTTTCGTGTTATATCTGTGAATATAAATGTATTAAAAAGAGTAATTTGCAAACACATATGAAAATACACACCGGAGAAAAACCTTTTTCGTGTAATATCTGTGAATATAAATGTATTGCAAAGAGTACTTTGCAAACACATATGAAAATACACACCGGAGAAAAACCTTTTTCGTGTAATATCTGTGAATATAGATGTGTGAGGAAACCTACTTTGCAAAGGCATTTGAATATACACACTGGAGCAAAATCTTCTTTGTGAGATATCTGGTAAAATATGTAAATTTTCTGTTAATGCTAATTTTTCAATACGATCCCAGAACGTTAATCGCTTCAAACATGCGAATTTTTTAATAACCTTGTCTAACTTAACTACCCTAACCTTGTTTGTCGAACATCTCCGAATAATAGTAGTAAAATTTTTCACATAAGTTTTTTTATTTTCCCCGATATCCTGTAATGTTCTATTAAATGCTTAAAGTGATTTTCTGTGAGCCGTTGTACTTACATCCCAAATTATAAATGCACATCGCATCAAAACCTGGCAACGCGTAGAAGATCTTGAAACATTACGGACTGGAACTTCTTGTTGGGCTATATTTAAAGGCAAACTGAATTCCATTAATAATTCTCGGGGTCAAGTAGAGCTGTGCAATAAAATATTTGTTACCGTATACCGTAAAAATCGTAATCGTAAGATTAACATTTATATCGCGAGATTGTAAACTGTTGAAAGATTGTGAACCGTAACATACTGCTTACAATGTAACGCATTATTTTTCGGTAGATTGTAATAATATATGTTAAAATTGTAATAATATATCTTAGAATAAGGCAAAAGGTGGTTCTGGCCGAAAGTTGTTAGTTATCCTAACCTTTTTTATGGTTCCGTACCTCAAGGGAAAAAAACGGAACGCTTTTGGGATCAGGTTAATATATATATATATATATATATATATATATATATATATATATTTATTTCATCATTTGCAAAGGTACTCACACGAAACGAAAAGCAGGAAATACTGGTACAGGAAATACTCAAGGTACTGAAAGGAAAATTTTTTTAACATGTTTGGCGATTAAAAAAGGATACCACAGTAGAAAGTTTGGAAGGACATGTAAAGAATATATGTGGAAAAGAGACGGAAATAACAGTGAAAAAAATTCAACATAAGACGGAACGAGACTATGCGTTATTTATAATAGGAGTTCCAGAAAGTTCATACGAAATACTATGTAAACCAGAATATTGGGCAGTTAACATTGAATTTTGTGAATGGGTGTGGTTTCGTAAACCACCCAATAAGTAATAAGAAACCACTCAATTTTGTGGAGATATACTATCAGAACGTGAGAGGATTGAGAACAAAATTACACGATTTTTATGTGGGAATTTCTTCCCATAGTTATGATATTTTTGCAATAACAGAAACTGGATGTAACAATTCTATCTATGATTCAGAACTCATCCCACCTGGATACATGATACTTCGGTGTGATCGGGCAGACGGGCGCAAGCAGAGTGGTGCGTATTTAGTGGCCACACCACGATACGAGCTGCGGCAACTAAATACACCGAACGATGTACGTATTCAAGATCACGCATTTGATCTGGTTTGCGGTTTATCAACAAAATAAGTTCATGTTTGTGTTGTGTGTAGTATACATTCCACAGAGTTGTAGTGATAATGAATACATGTTGTTGTTTAGTATAATAGAAAAATTTCGTGATGACTACAATAATTTGACCTTTTGAGCGCCAAAGTCGTCTATACGTGACCAGCACCCGCGGGCCCTGAGCGCCAACGACGTCTATAGTTGACAAAAAACCTGGCCCACAAAAATATGAAATATAGACATTGGAAAATTATTACTGGTATTTTAATTCTACACCCCTCAAAAAAGAATAACCCAGCAACATGTGAGTATAAAAAACAAGTCTCCTAGAGCCACAAGTACTAAGAAACATTGAACTAAAAAATAGATTTTTATCTAAGCAAATACTATGTCCAGCACGCCAAAGTCGTCTATGTTAGACTGCTAGTGTTGTAATGCGTTAGGCATAAATTTATTGAAAACTATTCAAAATTGAGCTCAAATGTGTTATTTTTTTCTTTTATTATTGATATTTAAATAAAACAAAAGGTTAGAAATATAAAACTATAATTAGCTACATGAATTAAAAAAAATATCAAATTATCTTCGCATAATAAATCTAATATCTCAACTCTGGCGCATCCTTAGCGCGACATCGAAAATCAGTTCACTGGGCGCCGTGTTCAAGTATAGACGACACGCTCATGACGTCATAAGCGATTAGCGGGAAAATTAGTGCAGTGCAACATGAACGATTCCTCGGAAAGCGTCGACGATGATGAATTTTCGGAAATTTAAAATTATCGTGAAACCAAAGTTTTTCATTTTCGATTAACTCTACCTCAGTGAGGTAGGAATACACTTTATAGTCCTTTTACGGTTAATTTCTTTTTTATAGCATAGGGTAATAAATGAGCACACAGTCCACCTGATGGTATGTGGTTGCTGTGGCCCATAGACATTTACATCTATCCTCGATTACGAATCAAAATGCAGCTGCGCTCTCACCCGTGAGGACTTAGATGGAATGCCTCGTTTCCAGTAAAGAGGGTCTCCGGTTCTCTACACTTACTATATGAAACACAGCAGCATTAAGCTACTATTTGACGCCGGTATTCTGTGAGAGCGTGGTTCTTCCCCGGTTGAGCCGACCCATTCGTGCTACAACTACTCTCCCGTAATAAAACTGCATCATGGCTCTACCACGCTAGAAAATTTGCTTTGGACAGCTAAACATTTATGTTTTATTATTCCATAAGATTTTTATTATTTTAAGACTAATATTACCTATAATTTATTAAATATTTTTAATTGTTGTTTTCAATATTAAGTACTGATTGAGTTAAAGACCAAGATTTTAATATTTTAAGACTAGACCTAGTGCAAATAATTATTTAAAATTGTTGATTAGTGCATAATTATGTACCATTTGCTGATTTCTGTAATAAGTACTGATTTTTTTATTCCATGACCAAGATTTTAATATTATATGACTGATTTTTCTAGTGCGAATAATTATATACATTTGTTGATTGGTGGATAATTATGTACCATTTGTTGATTTTTATTATAATCACTAATTTTTTATTCCATGACCAAGATTTTAATATTCATCATCATCATCATTACAGCCTTTTACAAGTCCACTGCTGAACATAGGCCTCCCCCAAGGTATGCCACAAAGCACGGTCCTGAGCCACCTGCATCCATCGACTTCCTGCGTGTCTTACCAGGTCGTCACTCCATCTAGTTGGGGGTCGCCCTACACTTCGTCTACCGGTACGAGGCTGCCACTCGAGAACCTTTTTTCCCCAACGGTTGTCGCTTCTTCGAGCTATATGGCCGGCCCATTGCCACGTCAGCTTACTAATCCGTTGGGCTATGTCGGTCACTCTGGTTCTACTGCGGATATCCTCATTTCTAAGTTTATCACGCAGAGAAACTCCGAGCATACCCTCTTCATATCTCCCTGAGCGACTTTGAGCGTCCTCATACGGCCAGCAGTGAAGGACCACGTCTCAGTTCCATATGTCATCATTTAGTTTTATAAGACTGATTTTAATATTATAAGACTGATTTTCCTAGTGCAAATAATTACCTATATACAATTGTTGATTAGTGAATAATTATGGACCTTTTCTATTTTAATAATATAAAATTACAGAATAATAAATATGTTTTCTTTACTTAAGGTATGAAGAGCAATTTTTCATTTTGTGTTGTGCAATTTTCTTTCTCAATCTCAAAATCATTTAGCAACATCAGCATCATATAAAACCCCCTTTGTCATAAGAGCGTAAGACTTTTCTTCTGTGATTCACTTGGCCTACGCCTCGCCACAAAATATTTTGAATCGATGTCTGTATATTTTGGTTAGATCGATTTTGAAATCGATACACAACGTGCGACACGGCTACATCTCTAAGAAAGTTTAAAAAGAAAGGTCAGCTACGCCGTTGTCGTCCAGTCGTGACAGTGACGTCATCACGATGGAGAGTACTGTTGTGGTTTACTACTATTTTATTGTTATTGTTCATTTTTATTTATGTACAAAGTACATATATAACAAGAGTGCAAGACAGCACAAGATTAAATAAAATATACCCGATTATAAAGAGTCATTTATTGTATAAAAAACCAACAAAAACAAGTTATTTTGTGCTATCGATATATCAATTCTTGGCAGCACTGTTTTTTCGTAGATATTTTTGTTTACTTTTCGCTTTGGCGTACAGGACACGGTAGTGAGTTTTTGGCTTGGCGCTCAAAAGGTTAATAGTGATAGGCGATTTTAATTTATATTCTAGCTCAACAAATGTACGCAATCATTTTGAGTACTTTTGCACATATTGTGAATTCACCCAGTACAACAAAATAGGAAATTGTAATGAACGACAATTAGATCTTATTTTAAGCACGCGTTCAGTGGAAGAAGAGTTAGAGGTGCGCGCGGCTGAGCCGCACATTATCCGCCGCTCGCTACCGCGGTGCCAGCGGGGGCGAGCGCGGTGCGGCGGGCAGCCACCGCCCGCGCCGCTGCTAGCTGAGTCTGAGGGAAGCACCCACACGCATACTGGATGCAACTTCTATAAAGCAAACTTTTCGCTAATGTATTCGTTAATATCGGCCATAGATTGGACGCCATTGTATACGTTAGATGTAAATAGTAGTTTAGATTATTTTTATGAGGTTATAACAAAGTTATGGATGACTGCGTTCCAAGAAAAAAGCGACGACGTGTAAACTCGGAGTACATTTACCCCGAGTGGTACACGATAGACATTATTCGCAACATACAATAAAATACTAGGTTTCATAGACAGTTTAAGGTTAGCAAATCAAGGGTCTATTATGAGGCGTTTGCTAAGTGTAGAATTTATGTAAAATATTCAATAAACTCCACGTACAAAAATTATAAAGACCAGATGCAGAGTAAGTTTCAGGAAAATCCAAAGGCGTTTTGGGCTGACATTAACTCAAAAAAAAACAACAGAAGTCCACGCACGATTTTAAAAGATGATAAGGTACTTACTAGTGAGCAGTGTGCTACTGAGTTTGGTCAGTATTTTTATTCGGTATTTAGCCCTAAGTGGAGTGTCTAAGCTGGACGTGGAGGCGGCAGTGAAACAGGCTGGTGATGAGAATGGAGCGGCTAGGATACACTTAGAACAAGTAAAGCTTGATGAAGTACTTTACGCTCTGCAAAAACTCAAGCCAAAATGTCAACGGGACTACCGTACCGGGCATACCGGCCTACATTTTCGAAGACTGCCGAATAGTACTTTGTAAGTCACTTCTCTACATCTTTGACTGTCCCAGGCGGTGTGGTTCCAACCAGCGGCGCAAGGGCAAGACGGCGCCCGAGGACCGTGCGTGTCTCGGGGGGGGGGGCGCTTCTCATTGGGTGCGAGAACCACGCGATATTCTAGAATTATCTTCTTTCCCCTCTCATCACCTCACACCCCGGTGTGTCGGAGGAACGATAGGTGAAGGGTGAAGGAAAGGACAACGCGTGGCAAGCCTACCCTCGAATAAAATTAAAAATACGAATGGTTTTCCGCGCAACCACCGATAGTTACACATATCGACAATTTTGATAACGACGCCGTTAGAAACCATATCTATAGTAGGAACGAATTGCCGACTCTCGATAAATTATCAAATATTTTACGAGAATCTGGACTGTTTCACGGCAGTAGAACTTCTTTCTGGAGGGTTTTAAAAAATGTTGGCTTTTCTTATAAAAAATGTGATAAAAGGCGAATTTTGATGGAGCGTAGAGATATAGCTTTAGCCAGATTTAATTTTCTAAGATCAGCAAAGTCCATTGCCGTTTGGAATAATGTTATATTTCTAGATAAGACGTGGCTAAACGCTAATCATACAGTTGGCAAGATATGGACAGACGACACTCCTCACTCCTCCACAAAAGTACCTAGTGGTAAAGGCGAACGCTTAATTATTTGTCATGCGGGTTCCATGAAGGCATTTGTTCCGAACTTCCTCTTGGCGTTTAAATCTAAGAAAACTGTGGAATACCACGAAGAGATGAATTTTGTTAAATTTAAGGAATGGTTTTGTACCTTATTGACCATCTTGAATGAGCCATCGACGATCAGTATGGATAATGCACCGTATCATTCAGTACAAATAAGTAAGCCTCCAACTTCTAGGAGCAAAAAAGCCGATATTGTGAAATGGCTGAATGACAATAATATTGTTGCTGACATGTCCATGTTAAAAGTTGAGCTGCTGCATTTGGTTGCTATAAATAAGCCAGCTAGACCAAAATACGTATTGGATGAAATGGCTAAGGAAGCTGGACACAATGTAATGCGCCTTCCACCCTACCATTGTCAATATAATGTCATAGAATTGATTTGGGCGCAAATTAAAGGCAAGAATTTAAACAAATCTTTTTTATAATTTATTTTTACCTATTTTAACATTTTATCTGTTGCTATTTTAACACGAAAACCTTTATTTTAGGTTATGCGGCTCGTAAAAATACCAGCCCAACGTTTACTGCAAACAAAATGCTGTCATTGTTGCAAGAAGCTTGTGATAGTGTTACTGCCGCGAATTGGGAATATGCGGTTTTACGAACGAAAAATTTGATTTTCGCTGATTGGGACAGAGATGTCATATCGATGCCGTCATAGATAACCAAATTATAATAAATACAGGAGATTCTACAGACGATGATGATGGTGATGACGACGATGCCGACCATGAAATATCGATTGCGGTTAGAGATGATGAATAAGATGGAACATCTTGATAAAAAATCACGTAATATTATCTAATTAAAATAAAAAAACAGTTTTATTAATTTTAATTTGATGCTAATGCTTTTTCTGTCAAAACGATTTTAATTTGTTCGTTATAGTAATCGAAGATCAAGATCGTCAAGTATCGACTATAGCGGTACTTTACTAGTACTTGAATATTGACATAAGTCAAATGGGACTTCGTAATTGGATGAATGAATGAATGAATATACTTTATTGCACACAACAAACAAATTTACAAAAAACATAACAGAGAGCAGATTACATGTACAATTTGGCGACCTTATCGCTACATAGCGATCTCTTCCAGGCAACCAAAGGTGTAAAGGAATAAAACAGTGAGTACTAGGTAGGTGGTGCAATATAAATATACCTAATATAATATCAATACATGCAATAAAGTAACATATTAATAACTAATACATTAAAAAATATGATACACATACACATACGTATATACATAAACATACAGACACACATATATACACATACATATATATATACATATACACATATATACATATACACATATATATACATACACATACATATACATATCCATACATATACATACACACATACTCACACATACATATATGTATACACACATATACATATACATACATATATCCTCAAATATATACCACTAACAATAACATAAACAAATAAATACAAAACTACATAATCACATAATTTATCCTAATGATTTTCGAACGATTGAGACAAGTAATGCTCTTTAAGAAGTCGCTTAAAGACTACAATAGTCTGAGCTTCGCGTATATACAAAGGTAGGGCATTCCAGAGCTTAATAGACTGTACAGTAAAAGATTTATTAAAGAAAGATGTATTGTGAGTTGGTACCCTTAAATTGAGTTTTCTTGAAGAGCGTAAAGGTTCCCCTGGAAGCCCAACAAAACTAAATTTCTCCTTAAGATAAGGAGGAGTGGAAGGGTGAAATAAGACACAGTACAGAATAGAAAGAATATGCATGTTCCGGCGAAATTAGATAGGTAACCACTTGAGACGTGAGCGAAATTGGGAAATGTGGTCAAATTTGCGCAATCCAAATATGAACCGAATAAAAAATTGAAATAGAGTATAGAGGTTTGATCTTCGGCCTTTTAAAGGTTAAAAAGAAAAAACCAACCACGAAGTTTTTAATAAAAAAAATTATAGAAGTTTTTACGATTCATGCAAATATTCCAAAAAGTAAGCTACTAATTTGTTTCAATATCAGATTTAATGATTTGATTCAATGAGTTAAGTTAGGTTTCATTTCATTTAATCTCATTAAATTTCATTTCCATTTCATATCAATAAAAAATTTCTACTGAAGACTTGGCTGTATGGCCAAAGTTCCCTTTGCCTACCCAGAATGGGTGAAGAAAACAAAAAATCTTTGCTTAAATTCCGTAGACAGAGAATGCTAGTGTTAGTCTATGGTGTTAGTGCTTGTTAGTTTGTGTTTGCAACCTATTTTTAATTTAGGAAACAGGAATGGCCTTTAGTGAAATTTGTAGAATTTGTTTAAGCGTAAATGTACGCATGTGTGTACTAAAGAAGACTGGACTCCAAAATATGTATAAAGCATTGACGAACAGTTTTGTAAGTTTGATAATACTTCTTAATTGCAAATTGAAGTTGCGGTAATTTCTTGTTATCGCTGGAGATGGATTACTTAAACTTGCCTGATATTAAATGCGATAGATCGGGGCCAAGCTAAGGTGCAGCGTTAAATAAACAGTGGCGAAGCTAGGTCTCCAAACTAGGGCAAGCCCAAGATATGGTTTTGTTGTTTTTAGCAGTTTCATAAAAATACACCAATCTTGAGCTGTCTCCACTCTTTAGTTTCATATTCAGTGCTGACAAGTAACAAAAAGTTAACAAAGCACACAGAAAGCATACTACCGCTAGATAGATTGTATGACATAATATGCAATTGCACACCTGAGGTGGTTTTGAAAAGAGCCGTTTGGGTTTGCTTGAAATATTTACAAACAATACAATACATGAACAAAAGAAAAGCATGAACAAAGTACAAACAAACGGTTGAAATTTAGAATCGTTTGGCAGGAATTTGGGGGAGTAAGGTGTTTTATTAGGTAGAGGTTTGGTCTCCAATTATAATATAATACCACTCCCATTAAAAGGTAATGCACCATTCTTGAGAAAAATCAATAAGAAAATCCCATAGAACTAACCTCAAAATCATAACTCAAAATGAATTAAAGAAATGGGAGGTAGTGGAGAGGGAGGCGGGGGAGTTGTATAGTCGTCCCCCACTTCCACATCATGCCGGACATGCTTAGTTTTTTTTTATAAATTTTTAAAAATCTAATTTTGAGGTTATGTTTTTGACTATAATCCTGATTTATGGGGGGAGAGAGTTGGAGGAGGGAAGCACCACGTAGCGCAGTCGAGGAAAGGCCGGTCGATGGAGGCCCGCTTCGCAGGGCTCCTACTTCTGAGCGGTTTACAAACAAATACCCACAAAGGGAATGGCGGGGTCTATTTGCTCGCTTCGCTTGCTCACTCGACCCCGCCATCCCCTTCTAACCTAACCTGTCCGAGTCGGGGTGCCCTAAGTCCCGCTCGCATTGCTCGCTCTTGCACTCAACAATACGCCAAACTATTAGCTTTTATTATTACTTTAAATTATGAACATAGTAATATATAATACAATAATAACAACACTACAGCTTGCACAGGTGCCTGCGATTTGCTACGACGGGGCTGCTGTCCCTCCGCACCTACGGCTTTACAAAAACACTTTAGGAGTAGGGCAGACGAGACTACATGGATTCGAGGCGTGCTGATTTTATTTTAGTACAGATTCGATATCTATAGTCAAGTTGCCTTTGCTCCCGCCACAGACACAAAATTCTGTATGCTATCCTGCTTTCACAGTAATATCGTATAATTTTTTCTCAGAATGTCTAGAACCCAGAGCCGTAAATTCAGTTAATAAAAAATATGTATCACTTTTCATACTTTACGTATTTATGGTTATAATAGTTTTTATTTATTTTTTCGATAATGGTGCATTACCTTTTAATGTGAGTGGTATTATTATAATCGGGGACCAAACCTCTACCAAATAAAACACCTTACTCCCCCAAATTCCTGCCAAACGATTCTAAATCCAACCCGTTTTATGCATAAAAGAACAGATTACGACAGGAATTAGATAGTTATAATGAGAAGTAAAATTTTTGCTAATTTTTTACCATAAAATAATGACTATTTATTATAATTATAATTATTCATTTTCGATTCATAATAAACCATACAAAATGATATTTTTAAACTCAAATATCACTATAAATTAGCTGATAGCGTATTTGTGCCATCTAGCGTAAACTTTAGGTACCATCGTGGGAATCAACCAATTTTCGTTCGATAAAATGACTTTACCTATAGAATTAAGTAGATTGCGCCATTAAAATTTTGTATACTGGAAAGTAGACAGAGAAACCTAACTGGAAATAATTAAAGGGAGTACTATTCTTTAAAAACCTCAATACATTCTTCTGTATTCTTTTGATTTATTTAATTAAAATTTGGGCTTCACATTAAAAAATATTGTAACACTTATTTTTTAATGTGAAATTTTAGAGGTCTCATACTTATGCTGCTGTTCAAATTGATATTTTTATTTTGTATGGTAATATAAATATTGAGTTATTAAACCTTTAAATACGCCTAACTTAATTAAACTTTAATACTAAAGAGTCCTGTATCTATATTTAAAGTATAAAGAAATGTTTATTGAATATTAAATTTCATTTTTAAAGATTTTTACCTTTTCTCCGCCGATTAGCACTTCAACACACTTATATTCATCACAATGAACACTATTATCCTCCCATTTTCACTGAAAATCTTCGAAAAAGCATAAATTTTTAACAAACACAACAAAAACAAACATAAACATTGAAATGTGAAGTGAACTTGCATACGAAGGGTCCGCAACCACTTCGCTAGTCGCTAACGCACTAATTGCTATATAAACATTTCGTAGTTATATTTCATTGTAGAATATTTTCCCATAGGTTAGAAAGAGAGTGATCGTCTTCTCGAAAGCCCTGTAAAAAGCCCACGCGAGCGAGGGAGACAACTAATCGCTCTATTAAAACTCACTTTTTATGAAAGCAGCAGTATTGCCACAGAGGACCTTTGTATAAATGTATCGCTAAGGCAATACGAGGTCATCGTTCGACATGTGTCGAACAGTGGAGTGCGCGGGAAAATTGAAATAATTTCAAACAGTTTATGATTGATTTATTGATTTACAATGATGCATTTTAAACCAGTCGCAAGGGCCCCTGTACTAGGTTGGGAACCTGTATTACTGGGTACCCCGCTCATCCACCAAGACAATACAATGTTAATCAATAAATAACAAAAAGCAAGGCAAGATCTAGCATTAGAATGTAAATGAAATTTGGAATATAATAATAATTACATGATGAGCATGGATGCAAAGCATGCACGCGTTTGCGTGTGTGTGTGTGTGTGTGTGTGTGTGTGTGTGCGTGTGCGTGCGCGTGCGTGTGCGTGTGCGTGTGTGTGTGTGTGTGTGTGGGTTTTGTGGTTGTGTGGTAGTGCTTTAACAATTGGTGTGGCTGTTCGAAGTATAAAAGTTATGTAATAAATTGTTCAGTTTCGTCGTAGTTTAGTGTTAATAAAAATTGAGTCACTACACGTTTAACTTTAGTCCACGTCAAGGGGTAAATATTCAATCTGCTGTTGAATTTGTTGTAAATAGATATAGATTGGAATACATATTGCTTTTGTTTAAACTTTGTTTTATTTTGTGGTATATTGCAAATTTTGGCACTCCTACGTTTTGGTGTCTGATGAGGTATGAAAGGTAAATGTCGATGCTTTTTTAAAATACAATTCAGTATATACATCTGGCGACTAGTAAGCAATTTGTAAGACTTATGTAGTTCAGAAGTTGAAAATCGAAACGGTTTCAAGAACATCACCTTAATTAGAGCTCTTTGAGCTCTTTCTAGTCTTATTAGATGTGTTTTTGCTGCACCACCCCAAACAGGTATGCAATAACTCATTACCGATTGCGCTAGAGCTTTGTAGGTGGTTATAAGAGTTGTTTCATTTGTAACACACCTGAGTTTTTTAAATACCCATGTTAGTTTCCTTATCCTGTCAGCAATGTTTTCAATGTGTTGACTCCAGGTAAGGTGCTGATCAATAGTTACACCGAGATATTTGATGGTACTAGTCCTAGTGATTTTATCACATGAGCAATTATTATAGTTATCTAAATATGGCTTATGGCAGGTATGAACTGTTAGGTTAAATTTAGAATTTGGTTGTGTATTTTTCCGTATAGTAAAAGGTATGAATTTAGTTTTGTTAATGTTAAGGGTCAGAAGGTTCGATCTTAGCCGGTTAGATATATGGTATATTCCGGAGTCAGCAATAATCCTTAGTTTTTCCCATGATTTTGCGTTAAAAATGAGAGCAGTGTCATCTGCGTAGGTGTATATTTGACAATTTTGTAGGCTTAAATTGCATAGATCGTTGACATAGATTAAAAATAGAGTAGGTCTGAGGATGCTACCTTGAGGGACACCATAAGAGATATTTGATGGACGGCTAAGATATTCACCAAGCTTGAGCTGTTGCTGATGTTCGGTAAGATAGTCTGTTAGAAGGGCGTGAGGCAGGCCTCTTATACCATATTTATATAGTTTGTCTAACAGGATAGGAATAGAAACGGTGTCGAACGCCTTGGCCAAATCCAAAAAGACTCCAAGACATTTGTTACCAGAGTCCAGTTGCTTACTTATTTCTTCAGTTAAAGCTAACACAGCATCCTGAGTAGAAATTCCATTTCTAAAACCAAATTGGTGTTTAGAGAGTAGGTCGTTATCTATGAGATATTTTTTCAATCTATTATTTATTAGTTTCTCTAGTATTTTTTATTAGAACTGTTAGCACAGAAATTGGTCTGTAGTTGTCCACATCATCTTTACTTCTTCACTTTTAAAACAGAGATTGCAGATATGGCAAATTATAGGTATAAGGGTGTGTCTGGCCATTTTAATAAATGATGTTGGAATGTTATCCTATCCTGGGGCAGACTCATTAGAGAGATCGCTTATGACCGAATTTATTTCCAACGGGTCGGTATCTAGTAGAACAAAAGAATTCATTGGAGTTGGCATTTTAGTCATGTTATTATTTACTATAGGAGGGGCAGAGTTTTTTATATTTTCAGCCAGATTTTTGCCTATACTAGAAAAGTGATCATTAATAAAATTTGCAGATTCTACAGGGGAGGACGCTATAGTTGTAAGTTTATGTGTGTTGTCAGTATTATCTTTATTAACATAGCAAATTGGTTTTATATTTTTCCACAGCATTTTGGGGTTATTTTTTGCATTATCCAATTTCCTCCTTTCATAATTATTTTTAAGCTTCCGGACAAGCTTATGACAGTAATTTCTGTAGCGTATATAAGTTATTTTTAAAATGTGATTATCAGGATTTTTTTAACTTTATAATGTAATTTATCTCGATTTCGAAGACATCGTAATACTCCAGGTGTTATCCATGGCTGAATACAGCGTTTTCTAACGGGAATTGTGGTTATCGTTTGATTATTTTTCATTGCTACTGAAATTATACTAACCAAAGCATCAGCAGCCAGTGTTGGGTCATGTATGTCTAGTATTTTTATAAGCTTGGACTTTATTTCATCAAGAGTTGTTATATAATTTACGGAAACCTTAGTTTTCGAAACATTGCGGCGCACAGGCTTATTCATAAGGTTTAGGAGAACAGTGGAATGATCAGTGGGGGCATTAGTGAGTACGAGAGATTTCGTTGGGTGTACTGTTTTTAGCATCATATGATCATAGCACATTTTGTCACGAGTTGGAAGCCTATGAGCAGGAAGCAATCCATGGTAAGCAAGTGAGGTTAAATAATTGGGGCAGTTAGTGTCTATGGAACCGAATTTGATATCTATGTTTATGTCACCGGTTAAAATAATGTTTTGATAACTTTTATAACGGCGGAGTAAGGTTTGAAGAGATGTGGTGAAGTCGTCAGTGTTTCGTATTGAAGGTGTACGATATATACCTATTAGAACTGTATCAGTTAGGGTAAGCACAAGACAAGAGGCATTTCTAATGCAAGGTTCCGATATTTTGTAGTTAAGTTTCTTATGTATGTAAAATACCACGCCGTCACACTGATTTAAAGTGTTTTTTGTAAAATATTTATTATAGTCATTATTAAGTGTTGGAATGGGCTTATTTTTTGAAAGATGACACTCTGTCATGACTAGTATGTCGCAATGAATGTCTTCTTCTTCTTCTTTCTTTTGTGGTGGTTTGATAAAATTCGCCAATGACGTATTGAGTAGAAAATGAAAGCTTATGAGTTTAATTAAAATAAGAGTCTGTGATAATACAAGGATTCAGTTTTCCTCCGAGAATTTTGACAAATCTATTTGTTGAGTTACCTAGAACAGATATGACAAACACAGGTGTTAGACTCTTACCCGTATGTTAAAAGTGACAAGGATTTAAAGTTTCATATTATTAGTATTAATAAAATCACATAAAATATACACAAAAGGAGTACTGGTATATGTTAAAAGAGAATTAAAATCTATAGGTCGAGGAATATAAGGAGGAAGGTAATCATAAAGGGAGGAGGATAATTTGGGACAGTTGAAAAAAATATGGTTTGTGGAACCTTCATCTAAGCCACATTCACACAATGAGCTATCCCTTACTCTGATTTTTGCCAGATGTGCATGTGTACAGGCGTGTCCAATTCTTAATCTACAAATGATTGAAGTTGCATGTTTATTTGCTTTGTTAAATTTAAAGAACCAAGGCTTGGGAGGAATAACCTCTTGGATGGCAGCATAGTGCTTACCTTTAACATTTTTGGAAACTTCCCATAATTTATTCCAATTTTCATTCAGTTTCCTTTTAGCTAGCAAAATTAGGTCATGTGAGTAAATTAAATATTATAGAATGCCATTAGCAATTGCATTTTTAGCGAGTACATAAGCTGTTTCGTTACCATGGATACCACTGCGGCCTGGAATCCAGGCCACTGAAACATGGATTCCTTTAAGATGGCATCTGAATAGGGTATTTTTTATTTTAAGAATTAGTGGAAATTTATGTTTGTTATGGAATTGATTGGACAAAATAGCTAACAAACTACTTTTTGAATCTGTGAAAATACTGTTTTATTAAGATTATGTGACTCTACATTAGAGCATGCAATTATCGGAACTTTTCGATAATCGATAATTCAATTTTTATCGGGTTTTTTTTTCGATAAAAACCGAGAATTACCGATTTACATTAAAAAAAATACCTGTCTCTTAAAATTGCTTTCTTTGTGCATTCTACTCTCTACAAGAAAATTTATTGTTTTTATAATTCAATGAAATACGTTATTTAATTAAAAATATGGTTTTATTTCCATAAAACTAAAAATCAATATAGAAAAAACAAGTCTTAATCATAATAGCACTAGCTATACTACTATCTTTTTCTCACAAACAAAAACAAAAAATATATAAACAATAAAATAAAATATTAATATTAACCTATTACTTAACATTTTTTGGTTTCATTAGGAATCAATTATTGTAACATTTAAATCAGTCGTTTAATTTAGAATAATTTGTAGGTATATTATTAACATACATAATCTATTTACAATTTTTTTGTTGTTGGAAATAAGTGCGAAGAAACGACAAGCAATTTATAGTTTTGTCGCTAAGGCTTGTGCGCAGTTTATTACATAATATTCCAGCCGCAGAAAAAGCGCGTTAACTCTCTACACTTGTTGGCTTAATTGAACGAATCCATCGATAAGCTTTTGACAGCAATTGGCCTCGATCTCCTCCATTTTCAAATAACAGCATTTCAACCTTCAGTAGTGTCAATAAGTCTTCTTTAGACGTTGAAAGATTTCCAATTCCAACTCTTCTCGTGTCATCAAAGATAATTTTGCTGATTTGTTGGTTAATTAATTCTTTATTTGATAATGAGGAATTGCTGCCGACTTCATTCTGCGAATCATCAGTAGGTAAGTCATTGACATCGTTGCAAGTAAAAGATTGTGCGGCCGAATCGTATTTTAGAAGCCCCAATACCATCTCTTGCAGACAATCGTTAGGCAAGCGCGGATAAACATCTGCGTCATATTCATTTTCTTCAAAATATGTTGCTGGGTTGTGAAGGTATTGCATTAGACTTGCAACTGGTAGCCGCCTTTGTTTGATCCTTTTGCTCAGACTTGCATGAAGCTCCTTACTAAGCAACGTGTTACGAGTTTCAAGTTTTTTAAGTGCAAAAATCATGGCAGCATCAGCACTAAGCAGAGTAGCATCTTCGCGACAAACAGCTTCAACAGTAACTTTCATTACATCGAAATTCTCATAAATGTCTTCGAGAATAGACCACTCCACTTCATTAATCTGGATATCACATTTTACATCAATGAGTGCTTTTAAGACTGCTCTTTTCACTTTAATAAACCTACCAATCATATTGCAAAGAGTACTCCAGCGCGTCTTGCAGTCTAATATCAGTGCGTATTCTTTACCAAGCTCCATATTTATGTAATTTTGAAGAATATCGGATTTCGTTGGTGACTTTCTGAACA
Source organism: Parnassius smintheus behrii (assembly GCA_036936625.1). Lineage (NCBI taxonomy): Eukaryota > Metazoa > Arthropoda > Insecta > Lepidoptera > Papilionidae > Parnassius > Parnassius smintheus. Next base: position 18,513,300 of record JAUPFT010000030.1, on the reverse strand, counting down.
TCCGCACAATATTCCTCACCTTTTCTACAACAAGCCCAAACTTAATATTTGTCTCCACGTCAACTGTTACAGTTGGAGCTTGCTCTATTTGAAATCCACCAGTCTCAGTATCATCTTCAGTGCCAATGCAAACAGTGTTCAGATTATTTTCGTTTTCGGCAAGTTCTTCTTGAGCCTCATTTACGTTTTCTTGATTTTTTACGTAGAACGTATCCACGATGGCCAATTGCAAGCCATGAGCTAAGCACAAATGATGTATGCAGTTTAAATTTCCTCCTAGTTTTGTCATAACAGAAGCTCCATCAATATAATGGCGATCACATCAGTGTCAAAATCTAATTTAAATTCGTGTAGCCTTTCTCGCAGGTATTCTTCACACTTGATAGCGGTAACAGAGCCATACGTCCTACATAAACCAAGATTTCTCGTCGTGTGGTGGTTACCTTTGAAAAATGCACAGTGAAGATTCACATTCATATATCGCCTATTTCTTGAAGATGTCCATTCATCTATTGAAACCGAAAATTTGTGTCCTTCATCCTTTAGTTCCTGTATTTCCTTTATAAGGTTTTTCTTAGTCTTATCATAAAACTTTATAGTCACATCTTTTATAGTATTTGCGCTCGTAGGTAATTTATAACCAGATTTTTAAATAGATGCTTCAGGTCTTCAGATTCTGTAAATGCCCTGTATGGCATACCGTCAAGTGCTGTCATTCTTGATACCATAACATCCAATGATCTGTTTGATTGTGAGAAGTAGTCGGTCATTCTGCAATTTTTCACTGAAACTGGTGACTCCAATAAATATTATGTAATCTTAAATGGCTGCGTAGTCCTGTTGTAGTACCACCCGCACACTTAATAACTTTTTCACATGTTTTACATTTTGCAGAATCACCCGTATCGTCCTTTAGGAAATGATACCAAACCGACGTTGGATCGGAACTTTTTTTGTATACAGGAATGTAGTTTATTTTATTTGACATTATTGATTAATTCACTCGTTGCAGTAAGTACCTAAAACAAAAGATATTTTTAATATTCACACTACTAATAATATTATGATTCGAAATTCGAAGCTACGGGCAACACTGGTAGACTGATACACACTGAGACGTGATCTCGATAAAAATACGGTAATTTGGTAATACTGCGAATGATATTTAAGTATTGTGTAAGTAAATAAACTTTTAAACACACTACGTAACATTTAAATAACGTGTGCCTACCTAAAGTTAAAATATTATATAAAATTACCTACTTATATGACTGACCACTGTGGGCTATGAAGTAAAGAAGATGTATGAATATGAAGTGGGCTTATAAAGCGAACGTCAAACAAGTACATAATATAAAAAATCTACTTAAAATCTATCTATCTAGATTATTTTACTTACCTACTGTAAATCCTTTAGCGTCGTGTCGACAAAAAAGCGAAGCACGCTCAACAGAACACAACGCAACCAACCAAACATCACACCACACTGGATCACACTGAACAAACTTCCCACGCCGCGCTTAATGGCGCGTTCTGTCCTGCACGCGACTGCGCACTTGTGTTGGTCATGAAATGAGTGAGCAAGAGAGCTATAGACACGGGCTAGTGGAATGCCACTGCACGCAGCGCGAATTCCAAAAAATAACTCGCGGTAGTGATGGAAATGATTGCATAAAACCTTTATGAAATTATCGTTTATCGGTATTTTAAGAAATTTTTCGATAATTATCGGTGAAAAAAATGAACTGATTACCGATAAATTATCGGTTATTGATTATCGGTTTGCATGCGCTACTCTACATATAACAAAGCTTCACTGATTGCAGTTGCTTCACCGGTAAAAGTGGAGGATAGTGAGGGGCATTTAAAGTTAAGAATGATTTTGAACTTAGGAATCCAAACAGCAGCTCCAGTATAGTCTTCATCAGACTGTTTTGAAGCGTCTGTGTACATGACAAGCCAATCTTTAAAGGTGTTTTCTATAATTTCTTTTAATTTCAAATTTGCCATTGGAGAATCCTTTTCTATACCTAGATCTAGATGAATGTCGGGTTGGAAAACAATAGCCTCGTAAGGAACATCAAAGAGTGGATTTATTTTACATTGAAAGATTGGGTAAGGAAGCTGAAGAAAAATTACAAAACTTTTAAACAAGCAGGGAGAGTCCTTATGGGTCCAGTATCGGTCAGATGAGATATACTCTGAAAGAAGGTGCAATTTAGGAATTAGGGGATGATCTGAAAGCTGGCAGATCTTAAATAAGAATCTGTCTGAAAGGTATTGCCTTCTTAATCTTAAATGAGGATCTACGCACTCAACCTGAAGAACATTTATTGGTGAGGATTTCATTGCCCCTGTAATAATGCGAAGGCATTTCGATAGAATTTTGTCCATTATTTTTAGGGATGATTTATTGCAAGGCTCCAACAGAAAACACCCATAGTCAAGGTGGCTTCGTATTAAAGCATTGTACAGTAATTTCTGAGAAAAAGGATGGGACCCCCACCAAACACCTGACAAAGACCGAAGAATATTTATGTTTTTTTCGCATTTTTGTGTTATATATTCAATGTATGGACCAAAGGCCAATTTCGAATCAAGGATAACTCCCAAAAATTTAACATTGCCTCTAACTGGAAAAGGTTGCTTATCATATACAACGGATATATCGGGAACTCGCCTTTGGCGGGAAAAGATCACCACACTACTCTTGGCCACAGATAAAGAGAGGCCATGATTAGTTAACCATTCTTGTAAATAATCCATGGATGAGTTTAGACGGGAACATGCCACTGTGAAGTTGTTTGAGGAGATGTATAGAGCTAGATCGTCTGCATATTGAAGAACATTACAAAAAGAATTTACTGAAAGTTCTAAATCGTGAGTATATATAGAATAAAGGAGAGGACTAAGAACTGAGCCTTGTGGAAGTCCTTTCCATATAGTTTTTGGGGGAAGCAGGAGATTTTTAACATTTATAGATATTGATCTAGAAGAGAGAAAGTTAGAGACGTAATTGACTATCCTCACTGGAATGCTCAGATTAAGCATTTTCTGCCTGAGCACAGGAAGTAGCACATTATCATATGCAGAAGAAATATCCAAGAAAACTCCTATGAGAAATTCATGTTTTGAAAAAGCAATATCATCTGTGACCAAAGTACTTAGGCTATCCATGGTACTTAAACCTTTTCGGAAACCGAATTGGCTTTTAGGTAAGAGATTATTCCTTTCCAAAAACCACTCCAAGCGATTTTTTATTAAATGTTCCAAGATTTTTGCCAAAGTACAAGAAAGGGCAATAGGTCGGTAACTGGAAGGGTCATTGCTAGACTTACCTGGTTTGAGAATGGGCAATATAATTTGGGTTTTCCATTCAGCAGGAGGATCACCAGTAATATAAATAAAATTTAAAATGGATAGTAAGACAGTTTTAGTGTTCTCACTACTATTAATTATAAATGAATAAGGAATCCCATCAATACCTGGTGAGGAGTCTTTAAGGCCATTGAGTACAGTAAACAATTCCTGAGAAGAAAAGGGGGAATCAAATTTATCATTTGTTTTTAAAAAAGCAGAATTAAAAACTAGGCATTCATCATAAGATGGGACTGTTTGTGGTGCAAGTTTATTAGAGAATTCATCTATCCACGGGGAAGGATCATTAGAAATTATATTTTCACTAGAAACTGCACAGCGATATTTTTTAACATTTCTCCAGACCAAAGATGGGGGAGTCCTAGGTGACAGTGACTCACAGAATTTAAACCAACCAGTTCGCTTTTTGTCTGACAGTAATTTTAAGGTTTCTGCAGCAATTTTTTTATAGGAGATATAATTCTCTGCAGTCATAGAACGGGAGTATATTAATTCAGCCTCCTTTCTTCTCATACAAGCTGCTGAACAATCTTGGTCCCACCAAGGAGGGGAAGGATACTTATTTTTGAAAGGTTTTTTTAAGGGGATTGACTTATTAGCAGCAGAAATAATTGCATTTCTGAACTCTATATATACAGGAGCAATATTATCATTGTTAATTGGGGGAAGAGTTGAAACCTCTTGTTCCAAAACTGTAGAATATAATTGCCAATTAGCTTTGGATAGATTATACTTTAGTCTTGGGCAAAATGTAAAATTTATTCTAGGTGAAGTAGGAGGAGTGATGAATATATGAAAATGGTCACTGCCATAGCTAGAAGGTAATATTTGCCACAAAAGAAGGGAAGCAATATCTGGGGAGCAGAGAGTTAGGTCAACGGCACTTCTAACATTTTGTAATGGGGATACTCGACGGATAGGAGACCCGTCATTTAGAATACAGAGATTAAAATTATCAATAAGGTCTAAAAATAAGGGAGCCAGTGAATCACACAGATGGGAGCCCCAAACAGTATGATGCATATTAAAATCTCCCAAAATAACCATAGGAGGTGACAGGGAAGAAATAAGTGTTGCAAGTTCTGTTAAAACATTTGCATCAGGATTAGGAATGTAAACAGAGAGAATAGAGACATCAAGGGTCTTAATAGCAACAGCATTTACTGCTGGACTATGAGAAGGGAGAGGAATTTGTGAAAATGTAACTGTTCTTGAAATTAAAATAGAGGTGCCAGCACGACCATCACTCCTATCATCCCGGAGGCATGCATAGCCTGAAACCCTAAAGTGAGACTCAGGTCTAAGCCATGTCTCCTGGATGGCGAGAATGAAGGGATGAAATTTATTAATGAGGTAAATGAGTTCATTTTTTTATTTCTAATGCTCCGACAATTCCATTGAAGAATTGGCGGGACTGCGAATGTTACGGGCTAAGGAGGAAAGCTGAGTAAGTTTTTGATGTAAGCTAAGAGGAAGTTCCGTGTCATTAAAACGGGAGATCATGTTAATTAGAATTGATATCATAAGTTCGCAGAAATTATCATTACTAGAAGAGTTGTTGTCATTTCCCAGTAGAGCACACCCATTAGGAAGGGAAGAATTAGGATTCTCAACAATTGCCTGATGGGCTGCCATATCATATCCAGTATTTAATGATTGGCTATAGGTACGTTGAGGGATAAAAATTGTTTTTTTGTATGATGCAGTTTGTGAGAGCTGAGCCGAAGGGGTTGAAAGACTGTCAGTTATGGTATAAGGGGTCTGTTGAGAACAATTACGAGGCTGGATTCTTGTTGTATCAGCAAAGGATCTTTTTGTCTGAGGGAATCTAGCTGAAGCTTCTAAATATGAGATATTTTCTTGTGACATAACAAGTTTAATAGATTTTTGCCTTAGATGTTCAGGACAAGTAGGGTCTTTTGCGGTGTGGGGACCTGAGCAGAATAGACAAGTAGGAGTTTGTCGAGAACAAGCTAAACCTTCATGATTCTGTGCACACACAAAGCAGCGAGGGGATGATCGGCACTGGGAAGTAACATGGCCAAATCTACAACATTTATGACACTGAATTAGTGGCAAAATATATTTTTCTACTGGCATTGAAGTGTAAAAACAGTAAATATGGGGAGGAAGTTTTTGTCCAGAAAAAGTTAGAACAACCGTCTGAGTTGGAACCCATGAAATGCTATTGCTGTCACTCACTGATCGTCTATTAAGTCGCCGTGCTTTAATTACAGAACCGTAGCCAGAGGGAATTTCTATAGCTGCTATTAATTCTTCTAGTGTCCACTCTATGGGAACTTGTCTAACTAGCCCCATACGAGTGATACTATATGAGGGGATGGTTGCTTCATATTTAGAAATTTGGAGAGCTGGGTGATCGATAAAGGTGTTTGCATCTGCAGCTGTTTTAAACTCCACTGATATTCTATTTCGTCCAACTTTTTTGACTCCATCATGGACTATATTTTTAATATTGTTATGATACAGAAAGTGACCGAATTTAATTGGTTTAAGAGTTACTCCAGACAGCTGATCATTTGAGATTTTACTTACGTGAACTAGAAAAGGAGCGGCATCATCTTGAGAGTACTTAACTTTTTTATTAATAAAATCAGGATGGGTATATGAGGATTGTATTGAAGGAAACTGTTGTTTTGGATCAGTAATAACTATTTTTTGTGGATGGGCAGACTCGTTACTTACTTGGGCACGTTTACGGTTAATTAGTTCTACATTATCAATGTTAATGGGTAAGGAAAAGGAATCATTGCGACCCCTTCCGGGATCGGGAGGTTCGTCCTCCATTATATTACTACAACAAAAAATTACATAAAAACGGCACAACTACAAACACTTACTAATTTACAGATATTAAAACCTCCACCAAGACAGAAAAATTTACTATAGTAACTCAACAACACTCAATAAAATAATAAATTTTAAGCAAAAAAGGCACGACACTTGTATCTCTCACTTCCTCCCAAAAACATCGAATTCAACTTTTCCGCAATGAATGTTGAGTCCAACATTACTTGAAAAGTGTCAAAATTTTTATAAATACTCCTTATGTTTTGAGTGAGAATGGTTAAATGATTAAATGTAGTTATGTGAGAGTGGCAATCCTCAGGCCTGCACATAAAGGCCTGGGCAACTTCAGTATTGTCTATATCTGTATTAGTTTGTAGCAAACTATCCATTATTATTCAGAAAGGGCTTTCGTTCCTACTAGTCCGTTAACAAAAAATTTTACGAGTAACATTGCATAAAAAGGATATTCACCAAAATTACTGCAATGAGAAAAATACTGGAAAAAATTTTGTTTATCTTCGATCAGGAGTGAACTTAAATTATTAACTTTTATTATTAATTTTCGATAAAAGAACAGCACATTTTTTGGTATAAGATATGTATGTAAAAGAGTGCGGTGATTAATTTTTATGTTTATGAGTGTGATGTTTGATGTGCGAGCTTGTGTAAATAGTAGTGTTCGTGATATGTACATATAGTTATATATAATATGAAAAATGTAAACAATGCAAAATATACAATAAACGTAGAAAAGGAGGTAAACAACAATAATATCAAACCAAGAACATGTCTGAGCTATAAATAAAAATAGTCATTTGTTAATATACATGTTTTTGATTTGACATTCGTTCTCTATTTTTATGATCGGTGAGCTCTCATCTTTCCTCACCAAAACGTTACCGAGCGATGTCCAGCAAAACTTATATTTCTGAGTTCTGATTAATTCTCTAGCCAAGTAGTACAGTCTGTTTCCTTTTTGTGTCAAATGGCCCGACACAAAAATTGGAGTGTTGTTGCCTTTTAAGCCCAAATGCTGCGAATTGAGTTTATTGTTTTTATTTTGAAAATTATATATTTTTGCAGCATGTAATATATTCGTCTTCTGTATGTAGGATGACAATTCGACTACTATGGGCTTTTTGTCACCCTTGTGAGAGGATCTATAAATGTCTTTTATATCGTTAGTTTTGAGTTCAACTTTGAGCGATGTAGATAATTGAGTAACCATATTTATTAGGGATGATTTTGATTCATTATCCATTTTCGGCACATTTTTTAATTCAAATGAGCATTTCCGATATGACTTTTGCAGATCCTCGATTTTATTTTCTAATATGAGTATGTATTCTTTATCCTTCCGTCTTTCGCATTCCATTTCTTCCATTTTTTTCCTCATATCTTCAAATTGTGCAGTCATAAATGCCATTGAGTCCTCAATTGTTTTTAGAGAAGACGTAATTTGTATTCTTTCGCTATTTTGTTGAGACATCCATGAGGATAACATATCTTTTATTTCATTTTTAAACTCGCAGAAGTCTATGGGTGACTCCTCCAAGCGTTTCCTCTTAGTACGCGTATTTGTAAAGCTTGCTGATGGCGAAGATTCAGTATTACTTGAGATTTGTCGTAAGTTAGATTCGGAGCTTGATTTTTCGGGGGTACGATACATTTCTTATCGGTTTGGTCGCTTACGATACTAGGGCAGCAGAAGTACGAAGTGATTGGCCCGAAGGGCGGAACTAAACTATATTGTCACTAATTCCAATAATATTGCAAGGTGGATGTGGTTATAGGTGGAGATTTTAAAAGTGCCGAATGGTCGTCGTAAAATAAATTAATAATTTTCATGCACTTACGGTACCAGGATTGCAGAAGTATGTATTTATAGTCTATAGGGCGGAGTAAGTAGGTTGTCCCTGTTTCATAGATGCTGGGCGGCGCTTCGGGGCTGTGGTATCTATGACCGTAATAAAGTCCGGTACGATTATGCACTCCTATTTTTTCGAATTTTCGTCAATAGAATTTTAATTCCAATGCAATAATTTTCATGCACTTACGGTACCAGGCTTGCAGAAGTATGTAATGATTGGTCTATAGGGCGGAGCTAGTTAGTTGTCCCTGCTTCGTAGATGCTGGGTGGGGCTTCGAGGCTTAGGTATCGATGACCGTAGTATAATCCGGTACGATTATGCACTCCTATTTTTTTTTAATCGAATTTTTGTCACCACTGAATTTAATTAGGATTTTAAATTGTTATAAAATAATATTAGTTAACACGTCTGCACTTGACTGCGGTCCGGGGGAAGAGGATGATTGAAATATGAGTTATTTTATTAGTTGATATTATTGATTGATTCAGTTTTAATAAGGCAAGCCCGGCTTTTTGGTTTCTATGGAAGCTTAGCTACTGTAAATAAATGGACAAATACACCTAGAATCTGAAAAACAATAATAAGCTTGGAATCCTGGGTCGTACAAAAATCACTACTATCATTGAAGTGAAGAAATATCTACGTATTAAAAGTGACATCGAGGTGTAGTGCTTGCAACATGTGTTGGAGCCCGGGGGCTCAAATTTACTGAGTCTGTTCCTCCTTCCACGCGACCAGCACTGCTGCATACATTTTGTTCGCGGTGTCTGCTCTAGTATATGTTACTTCAATGAATGTTATTGCGAATTCCTTCCAAGAAATTAACATCCACCTTAGTTTGATGTTTCACCCACTTAAAGCAGTTCTATCGGACTATTAAACCGGGAGATTAGAATGCACAGAAATTCCGTCACTCTCATATTTCTTATATTTCTATCAGACAAAAATCAGAAGAGGGAATAATCTGCACGTATAAATAAATGTAGGAACTCCGCAGGAAATCTGCACATGTGATTGCTTACACACACATGCAATATAATCCTGTTCTGCATAGTGGCGGCCCTTGCAAAATTTCTAGGTGGTGGGCGATCTCATAGTGGCACCCCTCTAAATAAAAAACCTTAGTGTTACTATACTATGCAGTTGCTTTTTCGTCATTTTAAATAGTATTAGACCTATCAAATATCTACAGGTGTATATGCGGGGCAAGCACAGTTGTGTTTGTCGCTCTTGCCACAGAAGTTGTTCTGCTTATACATGTTGGAAAGATATGTCCATTCTGCTCGCACTACTCTGTTGTGCTCGACAACACCACTATGCTTGTCTTGCTGCGGTGACTAGTTGTACAATTATTTCTTATAATAAGAGCTAATAATCTTGATCGTTTAATCAACTTTTATTTAAACTGTTGTTCTGCAGACAGTGTTTAACAAGGTATTAGAACTATCAACAACAAACTTAATTAAAAGAAAAAAGATTTATGGTGATAAAGAGTTTTATGGGTCAATTGGACTGGGTTTCTTGAGATTCCACAAAATGGCTCATATCCAAATTGTATACTCTTTGAGCTCTCCCATGTGAGTTTGTCAGCAAATTCATTGCCTACAATACTCACGCCACTCAGCCAGTCTTCTCTGGAGGGTAGTTCTACTATATACTTTTAATTAAAAGTGTATAGTGGACACATGATATCTGAGAACATGTATAACCTGTGTTTCCTTAATTGCTTCGAACATGGAACTCAATTTTTAGGAAAGCAGGTGCAGACCGCTCTGTGTGTTAATCCTATACAGACTAGCCCTCGTCTCCTGGTCTAAATAAAGATCAAGAGGCGTTAGGCACAGAAGTGCATTAAGAGCTGCTCCAGGCGATGATTGCATCGCTCCAGTTGCCATTGAGCAGGCAGTCCATTATGGACTATTTAGTCTGTCTGCAGTCATCCTTTGGTTGGCCTTATTACATCAGACAATGGAGGCGTAGGTGATAATCGGCCTCATTCTACTGCTGTACAGCCATAGGATTATACTGGGATGCAAGCCCCAGTAGTTCCCAACCATACGACTGCACATACCTAAAACAATTTTAGCCGTATGACATACGTTGCTAAGGTGAGAGTTCCTCGTTAGTTTTTGGTCGATTGTTACGCCCAAATACTCACCACCTCCCCCTCCCCCTCACGACCTCGTCAGGCTGGTGAATTTCTGTGAGAGGGCCGGACTAGAGGTTGTGATCCCGGGGCCGGGACGGACTCCAACGCACATCATCCCCTTTGGGGAATGGAAAATCCTAATGAACGAGGTAAGGTTTTAGTTGAATATTTATTTAGCACTAACCTAACCATATTAAACACTGGTTCTGAACCAACCTTCATAAATAAACGCTGTCGCACAATAATCGACCTCACACTTGCAACAGAAGGAGCAGCTAAGTAGAGTAGTAGTAGGCAGTAGAGTTCAAGGGGGAGGCATTGGCCGTTAGTTTGGACATTGCGAAGGCCTTCGATCGGGTTTGGCACAAAGCGCTTCTTTCGAAGCTCCCTTCCTATGGGCTTCCCGAGAAATTGTGCGATTGGATCACCAGCTTTCTTGCAGATCGGAGCATCAAGGTCGTTGTAGACGGTGCAAGCTCCGATTGCAAGCCTATTAATGCTGGTGTTCCACAGGGCTGCGTGCTATCGCCAACGCTGTTTCTTCTGCATATCAATGATATGTTGCATACCCGTAACATTCATTGCTATGCAGATGACAGCACTGGTGATGCTCTTTACACCGGCCGAGCCAATATTTCTCGGGAAAACGTCTCCGAGTGCCGGGACAAACTTGTGTCTGAAGTCGAGTCTTTGCTGAACAGAGTCTCGGATTGGGGACGACTAAATCTAGTCCAGTTTAACCCCCAGAAGACACAAGTTTGCGCGTTAACCGCTAAAAGGAACCCCTTTGTCGTATCCCCTCAGTTTCAAGGCACTCCCCTTGTTGCCTTAGCCAGTATCGGAATCCTCGGCGTCGACATATCGAGTGACGTGCAGTTTCGTGGTCACTTGGAAGGGAAGGCCAAATTGGCCTCTAAAAAGCTTGGCGTGCTCAGCAGAGCGGGACAGTATTTCATGCCGGTACACCTCCTGCAACTTTACAAGGCGCAGGTTCGGCCGCACATGGAATACTGTTCCCATCTCTGGGCTGGGGCTCCCCAGTACCAGCTCCTTCCACTTGACCGCATCCAGCGCAGAGCGGCTCGAATCGTCGACGACCGAGTGCTTTCCGATCGGCTCGATTCACTGGCGTTGCGAAGAGATGTTGCATCTCTTTGCGTATTTTATCGCATCTATCACGGGGAGTGCTCTGAGGAATTGTTCGGATTAATCCCAGCCGCCAAATTTCGTGAACGCACGACACGGCAAACGTCCCGATACCATCCACACCATCTGGATGCTTGGCGGTCCACCACTGTACGTTTCACAAGGAGTTTTCTTCCACGTACAACCTCTCTGTGGAATAGTTTATCACCGGCGATTTTTCCGGACCGATACGACCTGGGGACCTTCAAGAAAAGAGCTTACTCCTTTCTAAAGGGCCGGCAACGCACCCGCAATTCTCCTGGTGTTGCGGTTGATCATGGGCGGCGGTAGTCACTTAACATCAGGTGAGCCGCATGCTCGTTTGCCCCCTCTTCTATAAAAAAAAAAAAAAAGCTAAGCTAATAACGGAATGGCATGTGTCGAAAGAGGCCTCGTGCTCAGACCACAGATGGATCTGCTGTGTACTACAGGTCGATATCCCCGCTATACCACCATGGAGAAATCCCCGCAAGATGGATAAAACATAATACCTCAATAGGCTGACGTCTTCGCTCGCGGGTGTTGGGGGAACTAATACCATAGCAGATCAATCAGAGAGCAGAACTAATACCATATTAATCAATCTCCTAGAAGAACAGGTAGCAGCTGTCACTAAAGCCATGATCGATAGCTACCATGAATCATGTCCAGTAATCACTCCACCAAAACATGCTGAGCAAAAGCAACAGTGGTGGGGTAAAGAACTAGACAGGAAACGTAAGAAGGTAAGAAAAGCCCTAAATAGGGCAATGAATACCTCAAAAGATGAAGACTGGCTTCTATATAAGAAAGCTAAGTCTGAATACAAAAAATGTTTCAGGTATCGACGCTCAACAGGGTGGCGCAAATTCTGTGGTAGCATAGAAACCTGTGAACAAGAAAATCGGATAAGGAAAATCCTAGCTAAACAGAACACGCCGGGATCTATCTCTTTAAAGAAACCCGACGGAAGCTACTCAACATCGCCGGATGAAACCCAACGCATCCTAATTGATACTCACTTCCCAGGTTGCTGTGTAGTTGAAAGGGTGAACCGGCATGAAGATGCACTGACACCAACAAAAGAAGACTGAGAATTAGCACAAAGAGTGGTGAAGATGGACAAAATCCATTGGGCCATTCATAGTTTCCAACCCTATAAGACAGCAGGACCTGACGGCTTATTCCCGGCACTTCTTCAGTGGGGGGTAAAGTCCTAATAGTCAGACTTGTTGCCGTAATGAGAGCATGTCTGGCTTATAAATATGTTCCTAGGGGATGGAGGGAAGTGAAAGTCACGTTCATACCCAAACCAGGTAAGAACGACTATACAGACCCTAAATCTTACAGACCTATTAGCCTCACATCCTTTCTCCTGAAGATGATGGAGAGGATGTGTGAACGGGAGTTGAGAGGGTCGGCGCTAATTAACATACCGCTACACGAAAAACAACACGCCTATAGCTTAGGTAAATCAACAGAATCGGCACTTCACCTGGTAATAACAAAGATTGAAGAGGCCATCCAAAACAAAGCAATATGTCTAGGCTCCTTCATAGACATAGAAGGTGCTTTTGACAGAACAAATTTCTCGAGCATAAAAGGTACCCTAAGAAGACATAATGTTGAACCGGCACTGATTGACTGGATAGTAAACATGCTCAGTAGATGAACAATAAAGATTGCTGGTGAATCTCAGACAATTCACATCATGAAAGGATGCCCGCAGGGTGGGGTTCTTTCACCTCTCCTGTGGAATATGGTCATTAATGAACTCATGAGCAAATTAAACGCTAATTATTTATAAAATACAAAATCTTATTACTTATTATCTATAAAATAGGAGCGAAACATCTCATCCACTAAAATATCGTTGTACAATGTGTTCCCTGTAAATATACTCGTAAAACTATGCATTGAACATCCCTGAAACTTATATAGCAAATACATTAAGCAATATTCGCCACAAACTGAAGTCCACTCATTCTGAATCCTATCAACATTCCAGTTCCATCTTTTACAATTTCTTTTAAAAAACTCTAGATGATATCGTACAGGTGCCCGTCCGAATGAATCAAAATATTGACCGACGTCATTCGTATCGATATATAAAGCTACCCAATGTGACCCTGGTTTATCATCTGTATCCAAATTGCATATTATATACGTTGGTACGTGGGTGTACATGGGTAGTTTATTGGCAGCATAAACATTATTTTCTAGTGTGGGGTGAATCTTTTTCAGATGTTGTTGTACATCTAGTGTATCCATAATATTACTGCTATTAGTAGATTATTACAGTACCAATCTACTCAATGACTAATATAGGAGTGATCAATTATAGTGATTTCTAAATATTAAATTGCATTCTTTGCGTTATACAAATCGTATTTGAGTCACCAATACACTGAACAAGACGCGACAGGAAGGACGTAGGAATGTAGAGATAAGCAACAGAATGTAAGGTAAGCTTGTTGACGCATAAAGATACTATCAATTCTACTGCAGAAATTCTTTAGATTAGAATTATTACTCACTGGTACTATATAAGACAAAGCAACTGCAGTCATGGAATTAGTGTATGGTCGTTTGACCGCAGTGGATCTATCAATACTACGTTTGTGTTACTTCAACGCATCAAAGGCCATGAATGTAAGTGTTTATTCTATTGACAAACTTACTTTTCTTTCTGTTATTTTCTTACGTGTGTATGATTTAGTGTTAACAAATTATATTTAAATATTATGTGTGTGTATATGGTTAAGCCGTGGTAGCTCAGATGGTTAGCGCAAAATGTAAAATTCACAGTACGCGACCCGGGTTCGATCCCCGCCGGCACCAATTAAATTGTTAATTACAATTTTAAGTGCTGATTTACCACGTGCTCAGCGGTGAAGGAAAACATCGTGAGGAATGCATGTCTGAGAAAATTTCGAAGGCATGTGAAGTTTGCCAACACGCATTGAGGTATCGCAGCGAACATTTCCTAGCCCCAAAAACCCTCTCAGAAATGAGAGGAGGTCTATGTTCAGCAGTGGACTTTAATAGGTTGTAACTTTAGCTTTTTTAACTTTTATGATTAAGTGTTAACAAATTGATATTAACATGATAACTGTGTTGTTGCAGAAATCATTGAGCTTCGATGAAAATACCTATAAACAGTATTACTACTCGCCACTCTCCCCTCAAGAAGACAGATGACATCGTCATTAATAATAACACATGCGATGGTGGAAAAAGAAAATCGCAATCGATTGATCATTTTTTTGAAGCTGAATCAAAAATAAAAAAGAGGAAGCTGTTATCATCAACCTTAGCACGAGCCGCTAGAGATGGTGTATCATACATTTCTACTAATTCTCACGACGGAGACCAAGCGACGCATCTCATCAAAATTGAAATGTACGATATGAAGAAGCTATCCAAGATTCCAACTACTGATCATTGGAAACATGCTTCCACGAGGATTAAATATTACGTAAAGACTAATAAGGATAGCATCTACGACAACACAAACGCCCTCGTATACAATATTACAAAGACAATAGCAGAAAGTGAAAAAGTTAAAAAATACTTTTTTAACAATGACAGTCAGTAGCTGATCATAAGTGAATGTGATTCTGTTTACTTAAATTACAGGAAGACAAGAGCAGAAGAAAGAGATGAGTGTGGCATACGTGTACAGAACACATCATTGAAGAACAAAACTACAACACTGAGTGGAGATGAAAACGAGAAGAATATGCAGTACTCAAGAGCTGAATATCCATTCTTCAGTTCAAAACCTAGCCCGTTGCTCAGTTTCGAAAACTGGCCTCTCGTTATGCGACAGAAACCTGAAGATCTTGCAGAAGCCGGTTTCTTTTATACTGGCCATGCAGACAGGACCAAGTGTTTCCATTGTGGTGGTGGCTTAAAAGATTGGGAAGATGATGATGATCCTTGGCAGCAGCATGTTCAGTGGTTTAGTCAGTGTGCTTATGTAAAATTTAAACTCGAACAGAGTTTTGTTTTAGATTAAATAGAATATTTATAAAGAAATAAAAAATAATATATTGCATACAATTTGTTTTATTTAATTTTATAATGTTTCACATAGTTACATACACATAAAATCTAACACACAACACATATTATAACCTTAACTACTATAGTCTACAGTAACATTTCTGTTTTTATCTATCTCAATAATATTATCAAACTCAGCATAAACCATACAGTTAATTGTTTGTATTAGTGAGGATTCAAATCGTACTTCTAATCTTACACTACCATGCTTTATGAGATTCCAATGAGCTGATGAGTTGGCTGATAAATTAGGAGTTAAGTCAAATGCTAATAGACAGTAACCTTTGGCATACTGTTCACAAGAGATTCCATTTCCTTCATTAAGAAAGTGAATACCAGTTCCCGAGAATAGAGTATGATATGCTGATGTAAATATGCTATTATTAAAAGATGGTTGCAAAGCTTTTGAAGGTATTTGTTGACCATCAATATATAAGCTGAAAGAATTAATACCATAGTTTTCAAAGTTAAATGGATTTTTAGTAAGGGAACCATTAAATGCAGAATTGTTCACAAATCCAATTATACATCTTTTGGGTACCTGCCCTAAAAATATATTATCAAGAGTTTTTCCTTGAACACCCGATGGAATTGTTAAAACTTTTACTTCAGCTCGAGTAATAGGATATTTAGCAGTGGTAGAAGCTAAAACTTTTTGATGTGCGAGTAATACACTTAGATTAATTCGTGCTCGTCGAACAATAAGAGTTGCGTCCGTAATGCAAACTTTAAACTTTACATCGTTTGACCCAGCAATTAAATTAAAGCTCTCTCTCGATCGAACCAATTTAACACTCATTTCAACACCATTAATTAAAAATTTATCTTGGTTGAAAATGTCACCGTGAAGATGACCAATCATTTCTATTTCCTTACTTTCACTAATCAATTCCTGTCTTTTAACAAATCCTATGTTTTTACCATCCGTAGAATCCATTTTTCCTGCTGTATCATCATACCAAAGACTACAAGCAAGATGAGATTGTTTAGCAGCAGGAGCATAGTTTAAAAGGGTTTCCATGTATGCTCGATATGCATAGGTATTATTAGGTGGTGATACAAGTTTTTGGTTTAAATAAACATCAAGTTGACTAAAAAGTGAATGCAGCCAATTATTTACACTTTGCTACTATTGTAGTAGATATCAAGTTAGTTGAATCTTGATTTAATACTTTTGCCTTTATGTGGAGTAATGTATGAGACAAATCTATGTAGTCATCGCCTGTCCCAGGAACTTGAAACTCGATAGGTCCATCATCACCAAGAGATGAAATTGGTTTATAATGAATCCACAATCCATTTTCAATGCTAGTTTGTGTAGACGGTAGTGCAAACAAATCCAATTCTGACTTAATGCACTCGCAAGAATGATTATGAAGGAAAGACATATTTAATTTGAAAATATATCTTTGTTATTTTTTGGTTTTAGACCAAGTTTTTTCGCAGCTTTCACTTTAGCAGTTAATGTTGGAATGAACGAGGTCAATCGTTTTCTTTTAGTTTTATACCCAGATCCTGTCATGTTAAATTGATCAATTTTCTCATCAGCCTTTCGTTTTAAATTCGTACTAACTTGCTTTAGACGATCTTTTATTGAGGCTTCCATAGGACGCGCTTGAACCATATCCGATAAAAGTCCTACTCCAGCGCTTAATGCCTCCTTACCAATCACTCGAGCACCACTTGAAAGTAAAGGTAAAACTGATCTAAATAACCCCCCTAAGAAGCTCCCAATACCATGACCGCGTTGGTATGGTGCACCCTTATAAATTACTCCAACTCCTGACCCAGCTTGATGTGTATAATAATTTTCATATGGACATTTATGATGATCACGAAGAGAATTCATTATTATAATTTTCGGAAATGTAGTTTAATACACACGGTTCCAAACTGGAATGGTATTTTTTGTCCTGTGCTCGATCTTATAACTATTTCCAGCGTATCGAACTCTCTTCGCATAACAGGTAAGTAGTGAGGTTGAGAGAAAACGTGCATTTTATTTGCACCATAAATGTATTTTGTAGGATCTAATGAAATGACTCTTAGTAAAGGAGTCATAACATCACCCACAATCTGAGGATCGATAATGTCACAATATAGAAAGAGTTGAGATGGTAACCCTAAGTGTAAATTAGCAGGACACTTTCCAATATTTCTCTCTAGGAGATTTTTATTTGGTTCATAACCTAGTTGTAAACTTAATTTGGGTGATAATGTTACGGATGTTATATTTTTATCCAAAACAGAAATAGACACAAATTTTGTTATTTCATCATAGCGAAATTTCAAGTTCTCTCCGATACCATTTAACACTCTTAAAATATGCTCAACGTTATCATAGTTGGTAGCTGGAATATGTTTTTTGTAGTACACTGTGGATGGTTTATCTTCATTAGGCATTAACATAGATTTTGTAATGTATATAACATTTTCATGATCTTGAACAGTAAACATGGTACATGGATATTGAAACTCGACAACTCCAACCGACCATTCACCTTCTAATTTAATAGCTTTCGGTAATTTCGTTGAAAAATTTGTGGTCTTGTTATCAGGAAAGTATTCCATTGAACTATTGCTGAGCAAAGTTAAATAAAAACTGTCTTTATTCATATTTCTTTTAAACTAGAAGCTAAAATCCAACTGTTAAATTTATCTGGATAACCTTTCCACTTCACTAATACTTCTTTTCTGTTACCTGAGTAACGAGTGTCAATTATTTTATCTATTTTATATTGTGAGGTGGGGTTGTAAGTCATTTTCTGTAATTCTCTTTCATAAAAAGTACCAACTATTGGTTCATTTTGTAAATCTGTTATTGTATAAACAACCCATGGAGATCTATCAATTATTGAAGATATAATAAATATTTCATCACTCCAATTTGATTCATATCCTTTTTGGAAAGCATGTTTATATTTAGTTATTCGAACATAATCACCCACATTGAAATTTGGTTTAGGATTTTCTAAAGAAAGTTTGTTTGACCGTCTATCATAAAGATTAGTCCAAACTGTCATAATATTGTTGGAATTTACATCACATGGGCACATCTTAATACTAGAGTGAAAGCTGTGATTGTAAGAGTATATTAAATCTTGTAAAACATCTATATATCTATAAGTATTATTATGAGTGAAATATCGCCACATTTTCATTTTTAGTGTTCTTTGAAATCGTTCAACAATACTGGCCTTAATGTTAGGATTGTTAGTGGTATAGTAATTAATCTTTTTGGATTTAAAGTATTTTTGTACATCTTTTGAAACAAATTCTGTACCTTTATCAGATTGTATGTGAGTAGGTGTTAAATTACTTTCAGTAAATATACTTTCAAAACATTCTTTAGTTGTTTCTGAGTTTTTCTTTTTCATTGGTCTTGCAAAAGCATATTTACTAAATACATCAATAACACAAAGTATATACTTGAAACCATCATTATATTGAGAATAAGTTCGCATATCACTTAAATCAGCTTGCCACAGTTCATTAATATTTGATAGAATGTACCTATTACGCGGGAATTTTTTTCGAATGGGTTTATGTAATGTGTATGTTTCTTGTGATTTTAACCATTCCTTTACTTGCTTTTTATTCATTTTACCCTTCATGGCTTTTGATAATTTATCAATACTACCAAAACCAGCGGGATTAGATGGATCATAATAAATCCTGTTAATTTCTTCTAGTACGGGGTCCATTTTTCCCACTCAAGCCTTTTACGTATTTTAGTTGTAGACTTTTTATCTCTACTGCTCGGTGTAGAAAACTCTTGAAATTCAATCTCAGAGGGTTTGTTCAGATCTTTTGCTTGAAGTTGGTTAATAAACTCACATCTCTTTGGATTTCCAATATAAGTAAGTGGTACTTTAATATCTTTTAATGCTTCAGCAAATCTATCCCACCCTACTGGATCACTTCTTTTTAAGGGTCTTAGTGAATCATTTATTAAATCAACAATATTACTTCCAGGAATTTTTTCATTATCAATTATGACTGTACCTTCATTATCCCAATGTATTTTACCTTTACTTGTTTCAACTAAGTTTAATAATAACTGTCCTTTTTTATTATAAGTTTTTGGTATTAAACTGAGTATTTGAGCTGGTGTGTAAAGTGGATTTTCAACATTTTCTTTACTTTTGATGGATCGATTCTCTTCCAACAAAGATTCAGCATCAACTGAAGTTTTTAGATCTCTATCTTTATTTTTAAAACCAATTTTAGACTCGTTTGAATCTTCATTAGATGTATCAGAATAAATTGGTAATCTGAGTGGTTGACGATCCTCTTCGGTAAAATGAAGGTATCTTTGCAGTGTTTGTAAATATAACATCCATTTCTTTCGGTCTTCCGTCTTACTATTCATAATATTTTGCATTTCAATATCTAATCGAGATAAACTACTACTCGTATTAACCTTATTTTCTTGTTTTAATTTTTCAATCAATCCAGGTTCGATAAGTATCATTTTCTTTGCATTTTCCATGTTAACTGGCTAGTCCACTCACTAATCCACTCAATATTGCACCTAATATTATTGGTAAGAAAGCCCCTCCTTTTTGTATAATTATATTTTTTCTTAGTTTATGTTTACACTTACGCACTAGTTGACGGAGTATATTTTTGTGTTTATTCAATTTTTGTTTATCTTGATCTTTAAGAGGTACTTTTCCTTGTAAAACGTTATGAATACACTCACAAATACAGTTAATTTCTTCTTCATCACACGTTTTAAGTAATGCTCTTTGATATATTGGTTTAAGCGTATGCAAAGCGTTTAGCAAATGTTTATGCGTTGTGAGTCGACGATGCATCATTTAGCAATGATTTGAAATGTTTGATTCTTGGTGTATTTAAACTCTTTTGTGGGGACGTAGACTGTGCAGAAACCATTAAATGGGAAGACATTTGTCTTGATACGACAAAAATCATTGGTATTCTGTTTTAAATCTACCATTAAATACCCATGCGCCTCTAGAGTTGCATCCCTGTAGGCATCTTCAATAAATTTTGGGTTATCTGGTGACACTTGTCGTGCTAAATATCTTATTTGAGTTTTATCTCGAGGGTTTTTAAAATATATTATATAACTTGAGTTTAAGGATATTTCTCTTTGCCCTTTACCCTGATGAAATAAATTTTGTGTTAAATAAAATACACTAAGATTCCTGTGATGACTACCTTTTGTAAATATATCCACAATTCTTCCATCGGACTCTCTCATTAGATCATCAATAATAACAAGATGTGGGTTTTCACCGTCAAACATATTAACATTTGGAATTCCTTGATGGTAGTTAACATTTGGTAAATTATATAAAGGTTGCATTTCATCAAAGCACCATGTGATCTGATTAAAATTACAATTACATATTTCTGTAACTGATTTTATGAAATTTGTTACAAAATTTGACTTCCCCACATCCACCTGGCCCCGCCACAATAGCAGTAAACGGATGGATAAAGTGAAACATTACACACGTCTAAAGTTCTAAGGGGTGAAATAAAAAATGAAAGTGTTGGTGTTAACAATTAATATATATTGCAAACATTATATAAAACAGAATGATCTGTATACTATTTCTAACACAATTAGTACATCATAATTTTACAATCAACTCAACCTTAAATAAATGCACACACACACACGCAAATATAAACAACAATTAACTTAAATTATTTACAATAAAACAACGATTAAATATGTAATAAACTCTACGTCATCTTATACTATTATCATTATTTTACAATCAATACAAATTTTATTTACATGCAGACATAAAATTAAAAACTATCAACACTTAACGCAGTTTATAATGACCCCAAGCTAATGTTTCAATATTATTATCTAAAATATGCCTCTTTGTGTCATTATATGATAAACCAATCTTATTTAATTTTTGTGCAAAAATTGTGTGTTTAATTGATTTAAATCTAAGCATACTATGATATTGCACTTTTTTATTAAATAGAGAAGACTTATAATTATCCATGGTCATCTTTTTAGTGATACATTTATTTACCCCTTTTGCCTTGGCTATAGTCTTATTCTCTAAGTTAAAAGCGTACATTTTGGATCGTAAACCCACAAATTCTTTCATGATTTTACCATTATTTTCATCTTTAAAAAAACCTAATTTCTTTTTATTTAATTTTGGATATTCAAAAATATTATTTGCATCATAAGCTGAGGTATCAAAGTATGATGAAAGGTCAGGTTTTATATCAGAGTAAAAATCATCTGTAAATATATGATATATTAAACTATCCGTATCTGTATACAATAATTTGATTTTATTAAACTTTTTAACCATATAGTTATAATGAAAATCATACATTAATGTTTTTGAAATATCTAAAATGCAAAACCCTAAATAAATTGGTTTGTTATATATTAACTTTGTTTTTCGCAACTGAACCGCAACTAGGTTTTCCGAAAATACTGAAAGACTATGAAATTGTGGTTTAGCGATTAGATCTTGAGCACCTAAAGCTTTGCCCTGGTTCTCCCAGTGTGTAACTAATTTTATGTTAACCCTTTTTTCAATATTCTCCATAGTCTTTCCGAAGACTGAATTATTCATTAATTTATAAAAATCTTTTTCGAAATCTGATTTTGCTAACGTTCTTAATTTTGTGTTTAGATCTATGTACATCTTCAACCAGCGAGACTGTTTAAATTTTAAAACTCTATGAATTTTAGTTAATTTAACCCCCATTTCTATGCACTGCTTTAAATTTCTGTAATGAATTACATATTTATCTTTATTATTTAAATTTGGGACTAGTTTATTTTCATTAATATTGCCTGCACAAATGTTTTCGGGGCATAAAGGAAAGTCCGAATGTAAATCATGAAGTTCATCTGGATATTCCAAATCAACTTCTAAAATAAAACCGAAGTTCGATGTCTCAGACACATTAAATTCTGTATTCGGATTTACCCATTCGAATCCACCAGTAGGAAGACATTGAGACATAGCCCAACCATATAAATTGTTGGCATCAAAATATGTGATATATGAATTTGGTTTCCCTGCATCATAATCCCCCATATATTTGTTATTAGCTCTAGCATAACGATTACTACATTGAGATACACCACCCCTGATACCTGATCTAATAAATGCAATTTTCTCATAATCTGTTAAAAGTTCTAATTCTATTTTTGTATATTTTAACATTGCATCCCAACTTAAACCGGGTGCTGTGTAATAATGGGCAGGGTCTAAATCATAAGTATTAATACATAACTTTCTAAAGTTTTCAAATACATCGGTTAAAAGTAAAACGTCTGTTTTTAAATACAGGTTTGAATAATCTAGCATATTACAACACCCAAAGTGTTCCCAAACATCTTTAGCATGGTTGTAATCATCATTTGAAATATGGGAATCTGTGAGCGAGCTATAAAAAAATTTTTGTTCGGGGAGCGATGTTAGGCTTAAACTATCATAATTAGTCATAAGTTCATATGGATAAACGCCTTTCCGTTTTAAACGAAAGAAATCTTCATCATTAGGATAATTTCTACGTAATTCTTGAAATTGATCATTACTGAGATTTTTGGCCAATTCTTCTAATTTACATGATAAAAACTTAAATGAATCTATGAATCTTAATATAATTTCGTGGTTATTCATTTTTAATTTTTTGGAAAAGGATATATATTTTTCTTTATTTTGAGGGATAACTTCGACTTCACCATCACAAAAGTTTAACGCGTGAACAATAAAATGAGCATCATAGTGACTAAGGTTGTGTAAAAATATTGGTATATAACGAGGTTTTCTGAACTTCGAGCTACATGATTCGTGAGCAACACCTATAAAACTACCGGTGTACCAATCAAAATCATAAAAATGTTCTGCTAACTCTGTTTCACAAATATGACAAATGGTTGCATTTGAAATTTGGTTTTTGTCTTCATTTGTTAGCGGAAGTGGAGGATATTTTTGAAGTCTATTTATTTCTTTGAGATCGTTAGATAAACTTTCCATAAACACTTGTGCACAGTTGGGTCCGCAATACGTTACATATTTTGATAATTTATCATCATATGAACATTTTATATAATAACCAAAACTATGTACTTCATGTTTCTGAATATTGTGTGTGAAAGGTTTGGAAGGATCGTTAGAACATGATTCTATTGGTTTTAAAAATGCTTCAAAATCAGCATAAACTACGAATGGTATCTTCAACTTTTTTTCATAACTATCAAATTTAATTTTATCATTTGAAATAGGTTGACCAAACCAATTCTTTTTTTTAAAAGTTTCACTGTTTGGTAATTCTGTACAAATGTGGGCACAATCGTATTGTTCATGGTTATTTAAACTTTCCTTAGATGGAAAGTGAAGTAGACATGCTTCGCAAATGTACATGATGTGACCGTCTTTTGAAATTTGTTTACTAACTAACCGCGATAAATTTTTTATGTAACAATAATGATTTTTTGTATCCTTGGAAAAAAATAATAAATTGATATGTCTATCTTTACGACACTTTGTTAAAAATAATGGACCTACTATAGAATTACATCGTTTTTCTTTATTATATTCTAACCCAAAAACATTAATACTAATATCATTTAATTTCTCTACTTTTGCTATGTCAGAAATTTTAACTGGAAAGGAAATACCATCAAATTTAAGTTTATTTGCATGTTTAACGTACGATGATACACGATCCACGTCTTTGTTTACGGGATATAACGCCGAGAGTAACGCCCATTTAAAACAAAAATAATCCTTGCTTTTTACATTTATAACAGCCTTTTTTAATTTTATGTCACGAGGAAGATCTATGTATGAAGTACCGCGTAGGGGGTTAAATTTATTAACATTCATGTCTATAGATTTTATGTTTTTTAGACTCCATCCACTATCTTTTTTTTTTCAAATACACTAATTTTAGTAGTAATTGTATCATTTAAAGATGAAAAAAAATATTTAAGTCATCTCCTTGACAAATAATATAGTTAAGCGTTTGAAAATCGAACGTATCATGAATATCTTTAGTTTGTTGAACAAAATCAGCATGCAATATGAAGTTTACTTTAAAAATTATGTGTTGATGAATACACTCTTGTATTAAAAATAAAATATCATCTTTAATAGAATTTAAAAATAGTTCAGGAGTTTCAAAATTTACCAATGTCGAACTATCTACTCTACTCTTGATTTTATAAGTTAAAATCCTATTTCCAAAAGCAGATTCAATAACACTAACGTTTGATAAAGAATTATGTGAATTTAAAAGATTATTTTTGTGAACATTACTTTTAAAATGATTAGCTAAATACCGTTTCTTGATAAATATATGACACGTTAGACATTCCACTTGATCATCGTTACTGATACTGTTCCCTGCAGAGGTAGGCGCTTCTGCGTCCGTTGTTGGTTTTTTGATGATCTTGGGTTCTTTGCTGCTCGTTCGCTTCGTTCCTCTTCCAAGTTGTAGTGGTTGACTACTAAAATGTTTAAATTTATTAAAAACTGTACAAGACATTGTGTAAATTATGATCGAAATGAATGTTTATTTTACTTACTTAAACTGTGTTTCAACCATCGCACAGTGATTATACAACTCATCATCATACGATGAATCGAACAGTTGATCCTTCTCCATTTCATCACAAACTTTAGACAACTCCTGATTTAATTCGCTGTTGAATAGTTCCGTATTCTCTTCCATGGTTGTGGAGAAGAAAGCACTGGTGCACACTTGACTGAAGTTTGCCATCCTTATAGTAAAGAAGAAAATAGGTAGCAGAGTAAGTAACAGTTCAGTGTTGGTAGACCAACTGATACCCAAATTTCAAATAATGCCCGATATTTAAGTCTAACAAAGGATTAGAAATAGAATATAATGAGTACACGGAAGTAATTTAAGTAAACAGAATCACATTCACTAATGATCAGCTAATGACTGTCATTGTTAAAAAAGTATTTTTTAACTTTTTCACTTTCTGCTATTGTCTTTGTAATATTGTATACGAGGGCGTTTGTGTTGTCGTAGATGCTATCCTTATTAGTCTTTACGTAATATTTAATCCTCGTGGAAGCATGTTTCCAATGATCAGTAGTTGGAATCTTGGATAGCTTCTTCATATCGTACATTTCAATTTTGATGAGATGCGTCGCTTGGTCTCCGTCGTCAGAATTAGTAGAAATGTATGATACACCATCTCTAGCGGCTCGTGCTACGGTTGATGATAACAGCTTCCTCTTTTTTATTTTTGATTCAGCTTCAAAAAAATGATCAATCGATTGCGATTTTCTTTTTCCACCATCGCATGTGTTATTATTAATGACGATGTCATCACTCTCTTCTTGAGGGGAGAGTGGCGAGTAGTAATACTGTTTATAGGTATTTTCATCGAAGCTCAATGATTTCTGCAACAACACAGTTATCATGTTAATATCAATTTGTTAACACTTAATCATAAAAGTTAAAAAAGCTAAAGTTACAACCTATTAAAGTCCACTGCTGAACATAGACCTCCTCTCATTTCTGAGAGGGTTTTTGGGGCTAGAAAATGTTCGCTGCGATACCTCAATGCGTGTTGGCAAACTTCACATGCCTTCGAAATTTTCTCAGACATGCATTCCTCACGATGTTTTCCTTCACCGCTGAGCACGTGGTAAATCAGCACTTAAAATTGTAATTAACAATTTAATTGGTGCCGGCGGGGATCGAACCCGGGTCGCGTACTGTGAATTTTACATTTTGCGCTAACCATCTGAGCTACCACGGCTTAACCATATACACACACATAATATTTAAATATAATTTGTTAACACTAAATCATACACACGTAAGAAAATAACAGAAAGAAAAGTAAGTTTGTCAATAGAATAAACACTTACATCCATGGCCTTTGATGCGTTGAAGTAACACAAACGTAGTATTGATAGATCCACTGCGGTCAAACGACCATACACTAACTCCATGACTGCAGTTGCTTGGTCTTATATAGTACCAGTGAGTAATAATTCTAATCTAAAGAATTTCTGCAATAGAATTGATAGTATCTTTATGCGTCAACAAGCTTACCTTACATTCTGTTGCTTATCTCTACATTCCTACGTCCTTCCTGTCGCGTCTTGTTCAGTGTATTGGTGACTCAAATACGATTTGTATAACGCAAAGAATGCAATTTAATATTTAGAAATCACTATAATTGATCACTCCTATATTAGTCATTGAGTAGATTGGTACTGTAATAATCTACTAATAGCAGTAATATTATGGATACACTAGATGTACAACAACATCTGAAAAAGATTCACCCCACACTAGAAAATAATGTTTATGCTGCCAAAAACTACCCATGTACACCCACGTACCAACGTATATAATATGCAATTTGGATACAGATGATAAACCAGGGTCACATTGGGTAGCTTTATATATCGATACGAATGACGTCGGTCAATATTTTGATTCATTCGGACGGGCACCTGTACGATATCATCTAGAGTTTTTTAAAAGAAATTGTAAAAGATGGAACTGGAATGTTGATAGGATTCAGAATGAGTGGACTTCAGTTTGTGGCGAATATTGCTTAATGTATTTGCTATATAAGTTTCAGGGATGTTCAATGCATAGTTTTACGAGTATATTTACAGGGAACACATTGTACAACGATATTTTAGTGGATGAGATGTTTCGCTCCTATTTTATAGATAATAAGTAATAAGATTTTGTATTTTATAAATAAAAATTTTAACAAAATTGGGTAATGCGTTTTATTAATGAGTCAGATTAGTGTAGATAGGAACAAAGGAGTATAATACAAGAGCACCACGCTGGGGAAGAATAGATAATGACGGTATTGAACGAACAATAGATAAGTAGATAAGAACAACGGAGCGGTAATGACGGTGGAGGCTCGCAGCGGATATCAATTAGATAAGAGTTAATTGATCTGCACATCTCCGGAACCGTGCATCCTACGCAAAAATGGACCGCAGATTCGTGATCAGAGCATGCCAAAACCTTTTTTTTTTTAGGATCGTGAGTCGACTTGTACCACTTCTGACTCAGTGCGCCAGAACTGGTACAACCTAACTACTGCTATCAAATGTAAAAAAGATATTATCACAAATCATTAACCAATTTTAGAACAGATTGGATATACAAATAAAATAGAACTTAGAAAAAGTTTGAAACCAGAGACAAAATAATTTACTAAACATATTTAAATTCAAAATGCAAATGCTTAGTAATTTTTTCAATTAAAGTATTTAAAAATGTAAAATGCAAAATATGTATTCAAAATAGATTTTTTAAATAAAATACCATATTTCCTTGATTTTGAAACTTGTATTTTTTCAAAGAGTTGAACTTTCATATTCCGTCTATGTGGCCTCATAATCATTCCACCAAACAAAAAAATTCGTTCAACAGGTGCAGAACTTGTCTTTTTTATATAACGATGTGGTTTGAGATGCCCGCTCCTCGCGTGGTTAGCCGCTTGCCCCTTGAGCATTCACTGCGGCCACTTGTATGAACGAGCTATGGCGAAAGTTGCCCGCTAAAGAACACGCGCCCGCCACCGCGTCCAAACGGCGCCCGCGTGGCTACTATGGACACTCAAAGGAAGACTTTATGTTTGAGTACGTCACGCTGCGCCCGCCTCGCGCCCGCTTGGCTACTAAGGACACTCAAAGGAACACTTTATGTTTGAGTACGTCGCGCCACGCACGCCGCGCGCCCGCGCGGCTTCTAAGGACGCTCAAAGAAAGACTATGTTTGAGTACGTCACGCCGCGCCCGCCTCGCGCCCGCTTGGCTACTATGGACACTCAAAGGAACACTTTATGTTTGAGTACGTCGCGCCACGCACGCCGCGCGCCCGCGTGGCTTCTAAGGACACTCAAAGAAAGACTTTATGTTTGAGTACGTTGCGCCCCACCCGCCGTCCTCGTTTGCAGTCTGGCCAAGCATATAACATCCATTTCTTTCGGTCTTCCGTCTTACTATTCATAATATTTTGCATTTCAATATCTAATCGAGATAAACTACTACTCGTATTAACCTTATTTTCTTGTTTTAATTTTTCAATCAAACCAGGTTCGATAAGTATCATTTTCTTTGCATTTTCCATGTTAACTGGCTAGTCCACTCACTAATCCACTCAATATTGCACCTAATATTATTGGTAAGAAAGCCCCTCCTTTTTGTATAATAATATTTTTTCTTAGTTTATGTTTACACTTACGCACTAGTTGACGGAGTATATTTTTGTGTTTATTCAATTTTTGTTTATCTTGATCTTTAAGAGGTACTTTTCCTTGTAAAACGTTATGAATACACTCACAAATACAGTTAATTTCTTCTTCATCACACGTTTTAAGTAATGCTCTTTGATATTTTGGTTTAAGCGTATGCAAAGCGTTTAGCAAATGTTTATGCGTTGTGAGTCGACGATGCATCATTTAGCAATGATTTGAAATGTTTGATTCTTGGTGTATTTAAACTCTTTTGTGGGGACGTAGACTGTGCAGAAACCATTAAATGGGAAGACATTTGTCTTGATACGACAAAAATCATTGGTATTCTGTTTTAAATCTACCATTAAATATCCATGCGCCTCTAGAGTTGCATCCCTGTAGGCATCTTCAATAAATTTTGGGTTATCTGGTGACACTTGTCGTGCTAAATATCTTATTTGAGTTTTATCTCGAGGGTTTTTAAAATATATTATATAACTTGAGTTTAAGGATATGTCTCTTTGCCCTTTAGCCTGATGAAATAAATTTTGTGTTAAATAAAATACACTGAGGTTCCTGTGATGACTACCTTTTGTTAATATATCCACAATTCTTCCATCGGACTCTCTCATTAGATCATCAATAATAACAAGATGTGGGTTTTCACCGTCAAACATATTAACATTTGGAATTCCTTGATGGTAGTTAACATTTGGTAAATTATATAAAGGTTGCATTTCATCAAAGCACCATGTGATCTGATTAAAATCACAATTACATATTTCTGTAACTGATTTTATGTATATATTTTTAATTTGTTACAAAATTTGACTTCCCACATCCACTTGGCCCCGCCACAATAGCAGTAAACGGATGGATAAAGTGAAAAGTTTTTTTTTTTTTAGGATCGTGAGTCGACGAACGTCGTACTTGTACCACTTCTGACTCAGTGCGCCAGAACTGGTACAACCTAACCACAAGTGCGCCAGAACTGGTACAACCTAACTACTGATAGCAACTAGTTCCATACTTCAACCACTCTGGTGATTTTGTGACACGGCTTTAGTTAATTTGAAGTGATGCCTCTAAGATGTGTGTTGTTTAGGTACTCGAATAATAGTATGTCAAAAATTTCCAGACCATAGTGTCCATGTATTATGTTCTTTATGTTGTATGATCTTTCAGAGTTGTAAGTTTAAGTGTTTTCAGACTTTTCTCATATGGTAAAGGTCTTTTCTTGAAGTTCCTAGTCGTATCGGTCAGGAAAAGGCGCCGATACGATCGGATCGGATGGGATCTGCCTCCGATGAGCATAAAATTTCCATACCTTGAAGTACCACATCAGCGACAGAATCAGCAACAACGCTAGGATCGTCCGGCGAGAAGCAAAGCCGCCCCTAAGGGTAGGATGCAAAAAAACCGCATCCTATTCCAATCGGCCGACCTATAGTACCAAACATGGCGGCAGTCTGCAGAATGCAACCGTGATTTCAGCGTGAGTGGCACCACACTCCGGACAAGACAATCATCCGAGGAGCCATGAGGGGTATCGACGGGAGTATCGGGGAGGACGGGGGTATCAACAGGGGAAGCTAGGAGAAAATAGAAGAAGTTAGGTCCACATCTGGAATCCGCGTAGGCGAAGCAACCAGTTGTGTCAGATCGTATGCCAAGGCAAAATCATGAACAGATCTCGCATGATCGGTTAAATGTGAACCGAGGCATTCGGCGTGGGGGGCGCCTAAAAGTTAAAATCACCAAGGATCACGATCTCTGCGGATGGGATCTGCTGTAGACGGAATCTGTAGCCATTTGGACGTGTTCGATGAGTCGGTCTGTTTCGGTATTACCGTTATGGAACCTATAGAGGCACCCGTAGACGCGGGTATGGTCGTCGCTGTCTACACACAGCAATTGGACGGACGAAACCCTACCTTCAAGACTGCCGAGGCGTCGAAAACGGATGTCCTCTCTGATGTACGCAAACTCCAGCCCGGGGCACAAAAGGATGTTCTAATTTGTTCCCCGGGCAGGAGAGATATGAATTACCAGCTGGACAGGTTACCTGAGTCTCGGCTAAAAAGACCAAGGCCAGCTTCGCCTTCTTCAAATGGTAGTGGACAGCGTTAAGGTTGGAATGAAGTCTCCTGATGTGAAATTCACGGATAGCGTGGCAGGGGTCGTCTTGGTGTTGTTGCTACTCTTACCCCGAGCAGTGGAATTGCGTCCCCTCTCCCCAGAATACGCGGGGCAGCCAGATTACCCACGCTCAGGAAGAGTAGGATAACTTGGTCGTGGATGCTCAGCGGGGGATTCTCCGCCACCAGGGGTACTGGTACCCTCTTGGGGTAGTTCTTCACTTAATTCCGCTACTGTGTTAAGGGGGGGGGGGGCCTCCGACCACCTGCACTCACCAAGCGAAACGCAGAGGTAAATCTCTACTTCACGCTGGTATTCTGTGAGGTCGTGGCACCTCTCCAGTTTGAGCCGGCCCATCCGTACGACAGCAAAAGCTGCCACGTTGCTCTACCACTGTTACTTCATTTGAAACTAAGTGATAGTAGCCTAATAGTTAGAATGAGGACGGCAAACTCAAGAAAGTAGTAATTTAAATCTGCCATTTGACTATTGTTGTAAATTACTTCTAGTGCAAGCATTTTCAGTAAAGTCTGTAATGTTAATAGTGATGCCAGCAGTTTAAGGGGACTACAGGAGGTAAACGCAAGTTTTATAATGCGTCAAAGTATATGATACACTTCATTAAACAATACAGAAAAATGTATTATATTTTTTTGGATATATACTAGTTAACTATTGTGTTGAAAACATGATATTATTAATTTGATACACTGAAAAAATCACAAGGATACCCCTAAAATTTTCTTTTAACTGGTAAAAAACCATAATAATATACATGTATTCGTTATGATTTTTTTCAGATTATTTTATATATAAGCAACATACCAATGTATTATTGTTTTAATTTTTTAGTCCAATTAACTTTTTTTATTTTAAATCGCATATTCTTATTTCTGAAATAATACGTACGGACTACGGATGTGTGCGTAAACGCCTGTGCACAGAGTACAGTCACTGCTGGCCAAGGCTTCATGCTGTGTAGACGTGTCGCTCTTTTTGCCGCAATCAAAGACATTTAAGTATGTAGTAGTAATAGACTATCAACAGATGGGTAAACAATTCTCGAGTGGTAGCTTCATACTGGTAAGCAAATTGTAGAGTGGACCCCCATTAGATAGTGGCAATCTTGTGAACACAGGAATTCGATGAATGTAGGTGGCTTAAGACTGTGTTGTTGCAGTGATGATGATCCACTAGGAGTTAGGACTTTTTCTGTATAGGAGCCTGTCTGGACAGTGATCATCCTCTTACCTGCCTCAAGCAGCAGCATGTGTCCCAGCCTGAAGGACATCGAGAGCCAATATACAGGCTGTGAAGCATTACATCTTAGTCCTCAGAGGTAACATCGCATCTGTAGCATTTGCATCAAGTTTGTTGCAGGTGCTTATGGGCTGCGGCAGCCACTTACCATCTGCTGTTTTGTAGGTTTATTTGTTACTACAATGTTATAAAAAATTATGTTGAAGAGAAGTTGTGGTAGCCAATATATTTTATTACAAACTTGTATATTTAATTAGTTTCCCATATTTATGACAAACTTTCATTTTTTCAGATGGATGAAGATGAGGAGCCCATAATTGTCTGTTTCATCTGTCATGCAAGACTGATTCGATGCAGAACATTACAACAACAGGCTATTGAGTCAAGTGCAGTTCCGGAGCAGTTGCTTGCTGGAGGGTCCATGGTATTATCCATTCCATCCATTAAAATCTACAAAAGTCCCTCACAGATTGCTTCATAGGAAGGATTTTGCCTTGCCAAAGTTGGCAGGTTGGGAACCGCAGTATATATTAGTCTGAACTGTTATCAGGAAGATGCTGCTGCCCTACTCCTGTTTCTGTTTCCCTCTGTTGCGTCTTACGACACCCGTCCCGTGGGTAGGTATATAGGGTAGTGGATATTCTTACACCGCTACTACACGGTCCACGGTATTCAATGATTTCAAAAGGAAGGATAGGCGCATCTAAATATTTTACTCATAACTTTTTCATACAAGAAAAAGTAGCGCATCTGTCATAATGCAAACGTTATATCATAACACGACGTAACCAGTTTCGGATTTCGTAGTATAATTATTATCCTACTTTTACCATTATTTCATAGTTTGTAGTATGTAGTATCGTAATTACACTAAGCGAAAATACCATAATTTTATCTAATGGTCGACTTGTATTATTATTTAGTCCTTTTACTTTTTTAATATTAACTGTACTATATCAAGAATTTCTGTATTGTACATGAGTACACCGTTTTCTTTTTAAATACAATTAGTATTACCTCCCTTTATTAGGTGCTCGATCGATACATTTATGTTGCATCCTTGATACAACTATAATGATGGTCTACCGCGATAAAAATTCTAAGTTCTAAGCAATCGGTTTGAAAACAGATAGTAGTAGTATTTCAAAATATTTTATGAATCAGATTTTCAGATTCAATTAAGCAGATATGGTTTCTTTTGTACTCTTTTCATTTTACCCTTATGAATATAAAATATATTAGGTACCAATACTCAAAATTTAACTTACACTAAGTTCTTTAGACAAAAATTAAACGGTAATAAAAATAAAACCGGTAAAAAACGAAACGTATAGATAAACTAGACGCGTGACGCCAAAATCCCGGAACATGGGAAAAAAGAAACATGAAACGTCAACCGGAAAATAGTATACCTAATTTTATTTTCCATCCAACCTTGAATCCAACCCTGGCCTAATCTTGGTAACGGAACTGAACTGACTGTAAAATAAAACTTTAAAAATGCGTTTATATAATAATTTAATAATATCAAAATGATACGGTTATTTTACAGATGATATGATATCCCATGTTCCTATTTAATCTTTGTATCGTAATTTTTGCACCCTTTTCCACGCAACTAGACATATTTATGACGGGCAAATCTGTCTTGCGCGCGCATCATTGTCGACCGAGTAGCGTTGGCCCTAAACTGTAATTTTAGGACCAGCGCACTGGTCCGTTTTAGTTGTTCGGTCGGCCAGGTCCTTACGCTAGTAATATATAAGTCAATGACGATATTATACTTCTTATTAATAAAAGTTCACTGCTTGATGGTTCGTACCCATTTTAATGAAGTATTTGCCTTAATCATCACTTGGCAGGCACCTTGATGATCACTACCTGTCTCACGCCTTCTATGCTGCTTCCCATTGCCATACTAGAGAAAGTTTTTTCTACTGCAAAGATAATTTTCTTAAAGCAATGTTTTATATTTGATAAATTACAGTGAGTTAAGTACTTATTTTTACAAAAATAATTTATAGTATATATTTCTCTATGATAAATGAAATATTATCTATAGGTAACGCAGTGATCAATTATTGATATTTGTCAATTTATGGCATTTGTGAGTCTGAAACTAAACATAGTTGAGACTCAATTCTCAGGATGGATGAAATATCTGAGACTGAACAAGCAACAGATCAGGATAGTAACAAGTGCTATCACAGGACATGGCTCTTTTAACAAACATTTGCTTACCATAGGTGTTACTGATAGCCCCCTGTGCAGAGCATCCGTGGGAGAGGAAGAAACGGCGGCTCACGTGTTGCTGACATGTCGAGAAGTCGCTTCATACTGGGCTAAACATCTCGGCACGCCGGGATCGCTTCCCGAAGTTGCTTGCAACATCAAGGGGCTGCTGAGCTTCTTCGGGGAGATATCATGGCTCGAATAAGCATATTATTCCTGCCCACATGAAAAATACGCGCTTAGACGTGGAGTTGCGGAAAACAGCCCGTCGTAAACTAAACTAAACTACGCCCAAATACTTAACTATTTCGATAATTAAAATAATCAGTCGTTACTTTGCGGAAATCGGAATATTGAAGTTGTTAGAATTTAATTTTCTCATTTCCACATAATAAAATACAATGATGTTTCCTGCCCAGTCTGAAGAGCACTCGCCTCTTACCATCCCTCAGTTGCGTCCACTGCTACCCCCTTTACCAACAACACAAAAAAAAAGATTAAATTCCTGCTCGCAGAATACGCGCTTAGACGTGTAGTTGCGGAAAATAGCCCATCGTAAACTAAACTAAACTAATCTTCTACGCCACTACTACCTTGGATTTTCCTCTAATTAAAAAAATAAATTGGTTTCAGTCAATACCAAAACGATATGAGGCTAGAGATGAGATTCAATTCACACCAATTCATCATGTAGATATCTGGCCAGTAGAGTGTGTTATAGAAAATGATTGTAATGATCACTTTTTTGGCCTTGAATCTGTTAAAGTTGAGGAAGAGAATTTCGAATACGAGAATTCCAAATTAGAAGTAAATGGGAATCTTGAGACAGGTAAGATATAACCTTTTTTTTATGTTATTAAAATGAGGTACAATTTACCTTATGACGTGTGGTTACTGTAGCACATAAACAATAAATAAAGATGGCAAAGTGCATGTAAAACGCACTCATGGACAAAGAAAAAAAATTAATAATTCTTTAAAAGAAAAGCATACATGAACATCTCATCATCATCTTTGTTAGAAATTTTCTTTTACTTATGTATAAATATATCATAAGTAAAAGAAAATTATATAGCCTATGATATATATATATATATAATCATAGGCTGTATGGCATTGCGTCTTAGTTGTCAGAGGTAGGCTTGTGAAAAGAAATCGATTATTTATTTAATCGATTTTTTAAAGCGATTTTACTCTAACAGTTTTCGATTTTTTGCTGCAGAGAGTTAATGCTTGAAACATTCCAAATTTGTACTTTATCGCAATCATATCATATGAAATCAATACATCTTAGTGTACATACATGTACACTAAGATGTATTGATTTCATTTCTGGTAGAGTCATGCTGCAGTTATATAAGTAGTATAGTTGTACCACGAATGGGTCAGCTCAACCGGGGAAGGACCATGCTTTCACAGAATACCAGAGTGAGGTAGTAGCTTAATGCTGCTGTGTTTTGTATGGTGAGTGTAGAGAATCGGAGACACTTATTACTGAAAACAATGCATTCCATCTAAGTCTTCATGGGTGACCGCGCATCTGCATTTTGATTCATAATTGAGGATAGATGTAGATGTTTGTGGGCCATAGTAATCACTTACCATCAGGTGGACTGTGTGCTCGTTTGTCACACTGTCCTGTAATTTTTTTTATTGATATACTTACAACTGGTGAGCTACCACCTATCTTTGCAAATTTCTTAACCCAAATTGACTCCGTCCTCTTTCTATTATTATATTATATATTTCTGTCGTCAAATAGCAGTGCGTGCACTGCTGTGTGCCAGTCTGAAGAGTATAGAGTCAGTATAATCACAGGCTGTGGTGCATTGCGTCTTAGTTGTCAGAGGTGACAGCGCATTGTAGCCTTTTATGTTTGAAGTTAGCTGCAGGCAGTCCGTGGACTGCAGTACTCACTTACCATCAGGTGGATCGGCCACATGCCATAAGGTGGACTGTCACTTTGTTTGTCTCTTCATACTAAAAATGGAGAAAAGGTGCTCAGGGCATCCTTGTACTGGCAAGCACTCACCTACTAAAAACAAGTTGTGACGAACACTCACTAAATGAGGTGAATGAATCACCATCATCATTACAGCTCTTCACAAGTTCACTGCTGAACATAGGCCTCCCCCAAGGAACACCACAAAGCACGGTCCTGAGCCACCTGCTTCTATCGACTTCCTGCATGTCCTACCAGCTCGTCACTCCATCTCGTGGGGGACCGCCCTACACTTCGTTTACCGGCACGAGGCTGCCAAAATTACGTCACGTTAGGAGAACCTTTCTTCAACATCATTTGTCAGTTCTTTGGCCCATTGCCACTTCAGGATATCACATTAGCTTATGAAACATGCAGTATGGTAATGAAAGAGGGTGGCTCGGGCGGTGTGATGGACTGTAATGATCTAGGCGCTTGGAAATAATATCAGATTTTATTTTATATATTGAGTCAGAATCTGTTTCATTCTAGATACTGCTGAAGAACAAAAAGACTTGGAGATTGATGCTTTTGAAGGTCGACATGAGGATTC
Organism: Parnassius smintheus behrii; assembly: GCA_036936625.1. Classification (NCBI taxonomy): domain Eukaryota; kingdom Metazoa; phylum Arthropoda; class Insecta; order Lepidoptera; family Papilionidae; genus Parnassius; species Parnassius smintheus. Next base: position 18,476,466 of record JAUPFT010000030.1, on the reverse strand, counting down.
AGAGAACGACTTGCCACTAATTTCATTAGGTGCAAAGAGTAAAACAGATGACTTTGACATAGGTAAAAGAATTTATTAAAAAAAAAAACGGAATGAAAAAATAAAAAAGATAACAAAAAAAACACCACATTAGAAATTTCTCTTGCATCATGTAGCTGGAGATGTACTGTACATACAAAATTTTGTTCTTTTATTACACATGAACAAACCAAAGGATATTTTGTGACCCAAATGAACCAAAATGATTATTTGTAGACCATATAATTGTGTTGTTTTAAGCAAGAACTGAATTCGCCGGTGGTGACCCAAGGTGTTATTAAGATAAAACAGGAAATTAGGATTCACTGATTTGTTGATAGGGCTACTAACCTCTGAGAAAGCTGTTGTTAGTACATCTGCTAATCCTGAGATCCTGGGTTAGGCAAAAAACAAAATCACAATAAAATAAAATTAAATAAAGAATGAATATTTGTAGCAACAGGAGTTATAAGACTGAGAAAATGTAGATTTTCTCGATTTTTATAAATGCCTGTAATTTTTAAAACACAGCAAAGATTTTCTTTTAATTTTTCTGTTAACTATTCTTAACCTATCATCTGACTTTGACTTGACATCGATTTCTGGGTGACCCTGTATATATACACAGAAAATTAACAATTTTATGGGTGCTGGTGGAGAACGAACCTGGGTTGCTAGCGTACTGTGAAATTTCGATGTACCAGGGCTTGTTTTGAGTCTTTGTATGGCCTAAAAATAATTCCTATATCTTAATCGTCCCGTAAACTTTCACTGCTGCACGTGGAAGCATCTCTCCCGATGTAGGGAGGATTTGCCTCAGTCGTTACGCTTGGCATAGGATTGACGATCGCAGAACCAGACGTGAGCACCTCTGGCAATGTTGCCTGTCGCCGGTCTGGATATTTTACATCTGAAGTAAACGAGGTGGTTATACCGCCATATGTAAAAAACCAAACACAAAGTCGCCTCTTACGAAACCCACGGGATAAAATGTGATGAGTAATTCTCTTATGCCGCACTTACACGTCAACTTCGACTGTACTGTGTGTGTAACAATAGTTCTGTGTGAAATTCGAAACAGCGATTATTACAATAGTTTATTCTCATACTATTACCTAGACTATATTCTTAATATATACAAAAATACTTGTGAAAATGTATGTATGTATAACACTTTCTGTGTGAGTTCCAACCAGCGATTATTATATTAATTTAATTATAACACGGTCAGAAGAACACCATCATTATTATTGGAATTTAGATTCTTTACCATTCTTTCCCTTCAGAGTAATTAGCTAAAACACTTTATATCTTGCAATGTTAAATGAGTGTAATTATGTAAAATATCATAATTTCTCTATATCTCCCTGGTAAGGCATAAATTCCGCCCGCTGTAAACCGTCTAAGGTATCTTACAATAAAGATACAATGTCTTACAATAAATAAAATGTTTAATTCATTTATATTTCAGAACAACCCTGCACACAAACAAATATTTTTTCAAAACCTTGTGAGAAAAAGATACAATCAAATTCTACTGATTGTAACATAAATGATGTTCGTAAAGGAAACCTCGATTTAGAAAGCCCTACTATTAAATCAAAGCCTAAACTGAAAAGAGATACTCAACCAGTTATTAAAAAAGAGAACCATCCTGCAAAAATTATAAAAAAGAAAAAGAAAACTTTGAAACAGAGTGTAAATATACTGACGAAAGACACGTCTGAGGCATCAGCTAAATACATTTTTGAATGTGATGATTGTAGTAAAAAATTTTTAACAAAAGATATTCTTACCGACCACATATCATACAGTCATAAGACGCAAAAGAACTTAGATGCAGTTCATACACAAGTTGAACAAACTCCAGTACCACAACTAATGGATATATATCACTGTGATATTTGCGAATTTAAAACATCTCAAAAACGTTACATTTCAACACATCTTAAAGCGCACGTCGCTAAGCAAGTGTACTGTTGTAATAATTGTGATTATAAATGTACAGATAAAGGATATTTGCAAAGGCATATGAAAATACACACCGGAGAAAAACCTTTTTCTTCTAATATCTGTGAATGTGAATTTGCGAAAAAACCTGATTTGATAAAACACATAAAAATACATACCGGTGAAAAACCTTTTTCGTGTAATATCTGTAAATATAAATTTACAAGAAAACATGATTTGAAAAAACATATAAAAATACACACCGGAGAAAAACCTTTTTCGTGTAGTATCTGTGAATTTAGATGTAATACAAAAAGTTTTTTGCAAACACATATGAAAATACACACCGGAGAAAAACCTTTTTCGTGTAATATCTGTGAATATAAATTTACAAGAAAACATGATTTGAAAAAACATATAAAAATACACACCGGTGAAAAACCTTTTTCCTGTAATGTCTGTAAATATAGATGTATTAAAAAAAGTCATTTGCAAACACATATGAAAATACACACCGGAGAAAAACCTTTTTCCTGTAATGTCTGTAAATATAGATGTATTAAAAAAAGTCATTTGCAAACACATATGAAAATACACACCGGAGAAAAACCTTTTTCGTGTAATATCTGTGAATATAGATGCATTACAAAAAGTCATTTGCTACGTCATATAAAAATACACACCGGAGAAAAACCTTTTTCGTGTAGTATCTGTGAATTTAGATGTAATACAAAAGGTTATTTGCAAACACATATGAAAATACACACCGGAGAAAAACCTTTTTCGTGTAATATCTGTGAATATAAATGTATTACAAAGAGTACTTTGCAAAAACATATGAAAATACACACCGGAGAAAAACCTTTTTCGTGTAATATCTGTGAATATAAATGTATTAAAAAGAGTAATTTGCAAACACATATGAAAATACACACCGGAGAAAAACCTTTTTCGTGTAATATCTGTGAATATAGATGCATTACAAAAAGTCATTTGCTAAGTCATATAAAAATACACACCGGAGAAAAACCTTTTTCGTGTAGTATCTGTGAATTTAGATGTAATACAAAAAGTTATTTGCAAACACATATGAAAATACACACCGGAGAAAAACCTTTTTCGTGTAATATCTGTGAATATAAATGTGTTACAAAGAGTACTTTGCAAAAACATATGAAAATACACACCGGAGAAAAACCTTTTTCGTGTAATATCTGTGAATATAGATGCATTACAAAATGTCATTTGCTAAGGCATATAAAAATACACATCGGAGAAAAACCTTTTTCGTGTAATATCTGTGAATATAAATGTATTGCAAAGAGTACTTTGCAAACACATATGAAAATACACACCGGAGAAAAACCTTTTTCGTGTAATATCTGTGAATATAGATGTGTGAGGAAACCTACTTTGCAAAGGCATTTGAATATACACACTGGAGCAAAATCTTCTTCGTGAGATATCTGGTAAAATATGTACAATAGCTGCGAAAACCCGCTTCGCTGGGTTAGTTGTTTGTCGAATATTTATTCATGTACGTATATTTTATTAAATTAGTATTTTTTTAAAATTAAGAACACGTGCCTTTTCTTGTGACATTTTTAAGACTTTTCTTTCTTACATATTTTTTATTCATTATACAAAAATACTTTACAGATAGTCATGTACTGAATACGTATATTCAATACATTCTTATGCACTACATTTACTGTCTTATGTTCTGGTGCATCTAGTGAGTTGACTATGTGAAAAACGGGATTCTCTCAACAGAATGGTAAATCATTTGAAATTAATTCGTGGTATAAAAACGGATTTTCCATTTTCTTTGGCAGTTAGAATTACTGCCTCAATAATGTTGTTGAGAAGATGTTTTATACATAATCTTGTACCGTTACATAATTTTGACGAATTTAGATTTCATAATAATACGACTGGTGATGCAATTTTTAGCTTCAATACATACAAAGACATATCAGGCGGATTCGGTAAATTTAATAATTCTGTTGGGAATTTCACATTTTCGTCTTGATTCATCACTGTGTCTATTGATTTATACAGTTTTTCATCTGGTGTCATATTCTGTATCCTTTCATTAATTTGCACTTCATCATTTTTGTAGTTAAAATTGCTTGCTCACACAACCATGTCCTATTTATATGATTCTGTTCATCAGACGGATAAACTTTTTCAAAAAGTTCTTCTGTATCAACTACGTTACACAATTCTTTTGATAGAATAAGTTTGCCTAACTGTGAATCTATGTAGGATTTATAGTGTATGATAAAAACAGCAAATTCTTGTGCTTCCGGATCTCCAGTAATCTTTGCTCGCATATTTTCTGTTAATGCTAATTTTTCAATACGATCCCAGAACGTTAATCGCTTCAAACATGCGAATTTTTTAATAACCTTGTCTAACTTAAAACATCTCAGGATAATAATAGTAAAAATTTTCACATAAGTTTTTTATTTTTCCCGATATCCTGTAACGTTCTATTTAATGCTTAAAGTGATTTTCTGTGAGCCATTCTACTTACATCCCAAATTATAAATGCACATCGCATCAAAACCTGGCCACGCGTAGAAGATCTTGAAACATTTTAGACTGGAAATTCTTGTTGGGCTATATTTAAAGGCAAACTGAATTCCATTAATAATTCTCGGGGTCAAGTATTGCACTAGTGCTGTGCAATTAAATATTTGTTACCGTATACCGTAAAAATCGTAATCGTAAAATTAACATCTATATCGCGAGATTGTAAACTGTTGAAAGATTGTGAACCGTAACATACTGCTTACAATGTAACGCATTATTTTTCGGTAGATTGTAATAATATATGTTAAAATTGTAATAAAATATCTTAGAATTAGTCGAAAGGTTGTTCTGGCCGAAAGTTGTTAGTAAGCCTAACCTTTTTTATGGTTCCGTACCTCAAAGGGAAAAAACGGAACGCTTTTGGGAAACTAGCAAAAAGAAAGGGTCATGGATAACTGTACAGAAAAAGAAATATCCTGAGAGGCAAGTCTTAAGAGGAGGAAATACTGGTACAGGAAATATTCAAGGTACTGAAAGGAAAAAATTTTTAACATGTTTGGCGATTAAAAAAGGATACCACAGTAGAAAGTTTGGAAGGACATGTAAAGAATATATGTGGAAAAGGGACGGAAATAACAGTGAAAAAAATTAAACATAAGACGGAACGAGACTATGCGTCATTTATAATAGGAGTTCCAGAAAGTTCATACGAAATACTATGTAAACCAGATATATTCTTTGCAATGTATTCTACAGTATTAAAATAATTACCTACGTTATAAATTATAATCTTGGTACATTAATTCATTATCGAGACGCTTGATCAGTGGATGTTATGAAACTAAAACTGTGGCAGATTTAACATACAAATTACTTGATTTAAGATTGGTCCTGCTGTTGACCTATTGCCGTCGACCAGTAGTCAAAAGCCAGTTGAAATAGTGAGTCTTCCAATTTCCAATCAACCATCAATAGTAAGTATTACAATCAGAAAATGTTGTGTCTTACTACAGACAAAGTTATGATTATTAAACGTTTTTTTTTTTTTTGGTTTTAGGACAAGACTCCAGAGTACACTCGTCGAACGTTGCGACAGAAATGGAAACACTCAGAAAAACAATCATCCGAATGACTGAAAAAATAAAACTTTTCGAGAAAAAAGTAGCTAAACTAGAAAATACTATTACAGAACTTAAAAAAAGTCTTTGATAAGTGAAAAAGATGGGGATTTACTGGAATCTGTCGACCCTACCAATAGAGACTTCTTGAAAAAAATGTTGAACCCCTCCTCCAGTGGTAGAAAATATTCACCATCTTTACGCAAATTCACTCTTTGCTTGGAATTTATAAGTCCTCGGGCTTACACGTATGTACGACAACAATTTAATACTTATCTGCCTCTTCCATCCACACTTATCACATGGTACAAAAGTGTAGATGTAAACCCAGGGTTTACAGAATCATTAGAATGCATTAAATTAGTGGCAAAGAACAAAAAACCGAAATGTATTGTGCAGTTAGCATGGACGAGAGGGCTATAAGGAGGCATGTCCAATGGGATGGAACAAAATGTGTAGGTCTGGTGAACTATGTGGTAGCTTTGGATGGTCACAATGTACCTGAAGCTAGGGAGGCATTGGTGTTTATGGTAACATATATAAATAGTGGATGGAAGATGCCTATCGGTTATTTTTTATTGATGGCTGTACAGGCGACAGAGACAAAAGGCAACATTAATTAAACAATGTATGGGTTTGTTAGTAGATTATTGTGTTAATATAGTCTCCCCAACTTTTGACGGCTCTCCAACCAACTTTTTGATGCCTAAAAACTTAGGTTCGATGTTTTGAAAAATATTACTTCGTATTTTCTTTGTGATAAGCAGCACATAGTTATATTTCCGGATCCAGCTCATATGCTGAAACTTGTCAGAAATACACTAGGCCAGAAAAATTTATTAACAAATCTGCATGGTAGAATAATTTCATAGCATTTTATATAATTGCTTCATAATCTGCAAGAAAGGGAGGGTCTCCATCTAGCTAACCATCTTAAAAATCAGCATATCAATTTTTCAAAAGAAATAATTTAACTTAAGTTGGCGGCACAAACATTCAGTAATTCCGTGGCAGATGCAATAGAATTTGTAACAAACAATTGAACTTACAACAAATTTTCGGGTTGCGAGGCCACTGTTGATTTTATAAGGAAAATTAACAACTTATTTATTTGATATTTTCAATAGACAGGTAAACTTAATTTTTTGCCTATATACTAACTTAGCCAAGGTCACCTGGAGTGCTTCTTCAGCTCGATACGATCAAAGGGCGGCTATAACAACAATCCAACAGCTTTTCAATTTTAAAGCGCCTACAAAACACTAGTTATACACGGGGAAATAACAGGTATTGAGTCAGGAAACTGTATACATCTAGAGGATATAAAAATTTTAACTCACAGAAGTGCGATATGAAAATAAAATTAATATGTACTGCACTCAAGATCTCGAAGACTCGATTAAGGATTTCCCCCCTAATAATAATTTCTTGGTCGATGATGACCACGATTATATTTTAACCCCTCAAAATTGACCACCTACACTGAAGAAATTATTTCATATATCGGTGGGTTTGTAGTTAGGAACTTAAGAAAAACTATAAAATGTGAAGATTGTCTACTAGCTCTTATTAGCGACAAATATTTAGGTCTTATATTTAAAAAAGATAAAGGTGGCCTTATTTATCCTTCACGCGATGTTATTAAAGTATGTACGTTGGCAGAAAGAATATTTAAGATACATTCATATAAAGAAGTATCATTCTTTGCAGAAAAAAATCTGTTACCGAAACTTATTTTAACAACTTTCAAACGATGTCTGGGTTTATTTACGACGAATCATTTTGAAAGTCAACCTTTTATTGGAAACCGCAAAGTTTTTCTTATTAAGACAATTTCCATGCACTATTTTCAACTGCGTATACATCACGCCACAAAAGCATTTGAACCCAAGCAAAAAATTTGGAACCATCATACGAAGCTTGTTTTGTTTAAAGAACAATAATACTCGACTCCACCGAGTCAGTAATTCATTCTTGGGGCGATGTATACGCTTTTACAACAAATTCCCAGAAAATATACAAAATTTGACATACACATAGTTCAAAAACTTTATTAAACTAAGTTTGTATAAAAATGTTACTTACTTACTTACTTATCTTCACGCACAATCCCTAACGGGGTAGCCAGAGAGAACAGATCGCCAAGTGTCACGATCCTTACATACCTCTTTCGCTTCTTTCAGGTTCATTAACTTCTTCATACATGCACGTCTAGGTATCCGAGTACTCTTGACCCTCCCCTCTTTGAGCAATTTGCTCACATGGTCTTCGAAAGTTAGTCTCGGTCTACCTCGACACCTTTTAATATTTACTTTCGCTCTATATATTTTCTTCACCATTCGGTCTTCACTCATTCGTTCAACGTGCCCAAACCATTGGAGTACGCCCCTATCAATTTTTGTGATAAAGTCATCTTTCAATCCTGTATAAAATCCTCTATAAAAATGTTAATCATAATATTAAGGAATTTACGGATGATAATAACCCCTGAGAAGGATGATCGCTACCAAACTATTTCTAATTTGTTTCAGGTTGTAAATTGTAACATAAATGATTGTAAGCTATTAATTTAAAAAAAAATACCGCTGGGTTTCTTGCTGATTCTTCTCAGGACAGAGGTTTTTTTTGCGAACCAGTGGTAAACGAAAAAGAAGTGACTTTCAATAAGTATTATTTATAATACATATTGAATAGAAAAGTTTCTGTTTCTGTTACTTTCTCACCAATATTGAGACAGTTAGATTAGTTTATTTTAGTTACTTTCATAGCGTAATGTTTTATGGAATCTTACTATGGGGTAATGCGACTGACATTGAAGTCATATTTGTTTTGCAAAAGAGAGCCTACTGGCAATTTATAACTTAAATTTTAAAGAGTCCCTGACAGAAAAATTAAGAAAATAAACATATTAACTTTGGCATCGCAATATATTTATGAAAATGTAATGTATGTACATTAAAAAATAAATAGCTTTCATAAGAATAAAGATGTTCATACTTTAAACACTAGGAACAAACATAAGCTTGTAATACCAGTTACTCGAATCCACAGAATTAGTAATTCAATTATGGGGCAATGTATACGCTGTTACCACAAAATCCCAGAAAATGTACAAAATTTGTCATTAAACAAGTTTAAATGTTTTGTTAAAGAAAACTTGTACAAAAAGGGTTATTATGATACCAAAGAATTTTTCAAGAAACAGGTCCTGCCCCTGTCTTCCTCACAGACCAGGGTCAATTCATCAGGCTCTCCAAAACTTGTTACGACACAGGCATCAAACATGACCATGCTAAACCTAACATTCTACTCAGTGCCAACGCGACCCCGTCAGCGGGAAAGAAAGAAGGGCTCCCGGCCCACCTACGACATTCACGACAGGACAGAGCGCTCAAGAGAAGAACAACAAGCAAGAAGACCCCTCAGGCTCCCTATTAGGCATTAGATTAGTGATAGTTTGTAAGACTGCCGCATTGTTTAAATAGTTTAATAAATTTACTTTAGTTTTTTGCAATCTTTAATTTAACTCAATTCCTAGCAGTTTAAAACAGCAATTAAATAAATACTTAGTATATAGATATCACAGTAACAGCACAGAATAAATAATAGTACTACGTACAGGAGTTGCACTCCTTTGATGTCGACTGCTTGCCGACGTTTAATAGCCTACATTATTATTAATCTGATAAATCGCGCACGCAAGCTAAATAAAATTTCATCGCTGCGCGCGAGTGTCCATGTTACTTTGCATCTTTTCCCCTTCCTCTTCCATTGCGGACTTTTCGTGGTTACTAAGGGCTAACAATAAAGACTAAAAAAATACATTGCGAAATGTTAATTAAGTTACTTAGGTGAAGTACCTATTCTAAATATGATCGACTGACCATATTTTCGTACCTATGTGATTTCTGCGATGCTCAACGCATGCAACTAGCAAGGCCACAACAAATAATCCTGAAATACGATTCCTTACAGAAATGCGATCGTATTCTACTCAGTTAAAATCTTGTTAGAAAACAAAGTTTTAATTTCAGTGTTTAGTGTTATTATAACTTAAAATATTTTATTAAAATAATAATAATATTCCACAACTATCACACAACGCCATCTAGTCCCAAGCTAAGCAGAGCTTGTGTTATGGGTACTAGACAACTGATAAACTTACTTATATATTTCTAAATACATAAATATTATAGATAAATTACACCCAGACACAGAACAAACGATCGTGCTCATCACACAAACATTTGTCCTGGGTGGGAATCGAACCCACGACCTCCGGCATAGCAGTCAGGGTCACTAACCACTAGACCAACAGGCCTGTGTAATTAAAAGGCATGATATATAGGTATGTAAGCATATAGATATGTACTTGGATAGTGAAGTAAATTTCAACTATGTTTTGTAATAAAGTACGTAGATATTGTGTAGATAAATTATTACTTAATTCTTTTTTACTATAAGTACCTATCTAACAAAAAAATGAAATAAATTCACCTTTCATAACTTCCTTCTAAAATCCTTCGGTAATTTTAAAGAATGATATATCTGAAACCTTTTTTTTTGGGCATTTGGCATCCATCCACGCAACAATTGTAAGTAGGAGCGACGTTTTTCCATTACAAATTATCAATTATTTAAATTAATATAAATAACACTAAACAAAGACTATTTCAACAAGTGTATACAAAAAAAAACTACGTAAACACCGTTTAAAAAACTCAAAACAAACATTCAATCGCGTACAACGCGCTAGCCCCGACCGCGTATGTTACCCTGGGTGCCTAGCGATTGTAGGTAATTATTTCACGCAGGAAACAAGAGTGACAGGGGGCTGGTAACAGTTACTTCAGTATCTTCTTTCTTCAAGATTAAAACACAACCTACATAAATACAGTCCACTAAGCTCTCATTCATTATACAATAGTTTCTTTAAGTTTATTAGTCAGATAGATATCACAATTTTTTAGTTTCTTCTTTCTTCACCAAAGTAAATTATAATAAATAATGTGTCAAATACACTCCATTTAGCTCTCCATCAACTAAAATACATATCAATGATAATCGTTAATAGCAGTGTTCCATTTCAGGCTTACTTCACGTACTAATTTCTAATTTTATAGCTGGTTGTGGGGTAAATTATTCCTCACACTTGTAACCCTAAATATAGTGACGTATTTTTTTTTGTCTCTTTCTGCGACACGCTATGACGGTGTCTATAGGCGTCTATAGGATTCTCTGTCTACGGTAAAAGAATATAAGCAAAGATTTTTTGTTTTCTTCACCCATTCTGGGTAGGCAAAGGGAACTTTGTCCATACAGCCAAGTCTTCAGTAGAAATTTTTTATTGATATGAAATGGAAATGAAATTTAATGCGATGAAATGAAATGAAACCTAACTTAACTCATTGAATCAAATCATTAAATCTGATATTAATATTGTTGAAACAAATTGATGAGAAACAAATTAGTAGCTTCCTTTTTGGAATATTTGCATGAATCGTAAAAACTTCTATAATTTTTTTTATTAAAAACTTCGTGGTTGGTTTTTTCTTTTTAACCTTTAAAAGGCCGAAGATCCAACCTCTATACTCTATTCCAATTACGAAGTCCCATTTGACAGATGTCAATATTCAAGTACTAGTAAAGTACCGCTATAGTCGATACTTGACGATATTGATCTTCGATTACTATAACGAACAAATTAAAATCGTATTGACAGAAAAAGGATTAGCATCAAATTAAAATTTATAAAACTGTTTTTTAATTTTAATTAGATAATATTACATGATTTTTTATCAAGATGTTCCATCTTATTCATCATCTCTAACCGCAATCGATATTTCATGGTCGGCATCGTCGTCATCACCCTCATCATCGTCTGTAGAATCTCCTGTATTTATTATAATTTGGTTATCTATGACGGCATCGATATGACATCTCTGTCCCAATCAGCGAAAATCAAATTTTTTGTTCGTAAAATCGCATATTCCCAATTCGCGGCAGTAACACTATCACAAGCTTTTTGCAAAAATGACAGCATTTTGTTTACAGTAAACGGTGGGCTGGTATTTTTACGAGCCGCATAACCTAAAGTAAAGGTTTTCGTGTTAAAATAGCAACAGATAAAATGTTAAAATAGTTAAAAATAAATTATAAAATGATTTGTTTAAACTTTCATACCCCTTTCTTTTAATGATCTGTTCATTAATGTGCAGAATGTGCAGAATAAAAAGAAAGGGGTATGAAAGTGAACGCAAGTAAGACGAAGGTTATGGTTTTTGAAAGAGAAGAAAGTAAAACGATTTGTGAAATAAGAATAGAAGGGGAGTTGATCGACCAAGTAGACGAGTTTGTATATTTGGGCTGCGTATTTAGCAGGAATGGGAGATATGATGAGGATATAGAACGACGAGTGAATGCGGGAAATAGAGTAAATGGGGCCCTACACTCTATTGTGAAGAGTCAAAATGTGTCGAAAAAGGCACGTATGGCAATTCACAATGCTGTGTTGGTCCCTACTTTAACGTATGGTAGTGAAAGTTGGGTGTGGCAGAAAAAGCACGAGAGTAGAATGAACGCAGTAGAAATGCGGTCGTTAAGGAGTATGTTAGGGCTGAATCTGAATGACAGGGTAAGAAATTGTGTAATAAGAGAAGAGTGTGGTTTGCAAGATGATGTTGTGACCAGGATTAAGAAAGGAATGCTTCGGTGGTTTGGTCATGTGGAAAGAATGGATGAGGAAAGACTGACAAAGAAAATTTATGTTGCAGAAGTGAATGGCAGAGTCGGAAAGGGACGTCCTAGGCGAAAATTTATCGACCAAATTGGCGATTTATTGAAAACGGGCCAAATTAGGAGTACCCTTAGCTGACGACCATGTATGCGTAGGTGTATGGATGTGAAGGAGGCGAGAGAGGTGTGTCAGGATCGTGCCAAATGGAAGTCTGTAGTCTCTGCCTACCCCTCTGGGTGACAGGCGTGAGTGTTTATGTATGTATTTATTTGTTTAAATTCTTGCCTTTAATTTGCGGCCAAATCAATTCTATGACATTGTATTGACAACGGTAGGGTGGAAGGCGCATTACATTTTTTTTTTTATAGAAGAGGGGGCAAACGAGCATGCGGCTCACCTGGTGTTAAGTGACTACCGCCGCCCATGATCAACCGCAACACCAGGAGAATTGCGGGTGCGTTGCCGGCCCTTTAGAAAGGAGTAAGCTCTTTTCTTGAAGGTCCCCAGGTCGTATCGGTCCGGAAAAATCGCCGGTGATAAACTATTCCACAGAGAGGTTGTACGTGGAAGAAAACTCCTTGTGAAACGTACAGTGGTGGACCGCCAAGCATCCAGATGGTGTGGATGGTATCTGGACGTTTGCCTTGTCGTGCGTTCACGAAATTTGGCTGGGATTAATCCGAACAATTCCTCAGAGCACTCCCCGTGATAGATGCGATAAAATACGCAAAGAGATGCAACATCTCTTCGCAACGCCAGTGAATCGAGCCGATCGGAAAGCACTCGGTCGTCGACGATTCGAGCCGCTCTGCGCTGGATGCGGTCAAGTGGAAGGAGCTGGTACTGGGGAGCCCCAGCCCAGAGATGGGAACGGTATTCCATGTGCGGCCGAACCTGCGCCTTGTAAAGTTGCAGGCGGTGTGCCGGCATGAAATACTGTCCCGCTCTGCTGAGCACGCCAAGCTTTTTAGAGGCCAATTTGGCCTTCCCTTCCAAGTGACCACGAAACTGCACGTCACTCGATATGTCGACGCCGAGGATTCCGATACTGGCTGAGGCAACAAGGGGAGTGCCTTGAAACTGAAGGGATACGACAAAGGGGTTCTTTTTAGCGGTTAACGCGCAAACTTGTGTCTTCTGGGCGTTAAACTGGACTAGATTTAGTCGTCCCCAATCCGAGACTCTGTTCAGCAAAGACTCGACTTCAGACACAAGTTTGTCCCGGCACTCGGAGACGTTTTCCCGAGAAATATTGGCTCGGCCGGTGTAAAGAGCATCACCAGTGCTGTCATCTGCATAGCAATGAATGTTACGGGTATGCAACATATCATTGATATGCAGAAGAAACAGCGTTGGCGATAGCACGCAGCCCTGTGGAACACCAGCATTAATAGGCTTGCAATCGGAGCTTGCACCGTCTACAACGACCTTGATGCTCCGATCTGCAAGAAAGCTGGTGCTCCAATCGCACAATTTCTCGGGAAGCCCATAGGAAGGGAGCTTCGAAAGAAGCGCTTTGTGCCAAACCCGATCGAAGGCCTTCGCAATGTCCAAACTAACGGCCAATGCCTCCCCCTTGAACTCTACTGCCTCCGCCCATCTGTGAGTGAGGTAGACTAGAAGATCACCAGCTGACCGACCACGGCGAAAACCGTATTGGCGGTCACTAATCAGCTGGTGATCCTCAAGGTACCTCATGAGCTGGCAGTTTACAATGGACTCCATTGTTTTGGAGAACAAGGAGGTGATGGCGATTGGCCGGTAGTTGGACGGGTCTGAGCGGTCGCCTTTTTTAGGGATCGGGTGGACGAAAGCCGTCTTCCATGATTTTGGGACTACGCCTAGGGAGTAGGAGTACCGGAAAAGACGCGTTAAAACCGGTGCCAACTCTGGAGCACACGTCCTCAGCACAATTGGGGGGATTCCGTCAGGCCCACTCGACTTGTGGATGTCCAGGGAGAGGAGAGCTTTGCGAACCGAGCGCTGTGTGAACTGCACTTCCTGCATGGAGCACTCACACCGCGGGATGGTCGGCGGTGTACTCCCCCCGTCATCGAGAGTCGAGTTAGACGCAAAGAAGGAGCCTAGAAGATCGGCTTTCTCCTTTGCAGTATGGGCCAGTGAGTCGTCCTCCAACATTGTGTCCGGCTTCCTTAGCCATTTCACCCAATACGTATTTTGGTCTAGCTGGCTTATTTATTGCAACCAAATGCAGCAGCTCAACTTTTAACATGGACATGTCAGCAACAATATTATTGTCATTCAGCCATTTCACAATATCGGCTTTTTTGCTCCTAGAAGTTGGAGGCTTACTTATTTGTACTGAATGATACGGTGCATTATCCATAATGATCGTCGATGGCTCATTCAAGATGGTCAATAGGGTACAAAACCATTCCTTAAATTTAACAAAATTCATCTCTTCGTGGTATTCCACAGTTTTCTTAGATTTAAACGCCAAGAGGCAGTTCGGAACAAATGCCTTCATGGAACCCGCATGACAAATAATTAAGCGTTCGCCTTTACCACTAGGTACTTTTGTGGAGGAGTGAGGAGTGTCGTCTGTCCATATCTTGCCAACTGTATGATAAGCGTTTAGCCACGTCTTATCTAGAAATATAACATTATTCCAAACGGCAATGGACTATGCTGATCTTAGAAAATTAAATCTGGCTAAAGCTATATCTCTACGCTCCATCAAAATCCGCCTTTTATCACATTTTTTATAAGAAAAGCCAACATTTTTTAAAACCCTCCAGAAAGAAGTTCTACTGCCGTGAAACAGTCCAGATTCTCGTAAAATATTTGACAATTTATCGAGAGTCGGCAATTCGTTCCTACTATAGTAGCCATAGATATGGTTTCTAACGGCGTCGTTATCAAAATTGTCGATATGTGTAACTATCGGTGGTTGCGCGGAAAACCATTCGTATTTTTAATTTTATTCGAGAGTAGGCTTGCCACGCGTTGTCCTTTCCTTCACCTATCGTTCCTCCGACACACCAGGGTGGTGGGATGAGAGGGGAAAGAAGATAATTCTAGAAAACAATGCTCTCTAATTTAAAATTGAATGTCGCGTGATTCTCGCAACCAATGAGAAGCGCCCCCCCCCCCCCGAGACGCATTGAGAGAAGGAACGAAGTAATATAAGCGCGCGCACGGCCCTCGGGCGCCGTCTTGCCCTTGCGCCGCTGGTTGGAACCACACCGCCTGGGACAGTCGCGTCCTAGAGGGTTCTTGCCCACGCGCACCGCTAGTTTCAAACCGCACCAACCTGGAGCAGTCAAGCTCCAGGAGTAACCGCCTCACCTAGTGTAAGATATCGTCGCGCACCGCTCTCTTCCATCGCACCATCGACCAGTACCGCATCCTTGGGGCCCCAGGAGATCCACCAGAAGTAGCACCGCAGCAACGGAAGCGTCCAAGCTGCATCGAAGTCACACCCCGGTAAGTGTGCTTCTTTTCCTATGACGCCAGTTTTATTTCTCTTAATGTGCTCAAGCAGGATTCCTTCATAACCTTGGCAAGCAATGGGATTTTTTCGGAAGAGCGTGTGCATTGTCGAGGATACGTGCCAAATCCGCCATCTTGTTTAGGCATCATCCGCGTATACAGTCCATATAGTGTAAACATCTCGCGTCATAGGGTCAAGGCTCGACCGGGGAATCGGAACTCGGGAACCCTTAGGCCCGCCGCCCAACCATTTTATGGCCCTTCAGCCGGATTTGGATTGGTGCTTTGTAGCCTCACCAACCATTTTCTGGTCATTCGGCCGGATTTGGACTGGTGCTTTATAGCCTCACCAACCATTCAATCATTGAATTGCTAGATTAATTCCTTAGACAATGCTCTCTAATTTAAAATTGAATAGATTTACATAGTGTCCGTTTAGTTTAAATTTAAAATTTGGTTAGTTTTATACGCAAATAGAATTATTCATTTAAATAGTGTTTGTTTAGTTTAATTTTAAAATTTATTAGTTACTCGCATAAGTAAATCGCCTTATTTATTTAAAATAGTTTAGTTCCGCACGGCTTTATTCGGCCTACCCAACATTTGTAAAAAAAAAATAGTGTGCGTTTAGCTTCTTATCTATCGACGCGCGTCGCCTCGTTTCGTTGCAAAGGTGTTCAATTTAACGACGTAATACGGCATAATAAGACAATAGTGTTGTGAGATATAGTTGTATTACATTGTGTCCATCCTCCAGCGTTGTGCGATTAATTGTGATTAATCTAATATTAATTATAGTGATTTAAAATGGCAGTTAGTGGAAATGAAATTAAACTTAAAACTCTTTACGCCAAGAGGGACGTACTCTTTTCACGTATACAATATATAAGTGATCACATAAAGAATATTAACGTAGAATCAGTGCGGGAGACGTTTTTATGTGAAATCGAAACGGTGAACTCTTTGCGGACGGATTACGATAAGATCGACCCTAAGTATACAGTAAACTATCAGCCGCTTCTATCATTTGAAGATATGTTGTGTCGCGTGAAAAGAACGGCAAAGCTCTTGCAGTCCCCATCTCAAAGCGAAGCAAAGCCGGAAGCCCAGGTACGCCCACGTGATTCTCTTAGATTGCCCCCCATAGATATTCCGGTATTCAATGGCGATATTAAAACATGGCCGTTTTTCTTTAGTAGTTTTCAAAACAACATACATAATAATCCATCGTTATCGGACGCCGAAGAATTATATTACTTAATTAGTAAATTAAGCGGTAGGGCACAGTCCATTTGTTCGGGCTTCACACCAACAGCAAACAATTTTTCGTTAATATTTAAGACACTTAATAACAAATATGAAGATAAGCGAATGTTAGCCTCTTCATATTTAGACCAGATATTCGATCTTAAAGCTATATCATCCGCGAACATCACCGGCTTAGAGCAGTTTTTGGATAAATTTGTAGCATCGGTGGCTGCACTGAACCTGAAATTTAACCTTTTGAGCGCCACGCCAAAAACTCACTACCGTGTCCTGTACGCCAAAGCGAAAAGTAAACAAAAATACCTACGAAAAAAACAGTGCTGCCAAGAGTTGATATATCGATAACACAAAATAACTTGTTTTTGTTGGTTTTTTATACAATAAATGACTCTTTATAATCGGGTATATTTTATTTAATCTTGTGCTGTCTTCAACTCTTTTTATATATGTACTTTGTACATAAATAAAAAACAAACAATAACAATAAAATAGTAGTAAACCACAACACTACTCTCCATCGTGATGACGTCACTGTCACGAATGGACGACAACGGCGTAGCTGACCTTTCTTTTTGAAACTTTCTTAGAGATGTAGCCGTATCGCACGTTGTGTATCGATTTCAAAATCGATCTAACCAAAATATACAGACATCGATTCAAAATATTTTATGGCGAGGCGTAGGCCCAGTGAATCACAGAAGAAAAGTCTTACGCTCTAATGACAAAGGGGGTTTCATATGATGCTGATGTTGCTAAATGATTGTGAGATTGAGAAAGAAAATCGCACAACACAAAATGAAAAATTGCTCTTCATACCTTAAGTAAAGAAAACACATTTATTATTTGTAATTTTATATTATTAAAATAGAAAAGGTACATAATTATTCACTAATCAACAATTGTATATAGGTAATTATTCGCACGAGGAAAATCAGTCTTATAATATTAAAATCTTGGTCATGGAATAAAAAATCAGTAATTATTATAAAAATCAACAAATGGTACATAATTATCCACCAATCAACAAATGTATATAATTAATCGCACTAGAAAAATCAGTCTTATAATATTAAAATCTTGGTCATGGAAGAAAAAAATCAGTACTTACTACAGAAATCAACAAATGGTACATAATTATTCACTAATCAACAATTGTAAATAATTATTTGCACTAGGTCTAGTCTTAAAATATTAAAATCTTGGTCTTTAACTCAATCAGTACTTAATATAGAAAACAACAACTAAAAATAATTAATAAATTATAGGTAATATTAGTCTTAAAATAATAAAAACCTTATGGAATAATAAAACATAAATGTTTAGCTGTCCAAAGCAAATTTTCTAACGTGGAAATCCGGCCGAATGACCAGAAAATGGTTGGTGAGGCTACAAAGCACCGATCCAAATCCGGCTGAAGGACCATAAAATGGTTGGGCGGCGGGCCTAAGGGTTCCCGAGTTCCGATTCCCCGGTCGAGCCTTGTTCGTTCGAGCTTCGTTCCTTCTCTCAATGCGTCTCGGGGGGGGGGGGGGCGCTTCTCATTGGTTGCGAGAATCACGCGACATTCAATTTTAAATTAGAGAGCATTGTTTTCTAGAATTATCTCCTTTCCCCTCTCATCCCACCACCCCGGTGTGTCGGAGGAACGATAGGTGAAGGAAAGGACAACGCGTGGCAAGCCTACTCTCGAATAAAATTAAAAATACGAATGGTTTTCCGCGCAACCACCGATAGTTACACATATCGACAATTTTGATAACGACGCCGTTAGAAACCATATCTATGGCTACTATAGTAGGAACGAATTGCCGACTCTCGATAAATTGTCAAATATTTTACGAGAATCTGGACTGTTTCACGGCAGTAGAACTTCTTTCTGGAGGGTTTTAAAAAATGTTGGCTTTTCTTATAAAAAATGTGATAAAAGGCGGATTTTGATGGAGCGTAGAGATATAGCTTTAGCCAGATTTAATTTTCTAAGATCAGCATAGTCCATTGCCGTTTGGAATAATGTTATATTTCTAGATAAGACGTAGCTAAACGCTTATCATACAGTTGGCAAGATATGGACAGACGACACTCCTCACTCCTCCACAAAAGTACCTAGTGGTAAAGACGAACGCTTAATTATTTGTCATGCGGGTTCCATGAAGGCATTTGTTCCGAACTGCCTCTTGGCGTTTAAATCTAAGAAAACTGTGGAATACCACGAAGAGATGAATTTTGTTAAATTTAAGGAATGGTTTTGTACCCTATTGACCATCTTGAATGAGCCATCGACGATCATTATGGATAATGCACCGTATCATTCAGTACAAATAATTAAGCCTCCAACTTCTAGGAGCAAAAAAGCCGATATTGTGAAATGGCTGAATGACAATAATATTGTTGCTGACATGTCCATGTTAAAAGTTGAGCTGCTGCATTTGGTTGCTATAAATAAGCCAGCTAGACCAAAATACGTATTGGATGAAATGGCTAAGGAAGCCGGACACAATGTAATGCGCCTTCCACCCTACCATTGTCAATACAATGTCATAGAATTGATTTGGGCGCAAATTAAAGGCAAGAATTTAAACAAATAAATACATACATAAACACTCACGCCTGTCACCCAGAAGGGTAGGCAGAGACTACAGACTTCCATTTGGCACGATCCTGACACACCTCTCTCGCCTCCTTCACATCCATACACCTACGCATACATGGTCGTCAGCTAAGGGTACTCCTAATTTGGCCCGTTTTCAATAAATCGCCAATTTGGTCGATAAATTTTCGCCTAGGACGTCCCTTTCCGACTCTGCCATTCACTTCTGCAACATAAATTTTCTTTGTCAGTCTTTCCTCATCCATTCTTTCCACATGACCAAACCACCGAAGCATTCCTTTCTTAATCCTGGTCACAACATCATCTTGCAAACCACACTCTTCTCTTATTACACAATTTCTTACCCTGTCATTCAGATTCAGCCCTAACATACTCCTTAACGACCGCATTTCTACTGCGTTCATTCTACTCTCGTGCTTTTTCTGCCACACCCAACTTTCACTACCATACGTTAAAGTAGGGACCAACACAGCATTGTGAATTGCCATACGTGCCTTTTTCGACTCATTTTGACTCTTCACAATAGAGTGTAGGGCCCCATTTCCCTATTTCCCGCATTCACTCGTCGTTCTATATCCTTATCATATCTCCCATCCCTGCTAAATACGCAGCCCAAATATACAAACTCGTCTACTTGCTCGATCAACTCCCCTTCTATTCTTATTTCACAAATCGTTTTACTTTCTTCTCTTTCAAAAACCATAACCTTCGTCTTACTTGCGTTCACTTTCATACCCCTTTCTTTTTATTCTGCACATTCTGCACATTAATGAACAGATCATTAAAAGAAAGGGGTATGAAAGTTTAAACAAATCATTTTATAATTTATTTTTAACTATTTTAACATTTTATCTGTTGCTATTTTAACACGAAAACCTTTACTTTAGGTTATGCGGCTCGTAAAAATACCAGCCCACCGTTTACTGTAAACAAAATGCTGTCACTTTTGCAAAAAGCTTGTGATAGTGTTACTGCCGCGAATTGGGAATATGCGGTTTTACGAACAAAAAATTTGATTTTCGCTGATTGGGACAGAGATGTCATATCGATGCCGTCATAGATAACCAAATTATAATAAATACAGGAGATTCTACAGACGATGATGAGGGTGATGACGACGATGCCGACCATGAAATATCGATTGCGGTTAGAGATGATGAATAAGATGGAACATCTTGATAAAAAATCATGTAATATTATCTAATTAAAATTAAAAAACAGTTTTATAAATTTTAATTTGATGCTAATCCTTTTTCTGTCAATACGATTTTAATTTGTTCGTTATAGTAATCGAAGATCAATATCGTCAAGTATCGACTATAGCGGTACTTTACTAGTACTTGAATATTGACATCTGTCAAATGGGACTTCGTAATTGGAATAGAGTATAGAGGTTGGATCTTCGGCCTTTTAAAGGTTAAAAAGAAAAAACCAACCACGAAGTTTTTAATAAAAAAAATTATAGAAGTTTTTACGATTCATGCAAATATTCCAAAAAGGAAGCTACTAATTTGTTTCTCATCAATTTGTTTCAACAATATTAATATCAGATTTAATGATTTGATTCAATGAGTTAAGTTAGGTTTCATTTCATTTCATCTCATTAAATTTCATTTCCATTTCATATCAATAAAAAATTTCTACTGAAGACTTGGCTGTATGGACAAAGTTCCCTTTGCCTACCCAGAATGGGTGAAGAAAACAAAAAATCTTTGCTTATATTCTTTTACCGTAGACAGAGAATCCTGTAGACGCCTATAGACACCGTCATAGCGTGTCGCAGAAAGAGACAAAAAAAAAATACGTCACTATATTTAGGGTTACAAGTGTGAGGAATAATTTACCCCACAACTAGAGATGAGTCGTACTAGGTTAATTTCGTACTAGGTGCACCTAGTCCAATTCCGTATAAATACTCGATCCAAATACCTGTTCCACCTAGTCTATAAAGTATCAAGTACGCACAAAGTTTAGTATTGTTGGAATAGGATGCCGATGAACTTTAGTTTCAAGTATGCTTAACGTGCGTACTACTGAAACGTGTGCACTGTGCAATAATGAATTGTAATCTTCCCTTCATACTTTACATTTACACTACAACGTACTACATTGTAGATTGCTGACGTTTTTAAAATATTTTAATTCATTTTTATTTCAATGTAATCAGATTTTGCTTTTTTTGTTTTGTGTTTTTTTATTTTGTTTTTTTGATCACTTAATCTACAGTTATTTTTTTATATATATAAGTATACGGCGAAAAGCAGACTTAAGAATTTTGATTTAAGAACATTAATTGTTGCACTTTCAAGTTCCCAGCCGCGTTTTCCTGTCATTTAGCAATAAGCCACATGAGTAAAATAATCTTTCACAAGGGACACTCATGGCCATTGCATTCAACTTACTCAACTTAGTGAGTGCCAGAGCATACAAATACTAAATAGCTTATCTATATCAGATTTACATTTATCAGCATTTTTTATATATGTATGAAGCTAATAGTTCTCGCACCCGGTAGTACTAATCGCACCAAGTTAGTGGATGGCCGTTCACCTTCATGTTGTTGAACTATTCTAGCAGATTGGTCTGATATTGGTGGTTGCTGGTTAGTCTGGGATGTTATCACTGGAGCTCGAACGTCGTTTCTTCTAATTAAACTTACTAATGGATGTTTACGTTTAATGTGTTTTGTGAGGTTTGATACAGAACTTTTAAAACTCAGTTGTATTTTACAAATATTACACTCGGCCATTTGTTGCCCTTTGTCCGTAAAATGATCCCAAGCCACACTATTTATTCTAGGAGCCATTTTTAAAACAATAAACGCGTGAGTGTTTCTAGTTAGTTTTTGAATAAGCACTTTAATCTATCACGTACAAAACCAATACATAAAATAATCAAAATATGTCTCCTTTGTAGACACCCCTAAGAATAATTCTTTTTTAAATGTTATTTAAACAATCATACAACTACAATTCTAAAAAAAAATATTATAATTATTCTCGTTACTAAATTACGAGGATTGAGATTATACGAGATATAAATTAAGATAATTTACTTCAAAAGCTCCCTTCCGCCATTAACCTACTTTCTTTACTCGATATGTAGTACAATATTCCAGGTATATATAATGTACTCTGTGAGTACAATAAAGTACGTGTAGATGGATGGTGCGGTTACGGAATAATTTCGTATATTCTAAAATTTGTTTTAAATGATTTTTATCTTAAAGCTGTCAATTTATTTGAAAAACTCTAGAATGGGAACATTCACCTATTGATTTTGTATCTCTCTATTGATTTTAAGCTGCTATGGTTTTTTTTAGTATTGCTATAATTCTATAATAGGTTGATGCAGTATAAAGTAGCTCATAATGACGGAAGGGAGAATTTGAAGTTGATTATTTTCATATATTATTTCTCATATAATCTTAATAGTAAGGAGACTAATTATAATGTTTTTTTTAGAATATTGTTAGTATAATTATTATAAATAAACATTAAAAAAAGAATAGTTCTGAAAAACAAAAAATAAAAAGTTGGTGAAATTTACTCCATAAGAAGGATTATAAAATATTATATAGATTAGTTAATGTGAGTAAATGAACGCATTTTTATATTACAAGCATGATACATTTACTTACCTATATTAATTATATAGGTATATTATATAATGTATATTCATAGATTACTGTATATATACTAGAGATAGATGTGCGACTCAAGTTTAATTTTAGTTAAAGTTCTTGTTTTGCCTAATAGATGGCGTTAAAATATTGGTGCTTTGGGCTCGCCCTTTTTTTGCACATTAATATTTTTATTTTATATACAACCACTAATTACATTGCGCAAGTGCTGCAATGTAATTAATAGTTGTTTATGTTTCTTGTGGTAATTGTAAGTTCCTATACCAAAAAATAAAAAACAGGTTATTTTTAATACGTTTATTGTTTAAAAATTCTTTGCTTAGTTATTGAATAACATTAGATGTGTTAAATTTAACAGTATTTGCACAATATCAATTGATTTCTTTATACAATATCCCTACTAGTTAGTAAATATCTTATATTACAGAGAATAGAACATTTTTTTAATTAAATATAGATTATAACATCATACTTATTGGAAATCGTGTTTTATTACAAAACTCATGCCAACAATAAGCTGAATACAAAAGATATTTCAATGGACGGACCGGCAAAACCTATTTACATCTCGGACAACTTACCACAAAAAACGAGGCAGCTGTTTGCAGCTGGGAGAGATTTTGCGAAGAAAAATAATTACGTCTTCTGTTGGACCTCAGTTGGAAGAGTATACTTAAAGAAATCTGAGCAATCCAAGCCTATCCTGATCAAGTGTCACGAAGACCTTAATAAGATGTCTACCGAATGACTAGATTTTAGCTATTTGTATGAAGTGTATTTTTACAAAACTTTTACACAGTTCCTATTGTTAATCCATTCATTTCTTTATTTTAATTTGATTTTCTGTAATAGTAAGGCCCTTTACTCAAACTCACATACCAATACATTCATTGCATTTATCCACAACTATAATCGTATGCACAATACAATATATACACATTTACTATATATTATAGCTACCGTTTCGCGTTACCCATCACATGTCAGCTATAATACATACATATTATATATACCATGCACATGCAACATAACATATTCACATTACATATTACATAACTCTACTCATTCGAACTATATGGCTATAAGACTTTTAGAGTTTAGATCGTATCACATGCAAGCTCAAACTTCTACTACACTAATTACGTATATACAATGTATTATAACATTTAAAAAATCCATGCGTCGTTGTCCATGTAACAATAGTTTGCTGCATAATTTTAAAATTCAATAATCAAAATATTTGTGTTGTTCAAAATGAATTAAATGTCGTTTGTAACCCTACTTGTACTGAGGTGGCGGACCCTGCATTATGCAGGCGACTTGTCCAGGTAACTCCAAACTCACTGTCTATTCTGACAGTTAATATAAGGAGCATTCACTGTAACTTAGATCGTTTTCTAGTGTTTGTTGAGTCGCTTGGTATACCCATAGACATTCTTGTTCTAACCGAATGTTGGACAAAAGAGGTTAAGCCACCGCCACCTTTAGATAACTATCAAATGTTCTACACAAAAAACAAACTGAACCAAAATGATGGGGTAGTAGCGTATGTGCGCAGTGGTATTGTGGCCTCTGCTAAAGAACCGGACTGTACAGAAGGTAACTGTTTGGTTCTGAATATTGAAGAAAGCTGTGCGGTTATTTGTTCGTATAGACCAGCAGGTTTTCCGAATCCTGCGAATTATCTAAATTCTCTAGAGCGGATTTTGAAAGACACACCTCAAAATACTATAATACTTACCGGTGATATCAACATAAATATATTGCCGGGGAACGTATCTATGAGTGGTGCAAGCTACATTAGTCTCTTGGCATACTATGGCCTTCTTCAGGGTGTTGACAAACCCACACGCTTAGAATCATGTATTGATCACTTTATGGTTAAAACGAAAAGTAATTGGCAAACCTTTGTATTCGATTCATTAACTGACCATTCACCCATATTATTAATTTTAAATAGTCCGAAAATTAACAAGTCTGTACCTAATATTAAGCGGCTCAAAATTGACTTTGATGCTATAAAAATTCAATTGGCTAATGAAAACTGGAATGAATACTACAAACTTACCTCAGTTAATAAAGCTGCCGAATATTTAATCTCTACATTACACTCTGTTATTAGCATTAATACCAGGGAAGTTTCCACACCTCATAGAAAACAAAGACTAAAACCGTGGATTACGCCGGGTATCCTTATCTCAATCCGAAAAAGGAATAAGCTTCAGAAACAACATAAAAATACACCAAATGATAAAAATCTAAAAACCATATATTGTAGCTACCGTAACATATGTAATAAGCTTGTTAAATTAAGTAAAACAAATTACTACCGCTCTAAATTCAATCAAAATACAGGATGCATTAAAAGGACTTGGGACTTGATTAAAGATATTTGTAACTTGACTAAAAAGACTGAAAATACATCTGATGAGCTTCTCAACACTAAAACAACAACGACAGAGTCTCTTGATGAGGTGAACGGGTACTTTACTAATATTGGTCTGGAGTTGGCGACTAAAACTATTAACAAATTAGGACTTACACAAGAGCAATTGTCTATCATTGCAGCCAGGTCGAACATGTTACCAAATTCTTTTTCCTTGTTTTTGACTGACTGCGCCGAAGTTCATAAATTTATTTCAAGCCTAAAATCAAGTAATGCCTCTGGTTGGGATAACATAACATCACACATCATAAAATATGCATGTCCTTATATCGTTGAACCTGTAACTTACCTAATAAACCTTAGCTTAAAAACCGGTATCTTCCCAGATATCTTCAAAAAGGCCTTAGTTACACCTATCTATAAAGATGGTCAAAAAAATCTACCGTCGAATTACAGACCAATTTCATTGTTGCCAACTCTCTCTAAAGTCCTAGAAAAAATTGTAAACAGTAGATTGATTAGCTACCTCGAAAGATTTCACCTGTTAAGCCCTAACCAATATGGATTCAGAAAGCACAAATCTACTGAGGATGCTGTCCTCCATTTCACGTCTTTAGCGAATTCTTACTTAAACAAAAATGAAAGGTGTCTCGGTGTCTTTTTAGATCTTCAAAAGGCATTCGATACGGTGTCGATTCCTATACTATTGACAAGGCTAGAAAACCTGGGTATTAGAGGTGTGCCACTGCAATGGTTCAGATCCTACTTAAGTAACAGGACACAGATAGTCAGGATCAAGGAACATTTAAGCAACAGCGCTGTTTGCCATTTCGGTGTGCCTCAAGGCAGTACGCTAGGCCCGACTCTTTTTCTCGCTTATATAAATGATCTATGCAAGTTGCAGTCAAAGGACGTTGACATCGTGATGTTTGCAGATGACACAGTACTTTTGTTTCATGGCACATCGTGGAGTAATGTTAGGAGTCTCGCTGAAAAAGGCATAAAAACTGTAACGTCTTGGCTAGAAGACAGCCTCCTCACTTTGAATACTGCAAAAACAAAGTATGTTTGTTTTGGTATATTAACCCGTTCTCGACCAGGCAGTAATTTCCAAATTCAAATCCATACTCACCCATGTAACCGGCTACTGCGTGTACCTGCCACGTGTAATTGTGAATATTTGTCACGTGTGACAAGCATAAAGTATTTGGGAGTTATTCTTGATGAAGGGCTTAGCTGGGTCCCACAAGTAACTGCTCTAGCGAGTAAAACAAGGAGGCTAATTTATATATTTAAAAATTTGCGTGATGTGGCTAGTTGTGATGTTCTTTTGTTAACATACAGGTCCCTGTGTGAGAGCATTATTTCATATTGTATTTGCGTCTGGGGGTGCGCAGCAAAGACACACCTCATACTACTAGAGCGTGCGCAATGCGCCGTCCTAAAAGTTATGATGCGGTTGCCTTTTAAATACCCCACACATGACCTGTACAAGCAGTGCGATATGTTATCAGTACGCAAATTATTTGTATATCAGTGTCTTCGTAGATATCACCGCCATTCTGTGCCTTGTCCTCCTATAAGTAATAGACGAGTAACAAGATTACCTGTACCTAGAGCCCAGACCGTGTTTGCTAGAAGAAGCTACAATTTTTGTGCACCAATGCTTTATAATAAATTATTCAACAAAGTTAAAACAGTCAATAACAGAAATGTTAAAACGATTATTAACCTTAATAATCATGAATTCAAGAAAATATTACAACAAACTCTTAACGACTTGAATTATAATGAAATTGAAGAATTGTTCGTAAAGATCACTTAATCGCTCGTGTGTGAACACACACACACACACACACACACACACACACACACACACACACACAATCATTCTTTCTACATGACCAAACCACCGAAGCATTCCTTTCCTAATCCTGGTCACCGCATCATCTTGCAAACCACACACACACACACACACACACACACACACACACACACACACACACACACACACACACACACACACACACACACAAACAATTTGGCCTTACATTAGAATTAGTACCGTATTATCACTTTTTTAATTATCATTTTATTTTTTACTAACAAATTTCTTTATAATAGTAATATACTTACATTATAATACTAAGACAATAGATGGGGAAGTCTGAGGCCTGTAGCACAGTTTTTACTAACCCAGGCTTCAGAGCTCAAAAATAATTGTAACAATAATGTAATGTATGTTAATAAATTTCATTTCATTTCATTTCATTTCATTTACCACTGATATCACTGTCCTGGGAAGAATCAACAAGAAACCCAGCGTGACTTTTTTTAAACATATTTCACTTTACAATATCATTTTTTAAACAAATTTTAATAGTACATACAAGCATGATTGCGATCACCTTATACCCAGGAGTTATTTTATGTATTCTTTGATATTATAATAACACTTTTTGTACATATTTACTCTAATAAAACATTTCAAGTTGTTAATTGACAAATTTTGTACATTTTCTGCAATTTTGTTGTAAAAGCGTATAATACATTGCCCTATAAAGCACTACTGACTCAGTGGATTCTAGTATCTAGTATCACAAGCTTATGTTTGTTCCTAGTGTTTAAAGTTTGAACATCTTTATTCTTATAAAAGCTATTTATAACACTTTTTGTACATTTTTCCCTTAATAAAACATTTCAAGTTGTTAATTGACACATTTTGTACATTTTCTGCAATTTTGTTGTAAAAGCGTATAATACATTGCCCCATAAAAGCACTACTGATACAGTGGATTCTACTGGTATTACAAGCCTATTTTTGGTCCTAGTGTTTAAAGTATGAACATTTTTATTCTTATGAAAGCTATTTATAACAGTTTTTTTTTTTTCATTTTTCCTTTAATAAAACATTTCAAGTTGTTAATTGTCAAATTTTGTACATTTTCTTCAATTGTGTTGTAAAAGCGTATACTACATTGCCCTATAAAGCACTACTGACTCAGTGGATTCTCGTAACTAGTATTACAAGCTTATGTTTGTTCCTAGTGTTTAAAGTTTGAACATCTTTATTCTTATAAAAGCTATTTATAACACTTTTTGTACATTTTTCCTTTAATAAAACATTTCAAGTTGTTAATTGACACATTTTGTACATTTTCTGCTATTTTGTTGTAAAAGCGTATAATACATTGCCCCATAAAAGCACTACTGATACAGTGGATTCTACTGGTATTACAAGCCTATTTTTGGTCCTAGTGTTTAAAGTATGAACATCTTTATTCTTATGAAAGCTATTTATAACAGTTTTTGTACATTTTCCTTTAATAAAACATTTCAAGTTGTTAATTGTCAAATTTTGTACATTTTCTTCAATTGTGTTGTAAAAGCGTATACTACATTGCCCTATAAAGCACTTCTGACTCAGTGGATTCTCGTAACTAGTATTACAAGCTTATGTTTTTTCCTAGTGTTTAAAGTTTGAACATCTTTATTCTTATAAAAGCTATTTATAACACTTTTTGTACATTTTTCCTTTAATAAAACATTTCAAGTTGTTAATTGACAAATTTTGTACTTTTTCTGAAATTTTGTTGTAAAAGCATATAATACATTGCCCCATAACAGCACTACTGACTCAGTGGATTCTAACACTTTTTGTACATTTTTCCTTTAATAAAACATTTCAAGTTGTTAATTGACAAATTTTGTACTTTTTCTGAAATTTTGTTGTAAAAGCATATAATACATTGCCCCATAACAGCACTACTGACTCAGTGGATTCTAGTAATTGGTATTACAAGTTTATGTTTGTTCCTAGTGTTTTCTTTATTCTTATGAAAGCTATTTATGTTTTTATGTACGTACATATTATATTACATTTTCATAAATATATTGCTATGCCAAAGTTAATGTGTTTATTTCTTTAAATTTTTTAAAAGGCTCCTTAAAATTTAAGATAAAAATTGACCGTACGGCGCTCTTTTATAATCAAAATATGGCTTCAATATCAGTCACATGACCCCAATATTAATACCAGGAAAACAGTGGTATCATCCACAAGACTCAACTCCTTCCCATTTAAGAGCACATTGGTAATTGAATCCTCTCCAAAGGTTTGCTCCTCTTCCATAATTTTATGAATTAGTATTTAAAATTAATTAATTTAATAAAAAAGATACATTTTGGAGCAGCATTATTAATCTTTAAAATGTGAACTTGATAATGTTATCACAATTTAGTAACATAACAAATCCTTTTAAATGTGTGTAATAACCACAATTTTAAAAAATACAAATAATTTACAAAAGTGACTTTCTTATGCCCACTTTACCATTGTTTTAGATGTGTACTCATTATATTTTTTTATTACAAAACGAGCATTTTATATATTATAACATACTCATACATTATACAACTTTATAAACTATTTGCGAAATTATAATCAATCTAATAAATTGGGGAATTTTGATAGTCAAAAATAACCAAAGTTTTATTCTACACCCACGAATTCCTGAATATGCAGTTAGTAAAAGTATAACATGAATGTCGTGGAAGATGATAAAACTTTGAAGACAAATTGTTTAGCAATTTCAATAAAAAGAAAAAAGCCTTACAAGATATATATTTTTAAGGAAATTGTTCACTTTGTCCTCAAGACGGACATTAAAAATGTCCTTAAATAAATACTAATTAAACCAGGTATAAACTTAATTATATTTAGGCAAATGAAAGAACAAAGCTTGAGCATGGCAGAGTGCTTGTGTTTCTTAATGTTTGATGAGATGCTAGTGTTCTCCTAACTACATTACAATACAACTGTCATAGGTTCTGAAGACTGAGGATGTTAAGAGTGAAAATATAACCATAAACATGTTTTGGTTTGATGATAAAGGAGATAAAGCTCATATTAAGCTATCAATTTGTTATAGATTTTTGTAAAACTGATACGATGGCAGTAATTAAAAAATTTATATAATAAAAGATTTGTAACAAACATGATTAAATGGTGTCTATGATTAATTTACAATTAACACCAAAGTAAGCAATAATTAAGTTAATAGGACAAAAAAACAGCAAGAATGCTTTTGAAATTTAAAATAATTCTCTTTATTTGATCCTACACTTATCGGAAGGGGAAATTTTATTTCAAAATAATTAAGATTTATGCGCATGACATAGTAGACTGCTAAATGGGAGCATTTAAAATTAATTACTACTCTTAGATATTGATGCGGGAGAAAATGAACTACTGGATGATGGATAAGTAAGCTGACAGATACCTCAGTGTGACCTGATAAAATACCTAAAATTAAGAGTAAAGTACGAAATTTAACCAACGTGTATTAGGTGGTATTAGACTTTGTGCAAATAAGTTTTTACAACTGAAACATATTAATAACCCCAAGAGAGCAAAGATACTGCAGATATGACTGACTGACTGAAGTTAGTGACTTTTGTTTGATTTTGTTTAATTCCTTTAATCAAAGATTTTATAAAAAGTGTCTAAAACATAATTCGGAACATATATGCCGTGAAACAAAGTTTTACCTATTACAATGAGATTTCAGGAAGTTAAAAAAGAGATGGAAGTGTGTGTCATCATTTTAAACAGTTTCCATAAATAAAAATTGAACAATATCTTATGTTAGTTAATACGACAAAAGATTTGTTTCAATATCTATATGATAACAACATATTAAGTCAGTTAATGTCTTAATTTAACTAAGACTCTGCTGAATACTTTCTCCTTAGTAAAAAAAAAAACCACGAAGCAGAAAACACGAATCCTACTTGCCAACAATTTAAAGTGTATTCTATACACTGTTGTTCAATAATTTAAATTTAAATTATTCCTTGGTGGCAAGTTGTTAGCAAGATGCTAATAATATATTATAAAATCTGGAATATTTGCTGGTAAAAATGTCCTCCACTCCAAAGAAAGAGGTAGTAATTAAAAGAGATTTTACTGCTCACAATTTGGCAGTTAGCAAATTTGCAGAAACTAAAACTAAAATATTTGTATTTTAAAAGTTATAAAAAGATGAAAATTAATGTAGGTATAAGCCGCGCAGATAGAGAATAGATCTGAACATGGCGTCCGCTCGCATGCGTTCCCGCTCACTCTCTATCGCTGTCTATACTCACACAGTGAAATACGCGTTACAAAAAAATAGTCAGTCAAGATTCGCTTGCCACGCTACTTGACGCACTCCGAGTTATCGTTAAATTCGTTCCGTTTTTAGTTGTTTTCGTTGATATTAATTGTTGTTTTTGTTGAGTTTGATTGTTATTTGTTTGCGTTACGTTTGATTGTTTTTTGTAATATGAATTAATAAAGACTATCTGCGCGGCTTATATGTAAATAATGCAATAATGACCTTTGTAATACAACTCCACACCAAGCAAATTCATTAAATTTGTAATGTTTCAAGAAAAACGCTTTTGTGACTTTCACAAAACTTTACGATGTATTGAAGATTATAACAAAAATAATTAAAAACATTTGACCAATGATTCCCCGGAAATGGGATATTTTAAATAATTAATAAATATCAAATTTGAATTTCTAACATGACATAAACAAAAAAGTAAGGACCCTTATCATTAATTTGATGATCAAAATAATTATACATAGTTCAGACCCTCAAAGATGGCCTAAGAGCTTGTGTAATAATTATAAATAAAATATTAAAAGGCAGACATATTAAAATCAATAATGATAAAATAAAACTTCAAACATTAAAATATTTTTAAACTCTTAGAAATACCAAAAATAGAAGTGGTTATAATTAGGTTTTTTTCTCTGCAAAATATCAAAATTAAGGCGACATCAAACAGCTTATGTGATTATTTATCAACTTTACTTAAGGCCCCGATCAAAACCTTGCGAAAGTGTGTTTTTCAGAGACTATTATCTCTTTAGTTATGAGAAATAAACTACGTCCAAAAGCACATTATTAAAGTGTTCGATATCCTATCATCACATTCCACGTTTTAATTAGTTTTTATGTGTTATCTATACATTTAAAATTTATTATTAAAAATGAATAAAATTATTGATAACATGCATCTGTTGTTAAAGGCAACGCTCCAATCATTTGAGCATTACACATTACATACTATTGGATAGTTAATTTATTATTTCTTAAGTTCGTCTTTCTTTCTTAATTCCAAAAATTTGAGCGTATTTATTACGCGATATATTGTAGCGAGCGCGTGGATTGTATAGAACCGACCGCTCAAGGTCGTTCGCTAGGAGTAGCGCCATAAGCATCTCAATTAGTAAGTTTAGAAAGTTAAGAGTACATCATAATGTGATATAGAGATAAATAATATCTATTTAGATCTATATCTATGAGTCAGATAGTATTTTTTAGCTTGAATTTTTATTTTGTCATTTTCAGCAATTTTAACATGTCTACCCTGCAATATTTTCATGACATTCATGCACCAGTTGTGAATAATTAAACTGATTATATAATTAATTATAAAGGTTTTCAAGTTTTCTTTATGCTTTTTACATGACAAAAATTCGAATTCCACACCAAGATCTATTAATAATTTTATTCTATCACATATACCACTGTAGGGGCCGTTTTGTAAAACATTTTTTATTATTTTAATCACATTTGCAACACATTCTAAAAAGTTTTGGGAAGGTCTCATAAGTGATCTTCGCGTGACATCTACAGATAAAATGTAATCGTCTACTTGTGGCGGAGTTGTATCACACAATTCATTATTACATGTAAAACATGATTTGCAAACTTTAATTTTTGACTTTTTAATAACTTGCCCTGCCACATACCTTTTTGTCTCCGTGACAATTTTATTTGCAAATTCTTGCGAATCATTACCTGCCAAGTTTTGAACTATAAAGTCAATATTAATTCTATTTTCCTTTGGGGGCAGATGTAATTCATTTTTTGCCAGCAGGCAATCCAAATTATTTAAAACTTTATTAAAGTCTTCCTCACAATTTGCCCCCAAGGAATGTGTTGAACTCAAATTATTAACAAGTAATGTTTTATAAATGCTTTGAAATTGTAGACACGTAGGATTGTTGTTTCTAGCCCCGTGGCTTCTTACCGAGGAGAAAAAGTTTTCCAAGGGATCTTGATTAAAATTCCGCATCAAAATACTCTTGACGTTGTATTTGTCAAATAAATATTGCAACAAACCTTTTATAGTGTCAATGTTATGTATCCAATTTTTTATTGATGGAACTTGTTCGTAACTTACAGATGACGTAGCACTGCTTCTTTTTTTATCTCCGTTTTGAATCTCATTGACCTTAAAACTGGTAGAACTTTATTCCATAGTGTAAAATGATCTGAATTTGGTTTTACACAATTTTTATAGATCTTGTATGTTTTCTTATAAGAACCTCCATTAAAAGAATCAAACAATTGATCAAACAGGAGTAGTATATCTGCCGTATCTAAACATTCTTGTGGCAGCAACTTATTTTCTGTAAATAAATAAAATGTTATGAGCAATTTTTAAATCTTAAGAAGCAATAAAATGTTTGACATAAGAGTGAATACAAGAAATAAGCGATAAAGAGATATCTTACAAAAAATAATTTCAACACTGAATATTATTTAACAAAGTATATCACGTACTTGCACAAAATCGTAAAGCTTCTGATACTCGTTGGCTAAAAACTTGAGCTGCATGTTTCACCTTCATTTTGGGATTTTTTTCAGGCATAACATGCATTTCTGTAAGCTTATTACACATCCTTAACTCATCTTCTCCTGCATCAATTTCCAATAGTAATTTTAAATGTTGCCATTTTGCTATTTTTACTTGGTCATTCTGGACATACCTTTGGTCTTTTGATATTAAATTGTTCCTCACTCCTTTTAATAAATGGGGCGGGTCGAATAACGGGAATATATCATGATTTTCAATTTGAAAAGCATTGCTCTTATGTTCCTTACCCAGTCTCAAATATTCTGCATTTGTCTCTTTTAATAATTCATTTACTACCTTTGTGTTAATTGTTGATTGATCACACACAGTTGCAACAACAATTAACCCTGCCTGAAATATTTCTTTTATGACACTCTTTATTAGTTTTTTAAGAACTGTTGCGTTTGTGGCACTTTTGCAAAAAGCAAAGCAAATAGGTTGCTTATATTGAATTTTTACACCCTTTAACATAAACACTAAAACATGATCAGCAATATTATCATTCTGATCATTTTCACCAAAATCTTCAAAGCCGACTATTTGATCTAAAGCTTTATCATACTGTAGTGATGGTGAAAGCGACATCTCATCAAACATTAACAAGCATAAGCGTTCTTCCGTATAAAATTTTTGTGCTGCGTCTTTTATTTGGCGGAATATTATTGGGTTTAGACCTGTTTTCAAAGTTATTTTTTTAAGTACATCCTGCAATGTCCTCTTTGAGGGCAAGGTAAATAATTTTCTTAGAAAATTATAGCCTTTGGGACTTCTTTTATAAATTGACAAAGCCAATAATTTTTCTTCAATATTAAAACGCCTTCCACGGCCTCTTTTATTATGCTGAGTTAATTGCATATTTAGCAATGTCTGAGAAGGTTTCGATAATGTTTTCAAAACCTTTTGAAATAATTTCGTCTTTGACATTTTGTCTGCTGCTTTTATTTGATTTTTTTGACATTTTTTTTTAAATCTGTATTTTATGTAGAATTTTCTTCATTTTCGTACTTCTTTTAATCAATGTACCTGAAAAAGTATAATAATATAGATATTTTGCAAGTACCCCAACACACACTTCACACTCTGCAGAAAGCTGTCATTCTCAACACCTGCCGACTCACACGCAAATTCCTCACCACGTCATCCGTCACCTCTGCTTACACCATCACCTAGCACCTGCTCACGCTTGGCTTCGGCCCGTGTGATTAGGTTTTAAGTTACCTCTTTAATAGGGAGAATATAGATATGTACAAAATATAATAATAATAATCTTTATTGCATCTTTAAGTTAAAGTACACTCGATAACAACAGTATAACAAAATTAAGCTTACAGTTAAGTACTTCTACAATTAATATGAAGCTACTGACATCTAAACTAGGCCTGTATCTTATCGTATCTCTTACAAATATGAAATACACAAGAAAAAATACACGCGTGCGTGTGTGCGTGCGAGTGTGTGTGTGTGTGTGTTGAGTGATTATGAGGTAATGATTTTGACTTACATAATAATAATTAATGTATGTTTATTGTATATGTGTGGTGCCTATTTCTTGACGAGATTTTCCGTATCTTCGTACGTGAGAGACTTTAACCAAATTGATATTTTAGATTTTAATTCATGTTTGTTGATTTTGTATATATGTATTTAACGACCTATTAATCTTATTGTATAAACGACAACTGATTGAATTATACTGACGTCCTGCGAAAGCTGTTCTACATAAAGGTACTGTACACACAGGGATACTTATACGTCGCTTAAGGATATTAGAGTCTAGAGGAAGTTGTGAATGTTTCCGAAGCATTGTGCGAAGAACAAACAATTGCCTCACTGTTAGAACATTACACTCTTTGTAGAGGTCAACAGTAGGGTGCATCCTATGTTTGTTCATCATAACCTTGAGCACTGCTCTTTGTGCCCTCTCAAGGTGTAGCATTGTAGTTTTATGGGTACCACCCCAAACTGGTATGCAGTACATTAAAATGGATTGGCATAGGCACGTGTAAACCATTTTCAAGGTATCCACATTTGCAGAGTGGCGAAGATTCTTAAATATATAAATTAACCTTCTGATCCTATTGCAAAGCGCGTTAACATGTTCATACCAACTAAGTTTTTCGTCAATATAGATGCCTAGCTATTTAGTTTGGGGCTCGGCAGAGAGTGAGACACAATTGCAATCTGCGTCTTGCAATGAACACTGATGGGCCTTGATAGAATTGACATTTTCAGAAATTGGCGCAGTCTTAGACAGATCAAAGCGTATAAGTTGTGTCTTTGCGATATTGAAGGTCAGTAAATTTGATGATAACCAAAGCATAACTTCTACTATAGCCTTTTCTGCATAATGTTTGGCACGAATCTAATCTACACCGACTTTTGCCGACTTGAACGAAATGTGAGTTTATAGTATTTAACGTCGCCTTAGCGCTACCGTGACAACTTAAAAGATCTTTAGCAGACTCTTTAATCTTTTTTGTGTTCGTAATATTTTTAATGACGTTCCATGTTTCTTTGATATTGTTTTTTGCCTTAAGGAATTCACATCTTTCGTATTCTGACCTAACTTTTCTCAATAAAGTTTGTAGAAAGTTACGATATCTTTTATATGTAATTTGTATGGTGATATTGTCCTGCAACTTTCTAGCCTTTATGTGCAAAGAATCACGATTTCGGATGCATCGGATGAGACCGGGTGTCATCCAGGGTTTGACTGTACGAAATTTTCCTGAAATGATTTTAACTGAGGAATGTTTCTTTATAATACAGCCCACGATATCTATAAATATATTAGTTGCAATATTAGGATCTGATTCTTTCAAAACGACTTCAAAGTCGTAATTATCTAATTCGCGTTTGATTTCCACAAAGTTTAAATATTTTTTGGTTTTCGCGGCATGATGTATCCATTTATGCCTTTTATATAGTAATAGAAGAGTAGATACATGGTCAGTTATTGCAGTTTCAAGAATTATAACACATGCATCCAGCTTGGTTTTCAGCAAAATATGATCGAGACAGTTTTCTAAACGAGTCGGCTTATTACGAGCTGGTAAAAAACCTAGCATGGCTAGAGAATTTAGGTATTCATGGGAGCGGTTATCATGATTATCATCCTTAACGTCAATGTTAATATCTCCCATTAAAACTATATTGTTATAGGAGCTCAACGTGGATATCAAGTTTTCCAGGCTGTTCAAAAAAATGTTGATGTCTGCGTATGATGGAGAACGGTAAATACATATAACAGCCGTGTCATTGGTGACACACAAGGCAATTGGCTTCACTAAGGATTGGCTCGTAAATTTTACAGTTAAGATCTAGCCTTGCATAAACAACGACTCCATCATTTTGTATAGGTTTATTACGGGTGGCCAAAGACGCGAAACCATCAAGATGAGGAGTTGTTACAGCAGATTTAAGCCAACACTCGGTAAAGACCAAGATATCCATGTTCACCTGAGTCATGCTCATCATAGAGATAAATTCATGAAAATTTTTGTTGATACTACGAATGTTTTGATGAATTATTTTTAGCGCAAGATTTGGTTTAGTTACAAAATCAAGACATTTATCCGGCGGGCAGCTATAAACATTCGCTACTGAAAGTGAATCAATTTCAATAGAGATATCATTTAAGTTAGCGCCTTTTACTATTTTTAATAATAAGATGTCGCACTTGAATTGATCGGAAAATAAAAAATTTCGTTGACAAGTATTTCGTTGATAAGTTTTTATACTTATCACTAAGAGCATAAGGAACGTTCGTGCTGTATAAATAAGTCGTTATATTACTTTTGCTCGTTTTAGTAATTCTACATTCTAGGGAATAAGGCAAGAAAGACACTATTATAAAGTTGTGAATAACAATATATTATATTAAAGTATAGCATAGTTATGCTTGCAAGTAATATAGATAATATCATGGTATGTAAAAACGTGGTAAGCTGTATGTATTTTATAAGATATTTGAAATTTTTGAAAATAGTTTGTATGTATATCATTCTAGTTAGCTTGTAAGTAATTAAATTGTATGTGTATGTAATTGAGTGTATGTTGTGTAGATAATAAGTTAAAGTGCACGCAACAAAAAATATGTATATACATGTTATAAAATATCGTAAATTGTAATAAGTAAGAATTAATCTCATGTTTATACTATAATATAGGAAATAGTATGACAAACAGGTAAGCATATAGAGATCAGTAAAAATAATGACAGCATAGTTCAGATTGTATTGGAATCTCTTTTTAATGGAAGATTTTTAATTGCAACTTCTGCCTTATAATTATATAATGTATATTTACAATATGCCAGTAGAATGCTTTTGGAGCTGGCGCGGTGCTGCAATGTGCACAGTGCGAAAAAGTAGCATTCCTACTGCATGGCTTGTGGACCAGTGATAACAAAATTTTGAAGTTACATCTGCAAGAGTTTTTCTACATTTGAGCCAGGAGCGGTTTGTCTCAGAGTCCTAGTTACTTCAGATGCAATGAACACAAGGTACGACCATGATTAATCATTTCCTAGAATTGACTACAGGAGTAATTTCAGTCAACTGCCTACCCCACATGCTACTACTACTACTACTACTACCTTGTGCGTTTTGAGCCAGGTTTAGATATATAGCCTTTTTACTTGTTTCGTCTATGAAAAGATTCACAGCATATGACATCCTAA
Organism: Parnassius smintheus behrii; assembly: GCA_036936625.1. Classification (NCBI taxonomy): domain Eukaryota; kingdom Metazoa; phylum Arthropoda; class Insecta; order Lepidoptera; family Papilionidae; genus Parnassius; species Parnassius smintheus. The sequence goes on along the minus strand of JAUPFT010000030.1, from coordinate 18,437,369 downwards.
TGTCGTACTTCTTATTATTATAGTAAATTCCAGCAAACTTACTGGTATAGTAATAGAATATATATAATTAAGAATTTGTTAATATTATACTACCACCAGAGAATTTTCCAGACCGATACAACTTGGGACTTTCAAAAAATTTCTTTTTTGAAAGCTGGCAATGCATCTATAATTCCCCTGGTGTTGTTCCTTCATGGGCGGCGGTAGTCACTTACTATCAGGTGAGCCACATATTTGTTTCCTCCTCCCCACCAACTCCTTAAAAAAATAAATAAATAGGCACCTCTTATGCGATTCACACGTGTACTTGTACCAGAAATTTGTGTAGAAAGTACGTCTGGTATATGTGACGTGGGTTCAAGTTCCGTTTCTGCATGTAAACCTGTAAAAGTAGTTAAAGTATTTGAGTAACACATAACTTTCTTTATTGGACTTGTTTTATACACTGCTACATACCATATATTATAATTATATTAATGTCCTCGAGATCAAATTTTATAGTGCCTAAGTGTATGTGCAAGCAATAGGTCATCTCATAATGTAATGGGACGGCATTTCCTCATGACCGGAAAAAGAGAACACAGGACTAACAGCTTTACATGCTTTCCAAGGCAAGGGTGTGAAACACAGCCAATTTATTATCTCCAGACTGATGCTGAGAATGTCTTGATAGATATACCCAAAAATGTACCCAAATATATACCCAAATATAATAAGCAAAAGTAATAAGCATGTAAGATTTCTTCATAAATGTTTATTTCATACAGTTCACAATAACATTACAAAGTTATAATGCAGCTAGTTTTGTCATTTTCTATGGAGTTGTAATGAAATTTTTACTAATCCAACTTATTAACTAGTTAATTCTGATTTGCTGCGATAGTCTTCCTTTAACTTCATTATATATGCTACCATTTAGTAACTTTCCACATTTGGAAAAACAATGGTTTAGTTGGTAGAGGGATCACATGACTGATGAAAATTACGACTAAAGCTTAATATTTCACAAACAAACCCCTGAATCATAAAGATGTTCTTCCATATCCCCAATGTTTTTGAAAGATCTACCCAATGATACCATACACGACGGAATACATGAATAAAAATTCAAGAAAAGAATCTACTCTTTTTTTGAAGGCTGGCAACACACCTGTAATTCCCTTGGTGTTGTGGTCCTTCATGGGCGGCGGTCAGTGTTGCCATATATACAGATTTCCCCGTATTTATACAGATTTTCGGTGTGTGACACAGATTAGCACTGGATACAGATTTTTATACAGAGTTTTCCGTAGACAGAGAGACCTATAGACAAATTGACGCCTTCTTTCGCATTCGCACACGAAAAGGATAGATTTATGTATACGTCTTGCATAGAAATGAGACAGAGTGGTGTGATTGTTTGTCCCTTTATCCGTGCCGGTTTTTTTTATTTATCAAACTACACTTTGCTAAACAACTTTGACAGTTCGTAGCGATCTAAGGAGTTTACAAGTTGGTTTAAGTAAGAAAAAAGTGTATTGTAAGCTTAAGATTGGTGAATCTTGTTCAGTTCAGTCCTTAGAACAATTAAAATTTTTATCTAAATATGTTTAAAAGTCATAAAGATTATTGTATAACCTAAAACTACGTTATCGTTCTTTCTCACTCGAGGCCACGCTAATCATTAGTCTATAGGTTTCTCTGTCTACGGAGTTTTCTAACTCTATTGATTGTTCTCTATTGATTGGGTTACCATAATATTCAACTTAAAAAGAAGAAGCAAAATAAGTGACTACCTACTTAGTACGGCAGACATACAAGTGTATTACATATTATGTATATGTAAAATATGTGTGACTGAAAATAATAAATTAATTATATGTTCGTTTGTTGCAAATGTTTGAGTTTTAATACGTTGTTTGTCTAAATTAATGTGTTCAATTTTGCTATATAATTTTTTTGTGTATAGTGTATATTTTATACTTAGTAGAGCCACGCTGCAGCTATATTATGGTTGCAGCACGAATGAGTCAGCTCGACCGGGAAGGACGACGCTCTCACAGAATACCAGCGTAAATTACAAGCTTAACACTGCTGTGCTTCGTATGGTGAGTGTAGAAATCCGGAGACCCTTTTTTAGTGGAAAAGAGGCATCCCATCTTAGTCCTCAGGCGTGACAACGCATCTGCGTTTTGATTCTTAAGCGAGGATAAATGTAGATGTCTATGGGCCACAACATCCACTTACCATCGGCGTAATATGTGCTCGCATGTCACCCTTATTCTATAAAAATATTTTTAATTAAAATCGGTAATCAAACTTTATCAGCTTATCACATTAGTAGTTTTTTTTAGTTCTTTATTAATGAGCTTATTCACAATATGAATATGTCGCTCCGTTAATTCATCACCAAAAAAAAACAATTACATTAGGTATACTTAAAATTATCACATTATAAAGTTCTCAAATCAACAATTAATTACAGAAAGTTGAAGAAGATATGCATTTAGTTACAAGAAGTAAAATGAAAAGTTCCCAGATCAATCACATTGAGAAGTGAGTGATCGATCCGAGAACTTCACCTTGTAAAGCTTGACTAATATTTTTATATCGTCAGAATGTGGCTTAGCTAAAATTATATTACAATCAGCGAAATCTTTTAAAATGTGGTGGCATTTATCATTACGAAAGGCAGCGTTGTGGGCACAATCCATCAAGACATGCATTAGGTCCTCTGGAACACCGCATTGATCACAGTTCGGTGACTGGACCTTTTTCATAAGGAATGCAAACTTTCTAGTTGGAATGTGTCCAGTACGCAGCCTCATTATCACTACTGCATCCAGTCGCGATAGCTTATGGTTATCAATCCATAATATTCTTTCCATAGGTTGTAACATAGCCTTTTTATAATACAAATACAATCAGTGTAATGGGGTAATATGTTGTATTCGATGCCATCCGTAAAAGCCTATCTAGCCAAGATATCTACTCGCTCATTATATTCCACGCCGCAATGAGACGGAATCCACTGCAACTTTATCGATTTCGACCTGGATGTTAACCCATGTATAGTATCCAGAACGATGTAGGCTATCGGTGTGCCTCGTGTACCCAAGGTGCACCGAGCCAAGTGTTGGAGTGCGCTTCTTGAGTCTGTCAATATCACAATATTATCTTGTGATAGTGATGCAGCGTATGACAGTGCTTCACATATTGCTACTAGCTCAGCCTCCATGATGCATATACTACTATCTATCTTAAATTGTGAGCTAAGATTACATTGTGGGTCAAAAAAGGCTGCACCGATTCCGCCTGAATCTTTAGAGCCGTCTGTAAATATTTTATAATAATTTTCATACTGCCTATTAATGTAGTCCAAACATATTACTTTTAGACTAAAATTGTTGTAATTTCGTTTAGCTTGTGCAATACACGGAATATTTAAATTAACTATGTTATTTAAACCTGTGTTACTGACCCATGTCCTTATATTAAACATTTCAAATTTTTGACTACTGTGAATAGGGGTATCAACGAAGTGATCATAAACAGACAATAGTAAAGGTTTCTTTTTATTACGCCAATATTTATTGTTTCTAAAATGTGCTAATTCATTCAATATTTTAGTGTGATGTTATTTCTTATTGATTTAGCTTTTAAGATGAATTTCCCTGCCAAAAAGGTTCTTCGCACATTTAGTGGAGGTAGACATAGCTCACTCTGCATTGTATGTATAGGAGTAGTTTTAATGAATCCTCCGATTACTCGTAATGCCTGATTTTGTATTTTGTCTAACTTACTTAAATACTTTTGACAGCTGTTATTGAATAACGAACTCCCAAAATCTAACCTACTTCTTATAACGGCAATATATAGTCTTCTTAAATGCTTGGGATGTATTCCCCAACCAGGTCCTACTAAAACTTTGAATATGTTTAAAAATCTAGAAATGTTGTTCGTTAAACTCCATAATATGTTTATTCCATTTCAATGACCAGTCTAGCCACATCCCTAAATACTTGACTGTGTTCACTACTTCTATTTTATTATCATTAACACTTACTGAAATAGCTTGCCTACATATACCTTTTTTAAAAATACAGATCTTTGTTTTAGTCATTGAAATCTCCAAACCTAAATCTATGAGCAAACCATACATTTAAGGACAATTGAAATTCAGTGGAAGTATCATTTAAATTTTTACCGGAAGTATATAACACATAATCATCAGCATACTGAGAAATACATACATTAGGATTAATTTGTTTACAAATATGAATAGTTGCAATATTAAATAGTAGTGGAGCGATAGGGTCACCCTGAGCAATTCCTCGACCTGTAGATCTAGATAAAATAACATTGTCCACCTGGACACTTAAGTATCGTTCCTTTAAGAAGGTCCATAAATATTTACAAACTTTTGAACCAGCACCTAATCGATCCAAATTTACTAACATAGCCGTAATATCTACGTTATTGTACGCATTCTCTATATCAATAAAGCAACCTATTGTGATTTGATCTTTTGAAAATCCCAATTGTATTCTACTGACTAAATTACTAAGATTATCCAGGCATGATTTTGTTTTCCTGAATCCAGTAGTCTCTTTGTAAAATAGATTTTCATTTTCCATCAACCATTCCAATCTATTTCTTAACATAGCATGGAAGATTTTGCTCAGGCAAGACATAAGTGAAATAGGTCGAAGCGATGATAAAGTTGAAGTGTCACGCCCTGTTTTTGGGATTGGTATAATACGTATTTCTCGCCATTGAAATGGTACAAAACTTAGGGAATAAAACAAATTAAATAGTTTGAGTAAAATAATACATGCGTTTTTGGGAAGATGTTTGATCATGGAATATGATATATTATCCACACCTGGAGAAGTATCTTTTGTTTTAAAACAGCACGTTAGTTCGCTCATTGAAAAAGGAGAGTCAATTTCAGTGTTACGAGATGAAAAACCAGGGTCTTTTGGACAAACAAAGTCTGGAGTCAAACTGTGTAAAAGCTCATTTGCAATTGTTAGATCAACATAACTCCTATTTGTATTAGAACACCCATAACCTTTTAATCATTTCATTTTTTGCCACATGTCGTGTACAGTAATAGACTCATCAATCGAAGAGCAAAAATTAGAGAAAGATTTTCTAGTTGCCTTTCCAATGAGCAGTTGTGCAATTCTAATTTTATCTTTTAATTTATCTAAGTTATCAGGAGTAGGGTTTTTCCTAAATAAAGCAAGAGCTAGGCGCCTTTCTGCAACAGATTTAGATAAGTTGGTATTCTAATATACTTTAGGAGAAAATGTTGTGAGGAATCTTGGCTGGTTCTGTAAAAAGGAATGTGAGCATCAGCGGCTTCATTGACCATATTAAGAAACTTGAAAATTTATATTCTAAATATGAGCTGTATCCATCCCAGTTTGCTTTCTTATAGTTCCTGTTCTGTAGAAATTGATGGTGACTATTGTGATATGATAAATTAATCTTAACAATCAAATGATCACTACCCAATGACTCATTAGTAACCTTCCAATCTAACTGCAACGCTAAATCCGAAGAAGCAATAGAAATGTCAGGGGATGACTCCTGTACTATTCCGTTTACTAATTTAACGCGAGTAGCTGTGCCATCATTCAAGGAAACAAAATTATTTTCAATTAAAGAGTCAAAAATATTCGTGCCTCTTAAATCAGCCTTACAAGACCAGCTTGGATGATGCCCATTGAAGTCCCCAAGAATCAATGTTTTTTTAGTTTTAAAAGAAAATATTTCATCCCAGTCATTCTGAGAAGTTCGTATGGTAGGTGGACAATATATAGGGAGGATGTAATCTATATGTGTACAGTTAAAAATCTTAATACAAATTATTTCAATTCCGGGATTAGAAATTTGGATAGATATCAGTCGAGTCTTTAAAGACTTGTGTGAACAAATAGCAACCCCACCATACGAATCATCTCGGTCCTTGCGGTAAATATTGTAACCACTTATTTTAAGCATAACTTCAGCATTTAACCATATCTCACAAATGGCAGCAATATGAATTTTCTCGCTATTTAACAGCTGGTCGAATTCCTAATTCTACTTCGTTTGGGCCTAATACTTTGTGAGTTCCACTGAAAAATGTTTATGTTGTAATTACTATTCATCATTGACTAAAAAAGCTTTTAAAAGGCAAATCCCAAATGTACTATCGGTACTAACCATTCAATAATTAATGACATTCCTTGAATCATTTTGTTCTTAAGTTGTTCTTGTGAATTTGTAAATATAGCATATAACTTAGAAAGTAACTGCCTAAAATTAAAAGTTGATTTAAGCTTCTCTCTTCTCTGTTCTTTCTCTTTTCTTGATTGGAGCTCACTTTCTATATCATCATCATTATTATTAATTACTTCTTCTGATTCTGTAGATATATCGTTTTCAAACACTTCGTTCTGATTTTGCTTCTTTTTCCTTTTTCTCTTTGTACTTATAGTTTTTTCTTGTAAAGTTTGCGAAACCTCCATAGCGCCCGATTGTGATGATAATGGTATTGATTTATTGTTAGAAGTAATTTCAGAACGTAAGCGCGGTACCGAGCGAGTAACTTTTGGGTAAGACATTACCCCATCTTCGTTTTGTGAGATAGATACAGGTATGGGTTCAGGTATATTATTATATAAAGGTGTATTTGGGTTGAGATGTCTTTGAGCCGTCTTTAATATAGTTGTTTCTTGTTCTACTTGTACAGGTTGAGGTTCTGGAGGAATATATATTTGTAAGGCCTTTTTATATGAGCAATTGAATTCAGCCATTAAACTCCTTAGACGCTTTTCTTTTATAAATATAGGACAAGATCTATCCAACGACATGTGACTCCCGATACAGTTAATACATCTAAATGTTGTAATCTCACAATTAGCATGCCCCTTTCCACACTTAGGGCATACAATCTTTTTAGAGGGGCAGACACGTAGGCTATGACCGAACCTCCAACACCTTGAACATTGAGTGACTGGGAAGACATAGGGGTCGACGTTAATCTTCATACCGTAAATGTATACTGATGCTGGCAACGATGAGCCCTTAAATTGCAACCGTATTGATTCACTATCTTCCCATCCCTTTCCATCCGTTTTCCTGAGCTTTAAGCGCTTTACACCTATTAGCTCGCAATCACTTGAAATTACCTCCAGTATTTCTTTTTCGGTCATCTCCAGCTCAATATCCTTAATGACACCGTATGAAAAAGCAACCTCTAATGGCTTTTGAAATCTCCATCCTAACTCCTTCAAAGGTGTACAGTTTATCAGCTCATCAGCACTTTCTGCACATTCAAACTGCACAAAAACTTTATACGCGTTCACATATTTCACACGGCTGATATGCTTAATATTATTGGTTTTTAAAAGTTTTGCAAGTGCAAACTGTTTAGGTAATTTTTCGAAGCAATTAATATATACATCAATTTTCTGTCCCACTCTCTTCCCATTTCTTGAAACCGTAATCCACCTTTCTTCCTCATCTTCTTCTCTGCGTCTCTTACTACTAATAGGTCTGACCTCATCGTAAATCATTGCTTGACATTGAGCGGATTTCTCTGGTAAACAAATCTCCGTTTCCTGTTCATTGTTTTCAATTAGAATAGAATTCATCGCCTCCTCTTCTGAAATTTGATTTTCATCCGTGGTGATCAGAGTACACCAACGAATGTCCTACAATTAAAGCATGGCACACCACGCAGGCACGTTGTTAACCGCCGTAGGAAATATATATTACAAAAATATATTATTTTAATTAAAATATTTAATTAAAATTTAAGATAGCTGTCCATCACGTTAGTAGTTATTCCTTGTTTTTCAAAAGAAGCAATGATGATGATCAATTATTTTAGTTTGGTTTATTAAATTATACAGACTTTATACAGATTTTAAGTTTAAATAGCATACAGATTTAATACAGATTTTAGCTGTTTCTAATACAGATAAAAGGGTAAAGGCATCTGGCAACACTGGCGGCGGTAGTCACTAACCATCAGGTGAGCCACATGTTTGTTTCCTCCCCCCCTCTCCTTAAAAAAGTAAAGAAATACCTCTTATGCAATTCTCATGTAAACTTGTACCAGGAATTTGTGTAGAAAGTACATCTGGTATATGTGACATGGTTTCAAGTCCTGTTTCTGCATGTAAACCTGTAGTAGTAGTTAAAGTATATGAGTAACACATAACTTTCATTATTGGACTTGTTTTATTCACTGCTACATACCATATATTATAAATATAATAATGTCCTAGAGACGAAATTTTCTAGTGCCCAAGTGTATGTGCAAGCAATAGGCCATCTCATAATCTAATGGGACGGCATTTCCTCATGACCAGAAAAAGAGAACACAAGACTAACAGCTTTACGTGCTTTCCAAGGCAAGGGGGTGAAACACAGCCAATTTATTATCTCCAGACTGATGCTGAGAATGTCTTGATAGATATACCCAAAAATGTACCCAAATATATACCCAAATATATTAAGCAAAAGTAATAAGCATGTAAGATTTCTTCATAAATGTTTATTTCATACAGTTCACAATAACATTACAAAGTTATAATGCAGCTAGTTTTGTCATTTTCTATGGAGTTGTAATGAAATTTTTACTAATCCAACTTATTAACTAGTTAATTCTGATTTGCTGCGATAGTCTTCCTTTAACTTCATTATATATGCTACCATTTAGTAACTTTCCACATTTGGAAAAACAATGGTTTAGTTGGTAGAGGGATCACATGACTTTGATGAAAATTATGACTAAAGCTTAATATTTCACAAACAAACCCCTGAATCATAAAGATGTTCTTCCATATTCCCAATGGTTTTGAAAGATATCTATCCATATATGAGATCTATCCAATGAAACAATACACGATGGAATACATGAATAAAACAACGTCATTCATTTACCTGTATAGGAGGTACCCAAAATAAAAATGTTTTTAAGATTTTATTTTACAGTTTCGTAGGCGTGATTAATAGCTACAATTAAGCCAAATTACAAATTTGTAGCACCTAGGGTCTGAGTAAAACCGCGGTGGACAGACTTGGCAAAACTATATGGGGTTCCTTGTTGTGTCTTATGGAACCCTAAAAATTCAAAACATTATTTTTTTAAAATTGTCTTTAGGGTAATAGTGAATAAGCTTTTGTCTTTGTTAATCCAGTGTGCTTTACAATCTAGCTTTAAAACCACTTACCACCGTGTGGGGTTGTTGTAGTTGTTGTAGTCAAGCTGTACACTGACATATCTATAATAAGTAAAACTAAAAGATTGCTTGACCATCTTTAGTAATATTACATCATGAAAATGAGTTTCTTTAGTCTGCACTGTTAAAATAATAGCTAATAAACATAAAAGTGAGAATAAAAGAATAAAGACTTACCAAGGTTAAGATTGGGGTAAGCTGTTTTTGCAAGCCTTTTAGTACGATATAAAAAACGATCCTCAAAATGCCGATCACAAATGCGGTGGTTATTGTATATTTCACGATCGGTCTTATCTTTTAAATATGTTCCAGCTATGCTCTTCCATAGCTGAAACCTTTCAATTGTAGGGTATTCCGGTTTAGGAAAGTAGTGCAAAATATCTGAAATGATAAAATACAGTGCAACCTTAACATACCTCAATATAACGACTTCCTTGATTTAACAAATTTTTCGTGATCCCTTTGAAATGTCCATAAGTCAATGTAAAATATACCTTTACATTGCGAACATATCTTGCGAATAACCTCTTTATAACGAATTCTCAACTATCAACCATTTAATTTTGTAACCATTTAATGTATTTCAAATAAATATATCAATTTAAAAATGACTTTTAATTTTCATACATTTTGTAATTTGTTGCACTTATAATTTTTGATTATCCCTTGCTTAACTCAAGTATAAATTATCGCTTTACCTGTCTTATTCTATTGTTATTAAGTGAAGAGACAGAAATTTTAAGTATTACTTAAACTGACTTAGATTTATATGAGTTTGACTATTATTTAAATTTAGGTAGGTACAGATTAATAATTTATATTTAGTTATTTTTGTATATCATAGTACTATGGTATAATTATAAAATGTAAATAAATTTTCTTATATCATTAATTCAAATGTGTTAAATATTCTATATTATCAATATAAAATTTAGCCCTAGTTATAAATGTAAAAATGTGCTTGCTAATAACCATTTAACCCTTTAAAATTAATTTGCTTGCAGATAATCAGTTGCCGGAGTGGGTTTCTATCTACTTTTTAAAAGTTACAGATAATAAATATAAATGTAATGTATGCGAAGCGTTATTAAAAACGGATGAGAAATCATTACAGTTATTAGAGCATATACAACAAAACCAGAAAAGTGTAAATACCTCTAACCGAATTTTGTCAACCCAAAACCTTTATATAAAGTTCCCACCTACGTATGACCCTTAACCCCATCCCATATCTATATAATCCCATAGTATATGATTCATGTTGTGATTTTTTAACTTTGTAAAAAATTTACAACCAACCTAACCTCAACATAACAAACTTAATTTCAACGAATTACTTGATATAACGAATATTAACTTGTTCCCTTTCGATTTGTTATATCGAGGTTGCAAGGCGAGAGAGGAAAACTGAATCAGGAGATTGGCAATAACCCACCTACCAAGCGTGGCAGCTATGGCAAATAGTACCTACGAGGCAATCTGTAAATGCCTACCTATGCATAGCAGTGGACTTTTGATCATTACAGCCCATGTCCAAACCTTCAATTTCTTAGATATTAGCTGTTTACAAGTAAACAAAAACTGGAAATTACGCGAATATTAGAAAAGTTCTTACCGAATTGGTCACCTTTAAAAACACATTGCTGTCGTGACATTTCAGTTACAATTAATAAACAAAACAAAACTAAACTATGTCACAGATTTATCAATTACAATAAAATAAAACACATAAACACACGAGAAACGGGAATAATGCTAAATAGATAATAATATCAATTTAATCTTTACTACCAGTGACCGCCATTAACTGCGTACAGTGTTGCCAGATGCCTTTACCCTTTTATCTGTATTAGAAACAGCTAAAATCTGTATAAATCTGTATGCTATTTAAACTTAAAATCTGTATAAAGTCTGTATAATTTAATAAACCAAACTAAAATAATTGATCATCATCATTGCTTCTTTTGAAAAACAAGGAATAACTACTATAGTGATGGACAGCTATCTTAAATTTTAATTAAATATTTTAATTAAAATAATATATTTTTGTAATATATATTTCCTACGGCGGTTAACAACGTGCCTGCGTGGTGTGCCATGCTTTAATTGTAGGACATTCGTTGGTGTACTCTGATCACCACGGATGAAAATCAAATTTCAGAAGAGGAGGCGATGAATTCTATTCTAATTGAAAACAATGAACAGGAAACGGAGATTTGTTTACCAGAGAAATCCGCTCAATGTCAAGCAATGATTTACGATGAGGTCAGACCTATTAGTAGTAAGAGACGCAGAGAAGAAGATGAGGAAGAAAGGTGGATTACGGTTTCAAGAAATGGGAAGAGAGTGGGACAGAAAATTGATGTATATATTAATTGCTTCGAAAAATTACCTAAACAGTTTGCACTTGCAAAACTTTTAAAAACCAATAATATTAAGCATATCAGCCGTGTGAAATATGTGAACGCGTATAAAGTTTTTGTGCAGTTTGAATGTGCAGAAAGTGCTGATGAGCTGATAAACTGTACACCTTTGAAGGAGTTAGGATGGAGATTTCAAAAGCCATTAGAGGTTGCTTTTTCATACGGTGTCATTAAGGATATTGAGCTGGAGATGACCGAAAAAGAAATACTGGAGGTAATTTCAAGTGATTGCGAGCTAATAGGTGTAAAGCGCTTAAAGCTCAGGAAAACGGATGGAAAGGGATGGGAAGATAGTGAATCAATACGGTTGCAATTTAAGGGCTCATCGTTGCCAGCATCAGTATACATTTACGGTATGAAGATTAACGTCGACCCCTATGTCTTCCCAGTCACTCAATGTTCAAGGTGTTGGAGGTTCGGTCATAGCCTACGTGTCTGCCCCTCTAAAAAGATTGTATGCCCTAAGTGTGGAAAGGGGCATGCTAATTGTGAGATTACAACATTTAGATGTATTAACTGTATCGGGAATCACATGTCGTTGGATAGATCTTGTCCTATATTTATAAAAGAAAAGCGTCTAAGGAGTTTAATGGCTGAATTCAATTGCTCATATAAAAAGGCCTTACAAATATATATTCCTCCAGAACCTCAACCTGTACAAGTAGAACAAGAAACAACTATATTAAAGACGGCTCAAAGACATCTCAACCCAAATACACCTTTATATAATAATATACCTGAACCCATACCTGTATCTATCTCACAAAACGAAGATGGGGTAATGTCTTACCCAAAAGTTACTCGCTCGGTACCGCGCTTACGTTCTGAAATTACTTCTAACAATAAATCAATACCATTATCATCACAATCGGGCGCTATGGAGGTTTCGCAAACTTTACAAGAAAAAACTATAAGTACAAAGAGAAAAAGGAAAAAGAAGCAAAATCAGAACGAAGTGTTTGAAAACGATATATCTACAGAATCAGAAGAAGTAATTAATAATAATGATGATGATATAGAAAGTGAGCTCCAATCAAGAAAAGAGAAAGAACAGAGAAGAGAGAAGCTTAAATCAACTTTTAATTTTAGGCAGTTACTTTCTAAGTTATATGCTATATTTACAAATTCACAAGAACAACTTAAGAACAAAATGATTCAAGGAATGTCATTAATTATTGAATGGTTAGTACCGATAGTACATTTGGGATTTGCCTTTTAAAAGCTTTTTTAGTCAATGATGAATAGTAATTACAACATAAACATTTTTCAGTGGAACTCACAAAGTATTAGGCCCAAACGAAGTAGAATTAGGAATTCGACCAGCTGTTAAATAGCGAGAAAATTCATATTGCTGCCATTTGTGAGATATGGTTAAATGCTGAAGTTATGCTTAAAATAAGTGGTTAAAATATTTACCGCAAGGACCGAGATGATTGGTATGGTGGGGTTGCTATTTGTTCACACAAGTCTTTAAAGACTCGACTGATATCTATCCAAATTTCTAATCCCGGAATTGAAATAATTTGTATTAAGATTTTTAACTGTACACATATAGATTACATCCTCCCTATATATTGTCCACCTACCATACGAACTTCTCAGAATGACTGGGATGAAATATTTTCTTTTAAAACTAAAAAAACATTGATTCTTGGGGACTTCAATGGGCATCATCCAAGCTGGTCTTGTAAGGCTGATTTAAGAGGCACGAATATTTTTGACTCTTTAATTGAAAATAATTTTGTTTCCTTGAATGATGGCACAGCTACTCGCGTTAAATTAGTAAACGGAATAGTACAGGAGTCATCCCCTGACATTTCTATTGCTTCTTCGGATTTAGCGTTGCAGTTAGATTGGAAGGTTACTAATGAGTCATTGGGTAGTGATCATTTGATTGTTAAGATTAATTTATCATATCACAATAGTCACCATCAATTTCTACAGAACAGGAACTATAAGAAAGCAAACTGGGATGGATACAGCTCATATTTAGAATATAAATTTTCAAGTTTCTTAATATGGTCAATGAAGCCGCTGATGCTCACATTCCTTTTTACAGAACCAGCCAAGATTCCTCACAACATTTTCTCCTAAAGTATATTAGAATACCAACTTATCTAAATCTGTTGCAGAAAGGCGCCTAGCTCTTGCTTTATTTAGGAAAAACCCTACTCCTGATAACTTAGATAAATTAAAAGATAAAATTAGAATTGCACAACTGCTCATTGGAAAGGCAACTAGAAAATCTTTCTCTAATTTTTGCTCTTCGATTGATGAGTCTATTACTGTACACGACATGTGGCAAAAAATGAAATGGTTAAAAGGTTATGGGTGTTCTAATACAAATAGGAGTTATGTTGATCTAACAATTGCAAATGAGCTTTTACACAGTTTGACTCCAGACTTTGTTTGTCCAAAAGACCCTGGTTTTTCATCTCGTAACACTGAAATTGACTCTCCTTTTTCAATGAGCGAACTAACGTGCTGTTTTAAAACAAAAGATACTTCTCCAGGTGTGGATAATATATCATATTCCATGATCAAACATCTTCCCAAAAACGCATGTATTATTTTACTCAAACTATTTAATTTGTTTTATTCCCTAAGTTTTGTACCATTTCAATGGCGAGAAATACGTATTATACCAATCCCAAAAACAGGGCGTGACACTTCAACTTTATCATCGCTTCGACCTATTTCACTTATGTCTTGCCTGAGCAAAATCTTCCATGCTATGTTAAGAAATAGATTGGAATGGTTGATGGAAAATGAAAATCTATTTTACGAAGAGACTACTGGATTCAGGAAAACAAAATCATGCCTGGATAATCTTAGTAATTTAGTCAGTAGAATACAATTGGGATTTTCAAAAGATCAAATCACAATAGGTTGCTTTATTGATATAGAGAATGCGTACAATAACGTAGATATTACGGCTATGTTAGTAAATTTGGATCGATTAGGTGCTGGTTCAAAAGTTTGTAAATATTTATGGACCTTCTTAAAGGAACGATACTTAAGTGTCCAGGTGGACAATGTTATTTTATCTAGATCTACAGGTCGAGGAATTGCTCAGGGTGACCCTATCGCTCCACTACTATTTAATATTGCAACTATTCATATTTGTAAACAAATTAATCCTAATGTATGTATTTCTCAGTATGCTGATGATTATGTGTTATATACTTCCGGTAAAAATTTAAATGATACTTCCACTGAATTTCAATTGTCCTTAAATGTATGGTTTGCTCATAGATTTAGGTTTGGAGATTTCAATGACTAAAACAAAGATCTGTATTTTTAAAAAAGGTATATGTAGGCAAGCTATTTCAGTAAGTGTTAATGATAATAAAATAGAAGTAGTGAACACAGTCAAGTATTTAGGGATGTGGCTAGACCGGTCATTGAAATGGAATAAACATATTATGGAGTTTAACGAACAACATTTCTAGATTTTTAAACATATTCAAAGTTTTAGTAGGACCTGGTTGGGGAATACATCCCAAGCATTTAAGAAGACTATATATTGCCGTTATAAGAAGTAGGCTAGATTTTGGGAGTTCGTTATTCAATAACAGCTGTCAAAAGTATTTAAGTAAGTTAGACAAAATACAAAATCAGGCATTACGAGTAATCGGAGGATTCATTAAAACTACTCCTATACATACAATGCAGAGTGAGCTATGTCTACCTCCACTAAATGTGCGAAGAACCTTTTTGGCAGGGAAATTCATCTTAAAAGCTAAATCAATAAGAAATAACATCACACTAAAATATTGAATGAATTAGCACATTTTAGAAACAATAAATATTGGCGTAATAAAAAGAAACCTTTACTATTGTCTGTTTATGATCACTTCGTTGATACCCCTATTCACAGTAGTCAAAAATTTGAAATGTTTAATATAAGGACATGGGTCAGTAACACAGGTTTAAATAACATAGTTAATTTAAATATTCCGTGTATTGCACAAGCTAAACGAAATTACAACAATTTTAGTCTAAAAGTAATATGTTTGGACTACATTAATAGGCAGTATGAAAATTATTATAAAATATTTACAGACGGCTCTAAAGATTCAGGCGGAATCGGTGCAGCCTTTTTTGACCCACAATGTAATCTTAGCTTACAATTTAAGATAGATAGTAGTATATGCATCATGGAGGCTGAGCTAGTAGCAATATGTGAAGCACTGTCATACGCTGCATCACTATCACAAGATAATATTGTGATATTGACAGACTCAAGAAGCGCACTCCAACACTTGGCTCGGTGCACCTTGGGTACACGAGGCACACCGATAGCCTACATCGTTCTGGATACTATACATGGGTTAACATCCAGGTCGAAATCGATAAAGTTGCAGTGGATTCCGTCTCATTGCGGCGTGGAATATAATGAGCGAGTAGATATCTTGGCTAGATAGGCTTTTACGGATGGCATCGAATACAACATATTACCCCATTACACTGATTGTATTTGTATTATAAAAAGGCTATGTTACAACCTATGGAAAGAATATTATGGATTGATAACCATAAGCTATCGCGACTGGATGCAGTAGTGATAATGAGGCTGCGTACTGGACACATTCCAACTAGAAAGTTTGCATTCCTTATGAAAAAGGTCCAGTCACCGAACTGTGATCAATGCGGTGTTCCAGAGGACCTAATGCATGTCTTGATGGATTGTGCCCACAACGCTGCCTTTCGTAATGATAAATGCCACCACATTTTAAAAGATTTCGCTGATTGTAATATAATTTTAGCTAAGCCACATTCTGACGATATAAAAATATTAGTCAAGCTTTACAAGGTGAAGTTCTCGGATCGATCACTCACTTCTCAATGTGATTGATCTGGGAACTTTTCATTTTACTTCTTGTAACTAAATGCATATCTTCTTCAACTTTCTGTAATTAATTGTTGATTTGAGAACTTTATAATGTGATAATTTTAAGTATACCTAATGTAATTGTTTTTTTTTGGTGATGAATTAACGGAGCGACATATTCATATTGTGAATAAGCTCATTAATAAAGAACTAAAAAAAACTACTAATGTGATAAGCTGATAAAGTTTGATTACCGATTTTAATTAAAAATATTTTTATAGAATAAGGGTGACATGCGAGCACATATTACGCCGATGGTAAGTGGATGTTGTGGCCCATAGACATCTACATTTATCCTCGCTTAAGAATCAAAACGCAGATGCGTTGTCACGCCTGAGGACTAAGATGGGATGCCTCTTTTCCACTAAAAAAGGGTCTCCGGATTTCTACACTCACCATACGAAGCACAGCAGTGTTAAGCTTGTAATTTACGCTGGTATTCTGTGAGAGCGTCGTCCTTCCCGGTCGAGCTGACTCATTCGTGCTGCAACCATAATATAGCTGCAGCGTGGCTCTACTAAGTATAAAATATACACTATACACAAAAAAATTATATAGCAAAATTGAACACATTAATTTAGACAAACAACGTATTAAAACTCAAACATTTGCAACAAACGAACATATAATTAATTTATTATTTTCAGTCACACATATTTTACATATACATAATATGTAATACACTTGTATGTCTGCCGTACTAAGTAGGTAGTCACTTATTTTGCTTCTTCTTTTTAAGTTGAATATTATGGTAACCCAATCAATAGAGAACAATCAATAGAGTTAGAAAACTCCGTAGACAGAGAAACCTATAGACTAATGATTAGCGTGGCCTCGAGTGAGAAAGAACGATAACGTAGTTTTAGGTTATACAATAATCTTTATGACTTTTAAACATATTTAGATAAAAATTTTAATTGTTCTAAGGACTGAACTGAACAAGATTCACCAATCTTAAGCTCACAATACACTTTTTTCTTACTTAAACCAACTTGTAAACTCCTTAGATCGCTACGAACTGTCAAAGTTGTTTAGCAAAGTGTAGTTTGATAAATAAAAAAAACCGGCACGGATAAAGGGACAAACAATCACACCACTCTGTCTCATTTCTATGCAAGACGTATACATAAATCTATCCTTTTCGTGTGCGAATGCGAAAGAAGGCGTCAATTTGTCTATAGGTCTCTCTGTCTACGGAAAACTCTGTATAAAAATCTGTATCCAGTGCTAATCTGTGTCACACACCGAAAATCTGTATAAATACGGGGAAATTTGTATATATGGCAACACTGACTGCGTAGTAAAGTGCGCATCAATATACAGTAATCTATGGTGCGCATGGAACATAGATCATTTCGTATACGTAAACTTTATATATAAGCGTGCCCTCTAGTTGGATTAAAATAAGTCTAGTCTAATGTTTTGCAATGTAGATGGCAGCACAAAAAAAGATCACTTTGTTCTCAAAATAATGTTCTAAGTTGCACGCCCATGCGTATATTCATCAAAATATATTACATAGTCATGGAAACGTAAATTGTTTACGTAAAGTAGTCATGGAAACATAAATACAGCGTCCACAGAGATCACATTCGCATGAGTCCATACCGTACTATAAACAGACACTCGTCTGCCTTGTACTCTTGTACTAGTATTTGGTTGAAGTCCCGAGTCCCGACTAGTCTCGAGTCTCGAGTATTGATAGACAAAGATAGAAAGACTGCAGATAGTGTAGTTCAACAAGGACAGAATATATTCTTACACAACACGAGTGCGCGTCACGTTACTTTTATGAGCATTAAAATATGGTTCAAATTCAAATGACTGACAAACTAATGATTTACGACCGTAAGCGCCTAGTAAATACGGCAACAAAATACGAGTACGACGTGTAGGCACAGTGAGACTAGATGGATCGAGTATTTTAAAAGTTGGAATAGGTGCAACCTAGTCTCGTTAAATACTTAGTCCCTAGATCTGTTCTAGTATATACGCTTCATCTCTACCCACAACCAGCTATAAAATTAGAAATTAGTACGTGAAGTAAGCCTGAAATGGAACACTGCTATTAACGATTATCATTGATATGTATTTTAGTTGATGGAGAGCTAAATGGAGTGTATTTGACACATTATTTATTATAATTTACTTTGGTGAAGAAAGAAGAAACTAAAAAATTGTGATATCTATCTGACTAATAAACTTAAAGAAACTATTGTATAATGAATGAGAGCTTAGTGGACTGTATTTATGTAGGTTGTGTTTTAATCTTGAAGAAAGAAGATACTGAAGTAACTGTTACCAGCCCCCTGTCACTCTTGTTTCCTGCGTGAAATAATTACCTACAATCGCTAGGCACCCAGGGTAACATACGCGGTCGGGGCTAGCGCGTTGTACGCGATTGAATGTTTGTTTTGAGTTTTTTAAACGGTGTTTACGTAGTTTTTTTTTGTATACACTTGTTGAAATAGTCTTTGTTTAGTGTTATTTATATTAATTTAAATAATTGATAATTTGTAATGGAAAAACGTCGCTCCTACTTACAATTGTTGCGTGGATGGATGCCAAATGCCCAAAAAAAAAGGTTTCAGATATATCATTCTTTAAAATTACCGAAGGATTTTAGAAGGAAGTTATGAAAGGTGAATTTATTTCATTTTTTTGTTAGATAGGTACTTATAGTAAAAAAGAATTAAGTAATAATTTGTCTACACAATATCTACGTACTTTATTACAAAACATAGTTGAAATTTACTTCACTATCCAAGTATCTATATGCTTAAATACCTATATATCATGCCTTTTAATTACACAGGCCTGTTGGTCTAGTGGTTAGTGACCCTGACTGCTATGCCGGAGGTCGTGGGTTCGATTCCCACCCAGGACAAATGTTTGTGTGATGAGCACGATCGTTTGTTCTGTGTCTGGGTGTAATTTATCTATAATATTTATGTATTTAGAAATATATAAGTAAGTTTATCAGTTGTCTAGTACCCATAACACAAGCTCTGCTTAGCTTGGGACTAGATGGCGTTGTGTGATAGTTGTGGAATATTATTATTATTATTATTATTTTAATAAAATATTTTAAGTTATAATAACACTAAACACTGAAATTAAAACTTTGTTTTCTAACAAGATTTTAACTGAGTAGAATACGATCGCATTTCTGTAAGGAATCGTATTTCAGGATTATTTGTTGTGGCCTTGCTAGTTGCATGCGTTGAGCATCGCAGAAATCACATAGGTACGAAAATATGGTCAGTCGATCATATTTAGAATAGGTACTTCACCTAAGTAACTTAATTAACATTTCGCAATGTATTTTTTTAGTCTTTATTGTTAGCCCTTAGTAACCACGAAAAGTCCGCAATGGAAGAGGAAGGGGAAAAGATGCAAAGTAACATGGACACTCGCGCGCAGCGATGAAATTTTATTTAGCTTGCGTGCGCGATTTATCAGATTAATAATAATGTAGGCTATTAAACGTCGGCAAGCAGTCGACATCAAAGGAGTGCAACTCCTGTACGTAGTACTATTATTTATTCTGTGCTGTTACTGTGATATCTATATACTAAGTATTTATTTAATTGCTGTTTTAAACTGCTAGGAATTGAGTTAAATTAAAGATTGCAAAAAACTAAAGTAAATTTATTAAACTATTTAAACAATGCGGCAGTCTTACAAACTATCACTAATCTAATGCCTAATAGGGAGCCTGAGGGGTCTTCTTGCTTGTTGTTCTTCTCTTGAGCGCTGTCCTGTCGTGAATGTCGTAGGTGGGCCGGGAGCCCTTCTTTCTTTCCCGCTGACGGGGTCGCGTTGGCACTGAGTAGAATGTTAGGTTTAGCATGGTCATGTTTGATGCCTATGTCGTAATAAGTTTTGGAGAGCCTGATGAATTGACCCTGGTCTGTGAGGAAGACAGGGGCAGGACCTGTTTCTTGAAAAATTCTTTGGTATCATAATAACCCTTTTTGTACAAGTTTTCTTTAACAAAACATTTAAACTTGTTTAATGACAAATTTTGTACATTTTCTGGGATTTTGTGGTAACAGCGTATACATTGCCCCATAATTGAATTACTAATTCTGTGGATTCGAGTAACTGGTATTACAAGCTTATGTTTGTTCCTAGTGTTTAAAGTATGAACATCTTTATTCTTATGAAAGCTATTTATTTTTTAATGTACATACATTACATTTTCATAAATATATTGCGATGCCAAAGTTAATATGTTTATTTTCTTAATTTTTCTGTCAGGGACTCTTTAAAATTTAAGTTATAAATTGCCAGTAGGCTCTCTTTTGCAAAACAAATATGACTTCAATGTCAGTCGCATTACCCAATAGTAAGATTCCATAAAACATTACGCTATGAAAGTAACTAAAATAAACTAATCTAACTGTCTCAACATTGGTGAGAAAGTAACAGAAACAGAAACTTTTCTATTCAATATGTATTATAAATAATACTTATTGAAAGTCACTTCTTTTTCGTTTACCACTGGTTCGCAAAAAAAACCTCTGTCCTGAGAAGAATCAGCAAGAAACCCAGCGGTATTTTTTTTTAAATTAATAGCTTACAATCATTTATGTTACAATTTACAACCTGAAACAAATTAGAAATAGTTTGGTAGCGATCATCCTTCTCAGGGGTTATTATCATCCGTAAATTCCTTAATATTATGATTAACATTTTTATAGAGGATTTTATACAGAATTGAAAGATGACTTTATCACAAAAATTGATAGGGGCGTACTCCAATAGTTTGGGCATGTTGAACGAATGAGTGAAGACCGAATGGTGAAGAAAATATATAGAGCGAAAGTAAATATTAAAAGGTGTCGAGGTAGACCGAGACTAACTTTCGAAGACCATGTGAGCAAATTGCTCAAAGAGGGGAGGGTCAAGAGTACTCGGATACCTAGACGTGCATGTATGAAGAAGTTAATGAACCTGAAAGAAGCGAAAGAGGTATGTAAGGATCGTGACACTTGGCGATCTGTTCTCTCTGGCTACCCCGTTAGGGATTGTGCGTGAAGATAAGTAAGTAAGTAAGTAATATTTTTATACAAACTTAGTTTAATAAAGTTTTTGAACTATGTGTATGTCAAATTTTGTATATTTTCTGGGAATTTGTTGTAAAAGCGTATACATCGCCCCAAGAATGAATTACTGACTCGGTGGAGTCGAGTATTATTGTTCTTTAAACAAAACAAGCTTCGTATGATGGTTCCAAATTTTTTGCTTGGGTTCAAATGCTTTTGTGGCGTGATGTATACGCAGTTGAAAATAGTGCATGGAAATTGTCTTAATAAGAAAAACTTTGCGGTTTCCAATAAAAGGTTGACTTTCAAAATGATTCGTCGTAAATAAACCCAGACATCGTTTGAAAGTTGTTAAAATAAGTTTCGGTAACAGAGTTTTTTTCTGCAAAGAATGATACTTCTTTATATGAATGTATCTTAAATATTCTTTCTGCCAACGTACATACTTTAATAACATCGCGTGAAGGATAAATAAGGCCACCTTTATCTTTTTTAAATATAAGACCTAAATATTTGTCGCTAATAAGAGCTAGTAGACAATCTTCACATTTTATAGTTTTTCTTAAGTTCCTAACTACAAACCCACCGATATATGAAATAATTTCTTCAGTGTAGGTGGTCAATTTTGAGGGGTTAAAATATAATCGTGGTCATCATCGACCAAGAAATTATTATTAGGGGGGAAATCCTTAATCGAGTCTTCGAGATCTTGAGTGCAGTACATATTAATTTTATTTTCATATCGCACTTCTGTGAGTTAAAATTTTTATATCCTCTAGATGTAATATGATGTAAAGATGTATAACTAGTGTTTTGTAGGCGCTTTAAAATTGAAAAGCTGTTGGATTGTTGTTATAGCCGCCCTTTGATCGTATCGAGCTGAAGAAGCACTCCAGGTGATCTTGGCTAAGTTAGTATATAGGCAAATAATTAAGTTTACCTGTCTATTGAAAATATCAAATAAATAAGTTGTTAATTTTCCTTATAAAATCAACAGTAGCCTCGCAACCCGAAAATTTGTTGTAAATTCAATTGTTTGTTACAAATTCTATTGCATCTGCCACGGAATTACTGAATGTTTGTGCCGCCAACTTAAGTTAAATTATTTCTTTTGAAAAATTGATATGCTGATTTTTAAGATGGTTAGCTAGATGGAGACCCTCCCTTTCTTGCAGATTATGAAGCAATTATATAAAATGCTATGAAATTATTCTACCATGCAGATTTGTTAATAAATTTTTCTGGCCTAGTGTATTTCTGACAAGTTTCAGCATATGAGCTGGATCCGGAAATATAACTATGTGCTGCTTATCACAAAGAAAATACGAAGTAATATTTTTCAAAACATCGAACCTAAGTTTTTAGGCATCAAAAAGTTGGTTGGAGAGCCGTCAAAAGTTGGGGAGACTATATTAACACAATAATCTACTAACAAACCCATACATTGTTTAATTAATGTTGCCTTTTGTCTCTGTCGCCTGTACAGCCATCAATAAAAAATAACCGATAGGCATCTTCCATCCACTATTTATATATGTTACCATAAACACCAATGCCTCCCTAGCTTCAGGTACATTGTGACCATCCAAAGCTACCACATAGTTCACCAGACCTACACATTTTGTTCCATCCCATTGGACATGCCTCCTTATAGCCCTCTCGTCCATGCTAACTGCACAATACATTTCGGTTTTTTGTTCTTTGCCACTAATTTAATGCATTCTAATGATTCTGTAAACCCTGGGTTTACATCTACACTTTTGTACCATGTGATAAGTGTGGATGGAAGAGGCAGATAAGTATTAAATTGTTGTCGTACATACGTGTAAGCCCGAGGACTTATAAATTCCAAGCAAAGAGTGAATTTGCGTAAAGATGGTGAATATTTTCTACCACTGGAGGAGGGGTTCAACATTTTTTTCAAGAAGTCTCTATTGGTAGGGTCGACAGATTCCAGTAAATCCCCATCTTTTTCACTTATCAAAGACTTTTTTTAAGTTCTGTAATAGTATTTTCTAGTTTAGCTACTTTTTTCTCGAAAAGTCTTATTTTTTCAGTCATTCGGATGATTGTTTTTCTGAGTGTTTCCATTTCTGTCGCAACGTTCGACGAGTGTACTCTGGAGTCTTGTCCTAAAACCCAAGAAAAAAACGTTTAATAATCATAACTTTGTCTGTAGTAAGACACAACATTTTCTGATTGTAATACTTACTATTGATGGTTGATTGGAAATTGGAAGACTCACTATTTCAACTGGCTTTTGACTACTGGTCGACGAAAATAGGTCAACAGCAGGACCAATCTGAAATCAAGTAATTTGTATGTTAAATCTGCCACAGTTTTAGTTTCATAACATCCACTGATCAAGCGTCTCGATAATGAATTAATGTACCAAGATTATAATTTATAACGTAGGTAATTATTTTAATACTGTAGAATACATTGCAAAATTGAAGGGCTAGGTGGAAAAAGGTTACTTGACAAATTTAAAAATCCGACTTTTTTGTGAAAACGAACTTAAGTTCTAATGAACTTAAGTTTTATCTGATGATAAACCGATTCTTGAAGTTAAACACGCCAATGGGGAAGATAACAAGGTAACAATATTAGACCTTTAAGTACGTAGGTAAAAAGTTTAGACCAAACACATAATTCTAGTTTTTAATTCATATCGATCGGTGCACTATTACCGAAGTTATAAGCGTGGAAAATTTACGTACATTTTTAAAATTTCGCCCGTGCCCGCGAGTAGCACGTGACGTCATCGATTCCATGCGGCCGGCCGGCACGAGCGGCAAGTTTGCAAGTTTCTCTATAAAGTGAAGATTTTTCTTCATAGCTTGAAGAACTTACTACATCAAATTGAAGAAGTTTCTTATTCTCTTGTACCGGCCGAACTTTTATCTTTGGTTTCTATACTTTAATGTGAAACATTGTTTTTTAGGTTTACTTGATTTTTTTTGTGTAGCGGGGATATCAGCAGTATTAGTTATATATTCTTCTGGCAAGGGATCAATGTCAATATTATCATCTAGAGTAGTAACAGGTTCGACAATATATATATATATATATATATATATATATATATATATATATATATATATATATATATATATATATATATATATGCTCAATTTCTTGTGAAGTAGTGGCAATCGCATGTGCAACTGTTTCTGACCTAGATTTGGAATTCAGTTTTGATTTTTTTGATTGAGATCTTCGTGGTTTTTCTGTATACCGATTTTGACAAGCAAACTTGTGAGGCAAAACATCTTTTTTTAAGTTTGAGGGGACCACCAACTAGTTTGTACTTCACGTAGTTTTCCATATCGTTTTCGACCTAGAACAAAAAACAAACTTATTTAAAGTCTATAAAAAATAAGGAACCGCGTAATTCGTATTCCATCAATATTTAAAATATGTACCAACTATGTAATACATAAAAATAGGACAACACAAAAAAAATTTAAGTGCTCCACTTCAAAATCAAGGTTAACATATTCCATATTTTAACCTTTATATGCATTACAAACATTTTAAAATTTGCTGCAAACATAGGTAGATATCTAAACTTACGAACTCACGACAGGTCATTGACTTATCTACATTACGTAGGTACTTTACCCAAGTTTGGATGTTTATTTACGCTGAAGTAGTTTTGGTTAAATATGTAACTATTAGGTATTGTTTCTTCTTGAAATTATAATAGTCATTAAGCGTGGAAAGGTTCAATGAATCGTTAGTTACTTAAACTGCGACTCTAGTAGGTACCTACATGCCTAATAGAAAGCATTTACTAGCAATAACCAAGAGCTATCATGTGAAGGTTATTATTATTTGAATATTTACATCGAAATGATCCTCACAACAATCAATATGCTACCGTGTTTGGTCCTAAAGGATGTGTTCTTCTCATAGCATTTGTCCATTTTTTTTTTCTGATGGTAGGGTTTCTAGGCACATTAAAAAACAACTTTTCAGGTGTTTTTGTGGCCGTATTTTTACAGTGAGGCACAGCACAATATTTAATAGATTGTGTCATGTTCTATAATGTTTCTTGTTAAAAATAGAGATCAAGTAGATCCACGCGCGACGGGCACATTCGAGTAAATGTTTTGATTTTCTAAGTGCGCGTCGAGTCGCTCGCACGAAGATGGAAATCGTAACGTCATCGACGATGTCACGCTCGGCTCGCGGCTTAGACCGAAAAAGTTAACTTTTCGCCATTATATCTCGGTCAGTTTTGAAGATGGAAAAAAATTAAAAACACGGTTACACTCGCAATTTTTTGTAGAATTTTTTGGCATATAAAACAAAAAATGGTTATCTTCTCCATTCTAATTCGTTACATAGTTACAGACGCTAGCAAAGGTGTTAACTGCCAAACAAGTATATATTTCAGATTTGTAAATGTGCTATCAGCAGAAATGTTTTCAGAGAATCATTATCATTGCTACTTTTGGAATAATATAAGGTAATTATAAATTAATAAATCTTCTGCATCTTCACAAGGACAACATAATTTTATGTTAAAGAAATAAACAAAGGTGTTTTGAGCTATAGGTAAACGTAACCTAATGTAAAATAGAATCATATTTTTTCAAATCCTCTTTTACAATGGTTGTAGTATCTTTAATCTCCAGTGTTATAATTTGTATTCCATCTAAGTATTGGTTTTGTATTTTAAATTGGTGGCTAGATTCGCCGTGTGCAACAGAGCGCGAGCGATATGGCTATTAGATTAGATATGGCAAAAATGAGTATAACTAAAATCTTATATTTGTACACTACACTAAATAATAAAAAAAACAAATTCACTAAATCTTAATTAACTTCACTAGTTTTTTCCCTAGTTTTATTTATTTGTAGGTATAGATTTATTGATAAATTTATAATTTGAAATACGTTAAACGTTTTACGTTATAAAGTAAATATAAAAAATGAAAAAAAAACATTTTTTTTAAATACAGTAGAGCGTCGATTATCCGAAAGTCGATCAACCGAACGACCGCTCATCCGAACTACTACCTCGGTACATCTTTGGGTTGCGACCACCTTCTGCTTCCCCGTGCAGTGCCCTATGTTAACCTACGTTCAGTACCGATAGCGCTGAACGCTTATGTTTTAATTTTACTGTACTAGCTCACAATTTAATATACCTAAACGTAAACGTGTTGTTATTTCCATAAGAGATAAATACGAGATTTTTTTTTTATATATATAGGGTGGCAAACGAGCACACAGTCCATCTGATGGTAAGTAGTTGCTGTAGCCCATAGATATCTACATTTATCTTCGATTACAAATCAAAATGCAGATGCGTTGTCACTCGTGAGGACTAAGATGGAATGCCTCATTTCCAGTAAAAAGGGTCTCCGGTTTTCTACACTCACCATACGAAACACAGCAGCATCAAGCTACCATTTCACGCTGGTATTCTGTGAGAGCGTGGTCCTTCCCCGGTCAAGCCGACCCATTCGTGCTACAACTATACTACTAATATAACTGCAGCATGGCTCTACCACGTAAAAACAAACGATTAGAAAAAGTCGAATCAGCAACCAAGTTATCTAATGAGTACAAAGTGGAGATAAAAAAAAACCAAAAGACGGCGATATAAAATTTTATATTATCCAAGCTTGATTCTACTGATGGATCCACAAGTCGTAAAATTATGAAGCTCGCTACGAACACCGATCTCGATGACGCTGTTTACAAGTGATTTACACAAAAAAAAATTCACAAGAAGAACATATCTCTGATCCCATTCTATGTAAAAAAGCAATAAATTTAATGAAAAACTTGGAGGGCCGTCGAACCTTCAAGCAAGTACGGGCTGGTTAAAATGGTTTAAGTCAAGACTGGCATTCGTGAACTTCAAATAAAAGGAGAAAAACTGTCTGCTGATTGTTAAGCAGATGATTCTTTCAAAATCAAATTATGCAATGTATTGAAACAAGAAGATCTTGTTCTAGAAAACGTTTATAAACTCGACGAAACTGGGCTCAATTGGAAGGCTTTGCCACGAAGTAATAGTCTCACTATTGGACTAGTAAGTTGGTAGCATTCTACCCACTTAGAATATGCGTCGACTGCAATTAGAAAGTTTCTACCATATAACGAAAAAATATCTATAAGCAAACGATGCCATACCTGTGCCGGGTAGGGCCTAGAAGCTAAAGGTGTGCGCGGAGGTGCGCATCGAAACTTATTACAAACTGAACACGGCCCTATTTTTTTCCGTAATATGTCTGTCTATATGTGGCCACCACATCCAGGTTCTGGCCTGCTCTTTTGTTTTTACCACGCCAAAGTGTGAATAATGTAGTTCGTTTAATAGCTGCGGAATATTGACGGTATGATTACTTTGTGGCCCCGCAGGATACAACCACTTTCTAGGGCTACCGACAAAGAAAATATGGCTTTAATATTTAACGAATCTGACACTTTTCGTGGTCACGCTTTAAGCATAAACTCTTAACACTTTTAATAAAAGATTATCTCGGGATGTTTCTTTTTTATATCTTCCACAGTTATTGGTTTTAAAACTGAGTTATCTATAAATACATACAATATACAATGTTTTATAAAGATCTGAGCATTCATTATGAATTTCGTTCTGTAATTGATTTACAGACCGTGATAAGAAGTCAGCCGCATTGCTGTCACTTCCACCATACTTTAATGTGAAATTATAGGCATATAAAAAGATCGCGTAACGTTGAAGCTGGTTATCCGCCATGTCAGGTATACTCTTTTTGTTTCCGAAAATGGTTATTAAGGGCTTATAATCCGTCCTTAGGATAAACGGTACCGTTAGACCATACCAATAGTGGTAGAAATTTCAGAGCATACAAAGGCTGTCCGTTCTACTAGAAATAAGAATCCTATTTATAAAGTGTAATTTACATTTTATTATATAATAAAATTTTTATTCTTCTTTATTCATTCTTTACTATTGGTCGAGGGAACTGTGGTGTTTTAAAAATGTGATAACATAATAATAGTTAGGTAGGGAAAGAATTGTCAGTCCGCTTTGATCTATTCAACTGCCTGCTACGTAATCCGTATTTTATTGTAAATTTAGTCCTAAACAGTACAAAGCTATCATATTAGAAGTTTTCCATCTGAAAGTTCTTATTATTCTCTTACTCAAAATATCTACAAATAGTATTAAAATCCATTACTTTCTGTTAAAAGATGTATTCAATGTATATTAAAAATTGGTGGTATAAAAACACAACTTGAGTATATTGAGCACGAGTTTCGGTGGTTTGAAATAAATATTCTAAATTCTCAGTAATTAATAAATAGTATGTAAATACATGCATGTGGCATCCCTTTTTATAAATAATAAAACTATTTCATATAAATAATGTTATTTTATTTTTTACCGTACAGAGCCATTGTAAGTTCTTCTTAACTAAACTTAATATGGTTTATAGGAAACAAAGGTGTATTATGTCCATATTTTCATTGTTTTTTTAATAAATTTGCATAGAATAACCTATTTTTCAACATAATAAAATAATCAATCTTATCTAAGTATTGGTAGTACTAATATTGTATTTCAAAACCATATGCTTTTGTTATGAGTTCAATTAATTATTTATTATTTTCAAAGACTCATTAGTTGTTTAGAATCATTTGCTAGTTTACACCTTTGTCCACTTAACCCTTCAATTCTGTTTTGGGTCGAGGAAAACTAATATTATTTTTATTTAATATTGTTTACTTACATGAATGTTTAAATTATTTTCAATCTCCATAAGTGATTCTTCATGTAAACTGATGGAGGAAGATGTTGGAATACCGGCTTTAGTTTCCTATTAAAAAAAGTTTATGGTGGAGCGACGAGCCTAAGGTTACCGAAGTCCAATTCCCCAGTCGAGCCTTAAAACTATTACGCGAGATATTAAACCCAAATGGACTGTATATGCGAAATGCTTCTTCGTTTACACAAAATGGTGACTATAGCACGCGGTTTCCCATACAATGCACTCGCTCTTCCCTAAAACGAACTATTGTTTGCCAAATCTATGAAAGGAATCCTGCTTGATTAGGAGAAATGAAATTGGAGCGGATTAACTATTAAACACAATTATATCAAGCAGGAACTAGTAGGAATGTCCACTCACCGGGGTGTCGCTTCTATGTGGCTTGGGCGCTATGTTGCTGCGGTGCGACCTCTGGTGGACTCTCTGGGGCCCCAGAGATGCTTTCTTGTCCGGTGATGCGTCGGGAGAGAGTGCGGTGCGCGACTATTTCACACACGAGGTGAGGCGGGTTTCCTGGAGTTCGACTGCTTCCAGGCTAAAGCGGTTATACTAGCGGTGCGCGTGGGCAATAGCCCTTCTATGACACTATTGTCTTAAGCGGTGTGGTTCCAACGACGAGCGCGACGGGAAGAGGCCGCGCGTCGGCCGCGCGTGCCCTTTTATTCCTTCGGTTGCGATGATCGCGTAATATTTCAGAATCATCTTCTCTCCCCTTCCACCCCACCACACCGATGTGTCGATAGGAGGGTATGAATGTTATCGTTTTGGAAAGGGATAAACGATTTGGCAAGCCTACCGTCAAATAAAATAAATACGAAAAGTTTTCCGCGCAACCATCTCCCCCGCCCTTGAAGGATTTCCTTCAAAATAACTAAAACAACTAGAGCTAAGATCAAACTGACAAATAACTAACTAACGCTAAGATTACCTAAATTCAACTACAATTTCTAATCTAGAAAGCTAATGTAAATTATGGAAGCGGCAAGGGTCACAAACGGACAATAGGACGTATGTCGTAAGTAATTACTCCGTCGGAACCGGGAAAGACCTCTTCGACAATCCCTAACGGCCAATGGAGAGGCGGCGTATTCTCTTTGGTGAGCACCACCACAGTTCCTACAGTTAAAGGCTCAGTTGCTGTGTTCCATTTTTGCCGAGACTGCAAAGTATGCAAGTATTCCATCCTCCATCGTTTCCAAAACGATTGCACTAACCGGTCTAATAATTTGTGGCGTGCGGAAATGCTAAGTCTGTTCTCATCCATATCTACGGCGGGCAAATACTTTAAAGGCGTTAAATTCAAAAAATGTGCTGGAGTTAGAGCCAGCGGCTCCGAAGGGTCACTAGACAACGTACGACAAAGTGGGCGGCTATTCATTACGCATTCAATTTGAGCGAGCACCGTACTTAGCTCTTCGAAGGACAAAATTTGATCTCCTATTACTCGGTATAAGTGACTCTTTAGACTCTTAATATTAGTCTCCCAATTGCCCCCAAAATGACTCGCGGCTGGGACGTTCAGAGACCACTCAATGCGGTTCTCGGCTAGAATTTGAGCGAACTCCGAATTATAATACTTGCTAGCTAAGAGCTCATATAGTTCCGATAAAATACATTTTGCACCGACGTAGTTCGTACCGTTATCCGAATATAATTTACTTACAGGGCCACGGCGGGAAAGAAATCTTTTAAATGCACCCATAAAGCCTGCTGTGCTTAGATCACCAACGAGTTCTATATGCACCGCCCTTGTAGTTAGACATACGAAAATGCAGACGTAAGCCTTTGTGAATCTTATACCGCGCCCGCGAGTGAGCGTGACCTTAAACGGACCAGCGAAATCAGACCCGGTGTGCGTAAAGGGCTTTACTGAATGTAAAGTCTACTCGACAAGATCTAAGTTCCGCCATTTCCGGAAATGACGGCTTGGGGCGTGCCCGAAAGCAAGCTATACATCTGTGCACCCGATTGCGGATTAAGTTACGTGCAGAAAGAATCCAATAATTCTGACGCAAGATCGACATCAGCAAGTCGGGGCCAGCGTGCGAATTCAATTTATGATGGTAATCGACTAATAAATTCATGATATGGTCTTGATGCGGTAAAACTATAGGGTGCCGTTGGTCGAAACTCAACTGCGAGTTGGACAAGCGTCCACCTACCCTTACAATCCCATCCTGTAAAAATGGCTTAAGGCGTTGAAAAGCGCGACTACAAGCTCTATTCGATTGTAATCTTGTAATTTCTGTAGAGAAATGCGCACGTTGAAGTTCACGCAATACTAGCGACTCGGCATAGTTGTAATCGGACGCTAAGATATACGAACGTCGCGGTAAAAGCTTCGCGAATCGACAAACGTAAATTACGCTACGCAATAATTTCGACCAAGAGGACAAGCGGTTCGCCAAAGCAATGATTGGAGAAACCTCGCTCGAAACGTTCGCTACTAGAGCGTGTATCTTCTCTTCCGGCGGTTGTGACACTGACGAAGGTTCGAAATCGGTTATTGGCCATTGCGAGAGATCCAAGTGAACCCAAGAAGGTCCGTGGAACCAAAGCGGGTGGTCCATTATTTGCATCGGGGTGAGTCCACGGGATAGGCAATCGGCAGGGTTTTCCGTACCGGATACGTGATAAAAGTTCTGCGTTTTTAACTCGTCTTGGATCTTGGCCACTCGGTTCGCGACAAACGTATCCCAACGGTGGGGTGAAGAATGAACCCAGCATAAGGCGACGGTGGAGTCGGAAAAGGCAAATATCCTTTCTATGTGAACTCTATCCCTACATGCGCTGATAACTGCGGTAATAAGCTTGGTGAGTACTAATATTGCGCAAAGCTCCAAGCGCGCCAGAGAGACAACCTTACGGGGGGAGACTCTCGACTTAGAACTAATGAGGCTAATCGAATTTCCACCACTATTCTGGTCGTGGAAATATGCAACGCCCCCGCAAGCCTTCTCGCTGGCGTCTGCAAACCCAATGACCGTGATGACGCTATTTCTATCGACGTTTATATGACGTGGTATTTTAATTTCTCTTAGTAAAGGAAGTTCCTCTCTAAAACGCTGCCACAACCGAACAATGCTGTCAGGCGGCGAGTCATCCCAATCGCATTCATATAACCAAAGTTGTTTAATCAAAAGCTTAGCGTATAATACCACCGGGGCTACGAAACCCATGACATCGCATAATCTAGCAACGCATGACAGTATTGTGCGCTTTGTGCACTTCTCTACGGGCGGGTTTACTTTAAGGCTAAACACGTCGGACTCTGGTGACCAACACAGACCGAGCACCTTGTGTGTATCAGAATCGTCGAATTCCTTTATCGCCGAAAGACGGTGTGATAGTGGAATTGTGTTTAAAACTGGACGCGAATTAAGTCCATTTGACAAGATCGAATTGACCCGATTTCATGAGCCTTATAACCTCGGCGGTGGTTAGGGTGGCCTCCTCCACGCTATCGACCGAGTATACAAAATCATCCATATATAATCCACTTTCAATTTCCCTCTTAGCTTTAGGATAAGAGGGACCTTCATCGTGGGCGAGCTGTCTCACCGTGCGTAACGCATGAAATGGGCTCGACTTTAAACCAAAGCAAACGCGGTTAAATTCAAACACCATTAGAGGTTCCTTTGGGTTGAAACGATATAAAATGCGTTGGAATCTACGGTCGCATTCACGGACCCCTATGCAAAGAAACATTTGGCGAATATCGGCGGATAGTGCTATACTAAACAAACGAAAATTGGCTATTATATTAAATAAATTGCCCTGTAAATTTTGCCCACTATAGAGGATATCGTTATATGACAGGTGAGTGCTAGTTTTAGCACTAGCGTCGAGCACTACACGTAACTTAGATGTAGTTTGTCCTCCCTAATGACCCCGTGGTGTGGTATGAAATACGACGGTGTCTTCGTAGTTATCTAATTTCGAAGCCAGAAGTGATATGTAACCCTCCCTTATATATTCGTTAATGACGCCGTCATAAGCTTCTTTTAACTGGGGTGAAGCGAGCACCCTACGCTCCAAGCTGTAGAAACGTTTTTCCGCCATTTGACGCGAATCACCGAGAGATAAAACATCTCTTTAAAGGGTAGCGCTACACTATATCTACCGTCGCGATCACGAACGGTCGTGCGGACGTAAATTTCCTCGCATAATCTGTCATCTGAGCTAGCTATGGGTGGGACGTTCACCTCCTCCATCTCCGAAAAATTTGCGGACTAACGACTCGAGCGGTTCTACAGCCATACAACAATAAGAGGTTGCCGAAATATTATCTATGATGGGGGCGGAGCCAACGATGACATAGCCCAATACGGTTTCCAGTGCGTAAGGTGCGGTATGCGAGGAGTTGCCCCTAACCTTATTGTTTAACAAAAGATGAGGGAAAAGCGATGCTCCAATGAGCATGTCTATGTTTCCGGGAACGGCGTAAGTGTCGTCTGCTAGAGTCGAATTTTTAAATTCAATCATTGCCGAGGTGTCAACCGAAACGGTTGGCAGCCGTTCAGTGACCCTATCTACTACTAGTGCATTTATATCAAAGTTAGCATTACGATCTATCCGAGAATAAAATTTTAAATTTATATATCCCTGGGTAACTTTACTAGTACCTCCGATGCTTTTGACTACGGGACATGAAAGTGACCTATTTATTACTAAGCCTAAGCGCTGACAACATTGTCGCGTTATAAAGCTATTCTGGGCTACGCTGTCCAGCAGCGCACGGACGCCTTGTTCGTTTCCACGCGAATCCCTAACCAAAATACTGTTACGCGCTCAAATTGGCGGCACTAGCGCCATCTAGTCTCGAACCAAAGAACTAAGCTTCTTGAAGTTTAAAACTCGAACTCTCGGTACCTTGCGCGTGTTTACTTGAACATTCTGGATATTTTGCTAATTTATATAAATAGGTGCTGCAAGATGCGATCGAAGTAGTGTTGAATTGGCGATACGAGCGAAGCTTCGGAGCGACATAGAGTGAATTAGGTGTGTTTAATTATTAGTGTTTTAAGTTTTAATTTGTGTAAAGTAAATTAAAGTGTTAATTTAGGTAATTTTATCGGCAATTTTTATTGTCACGAACCTCAAGCTCAAGTGGGATAAAATCATGCCGATTTTACCTAAGGAGGAAACGGAGGGTGTCCGTACCCAAAGTCAACGCCAGCAGGAGACGGACCAAAGGAGATTTGGTGGTGCAACGCCGCAGACGGCGGAGGGTCAGCCGCCGGCTGCAGGCCCGTCAGTAGCTCCTACATCTGCAGCACCTGACTTAGGTGCTCTGATGGCGATGCTACAGGAGCAGCTGCAGCGCGGACGAGAGGAACAGGCCCGTCTGTTGAAAGAGCAGCAGGAGGAACAGGCTCGCCGACAGGAGGAACAGGCTCGCCAGTTGAAAGAGCAGCTGCAGAGCGGACAGGAGGAACAGGCCCGTCGCTTAGAAGAGCAGCTCAAACGCGATAGGGAAGAGCAGATGCTTCTCATGAAGGACCTTCACGCTACCTTCGGGAAAGAGATAAGGGAGGTGAAGGATAAGGTTGCTCAACATGATAACCGCCTGTCGGAAGCTGAGACCCAAATCAACCAAGTTAAGAAAACGCTGGATGAACTCAAACTTGGAGATGGAATTGCAGCCCCCGCAGTAGCTACTACACCTTCGCTACGTGGGTTCAAGGTACCACCGTTCGACGGGACTTCTTCCTGGTCGGCCTACAAAATCCAGTTCAAGGCCGTCATGGAGGCAAACGGCTGGAATAAAAGCCAGGCCATGACTGCACTCACCTTAGGCCTGCGCGACCAAGCCTTAACCGTGTTGGAAGCTCTCGGTAAGAAAGTGACCTACGAGCAGCTCCTTGAGGCATTGGAGGCGAGATATGGTGACGCTCACCTGGAACACGTCTTTCGCGTGCAGCTTAAAGATCGCGTTCAAAGCAGCAACGAAAACCTGCAGCAGTGGGCCCTTGAGGTGGAGAAGATGGTTCGAAAAGCATACCAGTCTGTACCTGCGCTCATTGAAGGGAACCTGGTGCAGACATTCATCGACAGCATCCGCGACCTGGAAGTCAGAGCTGCTGTGAGGCTCGGGCACCACGAGACGCTTAAGGACGCCTTGGCCCATGCACTGGAGGTAGAAGCCGTGCGGAAGGATCATCGTTCCTATCGCGTCAGGGAGGTTGCAGCAGCTACAGTTCGCGACCGCAACAAAGGATACAGCCCTAGGTGCTATGGCTGGGGGAAAAGGGCCATCTTCGATCCAGCTGCCCTAAGCGAACCCTAGAAAGGGAAGGTGAACGATCCCAGGAGGGTAATGCGGCCAACAGCACCGCCCAGCAGCAGCAGGGAAACGAGTAAAAACCAGAACTGCGGGGCGGGTGCTGGCTGATGTTAAAAGAGCCCCAAGGATCTCGATCTCACAAACCCATGATGGGAACAGTCTAATCATCATGGGCGAGGTCAACGGAATGCCGTGTAAACTGACCATAGACACTGGAGCCTCTCGTACGGTTGTTAGTTCCCAACTTATAAGTCAGTGCCTTGGGGACTCCGCATACAACCGAGAACGCATTAATTTGGTAACAGCCACCGGTCAGCGTATACCCGTCCGTGGAGAGAAGGAGATGGAGTTGAAGCTTGGCAACGTGATCTACCTGCATAATGTCATCGTGGCTGATATAATGGACGACTGTATCCTAGGCCTAGACTTTATGAGGAATAATTGTTGTGAGATCGACGTTAAGCAAGGTGTTTTGAAATGTGGACAGGAGGAACTTTTTATGGAAGGTGCGTTACCAGGGAACGTGTACAGCGTTAAGAAGATTGTTCTTCCGCCGAGATCGGAAACGATTGTTCCGGTTAGTCTTCCCCGAAACGCTGGGCAAGCTCACCGTTGTGTACTTGTCGAAAGGGTAAACAATGACTTTCCGTGGAAAGTAGCTCGAACCTTGGTCAGAACCACTGACATCTCAAGAATACGTGTGCTGAACCTTTGCGACCGGGAACAGATTATAGAAAAAGGCACACTGGTTGGCACTTGTGAGGAAGTGGATTGGTTACGTCGGTGCCAATATATATCGAGTGGGACCCCCAGCAAAGATTCAGAAACGAGAGTGACCACACTTTTGGAAGACTGTCGCAGTGTTCTCTCCCCGAACGAATTGGTCAAGGCGAAGAAGTTGTTACTCAAGTACGCCGATGTATTCTCGTCAAACGATGCTGACACAGGAAAGACTGGCTTCGTTCAACACAAAATAAACACAGGAGAGGAATTGCCTATCCGTCAGCGACCAAGAAGATTGCCGGTAGCACGTGAAAAGGAAGTGGAAACCATGATTGAGGGAATGGTGAAGGATGGTGTTATTGAACCTTCATCTAGTCCATGGTGTTCACCCGTGGTGCTGGTAAAGAAGAAGGATGGCAGCATGCGGTTCTGTGTTGATTACCGCCGTCTGTACGACGTTACAAAGAAGGACAGCTATCCCTTGCCAAGAATTGATGACAAGCTGGACATGCTTACGGGAGTAAAATGGTTTAGCACGCTGGATCTAAAAAGTGGCTACTGGCAAGTTGAAATTGACCCTAAGGACAAGGTGAAAACTGCCTTCTCGACGGGAAAGGGTCTGTGGCAATTCAAAGTAATGCCGTTTGGGTTGTGCAATGCTCCAGCAACGTTTGAAAGGCTGATGGAACTTGTACTTACCGGGCTAATTGGCGATGCCTGTCTGGTCTACTTGGACGACAACATCATCGTGGGCCGTACGTTTGAGGAACACCTTGAAAACCTGGGACGCGTGCTCATGAAGATTCAGAGTGCCAATCTCAAGCTGAGTCCGAAGAAATGTTCACTATTCAAACGGCAAGTCAACTTTTTGGGGTATGTAGTGTCGGAAGAAGGTATCCGCACGGATCCAGAGATAATCGCAGCTGTAAAGGATTGGCCGGTTCCAAAAGACAAGACGCAGGTTAGAGCATTTTTGGGTTTGTGCTCCTATTACCGGCGATTTATGAAGAACTTTGCAGATATAGCCAAACCTCTGCATAAGCTAACCGAGGAGAAGCGACATTTCTGCTGGGATGAAAGTTGTAATATCGCATTCCAGGAGCTCAAGGACCGTCTGTGCAAAACACCTATTTTGGGATACCCTGATGCAAGCAAAGAATTTATGGTTGACACAGACGCAAGTGATATAGGACTTGGCGGTGTGTTGTTTCAACGGAATGGTGACCAAGAGGTCGTGATAGCGTACTTCAGCAAGTCGTTGTCAAAACCGGAAAGGAACTATTGTGTCACAAGACGCGAATTGCTAGCTGTGGTAAAGTCGTTGCAGCATTTTAGCAAATATCTTCTGGGGCGAAAATTTCACTTACGAACTGACCATGCTGCATTAAAATGGCTATTGCAGTTTAAAAATCCAGAAGGACAAGTTGCGAGGTGGATTGAACTACTGCAGGAATACGACTTTGAGATCGAACATCGCAGCGGGAAGACCTTGTCCTGAAGATTGCAAACATTGTACTAGGCAAGAGAGTAAGGAAGTGGTATCCGTGAGGATGCTCAGGGCAGACCACCTCAGCAACGAGTGGAAGGACAGCTTTCAACGTGCACAGCAGGAAGATCCGGACATCAAGCCGATCCTGGAATGGATGAA
Source organism: Parnassius smintheus behrii (assembly GCA_036936625.1). Lineage (NCBI taxonomy): Eukaryota > Metazoa > Arthropoda > Insecta > Lepidoptera > Papilionidae > Parnassius > Parnassius smintheus. The sequence goes on along the minus strand of JAUPFT010000030.1, from coordinate 18,399,342 downwards.
GGCCAGTGCTATTGGGCCCAGTGGGACAGCTTGCTGCTTCAGGATGGAGTTCTGTGCCGTAAATGGGAAAATGTTCGGGGAGACAGCTGTCATTCACAAATGATTGTCCCTAAAGCTAAAGTGCCGGATGTTCTACAGCTGTACCATAATGATTATTCAGGAGGCCATCTGGGAGTTAAACGAACTCTACTGAAGATCCGAGAACGGTTTTACTGGGTCCACTGTCGAAACAATGTCGAGGACTGGTGTCGCAAATGTACAAGTTGTGCGGCTGTAAAGGGACCTCAGACTCCTAGTAGAGGTGCATTGAAGTTGTACAATGTTGGTGCACCATGGGAGAGAATAGCCATTGACGTGGCGGGGCCGTTTCCGGAGAGTGAAAGCGGTAACAAGTATTTCATGGTTGTGATGGATTACTTCACTAAGTGGCCAGAAGTCTTCGCCATTCCAAATCAAGAAGCTTCAACAGTTGCTGATAAGCTAGTTCATGAAGTCTTCTGTCGTTTTGGTGTACCTTTAGAGATTCACAGCGATCAAGGAAGGAATTTTGAGTCTCAAATATTCCAGGAAACTTGCCGGGTTATGGGTACTCATAAAACAAGAACGACTTCTTATCACCCGCAATCTGATGGAATGGTAGAACGATTTAATCAGACATTGGAGAGGTACCTAGCAAAAGTTGTAGACAATCGGCAACGAGATTGGGACAAGCACATACAACCGTTTTTGTTGTCATATCGAAGCGCTGTTCACGAAAGTACAGCAGTGACACCAGCTTTCGCAAACTTTGGAAGAGAATTACGGCTGCCTGCAGACCTGATCACCGGGATACCACCTGATGCTCCACGCAGTATAACCGATTATGCAAATGACTTGCGGAACAAAATGAATGACGTTTATGAGCACGTCAGACAATCGGGCCAGCAAATGTCTGAAAAGGTGAAAACCCGGTATGACCGCAAAATGAACAACAAAGGGTTCGACGAAGGTTCACTTGTGTGGTTGCACAATCCAGTCCGCAGTAATGGGAAATCTCCTAAGCTTCAAGCTAAATGGGACGGCCCGTACCGGATTGTGACCAGGATCAACGATGTGACCTACCGGATACAGAAAGGCGCAAGAGGGACTGGTAAGATCGTCCATGTGGATCGCCTAGCGCGTTATTATGGGGCCGATAATGCTCGGGACGAGCATGTCTTAGGAGGGGGCAGTGTTACGCGCTCAAATCGGCGGCACTAGCGCCATCTAGTCTCGAACAAAAGAACTAAGCTTCCTGAAGTTTAAAACTCGAACTCTCGGTACCTTGCGCGTGTTTACTTGAACATTCTGGATATTTTGCTAATTTATATAAATAGGCGCTGCAAGATGCGATCGAAGTAGTGTTGAATTGGCGATACGAGCGAAGCTTCGGAGCGAAATAGAGTGAATTAGTGTGTTTAATTATTAGTGTTTTAAGTTTTAATTTGTGTAAAGTAAATTAAAGTGTTAATTTTATCGGCAATTTTTATTGTCACGAACCTCAAGCTCGTAACAATAGGTGCCGTACCCAATAACACGGTTGAAGGAAGTTGTGCTCCCATATTTGCCAATGAGCACAGAGCGACATCACCAGGTCGACCGCTAGAATCGTTGACTTTAGTAGGGGTGAATTCCTTGTCCGCTTTACTTGACGCCGATATGTTGCTATTTTCGAAATGTAATAACGTGTGATGTTTCCTGGCGCACTTGCTACATACGGAACTAGAATTGCATTTTGCAACTAAATGCTTATCGCTTAAGCAGTTCAGACATAGGTTGTTTGTCTTTACTATTTTATAACATTCGCTTGGTGAATATTTACGAAAGGTCGCACAAATGTATAAATTACCGTGTTGTTTATCTTTACATATGATACAGGCATGCTGAAGTGGTGCCAACGTAGCGGTTACGTACGTTAACGACCCTGCTGTTTTAGATGGTTGAGTCTGTCTACGGTCTACGCATTTTTTAATTTCTTGTTTAACGTTCGGGGAGCGCTGCATCACCTTAATTTGATCTCGCACAAACGATGCTAATAAATGAAAGGAAGGGATCTCCGAGCTACGATGCTCCATTTCAAACGCACGCACGGTGTCGGGGTCTAATTTCTTTGGTGCAATATGGAGAAACACCACGTCCATAAGGTCATTAAATTTCAAGTTCTTAAGTGCAGCCACCGATGCCACAAATTTATCTAAAAACTGCTCTAAGCCGTTGATGTTCGCGGATGATATAGGTTTAAGATCGAATATCTGGTTCAAATATTCGGAAGCTAACATTCTCCTATCTTCATATTTAGTTTTAAGCGTTTCGAATATTAACAAGTAATTGTTTGCTGTATGTGTAAAACCCGAGCAAATTGACTGTGCCCTGCCACTAAGTTTACTAATTAAATAATATAATTTTTCAGCGTCCGGTTTCAACGATGGGTTATTATGTATATTGTTTTGAAAACTACTGAAGAAGAAGGGCCATGTCTTAATATCGCCATTGAATACCGGAATATCCATTCGCTGCAACCTAATCGAATCACGTGGACGTACCCGGGCCTCCGGCTTTGCTTCGTTTTGAGATGGAGACTGCAAGAGCTTCGCCGTTCTTTTCACGCGAAACAACATATCTTCAATGCTAGAAGCGGTTGGTAGTTCACTATATATTTCGGGTCGATTTGTAATTCCAAACGATTAATTTGGTCTAATATCCTTTCGTAATCTGTCCGCAAAGAATCCACCGTTTCAATTTCATTTAAAAAAGTTTCCTGCACTGCTTCTATATTAATGTTCTTTATGTGATCACTAATACTTTGTATACGTGAAAAAAGTATGTCCCTCTTGGCATAAAGCGTTTTAATTTTAATTTCATTTCCCACTAACTGCCATTTTAAATTATTAATATACGCGTGCCGTATTACGTCGTTAAATTGAACGCCCTTGCAACGAGCCAAGGTGACGCGTGTCGCTCGCTAAACTCAATATTTTTTTATCAAAATGTCAGGTAAGCGCACAATACGCGCGTGATTACACTGTTTCAATTACTTAAGCGACTAATAAGCTTTAAGTTTAAACTAAATACAAACATTATTTAGATGAATAATTCTATTTGCGAGTAACTAACCAAAGTTTAAATTTAAACTAAACGAATACTATTAAAATGAAAAATTAATTCTATTTGCAAGTAACTAACAAAAGTTTAATTTTAAACTAAGCGAACACTATTTAAGTCTATTCCATAAATTAGAGTGCATTATCTAAGTAATTAATCTAATAATTCGACCAGAAAATGGTTGAACGACTAATAACACCAGTCCAAATCCGGCTCGAAGGACCATAAAATGGTGGAGCGACGAGCCTAAGGTTACCGAAGTCCAATTCCCCGGTCGAGCCTTAAACCTATTACGCGAGATATTAAACCCAAATGGACTGTATACGCGAAATGATTCTTCGTTTACACAAAATGGCGACTATAGCACGCGGTTTCCCATACAATGCACTCGCTATTCCCTAAAACGAACTATTGTTTGCCAAATCTATGAAAGGAATCCTGCTTGATTAGGAGAAATGTAATTGGAGCGGATTAACTATTAAACACAATTATATCAAGCAGGAACTAGTAGGAATGTCCACTCACCGGGATGTCGCTTCTATGTGGCTTGGGCGCTATGTTGCTGCGGTGCGACCTCTGGTGGACTCTCTGGGGCCCCAGAGATGCTTTCTTGTCCAGTGATGCGTCGGGAGAGAGTGCGGTGCGCGACTATTTCTCACACGAGGTGAGGCGGGTCTCCTGGAGTTCGACTGCTTCCAGGCTAAAGGGGTTATACTAGCAGTGCGCGTGGGCAATAGCCCTTCTATGACACTATTGTCTTAAGCGGTGTGGTTCCAACGACGAGCGCGACGGGAAGAGACTGCGCGTCGGCCGCGCGTGTACTTTTATTCCTTCGGTTGCGATGATCGCGTAATATTCTAGAATCATCTTCTCTCCCCTCCCACCCCACCATCCCGATGTGTCGATAGGAGGGTATGAATGTTATCATTTTGGAAAGGGATAAACGATTTGGCAAGCCTACCGTCAAATAAAATAAATACGAATGGTTTTCCGCGCAACCAGTTTATTATCTTTAAAAACATTAATTAATACAAAATAGGTGTAGGAAGGTGCTTTTTAGAAATATATTCAATACAAAATTTTGTCTTTAATATAAACAACCTAAAACTGATGTATGTAACAAATGTGATTCTAATACACGCACTGAAGAGCATATTGATCACTACAAAAGAGCATTTGAGTTACAAAAACAAGAAAGAGACATGTGTATTAGTGGAAAAAAAAATATATCAGTTTTGACATACAACAAACTCAGCCTCTACCTAAAATTCCCATATCAAAAGCATTTTATTTAAGGCAAATATGGTTTTATAATAAAGGTATCCATATCATTAGCAGAGATGGCCACAGGCCTTATTTTTGCACTTACACAGAAGACTGTGGTAAAAAGGTAGTGTAGAAGTTCTTATTCACACATTTTTAGATTGTGACAGAGATTTTGGCCGCATAGAAAAACTTTTAAGAAGAAAAGAAAATATTTACTCCTAATAGTTACAGAAAAATATAATTAGAATGGCATCGAAAAAAATTCGGTAATTGAAGATACAAATCATCAATTTTAGGATATAAGCAATTTAAAAGACGATTTGGAGATAGTAATACACAAATACATAAAACAAGAAAAACAACTTTAAAATTAATGTCAAGTGGATTCACATTGAAGACTGGCAGATATTTTTATAAGACAAACTATGACCCCTACATCACTGACCTCTATGAATACATAGAGACGTCAGTGCCCCTACACAGCATACCTGGAAGTCTCTCTTGTAAAAAAATCTAATGGTATCCCAACAGTGTCCATTAGATGTAACATGAATCACAAGGGTAAAATTTCAAAAGAAAAAATTGATGGTATAAAAACACAACCAAATTCTCAGTAATTAATAAATAGTATGTAAGAACATGCATGTGGCAAACTTATTTTTAAATAATAATACTACTTCATATAAATAATGTTATTTTTATTTTTTTACCACATAGAGCCATTGTAAGTTCTTAACTAAACTTAATATGGTTTGTAGGAAACAAAGGTATATTATATCCATATTTTCATTGTTTTTTTTTTAAATAAATTTGCATAGAATAGCCTATTTTCCAATATAATATAGAAAATAATCTTATCTAAGAATGTATTGCAACTAATATTGTAATAATACTAGTTTTTACGGAATTTATCGCGTATATTTAACTTTTTTACCCGACGTTTCGAGAACTTTTCAGCACCCATGGTCACGGGAAGGACTGAGATGTTCAACGTCTAGCTGTCATAGTTAACCGCGGTTACCATAGATTAACAAAAGTTAAATTTTAATAAAAGCTCTCGAAACATCGGGTAAAAAAGTTAAATATACGCGATAAATTCCGTAAAAACTAGTATTATTTCAATGTGTAGTGTTCGCGTAAATATAAGAAATCATTAAACTGATATTGTATTTTAAAACTATATGCTTCAGTTCCTAAGCTCATTTGATTATTTATTATTTTAAAATGCTCATTAGTTGTTTAGAACTATTTGCTAGTTTACACCTTTGTCCACTTAACCATTTAATTTGGTATTGGGTCGAGGAAAAATAATATTATTTTTATTTAATATTGTTTACCTACTTACACGAATGCATAAATTATTATCAATTTCAATAAGTGATTCTTCATTTAAATTGATGGAGGAAGATGTTGGAATACAGGCTTTTGTTTCCTAAAAGTTAATTATCTTTAAAATATTAGTTAATACAAAATAGGTGTAGAAAGATGCTTTTTACAGAAAATTGAATTTAAAGTTCTTGGTATTTTAAACTCTGAACGAGATTCAAGTTTTAATATTGATTTTTAAAACTTGAATCGCGTTAAGAGTCTAAAAAAAGCCTATCTCAGTCATTTATTGCTATTAAAATGCACAAAACAATGTGTAGGTTTGAATCTGAGTGACAGGGTGAGAAACTGTGTGATAAAAGAAGACTGTGGTTTGCAAGATGATGCAGTGACCAGGATTAAGAAAGGAATGCTTCGGTGGTTTGGTCATGTAGAAAGAATGAATGCGGAAAGACTGACAAATCAAATATATGTTGCAGAAGTGAATGGAAGATTCGGAAAGGGACGTCCTAGGCAGAAGTTTGTCGACCAAATTGGCGATATACTAAAAATGGGCCAAATTATGAGTACCCTTAACCGATGAGCATGTATGCGTAGGTATATGGATGTGGAAGAGGCGAGAGAGGTATGTCAGGATCGTGCTAAATGGAGGTCTATAGTCTCTGCCTACCCCTCTGGGTGACAGGCGTAAGTGTTTATGTTATGTATGTAAAATAATGTTTGCAAGTAACAAGATAATTGCACTGGATAATACTAATATGTCATTAACTGAATATTTACCAGAATTGGTACAGCATAAGGTAATAGCAGAGTAAGGTAATAGCAGAGAGAGTAAGGTAAGAGCATAAGGTAATAGCAGAGTTTCTTCTTTTACTTATATTAACATTTTATCCTTAAAATGCCTGCTGCAAATTTTTGATGACGGTTTTGGTGTCCAATCTGTTCGTCCTGTAGCTACAATCCAATTCCGATGTAAATTATCATGTTCAGGAGAACTGCAACAAACCATTAAATCTTTCAAATATTTAATTAATAGACACTGCAGAATACATATCTGTACACCGGAGGTAAATGATCATAAGTCACATTAAGCTAATTGTTGTTGTTGTACAGCGCACACATTTTAAGTCTCAATTTGAACATTACTCACATATGTCACTTTACTACACAATCGTGTAAAGTTCCAAATAAAAATTTAACTATTGTTTAAAAGTAGGTTGGTACGACTTTCCATTGACGTCCGTCGAATTGGAGGTTGAAGGGGGGGGGGGAGGGCGGGGGGAGGTGTACTACTCCCCCTTAAAAGGAAAAGTTGCGGAGCCCCCCCCCCCCTTTTTGAGTTTTTTGAATTTTAATTCTAAGGAAATTTTATTTTTTATGGATAAATATTAAGTGTAAAAAACCATGGGGATCTCTTGGGGGGGGGGGGGGGGGGGGAACTCCTTCACCAAAAATAAATAGAGGGACTCATTCAGAGGGATTTCTGTATCTATTTTGAGACTGCAACGTCTCCGGCGCTGCGGGAAGAGTAGCCTCTAAGCCTTTGCGTAACAATCGTAAAAAATCGCAAGCATCCAGCCTCGCCTCCGCAGCTTCGGCTTGTTGGTCGCCTTCGGCGACGAGCCTCAGGCCCTCCGGCTCGTCCGATGCCTACGATTTGTTACAGCAGGCGGAGGCTGCTCTCCCTACGCGCCTCCGGCTCTATAAAACCACTCTAGGGGTAGGACAGACTCATACCACGTGAAGTCGGGGTCTATTAATTAAGTTCCTTGACATAAGTTGAACCTAACCTATTTTATTTATTATCTGTCCTAATATGTAGGTGGGCACTGTTTTATACACATGTTTTATACAATTTTATACACATATTGCTTTAATTAATTCTTAGAAATCATCAGTTTTATGTTACGTCCCACAAGCCGGCAAAAAACGGTAAACACTACACATTTCAATTTTAATAGCTCATAATGATAATAATTTTGCAATTTAAATATAAACGGTTAAATATATGTGTATGCATGAAAACTATTTAAATGACGACAAAATATAATTATTTACGTAAAAAAAATACAATAAAATGATACCGAACGTATGACAACTTAACTGTACGGAAAACGAACATTCAATGGCGAGAATTCGATATAATATGTGGTAAGGATTGACGTAAATATTATAAAAATAATTGATTTTCAATAATTTTTTTTTCTCAAAAAGTACGCGTTTCCGCATGTTGACATTTTGCGTGTGTGTTTACAATAGTGTAACCTTTCTGTAAAAAAAATATCATATAATCTGAGATAGGGATTGACATAAATATTGCAAAAATAATTGATTTTCAATAATTTTTTTCTCAAAAAGTACGCTTTTCCGCATGTTGAAACTTTACGTGTGTGCTTATATTAATGTAACCTTTCTGTAAAAAAAATATCTACCCCCAACTCGACGGACGTCAATGGAAAGCTTAGCCAGTAGGTTAATTGGTAGTTTTTAATTACAACAAGATATTAATAAAAATGTAATTAATTAATTAAATAATGGACTTGGGACACGCTACCTCTAAGAAGTATAAGAACATAGCCGAATAAATTGTTGTCAGTCCGAAGGTGTTAATATTATAAGTAGGGTCCAGTAAAGTTAAAAAGTAAAGTTACAGCCTATATACGTCCCACTGCTGGGCTCAGGCCTCCCCTCATTTTTGAGAGGGTTTTAAGGCAAGGAAGTGGCCGCCGCGCTGCCCAAATGCGTGTTGAAGAACTTCACATGTCTTCGAAATATTTTTTTTTCTTATTCCTCAGACATGCAGGTTTCCTCACGATGTTTTCCTTCACCGCCGAGCACGTGGTAAAATTTCGTGGGTCCAGATTAATATGTAAATCCATATTTTTACTTGAAATGGTTTTTGTTCTTAAATATATTTTCTACATAAATTGTGATATTTTGATCAAGAAAATGCAATTTCTATTTTCCTCATTTTTCCACATTTCAAGAATAAATCTATACCTCTCTGTCATAGATTACTGTATAACATAGATAAATAAATATGTAGCAAGCTACTGTATAATATATACTAGAGAGTCTCTGCAGTGTTGCCAAAAGATGAAATAGCAAAGGCTCCTCAAACCACCAGAAAATCACTAACAAAAAGATGTCCCTCTACGAAAACAGCTAAAATTTCCACTAAGATATATGAATATGATTAAAGCAAAAAAAAAGTAAAAGTACGTTTATTATTAAAAATCTTATTGTTGTTAATATAATTTTTTTACTTTTAGTAATTAAAAAAATCAAGTTGCTTAAGATATTATTTACATTAATAAATCGTCTTCAGATGAATCTGCATTTTCATTTTCAGCCTTGCTGTTATCCTTATCAGACTGATATGACTCCTTCGTCCCAATTTGTTTTATAAGATTTAAAGGAATTTCATAATTGTTGCAGCACTTTCCCATTAACTGCATACCGCAGCGTATTTTTAGAATTGATTTCAAGACTAAAGTCTTTCCACATCGGCATTAGAATGTGGCAATACCAAAAGTGTAACCGCAAATGTTGCTAATTCTTGAAATCGAGCAACACCTTGTGCATCTTTGAATTTCAAGACTTCGCTCCAAAAATTTTTTGTATCTTTAGTTTCATTCCATCTAAGTAAATGAATTTGCTGCCATTGATCGTCAATTTTTGCAATTAATTCTGTACTTGTTACGAACCGAGCCATTACATAAACCGGATTTTCTTTGTTGTGATGCAGGGCTTTTTTGACACTTATATGGGATATTTGTTTCATGAGAGTAATATTTTCCGGCAATCTGTTTTTTATTTCGTCAATCAGACAAACTATAAACTGTATGCACCTATTCCGCAATACTTCTTCCTCTTCCCGTGGAAAACCTTTCTCTTTCATTTCTTGAATCTGTTTTTCGAATCGGAATCCCAGGTAGCATCTTTGGTCCAAATAGTCACGAATATTTTGAGTAAAGATATCTATCTTATGTGTAGGCAACGTTACTTTGGTGACAAGCGTATCAATCAAGTTTGTTAATTCACCGCACAATAAGGTGTGGTCCGTATTTTTTGACTCAAACATTTTATTAACTCTGTTTATATCAATCAAAATTGGATAAATAAATGATACGTATGCATAGTTTATATCATTCGCATACATAGAGTGCAATAGCTCTGACGTGCGTAGCCATTGCGTATAAATTCTCTACACAGCAGACTCTATGGATAACCATCTAGTCTGACAGGCTTGAACAATTTTAAGAGGCTTCTGTCCATCGTTGATGGATTTGTAAAGCTTTTTATAGATAACTTGACTGGAAGACGAGCGAGCAAACCAATCATATGTCTCTCTAATTAAAAATTTAAGATTTCACGGAAGAAATTCCTTTGCTGCTGCTGAAACAGCCAGTTGCAAGGAGTGGCATAAACAACGTACCAAAACTAAGTGCGGTATTTCTTGTTTCAATCGGGCAAAAACTCCATTATTTACGCCAACCATCACCGAAGCATTATCTGTACCAATACCCATTAAGTTTTAAATTCGCAAGTCGAAATGTTTAAGCGTCCGCTTTATGGCAGAAACAATACCTTCAGCATTACGTGCGTCGAGTTCAGCAAGGTCCAAATAAGTTGAAACTATTTTTTCATGTGTAGTGCTGTAATAAATTATAACTAAACCCAAATATTTTTGTACAGCACTATCTGCGGATTCATCTATTAATAAACTGTATGGTTGATCTTTAATGTCGTTTTTTATAAGTTCTGTAAAATGAGATGCTAAAATATTTTTTATTACATACAACAATATAACATACAACAATAAACAATTTTTTTATAACCTACAAACAAATAATGAAATATATAACAAAAATTTAAATGCAACCTCATTAATTGACCAAGTTCGAACCGTTATAAATAACAAAGACAAAGCTATAATTTACCTTTCTATTTTGTTGGTGCTTTTCCGAAAGAGCACGTGTTTTTAAATCTCCGTAGTGACTTCTTAATATCGTTCCACAAAACTTGGATTTTGCTACTTGGCCAGTGGTACTTTCAACTGCTTGAAGCCATTCTTTTAAATCGGGATCTTGAAGCCAAGAATCCCTAAATGTTTGGGAATATTGAGGTTTCGGCATAGCGTCGTATGAATAATATTTTCATTTAAAAATGTGTAATCGCAAAACGAAACACAAACAAACAACAACGCACTGAATCCGAGTGACCGTGCGTGTTACGTGACCGACTTCAAAAACATTGGACTAAGTATTGTAAAATGCTGTCAAATAGAATTGAAAGCGGAAATTATATCCCTCTCAACTATTTAGTACTCCGGAGAGCGAGATACAGATACATCTCGCCCTTGCATTCCATCGTTTTGTATTAGTCGCCTTATACCATATATATTTAACGGGGAACCCCCGTGAATGCTTTCCGATCCAATGTCTATGGAAATTAATTGGTGCTGCCTGCGTAGTAAAATATACTCCTAAAAATATATAGGTTTATATTTTGAAAGTATAAAATATGGCTAAATAGACGTTTGAAACGACTATTTATATGAAACGACTCGTTTGTTATAATTTATGATAAAATTAGCTAGCCACTAAAAGCGAAAATTTGCCACTAAAAGGGGGTTCCAAACCACCAGATTTAGTGGAAAATCCACTAAGGTGGCAGCACTGAGTCTCTGTCTACGTTTATTCTAGTGTTCTGTGCGTTTATTACTCTTGTTAGTAGGCATGTAGATTCAGTCTTAAAAAATTCGATCTCTGAATCGATTTGAATCGAAAAGACTAGAATCGATTATCGATTAAATCGAAGATTAAAAGATCGATTTTCGATTAATCGCGACATTTTCAAACATGAAATTTCAAGAATTTGCGATTTTTTTCTTTAATTGAACTTTAATATTTTTTTTAAATAAAATATTGGTATTATATATTAATTAACATTATTTATATTCCTTTTAACCACTCCTGGTTAGCTTGAAACGCTTGTGTTATTAGTGGTTCGCACATAAGCCACTCGGTCCTTTTTTTACAAAGTGATTCCATGTATCACTTTTATTTGACATTTTAGGCTAGAAACAACAACTATACTTTAACGAAAGTTCAAACTGCAACGTGCATTTCTCAATAAATCTGTTTCAATCTAATAACTCACTATTTATCAAATTGAAGTGAATGATGCACGAACACAATACTGGTTATTTCCTTACTATAAACCTCTATAAACTTCAACATATAATATTTGTATACAGTATCTAGGTATTTAAAAAGTACTCTGTCTGTACTTACAGCTCACAGTATGTATGTTTTTGATAATAAATAAGGTAAATTCACGAGTTCACAGTTCAAACAGGTTCACAGCTATAATACTATATTGTAATAAAAAATAGTATACATTACCTGAAGATGCCTCGTGTAGAGGCGAAACACGTGTCGTATTATCGTCGATGGTGTGTCTTGCCTGGAATAGTGGTGTTGGGAGTAGTGGTGCTGCGACTAATGGTGACGGAGTTAGTGCATGCAATTGAGGGAGGGCGGGAGGTGCTCTTCAATCCAGGTAAGACACATCATTGTATTTGTTTAATGGAAGGTTGCGAAGAAATTTATATTTTTATTTTTTATTATAATGGATTTCTGCAAAGTAACGCCCGATTCTATCAATTATATTATATTGTAGTATGTATATGTAGTCTTTGTTCACAGCAAAGATTAAGTTAGATCAACATTTCACAGGTAAGATTAGAATTAAAATTTTAGAAATGAAAATGAAATGATAACTTTTCGATATTGTTGGATGCGTTCATAAATATTTATTTTATTCAAATATATATTGAGTTCAAATTATCAACCAAGTACGACCGGTTGTTTTTGCGTCCCCAACAGCAAAAATTAAAAAACTGCGGCACAGAATAAATAATAGTACTACGTACAGAAGTTGCACTCCTTTGATGTCGACTGCTTACCGACGTTTAATAGCCTAGATAATTATTATTAATCAGATAAATCGCACACGCAAGCTAAATAAAACTTTATCCCATTATTTTATTATTGTCCATATTACTCTGCATCTTTTTTGTCACGGCGAACTTTCCGTGGTTATTAAGGGAAGTCAATAGAAAGTAAAAAAATACGTTGCGAAATGTTAATTATGTTACTTAGGTGAAGTACTAACTAATATTCTGACTATGATTGACTAATCATACTTTCGCCCATATGTGAGTTCTGCGTCATTCGTCGGGAATCGTAACGCTTGGGAGAAATAGGTAGATAGTGTAAACAACAAATAAACCTGAAATACGATTCCTAACGGAAATGTGATCTATTCTACTTAGTTAAAAATCTTGTTAGTATACAAAGTTTTAATTTCAGTATTTTGTGTTATTATAACTCAAAATATTTTAATTACAAAAGACAAGTATAGGTATGTAAGTGAATATTTGGATAGTGAAGTAAATTTTAACTAATTTTTGTAATGAAGTACTTAGGTATTTCTTCCGTAGACCAAATTATTACTTAATTCTTTTTTGCTGTGAGTACCTATCTAACAAAAAAATTAAATAAATTCACGTTTCGTAACTTCCTTCTAAAATTCTTCGGTAACTTAAAGAATGATATGAAACCTTTTGTTGGTCATTTCATTTAGTATCCATCTAGGCAACAGTTATGGTATGAACGACGTTTTGCTATTATAATTTATCAAATAGGTAATATATATATATATATATATATATATATATATATATATATATATATATATATATATATATATATATATATATATATATATATATATATATATATATATATATATATTGTATAACTTTTAAAATACATTAAAACTTTTACAACTATTTCATATACAATTAAATATACTAAACACTAAACAAAAACTATTTCAACAACTATTTACATAAAACTATTTACGTAAACAATGTTAAAAACTGACATTTAATCTTCCCAACGCGCTAGCCGTGACTGCGTAATTTCGCCCGGGCGCGTCGCGATTGTAGGTAATTATTTCACATAGGTAGCAAGAGTCATAGAGGCCTGACTGCGGTATCTGACCCCAGCCAGTTTGGGAATTTTATCGCTAGTTCTTCGATCAGATGAATCAGTCCGATTCGAGAGGTTTTTGGATCGATTCAGTGAATCGATGCGGTGCTCCGAATCGATCTAAAAAATCGAAAGAATCGATTTTTCGATTAATCGATTTAAGATCGACGTGCCTACTTGTTAGGTGACTTGATCGGCGTCACCTGTTTCAAAACTAGTGATTTTTGTAACTGGCTATTTTTATTCGGCTACTGTGAATGTTTGCATAAATATCACCACCAACTATACAGTTACACACGAAACGAAAATCACAATCCGTGTTTGTAGCAGTAACTGTTTTCTGTTAAATCAATAAATTAACTTCCCTTCATACTTTATTCAGGTTTAGGACAGACTGCATTAAATGTATTTATGATTGATTTGCGTTTACTATGACACTAATATTTTCATAAAATTATTAATGCATGCATATTTACAAGTCAATTTGATCGTATATACAATGATTATTGATATTTACAGTTTATTTACACTTTCAACTTTTCACTGTCATTTGTTTTTGCACTTTTATTAACACTGTACAATTAATTTGTTTGTTTGTTTGGCTATTTACACACAGTTTTAAAGTTTTATAATATTATACACATTTAAATTTTTAAATTTTTTGTACTCATTTTTTAGTTTTATTTTAATTTTATGAATAAACGAGTTTATGACTCCGTCAAAAATGTTTTAAAAATTATTTTAGTTAAATTCAATGTGACTTGCTTCCCGGAATCACAAACAGTTAAATATCTACAAACAGAGATTACTCTCTTTTATTGTTTATGTCTATAGTCTTACGTCTGAAAATTAAACGTACAATAAAACTGTTACTTACGATGGTTTGTTTATTGTTGTATGCCACATGTGCGATTTGCGCTCGGGCGACCGACAGTCGACTCCGCAATAATCACGGTTAACAGTAATCATAATCACGCATTTACAAAAATCACTACTTGTAACATGACTCGAAACTAGTGATTCGGTTACATGCCGCGTAGCCAGTTACTGTATCTAGTGACGTGAAATAACGCCCACGTCTATAACTTTCCTCTATGGTCAGTAATCTAATCTATGTGTTTTAGTCAGGGCCTTTGTAGTTAGAACATTTTTCTGTTCTATAGAAACTGGCATTGCATATTTAGTTCCTCAACTCTCCAAAGGACGGCGCTGGAGTAAGTTTGCGTTCGGAAGTGCGTTGTTTTAGTTAATTAAATCAAATTAAATGATCGTATCACATTGACTAAATCGACGTGTTAATAATGTGAATTTAGGTATTTTCACCCTAAAATGAGTTAAACAACTAATTTTATTAAGATTTAGCTGCTTTAAGTCTAGTTTATTCGTTTAATTGGAAGATGGCATATTGGTGTTTTAATTTCTAAACGTGACAACCCTCTACCACCATTTTGTTTGTTTTTGAATTTGACTTTGGCATTTTGTTTTTCTGACGTAACGATTGTGCTTTGAATGTTTTGATTTTTTTATATTTTTCCTATATTTTCTTACGACTTGGCTATTCTTGGACTTTGATTATCTTTGCTTAACATAGTGGCCCATGCACGTGAAAGGGACTTCGATTATCTTTCCTTCGGACATAGTTCGTATAGTTTAGTGATGGCCGCGGATAAAATTTGCTGTGTTTCAGGATGTACTAAGAGCTGTGAGTAAATTTAATTATTTACAGGTTTTACCAGTCAATATATTATTTCTTCTTTCTATTTTATATATAAGTCAGTGTCACCTTGGGCAACAATGTGATACCTAGCACAGACGCAGGTAGCCCAAGAGTTCTGCTTCACTTTTCCACCCTTAGAGCCAATACCTTGCTATGTATACTTATAACACTACTACTTATACTACTGTCATTACACTTTTCAAAAACGCTTCTAAAATATTAATTTTTTTTTTATAGGTGAAGATGGCTTTATACTTCACAAATTTCCAAATTCTACAAAAGATCCAACACGCTTTTGTACACGGGTTCAAGCAGTTGGTGGAAACTTTCTGTGCTTAGATGATATGTATGTGTTTAAGTACCGAAGAATTTGTCATACACCTTTTGAATCCAAGTACTGGACCGGAGTAAAATGTTAAGTAATATTGCAATACCAGCATTGCATATGAAAGGTTAGTAAAAATTTGCATTAACATTGTAATGATCTATTCTTAATATTATGAATGTTAAAGTTAATATGGAAGTTTGTTCCTCAAATAATTAATTTTACTATCAAACATCCTATACTATTAAACAAGCAATTCTTGTATATATATATATATATATATATATATATATATATATATATATATATATATATATATATATATATATATATATATATATATATATATATATAATTGAGATCTCGGAAACGGCTCCAACGATTTTCATAAAATTTAGTGTCCAGGGAGTTTCAGGGATAATAAATTGATCTAGCTAGGATTTATTTTTAGAAAATGTCTTTTTGTCCGTGTTTTTAGGCAATGAAAAACTGCTACAATATTGTTAGAATAAGAAGGGAAATTTTGACGAATTGTTAGTGATTATAAATAGCTTAATTGGTATAATGGCCGGTTCGAGCCCAGACCGACCGACCGACTTTTTTTAATTTTTTTTTCATGTTCCTTTCTTTTTTGAGAAAATCTATTTTTTCGAGCCCTTTTTTAGTATTTTTTAAAAACACGAAAATTTAAATTAAAATAATTGCACACATGATTTTTTATTTAAATAACCAGTTCCGTTTTTTCTGCTATGTCGCTAAGATCAAAAAATATTATTTATATTTCATCAGTATGTAATTTGTATCTAAATATAATTTCCAAAACATACGAATTAAAAAAAAATCGAGCGAAAAATACCGAGCAAAGCTCGGTCAACCGGGTACTGAATAATTGAATGTATAAATTTTGAATCATTGTTAAACTATTTTCTGCAATACTAATTTTCAACTTCCAAATATTATGTATGACATGCAAAGCAATTTTATGGAAAGTTTGTTATTTCTTATTAACAGTTTGATTTAAATGATAATAAAAAGCTTATAAATTAAGGCTTTTTAAAAGCTCATAGAATATCAAAATCTACACCAGTTTATAAATATTAAACATGCTCAGAGTACAACTGGAAAGAAACATGAGTTTATGTTGTAATAACAAATATATAGTGATCTAAAGATCTTTTCCAGTACTAATGAGAATATATATTACACCAACATACTATATTGTAGAATATGTTTAATTATTTTTTAATCATATTGTCCTTTAGTATCTATTTAAAGTTATGATGATCTTCAATTTGATATCCCATTCTTTCACTTCATTCAATCTTAGAATATCATATTTAAAGTTTAGATGTCCAAATTTGTTAAAATTTAGATGCCAAAAATTAGTATTTCATTTGGTCTTATTATCAAAATCACAAGAGAAGTTACTTGAGTTGCCTCAGTCTTTGTAAAATTCGACATTGCTGTAAGATCCATAATTTACATTATAGTATGCATATTTTTACAGGTGTTCTATTGTACAACGAATACTAATAAAAAACTTCCATTTTAGTAAAATGGAATGTGTAACTTTTAGCTTCATTTTTATTTGTTTTATTTTGTTATGCTACTTATGATATTTGTTGTTTGTTATTGTCTGTTGGAAGATGTTGGTAGTCCTTCACATCTAGTCGTTCAAATTCTACATACCTAATATGTTTATGCTGTAATTTTTTGCTGATTGGTAGTAGATGAATTAATCTTTGCAATTAATAAACCCAAGCAGGTTAGAATTTTTATTAGAGCCGTCAGTTCACATTTCTCTTTGTACTATTGTTAAGTTGTCAATATATTTCAAGTACAATATAATCATTCATTGTATATATTGATTTTACAGGTGCTGTTGTTAAAACACGTTATACACAAGAAATTGCTTCAACATCAAGTTATGTGCAAGAGACAACTACTGCTCAAACATCCAGTAAGTTAAAATTGATTTTATTGTATAAATTAAATTGAGGATAATATATTGTACATTAATTTTATTTAAAAAAAGTACCACTGGGTTTTGTGCTGGTTCTGGTAAAGCTTTAATATCAAGTTGCTTTAATAGGGGGTTGTGGGGCGGGGGGAAGGGAGGTGGAAAGGGATAGATTCGCCCCCCACCAGTCCCCCCACCATGAGATGCATGGTATTTTTATATTAAATGTTAAAGATCAAAATTTTATAAAATAATTTATAAGTAAAATCACCTTAATAGGTAGTCGGGGAGGGGGCGTGACCCCTCTTCACCGAAGCAATACCAAAGTTTAGTTGATGGAGCCTCCGTTATTTCTGGGTGGTTTATAAAAAATAACCACAAATCTTTCTAACCAAACCTATCTGAGTTGGTGTGCCGCAAGTCCCGAGCTTGCTTTGCTCGCTCTTGTACCAAATAAAACACCAAAATGTTAACTTTAATAATTACTTTAATAAGTAAACATATTTTATCACTTTTGCCATTATATTTCATCATGTTTCGCCTGCACCAGTACTCCACTATTGCATTACTAAAATTTACAATATCTTAAAAACGGTTAAGTTTCGTGTATGGTGTTTCATGGTCGAAAAAGTTGGTAATGATGCAAAATACAACCCCCTAAATGATCTAAGTCGACTTAACCTGTAACCCTATCATATTGTATATTTCAATATTTATCTACTATGTTCCAAATTATGATTCAAAATGCAATCAACTTGCTACAATTAAATTTATTTTTACTAAACTATAGTACAAATTTTCTTGGTCTATATAAATATAATGTTTTGTCATTTTAATTTCAGGCTTGAAGGTGACTAAGCCCAAAAGGACTCAAATTAGTACAAGAATTACAATGTTAAAAAAAAACTTAAAAGCTTGAATATAGCAAATGAGAAATAAGAAAGTATGAAGAAAGAACAAAAAGACTGAAAAAGAAAATGAATCTATTAGAAATACTACTTTCTTGAAAGCATTTGAAAGTTGAATAAAACTAAATTTACGGATTCTATCGCGTTTATTTAACTGATTTTACTTATTTTTAATTCCCGACGTTTCGGGTGCTTTACAGCACCCATGGTCACGGGGTGGACTGTAACGTCGTGAACTGAAACGTCGGGAATTAAAAATAAGTAAAATCAGTTAAATAAACGCGAAAGAATCCGTAAATTCAGTTTTATTCAATGTGTAGTGTTCGCGTAAATTTAAGAAATCATTTAGCATTTAAAAGTTTAACCTCAATGGCAATAGTTTTTACGATGTTACAATTTCGAGAATGTGGTAAACACAAAAGGGACAGACAATTCACACCTGATGAAAAAGTGATGGCATTACATTTTTTTAACATGGGCCAAGAGCCTACAGGATGCTGCAAAAAATATTTGTTCTGCCATCACATTTGACCTTAAGCAGGATGGTATCTAAGGCCAATATTAAGCCTGGTATAAATGAAAACATATTTTACCAGCTTAAGAAGCAAGCATCTATCTAAAATGAAAGCCAATGATAAATTGTGTACACTGGTTTTTGATGAAATGGCCTTAACACCACATATTGGTTATGACAGGAAAAATGACAGGATTACTGGTTTACATAATGGTTTCTTATATTTACGCGAACACTACACATTGAAATAATACTAGTTTTTACGGATTTTATCGCGTATATTTAACTTTAAATACCTGACGTTCCGGTGCTGTAAAGCTCTCGAAACGTCGGGTATTTATAGTTAAATATACGCGATAAAATCCATTAAAAGTAGTATTATTTCAATTACTGGTTTAGTTGACAATGGTGATGTAGTGAGGACTGAACTTAGAATAGAGGCATTCTAAAAACTATTAACAGCCGATATCATATTCATTTTGTGCTTGCAGTACAAAAAAAGCTGAATTAGCCTTAATGATTAAAAGAAATATAAGAAAATTGAAGGGGTCTGGCTTTAAAATCCTTGCTGCTGTATGTGACCAGGGAACATCAAATGTTAGTGCCAAGTGGAATATAGTAGATAAATATTGAAATATGTATACAGGGTAACCCTGTATATATATTTCAATATAAATTAGTATATTGGTTAAGTCGACTTAGATCCTTTAGGGGGTTGTAATTTGCATCATTACCGACTATTACGACTATGAAACACCATACATCAAACCTAACCGTTTTCAAGATATTGGACATTTAAGTTTTTTTTTTTTTATAAAAATTGTCAACTTTTTGACAATTGTACTATTTTTTTTGTAATTTGTGCATCTTATTTTATTTTTCTCATAACTTTTGTGTAGTAGATAAGTTGCATTATTATTTAAAATACCAAGATAAACTAAATAAACTAAATTTTATGTTATTTTATTTCGATTAATTTACTTTGTATACTGTCATTACTGCCTACTTATAATTACTGTTGGATTTATTAATTTAAAATTGTTACTTTGATGAAATATATTGATTGATCGACATTTATTTATTTATTTCTGAAATTGTGTAGATTGCTTAATTCTTAATTCTTTTACTGGTTATGGGTGTAAATTACCTGAATAAAGATGATTATTATTTTTAAATTGAGTTTTCTTTTTTATGATTTACCTTTGATTACATAATTCTGCAACTAACTAGTTTTGTGTCTATATGCACAAAACTAGTTAGTTGCAGAATTATGTGATCTTGCAAAATTAATTAAAAATAATCAGTACACCAGGATGGGGCTGTGCTATATATAGAATATATTTATAGATAGATATATCGTCCGTTTAGTTCGACAACTCCACTATAGATGTCTCTGTACCACGGAATCGACTAGCAACTCTATTCCAGGTATATATAATGTACTCTGTGGTTTTAGTGCTTGTTAGTTTGTGATTGCAACCTATTTTTAATTTAGGAAACAGGAATGGCCTTTAGTGAAATTTGTAGAATTTGTTTAAGCGTAAATGTACGCATGTGTGTACTAAAGAAGACTGGACTCCAAAATATGTATAAAGCATTGACGAACAGTTTTGTAAGTTTGATAATACTTCTTAATTGCAAATTGAAGTTGCGGTAATTTGTTGTTATCGCTGGAGATGGATTACTTAAACTTGCCTGATATTAAATGCGATAGATCGGGGCCAAGCTAAGGTGCAGCGTTAAATAAACAGTGATGAAGCTAGGGCTCCAAACTAAGGCAAGCCCAAGATATGGTTTTGTTGTTTTTAGCAGTTTCGTAAATGTACACCAATCTTGAGCTGTCTCCACTCTTTAGTTTCATATTCAGTGCTGACAAGGACGTGTTTAACAAAGCACACAGAAAGCATACTACCGCTAGATAGATTGTATGACATAATATGCAATTCATGCAAAAAATGCAAAAAAATCAGGATTATAGTTAAAAACATAACCTCAAAATTAGATTTTTAAAAATTTATAAAAAAAAACTAAGCATGTCCGGCATGATGTGCAAGTGGGGGGCGACTCTACAACTCCCCTGCCTCCCTCTCCACTACCTCCCATCCCTTTAATTCATTTTGAGTTATGGTTTCGAGGTTAGTTCTATGGGATTTTCTTTTTGATTTTTCTCAAGAACAGTGCATTACCTTTTAATGTGAGTGGTATTATTATAATCGGGGACCAAACCTCTACCAAATAAAACACCTTACTCCCCCAAATTCCTGCCAAACAATTCTAAATCCAATCGTTATGTGCATAAAAGAACAGATTACGACAGGAATTAGATAGTTATAATGAGAAGTTAAATCTTTGCTAATTTTTTACCATAAAATAATGACTATTTATTATAATTATAGTTATTCATTTTCAATTCATAATAAACTGTACATAATGGTATTTTTAAACTCATATCACTATAAATTAGCTGATAGCGTATTTGTGCCATCTAGCGTAATCTTTAGGTACCATCGTGAGAATTGACCAATTTTCATTCGATAAAATGACTTTACGTATAGAATTAAGTAGATTGCGCCATTAAAATTTTATATACTGGAAAGTAGACAGAGAAACCTAACTGGAAATAATTAAAGGGAATACTATTCTTTAAAAACCTCAGTACATTCTTCTGTATTCTTTTGATTTATTTAATTGAAATTTGAGCTTCACATTAAAAAAGATTGTAACACTTATTTCCTCTAAAATTAACCTAGGTCTCATACTTTATGCTGCTGTTCAAGTTGATATTTTTAATTTGTATGGTAATATAAATATTGAGTTATTAAACCTTTAAATATGCCTAACTTAATTAAACTTTAATACTAAAGAGTCCTGTACCTATATATATTTAAAGTATGAAGAAATGTTTATTGAATAATAAATTTCATTTTTAAAGACTTTTACCTTTTCCTCGCCGATTAGCACTTCAACACACTTATATTCGTCACAATGAACACTCCCATTTTCACTGAAAATCTTCGAAAAAGCATAAATTTTTAACAAACACAACAAAAACAAACATAAACATTGAAATGTGAAGTGAACTTGCATACGAGGGGCCCGCAACCACTTCGCTAGTCGCTAACGCACTCATAAACTAATAATTGCTGTATAAACATTTCGTAGTTATATTTCATTATAGAATATTTTGCCATAGGTTAGAAAGAGAGCGATCGTCTTCTCGAAAGCCCCGTAAAAAGCCCACGCGAGTGAGGGAGACAACTAATCGCTCTATTAAAACTCACTTTTTACGACAGCAGCAGTATTGCCAAAGAGTATCTTTGTATAAACGTATCGCTAAGGCAATACGAGGTCATCGGTCGACATGTGTCGAACAGTGGAGTGCGCGGGAAAATTGAAATAATTTGAAACAGTTTATGAGTTATTTTATTAGTTGATATTATTGATTGATTCAGTTTTAATAAGGCAAGCCCGGCTTTTCGGTTTTTATGGAAGCTTCGCCACTGTAAATAAACGGACAAATACACCTAGAATCTGAAAAACAATAATTAGCTTGGAATCCTGCGTCGCACAAAAATCACTACTATCATTGAAGTGAAGAAATATCCAAGTATTAAAAGTGACATTGAGGTGTAGTGCTTGCAACATGCGTTGGAGCCCGCGGGCTCAAACTTACCAAGTCTGTGCCTCCTTCCATGCGACCAGCACTGCTGCATACATTTTGTTGCGGTGTCTGCTCTAGTGTATGTTACTTCAATGAATGTTATTGCAAATTCCTTGCAAGAAATTAACATCCACCTTAGTTTGGTACATACCATACCATATAGTGTATATGCGGGGCAAGCACAGTTGTGTTTGTCGCTCTTGCCATAGAAGTTGTTCTGCTTATACATGTTGGAAAGATATGTCCATTCTGTTCGCACTACTCTGTTGTGCTCGACAACACCACTATGCTTGTTTTGCTGCGGTGACTAGTTGTACAGATTATTTCTTATAATAAGAGCTAATAATCTTGATCGTTTAATCAACTTTTATTTAAACTGTTGTTCTGCAGACAGTGTTTAACAAGGTAATAGAACTATCAACTACAAACTTAATTAAAAGCCTGGATGGCCAGCTTTCTGGCTTATGCGCTTGCAATTTTTTTATAAATTCGGAATAATTTAATTTCTGGGCAATAGAATTTTCTATGGAAAACATTCCAAGATATGACAGTGTTTCCATAAACAAACTGAAACTACTGTAATTAGAAATAGAAACATAAATCTTAAAATGTTTTAAATGCACTAAACTTCTTTTCATTTCTTTCGTTTAGCGACAGTTATAGTACAGGTATTGTCAGCAAGATACGAAGTGCTGTCTACACATTTGGAAAAAATGTCCTGCTAATTATTATTTTTAATAAGTCTGAGAACTTTATGTGGCTCTGCTGATTGAAGATCTTTAAATAATGGGTTTAAGCTCATAAGTTACTAAACCAATTTACAACTAGACAAATCACATTATGCCCAACTGATTTGCCACTCAAGCTTTTTAACCTATCAGGAATTATTTTCATTTTGTATAAAAACAGGTATAATAGAATTTTGATAGTTTAAGTTAAGTAACCAATGATAGTTAAAAGTAGGATCAGTTGGTGTCTCACCTACGGCTTCGTACACAAATAATATTTTCTTTTTTCGGGATTGGGCTGGCTTAAAAATTGGATCTATTCGTTATTAGAGCAGATAAAAAGACTTGGTACTGTTTCAAAATTCTGACAAAATCTTCTAACAATATGACACCATTGGTAAATCCATAAATTCAAACTGGATAGCTTTTTTGTGCGAGCAGCTATGCGGGTCTAGAAAGACCAGTATCACTGCGACCCAAAAGGTCTATTGTGATCGCTGCTGCAATTGCACTTCTTCGGGGTGAAGTAGATCAAATGCCCGGATTAAGATTTTAAAATGTTTTAAGCCTGGTGTGCCAGACCAGATCTTAAGTGATTTATGGTGATAAAGAGTTTTATGGCTCAATTGGGCTGGGTTTCTTGAGATTCCACAAAATGGCTCATATCCAAATTGTATATGGAGCCCTCCCATGTGAGTTTGTCAGCAAATTCATTGCCTACAATACTCACGCCACTCAGCCAGTCTTCTCTGGAGGGTAGTTCTACTATATACTTTTAATTAAAAGTGTATAGTGGACACATGATATCTGAGAACATGCATAACCCGTGTTTCCTTAATTGCTTCGAACATGGAACTCAATTTTTAGGAAAGCAGGTGCATACTGCTCTGTGTGTTAATCCTATACAGACTAGCCCTCGTCTCCTAGTCTAAATAAAGATCAAGAGGCGTTAGGCATGGAAGTGCATTAAGAGCTGCTCCAGGCGATGATTGCATTGCTCCAGTTGCCATTGAGCAGGCAGTCCATTATGGACTATTTAGTCTGTCCGCAGTCATCCTTTGGTTGGCCTTATTACATCAGACAATGGAGGCGTAGGTGATAATCGGCCTCATTCTACTACTGTACAGCCATAGGATTATACTGGGATGCAAGCCCCAGTAGTTCCCAACCATACGACTGCACATACCTAAAACAATTTTAGCCGTATGACATATGTTGCTAAGGTGAGAGTTCCGCGTTAGTTTTTGGTCGATTGTTACGCTCAAATACTCACCACCTCCCCCTCCCCCTCACGACCTCGTCAGGCTGGTGAATTTCTGTGAGAGGGCCGGACTAGAGGTTGTGATCGAGACGGACTCCGACGTGCATCATCCCCTTTGGGGAATGGAAAAACCTAATGAACGAGGTAAGGTTTTAGTTGAATATTTATTTAGCACTAACCTAACCATATTAAACACTGGTTCTGAACCAACCTTCATAAATAAACGCTGTCGCACAATAATCGACCTCACACTTGCAACAGAAGGAGCAGCTAAGCTAATAACGGGATGGCATGTGTCGAAAGAGGCCTCATGCTCAGACCACAGATGGATCTGCTGCGTACTACAGGTCGATATCCCCACTATACCACCATGGAGAAATCCCCACAAGATGGATAAAACAAAATACCTCAATAGGCTGACGTCTTCGCTCACGGGTGTTGGGGAAACTAATACCATAGCAGAGCAATCGCTCCTAGAAGAACAGGTAGCAGCTGTCACTAAAGCCATGATCGATAGTTACCATGAATCATGTCCAGTAATCACTCCACCAAAACATGCTGAGCAAAAGCAACAGTGGTGGGGTAAAGAACT
This sequence comes from Parnassius smintheus behrii, assembly GCA_036936625.1. Taxonomy (NCBI): domain Eukaryota; kingdom Metazoa; phylum Arthropoda; class Insecta; order Lepidoptera; family Papilionidae; genus Parnassius; species Parnassius smintheus. Next base: position 18,373,901 of record JAUPFT010000030.1, on the reverse strand, counting down.
AGACAGGAAACGTAAGAAGGTAAGAAAAGCCCTAAATAGGGCAATGAATACCTCAAAAGATGAAGACTGGCTTCTATATAAGAAAGCTAAGTCTGAATACAAAAAATGTATCAGGTATCGACGCTCAACAGGTTGGCGCAAATTCTGTGGTAGCATAGAAACCTGTGAACAAGAAAATCGGATAAGGAAAATCCTAGCTAAACAGAACACGCCGGGATCTATCTCTTTAAAGAAACCCGACGGAAGCTACTCAACATCACCGGATGAAACCCAACGCATCCTAATTGATACTCACTTCCCAGGTTGCTGTGTAGTTGAAAGGGTGAACCGGCATGAAGATGCACTGACACCAACAAAAGAAGACTGGGAATTAGCACAAAGAGTGGTGATGATGGACAAAATCCATTGGGCCATTCATAGTTTCCAACCCTATAAGGCAGCAGGACCTGACGGCTTATTCCTGGCACTTCTTCAGTGGGGGGGTAAAGTCCTAATAGTCAGACTTGTTGCCGTAATGAGAGCATGTCTGGCTCTTAAATATGTTCCTAGGGGATGGAGGGAAGTGAAAGTCACGTTCATACCCAAACCAGGCAAGAACGACTATACAGACCCTAAATCCTACAGACCTATTAGCTTCACATCCTTTCTCCTAAAGACGATGGAGAGGATGTGTGAACGGGAGTTGAGAGGGTCGGCGCTAATTAACTTACCGCTACACGAAAAACAACACGCCTATAGCTTAGGTAAATCAACAGAATCGGCACTTCACCAGGTAATAACAAAGATTGAAGAGGCCATCCAAAACAAAGCAATATGTCTAGGCTCCTTCATAGACATAGAAGATGCTTTTGACGGAACAAATTTTTCAAGCATAAAAGGTACCCTAAGTAGACATAATGTTGAACCGGCACTGATTGACTGGATAGTAAACATGCTCAGTACACGAACACCAAAGATTGCTGGTGAATCTCAGACAATTCACATCATGAAAGGATGCCCGCAGGGTGGGGTTCTTTCACCTCTCCTGTGGAATATGGTCATTAATGAACTCATCAGCAAATTAAACGCTAACCATTTCTTCACAGTCGGTTATGCAGATGATCTGACAATACTGGTTTCTGGTAAGACAGCAAGCATTGTGTGCAACCTGATCCAAGCGGCTCTCCGTATTGTGGAGAGATGGTGCAGGGAATATGACCCAATCGTTAATCCAAATAAAATGGTTATAGTAATGTTCACACAAAAACGAATGCTGAATAACTATCATCTTCCAAGTCTTTTCAGCACAAAACTCCAACTTTCTTCCGAGGTAAAATACTTAGGTCTTACCTTGGACAGTAAACTTAACTGGAACAAACACATAGAAAACAAAATCAGTAAAGCTAGTTTAACTTTCTGGCAATGCAGAAACATGATTGGCAGAAGTGGCTGTACAAAACTGTAATTGGTATGGTGGACCAAAACCAATGAAGCCCCCAATATACAAAAGCTTCAGCGTTACCAGAGATTAGCTTGTATGGCTGCCACGGGCTGCATAAGGACTACACCAACAGCAACTTTGGAGGCTATGCTGGAGCTAACACCGCTTCATCTACATATACAACAAGAAGCAACTTTAGCTGCCATTAGACTCAAGACACAAAATCTTTTAAGTAAGAGTACAGTACCCCATACAGATATAATCGATAGATTTTACTCAAAAATTCCTATCCTACAAGCCAAGTATGATAGGATCCCAAAACAATTTGTATTTGATAAGAAGTACAGTATACAATTGAAGGAAACTGACCATCTGGAAGGATTGGGTCCAAGAGAGCTCAAAGCTTTCATGGACTATTTACTAAGACAAATGAAGGTGTGGGGTCTGGGGCTTTCTCTGAAGACCTTAATATCCACATATGCACACCGCTGGGTACCCAGAACACAGTCTTCCAGGCTGAATGCATGGGTATCATCCAAGCGGCCATAGCAATAGATGCTAGGAAGGTGAAAGACTTCTCCCTCAGAATACTGACCGACAGTATGGCGGTACTACAAGCTCTGAGTTGCAATGTGACGAACTCGGGACTAATTTACGAGTGCTATCAATGATTGAATGAGGTATGTAAGCACAACAATGTGACTCTGAGTGGATCAAGGGACACAGTGGATCTAGAGGCAACGATGCAGCAGATGAACTGGAAAGAAGGGGATCGGCCCTAGCAACCAAATACCAATCCCCTTTGGCTACGTTCATTCACTGGTACGTAGATACTTCAATAATTTACACGCTCAGCTTTGGAAAAATTTAGTGGACTGTAGACAAGCTAGGGAGGCCCTACCTGAGATAAACGGTCGTCTAACCAAGGTTCTAATGAGACTAAACAAGCCACAGATCAGGATAGTAACAAGTGCTATCACAGGACATGGCTCTTTTAACAAACATTTGTTCACCATATGTGTTACTGACAGCCGTCTGTGCAGGGCATGTATGGGAGAGGAAGAAACGGCGGCTCACGTGTTGCTGACATGTCCAGAAGTCGCTTCATACAGGGCTAAACATCTCGGCACGCCGGGATCGCTTCCCGAAGTTGCTTGCAACATCAAGGGGCTGCTGAGCTTCTTCGAGGAGATATCATGGCTCGAATAAGCGTATTATTCCTGCCCACACGAAAAATACGCGCTTAGACGTGGAGTTGCGGAAAACAGCCCGTCGTAAACTAAACTACGCCCAAATACTTAACTATTTCGATAATTAAAATAATCAGGCGTTACTTTGCGGAAATCGGAATATTGAAGTTGTTGGAATTTAATTTTCTCATTTCCGCATAATAAAATACAATGATGTTTCCTGCCTAGTCTGAAGAGCACTCGCCTCTTACCCTCAGTTCCCTCAGTTGCGTCCACTGCTATCCCTTTTACCACCATTTCCAGCACCACCACTCCCGGTGTCACCCCTCCCAGCACCTCCCCTCCCAGCACCACAACACCTGGAACGACATACCACCCTTGATAATAGGACATATGTTTCGCCTCTACACGAGGCATCCTTAGATGAAGTAGACTCTGCGGAGGCTGACACTATCTCGTCACCATTAATTCCATCACCACCACTCCTAGCACCCTCTCTGCTCTTCACACGCTGCTATTACTATACACAAATCATTGTTCAGTGAGATGTATAAACAGCAACAGCTCGCCGCTCACTTAGCATTCAGCCACTGCAGAGACTACTTCACCTTTGGATGTCTCACGTGTCATTCTTTCTGTTGGGAGTGGTGGCTACGGGGATTTTGTATGCAATTGAGGGGGGTTAGGAGGTACTCTACAGACCAGGTAGGACACATTATTTTAATTTAATACGCGAATATGTACATATTAAGATCTAACAACTTCAACCACATGGATTGAAAAATGCCTGAGGATATTGAGTTAAATTCTGGTTTGAACGCCTTTAACTTTCCTGCTATGTTCGCACCAATATTGTGCTCTTGACCTCGACAATCATTCATGTCTAAGTCAAACACTTGTACAATTGCATCAAGAAAGAGGCCAGTAAGTCCTTTTTCCGAAGGGTCACTTACTGGCTTGTAAGCAACAAAATACTTGTGCTTTGACTTCCTAATTAGTGTCAACAAAACGGAATGTTAGTGATAAGAGGTGAATTGGTGACCGGTGTCCGATGGTAGCATTTTGGTTGATTTCGGCGCCCCCTACTACCGCTAGCACCGCTCTAGGGCCGCCACTGGTCCTGCACTGATGTATAGTGTCTGTTGTGACCAAATGGTGTCTGTAGGAAATTATTATCATTATTTGGGGGTGTTACATCCTCACAGAATACCAGCGTACAATAGCAGCTTAATACTGTTCCGATGGTGAGTGTAGAGAATGGGAGACCCTATATACTGGTAGGTAGTGAGGCGTTCCGTCTTGGTCCTCAGGGGTGACAATTAATGTGGGGATAAATGTAGATGTCTATGAGCCACAGTATTCAGTTAACATCGGGTGGACTGTGTGCTCATGAAATATTGGAATTACATATGTATTTGGATTTTTAAATATATTTAAAATGTAAATACAAACTGTGTATCACCTATTTTCATATTGCATTTGATATCCTTTTTTCTTCAAATCTATTTTGTATTTTATTTGAAATACTTTATATTAATATTTAGTATATTGTAAAATGCATGATTTTGTTAATTTTTTAATATTTTCAATCTTTCATTGAAAATTACTTTATTTATACAAGCCAGCCATTCGAAACGTTCGGGACAAGAATAATAATGCCAACATTCCAAGTCAAACAAACTTAGAACTGAAGCTTAGCTTGGAACTGCTTAGCCAGACTGCAAACGAAGACGCGGGGCGGGTGCGGCGCGACGTACTCAAACATAAAGTCTTTCTTTGAGTGTCCTTAAAAGCCACGCGGGCGCGGTGCGTGCGTGGCGCGACGTACTCAAACATAAAGTCTTCCTTTGAGTGTCCATAGTAGCCACGCGGGCGCGAGGCGGGCGCGGCGTGACGTACTCAAACATAAAGTCTTCCTTTGAGTGTCCATAGTAGCCACGCGGGCGCGAGGCGGGCGCGGCGTGACGTACTCAAACATAAAGTCTTCCTTTGAGTGTCCATAGTAGCCACGCGGGCGCCGGGTGGACGCAGTGGCGGGCGCGTGTTCTTTCGCGGGCAACTTTCGCCATAGCTCGTTCACAAGTGGCCGCAGTAAATGCTCAAGCGGCTAACCACGCGAGGAGCGGGCATCTCAAACCACATCGATCTAACCACGCGCGTTGTAATGGCGTCTTCCGAAATAAATGTAAAATAATTTATTTTATAAGTCGAATGCCTATGTTTTCTAAAATATAGTTAAACGTATCCTTTGATATTCATCTATATCAAAAAACTTGATTTTGCGCTCGCAATTTTACACAAAGTGTGTGAAATTGTCCTTCATTTTCTCTGGGTAAATTGATTTCATTAATTCCATTTTTCACTTGTAGAATTTGCCATTCAAAGTAATAACTTTCCAGTAAATATAAGTTGTCTTCATCCATTTTATAGTTTGACAAACACTGATCACGACAACACTCGAAACGAAATCTGTCCACTGCGGACAGTCACGTCGCGCCCGCACACGCACCCGCACCTGCACTAACTGTTTCTGTGTATTTGTCAATGTCAAACAAAACAACCAATGATAAAATTAGGTGGTCCTTTATATAAAAAAGTCAAACTCATTACACATACATATTCAAAAGCTCTTTCTTAAATATAATACTTGCTTACCAAGTTCTGCACTTGTTGAATGAATTTTTTTGTTTGGTGGAATGATTATGAGGCCACATAGACGGAATATGAAAGTTCAACTCTTTGAAAAAATACAAGTTTCAAAATCAAGGAAATATGGTATTTTATTTAAAAAATCTATTTTGAATACATATTTTGCATTTTACATTTTTAAATACTTTAATTGAAAAAATTACTAAGCATTTGCATTTTGAATTTAAATATGTTTAGTAAATTATTTTGTCTCTGGTTTCAAACTTTTTCTAAGTTCTATTTTAAGATTTGTATATCCAATCTGTTCTAAAATTGGTTAATGATTTGTATGTGGTTAATGGTTTGTGTTGATAATATCTTTTTTACATTTGATAGCAACTAGTTCCATACTTCAACCACTCTTTGGTGATTTTGTGATACGGCTTTTGTTAATTTGATGTGATGCCTCTAAGATGTGTGTTGTTTGGGTACCTACTCGAATAATAGTATGTCAAAATTCCAGACCATAGTGTCCATGTATTATGTTCTTTATGTTGTATGATCTTTCAGAGTTGTAAGTTTAAGTGTTTTCAGACTTTTCTCATATGGTAAAGGTCTTTTCTTGAAGTTCCTAGTCGTATCGGTCCGGAAAAGGCGCCGATACGATCGGATCGGATGGGATCTGCCTCCGATGAGCATAATATTTCCATACCTTGAAGTACCACATCAGCGACAGAATCAGCACCAACGCTAGGATCGTCCGGCGAGAAGCAAAGCCGCCCCTAAGGGTAGGATGCAAAAAAAGACCGCATCCTATTCCAATCGGCCGACCTATAGTGCCAAACAGTCTGCAGAATGCAACCGTGATTTCAGCGTGAGTGGCACCACACTCCGGACAAGACAATCATCCGAGGAGCCAAGAGGGGCCAATCATCCGAGGGGCCAAGAGGGGCTCATCCGAGGAGCCAAGAGGGGCATCGACGGGAGACCTGATATCTATCCGGATGAGAGGTCAGCAGAAGGTCCAACAGGGGAAGCTAGGAGAAAATAGAAGAAGTTAGGTCCACATCTGAAATCCGCTTAGGCGAAGCAACCAGTTGTGTCAGATCGTATGCCAAGGCAAATCATGAACAGATCTCGCATGATCGGTTAAATGTGAACCGAGGCATTCGGCGTGGGGGGCGCCTAAAAGTTAAAATCGCCAAGGATCACGATCTCTGCGGATGGGATCTGCTGTAGCACGGAACCTGTAGCCATTTGGACGTGTTCGATGAGTCGGTCTGTTTCGGTATTACCGTTATGGAACCTATAGAGGCACCCGTAGACGCGAGTATGGTCGTCGCTGTCTACACACAGCAATTGGACGGACGAAACCCTACCTTCAAGACTGCCAAGGCGTCGAAAACGGATGTCCTCTCTGATGTACGCGAACTCCAGTCCGGGGCACAAAAGGATGTTCTGATTTGTTCCCCAGGCAGGAGAGATATGAATTACCAGCTGGACAGGTTACTTGAGTCTCGGCTAAAAAGACCAAGGCCAGCTTCGCCTTCTTCAAATGGTAGTGGACAGTGTTAAGGTTGGAATGAAGTCTCCTGATGTAAAATTCACGGATAGCGTGGCAGGGGTCGTCTTGGTGTTGTTGCTACTCTTACCCCGAGCAGTGGAATTGCGTCCCCAGAATACGCGGAGCAGCCAGTTTACCCACGCTCAGGAACAGTAGGATAACTTGGTCGTGGATGCTCCGCGAGGGATTTTCCGCCACCAGGGGTACTGGTACCCTCTTGGGGTAGTTCTTCACTTAATTCCGCTACTGTGTTAAGGGGGGGGGGGGGAGTGGGCCTCCGACCACCTGCACTCACCAAGCGAAACGCAGAGGTAAATCTCTGCTTCACGCTGGTATTCTGTGAGGTCGTGGCACCTCTCCAGTTTGAGCCGGCCCATCCGTGCGACAGCAAAAGCTGCCATGTGGCTCTACCACTGTTACTTCATTTGAAACTAAGTGATAGTAGCCTAATAGTTAGAATGAGGACGGCAAACTCAAGAAAGTAGTAATTTAAATCTGCCATTTGACTATTGTTGTAAATTACTTCTAGTGCAAGCATTTTCAGTAAAGTCTGTAATGTTAATAGTGATGCCAGCAGTTTAAGGGGACTACAGGAGGTAAACGCAAGTTTTATAATGCGTCAAAGTATATGATACACTTCATTAAACAATACAGAAAAATATATTATATTTTTCTGGATATATACTAGTTAACTATTGTGTTGAAAACATGATATTATTAATTTGATACGCTGAAAAAATCACAAGGATACCCCTAAAATTTTCTTTTAACTGGTAAAAAACCATAATAATATACATGTATTCGTTATGATTTTTTGTCAGATTATTTTATATATAAGCAACATACTAATGTATTGTCGTTTTAATTTTTTAGTCCAATTAACTTTTTTTATTTTAAATCGCATAATTTTATTTCTGAAATAATACGTACGGACTACGGATGTGTGCGTAAACGCCTGTGCACAGAGTACAGTCACTGCTGGCCAAGGCTTCATGCTGTGTAGACGTGTCGCTCTTTTTGCCGCAATCAAAGACATTTAAGTATGTAGTAGTAATAGACTATCAACAGATGGGTAAACAATTCTCGAGTGGTAGCTTCATACTGGTAAGCAAATTGTAGAGTGGACCCCCATTAGATAGTGGCAATCTTGTGAACACAGGAATTCGATGAATGTAGGTGGCTTAAGACTGTGTTGTTGCAGTGATGATGATCCACTAGGAGTTAGGACTTTTTCTGTATAGGAGTCTGTCTGGGCAGTGATCATCCTCTTACCTGCCTCAAGCAGCAGCATGTGTCCCAGCCTGAAGGACATCGAGAGCCAATATACAGGCTGTGAAGCATTACATCTTAGTCCTCAGAGGTAACATCGCATCTGTAGCATTTGCATCAAGTTTGTTGCAGGTGCTTATGGGCTGCGGCAGCCACTTACCATCTGGTGTTTTGTTGGTTTATTTGTTACTACAATGTTATAAAAAATTATGTTGAAGAAAAGAGTTGTGGTAGCCAATATATTTTATTACAAACTTGTATATTTAATTAGTTTCCCATATTCATGACAAACTTTCATATTTTCAGATGGATGAAGATGAGGAGCCCATAATTGTCTGTTTCATCTGTCATGCAAGACTCATTCGATGCAGAACATTACAACAACAGGCTATTGAGTCAAGTGCAATTCCGGAGCAGTTGCTTGCTGGAGGGTCCATGGTATTATCCATTCCATCCATTAAAATCTACAAAAGTCCCTCACAGATTGCTTCATAGGAAGGATTTTGCCTTGCCACAGTTGGCAGGTTGGGAACCGCAGTATATATTAGTCTGAACTGTTATCAGGAAGATGCTGCTGCCCTACTCCTGTTTCTGTTTCCCTCTGTTGCGTCTTACGACACCCGTCCCGTGGGTAGGTATATAGGGTAGTGGATATTCTTACACCGCTACTACACGGTCCACGGTATTCAATGATTTCAAAAGGAAGGATAGGCCCATCTAAATATTTTACTCATAACTTTTTCATACAAGAAAAAGTAGCGCATCTGTCATAATACAAACGTCATATCATAACACGACGTAACCAGGTTCGGATTTCGTAGTATAATTATTATCCAAATTGTACCATTATTTTAGTTTGTAGCGAAAATACCATAATTTTATCTAATGGTCGACTTGTATTATTATTTAGTCCTTTTACCTTTTTTAATATTAACCCTACTATATCAAGAATTTCTGTACTGTACATGAGTACACCGTTTTCTTTTTAAATAAATTTAGTATTACCTCCCTTTATTAGGTGCTCGATCGATACATTTATGTTGCATCCTTGATACAACTATAATAATGGTCTACCGCGATAAAAATTCTAAGTTCTAAGCAATCGGTTTAAAAACAGAATTTCAAAATATTTTATGAATCAGATTTTCATATTCAATTAAGCAGATATGGTTTCTTTTGTACTCTTTTCATTTTACCCTTATGAATATAAAATATATTAGGAACCAATACTCAAAATTTAACTTACACTAAGTTCTTTAGATAAAAATTAAACATTAATAAAAATAAAACCGGCAAAAAACGAAACGTATAGATAAACTAGACACGTGACGCCAAAATCCCGGCACATGGGAAAAAAGAAACATGAAAGGTCAAACGGAAAATAGTATACCTAATTTTATTTTCCATGTACAATATTTTTGAGGATCTGAATCCAACCCTGGCCTAATTTTGGTAACGTAACTGAACTGACTGTAAAATAAAACTTTAAAAATGCGTTTATATAATAATTTAATAATATCAAAATGATACGGTTATTTTACAGATGATATGATATCCCATGTTCCTATTTAATCTTTGTATCGTAATTTTTGCACCCTTTTACCACGCAACTAGACATATTTATGACAGGCGAATCTGTCTTGCGCGCGCATCACTGTCGACCGAGTCGCGTTGGCCCTAAACTGTAATTTTAGGGCCAGCGCACTGGTCCGCTTTAGTTGTTCGGTCGGCCAGGTCCTTACGCTAGTAATATATAAGTCAATGACGATATTATACTTCTTATTAATAAAAGTTCACTGCTTGATGGTTCGTACCCATTTTAATGAAGTATTTGCCTTAATCATCACTTAACAGGCACCTTGATGATCACTACCTGTCTCACGCCTTCTATGCTACTTCCCATTGTCATAGTAGTGAATATTTTTTCTAATGCAAAGATAATTTTCTTAAAGTAATGTTTTATATGTGATAAATTACAGTGAGTTAAGTACTTATTTTTACAAAAATAATTTATAGTATATCTCTATATATATACTCTATGATAAATGAAATATTATCTATAGGTAACTCAGTGATCAAATATTGATCTTTGTCAATTTATGGCATTTGTGAGTCTGAAACTAAACATAGTTGAGACTCAATTCTCAGGATGGATGAAATATCTGAGACTGAACAAGCCACAGATCAGGATAGTAACAAGTGCTATCACAGGACATGGCTCTTTTAACAAACATTTGCTTACCATAGGTGTTACTGATAGCCCCCTGTGCACAGCATGCATGGGAGAGGAAGAAACGGCGGCTCACGTGTTGCTATCATGTCCAGAAGTCGATTCATACAGGGCTAAACATCTTGGCACGCCGGGATCGCTCCCCGAAGTTGCTTGCAACATCAAAGGACTGTTGAACTTCTTCGGGGAAATATCATGGCTTGAATAACCACATTATTCCGGCCCACACGCAAAATACGCGCTTAGACGTTGAGTTGCGGAAAATAGCCCATCGTAAACTAAACTAAACTAATCTTCTACGCCACTACTACCTTGGATTTTCCTCTAATTAAAAAAATAAATTGGTTTCAGTCAATACCAAAACGATATGAGGCTAGAGATGAGATTCAATTCACACCAATTCATCATGTAGATATCTGGCCAGTAGAGTGTGTTATAGAAAATGATTGTAATGATAACTTTTTTGGCCTTGAATCTGTCAAAGTTGAGGAAGAGAATTTCGAATACGAGAATTCCAAATTAGAAGTAAATGGGAATCTTGAGACAGGTAAGATATAACCTTTTTTTTGATGTTATTAAAATGAGGTACAATTTACCTTATGACATGTGGTTACTGTAGCGCATAAAATAAAGATGGCAAAGTGCATGTAAAACGCACTCATGGACAAAGAAAAAAAAATTAATAATTCTTTAAAAGAAAAGCATACATGAACATCTCATCATCATCTTTGTTAGAAATTTTCTTTTACTTATGTATAAATATATTTATAGACGTTTTGCCCCCTTGCAAATGCAGCTAGTATGTATGTACACTAAGATGTATTCACTTACACCTCATCTATCTTTGCCGATTTCTTAACTCAGATGGACTTCTCCATCCTCCTGTTACCTATTTCTGTCGTCAAACAGCAGTGCGTGCACTGCTGTGTGCCAGTGTGAAGAGTATAGAGTCAGTATAATCACAGGCTGTGGGGCATTGCGTCTTAGTTGTCAGAGGTAGACTTGTGAAAAGAAATCGATTATTTATTTAATCGATTTTTAAAGCGATTTTACTCTAACAGTTTTCGATTTTTTGCTGCAGAGAGTTAATGCTTGAAACATTCCAAATTTGTACTTTATCGCAATCATATCATATGAAATCAATACATCTTAGTGTACATACATGTACACTAAGATGTATTGATTTCATTAGTGGTAGAGTCATGCTGCAGTTATATTAGTAGTATAGTTGTACCACGAATAGGTCAGCTCAACCGGGGAAGGACCACGCTTTCACAGAATACTAGAGTGAAATAGTAGCTTAATGCTGCTGTGTTTTGTATGGTGAGTGTAGAGAATCGGAGACACTTATTACTGGAAACAATGCATTCCATCTAAGTCCTCATGGGTGACAGCGCATCTGCATTTTGATTCATAATTGAGGATAGATGTAGATGTTTGTGGGCCACAGTAATCACCATCAGGTGGACTGTGTGCTCGTTTGTCACACTGTCCTGTAATTTTTTTTATTGATATACTTACAACTGGTGAGCTACAACCTATATTTGCAAATTTCTTAACCCAAATGGACTCCGTCCTCTTTCTATTACTATATTATATATTTCTGTCGTTAAATATCAGTGCGTGCCAGTCTGAAGAGTATAGAGTCAGTATAATCACAGGCTGTGGTGCATTGCGTCTTAGTTGTCAGAGGTGACAACGCATTGTAGCCTTTTATGTTTGAAGTTAGCTGCAGGTAGTCCGTGGACTGCAGTACTCACTTACCATCAGGTGGATCGGCCACATGCCATAAGGTAGACTGTCACTTTGTTTGTCTCTTCATACTAAAAAATATATGGAGAAAAGGTGCTCAGGGCATCCTTGTACTGGCAAGCATTCACCTACTAAAAACAAGTTGTGATGAACACTCACTAAATGAGGTGAATGAATCACCATCATCATTACAGCTCTTCACAAGTTCACTGCTGAATATAGGCCTCCCCCAAGGAACACCACAAAGCACGGTCCTGAGCCACCTGCTTCTATCGACTTCCTGCATGTCTTACCAGCTCGTCACTCCATCTAGTGGGGGACCGCCCTACACTTCGTTTACCGGCATGAGGCTGCCAAAATTACGTCACGTTAGGAGAACCTTTCTTCAACATCATTTGTCAGTTCTTTGGCCCATTGCCACTTCAGGATATTACATTAGCTTATGAAACATGCAGTATGGTAATGAAAGTGGGTGGCTCGGGCGGTGTGATGGACTGTAATGATCTAGGCGCTTGGAAATAATATCAGATTTTATTTTATATATTGAGTCAGAATCTGTTTCATTCTAGATACTGCTGAAGAACAAAAAGACTTGGAGATTGATGCTTTTGAAGGTCGACATGAGGATTCAGAGAACGACTTGCCACTAATTTCATTAGGTGCAAAGAGTAAAACAGATGACTTTGACATAGGTAAAAGAATTTATTAAAAAAAAAAACAGAGTGAAAAAATAAAAAAGATAACAAAAAAAAATCATGTAGCTGGAGATGTACTGTACATACAACATTTTGTTCTTTTATTACACATGAACAAACCAAAGGATTGTTTGTGACCCAAATGAACCAAAATGATTATTTTTAGACCATACAGTTGTGTTGTTTTAAGCAAGAACTGAATTCGCCAGTGGTGACCCAAGGTGTTATTAAGATAAAACAGGAAATTAGGATTCACTGATTTGTTGATAGGGCTACTAACCTCTGAGAAAGCTGTTGTTAGTACATCTGCTAATCGTGAGATCCTGGGTTAGGCAAAAAACAAAATCACAATAAAATTAAATTAAAAATGAAATGAATATTTGTAGCAACAGGAGTTATAAGACTGAGAAAATGTAGATTTTCTCGATTTTTATAAATGCCTGTAATTTTTAAAACACAGCAAAGATTTTCTTTTAATTTTTCTGTTAACTATTCTTAACCTATCATCTGACTTCGACTTGACATCGATTTCTGGGTGAACCTGTATATATACACAGAAAATTAACAATTTTATGGGTGTTGGTGGAAGAGAACGAACCTGGGTTGCTAGCATACTGTGAAATTTCGATGTACCAGGGCTTGTTTTGGGTCTTTGTATGGCCTAAAAATAATTCCTTTATCTTAATCGTCCCGTAAACTTTCACTGCTGCACATGGAAGGATCTCTCCCGATGTAGGGAGGATTTGCCTCAGTCGTCACGCTTGGCATAGGATTGACGATCGCAGAACCAGACGTGAGCACCTCTGGCAATGTTGCCTGTCGCCGGTCTGGATATTTCACATCTGAAGTAAACGAGGTGGTTATACCGCCATATGTAATAAACCAAACCCAAAGTCGCCTCTTACGAAACCCACGGGATAAAATGTGAAAAAATATTTTCTGTCACATACAAAGAAACTGATCGTTTTTGCTCTAACAGACGAAACATCATGTAATAAGAAGAGTTCCACCTTGTGGAAACATCTTGAACAAGAAGATGTAAAGGTAAATTAAGCTCTTTTTGAATAGCACATAGTTTTTGTTGAGCTGGTGCTGAGTGATTGAAATGCGTAACGATACGCCTCGATTTTTGAAGAATTTGTGCTATATAGTCAATTTTAAGCGAGTCGTGGATTGCCAATTGCATAGTATGAATAAAACATGGAACTGCTTTGAAAATTGATTCATCCATAGCCTTCGTAATATTCCTCCCATTATCTCGCACAACAGCGTGTATTTTGGCTGCACTTGTATTCCATGAGGCAGGAATTTCTTCGAGACACACTTTTATATTATGTGCATCGTGAGACATAGGAAAATGTTTCATCTGGAGTACTGCGTGACGAAATTTCGTATCGTTATCCAACCAGTGTGCTGTAAAGCTTAAAAAACTTTCCTTATTGTTTGTATTTGTCCACAAATCTGTAGTTACGGATAGCGCGGTAGTGCTGAGCACTTCGTATCGTATTTCAGTTTTAGTTTTCTCATAAATGTTGGGAATGATATTTTTTGACAAATACTTTCTATTAGGCAGTACATATTTTGGTTTAAGCTTCTTCATTAGACTGATAAAACCACTGTTTTCCACAATTGATAGAGGTTGGTTATCCAAGGCAATCATCTCTCCTATAGCAACACTTATTTCTCTTGATCGGGAGTCCTGAAGCGACCACTGGACCATTACACTATCTTGAATAGTTTGTTGTATGTAAACTTCGCCTCTCGCTGAAGTTGACGGAACTGGCGTCGGTAAAAAGGGCTCAGGTTGCGATTGAAAACGTGAAGACAAATGGACTTCATTCAAACTACTTTTAATAGAACCTGCCAATTGAGGCATCAACTCGTTGTGCTTATATTTTATGTGATTAGTCATACTTGTAGTATTCGCTTTTCTACCTTAACCACCGCGTGAAATTATTCCCTGGCACTGGTTACATTTCACTTTTGTCGGTTCTCCTTCAACATCATCGAAGAATGTCCACACTCGCGATTTCTTTTTCGACATTTTAAGACCCCACACACAGTTCTTTTATTTATTTTAACTAGGCGACACCAGCAGAGCGAATATACACAAAAAGATTAAAAAGAAAACAAAACACGTCAAAGCTCAAAGCTTACATTACACTACAAATCACAACTTGCTCGGTGGCCGCACGATGGCTCTTATGCATGCTTAAGGGTTAAGGGTGCCGAGTGATGACGGGTGACGACATAGCCCGAATACCTCCGAAAGGCTAGTATTAAAATGATCGGCATCGCCGACTAGTCGGCCTACTGATCGGCGATTTGAAAACCGATTAGTCTGCTAGTCGGCAAATACCATAGTCGGCCCATCTCTAATTATAATTTCTCTATATCTCCCTGGTAAGGCATAAATTCCGCCCGCTGTAAACCGTCTAAGGTATCTTACAATAAAGATACAATGTCTTACAATAAATAAAATGTTTGATTCATTTGTATTTCAGAACAACCCTGCACACAAACAAATATTTTTTCAAAACCTTGTGAGAAAAAGATACAATCAAATTCTACTGATTGTAACATAAATGATGTTCGTAAAGGAAACCTCGATTTAGAAAGCCCTACTATTAAATCAAAGCCTAAACTGATAAGAGGTACTCAACCAGTTATTAAAAAAGAGAAGCATCCGGCAAAAATTATAAAAAAGAAAAAGAAAACTTTGAAACAGAGTGTAAATATACTGACGAAAGACACGTCTGAGGCATCAGCAAAATACATTTTTGAATGTGATGATTGTAGTAAAAAGTTTTTAACAAAAGATATTCTTACCGACCACATATCATACAGTCATAAGACGCAAAAGAACTTAGATGCAGTTCATACACAAGTTGAACAAATTCCAGTACCACAACTAATGGATATATATCACTGTGATATTTGCGAATTTAAAACATCTCAAAACCGTTACATTTCAACACATCTTAAAGCGCACGTCGCTAAGCAAGTGTACTGTTGTAATAATTGTGATTATAAATGTACAGATAAAGGATATTTGCAAAGGCATATGAAAATACACACCGGAGAAAAACCTTTTTCTTCTAATATCTGTGAATGTAAATTTGCGAGAAAACCTGATTTGATAAAACACATAAAAATACATACCGGTGGAAAACCTTTTTCGTGTAATATCTGTAAATATAAATTTACAAGAAAACATGATTTGAAAAAACATATAAAAATACACACCGGAGAAAAACCTTTTTCGTGTAGTATCTGTGAATTTAGATGTAATACAAAAAGTTATTTGCAAACACATATGAAAATACACACCGGAGAAAAACCTCTTTCGTGTAATATCTGTGAATATAAATGTATTACAAAGAGTACTTTGCAAAAACATATGAAAATACACACCGGAGAAAAACCTTTTTCGTGTAATATCTGTGAATATAAATGTATTAGAAAGAGTACTTTGCAAACACATATGAAAATACACACCGGAGAAAAACCTTTTTCGTGTAATATCTGTGAATATAAATGTATTACAAAGAGTAATTTGCAAACACATATGAAAATACACACCGGAGAAAAACCTTTTTCGTGTAACATCTGTGAATATAAATGTATTACAAAGAGTACTTTGCAAATACATATGAAAATACACACCGGAGAAAAACCTTTTTCGTGTAATATCTGTGAATATAAATGTATTACAAAGAGTACTTTGCAAACACATATGAAAATACACACCGGAGAAAAACCTTTTTCGTGTGATATCTGTGAATATAAATGTATTAAAAAGAGTAATTTGCAAACACATATGAAAATACACACCGGAGAAAAACCTTTTTCGTGTTATATCTGTGAATATAAATGTATTAAAAAAAGTAATTTGCAAACACATATGAAAATACACACCGTAGAAAAACCTTTTTCGTGTAATATCTGTGAATATAAATGTATTAGAAAGAGTACTTTGCAAACACATATGAAAATACACACCGGAGAAAAACCTTTTTCGTGTAATATCTGTGAATATAGATGTGTGAGTAAACCTACTTTGCAAAGGCATTTGAATATACACACTGGAGCAAAATCTTCTTCGTGAGATATATGGTAAAATATGTACAATAGCTGTGAAAACCCGCTTCGCTGGGTTAGTTTTCGTCAAATTTTTATTCATGTATGTATATTTTATTAAATTAGAATTTTTTTAAATTAAGAACACGTGCCTTTTCTTGTGACATTTTTAAGAATTTTTCTTTCTTACATATTTTTTTATTCATTATACAAAAATACTTTACAGATAGTCATGTACTGAATACCTATATTCAATACATTCTTATGCACTACATTTACTGTCCTATGTTCTGGTGCATCTAGTGAGTTGACCATGTGAAAAACGGGATTCTCTCAACAGAATGGTAAATCATTTGAAATTAATTGAATTCGTGATATAAAAACGGATTTTCCTTTTTCTTTGCCAGTTAGAATTACTGCCTCAATAATGTTGTTGAGAAGATGTTTTATACATAATCTTGTACCGTTACATAATTTTGACGAATTGAGATTTCATAATAATACGACTGGTGATGCAATTTTTAGCTTCAATACATACAAAGGCATACCAGGCGGATTCGGTAAATTTAATAATTCTGTTGGGAAGTTCACACTTTCGTCTTGATTCATCACTGTGTCTATTGATTTATACAGTTTTTCATTTGGTGTCATATTCTGTATCCTTTCATTAATTTGCACTTCATCATTTTTTGTAGCTAAAATTGCTTGCTCACACAACCATGTCCTATTTAGATAATTCTGTTCATCAGACGGATAAACTTTTTCAAAAAGTTCTTCTTCTATATCAACTACGTTACACAATTATTTTGATAGAATATGTTTGCCTAACTGTGAATCTATGTAGGATATATAGTGTAGGATAAAAACAGCAAACTCTTGTGCTTCCGGATCTCCAGTAATCTTTGCTCGCATATTTTCTGTTAATGCTAATTTTTCAATACGATCCCAGAACGTTAATCGCTTCAAACATGCGAATTTTTTAATAACCTTGTCTAACTTAACTAACCTAACCTTGTTTGTCGAACATCTCCGGATAATAATAGTAAAATTTTTCACATAAGTTTTTTATTTTTCCCGATATCCTGTAACGTTCTATTTAATGCTTAAAGTGATTTTCTGTGGGCCATTTTACTTATCCCAAATTATAAGTGCACATCGCATCAAAACCTTGCCACGCATAGAAGATCATGAAACATTACAGACTGGAAATTCTTGTTGGGCTATATTTAAAGGCAAACTGAATTCCATTAAATAATTCTCGAGGTCAAGTATTGCACTAGAGCCAAAGAATATATACACTACGCGAAAAGAAACGACACTTAAGCATGTGTGCACGTAAAATCGCTTGCGGCTATGTGTGGGTGTCCGGATGTGTGCGGGGGCCTTGAGAGGCGCGCGGGGCGTGGAACGGGCAGTCGCCGACTGCCCCGGCCGAGGGCTGGTAGTAACACCGATAATCGTCAGTATTAGTTAATATGAATATATTCGTCAAGTGATATATGTAATATTTCAATTAATATATGAATATTACTGATATCTTAATGTACATATTACTATTCCATTCATGTAGGTATTAAGTTTATGTTACCAAGTAACGTTATTAGTTTTTATAGCCGGTTTATATGCTTTGATAAATATTAATGTTGTTATTAAATAAATGATATTATAGTATATGTATAAGCATTACTGAAAGTAATTTTAAGTGATTAGAATTAAAATAAATTCCACTGCACAAAACAAAGGGTTTAATTTTTAATAATGTTTTATGATACCTAAAAATATGTGAACTCATTTTAATGAAAGTCGATATGATCTTAACAAGAATTATGGGGAAATACCATGACAATAAAACTAATATATGACCAATAATTTTTATTATATTACATTAACTAAAATATACACTATTAAAAATACCACTAGAGTCAAGAAATTTTAGATATCTGTAAAGAGTTTTTGTATTTGTTCATTGTTGTATTTTTGGATTATTTCATTAGAAATAAAAATGACTTATCTCCTCAACACATAGGGAACAATTTGTTGGCCGCCATGTCCCAGGAAACCTGTTTACCTTTGGATTTTCTAAAAAAAATATACATGCTACGAATTTTTGCAATTGTTAGAAATAATAACGAAAATTAAAAAATTTATCGAAAAATTCAAAAATATATAAGAGTAAATTATTTTTAAAGGATAGTAGGTAATACTGATTATTGCGTACTGAAATACTAAGTGTTGGTTAATTATTTAAGATTTCCATTAACTGTCGTACATATTTGGTTTTGTCGGAAGTTTTAATATGCCTCACTTAATAAAAGTTGATTTAAAATTGAACGTATCTTTAACTACCCAAATACATAAGTTTACATAATATATAACATACTCCTACTATGTATCTTCTTTGGTACAAGTCTATAATATTCCATTTCGGTTCGATATCAACCCTAGCGTTACACGCTTCAACTCAAGGTCACCGGCGCTTAAGCTCTCACGTACAGGGAGTGTCACCGCTGTGCTAGAGCTGTGCAATAAAAAATATGTTACCGTAAACCGTAAAAATCGTAATCGTAAGATTAACATCTATCTCGCGAGATTGTAAACTGTTGAAAGATTGTGAACCGTAACATACTGCTTACAATGTAACGCATTATTTTTCGGTAGATTGTAATAATATATGTTAAAATTGTAATAATATATCTTAGAATTAGTCAAAAGCTTGTTCTGGCCGAAAGTTGTTAGTAAGCCTAACCTTTTTTATGGTTCCGTACCTCAAAGGAAAAAAAGGAACGCTTTTGGGATCAGTAGGTCTACTCTAATTCAACGAAAAACGAAATTTCTATCGAAATTTCGCTCAATTCCTACCATGGTTCCATTCGATTCGAAACTTCGTTGAAACGAAATTAGTTTGACGTTTAAATTCTCTAAGCCTACTCTATTGCACTAAAGTTACGAACGAAAATTGAAGTTTGAGAGATACTTGTTCGTAATTTTAACCTCAAATTGACGAAACCAAAAGTGTTAACTTTTTATTTTCGTTTTGGTCGATTTTGTTATAAATTTAACTAAAATGGCTACGAGACAGCTTTACGTGAAGAACGATTGGAGCGTAGAAGGAACCGGCGCCGCCTGCGTAATCAATTAAATATTTCAAATATTCCCGATCTAGAGTTTGTCGGAAATTACAGACTCAGTCGGGAATTATTCGAGGAGTTGTGCCAGGACATAGTGCCTTTATTGCCTCCAAAGGGAAGACGACATGAAATCGAGCCCACACTTAAAGTAAGTTTAAATTGTTTAAACACTCCCTTCTCTTTAATTTTTCATTTTACTGTTCATTAGCCTCAATCTGTGTTAATGTATTTCAGATACTTACTGCTTTGAACTTTTATGTCCGAGGAAGTTACCAGGGGTCAGTGGGGCAAAATATGGATGGGCCCATGGCACAACAGACAGTGTCCCGTTGTTTACAAGAGGTAACAACTGCACTTAATGCACCCCACATACTAAGGAAGCACATAAGATTCCCACAAAATAGGAATGAAAGGAATCTTATTAAGCGGAAGTAAGTACTTACCTTCCTATCTAGTATTGACCGTTAAACTTATTAACATGTGAAATACCTAGTAATTAAAATATTATTCTGTTATTTTAAATGAACAGTTTACATAAAAAGTGTGCCAAGACTAGGCAAATAAGTCATGCAAAAACAAATATAATTTTATTTCACAATTTACTATTGTATAATAATATTGTATCCTTATTGTAGATTTTATGATAAATATGGGCTACCCGCTGTGGTGGGGTGCATCGATTGTTCACATGTAGCCATAGTGAGGCCTTCGGAGCACAAGGAACAATATTTTAATCGAAAACATTTTCATTCGATTAATACTCAAGTTGTAAGTTTATGAACAATATTTTAATGTTTTTATTATGACATTCACTATTTTATTACTTACATTTTATCCTATGTTACATTGATGGAAATTCTTTTTCAGATATGTGACAGTGATTTATTAATTACAAATGTTGATGCTTCATATGGTGGAGCAACTCACGACGCTTATATTTGGAGGGAATGTGAGATAAGAAACCACTTGGAGGGTCTCCAGGATGAAACAGTTTATCTATTAGGCATGTCTTGATTTATAGTTTTGATATTCATTATGTATAAGTAATGTGATGATGCAATTTACACTAATATTATATTTTTAAATTTTTAGGTGATTCTGGTTATGCTCTAAGGGAGCATATGATGATACCTGTAGATAATGCTGTTGAGAACTCTCCAGAGGGAAGGTACAATTACCTCCAAAAACGTGCACACTGCACCATAGAACGCACATTTGGTGTATTGAAGGGTCGATGGAGATGTCTTTTGGCAGCTAGGGAACTCCATTACTGCCCAGAAACAGCAGGTAAAATTATATTAGCCTGCTGTGTTTTACACAACATGTGTATATATTGTGTGTGTATATTGAAGGTCCCGAGTTGACTGAAGAGGAACACCAATCGGAAAGAACCAGGCAGGTTCCCTTTGAAACAGCCGCATCTTCTACTCAAGCTCTACAGGCAGGTCGAAGGGCAAGGAATTCATTATTACAAATGTTAGAAAGGAACCGGTAAGATAAACCCAAACCAAACAATTATGCAAGTAGATTAAAATAAACTCAATTACAAACTTTTTTTTGTTTTAGGAGATAATCATCATCATCATCATATCAGCCACATTTAAGCCATTTATTTGTGATTAAGTAACAATCAAAATCCATACTTTCTCATTTATAATATTATAGGATTAGGAATTAATATTACTGAAATGTATGGCACTCACTTCTTACCTAAAACATACACTTCTTCTTATCTTGTTATAATTGTAAGCAATGCCTTTTTTTAATGTTAACTTTTATGTCTAATGAATTTAGTTAATATTGCATATTGTACAACATTATCTATTTAGGTATGAATTTTCGAGTAGGTACCTAGTAGACAGTGATTTCTCAACTAGTTGAAAGTTAAGGAGAAAAAAATCAGCCCTTAAGGCTTCCGTCTAGCTGTGCTGTTTTACATTTCCAGCCATTAGAGGGGGCGCTCTCCCCCGTGCATAAATACGTTCGAGATCGCACGTGAAGTTGCTCTATTTCATTAAATATATAACTTATTAATATATTTCCAAAATATTCCTTTTACTTTTGTTGTGGTAGTATAATTTTTTTACCCTTTTATATTTTATAAATGTCGTTTTAGTCTTATTTATACGGGTTGTAAGTTTAAAAAGGGTAAATATAACCGAAGGAAAAAAAATACTGCTTTTTGTTTTTATTCATACAAATTACGACTCTACCTTGTACATTTTGTATTATGAATCAGTAAATTTTTTAATTTAATTTTTTTTTGTATGCAATGTGATTCAGCTCCATGATTCCAACTCCTGCCGTCTAATCGGATGTATATGATTTTTTTATACAAACTGAACATACAAATAGCGCTTATACC
Source organism: Parnassius smintheus behrii (assembly GCA_036936625.1). Classification (NCBI taxonomy): domain Eukaryota; kingdom Metazoa; phylum Arthropoda; class Insecta; order Lepidoptera; family Papilionidae; genus Parnassius; species Parnassius smintheus. The sequence continues at coordinate 18,351,580 of JAUPFT010000030.1, read as the reverse complement.
TGTTTTTTTAAAGAAAAATCGTATAGCGAAGTAATTTAGAAGGCAATCGATAAAAAATTCAAACAAAAGATTAACTGAATACACAAATATTTATTTATTTAGTTGGTGACAAGATTAAAAATAAGAAAGTTTTTTCGAGTGTTTTGTGTATGGTGTAGGGGTTAACTTTTTGTTCGTCGTATCGTATAGAGACAATTCTACGTCCCTCTAAATCAAAATCCTCTTTTTTACTACACATTTTTTCACGTTCTACATTGAAGTCGAAGCAATCACCCTTTTCACGTGCGGACGGCTGGCGCTAAAATAAAAAAATAATAGCTTTGTTTTACATTTCTAAGATTCAAATTTTATGAGCCCATATTTATCATATTTGAATTACCTTGGTTTTAACTTTTCTAAAAGGCAGTCCACTGGTGGCTTTTCGTTTTCGCCCCTTTTTATTAACCTAAAATAAATATTATTATTAGCTATTTTAAATAGCAAAACTGCAAGTATTTATTTGTGTACATAAATAAAAAGGAATAACAATTTTAAAACAAATGCGATATTGCAGATATTAAACATGTACAACATGTGTTTTATGCACGATAATTGGCTAATTAACTATACAGGTTGGCCCAAAAGTCGTGGATCAAACGCAACTAGGGGTTAGATGGGGTCATCAGCTGCAAAAAGTTGTTCTACGGGAGGTCCTTAAAGTCAACCCCTGCAGAGTTATAATTTATTTTGTGTTTTTATGAGAAAATTGACTTTTTTTAACTAATTCTTATTAGAATGCCAAAAAATAAACATCCTCTATCTTTTTTATCTATCTTTTTTATAATTTTCACTAGATTGGTACTGATGAGTCCTTGCGTTAGACATGCTATTTATGGTTGTTTATTGGGTGTGTTGAAGATAATGTTAAGTTTTACAATTATTATTTTTCTCAAATCATAACTTTTTATTTACTTCGGACCCCACTGTGAAAAAAAAAATACTCTACCGAAAAGTGACCCTGTATTACAAGTTTTGGCGCATTTAATAGGGATTCTGAAAAGGTATTACACATGGCCATGAGTGGCTCTAATATCTTTCTAGGACGAAAAAACAAAGCAACGATTGTGAAATAATTGTTTTATTAAGCAAAACATTTTACAATAAATGCTCAAAATTCCTGCCTCTGACCATAATACATAATCTGCACCGTCTAATAAAATTCCTACGTAACCTACGGAATGCACTTCTGTTGTTAGTTACTTGTACTCTAGCAAACTCGAGCTTTTGTCGTAGTTCTTGTTCGCTATTGTTCTCTCCTTGGTAAACTATTTCTTTAAAATAGCCCCAAAGAAAAAAATCTAATGGATTTAAATCGGGCGACCGGGGTGGCCACGCAACATGTCCGCCTCGACCAATCCACCGGTTGGGGAAGCGCTCGTTCAAATGATCTCTGACTGCTCGAGCGTAGTGAGGCGGGGCGCCATCATGTTGCAGCCACATTTCTGCTATTCTTTCTTCTGGAACTTCAGCTTCGTTAAGAATATGGTTTAAATTATTTTGCAAAAAATTTAAATACTGAGCACCATTCAGCCTTGCTGGCATTTCATGCAGCACCAACTGCTGGCCAATTATACCAGCCCACATGTTAATACCAAACAGATTCTGGAATCGATCATTTCTTATGATATGGGGGTTTACTCTGGAGTAAAAATGTAGATTGTGGATATTGAATACTCCCATTCTTCTAAAAGTTGACTCATCCGTCCATAAAACCTTGTTAAAGAACTGCGGATCTTCTCTGTGATATCTTAGCATCTCTCTACAAAACCGCACTCTAGGTTCATAGTCACCGGGCAGCAAAGCTTGCACCCTTTGCACGTGGTAGGCGTGATATTTTTTTCTGTTAATGACACGTTGCACCGTCGATCTTGGAATCCCGATATTACTGGATATTTGGCGTTGACTTATACTAGGATCCAATCTTAATTCTCTCAGCACTTCATCTTCATTTTCAAATTGCATCACTGGTCTGCCTGCTCTCATAGCATGCTGACCGGGTAAGACTCCCTCCATGTACGAATTATGTACGCGCATAAAGACCCTGTAATCCGGAAAACGATCACGGTTAGGGTGGCGTTGACGATATTCCCTGGCAGCAGCCCGGGCATTACCGTCGCAAAAGCCATACAGGTAATGCATTTCTGCATACTCCCGTTGGGTGTATTCTCTCCTCGCAGCAGCCATCTGTCCACTTTTGTAGCCAATCCGTCCGATTCACACAGCACTGGTCACAGGTAGGCAATCTATCACAAGTCCGAAAAACAAAGCGTAGGTCAAAGGAAAGAAACTGGTCACAAGTCGTCGTAAAACCGAGAAAAAGAACACGTGCGTACCCACAGGCAGGAAGCGAGTTACTAAAGAACACTAAACATTCTAAAGAAACATGCTCACGCGCATCCCCCAGCCCCCGCCCCTGCCGGCCCAGCCTTTTGTTTCCTAGAAAAGATATCGCTACCTGAACTGACGGGCCAACCGGCCTTTTACTGACAAAGGATTAAATAGTTAGTGTAAAAGAGAGGCAGAGAGTCTTTGTCATTAATTGTATTAATTCTAGTTTATTTTTAAATAAGCCTAACCGAGTTTTATGGTTGGGTTAACTTTGGCCTTGCCATGAATAATCGTCCTAAAAAGATATCAAAGCCACGCATAACCATGTGTAATACCTTTTCAGAATCCCTATTAAATGCGCCAAAACTTGTAATACAGGGTCACTTTTCGGTAGAGTATTTTTTTTTCACAGTGGGGTCACGCGGAAACGTTCACAGGACACGCGTCACCTGCGCTACCTGCTTTGCCCGCTCGCCGACAGTTCTCTAAGTAGCTAAGTATAGATTGTATTGTTATATAAGTAAGATGCTAGTTTCTAAAATTTAAATAAATCCGTAAATAATAACGTCTAATTGAAAAATAATTGCTTCTTGCTAATTTATTCTGTGAGAGCGTGGTCCTTCCCCGGTCGAGCCGACCCATTCGTGCTACAAATATACATCTAATATAACTACAGCATGGCTCTACCACGTATATAAACGTCGCCTTTGTAGCAGCACGTTGTACATGTGTATAGATAATGCAATTAATAATATCTCAAATTACACTTGTTAAATATAGTTATATCAATATTATTCACCTATACCTAGGTGTTATTCTACATACCTGCTAAGTCTGTTTCTTTTCATCACTTCAACTCCTGCTTTACATTTCTTTATACTGACACAAGGATATTTCCTCTTTTTTCCATCCATCTTATTCCGTTTATTTCTTTTGGTTGTAAATTGAAATTCACCAAATAGAAGTCAAAGTCAATTATTAATCTAACACACTAATACTAATATAAACACTAATACACTTACACACTAAAAACTAGAACTAATATGTACAATTAAATAAAAATAATATATATTTATGTAGAGCAAATTTCACGATATGCTCCTGTCAGTCCATAAGAGCTGCGCGAGTGAAAGAGATCAACCGTGCGAGCGAGAGGTAAAATAACTTTGAACAACACAGCACACGTCTGAACGCCGAGAAATCCCAGCGGAACTGAGAGAACTTTCACGCGTTTCTAGTTTATAAATGGTATATAGGTAAAAGGTACGAAAATATAACTTTTTTAATTTTATTTATTTCTAATTTACTTGAAAATAGTTATACTTTATGTGGCTTTAAGTACGACTTTGCCACATTTATACTTCTAATAGAAAAAAGTAGATATTTGCAGAAAAAAATTCATGAAATTACAACTTTTTAAGCCCTTCAAATAAGAAAATTAAAGCATTTATAAAAAAAATGACCAGATCAGATTATTGTAGACAATATTTAAATAAATGTGATCTGAATACTTTTCTTGATATTGTTATAGTTTGTACATAGCAGAGGCTTTAATAAGACCTTTTACGCATGTAACCTAAACATAGGTATGTTTAACGCCTAATAGAGCTGTTAATTTAAACACCAAAATAAAATTAGAAAACAGTTTCCAAAATATCAAGTCCTACACTTTTAATAAATGTAAAATATGTTTAACTTTTTCTTTTTTAAATACCATAAAAAAATATTTGTTTTGCTGTAAATTATGCGAGAACACAAATTTTTACAAGACCGGTGCCTTAACAAGTTTCTTGCCGGTTCTTCTCGTTACAAGGTCTCCCGCTTAGGGTTTGAGAACCGATGGCGTAGCTTCTTTGACATTCACAAGTGCTTGTAACAGCCTAGATTAAAATATTTTTAGGCATAAAATTAATTCTGTTTTATTTTTTCACCTACTTATCGTTGTCCTACCTACCTAGATGTTCATAAAATGGCAACAAATATTTACTTAATCCTTACCTATGACATTGCAGATATTTTGTCACACACAGAGAAAGTAATAACTTCTATGATTTTAAATACTTAACAGTATATTTATATTATATCGAATTATGGCCATGATAATCAACTATCAGTAATAATAAAGTTCTTATTTTGGCTTTCTTAATCTGAAAGTACAAATAGTCTCAAAAATAGTAAAAAGAAACAATAGTATTCTAAAATAAATTTATTTAAAACCTAACGCCTATTTTGCCTTAAAAACTAAATAATCTCGCCCTATGTCACGCAACTCTTCCAAGGCAGCCCTGATGCCTGCGAGCTCGGTGTTCCTCACTGTCTCTCTCTCTGCATGTCCATCTTCATACTGGTACAATCTGCTTCTGACATCGGAGCCAGCAGCAGATCGTATTCTTCTGGGACGTGCAGATTGTGAGGCTGCAAAACAACATGGCTGGCTTTCTTTGCTTGGGTCGGCGTACTCCTCAACTTCTACATGCAAGTCCAGGCTCTGCTGCTGCAGTTGGCTTCCTTGACTGTAGGTTGATGGTCTGGATTCATTTGTCTGAAATGAATATAAAAGATTGAATGCTTAATGTTTAAGTGAAGTATTAATTTTTAATGTCTACCACAATACAAATTGTATTGTATTTTTACCTGATGGGTTAAAAAAAGTAGCATACTCACATAGAAAAATAATTTTGTAAATAAAAATCATATATCATTAAGATAAATATTTGAACATATCAAAGTTTAGAAATAGGGAAACCAATGAATGATGAGGTACTTACTTCAGTGAAAGCTGGCACTCTGGCTCCAATTTGGCGGTCACCGAACCCATCGCCCATTATGGATAAGACTTTTAATTCCGAATGGGAGAGTTGGGTTGCCACCGATGGACCACCTCCAGTCAATGAAGCCGACCTCCGGGAATCAGCAGCGGCTTTTTTGGCCAGATGTTTTCTATCAAACCATACCTATCCAAAATAAAAGTAAATATTAAATTTTTGTCACTCACTTTTCACTGATAAATAGCTTAAGCATTTAATTATATTACTACGAATTACCTTTTGCCACTGCTGAACTGTCTTTGTGCAACCGCCCATGGAATTGAGCGTATTGCACAATTCATCCCACAGCCTTTTCGCCTGGACTTTTCCTTCTAGACTCCTCAATCTCCCGCAAGCAAGATCCCTATGCTCGTCCAGGAAATTGAGGAGTGCACCAATTTGTTCAGGAGTAGCCGAACCCGTATGTGGAGCCATTATTTTACACTGAAAGATGAGATGAAAATAAATTATAGGTACCTATTATTACAAAAAATATGTTATGGAAGTATTATAAGTGCAAAACAATTAACATTACTTACACTCTTTCTGAATATAAAACCAAATTAAACCAAATAGAAGTCTTTGTGGACCAAAGGACGCCCATATGAAGACTGCGACTTGAAATTGAAACTTTGTCAGGGAATGTGTATCGCGTTTGCAAAGTAGGTAAAGAAAAAACAAAACATTTAATAACTCTTCACTTGAGCACACTAGAGATGAGTCCGATATCATGTCACAGGTAAAAATCATCGATATTTTAAAATCATATCATCATGAAATGACAACGACAAAATCATCAATGCTTTTAAATCATTTCTTAAATGAACGCGAGCTTCGGTGATTCGGATCGGGTGGTCTCGGGCCGCCTCGGGCGCTGCGGTGTGACGTGCGACGTTGCGAGACTTCTCGATCGGCGATGGGTACTAGCTGAAGTCACAGAACTTACAAGTTTCGATAAAATGACCGGCGCGGGGGTGCACAGCACACTGCACGGAACGGCAACAAACAATGCTTTTACTTGCGTTGTTGACGTGACAACGTCTTATAAATTGGTTTGCCGGGTGACACTTCAAGAAACTGCGTTACGCTCCGCTCACGTTATGCGCTAACAATGAGAGCGAGTGAGAGGCACGCGTCCCTTCCACTCGGGCATGGTTAGCCCGCCTAAGAGCGAGAGAGACAGACATAAAAAGTGTTATTTCATCCTTCTTCCTACTGTACGAATGAATATTCACATTAAAATTATTTTACCACTCAAAGTCGTTGTCACGTAAAACTTTCGCCCGTATACCGACTTTACAGGCAACCAATATTTTTTTTTTACGTTTACGCGCGAAATGCACGGCAAATTACGAATGCTATTTTATCTAGCATTTAGTATTGCGTGAATCATTTTTTTGTTTAGACGAAGACGACCAACCACACGTACGAAATACGTTGTGTAATGGATTCTCGCTATAATTGGCTTTTTGATACGTTGTAGTGAATTTAGTTTAGTGAAGTTACCTATATCATTGAATTTAAAACCAAGTTTACACATTTAGCGTTAAAGGCAAAATTAGTTCTGAATAAATGCTGTGTGATAGAAACATCAGTGCCATGTGAAAGGGTATTTTCACGAGCTGGTACCATGGTAACTGAAAGACGCACTCGTCTAGGAATTGCAAAAGTTAAACAAATAATGTTTTTAAACGTCCATTGTAGCCAATAATTCGGTACAACGGGCAAGAAAATGTAAATATTTCTACAGAAAATAAACAACAAAAATACAAAAACAAAAAAAAATTAAATAACAAATATTATTGATAATTGATCATTGTAAATATACCAATCTTTTAAATGCGCCAAAGAAAAGCAGAATGATAGTTTTTTTAATAGGTACTGAAAAGGACACAACGGACGGAAACTAAGAAACAGAAGGGAGGAATCGAGGCTTCTCTCGATCCGGCCTCCTATAACGCCTACGTTGGGTTCGGGAACAACGTATGTGATCTCCGCAACGGAGTAACACACTAGGGCGATAACCTCGTTCCTTTTCAGCAAGTAGGTTCAGACGGGGATTACGGGTCTTCCGAAGTCGTCCCGGTCCCGACGCCTTAATTCTTCGATGTGGACTGTATAACTTAAGGGATCTTGGGAATGAAACAGCAATTATCTTCAAACCGTTCCGTGAGAGAGTAATCACTTTTCCCTATACTTTTCTTCTTGACTGCTGGTTTTCACTTTTCCCGAAGGATTTTCTTGTTTTTCCGAACTATTACCCCGAACGAATTGCAATAAAACCCGTTCACTAAGCTACCCCCAGAGCTAAACGCGAAAGTGAGCCGCGCCATTCGCGTGCCTGCGCAACTTAACAACATGAATTTGTACTATTACTCTCTCACGTTTCACTTAATTTCTTTATTCACATAAATCATACACAAATACAAGTTATCTATTTAGATAGCACAAAACAATATCTACACCATGATATACATTATTTTTCCGTATTACAAAAATCCTTTAATTTATAAAACAAAATATGCCTACTTTACTCACAAATCCAAAATCCAAACTTCTTAAATATTTAACACAGAAAGTTAAAACAATGTTTCCCACTTGAATTTATACATATGTTAACTAATACAATAGTTTAATTTACATTTTCTCTATTTATTTCACTATTTAAAACACTTTTAAATTTCTTATACAAAACTATCATTATTTCACTTATACACAGGAATTTTCACATAAAAATAACACAGAATTCACCTTTTTAGCACGTACAATCAACCTGAAATGTTTTACAAGTCATTTTTACATAAATTGCTGAAATTACAAACATTTTAAATTTTTACATATTCGGCCTCCTAAGGGCGTGGCCAGCGTGCTTCCGTGAACTCACACTATTTGAACAACTAACTTTGCACGGCTCTCGGCTATCAGAAAAAATGAAAGTCTGAAATACACTTATTTTTAACAATATTAAATAAACAAGTGCTTCTACATAATTTTCAAACAGTAGGAAACTATTTCTGATAAGACTCTTATTCGTTATCATGTCTCTTATCAGATAACAATACAAGTGAATGTTTTCATTAATCAATCATAACAAATAGGCATTTGTTTTCGTACAAAACGTATCAAACTTATTCAAGACAATACTTATGCAATTAATTTCCGTTAATTCTGTTTATGCACAGAGTGATCATCTCAACCGGGGAACCAATCCGATCTCTAACTTCACTTTAATATTCCTTTGAATTTACATCGTTGGAAAGACGATTTCAACCGGGGAACAAATCCGGTAATATAATCTATATCTTAAATTCCTTATGAATTTATTAAGCGATATTACTTAGGAAAACGAACAAACTAGTCTGGCCTGGGAGTCGAACCCAAGACCTTCTTATCATTAATTCGACATTTCTTTAAGATTTAACTAAGCATTTTCTTATCAGAGCGTCGTGGCTCGATAATTTGCTTTTTATAACTATGCGTCATCGGTTGATTTAGTAAACTGAAAGATTCTTATAGGCGCGTCGCCAACAATCTCCCCCCCGTGCGCTAGCACCATCATTTGGGAGGCGTCGCGGGTACCAGGACTATTATTCTGGATGTAGGTCTCCTCAAGATACCTGTGCTAGTAATGACGTCAACCACTCTGGTGTGACCGTCTGGTCCCGGTAACGTTCTACTAATTTTGCCTTTCGGCCACGTATTTCGTGGCAACGAATGATCTATTATCAAAACAATATCGCCCTCTTTAGGTTCCATGAACTTTCCGTTATTACCTGTTCGCGGTATTAAGGTAGGCATGTATTCCTTCAGCCACCTTGTCCAAAAATGGTCGGCTAACCTCTATGCAGCTTTCCAATTGAGTTGACCCGTCAGATGCCGCTCTAGAAATAATCCAGGTGGTCGATCACCACATGAGCGTCCCAGAAGAAAATGATTGGGTGTCAAACCCTCTTCAGGACTATCCATACTGAATGTTACCAGAGGCCTGGAATTTACTGTGTGCTCTGCTTCTAAAAGCAACGTATGTAGAATTTCCTCTCGTGGGCTTCTTTCTCTGAGCGTAGCGGTCAACGCAATTTTAATCGACCTTACTAACCTCTCCCAGGCGCCACCCATGTGCGGTGCTCCCGGAGGTATAAATTTCCTTAAATCGCCTCAACGCCATTGTCATCGACGCTGGTGTCAATGAGGCTGCTAATTCCAGATGTACTGCTCTGGTAGTCAGACACGTGAATAAAACACCCCAACGTTTTTCGTGTCGCCTTCCTATAGTTACACTCATAGGACCGAAATAATCCACAGCTGAGCATGTAAAAGGTGGTTCATGATGAGCTATTCTCTCTAGAGGAATTAAAATTTCTGGTTCACCTCATTCATCACCGTCTGGTGATTGGCATGTCCAAAATGATGATGAACTTCTCTAATCATCATTTTAACGATTTCGTGTTTACCGTCCAATATGACAGGTTTTCTACTTTCCTCGGTCAAATTAGACTTGAAAGGTAAACGTCCATTTAAACGGAGTAAGTTATCCTCTCCTATTTCCATAGATAATTTACTTAAGCGTGAACTTCTTTCAACACTTTTGCCTGCTTTCAAGCATTTTATTTCCGAATAAAAACACTCGTCTTGAACGAACTTCCAAATTAATAATTCCGCTTTTTTCAAGAGCGCTATGTCCAACGCGCCATCGGGTCCTTTAACCGACTTTGCTGAAACTTTGTTGGAACACATAACCGACTTTTCGGCTGCGTCGTCGGGTCCTTTAACCGACTTTCTTAAACTCTTGAATTTTTCTACCGCTTGTAAGGTGCGTGTAGTTGCCCCAAGGAATCTCTTAAAGCTGCTAAATCGTCCGTAGTCGGGTAGACTTAACGGTTCTTGCTTTCTTAACGCATTTACGCAATTTGGCGATTTTTCTTCACCTGTTTCTAAGTTTTTTATGGTGTCCACTTGTTTGGGCCATAAATCAGGACTTTTCCTGAGGAATTCAGGTCCTTGAAACCAGCGATGACTTACATCGAAGGTGGAAGGGAAATTTCTAGTGGCGTCGTCTGCCACATTTTGTGACGTTGGAACCCATCGCCATTCACATGGCTTACTGTGATCTTCGATCTCAGCCAATCGATGAGCAACGAATGGTTTAAAGGCGCGAGGATCTGACTTAATCCACGCTAACACTGTACGTGAGTCCGTCCAAAATACTCTCTCGGACATCTCGTACTTGCTCTCTTCACTAACCGAGGCAGCCAGCCTGCTGCCCATAAGAGCTGCTTGCAATTCAAGCCTTGGAATCGAAATTGGTTTCAACGGTGCTACTCTTGCCTTTGCGGCGATCAGCGTAATCCGCCTTATTCCTAGCTCATCCGTGGTGACGTAATACACCGCGGCAGCGTATGCTTTTTCACTAGCATCCGTGAAAGTGTGTAACTCTCCCTTGCCGACGCCTTCAGCAACGGGTCTAGGTACTTCTAAATGACCTAATTTCTTCACTTCCGATATCCATTTACAAAATAACACGTGTAATTCGTGTGAAACTTCTTCATCCCAAGAGATGCCTGTCCTCCATACTTGCTGGATCAGCGACTTCCCTTGAATCGTTATGGGTGATGCGAGTCCCAAAGGATCGAAAACTGACATCACAGCGCTAGTTATCTCCCTCTTCGTAGGCGGTCGTAAACCTTCCATCACCTCTTCCGGTGTGTTACGAAGACTTGTGGAGAAACTTATTATATCCCGTTTGATATTCCAAATCAAACCTAACGTGCGCTCTGTGTGCTCTTTATCTCCCAGCGAAGCACTGTCGCTCTTATATTTATTTTCCATTTTACTTAAAACTTCGGGTCGGTTGCTAGCCCATCCCCTCAGTTGGAAAGAAGCATGTTTATGTAACTCATACATATCGTTTACTATCCTTTCGGCCGTCGTCACGTCGGGAAATGCCTGTAGATAGTCATCCATATAAAAATTGCTTTCCGTAGCGGAAGCTGCTTCTGGATAGATATGTGCGTTGTCCTGCGCATTCTTATTCTTTACATATATAGCGATGCATGGTGATGATGCCGCTCCAAATATGAGTGACGTCATCCTATACTCTTCCGGTGGCGCGTCACGATTGTGCCGCCATAAGAATCGAAGACTATCCCTGTCTTCATCCCGGATTTTCACTTGCAGGAACATTTCTTTAATGTCTGCCATTACTGCCACGCTTCCTTCTCTGAATCGTAGCAGAACTCCGAACAACGACTTCAATAAGTCCGGTCCGGTCAACAATGCATCATTGAGACAACGTCCGCCCGTCTTTGCAGCGGCGTCGAAAACTATCCTTATTTTCCTTTTTTGTGGGTGAGTCACTGCGAAGTGAGGAAGGTACCACGTACGTGGGGAAATGGGAATATGGTTCGCTTTCTCTGCGTAACCATTAACGATGAGATTTTCAATTTGCTTCTCATATTCCTTCTTCAACTCGCTATTTTTGTCGAGCTTTTTTTCAATATTCAACAGGCGACTTTCAACCTGCGCTCTATTCGACGGCATGCACTCATTGTCTGTGCGCCATAACAAAGCAGTCTCGTACCTATTATTAGGTATACGACGTACCGTTTTGTTCAAAATACTTAAGGCTCGTTCTTCTGGGTCGTTCGCGGGCTTTCTGGCCGACACTCCCAGAGATTCCAAACTAAAATAATTTTTGATCAATTTATCCATATCTTCCTCCTTCTTGGTGGAAATGTGGTTAACGATCTTGATCGGTTTAATACCACCCGATATGTGACCATGTAAAACCCATCCAAGTTTGGTGAGCGATGCTACAGGTAGGTTCTTACCTCCTGAAATTAATTCACGGGTAACTATGAGATGCCAATTGTCCTGACCAATTAATATGGTAGGTTTGGACCTCTCATACATCAACTCATCCTTAATCGGTGTCAAATGAGAACACCGTTGCAATAATTCTCGGCTTACCGACTGCGGAGAAAGGTTAAGTGACTTAATTGTTTGTACACTTATCTCTTCTAAGTCGCTCGAGTAAATGCCTTTTATTTTAATGTTTAAGCGATACGAACTGTCGTCGTTAATTCGCTTACCTCCCACGGCTTCGATACGTAATCCCTCTTTACGTCCGCGAGGCGCTAATTTCTGAGCCATACACTCCTCTATGAGTGTCATGGTCGATCCTTCGTCCAGAAGAGCTGTTGTCTTGACCTTTCCTCTAGGTCCATACAACTCGACCGGTATAATCTTTAAGTATGCACATGCCAGTGCATTCACTGTACTAACAGTTGTAATCTGAGCATCTTTACCCCCCTCGTCCCCTTGTGGCGAGGTTTTTTCCTTGGGGTATCGGTGTAGCATTCGATGATGTGACATTCTACATCCCTCTACACCACATTTTTTCGCTTTGCACTCTAACCTCCTATGGTTAGGTGACAAACATTGGAAACATACTTTCGCTTTTTTGACCGCTTCCCATTTCTCGTGAATATTCATGTCCTTAAACTTGTAACAACTCACTATAGAGTGCTCCTTGTTGCATATAACACACTTATGTGTTACCCGACTTACAGGCTTATCCTGGGTTGTCATAACCACTTGTCGGTTGTGCCCTTTACTATTTCGGCGTTCTAGACGCTCGCTCAAATTACTTCGGCGCATACAGCGCTCGCTCACGGCACAGCTGCGTACACCTCCCTTTGCGGTGTGTACAGTTTGCTTCCTGAATTCAGGACGCTTCCTTTTTTCAGGCGCATTTTCATTGTTTAAGGACGCTCCAAATTGTTCACTCAATAAATTTAAAAACTTGGCCATCTTCTGTAACTCTGGCTCCAAAGGATACTGAGCTCGATATTCAAACCATTTAAATTTAATCATAGTTCCGAGCTTCTCCACTATGCGGCTCACTAACTCCGGTGAGTACAAATACTGTGGTTGATTCAATGCTTGTATCGTGGCAACCACGTTCGTAATACGACTTGCAAAAGATCCTATATTCCGGCAATCTTCTGCCAATCTTGGCATACGCTTTACATTCTCGATTTCGGCTAGAATGAGCATCTCAACCCTACCGAATCTTTTTTCGAGAGCGTTCATTATTTCTTCCGGTTCACACAAAGTAAACAACAACGACTTAACCGCTTCCTTAGCGGTGCCCTTTAATGCCCTCCTAAGGCGTGCGACATTTTGCACCCCTGAAAATTGGCTTCTCGTGTCTTCAAACACCGTTTTGAAAATTATCCATTCACCCGGGTCTCCATCGAACACCGGTAATTCCTGGAGGAAATGAAGCTGGGAAGACTTATCTTTACCAGCTATTTTTATTGCACTCACAATCGCTTCGGTCAATTCTGACACCTCACTCGCGTGTGTTTTCTGTGCATTTCCTTGGTTGCGCTCGATCTCCGCCCCTTTGCGGTGTGATCCTTTACACGCTTCCTTATCAGTAACATCGGGTTGTGCTACACTAACCGGCGCGCTCATTATGGTCTGCTGAACCCAACTCCTTACGAAAGGTTCCACCTGAGTATTCCGCTCTTCATCATCCTCACTCGAGTCGATCTCCTCTTCTCGATTGAGTCGTGCCAGCTCCAATTGAGACTTGGCTAAGGCAGCAGCTGCCTGTGCTCGTTCGAGCTCTGAGCGTTCGAATTTAATCCGCGCCTCTAATTCGGCTTTCAGCCTCGCCGATCGCGATGACCTACTACCTCTTTGTGACCCTTTATCACTAGTGTGCCCGATTACTGTCCTTGACGATGCCGCTTCTTCGGTCCTTTGACCTACTTTTTCGACCACCGTTTCACTCCTGGATATAACGGATTGTTGTGCGGTGCTGGCCTGCGTACCACTGGTGTCCGTCCTGTTGCTTGTCGTTGCCACGGACGTCCCTGTGTCCCACGTGCATGTGGACGTGTCGGTGGTGGCTCCACTTGAAGGAGTTGCTCTATTTGACGCAGTAGCTGTGGTCGCTCCAGATGGTTCCGCTTCTTTAGCTTTTCTTGAGAGCCCTGTCCTTGTCCTGCTCCCTTCGCTTCTCCCTGTCTGGTCTTGTGCCTTCTTCATCTTGCAGGAAGGTGATTGTTGGCCTACGGTCCCTAACTGTCCCTACGGTCCCTACAACCCCTTACCTACAACCCTTCTACACCCCAACCTAACACCACTACCCCTCCCCCCCCCTTATCTCCCAACCCTACAACCCTACTACCACCCTAACAGCCCTAACAGCCCTATCAATCCTGGACGGGGCCTACCGAAGTGAGCCGTCCAGGGATGGAGTCGTGCAGGAATGGAATGGAGGAAAGGTTTAGGAACTGTCCCGCCAAGGAATATGACGAAACAGTCGAGCGGTAGTGCAAGCGCAGTCTCGCTCGAGAGAACTGCTCCACCCGAAGGTGTTGTGCCAGAGCCCAACCGTTTGGCACCGTTAGGTGGTCGGGATGTATGCTGTGCTCGCCGCCCAGTTGCCGGTGACGCCTCGTCCAGGCGCCCTCCTCCGGCCGCGATGCAGTCAGGTGCCCACGCGCACCCTCGCCCGGCAGCAGCAGCGGTGGATGCTTCGTCCAGCACCCTGATGATCCGACAGGAAAATGCCGGACACGGTCGTCCGACAGGAAATGCCGAGCACGCTTGCCCGACAGGAAAATGCCAGACACGGTCGTCCGACAGGAAAATGCCAAGCCCTGCTTGGCCAATGAGTGCCTTCACAAGACACCTGCGCCCGGCTGCGATACGTGCCCCATGCGAGCACACGCCCCTGGCCGCAATCCCGGTTTTCTTTCTTCCGGTAGTTCCAGGTCCCGTCCTTCAGCACTGACGTCCTGGTCTTCTGGCCTTTGGTCCTATTGCTTCAGCTCAAACCTCCGGCTTCCTTCGGTTGCTGATCTTCACTCGGCTCCGAAGGTCTTCTTTTTCCACAACCAGCAGTCCACAGCTGGTTCCTTGATCCAGCTGGCGGGGTTCGGTGGTCCTTTTAATCCGGCTCCGAAGGTCCAATTGTAAAGGACACAACGGACGGAAACTAAGAAACAGAAGGGAGGAATCGAGGCTTCTCTCGATCCGGCCTCCTATAACGCCTACGTTGGGTTCGGGAACAACGTATGTGATCTCCGCAACGGAGTAACACACTAGGGCGATAACCTCGTTCCTTTTCAGCAAGTAGGTTCAGACGGGGATTACGGGTCTTCCGAAGTCGTCCCGGTCCCGACGCCTTAATTCTTCGATGTGGACTGTATAACTTAAGGGATCTTGGGAATGAAACAGCAATTATCTTCAAACCGTTCCGTGAGAGAGTAATCACTTTTCCCTATACTTTTCTTCTTGACTGCTGGTTTTCACTTTTCCCGAAGGATTTTCTTGTTTTTCCGAACTATTACCCCGAACGAATTGCAATAAAACCCGTTCACTAAGCTACCCCCAGAGCTAAACGCGAAAGTGAGCCGCGCCATTCGCGTGCCTGCGCAACTTAACAACATGAATTTGTACTATTACTCTCTCACGTTTCACTTAATTTCTTTATTCACATAAATCATACACAAATACAAGTTATCTATTTAGATAGCACAAAACAATATCTACACCATGATATACATTATTTTTCCGTATTACAAAAATCCTTTAATTTATAAAACAAAATATGCCTACTTTACTCACAAATCCAAAATCCAAACTTCTTAAATATTTAACACAGAAAGTTAAAACAATGTTTCCCACTTGAATTTATACATATGTTAACTAATACAATAGTTTAATTTACATTTTCTCTATTTATTTCACTATTTAAAACACTTTTAAATTTCTTATACAAAACTATCATTATTTCACTTATACACAGGAATTTTCACATAAAAATAACACAGAATTCACCTTTTTAGCACGTACAATCAACCTGAAATGTTTTACAAGTCATTTTTACATAAATTGCTGAAATTACAAACATTTTAAATTTTTACATATTCGGCCTCCTAAGGGCATGGCCAGCGTGCTTCCGTGAACTCACACTATTTGAACAACTAACTTTGCACGGCTCTCGGCTATCAGAAAAAATGAAAGTCTGAAATACACTTAATTTTAACAATATTAAATAAACAAGTGCTTCTACATAATTTTCAAACAGTAGGAAACTATTTCTGATAAGACTCTTATTCGTTATCATGTCTCTTATCAGATAACAATACAAGTGAATGTTTTCATTAATCAATCATAACAAATAGGCATTTGTTTTCGTACAAAACGTATCAAACTTATTCAAGACAATACTTATGCAATTAATTTCCGTTAATTCTGTTTATGCACAGAGTGATCATCTCAACCGGGGAACCAATCCGATCTCTAACTTCACTTTAATATTCCTTTGAATTTACATCGTTGGAAAGACGATTTCAACCGGGGAACAAATCCGGTAATATAATCTATATCTTAAATTCCTTATGAATTTATTAAGCGATATTACTTAGGAAAACGAACAAACTAGTCTGGCCTGGGAGTCGAACCCAAGACCTTCTTATCATTAATTCGACATTTCTTTAAGATTTAACTAAGCATTTTCTTATCAGAGCGTCGTGGCTCGATAATTTGCTTTTTATAACTATGCGTCATCGGTTGATTTAGTAAACTGAAAGATTCTTATAGGCGCGTCGCCAACAGGTATGTTTTTTTTTTTATGGGATAGGGTGACAAACGAGCACACAGTCCACCTGATGGTAAGTGGTTGCTGTGGCCCATAGACATCTACATCCATCCTCGATTACGAATCAAAATGCAGATGCGTTGTCACCCGTGAGGACTAAGATGGAATGCCTCGTTTCCAGTAAAAAGGGTCTCCGGTTCTCTACACTCACCATACGAAATACAGCAGCATTAAGCTACTATTTCACGCTGGTATTCTGTGAGAGCGTGGTCCTTTCCCGGTCGAGCCAACCCATTCGTGCTACAACTATACTACTAATATAACTGCAGCATGGCTCTACCACGTATAAAATGTACCTACTAAGTACTATTACTTTGCCAGTCTTTTGCAGTCCTAAGCCTGGAAAAAGCATGAAGGTAAGATTGGAGGTGCGTATTTACGCGACCATAAATAACTAATGATAACTAAGCCGTTCCGCGATCATTTCAGTATCTAGTCACAATTGAAGTGACGAGATCTAATACTCTGATAAAAATCATTGATGATTTTGTCATTGTTCCCGTCACCGATATTTTTTTGTCATTGTCATGCAGTCATTGATACACAAAAATCATCACTCAGCCCATCTCTGGAGCACACAGGAAATAATCTCTACCTACGTCTTACACTTGAGCTTGAGAAACAAACTTAAAACTATTCAAACTTTCAAAGAATGCAAACGAAAAATCCACAAGTGATGACTGACAGCATTGTGATAATACGGATAAGTTTGGTTATTATACGATACTATAAACACCGTTTGTTATTATTGTACACCTTACCTTAGTCGGTTAACGGTCACTGAAAGGGTTATTTTAGTGTCACTGTGATTTTCTTCGAAAACTTGTATATTTATTGCTTATGTAAGATTTTCTGGAATAATATGCATAAAAAACCACGATTATTTTAATAAATTCGTAAAATACATAACATTGTTCGTTCCATTCGTTCACGAAAATTGTCTATGGACTCGAACTTTGCGTGCGCGTCCGAGAATGATATAGAGTAGGGTCAGACACGAAACTTCGTTTAAATTTCGTTCGATAACGAAGTTTCGTTTCGGAGAAAGAGAGTAGGCCTTCAAGCAAATAGGTACATAATACACACACACACACACAGATATATATATATATATATATATATATATATATATATATATATATTTTTTTTTTCATTTTATCATTTGCAAAGGTACCTACTCACACAAAACGAAAAGCAGGTACTAAGCAAAAATCAGTCAGTATACAAAGATAATAACAAAGATAATCGTGTAGTGGCATGCGTGGCCATGAAACCGACATGTAATATAGAAACCGCTGCGGAAAGTTTTGATATAGAACAACTATCGACAGATAATACAGAACATAAGATGGAAACTAGCAAAAAGAAATGATCATGGATAACCGTACAGAAAAAGAAATATCCTCAGAGGCAAGTCTTAAGAGGAGGAAATACTGGTGCAGGAAATATTCAAGGTACTGAAAGGAAAAAATTTTTTACATGTAGTCACAGTAGAAAGTTTGGAAGGACATGTAAAGAATATATGTGGAAAAGAGACGGAAATAACAGTGAAAAAAATTAAACATAAGACGGAACGAGACTATGCGTCATTTATAATAGGAGTTCCAGAAATTTCATACGAAATACTATGTAAACCAGAATGTTGGGCAGTTAACATTGAATTTTGTAAATGGGTGTGGTTTCGTAAACCACCCAATAAGTAATAAGTAACCACTCAATGGGCATTGCCCATATTAGGCCATGGAACGCCCAACAATGTGCATTTGTTAAAAAAATATATCTTTATTTATGGTTATTAATCGCGGTATTCATTTATCATATACATACATATATAAACACTCACGCCTGTCACCCAGAGGGGTAGGCAGAGACTACGGACTTCCATTTGGCCCGATCCTGACACACCTCTTTCGCCTCCTTCACATCCATATATCTACGCATACATGCTCGTCGGTTAAGGGTACTTCTAACGTGGCCCATTTTCAAAATATCGCCAATTTGGTCGATAAACTTTTTCCTAGGGCGTCCCTTCCCGACTCGGCCGTTCACATCTGCCATATAAATTTGCTTTGTCACTCTTTCCTCATTCATTCTTTCCACATGACCAAACCACCGAAGCATTCCTTTCTTAATCCTGGTCACAACATCATCTTGCATACCACATTTATCCCTTATCACGCAATTTCTCACCCTGTCATTCAGATTCAACCCTAGCATATTCCTTAAAGACCGCATTTCTACAGCATTTATTCTACTTTCGTGCTTCTTCTGCCACACCCAGCTTTCACTACCATACATTAAAGTAGGGACTAACACAGAATTATGAATCACCATACGTACCTGTTTTGACACATTCTGGTTCTCCACAATAGAGTGTAGTGCCCCATTCACTCTATTCCCTGCATTTACTCGTCGTTCTATATCTCTATCATATCTACCATCCCTGCTAAATACACATCCCAAATACACAAACTCATCCACTTGCTCAATTAACTCTCCTTCTATTCTTATTTCACATACCGTTTTGCTTTCTTCTCTTTCAAAAACCATCACTTTCGTCTTACATGTGTTCACTTTCATTCCCCTTTCTTTTAATTCCCAGTTCATTAATGTAACCATCATTTGCAATTCAGACGCCGATGACGCAAATATGACTTGATCATCGGCATACAAAAGGCATTTGACGGTTAACTCGCCCATTCTTAAACCACATTCTTCCTCTTTCAAAGTTTGCAAACACCGGTCCATAAATAGGTTGAACAGCCAAGGGGAAGCTACACAGCCCTGTCTGACACCTTTTTGGATGCCAAACCAGTCCCAGTAGACCCCATTGATCCTGACACAAGCACTAGAGTCCCTATAAAGAGACCTCAATGCCTGTATCAAACCAGCGCTCAACCCATATGAGTTCAGTGTTTGCCATAACACATTCCTGTCCACTCTGTCATAATTATCCTAAAACAATGGGAATATTTTTGCACAAATTAAAAGTACCGAAAAGATAAAAATAAAATTAGGTAAATACGTAATTCATTAGTCTGTGAATAAAATAAAAAATGTTGCCAATCACAAAAATCATTAAAAAATCGATTTCCCTTTTCGATCGATTACTTATGGTGTCATTATTACAATGCTTATATGATTTTTCGATAATTATTACGATGTTATGATATAGGTTTAAAATAACCCTTGACAATGGATATTTATCCAAAGCAGTCGATACGCAACCGTTATTAACCAAATGTTTACCGACTACAGACGAAAAAGGATGGTTATGTTTTTACTGTGTGTGCGGATTAGGCTATGTTGAATCGTGTTTTGCTATGGTGCTTAAAACGTAGGATGCATTTTATTATTGAGGGAGCTACTATCAAAGAATATTTTATTCGCTAAACTCGTAAAGTACTTGACCAACTTTAAGAATTCTTTCACCACTAGATTGTTATGTATAATTTTAGATATCTAATATAGGGTTAATTTTATTATAGAGGGCGCTACTTTCAATGAATACGTTTTTTGGCTAATCTCAAAAATTACTAGACCGATTTTGAAAATTCTTTCACCATTACATTGCTAATGAGGGCGTTAGCTGTGTGATAAATTATATTATTACAATAAATAATTGTGACATTAATATTTTCTAAATAAATAAAACTAAATACCTACCTAAGATGTTCAAATCCAATTATTATTTTTACAATTTAAGAATCGTATTTACACACTTTACTTACTCAGATTGATTATTATAGATAAAGAGGTAATAAATCTAAAGTAAAAGAGCTCCGCTTAAACGAAAAAACTATTTATTAGAATATAACTAAATGTTGAAAAAAGTGGTTCATTGCGAGTCGGACTCGCAGGCCCATGAAGAGTTCAGTAGTAACAAGCATATATTTTAAATCGAGTCAAAATACCACTATCATTATCGCCAGCAACAAATTATTTTGTTTTTCATAGTGTTTTTATAAATAACAAAGTTGTTTTTGCGGTTCCTTAAAATGTGCTACTTGTATCAAAAAAAAGGACTATTATACATTATAGGGGTTTCTGTGGTTTATTCATTACCAAAGAGAAAAAACTTATTGCGCAAAATAGGTTTTTATTAATTTCAAGTCATCAAAAGCGGCAGTCAACCGTTAAAAACTAAAACAACCGTTGTTATAGGCTCGGTTGAATTCATTGACAACCTTCACATTTATAGTTATGATAATTAAACAAGCGAATTACTAGCTGATTTACCAAGAATTCTTTAGAGTATAACAAAACGCTACTGCACAAGTTAACTGTTATTCTTATCTGTTTTTAACATAACATTTAAAATGGAATCATGTTATGATAATTCAAGAAGTTAATTTCCAGCTGATTTACCACGAATTCTCTAAAGCATAACAAAACAATACAGCACAAGCTAACTGTTCTTAAAAATACATTTGAAATAGAGTTTCAATAAATAAAGGAAATTATATTTTAAAAAGCGTGCAGAACTTAAAACGCGTCAAAGATTATTCTTTTTATGATATTATTAATAGAATAAAAATCGATATCATTCCATAGATTTTATGACAGTTAAGTGGCAACATCGTATCCGACAGGTGGGCCGCTGTCACTGTTATGTCACAAGAATTAAATTGCGTGTTATCGTGTTATTGTTTTGTTGTAAAATGCAATTGTTGATCTCTCAACAATTGGTTCGAACACAGCAGGTAAATAGTTGGTACATATCACGATGTGGCATGTCTTCCTCTAAGAAATGCTTTATAACTGAGTTTACTTGAATAATATCAATATAATAATTGTAGCTTCTTTATTAGGTACAAGTTTCGAGTACAGTGAACGTGTAGTGTGGCACTCGCAAAATGCACCAATAGTTCGTCTTGAACATCCATACATCAGCTGTGGCACTGACACTTATGAGAATAAGATCACACACATTGTTTGGGTTCGATTTTCCACGTGAGGAACTATTTGCGCTACGTGAGGTAAGTGTTTAACATTTTTCAATTTATTAAATGTGATCCATATATCTGATAATTATACATGTTTTTACACTGATTGTATATCAACTCAAGAACTTGTTTTATTTTTTCACATCTGCCCTAGCTATATCTGACAAACATACTAGCTTATTTATGAGATTGACCAGTTTTATCAACTACCAAGAAAGGAGACAGTTGATTTTTCATTGTTTTTGGACTGCTGGTAGTCTGTCAGGCCTTAATTATTAAATAATATAGGGCATTAAATCCGTCCTTGTGCAGTAACATTTAATCTATTTTATTTTTAAATCTATTTTATTTTTATTTTTTCACTTTGACTTCATTTTTTGTATTTTACATTATTTCAGTTGTCATGCCGTGTATATCATAATTGCTGGCAATGAACTGATAGAACAGCATCATGTTCAACTGCAGAACGGGAACCATCTGAATCATCTAGTCCGTCCTCGTTGCAATCTGAAGTGAGTAATGTATTGCACCCAGAACAACAAAGCTTAGATCATACATCACACAGTGTACTGCTAACTAATTATATAAAAGCACAATGTTTTTTACCAGGTTGTAACAGTTTCATCAGCATTGCAAGTATGTCTCTTTTGTGATTAACTACATTTTGCGATAACAAACATACATAGTGACAAGTACTATGTATGTGTGTTATACTTGGTAGAGCCATGCTGCAGTTATATTAGAAGTATAGTTGTAGCATGAATGGGTCGGCTCGACCGGGGAAGGACCACCCTCTCACAGAATACCAGCGTGAAATAGTAGCTTAATGCTGCTGTGTTTTATATGGTGAGTGTAGAGAACCGGAGACCCTTTTTACTGGAAACGAGAAAATGATCTTAGTCCTCACGGGTGACAACGCATCTGCATTTTGATTTGTAATCGAGGATAGATGTGGATGTCTAAGGGTCGCAGAAATGTCTCCAGCAGATGGTGAATCTCAGTTAATGACAAGATATGCTAATAAATCCAGAGCCGTGACTATGTGTCGATATGGGTAGTAGAGGTGGTGAATGGCATTTTTAAAACTGAATTTAAAATATTTCATCAAAATTACTTTAACAGGGCTTCTACACATTTGATGATAGACTGCTGTGGCTTCTGCTATAGTTAATAAATTCCACACAAAAATAAGGGACAGGGATGATGCGGCTCAAATACTTGAAATAGTTCATCAAAATATGGAGACAAATAATGATTTTTCTGAGTATGCTAGGGAAAACAATCTAAATAGAGCTAGGGCAGGCAGACTTTAGAAATATAAATGTAGACTTTAAAATGTTAGGGAATTTCCTGTTTTAACTTACAGCGACTTAATATTAATTGCTTGTGTCACATACCAATTAAAGCAAGCTCGCTACTATTATGGTGAGCATATAAGATTTAATGCTTGCTACCGGATAGAACTCTGTAATAACCAGAGGAGCAGCATTATGGAAGGAATAAAGTTAAGCCCTAGCTGATCTTTACTTAGGGCTAGAATTGCAAGTCATCACTATTAGTCGTAAAGTGTATTTTATTATATAAATTCTATATAATATCTAATATATAAATTCTTTTTTCAATAGAGAAGGAGGCTTGGTACTACCACCTGCTTAGGACCCTGTAATTAATGAAATTAAAAACCCAAGCATACCACTGCAAGACTTCTAGACACAGTAAGTTCATTCTGTAGATCGGACCATAAATAAAAATTAAAAATCTGAAGGTACTCCGGGTTAACACTGACATTGGGACGTCGGTCACCTCAGTCTGCCGTAACCATGGGTGCTGGAAAGCACCCGAAATGTCTGGAATTAAAAATCAAAGAAATAAAACGCGATAAAATCGATAAAAATAGTTGTTAAAAAAACTGCATTTGTGAAAATAAAAACTTCAAATATTTTCAAAACCCCGACTTTTTTTAAAGCAATTCCTTTACCATTTCATTGTTTTAATTGCATATTATCATATCTATATGCTTTTATATGTGGGCACTCATGGCCGAAGTGTCTATGAAGAGTTGGCATTCCCCTTTGTGGAGATATACTATCAGAACGTGAGAGGATTGAGAACAAAATTACACGATTTTTATGTGGGAATTTCTTCCCATAGTTATGATTTTTTTGCAATAACAGAAACAGGATGTAACAATTCTATCTATGATTCAGAACTCATCCCACCTGGATACATGATACTTCGGTGTGATCGGGCAGACGGGCGCAAGCAGGGTGGTGCGTGTTTAGTGGCCACACCACGATACGAGCTGCAGCAACTAAATACCCCGAACGATGTACGTATTCAAGATCATGCATGTGAACTGGTTTGCGGTTTATCAAGAAAATAAGTTCATGTTTATGTTGTGTGTAGTATACATTCCACCGAGTTGTCGTGATAATGAATACATGTATTTGTTTAGTATAATAGAAAATTATCGTGATGACTACAATGATTTAATAGTGATAGGCGATTTTAATTTATATTCTAGCTCAACAAATGTACGCAATCATTTTGAGTACTTTTGCACATATTGTGAATTCACCCAGTACAACAAAATAGGAAATTGCAATGAACGACAATTGGATCTTGTTTTAAGCACGCGTTCAGTGGAAGAACAGTTAGAGGTGCGCGCGGCTGAGCCAATCGTGCCGCCCGACCTACATCATCCGCCGCTCGCTACTGCGTAGACGTGGGCGTTATTTCACGTCACTAGATACAGTAACTGGCTACGCGGCATGTAACCGAATCACTAGTTTCGAGTCATGTTACAAGTAGTGATTTTTGTAAATGCGTGATTATGATTACTGTTAACCATGATTATTGCGGGAGTCGACTGTCGGTCGTTCGAGCGTAAAGCGCACATGTGGCATACAACAATAAACAAACCATCGTAAGTAACAGTTTTATTGTACGTTTAATTTTCATACGTAAGACTATAGACATAAACAATAAAATAGAGTAATCTCTGTTTGTAAATATTTTCAACGGTTTGTGATTCCGGGAAGCGAGTCACATTGAATTTAACTAAAATAATTTTTAGAACATTTTTGACGGAGTCATGAACTCGTTTATTCATAAAATTAAAATAAAACTAAAAAATGAGTATAAAAAATTTAAAAATTTAAAAATATTATAAAACCTAAAAACTGTGTGTAAATAGCCTAACAAACAAACAAATTAATTGTACAGTGTAAATAAAAGTGCAAATACAAATGACAGTGAAAACGTTGAAAAAGTGTAAATAAACTGTAAATATCAATAATCGTTGTAAGTATATACAATCAAATTGACTTGTAAATAGGCCTGCATTAATAATTTTATGAAAATATTAGTGTCATAGTAAACGCAAATCAATCATAAATACATTTAATGCAGTCTGTCCTAAACCTGAATAAAGTATGAAGGGAAGTTAATTTATTGATTTAACAGTATACAGTTACTGTATAGCTACAAACACGGATTGTGATTTTCGTTTCGTGTGTAACTGTATAGTTGGTGGTGATATTTATGCAAACAATCACAGTAGCCGAATAAAAATAGCCGGTTACAAAAATCACTAGTTTTGAAACAGGTGACGCCGATCAAGTCACTGGTTTCGTTACGTTTCTTGAAAATGACGTAACGACCCACGTCTACTACTGCGGTGCCAGCGGGGGCGAGCGCGGTGCGGCGGGCATCCACCGCCCGCGCCGCTGCTAGCTGAGACTGAGGGGAGCACCCACACGCATACTGGATGCAACTTCTATAAAGCAAACTTTTCGTTAATGTATTCGTTAATATCGGCCATAGATTGGACGCCAATGTATACGTTAGATGTAAATAGTAGTTTAGATTATTTTAATGAGGTTTTAAACAAAGTTATGGATGACTGCGTTCCAAGAAAAAAGCGAAGACTAGTAAACTCGGAGTACATTTACCCCGAGTGGTACACGATAGACATTATTCGCAACATACAATAAAAGACTAGGCTTCATAGACAGCTTAAGGTTAGCAAATCAAGGGTCGATTATGAGGCGTTTACTAAGTGTAGAACGTATGTAAAATATTTAATAAACTCCACGTACAAAAATTATAAAGACCAGATGCAGAGTAAGTTTCAGGAAAATCCAAAGGCGTTTGGGGCTGACATTAACTCAAAAAAGATAACAGAAGTCCACGCACGATTTTAAAAGATGATAAGGTACTTACTATTGAGCAGAGTGCTACTGAGTTTGGTCAGTATTTTTATTTGGTATTCAGCCCTAAGATGTCTAAGCTGGACGTGGAGGCGGCAGTGAAACAGGCTGGTGGTGAGAATGGAGCGGCTAGGGTACACTTAGAACAAGTAAAGCTTGATGAAGTACTTTACGCTCTGCAAAAACTCAAGCCAAAAAAGTTGACGGGACTCGATGGCATTTTCAAAGACTGCCGAATAGTACTTTGTAAGCCACTTCTCTACATCTTTAATCAGTGCCTGGCGGAGGCAGTCAGTGCCTGGCGGAGGCAGTGTTCCCAGAAAGATGGAAAACAACCAAGGTCGTCCCAGTACCCAAAGGAATGTCAGCATCAAACATGAACCAATACAGGCCGGTTGCTGTGCTTTCGACACCAGCTAAAGTACTGTAGGCTGCAGTACACAAGAGCATCCTCTCGCAGGTTAATGTACAGCTTTCAGATGAACAACTCGGTTTTAGACCCGACAGGAGCACCACCAGCAACCTAATTAATTATATGAATTATATTGTACCTGAAGTGGATGCTGGAGGACAGGTAGATGTAGCTTTCTTGGATTAAAAAAAAGCTTTCGACCTAGTGGATAATGACATACTACTCACAAAATTGGCAGGTGTAAGATTTACGCCCCTATTTACTAACATTTTTTGCTAGTTATATGCGGGACAGAAAGCAGTATATAGAATATGCGGGGTGTAGGTCAAAAAACTATTTAACCAGGTTCGGAGTAAGTCACGGCAGCAATCTCGGTCGATTGCAATTCATAATGATGATAAATGACCTTCCGACGGTTGTCAAAGATGCTCATTGCACTCTATTTGCAGATGACCTGAAACTGTATCTTGCTGTTAGGAACAGACAGGATTGCCAAAAGTTACAACAAGATATAGATAGGGTGGTAACTTGGACCAAACATAATAACACAATTTAACATCACGAAGAGCCGTGGTAGCTCAGATGGTTAACGCTCGCTGTAAATATAACAGAACGCGAGTAACCCGGGTTCGATCACCGCCGGCACCAATGAAATTGTTAATTGCAATTTTAAGTGCTGATTTACCACGTGCTCAGCGGTGAAGGAAAACATCGTGAAGAAACCTGCATGTCTGAGGAATAAGAAAAAAAATATTTTCGAAGACATGTGAAGTTCGCCAACACGCGTTGGGGCAGCACGGCGGACACTTCCTTGCCCTAAAACCCTCTCAGAAATGAGGGGAGGCCTGTGCCCAGCAGTGGGACATATATAGGCTGTAACTTTTTAACATCACGAAGCGTATAAATATGACTTTCAGCCGTGTACTATCTCCATTTACGTACCAATACCAAATTAACGGAGTACCAATAGCGAAAGTGTCAGAAGTCAAAGATCTAGGGGTTAATTTCTCCTCTAAACTAGAATTTCGAGAGCAGATAACCAAAATCTGTAAGAAAGCCTACAGAAATTTAGGATTCGTACTACGACTAGCTAGGGACTTCACTAATATAAAGGCAGTTATTGCATTAGGTATATATTTCTTTAGTGAGGAGCCAATTAGAATTCAACGCGGTCATCTGGTCTCCACATGAAACTAAGTATAATATCATGTTGGAGAGAGTGCAGAATATATTTATTAGATATTTATATCAAAAAATTTATGGAGTATACCCATTTTACCCAAATAAGTATCCTACCTTATTCACCTTAGGTATGGTATATCATATACAATGAGCTAAAGGTTAGAAGGAATTTAGCGCTTGTTTCATATATCTTTAAGGCGATATGGAGAAACACCACGTCCATAAGGTCATTACATTTCAGGTTCTTAAGTGCAGCCGCCGATGCTACAAATTTATCCAAAAACTGCTCTAAGCCGGTGATGTTCGCGGATGATATAGCTTTAAGATCGAATATCTGGTCTAAATATGAAGAGGCTAACATTCGCTTATCTTCATATTTGTTATTAAGTGTTTTAAATAGTAACGAATAATTGTTTGCTGTTGGTGTGAAGCCCGAACAAATGGGCTGTGCCCTACCGCTTAATTTACTAATTAAGTAATATAATTTTTCGGCGTCCGATAACGATGGATTATTATGTATGTTGTTTTGAAAACTACTAAAGAAAAACGGCCATGTTTTAATATCCCCATTGAATACCGGAATATCTATGGGGGGCAATCTAAGTGAATCAAGTGGGCGTAACTGGGCTTCCGGCTTTGCTTCGCTTTGAGATGGGGACTGCAAGAGCTTTGCCGTTCTTTTCACGCGACACAACATATCTTCAAATGATAGAAGCGGCTGATAGTTTACTGTATACTTAGGGTCGATTTGTAATTCCAAAATATTAATTTGGTCTAATATCTTTTCGTAATCCGTCCGCAAAGAGTCCACCGTTTCGATTTCACATAAAAACGTCTCCCGCACTGCTTCTACGTTAATATTCTTTATGTGATCACTTATATATTGTATACGTGAAAAGAGTACGTCCCTCTTGGCGTAAAGAGTTTTAAGTTTAATTTCATTTCCACTAACTGCCATTTTAAATCACTATAATTAATATTAGATTAACCTATCACTCACTGCGCCCGCCATAACAAAAAAACAGCTTTGTACCGGGGCGTCTGTCGTCACCTCAGCTGGCGGCACTTGTTTTAAATATTTATGTTTCTCACGACCTTTCATTTATATTTAAAGAGGTTTTAGTTACAGTTACTTAAAGCCGATAAGATTTTCGATAAGTAGAAACAATAACCATAACATTTAAATGTTTATTTTATGAATATTTTACTATGGTATTCCAATAAGAAATATACTATTGTTATCTTATTAAAATCTTATTAGAAATCTTGACCGTTACGAATTGTTTGCGTAAAGGTTTTTTATTTCTACTTTTTTATCAATTGAAACATAAAAAGTTAGTGTTGTTGTAACTTAAATCATTCAAAAACGTTACGTATTAAAGATAAATAACATTACTTACAGTTTTTTTTTGAAGGAAAATCCAACTAAAATCACAATCAAAAAACTTCGATTACGCAACCAACCGCACCGGCACGCAAAAGCGAATGGCTGTTATATTTGATGATGTCTATGTAACCGAGTGAATATAATGCTACAGAATATTCTTTAGATCGTTCAGAATCAAATGAAATAGTGTTCAATCGAAAATATACTGTATTTTATATCAATTAATGACGAAAATAGCAGCACGTAATGCGGACATGTATACATGTCCTCTGTACTAAGCGGTCACAAAACTTGGACCTGTCAACATGAAGAATAACAAGAAATAAAACAAAGAGTCCACCGTTTCGATTTCACATAAAAACGTCTCCCGCACTGATTCTACGTTAATATTCTTTATATATGTGATCACTTATATTATATTGTATACGTGAAAAGAGTACGTCCCTCTTGGCGTAAAGCGTTTTAAGTTTAATTTCATTTCCACTAACTGCCATTTTAAATCACTATAATTAATATTAGATTAATCACAATTAATCGCACAACGCTGGAGGATGGACACAATAATAATAATAATAAACGTTTATTTCGGACATCATGATCCATATTATAGGTTAGTAACAATTTTTAAAGCTTTTGACTAATGTTAGTAATTGACAATTGAAACATAACACATATAACATAAAACAAGGACAAACAGAAAAACCACACAAACAAAAATGGCACCCAGCCCCGCCCGCAAGATGACTACTTGACTGCGTGCAGCCGTATCCATCGAGCAAGCATCGGCGAGTTCCAACGGTCTGCCAAAGCACACAAGATACTGTTGCGGCTGTCGCGAAAGCGCCTAAGGTGTGAAGCGCAACGTTTACGTATTATGGCGGTGAAACCATCTACGTGAGCCTCCGCAAACATAGCAGAAGCGCTACAGAAACGCGGCAGCCCCATCAATACCCGGAACGCGTTATTGTATTGTACGCGAAGATCACTGTATGCCCTCTGCGTAAAATTAACCCACAGACTGCACGTATAAAATGACTGACAGTAAGCCTTGAAAAGCGTAATCTTTGCTTCGTCAGTACATTTAGCAAATCTGTGGGCCAACATATTACAGCGGACAGACAGCGACCTCCGCTCCCTCTCAATATCCTGGTTGTCTTTCAGGTCATCTGTGACCCAGTGGCCCAGGTACTTAAAGGTCTCAACTTTTTTCAAAGGGGTTCCACAGAGCTTAAAAAGTGGCACATTAGTGTATCGCTTGTGGTCCGGATTGGACATCATGAATTCGCTCTTAACAGCATTATATTTGAGTCCCTGTGCCACAGCATAAGATTCGCATATAGTTAACATTTTCTTTAAGGCTGCACTTGATGGACTCAGCAGCACCATATCATCTGCATAACTTATGTTATTAATACAAACTCCGTCTATGTGGCAACCGATACCGGTACTGCTGAGCTCATCAAGGAGCCTATTCATATATAAGTTAAAAAGCATAGGAGAGCTTAAACCACCTTGCCTCACGTCGAATTCTAATCTGTATTCTTCTGAGAGCGAGCCAGCCCATCCGACATTGTTCTTTTGGTTGCTATACCAGTGCTGAAAGAGCAATACAACTTCTTCGGGCAGGCTAGTCTCAGATCTCATCTTATCCCACATGCGTTGGTAAGCCACTAAGTCAAACGCCTTTGATAGGTCCAGGTAGCAAACAAACACAGGTGTCTTCCTTGCTGTGTAATACTGGACAGTCTGCTTGAGACACAAGATAGCACTCTCGGTAGAAAGACCTGGTCTAAAACCGAATTGAGCATCATTGAGCGTGATGTGCTTATCCAGTAACCCGTTAAGCAAACCGTCCAGTACCTTAGCGATCACAGAAGCAAGGGAGATGGGCCTATAGTTGGACACATCAGAGGCGTCACCAGTCCTGTTTTTTGGAATAGGAATAAATAGTCAATAGTTCGCATCAATTTGTCAGGGAGATATGAATGCCCAATACACAAATTAAACAACAAGGACAAAACCCTTGGCAAATGAACTCCAGCATGCCGCAGGTGTTCAATGCTGAGGTGGTCATGCCCAGGCGACTTGCCTTTCACCATGCCCTTAATGACTTTAGCTACATCTTTGGCGGTACAATGTAATACAACTATATCTCACAACACTATTGTCTTATCATGCCGTATTACGTCGTTAAATTGAACACCTTTGCAACAAAACGAGGCGACGCGCGTCGATAGATAAGAAGCTAAACTCATACTATTTTTTTTTACAAATATTGGGTAGGCCGAATAAAGCCGTGCGGAACTAAACTATTTTAAATAAATAAGGCGATTTACTTTTGCGAGTAACTAATAAATTTTAAAATAAACTAAACAAAAACTATTTAAATGAATAATTCTATTTGCGAATAAAACTAACCAAATTTTAAATTTAAACTAAACGAACACTATTTAAATCTATTCAATTTTAAATTAAAGAGCATGTTGAAATAATACTAGTTTTAACGGAATTTATCGCGTATATTTAACTTTTTTACCCGACGTTTCGAGAGCTTTACAGCACCCACGGTCACGGGAAGGACTGAGATGTTCAACCTCCAGCTGTCGTAGTTAACCGCGGTTACCATAGATTAAAATTTTTTTTTTTAGAGAGCATGGTCTAAGGAATTAATCTAGAAATTCAATGATTGAATGGTTGGTGACGCTATAAAGCACCAGTCCAAATCCGGCCGAATGACCAGAAAATGGTTGGTGAGGCTACAAAGCACCAGTCCAAATCTGGCCGAAGGACCAGAAAATGGTTGAGCGGCGGGCCTAGGGGTTCCCGAGTTCCGATTCCCCGGTCGACGTATGACGTGAGATGTTTACACTATATGGACTGTATACGCAGATGATGCCTAAACAAGATGGCGGATTTGGCACGTATCCTCGACAATGCACTCGCTCTTCCGAAAAAAACCCATTGCTTGCCAAGGTTATGAAGGAATCCTTGAGCACATTAGGAGAAATAAAACTGGGGCGGATTAACTAACAAAACTCAACTAAGCTACTCAAGCAGGCGTCATAGGAAAAGAAGCACACTTACCGAGGTGTGACTTCGATGCGGCTTGGACGCTTCCGTTGCTGCGGTGCTATTTCTGGCGGATTTCCTGGGGCCCCAGGGATGCGGTCCTGGTCGGTGGTGCGATGGAAGAGAGCGGTGCGCGACGATATCTCACACTAGGTGAGGCGGTTACTCCTGGAGCTTGACTGCTCCAGGTTGGTGTGGTTTGAAACTAACGGTGCGCGTGGGCAAGAGCCCTCTAGGACGCGACTGTCCCAGGCGGTGTGGTTTCAACCACCGGCGCAAAGGCAAGACGGCGCACGAGGGCCGTGCGCGCGCTTTTATTGCTTCGTTCCTTCTCTCAATGCGTCTCGGGGGGGGGGGGGCGCTTCTCATTAGTTGCGAGAATCACGTGACATTCTAGAATTATCTTCTTTCCCCTCTCATCCCACCACCCCGGTGTGTCGGAGGAACGATAGGTGAAGGAAAGGACAACGCTTGGCAAGCCTACCCTCGAATAAAATTAAAAATACGAATGGTTTTCCGCGCAACCACCGATAGTTACACATATCGACAATTTTGATAACGACGCCGTTAGAAACCATATCTATGGCTACTATAGTAGGAACGAATTGCCGACTCTCGATAAATTGTCAAATATTTTACGAGAATCTGGACTGTTTCACGGCAGTAGAACTTCTTTCTGGAGGGTTTTAAAAAATGTTGGCTTTTCTTATAAAAAATGTGATAAAAGGCGGATTTTGATGGAGCGTAGAGATATAGCTTTAGCCAGATTTAATTTTCTAAGATCAGCAAAGTCCATTGCCGTTTGGAATAATGTTATATTTCTAGATAAGACGTGGCTAAACGCTAATCATACAGTTGGCAAGATATGGACAGACGACACTCCTCACTCCTCCACAAAAGTACCTAGTGGTAAAGGCGAACGCTTAATTATTTGTCATGCGGGTTCCATGAAGGCATTTGTTCCGAACTGCCTCTTGGCGTTTAAATCTAAGAAAACTGTGGAATACCACGAAGAGATGAATTTTGTTAAATTTAAGGAATGGTTTTGTACCTTATTGACCATCTTGAATGAGCCATCGACGATCATTATGGATAATGCACCGTATCATTCAGTACAAATAAGTAAGCCTCCAACTTCTAGCAGCAAAAAAGCCGATATTGTGAAATGGCTGAATGACAATAATATTGTTGCTGACATGTGCATGTTAAAAGTTCAGCTGCTGCATTTGGTTGCTATAAATAAGCCAGCTAGACCAAAATACGTATTGGATGAAATGGCTTGGGAAACCGGGCACAATGTAATGCGCCTTCCACCCTACCATTGTCAATACAATGTCATAGAATTGGTTTGGGCGCAAATTAAAGGCAACAATTTAAACAAATCTTTTTTATAATTTATTTTTACCTATTTTAACATTTTATCTGTTGCTATTTTAACACGAAAACCTTAATTTTAGGTTATACGACTCGTAAACATACCAGCCCACCGTTTACTGCAAACAAAATGCTGTCATTGTTGCAAGAAGCTTGTGATAGTGTTACTGCCGCGAATTGGGAAAGTGCGGTTTTACGAACAAAAAATTTGATTTTCGCTGATTGGGACAGAGATGTCATATCGATGCCGTCATAGATAACCAAATTATAATAAATAGAGGAGATTCTACAGACGATGATGAGGGTG
Source organism: Parnassius smintheus behrii (assembly GCA_036936625.1). Taxonomy (NCBI): domain Eukaryota; kingdom Metazoa; phylum Arthropoda; class Insecta; order Lepidoptera; family Papilionidae; genus Parnassius; species Parnassius smintheus. The sequence continues at coordinate 18,317,838 of JAUPFT010000030.1, read as the reverse complement.
ATGACGACGATGCCGACCATGAAATATCGATTGCGGTTAGAGATGATGAATATGTCCCATCTTGATAAAAATATCATGTAATATTATCTAATTAAAATTAAAAAACAGTATTATAAATTTTAATTTAATGCTAATCCTTTTTCTGTCAATAGGATTTTAATTTGTTCGTTATAGTAATCGAAGATCAATATCGTCAAGTATCGACTATAGCGGTACTTTACTAGTACTTTAATATTGACATCTGTCAAATGGGACTTCGTAATTGGAATAGAGTATAGAGGTTGGATCTTCGGCCTTGGTTAAAAAAAAAACCAACCACGAAGTTTTCAATAAAAAAAATATAGAAGTTTTTACGATTCATGCAAATATTGCAAAAAGGAAGCTACTAATTTGTTTCAATATCAGATTTAATGATTTGATTCAACGAGTTAAGTTAGGTTTCATTTCATTTCATCTCATTAAATTTCATTTCCATTTCATATAAAATTTCTACTGAAGACTTGACTGTATGGATAAAGTTCCCTTTGCCTACCCAGAATGGGTGAAGAAAACAAAAAATCTTTGCTTATATTCTTTTACGGTTGGCGCTATTTTACAAAAAATTTCTTTGCGAGTTTAGTTGTTTGTTGCACAAAATGAGTAATTACGATTATATTTTATTTGAATTAAAACCACCGGAACTCAGTATAATTGCACAAAATGCTTCGGAGAACATTTTACCGGAAAAGTCAAAAAGTCAATACATATACTACATACGACGAATTTATTGCTTGGAGATATCATGAACAATCATACTAAATTAATAATAGTTTGTCTCAAACAGTAAATATGCAACATAAAACTTCCCCAGTTAGTATAAAAAACTGTACTAATTTCAATGTTAGTTGTTAGTTGAGTTTTTTTATTAAAATGCTTCATTTTTCGCAACTGTATTAAAAATAGTAGTTCAGTACACTTGCGGAACCGTCATTGCAACTTGTTCCGACTGTCACCTTCGGCTGCGCCTCGGCTTGGTAGACATTTGTCGGAACTCTTCGCAATGATAGGCTTTCCGCACTCGTAATGAAATATACTATTACCTCACGCCATATTTATTATAGGCAAAACATTGTTCAATACGCATTTTTTGACCAATGTATGATTAATATATGTAAAATTGTAATAAAATAGTTTCAAACACATAGCTCTTTATAAAAAAATGTAAACGATCGAATTTCAATTCAAATTCCAGAGGTATGGGTGGGATGGGTATTGGACTCCACGAGAGTAAACGGCAGGCATTTCGCGCTCCAAATTGGATGCGCAATATGATTGTAGAAGCCAATGATAACGAAAAAACAAAACTTATAGGGGAAGATCTACAGGAATAGTTAATAAATAGGAAAACCATGCCCCGAACGTCTACCAAGCTCCCTATTAGGCATTAGATTAGGCAATAAAATAGAGAATAGATTATAATTAAAAACTGCCGCATTTTATAAATAGTAAATAAATTAATGTTAGTTCATCGTACTAGCTTTTAATTAATACAGTCCCTAGCAATAATAAATAGCAATATGTTACGGACGGCGAGTGAGCATCCGCCCTGCATCAGAGCGAGGCCCCCGCGACCGCGAGTGCTTACACAAACTCAAGAACAACAAGCAAGAAGACACTTTAGGCTCCCTATTAGGTCACATTGGACGTCAGATTAGTGATAGCTTGTAAGACTGCCGCATTGTGTAAATAGTTTTATAAATTTACTTTTGTTTTTTGTACAATCTTTAATTTAACTCAACCCCTTGCAGTTTAAAATAGCAATAAATTCTCTCAGTAAATAATTAGTCTTATATATATCACAGTAACAGCACAGAATAAATAATTTTGTTGCACTCCTTTGATGTCGACTGCTTGCAGACGTTTAATAGCCTACATATTTATTATTAATCAGATAAATCACGAACGCAAGCTAAATAAAATTTTAGCGCAGCGCACGAGCGTCCATATTATTTTGCATCTTTTCCCCTTCCTACGCCATGGCGGACTTCATGGATATTAAGGACTATCAAAAAAGAGTTAAAAAATACATTGCGAAATGTTAATTAAGTTACTTAGGTGAAGTACCTATTCAAACTATGATCGATTGACCATATTTTCGCACCTATGTGATTTCTACGATGCTCAACGCATGCAACTAGCAAGGCCACAACAAATAAACCTCAGTACGATTGCTAATAGAAATGAGATCGTATTCTACTCAGTTAATAATCTTGTTAGAAAACAAAGTTTTAATTTCAGTGTTTTGTGTTATTATAACTTAAAATATTTTAATTACAAAAGACATAATATATAGGTATGTAAGTATGTAGATACTTGGATAGTGAAGTAAATTTCAACTAAGTTTTGTAATAAAGTACGTATTACTTGTGTAGATAAATTATTACTTAATTCTTTTTTGCTATAAGTAGGTACCTACCTAACAAAATAATGAAATAAATTCACCTTTCATAACTACTTTCTAAAATCCTTCGGTAATTTTAAGGAATGATATATCTGAACCTTTTTTTGGGCATTTAGCATCCATCCACGTAAAAATTGTAGTAGGAACGACGTTATTCCGCTACAATTTATCAAATAAGTAAAATAATATATATAACTGCGTATGTTACCCTGGGCACAGAATAAATAATGGTACTACGTACAGAAGTTTCACTCTTTTAATGTTGCGTTGACAGCTTGCCGACGTTTAATAGCTTTAATTATTAAGTATTACTTTGCACCTTTTCTCATTCTCACATCACGGCTGTTTTTCCGAGGTTACTTAGGGCTGTCAAGAAAGAGTAAAAATACAGTATGTATAACATTAATAATTTATTTACTTCACAATTGTTTTACTTTAATATAATGTTTTATAATTTTTTTCCGTCTCTAAAATACCGGTTATTAAATTTAAGAGTTGAAAAAACTTTAAATCTTATATATAATTTTATTAAATAATAAAAAGGAAAAAATGGGCACGGAGTATCGGAAGAGTCATCGATTTATTTTTGGTAAAAAATATGAAAGATATTCATTCAGTATACTAACTAGAAATAATAAAAATAGTACCTATTATTAATTTTGTTTATAAATATTGTTGTATTAATATTTTTATTGTTTTATATTTCTTTATTTTACGTAAGATTTTTAATATATGTTCCCCCCGCTCCATTTGTCAGCAAAGGTAAGAAAAAATTTAAAGCCCCGAGCTTGCTTACATAATACTAAAACGCTTCCTTTCGTTTAAACTTTGTCGTCAAATTGAAAAGGATTACGTAAATTTACTATTTGCTTGCAACTTATAAGTCCTCGGGCTTATACGTATGTACGACAACAATTTAATACTTGTCTGCCTCTTCCATCCACACTTACCACATGGTACAAAAGTGTAGATGCAAACCCAGTGTTTACAACTAAATCATTAGAATGCATTAAATTAGTGACAAAGAACAAAAAAACCGAACTGTATTGTGCAGTTAGCATGGATGAGATGGCTATAAGGAGGCACATCCAATGGGATGGAACAAAATGTGTAAGTCTGGTGAACTATGTGGTAGCTTTGAATCGAAGTTCTAAAACTTTGTTGAACTAAGTTTGTATAAAAATGGTTATTATAATATTAAGGAATTTATGGAAGACAATAACCCTCAAGAAGGGTGATTCCTTCCTCAGAGACCAGGGTCAATTCACCAGACTCTCCAAAACCTGTTACGACACAGGCATCAAATACGACCATGCGGCCATACGACCATTTTTACGACCATACGACCGGCGGGAATGAAAGAAGGGCTACCGGCCGGCGCACGACATTCGCGACAGTGCTTAAGAGAAGAACAACAAGCAAGAAGACCTCTAAGGCTCCCTATTAGGTCCCATTAGGCATTAGATTAGAGATAGTTTGTAAGACTGCCGCATTGTGTAAATAGTTTAATAAATTTACTTTAGTTTTTTGTACAATCTTTAATTTAACTTTAATCCTAGCAGTTTAATATAGCAATAAATTCTCTCAGTAAACAATTAGTCATATAGATATCACAGTAACAGCACAGAATAAATAATAGTACTACGTACAGAAGTTGCACTCCTTTGATGTTGACTGCTTGCCGACGTTAAATAGCCTACATTGTTATTAATCAGATAAATCGCGCACGCAAGCTAAATAAAATTTTATCGCTGCGCGCGAGTGTCAATGTTACTTTGCATCTTTTCCCCTTCCTGCGCCATGACGGACTTTTCGTGGTTGCTAAGGGCTAGCAATAAAGAGTAAAAAAATACATTGCAAAATGTTAATTAAGTTACTTAGGTGAAGTACCCATTCTAACTATGATCGACTGATCATATTTTCGTACCTATGTGATTTCTGCGATGCTCAACGCATGCAACTAGTAAGGCCACAGCAAATAAACCCGAAATACGATTCCTAACAGAAATGTGATCGTATTCTACTCAGTTAAAAATCTTGTTAGAAAACAAAGTTTTAATTTCAGTGTTTAGTGTTATTATAAATTACTTATTTTTTATTACAATTTTATATATTAATTACAAGACATAATATATAGGTATGTAAGTATGTAGATACTTGGATAGAAAAGTAAATTTCAACTACGTTAAGTAATAAAGTACATAGGTATTACTTGTGTAGATAAATTATTACCACAGTATAATAAAAACATACAGTAGGACGACGCCTTTGATCTCGTGGTAAATGCAGACAACGTCTAGACAGCGTATGGAAGTTAGGGTTGTCACAAATTAACAACTTTTACTAATTTCATTATTTATTTTAGATTTACATCGTGGTCAACAATATGATTACTAATATAAAGAATAAGTAATAATTTGTTCTTACATTTTTCCTGAAAGTACTCAAAACGCTAATTGCACGCCTCACAACATGAGGGAGTGCTCTACTATCGATATGTGGCCATACCTCAGTTTCGACTCCTCCTCAAAATTGACATCCCTAACATTAAAAAATGATGTCCACCATCTTGGATTTAAAAATAAATTCCATTTTCGTTATCAGCACCCCAAGAAACCTCGAAATTGATACCCATGTCATATTATTAAAAAAATGTTAGCCATCTTGGATATGAAAATGGATGCCAGTTTCGTAATAAGCACCCCAAGAAACATCGAAATTGATACCCATATCGTATCATTATAAAAATGTCCGCCATCTTGGATATGAAAATGGATGTCAGTTTCGTAATAAGCACCCCAAGAAACCCCGAAATTGATACCCATATTATTAAAAAAATGTCCGCCATCTTGGATATGAAAATGGATGCCGGTTTCGTAATAAGCACTACAAGAACCTCGAAATTGATACTCATATCATATTATTAAAAATGTCCGCCATCTTGAATATAAAAATGGATGATAACATTTAAAAATAATAAAAACAAGCGCGCGCTAACCTCAGCACTATAAATATAAAACGTCGTGGCGCGGTACGCTCTCTTGATGCTCTCGTAGTTCTCAACCCGTCGACCTCTCACACGTCCAGGCAGTGGAGGATGAGGTCCGCCGCCGGAACTCACCCCCTACGGCCTCCGAATCTATCTCTGTGTCCAATGATGAGATTTCATCCCTCATCAAAGGACTTAAGCCTAAAAAGGCTCCGGGCGCGGATGGCATATCCAACCAATCCCTAAAACACTTTCCTGAGCAGGTGTTAACCTTTTTATCTATTATCTTCAACGCCTGCTTCAACCTTAGTTATTTTCCCACTACGTGGAAAGAGGCAACTGTAATTGGAATTCCCAAGCCAGGCAAGCCTCTCGACCTCCCCTCCAGTCATCGCCCCATTAGCCTCCTCAAGGCAATGGGCAAGCTCTTCGAAAGAGTCATCCAAACGCGTATGAGGCGCTATCTATTTCCCACAGACGGCGACCCTCTTATCATTTCCCATCAATTCGGTTTCCGAGCCAAACACTCATGTCCCCAACAAGTTCACCGCATTGTGGAATATATCCTCAGCGGTTTCTATCCTCGTCGTCATAAGACCATCGCGGTCTTTTTCGATATAGCTAAAGCTTTCGATAGAGTCTGGCACACAGGCCTCATCTACAAGCTCTACAAAATAGGTCTCCCCGATCGTCTAGTTCGTCTCGTGGCCTCCTACTTAAAACATCGTACCTTTCGTTTTAGACACGAAGTCACGCTATCTTCACAGCGAACTATCAGGGCTGGTGTCCCTCAGGGCTCAGTACTTGCTCCTCTGCTGTACATCCTGTTCACCAACGACATTCCCATCCCGTCGAAAGGTGTTCAACTCTCCCTCTTCGCAGACGACACTGCCATCTACTGCAAAGGTGTCTCACTAACCTTCATACGGAACAAGATCCAAAAGTCAGTTGATGACCTAGGAGCTTGGTTCAAAAAATGGCGCATCGATGTGAACCCGGAGAAGAGCTCCGCCGTTCACTTCGATTATAAACGACGTCGTCTCAAAAACACTCCACCAATACGTATGCTAGGGACCCCTGTCCCCTGGCATACGTCCGCCAAATATTTAGGTGTCACTCTAGACACAGGGCTCACTTTCAGGCCCCACGTCAAAAGAGTAACCCGTCACGCACGGTTTTATCTGAGTAGGCTCAACAGTATGTTGGGCCGACACAGTAAAATGTCCCTTCGAAACAAGCGTACCCTTTACAAGGTCTGTATACGACCAGTCATGTCCTACGCGGGCCCCGTATTTGCCCACGCAAACCCTAATATTATAAATGAACTCTAAATAGTTCAGAACCTCTTCTGTCGTCGAGATGCGAACGCACCATGGTACGTCCGTAATGCCGACCTTCATCGGGACTTAGAGCTCCCAACAATTCAACAATTTCTTAAAAAACTCTCTGAGAACTTCTTCAAAGCCTCAGAGTCGCACCCAAACCAATTAATTCGTGAAGCAGCTTCTTATGCAGCCCCACCCCCCTCTCGCTATCATGTCCGCAGGCCGAGAAACTCTCTCTCGGACCCGCCTAATAAACTGTCAAACGACCTGAAATGTCTCCTGGCGGCTCGGGCCAACTCTAATTAAATTAAATTATTGTACTAACTAACATTAAATTGCCTTCGTAGGCACTCCCTCAGCGGCTCTTAGCCGCCTGCGCCCTCTTTTCCCAAAAGAGGGTCGCTCATGATAAGGCACAATACAGCTTAATCAGCCGGCTGCCTGTCCCCAAAGGCGGTTTTTAGAGGGTATCACTTAGGGTCCCCGGTAGGACAGTGAGCCCCTCATAACCACGATAGACTGGCTATCGTGGTATGCGTAATGCATTTTCCGCCTCCCTACGTATAGGGTAGCCATTTAATTGCTTCGGGCGCAAAAAAAAGCGCGGTACGCGTAGCCTCATTTGCTCCGCGGCCGCGTCACGATAACATGCCTTGTTGATGTTATAATTATCTTTTTTACAAGAAAGGTAATTTATAAGAATGGTAATATGTGAGAAAGGTAATATACAATAAAGGTGATATGCAACGAAGGTATATTAGCTATAAGAGTACAATTTACATTTTAAAATCTATGCTAACTCTCGTTATTTATTCGATGTCTTTATTGGGAGAGTTATTGCATAGTTACAACATCATTCTTTTTTATTATTGAATATAAGTTATACATGTTTAACAAAAATAAATGCAATAATTAAGACTACGGCTGTTTTTCTATGTTGTTGTGTGCACCCTCGCTAGTTGTCGAACCTCGCCGGTCGCGACCCCCGTGGCTCCGCCCACCGCCCCTGAGTTGCTCAACCAGCGCTGGTTATACTAAGCAGGTATCTCGTCGTTTGCGTCGTGCATACCTTTGTTTCCTATAAACCATATTAAGTTTTGTTAAGAAGAACTTACAATGGCTTTATGAGGTAATAAAATCTTATTATGTTATCACATTTTTAAAACACCACAGTTCCCTCCACCAATGGTAAAGAATTAATTAAGAAAATGTAAATTATGCTTTATAAATAGGATTCTTAATTCTAGTGGAACGGACAGCCCTTGTATGCTCTGAAATTTCCATCAATATTGGTATGGTCGAACGGTACCGTTTATCCAAAGGACGGATCATAGGAGCTTACTAACCATTTTCGGAAACAAAAAGGGTATACCTGACAAGGCGGCTAATTAGCGATCTTTTTATCTGCCTATAATTTCACATTAAAGTATATTAGAAGTGACAGCAATGTGGCTGATTTCTTATCACGGTCTGTAAATCAAATACAGAACGAAATTCATAATGAATACTCAGATCTTTATAAAACATTGTATATTAAATTTATAGATAACTCAGTTTTAAAACGAATAACTGTGGAAGATATAAAAAAAGAAACATCCCGAGATAATCTTTTAATAAAAGTGTTAAAGATTATGCATAAAGCTACGCTAGTAATAATAATAGTAATCATATTGTTGACCACGATGTAAATCTAAAATAAATAATGAAATTAGTAAAAGTTGTTAATTTGTGACAACCCTAACTTCCATACGCTGTCTAGACGTTGTCTGCATTTACCACGAGATCAAAGGCGTCGTCCTACTGTATATTTTTATTATACTGTGGTAATAATTTATCTACACAAGTAATACCTATGTATTTTATTACTTAACGTAGTTGCAATTTACTTTACTATCCAAGTATCTACATACTTACATACCTATATATTATGTCTTGTAATTAAAATATAAAATTGTAATAAAAAATAAGTAAGTTATAATAACACTAAACACTGAAATTAAAACTTTGTTTTCTAACAAGATTTTTAACTGAGTAGAATACGATCACATTTCTGTTAGGAATCGTATTTCGCAAATTATAATATTGGTACATTAGGGTGTTAGGGTGTAATTTATCTATAATATTTATGTATTTATGGTCTGTATTTCGTATGGTGAGTGTAGAGAATCGGAGACCCCTTTTACTGGAAACGAGAGGCATTACATCTTAGTCCTCACGGGTGACAACGCATCTACATTTTGATTTGTAATCGAGGATAGATGTAGATGTTTATAGGCCGCAGCAACCACTTACCATCAGGTGGTCTGTGTGCTCGTTTGTCACCCCATCCTATAAAAAATTTCATTATCGAAAGCTTGATCAAGGGATGTTATGAAACTAAAACTGTTGCAGATTTGACATACAAATTAAATGATTTCAGATTGCTCCTGCTGTTGACCTACTGCCGTCGAATAGTGGTCAAAAGCCAGTTGAAATAGTAAACCCTCCAATTTCCAATCAAACATCAATAGTAAGTATTAGAATCAGAAAATGTGTCTGTAGTAACAAAGTTATGATTATAAAACGTTTTTTGGGTTTTAGGACAAGACTCCAGAGTACACTCCTCGAACGTTGCGAAAGAAATGGAAACACTCAGAAAAACTATCGTCCGAACAACTTAAAAAATTAAAGACTCTTCGAGAAAAAAGTAGGCGTTTATCAAAAAAAGTAGCTAAACTAGAAAATATTGTTGCAGAACTTAAAAAAAAGTCTTTGATAAGTGAAGAAGATGGGGATTTATTGGAATCTGTTGACCCTACTAATAGAGACTTCTTGAAAAAAATGTTGAACCCCGCCTCCAGTGGTAGAAAATATTCACCATCTTTACGCAAATTCGCCCTTTGCTTGCAATTTATATGTCCTCGGGCTTACAGGTACGTACGACAACAATTTAATACTTGTCTGCCTCATCCATCCACACTTACCAAATGTTACAAAAGCGTAGATGCAAACCCAGGGTTTACAACAGAATCATTAGAATGCATTAAATTAGTGGCAAAGAACAAAAAAACCGAACTGTATTGTGCAGTAAGCATGGATGAGATGGCTATAAGGAGGCACGTCCAATGGGATGGAACAAAATGTGTAGGTCTGGTGAACTATGGGGTAGCCTTGGATGGTCACAATGTAGCTGAAGCTAGGGAGGCATTGGTGTTTATGGTGACATTTATAAATAGTGCATGGAAAATGCCTATCTGTTATTTTTTTATTGATGGCTGTACAGGCGAACAAAAGGCAACATTAATTAAACAATGTATGGGTTGGTTAGTAGATTGTGGTGTTAATATAGTCTCCCTAACTTTTGATGGCTCTCCAACCAACTTTTCGATGGCTAAAAACTTAGGTTGCAATTTCGATGAATTGAAAGATATTACTTCGTATTTTCTTTGTGATAAACAGCACATAGTTATATTTCCGGATCCAGCTCATATGCTGAAACTTGTCAGAAATACACTAGGTCAGAAAAATGAATTAACAAATCTGCATGGTGGAATCATTTCATGGCATTTTATAGAATTGCTTCATAATCTGCAAGAAAGGGAGGGTCTCCATCTAGCTAACCGTCTTAAAAATCAGCATATTAATTTTTCAAAACAAATAATGAAAGTTAAGTTGGCTGCACAAATATTCAGTAATTCCGTGGCAGATGCGATAGAATTTTGTGACAAACAATTAAATTTACAATAATTTTCGGGTTCCGAGGCTACTGTTGACTTAATAAGGAAAATTAACAACTTATTTGATATTTTAAATAGTCGGAATCTGAATATGTATGGTTTTAAAAAACCTATTAATAGTAAAAATGGCGATAGCATTCTAGAATTTGTCAATATAATGGATATCTACATCAGAGGGTTGCAATTAGAGGGAAAACCAATATTGCAAACAAATAGGAAAGTTGGATTCATTGGTTTCTTAATATGTATACAAAGTCTTAAAAAATTGTATGCTGATATCATAGTAACGGGTAAACTTAATTTTTTGCCTATATACAAACTTAGCCAAGATCACCTGGAGTGCTTCTTCAGCTCGATACGGTCAAAGGGAGGTTATAACAACAATCCAACAGCCTTTCAATTGCGCCCTCCTTTCTGCCAAGGAGGGTCGCGTTCGTATACGGCTTAGAGATCTCTAGTCAGATCGTTAAGCCAATTCCTAAAAGGTTGGGTTTAGTGGGTAAAAGTCGCCACATAACCACGCAGCCGGCTGCGTGGTATGCTATGAGCATTCCCAACCTCCCTCCCCCGCTTTCCGGAGGGTTGCCCATATTTGCTTCGGGCGCAAAAAAAAAAAAAGCCTTTCAATTTCAAAGCCCCTACAAAAGACTAGTGATACACGGGGAAATAAAAGGTATTGAGTCAGGAAACTGTATACCTCTAGAGGATATAAAAATTTTAACTCACACAGAAGTGCGATACGAAAATAAAATTAATATGTACTGCACTCAAGATCTCGAAGACTCGATTAAGGATTTTCCCCCTAATAATAATTTCTTGGTCGATGATGACCACGATTATATTTTTAACCCTTTAAAACTGACCACCTATACTGAAGAAATTATTTCATATATCGGTGGGTTTGTAGTTAGGAAATTAAGAAAAACTCTAAAATGTGAAGATTGTCCGCTAGCTCTTATTAGCGACAAATATTTAGGTCTTATATTTAAAAAAGATAAAGGTGGCCTTATTTATCCTTCACGCGATGTTATTAAAGTATGTACGTTGGCAGAAAGAATATTTAGGATACATTCACATAAAGAAGTATCATTCTTTGCAGAAAAAATCTATTACCGAAACTTATTTTAACTACTTTCAAACGATGCCAGGATGTATTTACGACAAATCATTTTGAAAGTCAACCTTTTATTGGAAACCACAAAGTTTTACCTATTAAGGCAATTTACATGCACTTAAAACACAAAAATAAATTCCTCGCTTGAACTATCAATCAAAGTTCTAAAACTTTGTTGAACTAAGTTTGTATAAAAATGGTTATGATAATATTAAGGAATTTATAGAAGACAATAACCCCCAAGAAGGGTGATTCCTTCCTCAGAGACCAGGGTCAATTCACCAGACTCTCTAAAACCTGTTACGACACAGGCTTCAAATATGACCGTGCTAAACCTAACATTCTAAACGAACTTCAAGTAGTTCAAAACTACTTTTTTCGTAGAACTACGAACGCGCTCTGGTTCATCTGAAACGCTGACTTCCACCGAGAATTAGAGTTCCCCACTGCTGCTGCTACGTGGTATGCTAAGAGCATTCACCACCTCCCTCCCCCGCTTCCCGGAGGGTAGCCCTTTACATAGCTTCTGGGCGCAAAAAAAACCGGCATCGGCATTCGCGGCAGACTAGCGCTCCAGAGGAAAAAAAGATCCCTCAAGCTCTCTATTAGGCATTAGATTAGGCAATAAAATAGAGAATAGATTATAATTAAAAACTGCCGCATTTTAAAATAGTAAATAAATTAATGTTAGTTCATCGTACTACCTTTTAATTAATACAGTCCTTAGCAATAATAAATAGCAATATGTTACGAACGGCGAGTGAGCATCCGCCCTGCATCAGAGCGAGGCCCCCGCGACCGCGAGTGCTTACACAAACTCAAGAACAACAAGCAAGAAGACACTTTAGGCTCCCTATTAGGTCACATTGGACGTCAGATTAGTGATAGCTTGTAAGACTGCCGCATTGTGTAAATAGTTTTATAAATTTACTTTTGTTTTTTGTACAATCTTTAATTTAACTCAACCCCTTGCAGTTTAAAATAGCAATAAATTCTCTCAGTAAATAATTAGTCTTATATATATCACAGTAACAGCACAGAATAAATAATTTTGTTGCACTCCTTTGATGTCGACTGCTTGCAGACGTTTAATAGCCTACATATTTATTATTAATCAGATAAATCACGAACGCAAGCTAAATAAAATTTTAGCGCAGCGCACGAGCGTCCATATTACTTTGCATCTTTTCCCCTTCCTACGCCATGGCGGACTTCATGGATATTAAGGACTATCAAAAAAGAGTTAAAAAATACATTGCGAAATGTTAATTAAGTTACTTAGGTGAAGTACCTATTCAAACTATGATCGACTGACCATATTTTCGCACCTATGTGATTTCTACGATGCTCAACGCATGCAACTAGCAAGGCCACAACAAATAAACCTCAGTACGATTGCTAACAGAAATGAGATCGTATTCTACTCAGTTAATAATCTTGTTAGAAAACAAAGTTTTAATTTCAGTGTTTTGTGTTATTATAACTTAAAATATTTTAATTACAAAAGACATAATATATAGGTATGTAAGTATGTAGATACTTGGATAGTGAAGTAAATTTCAACTAAGTTTTGTAATAAAGTACGTATTACTTGTGTAGATAAATTATTACTTAATTCTTTTTTGCTATAAGTAGGTACCTACCTAACAAAATAATGAAATAAATTCACCTTTCATAACTCCTTTCTAAAATCCTTCGGTAATTTTAAGGAATGATATATCTGAACCTTTTTTTGGGCATTTAGCATCCATCCACGTAAAAATTGTAGTAGGAACAGTAAAATAATATATATAACTGCGTATGTTACCCTGGGCACAGAATAAATAATAGTACTACGTACAGAAGTTTCACTCTTTTAATGTTGCGTTGACAGCTTGCCGACGTTTAATAGCTTTAATTATTAAGTATTACTTTGCACCTTTTCTCATTCTCACATCACGGCTGTTTTTCCGAGGTTACTTACGGCTGTCAAGAAAGAGTAAAAATACAGTATGTATAACATTAATAATTTATTTACTTCACAATTGTTTTACTTTATATAATGTTTTATAATTTTTTTCAGTCTCTAAAATACCGGTTATTAAATTTAAGAGTTGAAAAAACTTTAAATCTTATATATAATTTTATTAAATAATAAAAAGGAAAAAATGGGCATGGAGTATCGGAAGAGTCATCGATTTATTTTTGGTAAAAAATATGAAAGATATTCATTCAGTATACTAACTAGAAATAATAAAAATAGTACCTATTATTAATTTTGTTTATAAATATTGTTGTATTAATATTTTTATTGTTTTATATTTCTTTATTTTACGTAAGATTTTTAATATATGTTCCCCCCGCTCCATTTGTCAGCAAAGGTAAGAAAAAATTTAAAGCCCCGAGCTTGCTTACATAATACTAAAACGCTTCCTTTCGTTTAAACTTTGTCGTCAAATTGAAAAGGATTACGTAAATTTACTATTTGCTTGCAACTTATAAGTCCTCGGGCTTATACGTATGTACGACAACAATTTAATACTTGTCTGCCTCTTCCATCCACACTTACCAAATGGTACAAAAGTGTAGATGCAAACCCAGGGTTTACAACTAAATCATTAGAATGCATTAAATTAGTGACAAAGAACAAAAAAACCGAACTGTATTGTGCAGTTAGCATGGATGAGATGGCTATAAGGAGGCACATCCAATGGGATGGAACAAAATGTTTAAGTCTGGTGAACTATGTGGTAGCTATGAATCGAAGTTCTAAAACTTTGTTGAACTAAGTTTGTATAAAAATGGTTATTATAATATTAAGGAATTTATGGAAGACAATAACCCTCAAGAAGGGTGATTCCTTCCTCAGAGACCAGGGTCAATTCACCAGACTCTCCAAAACCTGTTACGACACAGGCATCAAATACGACCATGCGGCCATACGACCATTTTTACGACCATACGACTGACGGGAATGAAAGAAGTGCTACCGGCCGGCGCACGACATTCGCGACAGTGCTTAAGAGAAGAACAACAAGCAAGAAGACCTCTAAGGCTCCCTATTAGGTCCCATTAGGCATTAGATTAGAGATAGTTTGTAAGACTGCCGCATTGTGTAAATAGTTTAATAAATTTACTTTAGTTTTTTGTACAATCTTTAATTTAACTTTAATCCTAACAGTTTAAAATAGCAATAAATTCTCTCAGTAAATAATTAGTCATATAGATATCACAGTAACAGCACAGAATAAATAATAGTACTACGTACAGAAGTTGCACTCCTTTGATGTTGACTGCTTGCCGACGTTAAATAGCCTACATTATTATTAATCAGATAAATCGCGCACGCAAGCTAAATAAAATTTTATCGCTGCGCGCGAGTGTCAATGTTACTTTGCATCTTTTCCCCTTCCTGCGCCATGACGGACTTTTCGTGGTTGCTAAGGGCTAGCAATAAAGAGTAAAAAAATACATTGCAAAATGTTAATTAAGTTACTTAGGTGAAGTACCCATTCTAACTATGATCGACTGATCATATTTTCGTACCTATGTGATTTCTGCGATGCTCAACGCATGCAACTAGCAAGGCCACAGCAAATAAACCCGAAATACGATTCCTAACAGAAATGTGATCGTATTCTACTCAGTTAAAAATCTTGTTATATATCTTCCCGTGGGTGTCGTAAGAGGCGACATAGGGAGACAGACAGGAGATGGGCAGCAGCATCTTCCTGATAACAACTGTGACGTAATAAAAAACTGCGGTTGCCAACCCGCTCGCCAAGCGTGGCAACTACGGCAAATACCCCCCAATGAACAAATACACAAAAAGACGGCCCCCAGTCCCCGGCGGCCCCGCTATTCCTGGCTACGGTGGCGACCATGGTAACGGCGGGGCAGGGGGTGCTAAGAACCTCCGGTGGAGGTTCGGTTGCCACCTACGACGACTCGACCTGGCAACATATAACGCACGCACCCTGAGGACTGACGAGAAGATACTGGAGCTGGAAGAAGAGGTAGACAAGTTGCGCTGGCATATTATTGGATTATCCGAGGTCCGAAGAGAGGGGGAGGACACGGCAATCCTCGAGTCCGGCAACTTGTTCTATCACCGGGAGGGCGACCATCTGTCCCAAGGAGGTGTCGGATTTATCGTCCACAAGTCTCTCGTCAACAACGTTGTAAAGATTGGGAGTGTGTCGACGAGGGTCGCGTACCTGATACTCAGAATCACCAAACGGTATTCGCTGAAGGTCATTCAGGTTTGCGCACCAACCTCGGCACACCCCGATGAGGAGGTGGAGGAAATGTATGAGGATATTTCCAGAGCCATACATTCCTCCAAAACCCACTACACGGTGTTGATGGGAGACTTCAACGCAAAACTAGGCACAAGAGAAAGCGGTGAGCTGAAGGTAGGGAAATTTGGAGTAGGGCAACGGAACCGAAGGGGCCAGCAGCTGGCCGACTTTATGGAGAAAGAGGGACTCTTTATGATGAACTCTTTCTTCCAGAAGCGGACCCACAGGAAGTGGACCTGGTCGAGCCCCGACGGTTCGACAAAAAATGAGATTGACTTCATTATGACGACCAGACGCCAACTGTTCAGTGATGTCTCAGTGATCGCAAGGGTGAAAACTGGCAGCGATCACCGAATGGTTAGAGGCACACTGAACCTAAACGTTAAGTTGGAGAGGTCTCGTCTAATGAAGTCAACGCTCCGTCCCCCTCGTGCTCTAATCCAGAATCCCGAAACCTTTCAGCTCGAGTTACGTAACCGCTTCCAGTGCCTAGAAGATTGCAATGCAGTGGACGATATGAACGACAAGCTCGTGGAAACTGTCCATGCGGTCGGAGCTAAGTTCTGCAAGACCCGCCGCAGAAGAACACAAAAACTCTCCGATCACACTCTTAATCTCATGGCTGTTAGACGGGAGATGAGGCTGCAATCGTCAACAGATTTGACAGCATACAGGCAACTGAACAGACAGATCTCCAAATGCATGCGGCGAGACTTACGCAACTTTAATACTTCTCGTATTAAAGAAGCGATCGAGCGGAATCAGGGCTCCAAAGTCTTTGCCAGAGATCTGTCTGCCAGAAAGAGCCAACTGTCAAAGCTGAAGACTGAGTGTGGCAACATCGTTTCCGGGACACCTGAGATTTTGAGTGAGATTGAGAGGTTCTATGGGCAGCTGTACACATCATCGTTGGAGCCACACGCAAGTGTGAGTAACGATCCAAGAGCTAGTCTTATCCGACACTATTCCGATGATATCCCGGACGTCAGTCTAAGCGAGATTAGAATGGCTCTCCAGCACCTTAAAAACGGCAGGGCCCCAGGCGAGGATGGAATTACAGCGGAGCTTCTGAAAGCGGGTGGAACACCGGTACTTGTAGTCCTTCAGAAGCTCTTCAATTCCGTCCTCCATGGTGGCACTACTCCAGAGGCGTGGAGCAGAAGTGCGGTGGTCTTGTTCTTTAAGAAAGGCGACAACGCTCTCTTAAAGAACTACAGACCGATTTCCCTTCTGAGCCGCGTCTACGTGCTGTTTTCGAGAGTCATTACGAACCGTCTCGCACGCAGACTTGACGACTTCCAGCCTCCCGAACAAGCCGGTTTCCGAAAAGGCTTCAGTACCATAGACCACATACATACCCTGCGGCAGATTGTACAGAAGACTGAAGAGTACAATCTGCCACTTTGCCTGGCGTATGTGGACTATGAGAAAGCCTTTGATTCCGTCGAAATTTGGGCGGTGCTACAGTCCCTTCAGCGGTGCCAAGTTGACTGTCGGTATATCGAAGTGCTGAAGTGTTTGTACAGTAGGGCTACGATGGCTATCCGAGTACAGAACCAGAGCTCGAAACCTATCCAACTGCAGAGAGGTGTAAGACAGGGTGACGTTATATCCCCGAAACTCTTCACCGCTGCATTGGAAGACGTTTTCAAGCTACTGGACTGGAAAGGATACGGTATTGACATCAATGGCGAGTACATCACTCACCTTCGATTTGCCGACGATATAGTCCTTATGGCAGAATCGCTGGAGGACTTAAGCACTATGCTCAATGACCTCAATAGTGCCTCCCAACGGATAGGTCTTAAGATGAACATGGACAAAACAAAGATCATGTTCAATGTCCATGTCACACCTATGCCGGTAGTTGTTGGGAGCACTATGCTCGAAGTTGTTGACGAGTACGTTTACCTGGGACAAATAGTCCGACTAGGTAAGTCCAACTTCGACCGAGAGGTCAATCGACGGATTCAACTCGGCTGGGCAGCGTTCGGGAAATTACGACATATCTTTTCGTCAGGTATACCTCAATCTCTAAAAACTAGATTGTACAACCAGTGCGTGTTGCCAGTGATGACTTATGGATCTGAGACGTGGTCCTTCACTGCTGGCCGTATGAGGACGCTTAAGGTCGCTCAGCGAGCTATGGAGAGGGCTATGCTCGGAGTTTCTCTGCGTGATAGACTCAGAAATGAGGATATCCGCAGTAAAACCAGAGTGACCGACATAACCCAACGGATTAGTAAGCTGAAGTGGCAATGGGCCGGCCATATAGCTCGAAGAACCGATAACCGATGGGGAAGAAAGGTTCTCGAGTGGCAGCCTCGTACCGGTAGGCGTAGTGTAGGGCGACCCCCCACTAGATGGAGTGACGACCTGGTAAGACATGCAGGAAGTCGATGGATGCAGGTGGCTCAGGACCGTGCTTTGTGGCATTACTTGGGGTAGGCCTATGTTCAGCAGTGGACTTGTGAAAGGCTGTAATGATGATGATGATGAAAAATCTTGTTAGAAAACAAAGTTTTAATTTCAGTGTTTAGTGTTATTATAACTTACTTATTTTTTATTACAATTTTATATATTAATTACAAGACATAATATATAGGTATGTAAGTATGTAGATACTTGGATAGTAAAGTAAATTTCAACTACGTTGAGTAATAAAGTACATAGGTATTACTTGTGTAGATAAATTATTACCACAGTATAATAAAAACATACAGTAGGACGACGCCTTTGATCTCGTGGTAAATGCAGACAACGTCTAGACAGCGTATGGAATTTAGGGTTGTCACAAATTAACAACTTTTACTAATTTCATTATTTATTTTAGATTTACATCGTGGTCAACAATATGATTACTAATATAAAGAATAAGTAATAATTTGTTCTAACATTTTTCCTGAAAGTACTCAAAACGCTAATGGCACGCCTCACAACATGAGGGAGTGCTCTACTCTCGATATGTGGCCATACCTCAGTTTCGACTCCTCCTCAAAATTGACATCCCTAACATTAAAAAAATGATGTCCACCATCTTGGATTTAAAAATAAATTCCATTTTCGTTATCAGCACCCCAAGAAACCTCGAAATTGATACCCATATCATATTATTAAAAAAATGTTAGCCATCTTGGATATGAAAATGGATGCCAGTTTCGTAATAAGCACCCCAAGAAACATCGAAATTGATACCCATATCGTATCATTATAAAAATGTCCGCCATCTTGGATATGAAAATGGATGCCAGTTTCGTAATAAGCACCCCAAGAAACCCCGAAATTGATACCCATATTATTAAAAAAATGTCCGCCATCTTGGATATGAAAATGGATGCCGGTTTCGTAATAAGCACTACAAGAACCTCGAAATTTACACTCATATCATGTTATTAAAAAATGTCCGCCATCTTGGATATAAAAATGGATAACATTTAAAAATAATAAAAACAAGCGCGCGCTAACCCTGGAAGTCGTGTCCCGAGCTACTAATACGATTGGCATAAGCAGATCGGGCTCGTTCTTCCCGCGTCTCACCACACACCCCGCACGATTGCCCCGTCTAGACGTCTTAGTCGGACGACTGTATGGATTTATAGACTGTGTTATTACTTAATTCTTTTTTACTGTCAGTACCTATCTAACAAAAAAAACAAATAAATTCACCTTTCATAACTTGCTTCTAAAATCCTTCGGTAATTTTAAAGAATGATATATCTGAAACCTTTTTTTGGGCATTTGACATCCATCCACGCAACAATTATAGTAGGAGCGACGTTTTTCCATTAAAAATTATCAAATAGGTAAAATAATATAAATAACACTAAACAAAGACTATTTCAACAAGTATTTACAAAAAAAACTAATTACGTAAACACCGTTAAAAAAAAGTTTATCGACCAAATTGGCGATATTTTGAAAATGGGCCACGTTAGAAGTACCCTTAACCGACGAGCATGTATGCGTAGATATATGGATGTAAAGGAGGCGAAAGAGATATGTAAGGATCGTGCCAAATGGAAGTCCGTAGTCTCTGCCTACCCCTCTGGGTGACAGGCGTGAGTGTTTATGTTACGTTAAAAAACTCAAAACAAACATTCAATCGCCTACAACGCGCTAGCCCCGACTGCGTATGTTACCCTGGGTGCCTAGCGATTGTAGGTAATTATTTCACGCAGGTAGCAAGAGTGACAGAGGGCTGGTAACAGTTAGTTCAGTATCTTCTTTCTTCAATATTAAAACACAACCTACATAAATACAGCCCACTAAGCTCTCATTCATTACACAATAGTTTCTTTAAGTTTATTAGTCAGACAGATATCACCATTTTTTAGTTTCTTCTTTCTTCACCACAGTAAATCGCACATTGATAAGAAGACCGTCACTATACGAAAAATGATATTTTTCTCTTAGGAGTGCCATCTCTTAGTGCGCAAAGATACTATTTTTTTGCAAAAACACCTGTCGTTGTAACTATAATATTCATCGGTAAATGGCGTTAGTGTCGAACTGCTTTATCGACAATGTTGAGACGATCTGTTATGACAGACCGCCATTTTTTCATTCGTGACTGTGAAGTTAACAAAAACGGTTTCATCTAGTGTATTCGATAGTGACATTTTCTGGTTAAAGGCGATTTGGATTGACCATATTTCGTAAGTACGAATTAACTTTAATACGAATAACGTCACATTTTGCTAAGTGTCGTGTATTATGCTATATTATTTTGTAAAAATTGCTATGTTGGGACGACATACTGTCATTTTTATTTTAGTGTCGATGTTCGTGTTACGGAATTTGAACTATTTGTGTCGATTATTAATTCAGGATGTCGTTATTCGTTTTGTGTCATTCTTCCCTTAAGCCAAACAGAGAGTTTGTATTTAATTGGAACAACATACTGATATTTTTTATTTAGTGTCGCTCTTCGTGTTACGGAATTTAAAGTATTTGAGTTGATTATTGATTCAGGATGTCATTATTCGTTTAGTGTCATTCTTCCCTTAAGCCAAACAGAGGGTTTGTATTCAATTGGAACAACATACTGACGTTTTTTATTTAGTGTCACTCTTCGCGTTACAGAATTTGAAACATTTGAGTTGATGATTAATTCAGGATGTCATTTTTTTGTGTCATTCTTCCTTTTAAGCCAAATAGCAAGCACGGAAAATAACACTGAAACCAACAAAGAATTTTGTTTAGAGTCATTATTAATTGGGATATTTTAATATTGGTTTTGGTTATTCATATAATTTAATGCTTCTAAAGTCAATTAATTAAATGATCTTCCTTTTAGTAATTTTGACCATAATTTGCTTGTTTTCAGACTTAAAATGCCTTTACAAATTGCGAGAATAAACAAACTCAAGAATATTTCTAGAAGACTGCTTGAGGACACACAAGATGATAAAGAAGAATTCAAAAAAAGAACGTGTCATGGTATCCAGAATGAACCTGTTCATTTAGAAAGCGCAAATATACCAACGACACACCAGACCTCCGAAAATCATTGTGAATCAACTCGCAATGAAGAAGACGTTAACCAAAATGCAAATGAAGATATTTCTAACCACAATCTTGGATTTGATATTGTGCCTTCCCACGAAATTACACCTGAAGATCACTAGAAAGCTGAACAGGTTTCTTATTACCTTACCTAAAACAGTAGGAGATTCTTACCTTATAATATCAAACTAAGAATCCACTACTTACCTTACCACTATTTGAAACAATAAGCGGTTAACAACTAAAAAAGCTTATTGTCTTTTCCTCGTTCTTCTCCTAGTCACCCAGCTAAGAATATCACTGCATGAGTTATGAGATGCATTTCTTTTACTTATTGTGTTATTTAAAACAATTACTTATTTTAGGAGGAACCCCTTCATGTGGATGAAAACTTGCCTCCAAATTAACAACTTAATGCAGAAATAAGAAATTCCAGGTCATCTACCTCCAGTCGTGCATCTACACGTGATTTTTCACCTGCTTCAGACGATGACCCAAGTTACTTACCATTAAAACCATCCACTGCAAACCGTCGACGATCAGACTCTTCATCTTCTTCAGATTCATCATCAAGCGATTCTTCGTCTAGTTCCTCTTCCTCGTCAAGTTCTTCGTCTTCGTCGAGTTCTTCTTGTGAATGTTCTTCGACGAGAAATCACCAGTGTCCATCGTTGGCGTCATTGGCTTCTGTAGACAAAATTTCTACAATCCAACCACTACTATCAGAAATGACTGCAATGAAGATGGGCAAAGTACTGTTACGCATTCCTTAGAATCTAATAATCTAACGTCAGTTCCTGGGCTAGCCAGTGTTAACATATTGAACCCTGTTGTAGAAGAAGGCAATAGGAATAGTCGAAAAAAAATCAGACGAATTAATAAAAAAAGACAGCTCAGACTCGAAGAAATCGAGGACAATCATACGTATCTACATCATCAAAAATTGTTGCAGAAAGGGTGATGAGAGGACCCTGTAATGAAAGTGTCGGCTTAAATGTCGTGATATTATTGCTGAAGATGACCGCAAAAGATTATTTGACTCGTTTTGGAATCTGGGCTCACTAACACGTCAAAGAGATTATATAGCTAATAATTTAGTTAACGTATTTCCTAAGTATCAGTACAAAAGACTTTGGTTGCGCGGAAAACCATTCGTATTATTATATTTGACGGTAGGAGTGCCAAGCCGCTTGTTCCTTTCCGAAAAAACGATATCATTCGTACCCTCCTATCGACACATCGGGGTGGTGGGGTGGGAGGGGCAAGAAGATGATTCTAGAATGTCACGTAATCATCGGAGCCGAGGAGATATAAGGCACGCGCGACCGTTGCGCGTCCAGTCATTGGAACAACAGCTCTTCCCACCGCGCCAGTCATTGGAACAACAGCTCTTTCCACCGCAGTCGTCGTTGAAACTACAACGCTTCTCTCCCGACGCAACCCTGGGGCCCCAGAGTGTCTGTCTAGAAGAAGTTCCAGAAGTTGCAGCTATAGTGCTCTACACAAATAGAAGAAACCCCGGTGAGTCAACACTCCTTTAATTAGTTCCTGCCTTATATAGTTTAACCGCTCCAATTTTGTTGTTCTCCTAATCAGGCAGGATTCCTTTTCAGCGATTTGGCACAATAATAGTTTTAGTTTAGGGAAGAGCGAGTGCATTATACCGCATGCTATAGTAGTCGCTTTTACGTAAGCGTAGAAGCAATCGCATATACAGTCCACTTTAGTTAATATCTCGCGTAATAGGTTTAAGGTTCGACCGGGGAACTAGACTTCGGCAGCCTTAGACACGTGGCTCCACCATTTTATGGTCACTTCGGCAGGATTTTGGTTGAATTGTTGAATTAATTAATTAGATAATGCACTCTAATTTATGGAATAGACTTAAATAGTGTTCGTTTAAATTTAAATTTTGATTAGGTACTCGCAAACAGAATTATTCGTTTTATAGCGCTCGTATTTGATTAAATTTAAAGCCTATTAAATAATTGAAACAGTGTAATAGGAACCGTTTGATACGCTTACCCACAATCTTGATAAAATTATTGAGTGCAAATGACGCGTCACCTCGACTCGCTGCGCAGGTGTTTGATTTAATTACGTAATACGGCATACCGAGTGTCCATCCTTCATTGTTTGTGCGTTGTGAGATTAATTGTGATTGATATAACTTTATTATAATAGTTTAAAATGGCAGTTAGTGGAAGTGAAATCAAAATTAAAACGCTTTATGCCAAGAGGGACATACTCTTTTCGCGTATGCAGAATATAAGTGATTATATAAAGAACATTCATATAGAAGCAGTGCGGGAAACCTTTTTGAATGAAATCGAAACGATAGATTCTTTACGAATAGATTACGAAAAAATATTAGACCAAATTAATCATTTGGAATTACAAATCGACCCGAAATACATAGTGAACTACCAACCGCTGCTGGCATTCGAAGATATGTTGTGTCGCGTGAAAAGAACTGCGAGGTCCCTACAATCTCAAAACGAAGCAAAGCCTGAAACACAGGTACGTACAAGTGACTCGATTAGGTTGCCGCCAATAGATATTCCGGTATTCAATGGTGATATTAAGACGTGGCCCTTCTTCTTCAGTAGTTTTCAAAACAATATACACAATAACCCATCGTTATCGGACGCCGAAAAATTATATTACTTAATTAGTAAACTTAGTGGCAGGGCAAAGTCGATCTGCTCTGGTTTTACACCTACAGCAAACAATTACTTATTAATATTCGAAACGCTTAAAACTAAATACGAAGATAGGAGAATGTTAGCTTCCGAATATTTGAACCAGATATTCGATCTTAAACCTATATCATCCGCGAACTTCAACGGCTTAGAGCAGTTTCTAGATAAATTTGTGGCATCGGTGGCTGCACTTAAGAATTTGAAATTTAATGATCTTATGGACGTGGTGTTTCTCCATGTTGCATTAAAGAAATTAGACCCCGACACCGTGCGTGCGTTTGAAATGGAGCATCGTAGCTCGGAGATGCCTTCCTTTCATTCATTAGCATCGTTCGTGCGAGATCAAATAAAGGTGATGCAGCGCTCTCCGAACGTTAAACAGGAGATTAAAAGGTGCGTCGACCGTAGACAGACTCAACCATCTAAAATAGCAGGGTCGATAAATTACGTAACCGCTACGCCAACATCACTCCAGCATACTTGTATAGTATGTAAATATAAACACGGTAATTTATATAATTGTGCGACTTTTCGTAAATATTCACCAAGCGAGCGTTATAAATTAGTAAAGACAAACAACCTATGTTTGAACTGCTTAAGCGATAAGCATTTAGTTGCAAAATGCAATTCGAGTTCCGTATGTAGCAAGTGCGCCAGGAAACATCACACGCTATTACATTTTGAAAATAGCAACATAGCGGCGTCAAGTAAAGCGGACAAGGAATTCGCCCCTACTAAGGTCAACGATTCTAGCGGTCGACCTGGTGATGTCGCTCTGTGCTCATTGGCAAATATGGGAGCACAACCTCCTTCAACCGTGTTACTGGGTACGGCACGTATTTTGGTTAGGGATTCGCGTGGAAACGAACAAAGCGTCCGTGCACTGCTGGACAGCGGAGCCCAAAATAGCTTTATAACGCGACAATGTTGTCAGCGCTTAGGCTTGGTAATAAATAGGTCACTTTCATGTCCTGTAGTTAAAGGCATCGGAGGTACTAGTAAAGCTACACAGGGATATATAAATTTAAAATTTTATTCTCGGATAGATCGTAATGTTAACTTTGATATAAATGCACTTGTAGTAGATAGGGTCACTGAACGGTTGCAAACCGTTTCGGTTGACACCTCGACAATGATTGAATTTAAGAATTTGACTCTAGCAGACGACACTTACGCCGTTCCTGGAAGCATAGACATGCTCATTGGAGCATCGCTTTTCCCTCATCTTTTGTTAAACAATAAGGTCAGGGGCAACTCCTCGCATACCGCGCCTTACGCACTGGAAACCGTATTGGGCTATGTGATCCTTGGCTCCGCCCCCATCATAGATAGTATTTCGGCAACCTCTTATTGTGGTATGGCTGTCGAACCGCTCGAGTCGTTAGTCCGCAAATTTTGGGAGATGGAGGAGGTGAACGTTCCACCCATAGCTAGCTCGGATGACAGGTTATGCGAGAAAATTTACGTCCGCACGACCATTCGTGATCGCGACGGTAGATATAGTGTAGCGCTACCCTTTAAAGGAGATGTTTTATCTCTCGGCGATTCGCGTCAAATGGCGGAAAAACGTTTCTACAGCTTGGAGCGTAGGATGCTCGCTTCACCCCAGTTAAAGGAAGCTTACGACGGCGTCATTAACGAATATATAAGAGAAGGTTACATATCACTTGTGGCTTCGAAATTAGATAACTACGAAGACACACCGTCGTATTTCATACCACACCACGGGGTCATTAGAGAGGACAAACTTACATCTAAGTTACGTGTAGTGCTCGACGCTAGTGCCAAAACTAGCACTCACCTGTCGCTTAACGACATCCTCTATGGTGGGCAAAATTTACAGGGCAGTTTATTTAATATAATAGCCAATTTTCGTTTGTTTAGTATAGCACTATCCGCCGACATTCGCCAAATGTTTCTTTGCATAGGGGTCCGTGAATGCGACCGTAGATTCCAACGCATTTTATATCGTTTCAACCCAAAGGAACCTCTAATGGTGTTTGAATTTAACCGCGTTTGTTTTGGTTTAAAGTCGAGCCCATTTCATGCGTCACGCACGGTGAGACAGCTCGCTCACGATGAAGGTCCCTCTTATCCTAAAGCTAAGAGGGCAATTGAGAGCGGATTATATATGGATGATTTTGTGTACTCGGTCGATAGCGTGGAGGAGGCAACCCTAACCACCGCCGAGGTTATAAGGCTCATGAAATCGGGTCAATTCGATCTTGTGAAGTGGACTAGTAATTCGCGTCCGGTTTTAGATACAATCCCACTATCACACCGTCTTTCGGCGATAAAGGAATTCGACGATTCTGATACACACAAGGTGCTCGGTCTGTGTTGGTCACCAGAGTCCGACGTGTTTAGCCTTAAGGTAAATCCGCCCGTAGAGAAATGCACAAAGCGCACAATACTGTCATGCGTTGCTAGAATATGGGACGTCATGGGTTTCGTAGCTCCGGTGGTATTATACGCTAAGCTTTTGATTAAACAACTTTGGTTATTTGAATGCGACTGGGATGACTCGCCGCCTGACAGCATTGTTCGGTTGTGGCAGCGTTTTAGAGAGGAACTTCCTTTATTAAGAGAAATTAAAATACCGCGTCATATAAACGTAGATAGAAATAGCGTCATAACGGTCGTTGGGTTTGCAGACGCCAGCGAGAAGGCTTACGGGGGCGTTGTATATTTCCACGTCCAGAATAACGGTAGAAATTCGATTAGCCTCATTAGTTCTAAGTCGAGAGTCTCCCCCCGTAAGGTTGTCTCTCTGGCGCGCTTAGAGCTTTGCGCAATATTAGTACTCACCAAGCTTATTACCGCAGTTATCAGCGCATGTAGGGATAGAGTTCACATAAAAAGGATATTTGCCTTTTCCGACTCCACCGTCGCCTTATGCTGGGTTCATTCTTCACCCCACCGTTGGGATACGTTTGTTGCGAACCGAGTGGCCAAGATACAAGACGAGTTAGAAACGCGGAACTTTTATCACGTGTCCGGTACGGAAAACCCCGCCGATTGTCTATCCCGTGGACTCACCCGATGCAAATAATGGACCACCCGCTTTGGTTCCACGGACCTGCTTGGGTTCACTTGGATCCCTCGCAATGGCCAATAACCGACTTCGAACCTTCGTCAGTGTCACAACCGCCGGAAGAGAAGTGGCGAACGTTTCGAGCGAGGTTTCTCCAATCATTGCTTTGGCGAACCGCTTGTCCTCTTGGTCGAAATTATTGCGTAGCGTAATTTACGTTTGTCGATTCGCGAAGCTTTTACCGCGACGTTCGTATGTCTTAGCATCCGATTACAACTATGCCGAGTCGCTAGTATTGCGTGAACTTCAACGTGCGCACTTCTCTGAAGAAATTAGAAGATTACAATCGAATAGAGCTTGTAGTCGCGCCTTTCAACGCCTTAAGCCATTTTTACAGGATGGGATTGTAAGGGTAGGTGGACGCTTGTCCAACTCGCAATTGAGTTTCGACCAACGGCACCCTATTGTTTTACCGCCTAAAGACCATATCATGAACTTATTAGTCGATTACCATCATAAATTGAACTCGCACGCTGGCCCCGACTTGTTGATGTCGATTTTGCGTCAGAATTATTGGATTCTTTCTGCACGTAGTTTAATCCACAATCGGGTGCACAGATGTATAGCTTGCTTTCGGGCACGCCCCAAGCCGTCATTTCCGGAAATGGCGGAACTTAGATCTTGTCGAGTAATACATTCAGTAAAGCCCTTTACGCACACCGGGTCTGATTTCGCTGGTCCGTTTAAGGTCACGCTCACTCGCGGGCGCGGTATAAGATCCACAAAGGCTTACGTCTGCATTTTCGTATGTCTAACTACAAGAGCGGTGCATATAGAACTCGTTGGTGATCTAAGCACAGCAGGCTTTATGGGTGCATTTAAAAGATTTCTTTCCCGCCGTGGTCCTGTAAGTAAATTGTATTCGGATAACGGTACGAACTACGTCGGTGCAAAACGTATTCTATCGGAACTACATGAGCTCTTAGCTAGCAAGTATTATAATTCGGAGTTCGCTCACATTCTAGCCGAGAACCGCATTGAGTGGTCTCTGAACGTCCCAGCCGCGAGTCATTTTGGGGGCAATTGGGAGACTAATATCAAGAGTCTAAAGAGTCATTTATACCGAGTAATAGGAGATCAAATTTTCCTTCGAAGAGCTAAGTACGGTGCTCGCTCAAATTGAATGCGTAATGAATAGTCGCCCACTTTGTCGTACGTTATCTAGTGACCCCTTAGAACCGCTGGCTCTAACTCCAGCACATTTTTTGAATTTAACGGCTTTAAAGTATTTGCCAGCCGCAGATATGGATGAGAACAGACTTAGCATTTCCGCACGCCACAAATTATTAGATCGGTTAGTGCAATCGTTTTGGAAACGATGGAGGATGGAATACTTGCATACTTTGCAGTCTCGACAAAAATGGAACACAGCAACTGAGCCTTTAGCTGTAGGAACTGTAGTTGTGCTCACCAAAGAGAATACGCCGCCTCTCCACTGGCCGTTAGGAATTGTCGAAGAGGTCTTTCCCGGTTCCGACGGAGTAGTTAGGATAGCTCGCGTTAAGACCACGGTTGGGTCTTACTTGCGTCCGGTTGTCCGTTTGTGCCCCCTGCCTCTTCCATAATTTAAATTAGCTTTCTAGATTAAATTGTAGTTGAATTTAGGTAATCTTAGCGTTAGTTAGTTATTTTGTTAGTTGATCTTAGCTCTAGTTGTATTAGTTAATTTTGAAGGAAATCCTTCAAGGGCGGGGGAGATGGTTGCGCGGAAAACCATTCGTATTATTATATTTGACGGTAGGAGTGCCAAGCCGCTTGTTCCTTTCCGAAAAAACGATATCATTCGTACCATCCTATCGACACATCGGGGTGGTGGGGTGGGAGGGGCAAGAAGATGATTCTAGAATGTCACGTAATCATCGGAGCCGAGGAGATATAAGGCACGCGCGACCGTTGCGCGTCCAGTCATTGGAACAACAGCTCTTCCCACCGCGCCAGTCATTGGAACAACAGCTCTTTCCAACGCAGTCGTCGTTGAAACTACAACGCTTCTCTCCCGACGCAACCCTGGGGCCCCAGAGTGTCTGTCTAGAAGAAGTTCCAGAAGTTGCAGCTATAGTGCTCTACACAAATAGAAGAAACCCCGGTGAGTCAACACTCCTTTAATTAGTTCCTGCCTTATATAGTTTAACCGCTCCAATTTTGTTGTTCTCCTAATCAGGCAGGATTCCTTTTCAGCGATTTGGCACAATAATAGTTTTAGTTTAGGGAAGAGCGAGTGCATTATACCGCATGCTATAGTAGTCGCTTTTACGTAAGCGTAGAAGCAATCGCATATACAGTCCACTTTAGTTAATATCTCGCGTAATAGGTTTAAGGTTCGACCGGGGAACTAGACTTCGGCAGCCTTAGACACGTGGCTCCACCAGACTTAATAGCAGCAGAAAACCAAAGAATGCATTCCATTTCGAGATAAATGGTAAAAAAACAGAGTGTGTAAAATATTTTTTAAAAATACTCTTGGAATTGGTGATCGACCTATTAAAACATTGATAGACAAGAAGAACGAGCAAGGTATAGTGGACCCTGAACAAAGGGGCAAACACAGTAATAAAAAAACCATTCCCGAAGATAATTTAATTGAAGTGCGACGTCACATCAATAGTATACCTCGTATAGAAAGTCACTATCTACGAAAACAAACTTAGAGAGAATTTATCGACGGAGGAAAGACGCCTGCTGATTTATACAAAGATTATAAAGCCGATTGCATTGAAAAAAATATCGAATTTGTAAAAATACATATTTATAGAAAAGTTTTTAATACTGAGTTTAACATCAGTTTTTTTATACCCAAAAAAGATCAGTGTGATCTTTGCACAGCTTACAGGATTGCCGATGTAAAAGAAAATTTGGAAGATAAATATCAAGATCATTTAAAAGAAAAGGATGAAAGTAGAATAGAGAAGGAAAATGATGAGTAATTGCATTGTGTCTTGTTATGACTTGCAGGCAGTTATGACCTTGCCTAAAGGAGAAATATCAATCTTTTACTATAAAAGTAAATTGAATTGTTTAAATTTCACTATTTCTGAACTGGGAAAAGATCAAACTGAATGTTTTTTTTTTTTGGACAGAAGTAGAAGGTCAAAGAGGTGTTAATGAAATTGGGAGGTGTGTGTTTAAATATTTAGAAAAAATGTCCTTATTACATCCAGATTTCGATTTTATTTTCTATTCTGATAATTGTTGTGGGCAACAAAAAAAACCAATTCATGTTATTTCTTTATTTGTATGCAGTAAAAACTTTGCCAATAAAATCTATAACCCACAAATTCTTAATCAAAGGTCACACACAAAATGAGGGTGATGCAGTGCATTCGACAATTGAGAGAGAAGTAAAAAAATGTTACGATCTGGCCCTATTTATGTTCCTGACCAGTACATTGCAGCAATAAAGAACGCACGAAAAAAAGGAAATGCATACAATGTTAATCTGATGAGCCATAGTGATTTTTACGATATTAAATGTTTATGTGAGAATATTTTTTCCAAGAATACGGGAGGAGAAAAAGTTAAGATAGGTGATATTAAAATCATTAAAATGATGAAAGATTTAAATGAATCTGCTACAGTCAAAATATTTTATAAGAAATCTTACTTAGAACAGAACTTTAAAGAGATTAGACTAGAAGCTAATAGGGTAGCTACTCGTAGGCAACAGGCAGGTAGTAGCCAACAATATATTGAAACCTCTTTATGCAGCTAAGCTTCCTTTGGCTGAAAGAAAGAAAAACGACATCAAATCGTTGATTGATCAAAATCTCATTCCTAATTTCCCTAATAATTCGACTTCCCCTCTGGACCTCGAAAGAGTATAGACGTGTAAATTGCTTTCTGTCTTAATCATAATAAATTTAATTCTGTTGTGAAAATTAAAATTAAAATAATAAGATATCGTAAGCGCAAAGAGGTGTTCTTAATTACCAACTCGTCACAACGTGCACACAAACGGCAGCGTGAACGTACACAGACAGTGAGTCCATTCATTACTTCATTGTATTAATACGCACGCAGCGTGTAATCTCAACATATACTGGACGGAACGCACCCCTAGCCGACCGCGTCTAATTCGTCAACTAAGCTGATACCTACGCCTTACCTGCGACGCTGTCGCACACTGAGTGATTCATACCATACTTGTGGAACGAGGATAACTATATTTAATCATATAAGCGTAAGCTCTGCGATAACTACATTTTAATCTATACTTGCCTGGTACTTTCCGTAATGCCGCTTAACCGCTCGCCGTTGCAGACATCGGCGCGCCGAACAAACTTACAACATTGCGACTCGGAACCAAATATACATACTACCCCCGAAAAGGAGTATTATATAAACACCGCTCTAAGGAAAAAAAACATAGTAATGATACTTCGAATGAATTAAGTATGATTCATGACAAATTCCTATCATTGTTTACGTCTTTCAAAAATGAGCAAGACAGTAAATATTCCATAATTCTTGAACGTATGGGGGAGATTAAACAACAGAACGAGGAAATACGTCATTCAATTAATTTTATGTCTGATAAATCGCTTTTGGAAAAAGTACACAACCTAGAAGAGCAAAACAGTGCTTACTACAAGCGTATTCAAGAATTAGAAGAGAAATTCGAGCGTGAAACCCATGCTACGATAATTGAATTACGCAACGTCCCAAAGGAAACTCACGAAACCAAGGATGATTTATTAAATATTCTGATAAAGACGGGTGGAGTCCTGGGTTCAACACTTCAACAGTCGGACGTGAAAAATATATATAGAATTAATACTAAAAACGAGGGAAATAAGCCAATTATAGCAGACTTTACAAGCTGCCGTACGAAGGATAAATTTATCTCAAACCTTAAAAAATACAACAAAACTCATGCCAACAATAAGCTGAATACAAAAGATATTTCAATGGACGGACCGGCAAAACCTATTTACATCTCGGACAACTTACCACAAAAAACGAGACAGCTGTTTGCAGCTGGGAGAGATTTTGCGAAGAAAAATAATTACGTCATCTGTTGGACCTCAGGTGGAAGAGTATACTTAAAGAAATCTGAGCAATCCAAGCCTATCTTGATCAAGCGTCACGAAGACCTTAATAAGATGTCTACCGAATGACTAGATTTTAGCTATTTGTATGAAGTGTATTTTTACAAAACTTTTACACAGTTCATATTGTTAATCCATTCATTTCTTTATTTTAATTTAATTTTAATTTACGTGGTGGTAAATTACGTACGTAATTTTTTTTTACGTGGTAGAGCCATGCTGCAGTTATATTAGTAGTATAGTTGTAGCACGAATGGGTCGGCTCGACCGGGGAAGGACCACGCTCTCACAGAATACCAGCGTGAAATAGTAGCTTAATGCTGCTGTATTTCGTATGGTGAGTGTAGAGAACCGGAGACCCTTTTTACTGGAAATGAGGCATTCCATCTCAGTCCTCACGGGTGACAACGCATCTGCATTTTGATTTGTAATGGAAGATAGATGTAGATGTCTATGGGCCGCAGCAACCACTTACCATCAGGTGGACTGTGTGCTCGTTTGTCAGCCTATTCTATAAAAAAAAAAAAAAAAAATTCTGTAATAGTAAGGCCCTTTACTCAAACTCACATACCAATACACTCATTGCATTTATCCACAACTATAATCGCACACACAATACAACATATACACATTTACTATATATTATAGCTACCGTTTCGCGTTACCCATCTCATGTCAGCGATAATACATACATATTATATATACCATGCACATGCAACATAACATATCCACATTACATATTACATAACTCTACTCATTCGAACTACATGGCTATAAGACTTTTAGAGTTTAGATCGTATCCCATGCAAGCTCAAACTTCTACTACACTAATTACATATATACAATATATTATAACATTTAAAAAATCAATGCGTCGTTGTCCATGTAACAATAGTTTGCTGCATAATTTTAAAATTCAATAATCAAAATATTTTTGTTGTTGAAAATGAATTAAATGTCGTTTGTAACCCTACTTGTACTGAGGTGGCGGACCCTGCATTATGCAGGCGACTTGTCCAGGTAACTCCAAACTCACTGTCTATTCTGACAGTTAATATAAGGAGCATTCACTGTAACTTAGATCGTTTTCTAGTGTTTGTTGAGTCGCTTAGTATACCTATAGACATTCTTGTTCTAACCGAATGTTGGACAAAAGAGGTTAAGCCACCGCCGCCTTTGGATAACTATCAAATGTTCTACACAAAAAACAAACTGAACCAAAATGATGGTGTAGTAGCGTATGTGCGCAGTGGTATTGTGGCCTCTCCTAAAGAACCGGACTGTACAGAAGGTAACTGTTTGGTTTTGAATATTGCAGAAAGCTGTGCGGTTATTTGTTCGTATAGACCAGCAGGTTTTCCGAATCCTGCGAATTATCTAAATTCGAGCGGATTTTGAAAGACACACCTCAAAATACTATAATACTTACCGGTGATATAAATATATTGCCGGGGAACGTATCTATGAGTGGTGCAAGCTACATTAGTCTCTTGGCATACTATGGCTTACTTCAGGGTGTTGACAAACCCACACGCTTAGAATCATGTATTGACCACTTTATGGTTAAAAAGAAAAGTAATTGGCAAACCTTTGTATTCGATTCATTAACTGACCATTCACCCATATTATTAATTTTAGATAGTCCGAAAATTAACAAGTCTGTACCTAATATTAAGCGGCTCAAAATTGATTTTGATGCTATAAAAATTCAATTGGCTAATGAAAACTGGAATGAATACTACAAACTTACCTCAGTTAATAAAACTGCTGAATATTTGATCTCTACATTACACTCTGTTATTAGCATTAATACCAAGGAAGTTTCCATACCACATAGAAAACAAAGACTAAAACCGTGGATAACGCCAGGTATCCTTATCTCAATCCGAAAAAGGAATAAGCTTCAGAAACAACATAAAAATACACCAAATGATAAAAATCTAAAAACCATATACTGTAGCTACCGAAACATATGTAATAAGCTTGTTAAATTAAGTAAAACAAATTACTACCGCTCTAAATTCAATCAAAATACAGGATGCATTAAAAGGACTTGGGATTTAATTAAAGATATTTGTAACTTGACAAAAAAAAAACTGAAAATACATCTGATGAGCTTCTCAACACTAAAACAACAAAGGCAGAGTCTCTTGATGAGGTGAACGGGTACTTTACTAATATTGGTCTGGAGTTGGCGACTAAAACTATTAACAAATTAGGACTTACAAAAGAGCAATTGTCTATCAATGCAGCCAGGTCGAACATGTTACCAAATTCTTTTTCCTTGTTTTTGACTGGCTGCGCCGAAGTTCATAAATTTATTTCAAGCCTAAAATCAAATAATGCCTCTGGTTGGGATATCATAACATCACACATCATAAAATATGCATGTCCTTATATCGTTGAACCTGTAACTTACCTAATAAACCTTAGCTTAAAAACCGGTATCTTCCCAGATATCTTCAAAAAGGCCTTAGTTACACCTATCTATAAAGATGGTCAAAAAAATCTACCGTCGAATTACAGACCAATTTCATTGTTGCCAACTCTCTCTAAAGTCCTAGAAAAAATTGTAAACAGTAGATTGATTAGCTACCTCGAAAGATTTCACCTGTTAAGCCCTAACCAATATGGATTCAGAAAGCACAAATCTACTGAGGATGCTGTCCTCCATTTCACGTCTTTAGCGAATTCTTACTTAAACAAAAATGAAAGGTGTCTCGGTGTCTTTTTAGATCTTCAAAAGGCATTTGATACGGTGTCGATTCCTATACTATTGACAAGGCTAGAAAACCTGGGTATTAGAGGTGTGCCACTGCAATGGTTCAGATCCTACTTAAGTAACAGGACACAGATAGTCAGGATCAAGGAACATTTAAGCAACAGCGCTGTTTGCCATTTCGGTGTGCCTCAAGGCAGTACGCTAGGCCCGACTCTTTTTCTCGCTTATATAAATGATTTATGTAAGTTGCAGTCAAAGGACGTTGACATCGTGATGTTTGCAGATGACACAGTACTTTTGTTTCACGGCACATCGTGGAGTAAAGTTAGGAGTCTCGCTGAAAAAGGCATAAAAACTGTAACGTCTTGGCTAGAAGACAGCCTCCTCACTTTAAATACTGCAAAAACAAAGTATGTTTGTTTTGGTATATTAACCCGTTCTCGACCAGGCAGTAATTTCCAAATTCAAATCCATACTCACCCATGTAACCGGCTACTGCGTGTACCTGCCACGTGTAATTGTGAATATTTGTCACGTGTGACAAGCATCAAGTATTTGGAAGTTATTCTTGATGAAGGGCTTAGCTGGGTCCCACAAGTAACTGCTCTAGCGAGTAAAACAAGGAGGCTAATTTATATATTTAAAAATTTGCGTGATGTGGCTAGTTATGATGTTCTTTTGTTAACATACAAGTCCCTATGTGAGAGTATTATTTCATACTGTATTTGCGTCTGGGGGTGCGCAGCAAAGACACACCTCATACTACTAGAGCGTGCGCAACGCGCCGTCCTAAAAGTTATGATGCGATTGCCTTTTAAATACCCACACATGACCTGTACAAGCAGTGCGATATGTTATCAGTACGCAAATTATTTGTATACCAGTGTCTTCGTAGATATCACCGCCATTCTGTGCCTTGTCCTCCTATAAGTAATAAACGAGTAACAAGATTACCTGTACCTAGAGCCCAGACCGTGTTTGCTAGAAGAAGCTACAATTTTTGTGCACCAATGCTTTATAATAAATTATTCAACAAAGTTAAAACTGTTAATAACAGATATGTTAAAACTATTATTAACCTTAATAATCATGAATTCAAGAAAATATTAAAACAAACTCTTAACGACTTGAATTATAATGCAATTGAAGAATTGTTCATAAAGATCACTTAATCGCTCGTGTGTGAACACACACACATACACACGTTACACAAATTACGCGCGCACATGCGTAATTTGGCCTTACATTAGAATTAGCACCATATTATCACTTATTTAATTATCATTTTATTTTTTTAACTAACAAATTTCTTTATAATAGTAATATACTTACATTATAATACTAAGACAATAGATGGGGAAGTCTGAGGCCTGTAGCACAGTTTTTACTAACACAGGCTTCAGAGCTCAAAAATAATTGTAACAACAATGTAATGTATGTTAATAAATTTCATTTCATTTCATTTCATTTCAATTATTACGTTTCTTCTTATTTTGATAGAATCCTTTAAGAATAAGTTAATAAATCTGATACGGTAATTTTCTTGATCTCAATTATTATTAAGTGCAATTTATAATAAGTAATTAAACATGATTGTGATATTACGTTATTTTCGGAGCTATTTGATATAAAAAAAGCCTTAATAAACAAAACAAGAGCCTTAATTTGAGTTTTTATCTTTAGGATGTCTAATATTTTGGATATTATACAATTTTTATAATTATTAAACGTTTTTAACACCTAAGTGTTTTGAGTCTGAAAATATCAATAAAAATGTGATTTATTTAGCTGTTGTGTGTTTGAGTATTTTGTATTAAACTTTGCAATAAACTGTATTTTCTAAATAAAAACTGTTTTTTCTTTGCGTAATGTATTATTTTCAATTGTTATTGTGTCGGTAAGTTGTCACGTAGTAGGAAATACTGAACGTTTTGATTAATGTTATAACGTCACTAAAAAAGTTTTTTGGGAAAATCTTATTTAAAAATACTTTTTCATAAAAATAAACAGTACATTCCAGTCGTGTTTAATGCTCTCTACAATAAAAACCATAACATGATATCATATTTTTTTTCTTTCTGGTGCAAAACTAGTCATTACGGCTTGGTAAAACTTAAAACGCTTCTACCGAAAAAACAGTTTTTTTGGTTAGTATCACTCTTCTTATCAATGTGCGAAATTATAATAAATAATTAGTCAAATACAGTCCACTTAGCTCTCCATCAACTACAATACAACATATCAATGATAATCGTTAATAGCAGTGTTCCATTTCAGGCTTACTTCACGTACTAATTTCTAATTTTATAGCTAGTTGTGGGGTAAATTTTGACGTGACGTCTTATAAATTGGTTTGCCGGGTGACACTTCAAGAAACTGCGTTACGCTCCGCTCACGTTATGCGCTCACAATGAGAGCGAGTGAGAGGCACGCGTCCCTTCCACTCGGGCATGGTTAGCCCGCCTAAGAGCGAGAGAGACAGACATAAAAAGTGTTATTTCATCCTTCTTCCTACTATACGAATGAATATTCACATTAAAATTATTTTACCACTCAAAGTCGTTGTCACGTAAAACTTTCGCCCGTATACCGACTTTACAGGCAACCAATTTTTTTCCTCACACTTGTAACCCTAAATATAGTGACGTATTTTCTTTTGTCCCTTTCTGCGACACGCTATGGCGGAGTCTATAGGGTTCTCTGTCTACGTTATATTCTTTTACCGGAGACAGAGAATCCTATAGACACCGTCATAGCATGTCGCAAAAAAATACGTCTTTATATTTAGGGTTACAAGTGTGAGGAAAAATTTACCCCACAACCAGCTATAAAATTAAAAATTAGTACGTGAAGTTAGCCTGAAATGGAACACTGCTATTAACGATTATCATTGATATGTAT
Source organism: Parnassius smintheus behrii (assembly GCA_036936625.1). NCBI lineage: Eukaryota > Metazoa > Arthropoda > Insecta > Lepidoptera > Papilionidae > Parnassius > Parnassius smintheus. The sequence goes on along the minus strand of JAUPFT010000030.1, from coordinate 18,280,005 downwards.
TTTAGTTGATGGAGAGCTAAATGGACTGTATTTGACTCATTATTAATTATAATTTACTTTGGTGAAGAAAGAAGAAACTAAAAAATTGTGATACCTATCTGACTGTAGAACTTTTATAGTATAATATTCACTACACTTAGCACTGGCTCACTATTGTAGAACTTTTATAGTATAATATTACTACACTTAACATTGGCTCACTATAACACCAAGTCCTGCTGGGTACACGTCTTACCTCGGAGCACTCCACAAGGCAACTGCCCCCGGCACTCAGTGCAACAACCGAATGACGTGTTACCCCCCACCACTTGTGTATATGAGACAGTGTATTGAATCTATTGTATAGACACAACACTACATCCCTTCCTTACGAAGAAATTTTTGTTTTACTCACATGAAATACATTTTTAATCCAAATAACATTTAAATAATGGACTTATTTCTTGAATCAATACAAAATCAAAAAATAAATTTAACTTAATTTGTATCGTTATGATCTTCCCTTTCATGACCTTCTGAGGATGATGTGGTCTCATCACGGATAGAGTTCCATATTCCATCTATTTTCTTTAAATGCATAACATTTCTCCGTAATCTTTGTGCGGTCTCTTCATTTCTCACTGTGATATCTCCACCTACCGATTTCTCTACAACGTGCGGGGTAGGGCTGAAGTTAGCAGTTAGTTTGTTTGGTCTTTCCATATGTTTTAAATAAACTTTATCTCCTTCTATTATTTCAGAATTTTTTGCTCTTCTTTTCCGGTCTCCATATTCTTTACCTTTTTCCTTTTGTAGTTTATCTCGGTCCCTAATTTCTGAATAGTTTTCTTCGCTATTGATATTTTTTAACATAGGTATTTTGTCTCTGTTTTGATGATTAAAGAAAAGTGGTGATTTCCCTGTTACTGAATGTGGAGTAGAATTATACATCATCAGGTATTCATACAATGTCTCTTTCAAATCTTTTTTTTTTTCAAATTGACTGATTCTTAGTCGTTTTAATATGTCACGATTTTGGCGCTCTACTTCGCCATTCATCTGGGGCCAATATGGTATAGAATTTAATAATTTAATATCACACTCAGAACAAAAGCTTTTAAATTCTTCACTAATAAATTGACGCCCATTATCTGCACTAATTGAAACTGGGTAGCCGAGGCGACTAAATATCTCTTTTAAATTTTTTATTATTTGTACACTATTGATGATTTTGGTTATCTTGATTTCTTTGTAACGACTGAAATAGTCAATTACTACCAGAAGGTAATCGTTGCTTGGTAGTGGTCCTAACAAATCCATTGCGATGTCGACCCATGGTGCTGATGGAAGTTCCCGCCGTTTCATAGGTACAGGTGGATTTGGCAGTCCCACAAGAGCGCACCCTTTGCAGCTCTTGACTAACATCTCGACATCTTTATCAATCTTTGGCCACCAGACTTTAGCTCTTAAGCGTTCTTTCATGGACAAGATCCCGGGGTGACCTTCATGGGCTGTCACTAATACTTGTTTCCTTAATTTGTTTGGAATTACAATTCTATTTCCTCTCAAGAGAATATTGTCATAAAAACAAAGTTCATTTTCAAAAATTTTAAAGTTCTTAATTGACTCATCCCACTGATTTTTATGGAGTCCATTTCTTACGTTCGTTATTTCTAAGTCGCTTTCAGAGTATGCAATTATATCTCGCATAGAAATAGCATGTGGTTTTGCTAATTGTACTATTTGGCATACATAGTCATCCTGTATAGATTGTACATGTGTTCCCCTGCATAATCGTGATAGTGGATCTGCAATGTTTGTATTTCCTGGCTTATATTTTATCTTATATCTGTAAGCCTGTAATTTCAATACCCATCTTTCGACGCGGGCACATGGCTTTAACTTAGGACTAAATAGGAATTCCAATGGCTTATGGTCAGTGATCAAATCAAATTCTTTTCCGAACAGAAACGTGTTAAAGTGTTCGATAGCCCAAACAAGAGCAAGGGCTTCTTTCTCCGTTTGGCTGTATTTTCGTTCACAATTTGTTAAAGTCCGATTCCCATACCTGATGATTCTGGGACCCCTTTCATCAGTTTGTACCAAAACAGCTCCTAATCCAACAGGGCTCGCATCCGCTATAACTTGGGTCTTGTCTTTGACGTCATAATATCCTAAGGTTTCTATTTTTGTTAACTTTTCTTTGAGACACCTAAATGCATGGTCCTGTTTTTCTGTCCAGTATTTTTCTATGTTAGCCTTTTTTCCTAATTTCCTCCTAAGTAATTCTTTTAATGGTTCGTTAATTGTAGCTAATTTAGGAATCCATTTATTTATGTAATTCACCAAACCAAGAAAACTTTGTAACTCATCAATTGTTTTTGGTACTCTAAATTCGGTTATACTTTTGATATATTTAGGTAGAGGTGTTACCCCATCTGGTGTTAATTCGTGTCCTAGAAATTTAACTTTTTGCACTTTATACAACATTTATCTTTATTGAGCAGGACATTATTTTCATTTAAAACATCCAATACTTATGATAGTCGCAAATCATGTTCTTCTTCACTGCTGCCCCAAATTAAAATGTCATCGATAAAGTTAACACCTTCACATTTAATTACCATTTTTTCTAAGATTTTTTGGAACAACTCTGGTGCATATGTGACTCCAAACATAAGTCTTTTATATCTGTAAAGTCCACTAGAAGTTACAAAGGTGGTTCAATATCTAGAGTTGGGATGCAGCTCAACTTGATGGAAAGCATTTTTAATATCTAGTTTTGAAAAATACTTTGCTTTTCTTATTTTCGGCAGCAAGTGGTCCATACTAGGCAATGGATGGTTTTCTCTGAGAATTGCTGTATTAGCTCGCCTCATGTCGACACACAGGCGTATATCTCCATTATCTTTTAATATTGGTACAATAGGCGACACCCATAAAGATGGTTCATTTACTTCTTCAATAATATCGGCATCTAATAACTCCTTTATCTTCCTTTTTATATTTTCCTCGATTGGAATAGGTATTCTACGATAAGGCTGAATTACAGGTGTAGTATATGTATATATACCAACTTGTCTCGAGCGCATACGTCACAAGGTGGGGGTAGCAAAAGTGGCAGTCTCGGTCCGATAGCCGGCCCGGTAACACGTGTGGTGGTGGCGTTGACGAGCCAAGATAAGTTGTTAATAAACAGTGGACAATACATGTGGCGACGAGGAAAACGGTAAGTACTTTTAGTTAAAAATAAAAGGAAAATAGGAATAAACAAGTCTCTAAAAAATCATTAACTTATTTTTATAATTATTGCCAGAAATTTTGTACACAGTGTAATTTTATGGTGTTTCATGCTGTAATTTTATGATATTACTGCATTATTTACTTTGTACTGTGGATTAACATGATAATTACTCATATTAAATGTACTACTCTGAACCTCGTGATGTATTCACATGGAGGTAAATGGTTAATAAAATTACTTCTAATTTTATTTTGTACTTTATATGGTGTTATGGTATTTAAGTGAAGTGAGATGAGTTTAGAGGCTGTCCTAATATGGAATCAGATATAATTTTACACAAACGACGTTGAACGGATTTTAGACTATGTATGTGATAACTACCCGAATTTTCAAAATGTAAATGCATATCGCACTATACATTACCGACCTTAAGGGGAACTATAACCTTAAGTGGCTTAGCAAGTACCTTCGTTATGCCGAAAATATTGCAGCATTAATTTTGAAATAAATATATGGTAAAGTTGAGGATTAATGTTAAGGACTATGTTAGACGAAAACACGATTCCGTAAAATTTTCTCGATAGAAAAAAAAATCCAGTTACCTCCAAACTGAACAATAAACCGCTGTTATTCCTAAAATACTTTAAATAAGATCATGAAACTTTGCATACTAACTGAACTAACTATAAAGCAGGTTTATGTTATTGACTTTTTTTTAAATACCATTATGTTCACTGTAAAAATAAATTACCTAAACCATCGGCGTCTTGAAGCTTGATTCCTGCCGCCCGGTTTGTATCGCTTCGGCTTTTGAAGGGGGAAGTTGTGTCACTTACGATCAAAATACACATTACACAACAGGACGACGTAAAATTAAAATGGGAAATAACCGTAATAAAAATAAGAAGCGACTGGGTTGGCGTTAAGAAACAGGCATAAATATGATAAACCTAATGAAATAAGTATCTAACGACCTATCTACTTACATTATTAGTGATTACAAACATGTCGATACATAGCATACGACACGCGGGGAAGTGAGGGCGAAATTAGAATTTGAGCTGACTTACTATATCCCCTTAAAATTAAAATTCATATAAATTATACATAACATATTTTATTAAAATTTTTACATTATATCATCGTAAAATCATAATTTAATTTCAAATTCAAACAAGCAATAAATATCTAGAAAATTATTTGTGCCTAGTTTATTATATATTGAGATTGAATATTGTATTGTGCGGTGCCGTGTTCGATTCCCTGTCGGTTTGGCAAATGTTTAACGAATTAAATTTATGATGTTTAACAAATGGTTCCTTCGATTCCAATCCGTGATAGGCTTGTTATAAATTTCAACCAAATTAATTTATCAAAAATGAAAAAAAAATTACAGCAGGTAACACCTGGCCATTAAATTGACACTGAACACAATATTTTAGCAGCGTAGCTGGTCATTAAATTGACAATGATCATGATATTTTAGCAGCGTAGCTGGTCATTAAATTGACACTGAACACAATATTTTAGCAGCGTAGCTGGTCATTAAATTGACAATGATCATGATATTTTAGCAGCGTAGCTGGTCATTAAATTGACACTGAACACAATATTTTAGCAGCATCGCTGGTCATTAAATTGCCACTATGATATTTTAGCAGCATAGCTGGTCATTAAATTGACACATCACAATATTTAATTGACATTGTACTGGTGGATTCTAACGGAATACTGGACAACTTCAAGCAAAGTGCTTGAATTTAGAATCATTTGGTTTCAGGTAGTCCTACTAGTAAAGAATTTAGTACATTAAAATTTCAACATATCGCAACTCGTACTGGAGAAATTTGATTGTGAGGGGGAACCTACATCCGTAGGTACTAGATGGGAGCGTTGGAAACGTGCACTCTTTATTTACCTTGAGGCATCAGGTATAGAAAAACTGGATGCATTTTTGCACCAAAACAGAGTATGATGTATGAACGCCATCTATTTCGGTTGATTAAACAAGAACAAAATGAAAAATTCGGTAAATTCTTAATACGATTAAGACAATAAGCAATTTAATGTAAATTTAGAGATAAGGGTGATCAAATTATTGACCAAATAACAGAGAAATGTTTCTCTAGGGAACTTAGAAGTAATATAGTGGTAGAAGCAAATGCTCTCGAAGCAGTTAATCGACAGATGGAAGAATTTGAAAGTAACGGCGTAAATCAAGGGATTGATAAAGTGGATACAAGTCAAAAAAGAGAGAGATAACAACAAAAAACAAACAATTGAATGCGGGAGATGTGGGAGTTCAAGACATGCTTCCCATGATAGTAAGTGCCCAGCGAAAGATAAAGACTGTTTGAAATGTGGATTACGAGGACAATTTAGACAATATTGTAAAACAAGACAGCAATTGAAAAGGAAACACCAAGTAAGTAAAATAACAATAATGAAAAAACCGTAAGAAAAATAAAATGAATCATGAAAGAGAAGGTGCTAATTTAAATTAAGAAAAGTGCAATTTCTAGGACATGAACTATCAGACAAAGGCATTAAACCATTAGCAAAATACGTATCAACTATCTAAAAATTTCGACCTCCTACGGAGGTAGGTGAACTTCAGACTTTTTGGGACTAATAAACTTGGAAAATGGATACCAAATTTAGCAACTGTAACAGAACCCTAAAAGAATTGTTAAGAAATAAGCAGGGGAAAGTATCAGAGTTAAAAGAGCTCTGGGGAATAAAGCGGGAGACCGCATTTAACAAATTAAAATCTGCACTTTCTACAATTCCTACTCTAGGATATTACGACGTTAAGGATCACACTATGGTCATAGCAGATGCAAGCCCAGTAGGGCAAGGGGGCGTGTTGGTTCAAATAGACAGTAAAAGACCTTGAATTATTGCTTACGGTCATAAAACGTTAACCAATTGCGAAAGGCGATACTGCCAAACAGAAAAAGAGGCTTTGGCTCTTGTTTGGGCAATAGAACATTTTAATATATTTCTGTACGGCAAGGAGTTTGAGTTGGATCATAAACCACTTGAGATCATATTTGGGCCCGAGTCCAAACCATGTGCTAGAATTGAGAGGTGGATATTACATCTTCAAGCTTACAAGTTTAAAGTCATTTACAAACCTGGGAAAGACAACACCGCAGACTGTTTATCAAGACTGTGCCAATTTGGAATTTTTAGTTTAATTTCACATACACCAAATTGTAGATTGTACAAGACCTGTAGCTGTTACGTTGAAGGATATCATAGTGTTCAAAAGAAGATCAGGAAATACTGAAGATGAGAGAAGGCTTGTAAAATAATAAATGGGATGGAGTAAAAACTTACAAAATTTTTCAAAACGAGATATGTTTTATGAGGGAATTTTATTGAGAGGGATTAAAATAGTAATCCCTAAGAAACTACGCAGCCTAGTCCTAACAGCAGCCCATGAAGGACATCCAGGGATAGTGTTAATGAAGGCTAGGCTAAGAACCAAAGTATGGTGGCCAAGGTACTATAAAGATGCCGAGAACTTGGTGAAGTCTTGTAAAGGCTGCACCCTCGTATCGGCACCAAATCCTCCGAATTCAATAAAACGAAGAGAGTTACCATGTGAGCCGTGGGTGGACATAGCTATCGACCTGATGGGTTCTATACCAAGCGGTGATTATATAAAGAAGTGAAGATATCTCGCAAGATCACCAGTGCGGAGATCATACAAAATCTCAAAGAAATTTTCAGTCGATTGGGTAACCAGATGACAATATCTGCTCATAATGGAAGGCAGTTCTGCAGTGAAGATTTAAAATTATTCTGCACTGAAACAAATATTATCTTGTGTAATAGAATACTCTACTGGCCTCAGCAAAATGGAGAAGTTGAGCATCAGAATCAAGAGATTTTAAAGCGCCATAAAATATGCCAAGTCGAGAAAAAGAACTGGCAGGAGGGTTTGTTGGATTATATGATTATGTACAATAGTACACCTCATAATGTGACCGGAAAAATTCCAGCGGAACTGTTCTTTAAAAAGCAGTTCCGTGATAAAATACCAATGGTTGCAGATATTACTCGTAAACTTGAAGACTCTGAGGTCAGGGATAGGGATCAGGAAAAGAAACAAGCGGGAAAGGAATATGCAGATAAGAAGAGCAAGGCAAAAGCATGTGATTTAGTACCAGGGGAGAGGTATATACGATATATAAAAGATATAAGATATATAAAAGAAACTTTAATAAAAATAATAAATTAAGTTTAAATTACGATCCAGTCCCTCACATGGTGCATCGGAGTGTAGGTGAAGATGTGGATGTACGTAACGACGAAACGGGACAAGTGTATAGAAGGAATATAGTACACTTCAAGAAAGTTGGAGGAAGATGGAAAGTTCTTGGTGGACAGAACAAGGATTTAAAAATTGGAAATAATGATGAAAGGTTAGAAAGGGACGTAGAGGAAGCTATAGATTAGAATCGCACATATAAATGATAGTGGAAATGATTTAGATGCTATAAAAGAAAATCAACGTATTAAATATTAATAATTATTTAATTTCGTGGTACTATGTTTATAATGAATGATTTTCAATTAATAAAGCAGGGAAAAGAAAAAAAGATGAGATTATTATAACTAATTTTATAAACAACCAGACAAACGTAAAAATAGTAAATTAAAACAAGGAAGGGATGTAGTATATGTATATATACCAACTTGTCTCGAGCGCATACGTCACAAGGTGGGGGTAACAAAAGTGGCAGTCTCGGTCCGACAGCCGGCCCGGTAACACGTGTGGTGGTGCGTTGACGAGCCAAGATAAGTTGTTAATAAACAGTGGACAATACAACAGGTTTTATGGATTTTTTGATCGGAATCTGCACTAAAACATCTTTAAATTTTGGAAACGGCTTGATTAGTGCTTGATCAACGTGGTTAATGCCAACGCCCACTTTTAAAACTCCTAAGCGCATTGCTGAATCTTTTCCTAATAAATTCCTGGATCCGTTTTGTATGACATAAATAGTGCAGGGATCAGTTTTTCCATTTGTTCTAATTTCAGTTTCAAATGAACCTTTTACATCTAAGGGTATGCTACTGCCATATGCCAATAATATTTTATTTGGTTTCTTTGTTTGATTTTTACAACTAACTTTATTCATTTTCAAATATTCCCATGCTTTTTCAGTTATTAAATTTGTTTTACAACCCGAATCAATTAACATTTGTAGATCGACGCCACCTATGTTACACTTTATGGTTGCGTCGTCATTTACATTAAAAATGTACTGAAAATCATCGTCTTCCAAAGTATTGACTGTAGAATCCCTACGGGGTTTTTTGTTTCTATGATTTCTTATGTCTTCCTCTTGGTCATGTTCTATTCTCCTTTTAAATCGGTTTATCTTTATTTTACAGCATCTTTGATAGTGTCCCTTCTTCCCACACCCGTGACATTTTTTTTTCTTTGGCTGGACATTTTGGTTCCACAATATTGTGCATTGTTTTTCCACATCTACCACATTTAAAATTTCCTGATCTCATTTCAGTTTTCTCCCACTTCGAAGTATAGTCTCTACTCTTACTTGTGAGTGAATTTATCTCGCTGGCCTTTTCTTTCCGTCCATAGCTTTCTAGTTGATAGTCTACTACCTCTAATGTCTTTGCTTCTATGACCACCTTGTCTAATGTCACTGCATCCCCCATTGTTAAGATCTTTTTCCTGAGCTCTACAGATGTACATCTTTCTATTATTTGATCGATAATATGATCATCTGGATTGTCAAATTTGCATTTTTTAGCTTGATCCCTCAATTTTAAAAGAAATTTTTCAAAATGTTCACTATATTCTTGTTTAATTGAACGAAAAATATGTCTTTCATAAGTCTTGTTTTGTTTAGGGAGGAAATAGTTATCGAGCTTTTTTATGGCCAGTTCAAAACTATCTACTCCTTCCTGTACTGCGCTAGTGTCTGGCAAGTTGTAAAATATATCCTGAAGCCCGGTTCCGCCTAACAATAGCAATGTTGCTCTCTTTTTATTCGGACATTGTATATCGGCTGCTTCGAGATAAATTCTTAGGGATCTTTTCCATTTCTCCCATCGTAAGCCTACTGACGTGCTGTCTCCATCTAGCTCTAGTTTTTCCGGTGACGGTAACAAATTTGACATCCCGAATCGGTGGATACCTGAAAATAATTGCAATTATCTCCAATTTAATGGTGATCAATATCTCCAATTTAATGGTGATCAATATCTCCAATTTCATGGAAATCAATATCTCCAATTTAATGGAAATCAATATCTCCAATTTAATGGTGATCAATATCTCCAATTTAATGGAAATCAATATCTCCAATTTAATGGAAATCAGTATCTCCAATTTAATGGAAATCAATATCTCCAATCTAATGGAAAACAGTATCTCCAATTTAATGGAAATCAATATCTCCAATCTAATGGAAAACAGTATTTCCAATTTAATGGAAATCAATATTTTCAATTTAATGGAAATCAATATCTCCACTTTATTTGCAAAACGATACGAACGATATGAGTGTAGTAATTGCATTAGCGTTTACTATAATTTAGTACCCGGGTATTTAAATTCACAGAGTAAAAATGTGATATGTAATCAGACACAAATGAAAGTTTTTTATTGCAATTTAAATATATATATATGATAAATTCTTCCATTTTAATTTTAAAGAAGCTAAGATTTATACTTTAATGAATATATTATTTAAAAATTTTCAAGCCCGGAAGTAATTCTTAGTAATATTGAATATTTTAGTTTTTCACCCTCTTTTCTTTTTGTAAAAGATAATTGAAATAGTCTTTCGTTATAAATGACTATCATTTAATTTACTTTAATTTATACCTATTTCTTTTACCTCGTCGCCACTTGTAGAACTTTTATAGTATAATATTCACTACACTTAACACTGGCTCACTATTGTAGAACTTTTATAGTATAATATTACTACACTTAACACTGGCTCACTATAACACCAAGTCCTGCTGGGTACACGTCTTACCTCGGAGCACTCCACAAGGCAACTGCCCCCGGCACTCAGTGCAACAACCGAATGACGTGTTACCCCCCACCACTTGTGTATATGAGACAGTGTATTGAATCTATTGTATAGACACAACACTACACTGACTAATAAACTTAAAGAAACTATTGTATAATGAATTAGAGCTTAGTGGACTGTATTTATGTAGGTTGTGTTTTAATCTTGAAGAAAGAAGACACTGAAGTAACTGTTACCAGCCCCCGGTCACTCTTGTTACCTGCGTGAAATAATTACCTACAATCGCTAGGCACCCAGGGTAACACACGCGGTCGGGGCTAGCGCGTTGTACGCGATTGAATGTTTGTTTTGAGTTTTTTAAACGGTGTTTACGTAAATCAATGATGTATAAACTTATAGATACGTTGTCCGCACTCTAAAATTGCAAGATGAAATGAAGCCAATTGGCCACATCGCACTTAGTCACGCACCAACCTGTCGCGCGACGCTACGTTTGTTTTTAATTTATTATATCGTGATTCGTGTGTGTAAACCTGTGCAAAACATAAAGAAAACATGCCGTCGAGTGTTTTCAGACGATGTACAAATTATACCCCAAAAGTTACACAAAAATGTGTCATTTCATGCGTAAGTTCACAAAACTACCTATTTTCATTTCATTTTATTCGACGACGCCGTCTAATGGCGGCCGGCGCATGCAGCTAGTAGGTAGTCAAGCAACAGGCATCCCGCCGTACGGTGTCATATTTTCATTCTCTTTCTTCACGCGTATAAGTAGTTCTAGTATTTTCGCCGTTTTTAAGCGCCACGATGATCGTTCATGACGTGTCTATATATAATACGTCATTGACGTAAATAGTTTTTTTGTATACACTTGTTGAATAGTCTTTGTTTATTGTTATTTATATTAATTTACCTATTTGATGATTTGTAATGGAAAAACGTCGCTCCTACTTACAATTGTTGCATGGATGGATGCCAAATGCCCAAAAAAAAAGGTTTCAGATATCATTTTTTCAAATTACCGAAGGATTTTAGAAGAAAGTTATGAAAGGTGAATTTATTTCATTTTTTTTTGTTAGATAGGTACTTATAATAAAAAAGAATTAAGTAATAATTTATCTACACAAGTAATATCTACGTACTTTATTACAAAACTTAGTTGAAATTTACTCCACTATCCAAGTATCTATATGCTTACATACCTATATATCATGCCTTTTAATAAAATATTTTAAGTTATAATAACACTAAACACTGAAATTAAAACTTTGTTTTCTAACAAGATTTTAACTGAGTAGAATACGATCGCATTTCTGTAAGGAATCGTATTTCAGGATTATTTGTTGTGGCCTTGCTAGTTGCATGCGTTGCGCATCGCAGAAATCACATAGGTACGAAAATATGGTCAGTCGATCATATTTAGAATAGGTACTTCACCTAAGTAACTTAATTAACATTTCGCAATGTATTTTTTTAGTCTTCATTGTTAGCCCTTAGTAACCACGAAAAGTCCGCAATGGAAGAGGAAGGGGAAAAGATGCAAAGTAACATGGACACGCGCGCGCAGCGATGAAATTTTATTTAGCTTGCGTGCGCGATTTATCTGATTAATAATAATGTAGGCTATTAAACGTCGGCAAGCAGTCGACATCAAAGGAGTGCAACTCCTGTACGTAGTACTATTATTTATTCTGTGCTGTTACTGTGATATCTATATACTAATTATTTATTTAATTGCTGTTTTAAACTGCGAGGAATTGAGTTAAATTAAAGATTGCAAAAAACTAAAGTAAATTTATTAAACTATTTAAACAATGCGGCAGTCTTACAAACTAGCACTAATCTAATGCCTAATGGGACCTAATAGGGAGCCTGAGGGGGTCTTCTTGCTTGTTGTTCTTCTCTTGGGCGCTGTCCTGTCGTGAATGTCGTAGGTGGGCCGGGAGCCCTTCTTTCATTCCCGCTGACGGGGTCGCGTTGGCACTGAGTAGAATGTTAGGTTTAGCATGGTCATGTTTGATGCCTGTGTCGTAACAAGTTTTGGAAAGCCTGATGAATTGACCCTGGTCTGTGAGGAAGACAGGGGCAGGACCTGTTTCTAGAAAAATTCTTTGGTATCATAATAACCCTTTTTGTACAATTTTTCTTTAACAAAACATTTAAACTTGTTTATTGACAAATTTTGTACATTTTCTGGGATTTTTTTTTTCTCTTTATTAGGTTCACCAACAATTGATAACACTAACACATCAAATTAATACAATCACTTAAAAGTATTAACACAAGTGCAACAATTACTTAAAGGTAAACTCCGCATGCATATAACTTTATAAAAAAAAACTGAAAAAACAATAAGTTGTTCCTCAACTAAAATTAAATACATATTTATTAGTAAGATTAGTGCTGCATAAACTAAAAAAAACTTGAAAAATACTAAGAAATCTATTTTAATTTACGCTATTAACTTATACATTAACGGAGACACTTAGAGAATGTTTTGGGTGAGTCAAAGTGAATGTCGATTTGATCGCTATATCCATTAATAACTTTGCAGAACCTGGCATAAGGAGAATTCTTTCCCAAAACAGTTCTTCTTAATGGTGGGATTTTGTGGTAAGAGCGTATACATTACCCCATAATTGAATTACTAATTCTGTGGAGTCTAGTAACTGGTATTACAAGCTTATGTTTGTTCCTAGTGTTTAAAGTATGAACATCTTTATTCTTATGAAAGCTATTTATTTTTTAATGTACATACATTACATTTTCATAAATATATTGCGATGCCAAAGTTAATATGTTTATTTTTTTAATTTTTCTGTCAGGGACTCTTTAAAATTTAAGTTATAAATTGCCAGTAGGCTCTCTTTTGCAAAACAAATATGACTTCAATTTCAGTCGCATTACCCCATAGTAAGATTCCATAAAACATTACGCTATGAAAGTAACTAAAATAAACTAATCTAACTGTCTCAACATTGGTGAGAAAATAACAGAAACAGAAACTTTTCTATTCAATATGTATTATAAATAATACTTATTGAAAGTCACTTCTTTTTCGTTTACCACTGGTTCGCAAAAAAAAAACCTCTGTCCTGAGAAGAACCAGCAAGAAACCCAGCGGGATTTTTTTTTTAAATTAATAGCTTACAATCATTTATGTTACAATTTACAACCTGAAACAAATTAGAAATAGTTTGGTAGCGATCATCCTTCTCAGGGGTTATTATCATCCGTAAATTCCTTAATATTATAATTAACATTTTTATACAAACTTAGTTTAATAAAGTTTTTGAACTATGTGTATGTCAAATTTTGTATATTTTCTGGGAATTTGTTGTAAAAGCGTATACATCGCCCCAAGAATGAATTACTGACTCGGTGGAGTCGAGTATTATTGTTCTTTAAACAAAACAAGCTTCGTATGATGGTTCCAAATTTTTTGCTTGGGTTCAAATGCTTTTGTGGCGTGATGTATACGCAGTTGAAAATAGTGCATGGAAATTGTCTTAATAAGAAAAACTTTGCGGTTTCCAATAAAAGGTTGACTTTCAAAATGATTCGTCGTAAATAAACCCAGACATCGTTTGAAAGTTGTTTCGGTAACAGATTTTTTTCTGCAAAGAATAATACTTCTTTATATGAATGTATCTTAAATATTCTTTCTGCCAACGTACATACTTTAATAACATCGCGTGAAGGATAAATAAGGCCACCTTTATCTTTTTTAAATATAAGACCTAAATATTTGTCGCTAATAAGAGCTAGCAGACAATCTTCACATTTTATAGTTTTTCTTAAGTTCCTAACTACAAACTCACCGATATATGAAATAATTTCTTCAGTGTAGGTGGTCAATTTTGAGGGGTTAAAATATAACCGTGGTCATCATCGACCAAGAAATTATTATTAGGGGGAAATCCTGTTGGGATTTTAGTTATTTATAAATAATAATACTGCAGATCGGGTGAAAAATGCGTGTACTCCGTGTAATAATTCTCTTGTCCATAGAGATGGGTAGCTATTCAAGTAACTAACTAAATAGCGGCTATTCACAAAATAGCCACGGCTATGATATTCGTCAACGCGATAACTAGCTATTGGCTACTTTGGCTAGAGGCGCTTCGGTTATTTATTTATTTATTTATTTACACTTTAATGCACAAAAAAAGTACATATGGCGGACTTAATGCCATAGGGCATTCTCTCCCAGTCAACCATTAGGCTAAACAGAGATAGACATTATGGAGGCGGTGCAGCAATAATCAAATAGAGAGGATAAAACAAATAATAATATATGTAATAAACAATACATAGATATTATATACATACATATATATATACATATATAATATATAATAGAATATATATACATACATACATACATACACTGTATACACATAAATACATAAACATATATCCATATATATATATATATATATATATATATATATATATATATATATATATATATATATATATATATATACACACAATAGGTTCGTATAAATATTATATATGTCAGAACATATATGAAATATATACGAAAAAGAGAGCTTAGTCAATTCAAACTTGCAACGATTTAATCATATACTTACGGACTTGATTTTTAAAGACGAATTTGTTGGGAGCTTTTTTAATGTCAAGAGGGATGTCGTTCCAGAGTCTGATGGCCACGAGGGCGAAAGAGTGAGATAAATAACCAGTATGGTGTAAAGGATTGAGTAACTTAAGATTGGCCGAGGAACGGAGAGAAAAATTATGAGAATCTCCCATGTATTGAAATTTAGATTTCAGATACTCGGGAGCACATGGATCGTTCAAAATTGAGAAAAGGGTGCAGAGTATTCTAACATATCTGCGCTGACGGATAGGCAACCAGTTTAACTGTGTACGAAAGGAAGATACATGGTCGTATTTACGAAGACCATAAATGTATCTGATGCAGTTGTTAAGCAGACGATCCAATGTATTAAGATGAAGTTGAGACAGGTCTGAGCAACACACATCGACATAATCAATAATCGGTACAATAAGTGATTGGACAAGTAAAATCTTGGTATTGGTAGGAAGAAAGTTTTTAAATCGATATAGAGATCGCAAAGTTCCAGTAGTTTTGCGACTCACCTCCTGTATATGTTTGTTCCATGTTAAGCAACCATCGATGTACAGACCAAGGTTCTTTACGCTAGTAGAGAATGGTATGACATTATTATTAAACATAATTGATGGTAGGGTGGCAATATCCAGTTTAGATAATAATCTTGAGCTACCTAAGATTATTGTTTGGCATTTAGACGGGTTCACGTTTATGCCATACACAGTAGACCATTCTGAGATATATTTTAAATCATCATTTAACACTGAAATAGCACTTAGGATATTTGAAGGCTCCACTTGCGCATATAACTGCAGATCATCAGCATACAAATGGTAGGAGCTCTTGAGATTTAGTGTGATGAGATTTATAAAAATGGAAAACAGAAGAGGAGAGATAATACCGCCTTGAGGGACGCCAATTGACACATCACGCCAGTCAGATAGTATATGACCAGTGCGCACAGCCTGTTGGCGCCCCCGAAGATATGTTGAGAACCATTCCTGAGCTGAAGACGAGATATTCAAATGAGAAAGAAGAGCTAACAGGATACCATGATCGACAGAATTAAATGTATTAGAAAAATCAATTAAGATGAGAACGATCAGTTTTGATTTTTCCATCCCCTCACGAATATCTTCCGTAACCTTGAGAAGAGCAGTAGTGGTAGAATGACCCGGGCGGAAACCAGACTGATAAGGGGAAAGAATATTCATTGAGAAAACAAAAGCAGAAATCTGTTTATGAGCGACAGCTTCCAGAACCTTAGAAAGAAAAGGCAGAATAGAAATTGGTCTGAAATTAGATAAAGAGCTGCATTCAGTAGCTTTCGGGATGGGAATAATAAAGGCTTTACGCCAGAGAGTTGGAAAAGCACCATTCATCAGCGAAAAGTTAATTATATGAGTTATCACGGGTAAAACAGAATCCAGCACGTGCAAAACCATTACCCTACTCACGTCATCACATCCAACGGCTTTCGATTTAATAGAGGAAAGTGCTTTGCGTACCTCGTCTTAGTCTACAGGAGTAAAAGTGAAAGTTTCATGAGAATAAGGAGGCATGGAAGATATAAAAGAGATGGCATTAGCTCTAGAAACATCAGAAACTATTTGAGAAGACAGAAAATGACGATTAAAATCGTCAGGAGAAAAGGTGACGCTATTATAGTCAAATTGCGATTTTCCATATCCAAGCGTATTCAGAAACTTCCATATATCAGCCGAATATGAATTAAGTAGTTGTTCGTGGATATATTGGCGTTTAGCAGCTCTCACCATTTGATTGCATCGATTTCTTGCAGCTTTATATGCTTGCCACTTTACCTCAGTGCGATTCTTCTTAAAAGCACGGAAAGTTCTATCGCGTTTAGCCATAGCCAATCTTACCCCAACCGTGATCCATGGAACAGGAGGACGCTTCAGTCGAACAACACGCTTAGGAGCATGTTTATTATACAGTCCTAATATGTTGCTGTTAAAGAAGTCGACTTTTTCATCAACTGTTGAAGCAGTATATACAGATGACCAGTTAATAGCATCTGCATCACATTTAAGCTTGTCCATATCTATTCTAGCAAGACTACGAATAGAGATGGACACAGGTAAAGGCTTGGGGGACTTTAATTTATATGACAGATAAAGCAGATCATGCCGTGAAAATCCAGAAGCAGGAAATTGTCTATAATTGACAACGTGATCAACGGAGGAGACGGCAATAAGGTCAATCCAGTTGTCAGCAGAGTGGAAGTTGTGATGTGTTGCATTTAGAGGCAAAATAGTGAAATTATGCGACAACATGGTCGACCTCAGTTTCGAAGATTTAAGAGAAACCCCAGATAGGTCGGTGTTAAAGTCTCCCATGATAATGTGATGTGTGTAGGCAGAACTGTAAGGCAATAAATTTACTTCCAAATCGGAGAAATAGTCCACTTGAGGTGGACAGTAGACAACTCCAAGAAACACTTTAACACTCTTGACATTAACTTCAACAAAAATGTATTCCATTGAACCGGAATATAGAGCAGGAGATGTGTTTAATACTTTATAAGGTAAATTACTACCCAGATAGATAGCAACACCTCCGCCTCTTTTACCAGTGTGGTCATTACGGAGTAAAATATAACCTGGAAGACTATAAGACGTGGAAGAGAGTTCAGGCTTGAGCCAGCTTTCGGATATGAGTATAGCATGAACTGCATTAGAAGAGAAAGTATCCAGGAGCTCCGTATGATGTTGAGGAATACTTTGTGCATTTAAATGGCAAATGTGAAAACAGTTTAACAATTTTTGAGATTCGTCGTATATTAGCGTACGTAGCGTTGCGGGCTCATCCGAATCATCAACAAGTGAAAGGGAAGAGGAGCTGTTGCAAGTGGAATAAAAAGATTCATCATCTGACATTAAACAAAATTACTTAAAATAATAAAATAAATAATATTATATAATAAAATAATACTAAATATAAATAAGTATTTAAAATAATAAAATTATATCAAATAAATATAACTGAATATAACAAAAAATGACTAAATATAGATGTATCTCCATACATCACCCTCCGGCTAACTGTTTACAATCTTAAAAATAACACAGGAAAGTAAAAGAAAGCAAAATAGAAAAATAAAATCAATAAACGAACGAGGCATTTAAAAGTAAACAACTAAAGAAAATATAATAGCAAACAAAGTAATGAGTAATTAGGATAGATTATTACATATAACTAAAATAAAGTTGATACAAATATAACTTGTGTACATATTCTGTCAATAGTAATGCTAATGTAATTGGTATGGCAAAAGGCCATGCAACCGAAGTCAACAACATAACCATCTGTCTATGTCATCTGACGTGACGTCAACTTATATTCTTGTGTGTTGTGAGAGTTGAAAGTTACCGGTGGTAGGGTGATGTAACTTTATCACAGTTTAACCATTAAGGGGAGTTAAACCCACAATGTATGTATTTAAATACACAAAAATAGTAAAAACTGTAAACTAGGAAACTGTAAATTACTTAAAATATCAATAAAAAACTATTTTGTTACTTAGAGCAATGTGCACTTTATTTCACGCCTACCGCCGAAAAAAAAAAAGGTTATCCGACAAGCTACGGCGCAGCGGGTAGCTGCTAGCTGCTACTGAGGACGGTACGTTATACAGCCGGCAGCCGCGCGTAGCTGAGAGCTACGCGCGGCTGCCGACAGCTACCAGCTACTAGCTAGCTGACTAGCTGAATAGCCAAGGCCAACCAATAGTCATTAGCCAACGGGTAACGGGAAACTACACGCGCGATCGATGCATCGAATCGAATCTTAATTCGCATTTCACATCGCCCTTATCTTTTATACATTCACAATATAACAAAGAGGTTAGGTTTATTATTTGTAATATGTACATAATAATTGTATTTTTATCCATTGTCTTAATTAAAATGAACAAATTTGAACTTTAGTCTATTTACACTTATTTTGTTTATATACAGTCTTAGATGCTATGATATTATACACTTATTTAGTCACTATTACTAAGTACCTATTTGTATTTTTGTTTATTTTTACACTTTTTTTTAATGAATATAAAAGTTTATATGATAATGGTTTACGTCCAATTAAAACGTTCTTTGGTTTGGAATTAGTTTTAACTATATTGATGTTTCTGTATTGTGGTGTACAAAAAAGAATAAATAAATAAATAAATAAAATAAAATATATTTGACGATGTATTTTCCACCATTTAAGTGGATCGTTCAATTCTCCCGATGACATTTTAAGGGGAAGTGGATCATCATTTAAATACATGTCGACTTCTTTGACAGCCTTCGATAACGGAGTTCCTATGGTATAATTGCTTACAATTATACTGTCTAAAATATTAAAAGGAGAGTATTTGTCATTTTTTTCTTTTTCTATTGATGTTTCCTTTGGAACTGGTTGGAAATTAAATTGTTTTGATATTTGGCATTGTACCATTTCAATCAACTTGTTTTTTGTTAATAAACCCGTTGCCTGGTCTTCAAAAGCCTTTAATTTAAGTCTGGGATCTACGAGAAGGCAGAGAGAAAAAGTTCCACTTTTTTCTATATTTTTAAATCTTTTTTCTAACCCTTTCTTTAAATTTAATGCAACCAAGTACACAACATCACATAGGACATTGTCATGCATCAATAAATTCAGGCTTTCAGCTAGACATCTCGTATAAATGACTACTGAACCCGCTGTGATGTATTTTTCACTACTCACAGATCGTGTTATTTCTTCGAAGGGTCGCAGTACCTGGCATAGCACTTTAAATGCCTTCCATTCTTCTAAAGATATGACGGGTAGATCTTTATTTATTACTGCCATGGTAGCACGCAGTGGTTCTTCTAGTTCAATAAACCTTTCCAACATATAAAATGTTGAGTTCCATCTGGCCGGACAGTCTTGTTTTAACCGTTTTGGTGGAAGTCCGTGGTCCACTAAATATTTGGTTAATTTATCAGCAGCGGTGGTGCTCTGCTTAAAATAACGTACTATTACTTTTACTTTATCAATGGAAGATTCCATCGTTTTCAAACTAAATTGCACAATTAGGTTTAACGAATGGACGTAGCATCCGTAGTGCTTTAGTTGTAAAATGTCTTTCATTGCTTTTAGCATAGCGGACGCATTATCAGTGATAGAAAAGTTAATTTTTTTTAATAAGCCCCATTCTTCACATATTCGTTTGATCTCAGCTGCGATGTTGTCGGCAGTGTGATTCCCAAAAAACTTGCAGCAGTCCAGCAACACAGTTTGGATTTCCATATCGTTATTTATGTAGTGTCCTGTAACTGCTATATAGCTATCCGTAGAGGTGGATGTCCACAAGTCGGTTGTTATGCAAATGGTTTCGGCTTCTATTGATACTTTGCTTTGAATAATCATCTTAGTGTTGTGGTAGATTTCTGGAAGCATGCTATTATTGACAGTTTTTCGAGTGGGTAAAACATACCCTGGAATCCACCGAGCAAACTTTCTAAAAGATCTTTCATCTACTAAACTAAACGGATGAAAGGCATCAATGAAGAGATCCATTAAGTCAGCGTCAATTGCTTTTTTTTGCTCTGCAGATATTTTTTTTGGAATATAAGCATCAATTTGGCGTTGCCTCTTCGTTGGAGGAAAGGGAACGAATGCTTCCGCTGGTACATTATCATTCGATGACGCGACAACGATATCAGAGTCACGATAAGTGCTCGTAGACGGTACAGCATCAGCAATGCACACATTTCTGGATGTGTTCTGAGAAGCCTGCAAATATCTTGGTGGTAGAGCTGCCGGGTGTTCCGAATAATTTTTTTTTAATTCAGCGTAAGCAGCAATGTGTTTAGATTTGAAATGGGCTGTTGGATTGCCTGTTGAACTTTTATAACTAAAAAAACTTTGACATATATTACATTGTCCTTTTTGAGTAATATTATTTTTTTGAAAATAAGTCCAAATCCTACCTGGCATTTTTACTAAATTAAATTATATCGAAGTTCTAGAAAGTTCTTATTATTTACACTAATTATTTCTAATATTTACATAGTACGTACAAAGCACTCAAGTTCCATGGTGTCAGGGCATAAATTCGATAAGCAGAACAATTAAAGCGAACACACTTTTGAATAAATAAACACAACCAAAGCAAAAGTACCTATTCGTCCGATGTTAAATTCAAATTAGGTCCACTGAGTGAAATGCAAGAGCAAAATGTTAATATTGTTTTAAATTTCATTTAAAGCTTTGAATCAACATAAGTGAATTATCAACTACACGATTTAAAACATTATCGAGTATAAAATAAGGTTTACAGTTACAACGATAGTATCATTAGAAATAAAAAATGGAGTAGCGCGACATCTATGGCATATCTTTTAATTTACTTGTACTGTTGAATGTTGTATAACATAATTAAATCTGATACTACAGCAGTTTCTTCATTTATAGATATAGATGGCACTTTAAAATATAGATGGATATGATATTTCGACAGTTTTTAATAATTTAATTTAATAATATGTACGACATAGTTATGAGGGAAATTCATTTCTTTTCAAGAAAATATAAAATTAATAAGAAAATAAAAACGAAAGTCATTATTTTTTATTTATCTAAATATAAGTTCCGCGGCGAGATTCGAACGTAATTCACCAGGGCAGTTGAGCATTGAATTCCTAGCCTAGCTACACTACATTGGCACGCTAACGGTATCAACTATCGGTTGGCTAGTGAGTCATTTATCCAAATAGCCAAATAGCTGAATAGCTGGTTATCTAGCTGGCTATTCCAGCACAAATAACTGGATAGCTAGGTTATTGCAATTTTGGCTAGTTACATATATACAGGGTATGTTCCGAAATACAACGCAGTGTACTGTCCAATGCAAATGACGTATCATTTGACACTTTATTATACTAGTGTGCCGCCGCCATATTGTGTCGGATATCCGGCCATAATAAAACAATTTTTAATTGTGTGTTTACCGAATGAAGCATGCCAGAATTTGTTTCTATTTATTCAAATACAAACAATTATATAATAATTGATGGTATATCCATTAGAAGGATATAATGATTTTTGGAGAACAAAACGACAAAATAATCGCCAACACTTTTCCAAATGGCGCAAAAGTATGACGTCATATACTGTCCAATGTTTTGGAACGAATCAACAGTATAGCGGCGATTCATGACGTCATTTGCATTGGACAGTACACTGTGTTGTATTTCGGAACATACCCACAGTAATCTATGCTAGTTACCCATCGCTACTTGTCCAGTAATGACATTAGTGACATTGACAGATAAAATTAGACAATTAATATTTTTCGAATAGCTTATGGGCTTTTGTCCCATACAGATAAAAACTTAATGTTGTGTTGCCAACATATTGGCGGGGCAACTGTAAGATTAAAATGATAAGTACTTATTATTAAAGTATACAAACGTTGAAACAGCCTATTAATTCACATAGACAATATAGGTAATAAAGATATTAGTATTAACAAAAGACAAGAAACTCTTATTGACATTAACTAAATTAACAAACTAATTGAAGTAACTAAGTACTAAACAATGTAATGGATAGGTACAACATTTGTTTTGTTTATAAGACAAAAACGTTATCATTATTATTATTAAACTAAATGAACTTAAACTAATTATATTAATTACATAATAAACAATGTAGTGTAAAGGGACAACTTTTTTTGTTTATAAGACAATCATTATTAACCAGCACCACTACATTCCAGCGGTAGAACACAAACTTTCATTACAGCTCTTTTATGTGTGTGGCCGTTAGCAGTTTTGACTTCAACTACTCTCACTTTTCTATCTTTACCAGGGTAAGTATTTATGACTCTGGCTAGGGGCCAGTATAGTGGTGACAAAATGTCATCCCTTAGGATCACCAATGCTCCTACCTTTACATTATGTTGAATGTCTTGCCACTTAGGGCGAGCTTGTAACAAATTTAAATAATGCTTACTCCAAACCTTCCAGAGCAACATTTTTATTTCATTACAAGATTTCCAAAATTGAGATTGTTTTATTATGTTTACATTAGGCTCAGGATAAGTATTTAAAGCAGTTCCTATTAAGAAATGACCTGGAGTAATACAAGTGTAATCATTTGGATCATATTTTAGAATCATTGACAATGATAGATCAAGTTCCTGAGTTGTAATATAATTAAGTTTATTTTTTGAGACTAATTTTGACTTTGCATTCTGAACGAAACGTAAGATGTAAGCTAAAACTCTCGTCACTTTATTGATATCAGAAAATTTTTCAAGAAAATCGAGACATAACGATTGCTCACCAGAAGTAGTACAAAGCATTGCACTTAAGCATGCAGAGTCGACGCTAACCTCTGGTAAATCCTGTGGCAAAATTAAATTTAATTGTGGCTTGTACTCACGTGAATGCAGAAACGCAGGCCCTTTCCACCACATGTCATGATCGGCTAGCTCGTTTGGCATGACTCCTCGGCTAAGACAATCGGCGGGGTTCTCGTTCGAGCTAATGTATGACCATGTGTATTTTTGTGTAAGTTGTAAGATAACCTTAACGCGATTCGCTATATAAGCTTTAAGTGTGCTAATGTTAGTTTTGAGGCAAGCTAATACTATTTGTGAGTCAGAATAAATTATAATATCCTGTATTTGCATTTTAACAGTTAATATGTGATGAACTCTGCTGACAAGCTTTGCCAGCAACAGAGCTGCATTAAGTTCTAGTCGAGGAACTGATAAACTCTTTTTAATAGGATTTATTCGTGATTTCGAACAAAGCAAGGATATCTTGACATTACCCATTAAATCCACGACTCTTAGATATACACAACAGCCATAACCAGTTTTGCTAGATGCATCAGCAAACCCTATAATTTGTGTAAAGCTTATGTCATGCACACTTATATGTCGCGGTGGTTATAGGTCGCGGTTAAACTTGTGCCAAAGCTGCAGCAGTTCACAATTTGGCACCGAATCCCAGTCCAATTTTTCTTGCCATAAGCGTTGCATTATAGCCTTTGCACTTACCACAATAGGTCCAGCAAGACCTAATGGGTCGTAGAATCCACTTATGAAGCTAAGAATTTCATGCTTAGATTGAGGCATGCTATTAACAATTTTTGGACTTGATATAATAAATGAATCTAACTTAATATTGTATTTCATACCTAGTGTTTTAAAGAAGTGTCATTTTTCTCTAGATCAATCTCATCAAATGTTGTTGATCTTTTTGTATTTCTTTGATGGCAAAATTAATATGAATAAATTAAAAATTATATATAAATATATTTACAGATATACTTTAAATTAAATCTAACCCATAAATTTATAAACATTATTTCTAATACTAAAAACCTTAAAAATATATATTATAATAACTAAATTAAATTATTAAAAAAGAGGTCCTTTAGGCAAGGTTCCGAAGATACTGGCAGCGTTTCCCCGTTGAATAGCTAGACTAATTCTTTGTCCGAGGTAACTGCCAGCTCTTCGGTCTCCTGTGACGTCGATTAACCTTTTTGCTATTTCCTTAAAAAGGCTTATAGCGCTAGGACCCCACGGACCAAGGGTCTCGACACCGAAAGGGACAAAAATATATTCGGAGCCTAGACCCCTGTATTTGCAAACTTTAGCCTTTTCTGCCGCTTCACAAGCCGCACCAGCTCTGTTGTTGGTTCCACGTAGATGGGAAGGGGCCAGCGTGTCTGAACAGGTTGCATCCCATACCAGCACCCGGCCCATCCTCCATGGAATCAAACTCATACCGTCCGGTCTCTTGCCATCGTCTCTTGCAATACCAGACGGCTCAAGTAGACTTGGCACGTTGACGGTGGCAAGAGACCGGCGTATGATATCGTTAAGTGCTGCATGTCTCGAGAAGCGACCTGCACTTTTTTGGCATGATAGCCCGTGATATCCTAGCTTGTCGACGTCACTGCCACACGGACATTTATGAGGAGCGCAGACCGGAACCCCAAGCCGTAGACAGGTTGCGATTCGGAGCGTGTCAGGCTCAAGAAATGTTCCTGTATTTGACGAAGGATACGCGTGAAGCCAGTAGCCGGCCTCATGCGTACCCACGGCCAAAAGCCTAGCACGCGCCGAACCTGTACTAAAGCTCAAAAGATTGTCATAAGTCAATTTGCAGTTTATGTCGTCCCAGCTCCTCTGTGAATTTAGAGGAAATTGAAAATTTTGACCAGGGCATGTAATTAAGAAAGCGTTTCTAGCTTCTTCCAGGCCAGCAATCTCAAAGTTTGAAGGGGATGCCCTTAAAATTTTACTTATGAGATTTGCTGAACTGTGGACAGAAGATAGGAAGGCTGGTAAAGAGACACTGGAAATTTTGCGAATTCCTAAACCACCATAACGGATGGGTAGGGATGCTTGGGTCCAAGATTGTTCGTTCATGTGTATATTAAGAATCGATTCTAAACTTATTTTGATTAAGTTGTCCACTTGTGTCAAAAGGTCTGGGTGATTCCAAAAGGAGCAGCAACGGAGCACATACGTAAATTTCGGGACAAAAAGGCAAGATTTTAAAATGCAAAGTGCATAATGTGGACTAATTTCAAGGAGACGGTCAGCAGAATTTTGAAATTTAGCAATTGAATTATTAATATATTCAGAAATAGATTCGTTAAAAATTGGAGAACCTAAAAGGTAAAGGGAATTACTGTTAACTATTTTAATATTTGGTGCCAAAGTATTAAATTTGTGTTTTACGTCATTTAAATTTAAGTTGCAGTTATTTATAAAAAGTTCGCATTTGCTAAAGTTAAGCTCCAAACCAATGGCTTCAAATTTATTTTTGATTGAAAAAAGGTCAGAAAATACAGTTTCCATATCACCTCCTAAGGTTCCGTCATCCAGATACCAAATATTGAATTTAGAATTTAAACTTTTGATTATGGGATTTATAGCCAAACTAAAAATTGCTGGTCCAAGGGGATCACCTTGTTGACAACCTACTTCCGAGGATAATTCATTAGATCGATATAACAATTTTGTTGGGTCAGCGTAACTGAGAAGAAGATAATTGTATATTTCGGGTATATGTTGATTTATTTCAGTCAGTAGGGTCCCCCTATTTACCGAATTGAAAGCATTTTTGACATCAATTTTGAGCAACACGTCAGGATGTCCATATGTTAGGAAAGAACGTAGGGCATGGACGGCTGCCTCACACCCTCCTTTTACACCGAAGCCTAACTGTACGGGTTCAAATTCCGAATTTAATTTCCGTAAAATATGTCGAACAGCAATTTTGGAGGCCAGGCGTCGTAGTGTTGATCCAACAGCAATTGGTCTCACCCCTCCGTCCTTTTTGGTGAGAGCAATGAGGTTCGCGCCGAAAAGAATTGGAACAATTTCTGGATTGACATTACCGGAATACATAAAGTTAATTAATTTAGTGATTGAATTTACAAGTTGCTCACCCGCATCACCCACAGAATGCGATGTTAAGTCTTTCAAATGTTGCGGTGAGATTCCATCCAAACCTGCAGCCGAACCTGGTTTAAAAGATAAAATGGCATCCGTTACATCTTTGTTTTGAATTTGAAGGCATGCTTGCCCTACTGATGGTCGGTCGAAAAAATATGGGTTTACTGGAGCTAGAGGATGTTTTGACCGTAAGGCCTGAAGGGTGTCAGGGGTATCTGGTGAAAGTACCTCGTTTGAGAACAAAAGGCGAGCGGCACCTTTGAGATCTCCGTCACAGATTTTGTTTTCGATTAGTTTGTTGCGATTACGAGGGGCATCATGTTTGATTAGAGGTGCGGGAGAAGGTGAGGAGCTGACAGTACAGTTATTTTTAATCTTTTGTGTCAAGGATAAATTTGGTTTATCAGTTTTTGTTATATGTAGTGTGCTGTATGAAAATAAAAATAGGTTCTGCCAGTCTTGAGTACAATTGCTTATGTAACATTTCTGGATTAATTGTGACAAATGTGTAGCAACGGTTATTCGAGCTCCTCGAGGGATTCTTTTAACTGTCTGTATACTATTTTTCAAATGGCTAAGATATGTGTGGAAAGGAGTTGGAAAGTTGGCTGCAAAAGTAGGCGTATTTGGAATAAAAGGGTGTATGTCTAAAGGTGAACTGTTTTGGCTAATACATTTCCTGTGTGTTTTTGTAGTGTGTATGTTGAGGCCTTTTAAAGATTTGAATGACTTGTTGCACTGTGTACATATAAGTGTTGCGTTTGCCGTGTCATCACTAGATTGGGTTACGGACTGCATTCACAACAGTTAAATACAATAACAAAAAAGAATAACTTAAAACAAATTAAAAAAAACACAATAAAGTAACTTAACAATTACACTGAAGATATAAAAAAGTCAAAGTCAAAATATGAAGGCTGCTTGTCTTGGTAACAAGACGCATGCGTCGTTACGTAGGTGCGTCACAGGACGGTTCTGCAATTGGAAGCTGCAGTGTAAGAGATCCACGAACGTATGGCGTCGCTAGAACAAACGATGGCGGCCTTAGCAAACGTGTCTTGAAGTTATCATACGCGGACTAGAACTTTTCAAATACTGAACAGGTACTGTAGTGGGAACAAAAACAAAATCCCCATGCGCAAATATGAAAAATATCCCGACAAACTCTTATGTGGCTTTGCGGTACGATAGCTCTTCATCAGTCAATCAAATATATAGTATTTCAGAAATCCTTTGTTGCGAATTGTTTTGTTACATTTGGCATATTATGTCACAATCATGAAAAATTTTTATGTCTCGTAGTTAATTTCAGATATTATATAAACCACTGTTATACTATTTAAATCTATGACAACAATAAAAATTTCCTTTGTGCACTAAAATTTTACAATTAAAATGTATAGTTATTTTTATTAAAATATTTAGACAAAATAAACATAGTTGACACCTGTCTATTTTCTTTTTCCAATCTTATGGAAAACTGTATTTCTTTTAACAAGTCTGGTGAATTTGAAACCCATTTGTGTAATTGAAAACTTCCTAAGCTTAACAAACTGCATAATTGTTCCTTTGCTGCTGATAATCCAACCAATGTCTTTTCTGAATAAAGAATGTCATCGACATATGTGGAATTATTTAAAATAGAAGCAGCTATAGGATACTCATTGTGGTGTTGTTCAGCCGACATTTTCAAACATCGAGTTGCCAAATAGGATGAGCTCTTTAAGCCATAAGTGACTGTGTTTAATTGAATACATTTAACACTTTCGTCTGGAGAGTCTCTCCATAGAATATTTTGTAATGACCTGTGCTTGGGATGTATTTTTATATTATTTCTAAACATATTTTTGATGTCTGTTATGAAAAAATATTCATCAACTCTGAATAGCATTAAGACATCTACTAGCTCCTTTTGTACTACAGGACCATTAAGTAATAAATTATTCAAAGATGTTTTTGTACTTGTTTTCATAGACCCATCAAATACAACTCGGCATTTTGTTGTCTTTTTATCTAGCCTAAGTACAGGGTGGTGCGGTAAAAAGCACACTGGGTCAGTAGATAGGTTATATTGACTTATATCAATTAATGTACCATGTTTTTGCTTTAAATAATCATGAATGAACTCCTTGTATAACATAAAAAGATTAGAATCTTTTTTGAATCTATGTTCTAAGTTATGAAATCTTTTTAAAGCTAAATATAATGGTGGAGCCACGTGTCTAAGGCTGCCGAAGTCTAATTCCCCGGTCGAACCTTAAACCTATTACGCGAGATATTAACTAAAGTGGACTGTATATGCGATTGCTTCTACGCTTACGTAAAAGCGACTACTATAGCATGCGGTACAATGCACTCGCTCTTCCCTAAAACTAAAACTATTATTGTGCCAAATCGATGAAAGGGAATCCTGCCTGATTAGGAGAAAAACAAAATTGGAGCGGGTTAAAACAATTATATCAGGCAGGCAGTAATTAAAGGAATATTGACTCACCGGGGTTTCTTCTATTTGTTGAGCACTATAGCTGCGACCTCCGGAACTTCATCTGGACAGACACTCTGGGGCCCCAGGGGTACGTCGGGAGAGAAGCGTTGTAGTTTCAACGACTGGCGCGGCGGGAAGAGAGGTGTGGTTCCAATGGCGAGCGCGGCGGGAAGAGGCTGTGTGGTTTCAACGACGACTGCGACGGGAAGAGGCTGTGTGTGGTTTCAACGACGACTGCGACGGGAAGAGGCTGTGTGTGGTTTCAACGACGACTGCGACGGGAAGAGCGGTGTGGTTCCAATGACTGGCGCGGCGGGAAGAGGCCCGCGTCGGTCGCGCGTGCCTTATATATCCTCGGTTCCGATGATTACGTGACATTCTAGAATCATCTTCTTTCCCCTCCCACCCCACCACCCCGATGTGTCGATAGGAGGGTATGAGTGATATCGTTTTGGGAAGGAATAAACGACTTGGCACCTACCGTCAAATATAATAATACGAATGGTTTTTCCGCGCAACCATCTCCCCGCCCTTGAAGGATTTCCTTCAAAATTAACTAAAACAACTAGAGCTAAGATCAACTAACAAAATAACTAACTAACGCTAAGATTACCTAAATTCAACTACAATTTTAATCTAGAAAGCTAATTTAAATTATGGAAGAAGCAAGGGGCACAAACGGACAACAGGACGCAGGTAAGACCCAACCGTGGTCTTAACGCGAGCTATCCTAATTACTCCGTCGGAACCGGGAAAGACCTCTTCGACAATTCCTAACGGCCAGTGGAGAGGCGGCGTATTCTCTTTGGTGAGCACAACTACAGTTCCTACAGCTAAAGGCTCGGTTGCTGTGTTCCATTTTTGCCAAGACTGCAAAGTATTGTTACGCGCTAAAATCGATACACTAGCGCCATCTAGTGTCAGGAACGAGAGCGAGGGGAGTTTTGCAGTAAATGACATCACGGATCTCTCGACCGACAGCGCCGCCCGAAGAACTAAGTTTCTAGAAAATCTATACTCGATTTCTCGGTACCTTGCGCGTGTTTACTTGAACATTCCGGATGTTTTGCCGATTTGAATAAATAGGTGGCGCAAGATGCGATCGAGACAGAGTTTAACTCGGCGACACAAGCGAAGCTTTGGAGCGAAATTAAGTGAATTAGTGTGTTTAATTATTAGTGTTTTAACTTTAATTTGTGTAAAGTAAATTAAAGTGTTAATTTAGGTAATTTTATCGGCAATTTTTATTGTCACGAACCTCAAGCTCGTAACAATTGGTGTCAGAAGTGGGATAAAATAATGCCGATTTTACCTAAGGAGGAAACGGAGGGTGTCCGTACCCGAAGTCAACGCCAGCAGGAGACGGACCAGAGGAGATTTGGTGGTGCAACGCCGCAGATGTCTGAGGGCCAGCCGCCGGCCACGGAAGCCGGTCCGTCAGCAGCTTCTACGTCTGTGGCACCTGACTTAGGTGCTCTGATGGTGATGCTGCAGGAGCAGGCTCGCCGACAGGAGGAGCAGGCTCGCCGACAGGAGGAGCAGGCTCGCCGACAGGAGGAGCAGGCTCGCCGACAGGAGGAACAGGTCCGTCGGTTGGAAGAGCAGCTGCGGGGTGGACAGGATGAACAGGCCCGTCGGTTGGAAGAGCAGATGCTCCTCATGAAGGACCTTCACGCTACCTTCGGGAAGGAGATAAAGGAGGTGAAGGATAGGGTTGCTCAGCATGACAACCGCCTGTTGGAAGCTGAAACCCAAATCGCGAAAGCTGAAAACCGAATCAAGAAAGCTGAAACCCGAATCGACCAAGTAAACAATCGGGTTGACAACGTAATGGCTGACATGAAGAAATCACTGGACGAACTCAAACTTGGGGATGGAACTACAGCTCCCGTAATAGCTGCAGCACCTTCGCTACGTGGATTCAAAGTGCCGCCGTTCGACGGGACCTCTTCCTGGTCGGCCTACAAAATCCAGTTGGAGGCCGTCATGGAGGCGAACGGCTGGAATAAAAGCCAAGCCATGACTGCACTCACCCTAGGCCTGCGCGACCAAGCCTTAACTGTGTTGGAAGCTCTCGGTAAGAAAGTGACCTATGAGCAGCTTCTTGAGGCCTTGGAGGCGAGATATGGTGACGCTCACCTGGAACACGTCTTTCGCGCGCAGCTTAAAGATCGCGTGCAACGCAGCAACGAAAACCTGCAGCAGTGGGCCCTTGAGGTGGAGAAGATGGTTCGTAAAGCATACCAGTCTGTACCTGCGCTCATTGGAGGGAACCTGGTGCAAACATTCATCGACGGCATCCGCGACCTGGAAGTCAGAGCTGCTGTGAGGCTCGGGCACCACGAGACGCTTAAGGACGCCTTGGCCCATGCACTGGAGGTAGAAGCCGTGCGGCAGGATCATCGTTCCCATGGCGTCAGGGAGGTTGCAGCAGCTACAGTTCGCGACCGCAACAAAGGATACAGCCCTAGGTGCTATGGCTGTGGGGAAAAGGGCCACCTTCGATCCAGCTGCCCTAAGCGAACCGCAGAAAGGGAAAGTGAACGATATCAGGAGGGTAGTGCAGCTAACGGCACTGCCTGGCGGCGACAGGATCATCGTTCACCTCACGCTAGGGAGGTTGCAGCAGTTACGGTTCGCGACCACAATAAAGGATACAGCCCTAGGTGCTATGGCTGTGGGGAAAGGGGCCATCTTCGGTCCAGCTGCCCTAAGCACACCCTAGGAAGGGAAGGTGAACGGTCTCAGAAAGGAAGTGCGGCTAACAGCACCGCCCAGCAGCAGCAGAAATACGACTTTGAGATCGAACATCGCAGCGAGAAATCTCATGGCAACGCAGATGCATTGTCAAGAAGACCTTGTCCTGAAGATGGCAACCATTGTAGTAGGCAAGGTAAGGAAGTGGTATCCGTGAGGATGCTCAGGACAGACCACCTCAGTAACGGGTGAAAGGACAGCCTACGACGTGCACAGCAGGAAGATCCAGACATCAAGCCGATTCTGGGATGGATGAAGGCCCGTGCTACCAAGCCTAAGTGGAGGGACGTCTCAGCGATGAGTTCAACCACGAAAAGCTATTGGGCCCAATGGGACAGCTTGCTGCTTCAGGATGGAGTCCTGTGCCGTAAATGGGACAATGGTCGAGGAGACAGCTGTCGTTTGCAAATGGTTGTCCCTAAAGCTAAAGTACCGGATGTTCTACAGCTGTACCATAATGATTGTTCAGGAGGCCATCTGGGAGTTAAACGAACTCTACTGAAGATCCGAGAACGGTTTTACTGGGTCCACTGTCGAAACGATGTCGAGGACTGGTGTCGCAAATGTACAAGTTGTGCGGCTGTAAAGGGACCTCAGACTCGTAGTAGAGGTGCATTGAAGTTGTACAATGTGGGTGCACCATGGGAGAGAATAGCCATTGACGTGGCGGGGCCGTTTCCGGAGAGTGAAAGCGGTAACAAGTATTTCATGGTTGTGATGGATTACTTCACTAAGTGGCCAGAAGTCTTCGCCATTCCAAATCAAGAAGCTTCAACAGTTGCAGATAAACTAGTTCATGAAGTCTTCTGTCGTTTTGGAGTACCTTTAGAGATTCACAGCGATCAAGGAAGGAATTTTGAGTCTCAAATATTCCTGGAAACTTGCCGAGTTATGGGTACTCATAAAACAAGAACGACTTCTTATCACCCGCAATCTGATGGAATGGTGGAACGATTTAATCAGACATTGGAACCTCTCCAATTTACCTAGCAAAAGTTGTAGACAATCGGCAACGAGATTGGGACAAGCACATACAACCGTTTTTGTTGTCATATCGAAGTTCTGTTCACGAAAGTACAGCAGTGACACCAGCTTTCGCAAACTTTGGAAGAGAATTACGGCTGCCTGCGGACCTGATCACCGGGATACCACCTGATGCCCCACGCAGTATAACCGATTATGCAAATGACTTGCGGAACAAAATGAATGACATTTATGAGCACGTCAGACAATGGGGCCAGCAAATGTCTGAAATAATGAAAACCCGGTACGACCGAAAAATGAACAATAAAGGGTTCAACGAAGGTTCATTAGTGTGGTTGCACAATCCAGTCCGCAGCAAAGGGAAATCTCCTAAGCTTCAAGCTAAATGGGACGGCCCGTACCGGATTGTAACCAGGATCAACGATGTGACCTACCGGATACAGAAAGGCGCAAGAGGGACTCCTAAGATCGTCCATGTGGATCGCTTGGCGCGTTATTATGGGACCGATAATGCTCGGGACGAGCATGTCTTGGGAGGGGGCAGTGTTACGCGCTAAAATCGATACACTAGCGCCATCTAGTGTCAGGAACGAGAGCGAGGGGAGTTTTGCAGTAAATGACATCACGGATCTCTCGACCGACAACGCCGCCCGAAGAACTAAGTTTCTAGAAAATCTATACTCGATTTCTCGGTACCTTGCGCGTGTTTACTTGAACATTCCGGATGTTTTGCCGATTTGAATAAATAGGTGGCGCAAGATGCGATCGAGACAGAGTTTAACTCGGCGACACAAGCGAAGCTTTGGAGCGAAATTAAGTGAATTAGTGTGTTTAATTATTAGTGTTTTAACTTTAATTTGTGTAAAGTAAATTAAAGTGTAAATTTAGGTAATTTTATCGGCAATTTTTATTGTCACGAACCTCAAGCTCGTAACAGTATGCAAGTATTCCATCCTCCATCGCTTCCAAAACGATTGCACTAACCGATCTAATAATTTGTGGCGTGCGGAAATGCTAAGTCTGTTCTCATCCATATCTGCGGCGGGCAAATACTTTAAAGGCGTTAAATTCAAAAAGTGTGCTGGAGTTAGAGCCAGCGGTTCCGAGGGGTCACTAGACAACGTACGACAAAGTGAGCGACTATTCATTACGCATTCAATTTGAGCGAGCACCGTACTTAGCTCTTCGAAGGACAAAATTTGATCTCCTATTACTCGGTATAAGTGACTCTTTAGACTCTTAATATTAGTCTCCCAATTGCCTCCAAAATGACTCGCGGCTGGGACGTTCAGAGACCACTCAATGCGGTTCTCGGCTAGAATGTGAGCGAACTCCGAATTATAATACTTGCTAGCTAAGAGCTCATGTAGTTCTGATAGAATACGTTTTGCACCGACGTAGTTCGTACCGTTATCCGAATATAATTTACTTACAGGGCCTCTGCGGGATAGAAATCTTTTAAATGCACCCATAAAGCCTGCTGTGCTTAGATCACCAACGAGTTCTATATGCACCGCTCGAGTAGTTAGACATACGAAAATGCAGACGTAAGCCTTTGTGGATCTTATACCACGCCCGCGAGTGAGCGTGACCTTAAACGGACCAGCGAAATCAGACCCGGTGTGCGTGAAGGGCTTTACTGATTGTATTACTCTACAAGATCTAAGTTCCGCCATTTCCGGAAATGACGGCTTGGGGCGTGCCCGAAAGCAAGCTATACATCTGTGCACCCGATTGCGTATTAAACTACGTGCAGAAAGTATCCAATAATTCTGACGCAAAATCGACATCAACAAGTCGGGGCCCGCGTGCGAGTTCAATTTATGATGGTAATCGACTAATAAGTTCATGATATGGTTTTTACGCGGTAAAACTATAGGGTGCCGTTGGTCGAAACTCAATTGCGAGTTGGACAAGCGTCCACCTACCCTTACAATCCCATCCTGTAAAAATGGCTTAAGGCGTTGAAAGGCGCGACTACAAGCTCTATTCGATTGTAATCTTCTAATTTCTTCAGAGAAGTGCGCACGTTGTAGTTCACGTAATACTAGCGACTCGGCATAGTTGTAATCGGATGCTAAGACATACGAACGTCGCGGTAAAAGCTTCGGTAATCGACAAACGTAAATTACGCTACGCAATAATTTCGACCAAGAGGACAAGCGGTTCGCCAAAGCAATGATTGGAGAAACCTCGCTCGAAACGTTCGCCACTAGAGCGTGTCTCTTCTCTTCCGGCGGTTGTGACACTGACGAAGGTTCGAAATCGGTTATCGGCCATTGCGAGGGATCCAAGTGGACCCAAGCAGGTCCGTGGAACCAAAGCGGGTGGTCCATTATTTGCATTGGGGTCAGTCCACGGGATAGACAATCGGCGGGGTTTTCCGTACCGGACACGTGATAAAAGTTCCGCGTTTCTAACTCGTCTTGTATCTTGGCCACTCGGTTCGCGACAAACGTATCCCAACGGTGGGGTGAAGAATGAACCCAGCATAAGGCGACGGTGGAGTCAGAAAAGGCAAATATCCTTTTTATGTGAACTCTATCCCTACATGCGCTGATAACTGCGGTAATAAGCTTGGTGAGTACTAATATTGCGCAAAGCTCTAAGCGCGCCAGAGAGACAACCTTACGGGGGGAGACTCTCGACTTAGAACTAATGAGGCTAATCGAATTTCTACCGTTATTCTGGACGTGGAAATATACAACGCCCCCGTAAGCCTTCTCGCTGGCGTCTGCAAACCCAACGACCGTTATGACGCTATTTCTATCTACGTTTATATGACGCGGTATTTTAATTTCTCTTAATAAAGGAAGTTCCTCTCTAAAACGCTGCCACAACCGAACAATGCTGTCAGGTGGCGAGTCATCCCAGTCGCATTCAAATAACCAAAGTTGTTTAATCAAAAGCTTAGCGTATAATACCACCGGAGCTACGAAACCCATGACGTCCCATAATCTAGCAACGCATGACAGTATTGTGCGCTTTGTGCATTTCTCTACGGGCGGATTTACCTTAAGGCTAAACACGTCGGACTCTGGTGACCAACACAGACCGAGCACCTTGTGTGTATCAGAATCGTCGAATTCCTTTATCGCCGAAAGACGGTGTGATAGTGGGATTGTATCTAAAACCGGACGCGAATTACTAGTCCACTTCACAAGATCGAATTGACCCGATTTCATGAGCCTTATAACCTCGGCGGTGGTTAGGGTTGCCTCCTCCACGCTATCGACCGAGTACACAAAATCATCCATATATAATCCGCTCTCAATTGCCCTCTTAGCTTTAGGATAAGAGGGACCTTCATCGTGAGCGAGCTGTCTCACCGTGCGTGACGCATGAAATGGGCTCGACTTTAAACCAAAACAAACGCGGTTAAATTCAAACACCATTAGAGGTTCCTTTGGGTTGAAACGATATAAAATGCGTTGGAATCTACGGTCGCATTCACGGACCCCTATGCAAAGAAACATTTGGCGAATGTCGGCGGATAGTGCTATACTAAACAAACGAAAATTGGCTATTATATTAAATAAACTGCCCTGTAAATTTTGCCCACCATAGAGGATGTCGTTAAGCGACAGGTGAGTGCTAGTTTTGGCACTAGCGTCGAGCACTACACGTAACTTAGATGTAAGTTTGTCCTCTCTAATGACCCCGTGGTGTGGTATGAAATACGACGGTGTGTCTTCGTAGTTATCTAATTTCGAAGCCACAAGTGATATGTAACCTTCTCTTATATATTCGTTAATGACGCCGTCGTAAGCTTCCTTTAACTGGGGTGAAGCGAGCATCCTACGCTCCAAGCTGTAGAAACGTTTTTCCGCCATTTGACGCGAATCGCCGAGAGATAAAACATCTCCTTTAAAGGGTAGCGCTACATTATATCTACCGTCGCGATCACGAATGGTCGTGCGGACGTAAATTTTCTCGCATAACCTGTCATCCGAGCTAGCTATGGGTGGAACGTTCACCTCCTCCATCTCCCAAAATTTGCGGACTAACGACTCGAGCGGTTCGACAGCCATACCACAATAAGAGGTTGCCGAAATACTATCTATGATGGGGGCGGAGCCAAGGATCACATAGCCCAATACGGTTTCCAGTGCGTAAGGCGCGGTATGCGAGGAGTTGCCCCTGACCTTATTGTTTAACAAAAGATGAGGGAAAAGCGATGCTCCAATGAGCATGTCTATGCTTCCAGGAACGGCGTAAGTGTCGTCTGCTAGAGTCAAATTCTTAAATTCAATCATTGTCGAGGTGTCAACCGAAACGGTTTGCAACCGTTCAGTGACCCTATCTACTACAAGTGCATTTATATCAAAGTTAACATTACGATCTACCCGAGAATAAAATTTTAAATTTATATATCCCTGTGTAGCTTTACTAGTACCTCCGATGCCTTTAACTACAGGACATGAAAGTGACCTATTTATTACTAAGCCTAAGCGCTGACAACATTGTCGCGTTATAAAGCTATTTTGGGCTCCGCTGTCCAGCAGTGCACGGACGCTTTGTTCGTTTCCACGCGAATCCCTAACCAAAATACGTGCCGTACCCAGTAACACGGTTGAAGGAGGTTGTGCTCCCATATTTGCTAATGAGCACAGAGCGACATCACCAGGTCGACCGCTAGAATCGTTGACCTTAGTAGGGGTGAATTCCTTGTCCGCTTTACTTGACGCCGCTATGTTGCTATTTTCAAAATGTAATAGCGTGTGATGTTTCCTGGCACACTTGCTACATACGGAACTCGAATTGCATTTTGCAACTAAATGCTTATCGCTTAAGCAGTTCAAACATAGGTTGTTTGTCTTTACTAATTTATAACGTTCGCTTGGTGAATATTTACGAAAAGTCGCACAATTATATAAATTACCGTGTTTATCTTTACATACGATATAAGTATGCTGGAGTGATGTTGTCGTAGTGGTTACGTAAGTTAACGACCCTGCTATTTTAGATGGTTGAGTCTGTCTACGGTCGACGCACCTTTTAATCTCCTGTTTAACGTTCGGAGAGCGCTGCATCACCTTTATTTGATCTCGCACGAACGATGCTAATGAATGAAAGGAAGGCATCTCCGAGCTACGATGCTCCATTTCAAACGCACGCACGGTGTCGGGGTCTAATTTCTTTAGTGCAATATGGAGAAACACCACGTCCATAAGGTCATTAAATTTCAAATTCTTAAGTGCAGCCACCGATGCCACAAATTTATCTAGAAACTGCTCTAAGCCGTTGATGTTCGCGGATGATATAGGTTTAAGATCGAATATCTGGTTCAAATATTCGGAAGCTAACATTCTCCTATCTTCATATTTAGTTTTAAGCGTTTCGAATATTAATAAGTAATTGTTTGCTGTAGGTGTAAAACCAGAGCAGATCGACTGTGCCCTGCCACTAAGTTTACTAATTAAGTAATATAATTTTTCAGCGTCCGATAACGATGGGTTATTGTGTATATTGTTTTGAAAACTACTGAAGAAGAAGGGCCACGTCTTAATATCACCATTGAATACCGGAATATCTATTGGCGGCAACCTAATTGAGTCACGTGGACGTACCTGTGTTTCCGACTTTGCTTCCTTTTGAGATTGTAGGGATTTCGCAGTTCTTTTCACGCGACACAACATATCTTCGAATGCCAGCAGCGGTTGGTAGTTCACTATGTATTTCGGGTCGATTTGTAATTCCAAATGATTAATTTGGTCTAATATTCTTTCGTAATCCGTTCGCAAAGAATCTACCGTTTCAATTTCATTTAAAAAGGTTTCCCGCACTGCTTCTATATTAATGTTCTTTATATGATCACTTATATTCTGCATACGTGAAAAAAGTATGTCCCTCTTGGCATAAACCGTTTTAATTTTGATTTCACTTCCACTAACTGCCATTTTAAATTATTATAATGAAGTTATATTAATCACAATTAATCTCACAACGCACAAAGAATGAAGGATGGACACTCGGTATGCCGTATTACGTAATTAAATCGAACACCTGCACAGCGAGTCGAGGCGACGCGTCGTTCGCTAAACTCAATATTTTTATCAAAATTGTGGGGTAAGCGTATCAAACGGTTCCTATTACACTGTTTCAATTATTTAATAAGCTTTAAATTTAACCAAATACGAGCGCTATAAAACGAATAATCCTGTTTGCGAGTACCTAATCAAAATTTAAATTTAAACGAACACTATTTAAGTCTATTCCATAAATTAGAGTGCATTATCTAAATAATTAATTTAATAATTCGACCAGAAATAGTTGGGCGACCACTAAACCCAGTCCAAATTCTGCCGAAGTGACCATAAAATGGTGGAGCCACGTGTCTAAGGTTGCCGAAGTCTGATTCCCCGGTCGAACCTTAAACCTATTACGCGAGATATTAACTAAAGTGGACTGTATATGCGATTGCTTCTACGCTTACGTAAAAGCCACTACTATAGCATGCGGTACAATGCACTCGCTCTTTCCTAAAACTAAAACTATTATTGTGCCAAATCGATGAAAGGGAATCCTGCCTGATTAGGAGAAAAACAAAATTGGAGCGGGTTAAAACAATTATATCAGGCAGGCAGTAATTAAAGGAATATTGACTCACCGTGGTTTCTTCTATTTGTTGAGCACTATAGCTGCGACCTCCGGAACTTCTTCTGGACAGACACTCTGGGGCCCCAGGGGTACGTCGGGAGAGAAGCGTTGTAGTTTCAACGACTGGCGCGGCGGGAAGAGAGGTGTGGTTCCAATGGCGAGCGCGGCGGGAAGAGGCTGTGTGGTTTCAACGACGACTGCGACGGGAAGAGGCTGTGTGTGGTTTCAACGACGACTGCGACGGGAAGAGGCTGTGTGTGGTTTCAACGACGACTGCGACGGGAAGAGCGGTGTGGTTCCAATGACTGGCGCGGCGGGAAGAGGCCCGCGTCGGTCGCGCGTGCCTTATATATCCTCGGTTCCAATGATTACGTGACATTCTAGAATCATCTTCTTTCCCCTCCTACCCCACCACCCCGATGTGTCGATAGGAGGGTATGAGTGATATCGTTTTGGGAAGGAATAAACGACTTGGCACCTACCGTCAAATATAATAATACGAATGGTTTTTCCGCGCAACCATATAATGAATCTCCTAAAGCTTGATTGATTGAATCTAATGGTAACTTTAGTAGCAAGATTACTTGTATTTTATTATTTTTTGCATCTTGCTCGACATTGTCACAAAATATCTTTTCGCACAAGTCATGTTCAGAATGTGCCTCTGGGAAGGTCTCTGGAACACTTTCACACTTCCAAAACTTAACAATAGAATTGTTTAAATCAGAATCACATTTTTTGCAAAATAAAGTAATGATTGGTTCGGTGTGTTGTGTAGGTGTGTTACCTGCAATTACATAACTAAGTCTTGTATTTAATAATGGAGCCTTAGGTGTGACACTGCCATCAGGTGTCTCCGAGCTGAATGGAAGAGCTTGAATCTTAGGCTCTGGCAGCAGCAAGATCTGAAAAAATATGTCAGCACCTAATAGAATGTGTATGTCACTTGGTTCATTGAACCTTTTGTCAGCTAGCATAATTTTGGAAGGTAAAACTACATTATGCAAGTCAAACTTTCTTTGTGGTAACTTTGAAGTTATTTTGTCCAATAAGTAGCATGTGACTGACATTTTGAAATTCTGAGTGAGGGAATGTATTTCCAAATGGACCTTCTCCTTTAATTTATTTAAAGTATTGCCTATACCAATAACTGGAATGTTGGCTGTATCAATTTGTAATTTTAATAGATTTGCAAGTTCTCTAGTCACAAAAGATGCCTGTGATCCAGTATCTAGAAGAGCCTTGACATGAACCTCTGTACCATTGCTCGCTAATAGTTTTACCTGTGCTGTAGGCAATAGTACCTGCTCGGAGGCAGCCTCAGACATCAATGTTACTGGAGACGATGCTTTATCTTCGTGTAGCAATGTATTGTGCCCTTCTTTGCAGACATTACATTTAAAGTGATATCTGCATTTTTTACTATGATTATTTAAACAAACCTCACATAGTTTGTTAGATGTAGCAAACTCGATTCGATCACTCACAGACATAAGTTTAAATTGTGGACAAGTAAAAAGCTTGTGGTTGGACTTACAGAGTAAGCAGCCTCTTCTTCCTACAGTCTCCACAGCAGCACCTGTGTCTGGATTCGTTTTCTTCACAGCTGCGACATGAGCCACCTTTGAAGTTGGCTGGGATCGCTCCAGTGGCCGCTCTGCATTCTCGAGTGCAAGTGCACGCTTATCTAGAAAATCAATAAGGTGCGCAACCGTAGGATCTCGTACTCGAGCCAATTGAAATTCCGTACTGCACAATAAGTTTAACTTTCTAGTCAGAATGCAAAGTACTATTGGATCCCATTGATCAACTGAGT
Source organism: Parnassius smintheus behrii (assembly GCA_036936625.1). NCBI lineage: Eukaryota > Metazoa > Arthropoda > Insecta > Lepidoptera > Papilionidae > Parnassius > Parnassius smintheus. Next base: position 18,239,045 of record JAUPFT010000030.1, on the reverse strand, counting down.
GACCTAGGTTTTTTAAGGCAGCTAATTGTTGCTTAACAATAGATACAAAGTTTCTTAAATTACTCGCTGTTGATTTACATATAGGTACAATATCTAACAAAATGTGTATATGTTCATTTGTAATTTTATATTTGTTGTGGTATCTATCAACTAGAATTTTCCTGGCCTCATGGTAACTCTCAGCACACAATGTGAGATTTTTGACCAGATCGTGAGGTTCCTCTCGCAGAAAATTACGTAAATAGAAAAACTTCTGCACATCATCTAAATTTTGATTGTTATGTATGAGTGAATCGAAGAGTTGTATGAATGGCTTGAACTCGGAGTACTTACCAGAGTACGTTGGTACATTTATGGTAGGTAACTTTGTATTGAAGCTTTTTGTAACACACTCGTTTTTACAATCTTTTTCACAATTTATTGTTTCCAATAATTCTCTGATGATGGTGAGCGTTTTGCTGTACTGCTCTTCTACATCATCGCCATCATCGAGGTCGGGACCTATGACGCAAATCTCCAATGTATGGTCTTCGTACTTTTTGAATGTGTCGCGAAGACGCTCTTCCTTTAGGGGTAACGCCTGTTTAGAAAACTCCTAGTAACCTTCTTCGTTTTTGAACATGTTTTCAATTTTCGTTAGAGTACCTTTGATGGACGCTCGTTTCCTGACGAGCGTTCTAATTTGTTCGCCATCCATTGTTGAAAACTTGTTTCGCACACTGTAAAATTGCTGTTACAACAATATAATTCGGTTGTAACTGAAATTATCTGACTGCACAAGCACGAAACAACACGTTTTTTCTGTAAAACTGAATCTGTCTGCAGCCAAATGAAAAAATAAGACGGTTGCTACGCGTTACGATTCGACAGAAAATTGCTTCGTTCGGAGGCGACGCACCGGCGAGCGGCGAGGCCAAGTGGTGACGCTTGCTCCTGTCTCTATAGACTCACCCGTCGCTGATTGGCTCTTCTGATTGGCTTGATTTGACGCGAGCCAATCAGATGCGTCCTGCTGGCGCGGCGACGAAGCACTCTCGGCGTCACCGAAAGTTGCTTTTTAGGGTTCCGTAGTCAACTAGGAACCCTTATAGTTTCGTCATGTCTGTCTGTCCGTCTGTCCGTCCCCGCTTAATCTCTGTGACCGTTAGCACTAGAAAGCTGAAATTTGGTACCAATATGTGTATCAATCACGACGACAAAGTGGTAATATAAAAATTGGAAAAAAATGTTTTATTAGGGTAGCCCCCCTATATGTAAAGTGGGAAGTGATTTTTTTTTAATTTCAACCCTAACGTGTGATATATTGTTGGAAAGGTATTTAAAAATGAATAGGGGTTTACTACAATCATTTTTTTATAATGTCAATAATTTCGAAAATAATCGCTCCAAAAGTAAAAAAAATGTGTCCCCCCCCCCTTCTAACTTTTGAACCATACGTTTAGAAAATATGAAAAAAATCTGAAAAGTAGATCTTTATAAGGACTTTCTAGGAAAATTATTTTGAACTTGGATGGAAACAACAGTACCCACTACCGGGAGCAGTTGCAGGAGCGCGGAGCGCTGCTGGAGCGCGAACATAATGGATACCCATCTTTAAACTCATAAGTGGGAACACTTATTGTGACGGACGGGAAACTACGGAACCCTACACTACTTGGCCGCTTTTATTTCCTGATACTCGAACTCGAACCAAACTTGGATTTCCAGAACACTCAAACGCAGCGCTCGAACTCGAACTTTCTGGAGCGTTTTGGACTCGCCCTTGAAATTTTAAAGTGGACTTGCCCGTTTCTTTTTCGCTACGGCCGGGACGTGGCGTGGGTATCTTCTGGAAGTTGTATGATCCAAAGTTTCACACGTATTCACCGTTTTTTCGCTGGATAGACTATATTGTTGTTGTTCGAAGGACCATGTTGGGATTTTAGTTATTTATAAATAATAAAACTGCAGATCGGGTGAAAAATGCGTGTACTCCGTGTAATAATTCTCTTGTCCAGTAATGACCACAGAGTACCTTTGTATAAACTGAAATGGTAATGACATTAGTGACATTGACAGATAAAATTAGACAATTAATATTTTTGGAATAGCTTATGGGCTCTTTTTTTTTTCGGAGGAAGTGAGAGATACAAGTGTCGTGCCTTTTTTGCTTAAAATTTATTATTTTATTAAGTGTTGTTGAGTTACTATAGTAAATTTTTCTGTCTTGGTGGAGGTTTTAATATTTGTAAATTAGTAAGTGTTTGTAGTTGTGCCGTTTTTATGTAATTTTTTGTTGTAGTAATATAATGGAGGACGAACCTCCCGATCCCGGAAGGGGTCGCAATGATTCCTTTTCCTTACCCATTAACATTGATAATGTAGAACTAATTAACCGTAAACGTGCCCAAGTAAGTAACGAGTCTGCCCATCCACAAAAAATAGTTATTACTGATCCAAAACAACAGTTTCCTTCAATACAATCCTCATATACCCATCCTGATTTTATTAATAAAAAAGTTAAGTACTCTCAAGATGATGCCGCTCCTTTTCTAGTTCATGTAAGTAAAATCTCAAATGATCAGCTGTCTGGAGTAACTCTTAAACCAATTAAATTTGGTCACTTTCTGTATCATAACAATATTAAAAATATAGTTCATGATGGAGTCAAAAAAGTTGGACGAAATAGAATATCAGTGGAGTTTAAAACAGCTGCAGATGCAAACACCTTTATCGATCACCCAGCTCTCCAAATTTCCAAATATGAAGCAACCATCCCCTCATATAGTATCACTCGTATGGGGCTAGTTAGACAAGTTCCCATAGAGTGGACACTAGAAGAATTAATAGCAGCTATAGAAATTCCCTCTGGCTACGGTTCTATAATTAAAGCACGGCGACTTAATAGACGATCAGTTAGTGACAGCAATAGCGTTTCATGGGTTCCAACTCAGACGGTTGTTCTAACTTTTTCTGGACAAAAACTTCCTCCCCATATTTACTGTTTTTACACTTCAATGCCAGTAGAAAAATATATTTTGCCACTAATTCAGTGTCATAAATGTTGTAGATTTGGCCATGTTACTTCCCAGTGTCGATCATCTCCTCGCTGCTTTGTGTGTGCACAGAATCATGAAGGTTTAGCTTGTTCTCGACAAACTCCTACTTGTCTATTCTGCTCAGGTCCCCACACCGCAAAAGACCCTACTTGTCCTGAACATCTAAGGCAAAAATCTATTAAACTTGTTATGTCACAAGAAAATATCTCATATTTAGAAGCTTCAGCTAGATTCCCTCAGACAAAAAGATCCTTTGCTGATACAACAAGAATCCAGCCTCGTAATTGTTCTCAACAGACCCCTTATACCATAACTGACAGTCTTTCAACCCCTTCGGCTCAGCTCTCACAAACTGCATCATACAAAAAAATAATTTTTATCCCTCAACGTACCTATAGCCAATCATTAAATACTGGATATGATATGGCAGCCCATCAGGCAATTGTTGAGAATCCTAATTCTTCCCTTCCTAATGGGTGTGCTCTACTGGGAAATGACAACAACTCCTCTAGTAATGATAATTTCTGCGAACTTATGATATCAATTCTAATTAACATGATCTCCCGTTTTAATGACACGGAACTTCCTCTCAGCTTACACTAAAAACTTACTCAGCTTTCCTCCTTAGCCCGTAACATTCGCAGTCCCGCCAATTCTTCAATGGAATTGTCGGAGCATTAGAAATAAAAAAAATGAACTCATTTACCTCATTAATAAATTTCATCCCTTCATTCTTGCCATCCAGGAGACATGGCTTAGACCTGAGTCTCATTTTAGGGTTTCAGGCTATGCATGCCTCCGGGATGATAGGAGTGATGGTCGTGCTGGCACCTCTATTTCAATTTCAAGAACAGTTACATTTTCACAAATTCCTCTCCCTTCTCATAGTCCAGTAGTTAATGCTGTTGCTATTAAGGCCCTTGATGTCTCTATTCTCTCTGTTTACATTCCTAATCCTGATGCAAATGTTTTAACAGAACTTGCAACACTTATTTCTTCTCTGTCACCTCCTATGGTTATTTTGGGAGATTTTAATATGCATCATACTGTTTGGGGCTCCCATCTGTGTGATTCACTGGCTCCCTCATTTTTAGATCTTATTGATAATTTTAATCTCTGTATTCTAAATGACGGGTCTCCTACCCGTCGAGTATCCCCATTACAAAATGTTAGAAGTGCCGTTGACCTAACTCTCTGCTCCCCAGATATTGCTTCCCTTCTTTTGTGGCAAATATTACCTTCTAGCTATGGCAGTGACCATTTTCCTATATTCATCACTCCTCCTACTTCACCTGGAATAAATTTTACATTTTGCCCAAGACTAAAGTATAATCTATCCAAAGCTAATTGGCAATTATATTCTACAGTTTTGGAACAAGAGGTTGCAAATCTTCCCCCAATTAACAATGATAATATTGCTCCTGTATATATAGAGTTCAGAAATGCAATTATTTCTGCTGCTAATAAGTCAATCCCCTTAAAAAAACCTTTCAAAAATAAGTATCCTTCCCCTCCTTGGTGGGACCAAGATTGTTCAGCAGCTTGTAGGAGAAGAAAAGAGGCTGAATTAATATACTCCCGTTCTATGACTGCAGAGAATTATATCTCCTATAAAAAAATTGCTGCAGAAACCTTAAAATTACTGTCAGACAAAAAGCGAACTGGTTGGTTTAAATTCTGTGAGTCACTGTCACCTAGGACTCCCCCATCTTTGGTCTGGAGAAATGTTAAAAAATATCGCTGTGCAGTTTCTAGTGAAAATATAATTTCTAATGATCCTTCCCTGTGGATAGATGAATTCTCTAATAAACTTGCACCACAAACAGTCCCATCTTATGATGAATGCCTAGTTTTTAATTCTGCTTTTTTAAAAACAAATGATAAATTTGATTCCCCCTTTTCTTCTCAAGAATTGTTTACTGTACTCAATGGCCTTAAAGACTCCTCACCAGGTATTGATGGGATTCCTTATTCATTTATAATTAATAGTAGTGAGAACACTAAAACTGTCTTACTATCCATTTTAAATTTTATTTATATTACTGGTAATCCTCCTGCTGAATGGAAAACCCAAATTATTTTGCCCATTCTCAAACCAGGTAAGTCTAGCAATGACCCTTCCAGTTACCGACCTATTGCCCTTTCTTGTACTTTGGCAAAAATCTTGGAACATTTAATAAAAAATCGCTTGGAGTGGTTTTTGGAAAGGAATAATCTCTTACCTAAAAGCCAATTCGGTTTCCGAAAAGGTTTAAGTACCATGGATAGCCTAAGTACTTTGGTCACAGATATTCATATTGCTTTCTCAAAACATGAATTTCTCATAGGAGTTTTCTTGGATATTTCTTCTGCATATGATAATGTGCTACTTCCTGTGCTCAGGCAGAAAATGCTTAATCTGAGCATTCCAGTGAGGATAGTCAATTATGTCTCTAACTTTCTCTCTTCTAGATCAATATCTATAAATGTTAAAAATCTCCTGCTTCCCCCAAAAACTATATGGAAAGGACTTCCACAAGGCTCAGTTCTTAGTCCTCTCCTTTATTCTATATATACTCACGATTTAGAACTTTCAGTAAATTCTTTTTGTAATGTTCTTCAATATGCAGACGATTTAGCTCTATACATCTCCTCAAACAACTTCACAGTGGCATGTTCCCGTCTAAACTCATCCATGGATTATTTACAAGAATGGTTAACTAATCATGGCCTCTCTTTATCTGTGGCCAAGAGTAGTGTGGTGATCTTTTCCCGCCAAAGGCGAATTCCCGATATATCCATTGTATATGATAAGCAACCTTTTCCAGTTAGAGGCAATGTAAAATTTTTGGGAGTTATCCTTGATTCGAAATTGGCCTTTGGTCCATACATTGAATATATAACACAAAAATGCGAAAAAAACATAAATATTCTTCGGTCTTTGTCAGGTGTTTGGTGGGGGTCCCATCCTTTTTCTCAGAAATTACTGTACAATGCTTTAATACGAAGCCACCTTGACTATGGATGTTTTCTGTTGGAGCCTTGCAATAAATCATCCCTAAAAGTAATGGACAAAATTCAATCGAAATGCCTTCGCATTATTACAGGGGCAATGAAATCCTCACCAATAAATGTTCTTCAGGTTGAGTGCGTAGATCCTCCTTTAAGATTAAGAAGGCAATACCTTTCAGACAGATTCTTATTTAAGATATGCCAGCTTTCAGATCATCCCCTAATTCCTAAATTGCACCTTCTTTCAGAGTATATCTCATCTGACCGATACTGGACCCATAAGGACTCTCCCTGCTTGTTTAAAAGTTTTGTAATTTTTCTTCAGCTTCCTTACCCAATCTTTCAATGTAAAATAAATCCACTCTTTGATGTTCCTTACGAGGCTATTGTTTTCCAACCCGACATTCATCTAGATCTAGGTATAGAAAAGGATTCTCCAATGGCAAATTTGAAATTAAAAGAAATTATAGAAAACACCTTTAAAGATTGGCTTGTCATGTACACAGACGCTTCAAAACAGTCTGATGAAGACTATACTGGAGCTGCTGTTTGGATTCCTAAGTTCAAAATCATTCTTAGCTTTAAATGCCCCTCACTATCCTCCACTGTTACCGGTGAAGCAACTGCAATCAGTGAAGCTTTGTTATATGTAGAGTCACATAATCTTAATAAAACAGTTATTTTCACAGATTCAAAAAGTTGTTTGTTAGCTATTTTGTCCAATCAATTCCATAACAAACATAAATTTCCACTAATTCTTAAAATAAAAAATACCCTATTCAGATGCCATCTTAAAGGAATCCATGTTTCAGTGGCCTGGATTCCAGGCCACAGTGGTATCCATGGTAACGAAACAGCTGATGTACTCGCTAAAAATGCAATTGCTAATGGCATTCTACAAAATTTAATTTACTCACATGACCTAATTTTGCTAGCTAAAAGGAAACTGAATGAAAATTGGAATAAATTATGGGAAGTTTCCAAAAATGTTAAAGGTAAGCACTATGCTGCCATCCAAGAGGTTATTCCTCCCAAGCCTTGGTTCTTTAAATTTAACAAAGCAAATAAACATGCAACTTCTAAAGACACCGCGTGTGGTGATTATATGAAACAGACGTGTATGTTGTTGTCCTTAAAATACAATTACAGTTTTCCGCTAAAATAAGCATTAAACAGTAGTAAATAAGTTCTAAATTTCTGCAAAGGTTAATGCATACATTAATTCAATATTGACGCCAAAGTTGTGTGGTATAAGTCATGAACTTAATGCGCTCACCACTCCGACTAAGTGGATCATTAACAGATTTAGGAACATCGAATAATGAGTTTAGTATGGAGCACCAAAATACCCAGAGAAAACGTAAGCAACCAGAGCATAGTTGCAACTGCAATTGTGCACAAGAACTTCAAGATTTCCGCAAAGATGTTACGTCAATGTTACAAAAATTCACAAACACCCAGGAAGCTACAATGAACTTCATTCGTGACAATATTACAGAAATGAAAACACAGGTGAACAACATTAAAGTGGCTACCGACACTCTGAATAAAGACCAGATATCAATGAAGGCCCAAATATCAGACATAACTACAAAGGCAACAGCGGCGGATAATAAAATTCAATCTCTTGAGGCAGAAATCGTTACTTTAAAAAATAATATGGCATTCAGTACGACGATGTCAACTTCTGATGAAAATGTTATCCAAGAATTACAAGAAAGAGTTACTAGGGAAAAAAATATAATAGTGGTAGGCATACGTGAATGCAAAACAACAAAAATTGATGAAGGCCGCGCCTATGACTTTAGTGAAGTCTCGAAAACTATAAACAGCTTGATACAAGAGTGCCCGAAACCTTGTCGAGTATTTCGTCTTGGTAAATATCAACCTACAAAGGATCGCAACATTAAAGTATGCTTTGAATCTGCACAAACTGCAAAAATGCTGCTTCGTAATAGAGATAAACTTCAAGGTGGCATTATGATCTATTCAGATCAAACACCGGCCCAACACACTTATATGAAAAATCTTAAAAAAGAGTTAGCACAGAGAAAAGCAAATGGAGAAAAAGACATTACAATAAAATATATAAAAGGATTGCCAAAAATAGTTTTAAACAAAGACCCAAAAAACTAAATTTTCAATCGCTTCTTAACACCAAACGTCCTTTCATAGATGATCAAGAGAATATAACTTACCAAGTACTTAATAATTATCAGAATATTTCTTCAAATAAATCTAGTCTTAATTTTTTCTATGCTAACATCAGAAGCATCTGCAGATCAGGTAAATTTGACGAACTTAAGTGTATCCTGCACTCCATCAAAAAATGTATACACGTTGTACTACTGACTGAAACGTGGATAAAATCTGAAGAACAAGCTCAACAATTTCGCATACAAAATTATTCACACTACTATAACATCAGGCCTGGTAAAGTCGGTGGGGGTGTATCGATATATGTCCATGATGATTTGAAACATAAGCTGTCAACAGCATCCTATACTGGAGGTAACAACTATCTAAGTATATATATTTATAAGTATGCACTTAATGTTGGGGTTGTGTACAAGCCCGGACATTCAAACTTTAATGATTTTTTATGTAACTTCGAGAAACAGCTTCTGCTAAAAAAGAGGACTTTAATCTTTGGAGACACGAATATAGATCTATTATGTACTGACAGTATGACAAAACGTTATAAAACTATGCTTACGGAATCTGGATACAAAATTATAAACAAAATAAACCCTGAGTACTGTACTCGGGAAACAACAACTACAAAAACAATTATTGATCATGTTTCTACTAACTTGAAATGTAAAAATTTTCATTTGGCTATTATCGAATCAGCCCTATCGGATCATAAAAACATGTACTTAGAAATAAAAAGAGTAATGCCTCCACCAAAACAAAAAATAATGTATGAAGCGACTGATTATAGTAAATTAAATAAAATTATAGAATTATCAAAATTTCAAAATATTTCCTGTAATTTTAATATTCTAGAAGAACATATCATAAAAATAACTGCCGAAAGTAAAACAAAAAAATATAAAATATTGAACCAACCTCAAAAAGAATGGATTAATAGCAACATAATAGCTCAGTGGTTTGAAGTCTTGCAGTGGTATGCTTGGGTTTAGTTTTAATTTTATTAATTATAGGATCCCAAGCAGGTGGTAATACCAAGCCTCCTTCTCTATTGAAATTAGGATGTTTTTTAATTTCAATAGCCTCACGTATCATCCTTGGTAGGAATCGGTGTTCTTTCGCGAGGATTTGTGGTCTATCAAATCTGATGTAATGGTTGGGGCCATCTAGGATATGATCGCAAACTGCAGACTTCCCGGAACGTTGATGCTTCACGTCAGCTATGTGTTCTTTTACGCGGGTTCTAATTGATCTCTTTGTTTGCCCTATATATGAGAGACCACAATCACAATCAAGCTTGTACACTCCTGCATCTTGTAGAGGAATATGACACTTGACGGATGGTAAGAACTGACTAATCTTCTTCGGCGGCTTGTAGAATGTTCTAATAGAAGCTCGCTTCAAGATGTAGCCAATCTTGTCTGTGACACCTCTGACATAAGGTAGTACAGCAGGCACACGCTCGACTGTGGCCGGCTTCACTCGGTCACTGTGACGGAGGCGCGGGACCCGAAGCTTGTTGTCGTGCAGAACCTGCTTGACGTGCTGAAGCTCGGCGGCCAGGTGTTTGCTGTCACAGATTCCTCGTGCTCTCTGTAACAAAGATTTGCCCACGGTAGCTAACTGTGAAGGATGGTGGTGAGATTCACCATTTAAGTATCGGTTTGTATGGGTCTTTTTTCTGTACACAGTATGACCTATGGTGTTGTTAGGATTTCGGATGACTAACACATCTAGGAAAGCTAAGGAATTATTTGCCTCTAACTCCATAGTAAATTGAATTTTAGAGTTTATGGAATTAAGATGTTCTAAAAATGCAGTTACTTTATCTGATGGTAAAATTGTGAAAGTATCGTCTACGTACCGCTTGTAGAACCTTGGGGTGACAGGTGCAGTAAGGAGGGCTTTCTCCTCGAAGTCTTCCATGAATATATCGGCGACAATGGGAGATACAGGTGAGCCCATCGCAACACCATCTACTTGCTTGTAGAACTCATCCTTCCACAATAGATAGCCAGATGTAAGGCAATGTCTTAGTAGTTCTGCATATTCTGGTGGCATGTTATTTTCATCTAGTTTCCTAGTTATAATTGAGATGCAGTCTTCAATAGGTAGACATGTAAATAGAGACTGAACATCAAAACTGACCATGGTTTCATTTTCAGCAAGACGTAGGTCTTTTATCTTACTGACAAAATGGTATGAATCCTTAGTATGTGCTCTTGTGTGTCCTCTGAGTGGTGATAATATTTTGGCTAAGTGTTGCGCCAATCTGTAAGTTGGCGAATCGATTTGACTCACTATTGGACGTAATGGAGCGTTAGGTTTGTGTATTTTTGCTAACCCATACAACTTGGGAGGTTTTGCACATGAAGGTATCATCGAATTGACGTCTAGATTCAATTTCTCGGAGTATTTCTTAATTAGATCGCTAGTTGTTTTAAGCGTATTAGTTGTAGGGTCTGTTTTGACCTTACGGTATGTACTTTCATCCGACAAAAGTTGTTGTATTTTAAAATTGTAATCCGACGTTTAAAATACAACAACTTTTGTCGGATGAAAGTACATACCGTAAGGTCAAAACAGACCCTACAACTAATACGCTTAAAACAACTAGCGATCTAATTAAGAAATACTCCGAGAAATTGAATCTAGACGTCAATTCGATGATACCTTCATGTGCAAAACCTCCCAAGTTGTATGGGTTAGCAAAAATACACAAACCTAACGCTCCATTACGTCCAATAGTGAGTCAAATCGATTCGCCAACTTACAGATTGGCGCAACACTTAGCCAAAATATTATCACCACTCAGAGGACACACAAGAGCACATACTAAGGATTCATACCATTTTGTCAGTAAGATAAAAGACCTACGTCTTGCTGAAAATGAAACCATGGTCAGTTTTGATGTTCAGTCTCTATTTACATGTCTACCTATTGAAGACTGCATCTCAATTATAACTAGGAAACTAGATGAAAATAACATGCCACCAGAATATGCAGAACTACTAAGACATTGCCTTACATCTGGCTATCTATTGTGGAAGGATGAGTTCTACAAGCAAGTAGATGGTGTTGCGATGGGCTCACCTGTATCTCCCATTGTCGCCGATATATTCATGGAAGACTTCGAGGAGAAAGCCCTCCTTACTGCACCTGTCACCCCAAGGTTCTACAAGCGGTACGTAAACGATACTTTCACAATTTTACCATCAGATAAAGTAACTGCATTTTTAGAACATCTTAATTCCATAAACTCTAAAATTCAATTTACTATGGAGTTAGAGGCAAATAATTCCTTAGCTTTCCTAGATGTGTTAGTCATCCGAAATCCTAACAACACCATAGGTCATACTGTGTACAGAAAAAAGACCCATACAAACCGATACTTAAATGGTGAATCTCACCACCATCCTTCACAGTTAGCTACCGTGGGCAAATCTTTGTTACAGAGAGCACGAGGAATCTGTGACAGCAAACACCTGGCCGCCGAGCTTCAGCACGTCAAGCAGGTTCTGCACGACAACAAGCTTCGGGTCCCGCGCCTCCGTCACAGTGACCGAGTGAAGCCGGCCACAGTCGAGCGTGTGCCTGCTGTACTACCTTATGTCAGAGGTGTCACAGACAAGATTGGCTACATCTTGAAGCGAGCTTCTATTAGAACATTCTACAAGCCGCCGAAGAAGATTAGTCAGTTCTTACCATCCGTCAAGTGTCATATTCCTCTACAAGATGCAGGAGTGTACAAGCTTGATTGTGATTGTGGTCTCTCATATATAGGGCAAACAAAGAGATCAATTAGAACCCGCGTAAAAGAACACATAGCTGACGTGAAGCATCAACGTTCCGGGAAGTCTGCAGTTTGCGATCATATCCTAGATGGCCCCAACCATTACATCAGATTTGATAGACCACAAAACCTCGCGAAAGAACACCGATTCCTACCTAGGATGATACGTGAGGCTATTGAAATTAAAAAACATCCTAATTTTAATAGAGAAGGAGGCTTGGTATTACCACCTGCTTGGGATCCTATAATTAATAAAATTAAAACTAAACCCAAGCATACCACTGCAAGACTTCAAACCACAGTTAGTTCATTCTGCGTAGATCGGACCAAAGACAATAATTAAAAAAGCTGAAGGTACTCCGGGTTAACTTTGACATCGGTACGTCAGTCACCTCAGTCCCCCGTGACCATGGGTGCTGGAAAGCACCCGAAACGTCGGGTTAAAAATAAAATAAATAAAACGCGAAAGAAATCCGTAAAAGTAGTTTTAATCAATGTACAGTGTTCGCGTAAATATAAGAAATCATTATAATAGCTCAGATTAATGAAAGGAATATATCATGGAATAAATTTAAACAAAATCCTAAAAATAATAACCTCGAGCTAGATTTTAAATTTAAGAGGGACAAGCTGGCACAAACGATTAAGAATACAAAACAGAAGTATTTCTACGGAGAATTCATGAAATGTACAAAAAACCCCAAGAAAATGTGGAAATTAATTAATAATCTAGCAAATAACAAAATTTTAAGTAATTGTGTTCCCCCAAACCTTACAGATGAAAACGGAATAGTGACCACGGACCCCATAGAGGTATGTGAAACCTTTAATCGTTTCTTCGCTAACATAGGTATACAACTAGCAAATGAAATACCAGACAAGTTTCATAACAATGACACATACACGTTACCTAATCTACACCAAACAACTGGTCATCATGAGCTATCCCGATTTTCCCCATGCACAGCTAATGAAGTATCTAAAATCATAGATGACTTGGATTCAAATACGAGCACAGGTATTGATGGTATAAGTACTAAAGTCGTAAAGTGTATAAAAAATTATGTAATTCATAATCTGACTGATTGCCTTAACAAACTTTTAAATGAAGGAGTCTTCCCAGAAAGCTTAAAAATTGCTAAAGTCACACCAGTGCACAAGTCCGGTACAAAAACAAATCCCGGAAACTATCGACCTGTTTCAGTTCTACCAATACTCTCCAAAATTCTTGAAAAAATTATTTACATGAGATTGGACGACTACCTTACTAAAATTAACTTTTTGTATAACCAACAATATGGCTTTCGGTCCAAATCTAACACCCTTGGCGCAACTATAGATTTAGTAACCACCATTAAAACCAAAATTGATCAAAAACAGTTTGCTTTAGGTGTTTTTGTTGATTTAAAAAAGGCTTTCGACACGGTCAGCCATTCCATACTACTAAAAAAATTGGAACGTATTGGCATTACTGGAAACGTGTACAAAATGCTAAAGTCTTATTTGGATGATCGGTATCAGATTGTAAAAATTGGAGACTATCAGAGTAGTCGCAAGCCTCTAACATGTGGCGTACCACAAGGCTCAATTCTTGGCCCATTGCTGTTTCTGATCTACGTAAACAACATTCACCAAGCGGGACTACAGGGTCGCCTTGCTCTCTACGCAGATGATACAAGCTTATTTTATTTCGGGAGCAATATCAAAGAAATAACGATGCGCGCACAAGAGGATCTAAACATACTTCACTGTTGGCTCCAATACAATCTATTAACAATTAATATTTCTAAAACTTCATACATAATATTTAGTTCAAAAAATAGAAAAATACCTGATCGACCTAAACTTAGCATTAACGGTGAGGTATTACAACAAGTTAACCAAGAAAAATACCTAGGCTTAACACTGGACAAAAACATTACATGGAAAGCTCACTTGCAATACATTCACAACAAACTCTCCTCACTTGTGGGCGCACTGCATAAAATAGTTCGATGTATACCGAAACATGCTCGACTTTTAATATACAATACGTTGGTGAAGCCTCACTTACTGTATCAAATCGAAATATGGGGCACTGCAGCTAAAAGTAATTTAAAACCAATACAAATATTACAAAATAAAATAATTAAAATCTTACACAACTATGACTTCTTAACACCATCGAAAACGATTTACAAAAACACAAAAATTTTAAATATTAAACAACTTTTTACGTATAATACATGTCTACTTATCTACAAGATAACTCACAAGCTTATTCACTCACACATAACATTCACAACAAAAAGTCAAATAAACAAATATATAACCCGCCGAGCCAACAATTTTGTATTACCTGCCGTAAGAACAAACTATGGAAAAAATAACATAACATTTGGGGGAGCACAGTTATACAATCAACTTCCAAAACATGTGAAAGAAGCGACTTCAATCAATATTTTTAAAAGAAGATTATTTGAATATATTTATAATGATGAAACTATGCATTAAAATTATACTTGGACCACCGCCTTATAGCTGATAAGAACACGATGAACTCGCTTCTTGGTTAACGATCGACCGGTATAATTTTTATTTATTTTTTACTACCCACACGCACTTGAATTATAATATAGATGTTATTGTTCTCATGTAAGTGACTTATTGTCTTAATGAGAAATAAAGTTCTTTAAACCGAACTTCAATCATTTGTAGATTAAGAATTGGACACGCCTGTACACATGCACATCTGGCAAAAATCAGAGTAAGGGATAGCTCATTGTGTGAATGTGGCTTAGATGAAGGTTCCACAAACCATATTTTTTTCAACTGTGCCAAATTATCCTCCTCCCTTTATGATTACCTTCCTCCTTATATTCCTCGACCTATAGATTTTAATTCTCTTTTAACATATACCAGTACTCCTTTTGTGTATATTTTATGTGATTTTATTAATACTAATAATATGAAACTTTAAATCCTTGTCACTTTTAACATACGGGTAAGAGTCTAACACCTGTGTTTGTCATATTTGTTCTAGCTAACTCAACAAATAGATTTGTCAAAATTCTCGGAGGAAAACTGAATCCTTGTATTATCACAGACTCTTATTTTAATTAAACTCTTAAGCCTTCATTTTCTACTCTATACGTCATTGGCGAATTTAATCAAACCGCCACAAAAGAAAGAAGAAGAAGAAGAAGCTTATGGGCTTTTGTCCCATACAGATAAAAACTTAATGTTGTGTTGCCAACAAATCCTTAATCGAGTCTTCGAGATCTTGAGTGCAGTACATATTAATTTTATTTTCATATCGCACTTCTGTGAGTTAAAATTTTTATATCCTCTAGATGTATACAGTTTCCTGACTCAATACCTGTTATTTCCCCGTGTATAACTAGTGTTTTGTAGGCGCTTTGAAATTGAAAAGCTGTTGGATTGTTGTTATAGCCGCCCTTTGATCGTATCGAGCTGAAGAAGCCTCCAGGTGATCTTGGCTAAGTTAGTATATAGGCAAAAAATTAAGTTTACCTGTCGATTGAAAATATCAAATAAGTTGTTAATTTTCCTTATAAAATCAACAGTAGCCTCGGAACTCGAGAATTTGTTGTAAATTCAATTGTTTGTTACAAATTCTATTGCATCTGCCACGGAATTACTGAATGTTTGTGCCGCCAACTTAAGTTAAATTATTTCTTTTGAAAAATTAATAAATCCCTTTCTTGCGGATTATGAAGCAATTATATAAAATGCCATGAAATTATTCTACCATGCAGATTTGTTAATTCATTTTTCTGACCTAGTGTATTTCTGACAAGTTTCAGCATATGAGCTGGATCCGGTAATATTTTTCAAAACATCGAAGTTGCAACCTAAGTTTTTGCCATAGAAAAGTTGGTTGGAGAGCCGTTATAAGTTGGGGAGACTATATTAACACAATAATCTGCTAACAAACCCATACATTGTTTAATTAATGTTTCCTTTTGTCTCTGTCGCCTGTACAGCCATCAATAAAAAATAACCGATAGGCATCTTCCATCCACTATTTATATATGTTACCATAAAGACCAATGCCTCCCTAGCTTCAGGTACATTGTGACCATCCAAAGCTACCACATAGTTCACCAGACCGACACATTTTGTTCCATCCCATTGGACATGCCTCCTTATAGCCCTCTCATCCATGCTAACTGCACAATACAGTTCGGTTTTTTGTTCTTTGCCACTAATTTAATGCATTCTAATGATTCTGTAAACCCTGGATTTACATCTACACTTTTGTACCATGTGATAAGTATGGATGGAAGAGGCAGATAAGTATTAAATTGTTGTCGTACATACGTGTAAGCCCGAAGACTTATAAATTCCAAGCAAAGAGTGAATTTGCGTAAAGATGGTGAATATTTTCTACCACTGGAGGAGGGGTTCAACATTTTTTTCGAGAAGTCTCTATTGGTAGGGTCAACAGATTCCAATAAATCCCCATCTTTTTCACTTATCAAAGACTTTTTTAAGTTCTGCAATAGTATTTTCTAGTTTAGCTACTTTTTTCTCGAAAAGTCTAATTTTTTCAGTCATTCGGATGATAGTTTTTCTGAGTGTTTCCATTTCTGTCGCAACGTTCGAGGAGTGTACTCTGGAGTCTTGTCCTAAAACCCAAAAAAAAACGTTTAATAATCATAACTTTGTTACTACAGACACAACATTTTCTCATTGTAATACTTACTATTGATGGTTGATTGGAAATTGGAAGACTTACTATTTCAACCGGCTTTTGACTACTAGTCGACGGCAATAGGTCAACAGCAGGACCAATCTGAAATCAAGTAATTTGTATGTTAAATCTGCCACAGTTTTAGTTTTATAACATCCACTGATCAAGCGTCTCGATAATGAATTAATGTACCAAGATTATAATTTATAACGTAGGTAATTATTTTATTACTGTAGAATACATTGCAAAATCGAAGGGCTAAGTGGAAAAAGGTTACTTGACAAATTGAAAAATCCGACTTTTTTGTGAAAACGAACTTAAGTTCTAATGAACTTAAGTTTTATCTGATGATAAACCGATTCTTGAAGTTAAACACGCCAATGGGGAAGATAACAAGGTAACAATATTAGACCTTTAATTACGTAGGTAAAAAGTCTAGACCAAACATATAATTCTAGTTTTAATTTCACATCGATCGGTGCACTATTACCGAAGTTATAAGCGTGGAAAGTTTACGTACATTTTTAAAATTTCGCCCGTGCCCGCGAGTAGCACTTGACGTCATCGATTCCATGCGGTCAGCCGGCACGAATGGCAAGTTTGCAAGTTCCTCTAGAAAGTGAAGATTTTTCTTCATAGCTTGAAGAACTTACTACATCAAATTGAAGAAGTTTCTTATCCTCTCAACTGTGAGAAACTCAAAATGAAATATGTCATGTCTGTGTGGCTGAAATCAGCCACATCACAGACTTGAGTTATTTTTGGCTTTAGTTTTATAAAAATTGTAATATCTCCAGTTCTTTTTTAAATTAAGGTTTTATTTTTTTTATCCATTAATCAGAAGTAGTTTCTGTTCCTATTTCTTTAAATCATATCAACTGCAATATTATAATAAATTTGTTATACTACGTCTAAGTTAGGGCACTTATTTTCATATTTATTTCTATGTTAAAAATAAAATATAAAGAAATGTTTCATAATAATAATCATTTAATTACATCAACAGTACATATTTTAACAGATTTATTACAAAAACGCAATCCACTTCATACAATTTTTTTCAGCAAAACAATGTTTAAAACTTTCTTTCCAAACCAACTACTCTGAGACTATACAAAAGTGACCTCCATATTTTAACGTATATTTATGTAAATAAGCACTTTGAGTATTGAAACTTGATGTTTACTGTAACTTGAGCTTATCAGGTAAGCAAAATCACAAGTGGTCCATGGGTATGCTCAATGGAACTAGAATAAGAGTTACACAAAAAAGGGTCCTTTTTTTACTTACAAAATTAGTGGTTACAAGAAATTAATTTTTAAATGATTAAGTTGTTTGTTTCATTAAACTGTTATATTTTCCAAGATATACATTCAACTAGCTTTAATTTAAATTAAAAACCTTGCATGGTTTCTAAGAACTTTCATAAAACAATGCTAACTTATACAATACAAAATTAGTACAAAAACATCCAAAATGTGTCAAGACTAATATGGATGAGACTAAGATTGATTTGTTTTAAAATATATTTTTTAGTTCCTACTTTGTATTTATAATGAAACAATAAACAGAGTAAAAGTAAACATAAGTAAATTATTCCCGTTGTTCTGCTCTTACGGCCTTGTACTGCTCTTACGGCCGAGTAGCGTAGCAGTTGGTGGTCCTGCCTCATACACCAGATGTCCCAGGTATATCCATTTGTGCCCTGAGTATCCATTTGCGTGATGAACGTAGATATTTATACTCTGGTCATGGTTATAATATAATATAATTCATAGTTTTGTTTAATTAAATATTTAAACTTAGAAATAGAGAGATCCCTAATCTCACCCCTCCTTAGCGTGTAAAGGACGCTCCAACCCATACCCTTTCTGTACATCTTCTATCATCGCGCTAAATAGGCTAAAATAGTAATAATTTCTTGTAATTAGTATATACAAAAATTGATCAGTATAGAAGATCTTAGAACGTAAGTAAAAAGGCGATGATTACGGTTCTGAGACGGAAGGTCTTGACATGCCCCTTCCAACTCCAGTAACAAGTGCGCTGTGTTCACCTCGCGCTGCGCGCCCGCCTCTTACCGCTGGTCCACCTCGCATTGTGCTCACACCATATGCTATACTCGTAACAAGTGCCGCGTCCGCATCTAGCGCCACACCTGCAGTGCCGCCACGTGTGTAACATTTTTTTTAAATAAAAAGCACTTTATCTAGGTGGGATTTCGATCTCGGCAAGTGACTCATTCTGTTTATAACGGAAACGCAGCATATAAACCCATACAGAGCGGTGCCGCGATTCTCAGCGGTCGCTGCCGAACAGTAGCTGCCAAGATCAGAATACCATCTTTAGGTCAGAAAAAAGATTAAATATCTGCAATTTATTTCTGAAAATATAAGACGCAAAAATACTTTAGTTTTCAAATCCCAATGCCTCGTGAATGTTCCAGTCCAGTACAAAAAGGTAGACTAAAGTACCAGACAAGTTAATAATTTGAAATACATGTATTTAAAATGCAAATACCTATTACCTATTTTTATTTTGCATTTTAAATAAAAACAGTCTTTGTAATATTCAAAATGGTCTTACATACCGAGATCGCAAGTCAAACTGGTTGTAAGTATTTTTCTATATTTCAAACAAAACAATTAATCACTGATCTCTCAACAAATCGATTAGAAATGTATTTAAAAAAAGTGTTATTTAAAAAATACGTATTTTGAATTTTGTACTTAAATACTTTAATTCAAAACTATTATATATATTTTACTTCAAACTAAAATGTTATCAAATAATTAGCATTTTGAATTTTTAAATACTTCTAATAAACCATTTTTCCCATCACTGCCAAAGGCTTATCCATATTCTCCATCGTTACCAAAACAAATGTGAAACCTAGTCTGTGAAGTTGGAGGATATCAGCCACTTAACGACCGTTACATACTTTTGAAGCAATTTCTCACTTTTTACATCAAAGTATACTTTGCGCTTTCGTATTTAGCTTAAATATTAGTTTCACAATATATTGCACAGAATATATTGACACAGAAAGCAGTTAAGTCACTTAAAAAGTAAAAACTTGCGACATTACGGTGGTCATTCCTAGGACTGAGTCAAATTCAATTACAAAATTTTTATTGAAAATTGCCAACGAGCCTCGAAAAGTAGATAAATAATTAAAGATAACTTACCGCTCTAGTATTTTCTATGATATCAGATATAATAACTTGTAATTCACAATTTTAAAAGCAAAATTACCATACGTCTATTCAACGAAATCAACGGAACTTCAATGACAAGTTTCTTTTTATTTTTTCTATATACGGTGCTAGTAGTAACGTATATCATACAGCCAAGTTCATAATGAACATAGTCACGGTCTTATTCCACAGAGAAAGATAAAGAAATAAACGAATTTAGCCGCGAAATGCGACCGTGTAGTAATGGCAGAAATCAGCCAGCCCACAGACGCGCCTTATTTTTTACTGGCTGAAATCAGCCACCTCACAGACGAGAGGTTATTCTCTTGTACCGGCCGAACATTTATCTTTGATTTCTATACTTTAATGTGAAACATTGTTTTTTAAGTTTATTTGATTTTTTTTGTGTAGCGGGGGTATCAGCATTATTAGTTATATATTCTTCTGGCAAGGGATCAATGTCAATATTGTCATCTAGAGTAGTAACAAGTTCGACAATATATATATATATATATGCTCAATTTCTAGTGAAGTAGTAGCAATCGCATGTGCAACTGTTCCTGGCCTAGATTTGGAATTCAGTTTTGATTTTTTTGATTGAGATCTTTGTGGTTTTTCTGTATACCGATTTTGACAAGCAAACTTGTGAGGCAAAACATCTTGATTAAAACTACTTTTACGGATTTTTTCGCGTTTTATTTATTTTATTTTTAATACCCGACGTTTCGGGTGCTTTCCAGCACCCATGGTCACGGGGGACTGAGGTGACTGACGTCCCTATGTCCAAGTTAACCCGGAGTACCTTCGGTTTTTTTAACTATTATCATTGGTCCGATCTACGCAGAATGAACTAACTGTGGTTTGAAGTCTTGCAGTGGTATGCTTGGGTTTAGTTTTAATTTTATTAATTATAGGATCCCAAGCAGGTGGTAATACCAAGCCTCTTTCTCTATTGAAATTAGGATGTTTTTTAATTTCAATAGCCTCACGTATCATCCTTGGTAGGAATCGGTGTTCTTTCGCGAGGATTTATGGTCTATCAAATCTGATGTAATGGTTGGGGCCATCTAGGATATGATCGCAAACTGCAGACTTCCCGGAACGTTGATGCTTCATGTCAGCTATGTGTTCTTTTACGCGGGTTCTAATTGATCTCTTTGTTTGCCCTATATATGAGAGACCACAATCACAATCAAGCTTGTACACTCCTGCATCTTGTAGAGGAGTATGACACTTGACGGATGGTAAGAACTGACTAATCTTCTTCGGCGGCTTGTAGAATGTTCTAATAGAAGCTCGCTTCAAGATGTAGCCAATCTTGTCTGTGACACCTCTGACATAAGGTAGTACAGCAGGCACACGCTCGACTGTGGCCGGCTTCACTCGGTCACTGTGACGGAGGCGCGGGACCCTCTTTGTTAGAGAGAGCACGAGGAATCTGTGACAGCAAATACCTGGCCGCCGAGCTTCAGCACGTCAAGCAGGTTCTGCACGACAACAAGCTTCGGGTCCCGCGCCTCCATCACAGTGACCGAGTGAAGGGTCGCTCGCACGAAGATGGAAATCGTGACGTCATCGACGATGTCGCGCTCGGCTTAGACCGAAAATGTTAACTTTGCGCCATTATATCTCGGTCAGTTTTAAAGATAGAAAAAAGTTAAAAACACAGTTATTCTCGTAATTTTTTGTAGAATTTTTGGCATATAAAACTAAAAATGGTTATCTTCTCCATTCTAATTCGTTACATAGTTACAGATGCTAGCAAAGGTGTTAACTGCCAAACAAGTACATATTTCAGATTTGTAAATGTGCTATCAGCAGAAATGTTTTCAGAGAATCATTATCATTGCTACTTTTGGAATAATATAAGGTAATTATAAATTAATAAATCTTCTGCATCTTCACAAGGACAATATAATTTTATGTTAAAGAAATCAAGTAATTTGTATGTTAAATCTGCCACAGTTTTAGTTTTATAACATCCACTGATCAAGCGTCTCGATAATGAATTAATGTACCAAGATTATAATTTATAACGTAGGTAATTATTTTAATACTGTAGAATACATTGCAAAATCGAAGGGCTAAGTGGAAAAAGGTTACTTGACAAATTGAAAAATCCGACTTTTTTGTGAAAACGAACTTAAGTTCTAATGAACTTAAGTTTTATCTGATGATAAACCGATTCTTGAAGTTAAACACGCCAATGGGGAAGATAACAAGGTAACAATATTAGATTTGATCGAAGATTGGTATGGTCACTATAAAATGTTGTTAGGTTAGCTAATTTCATAATAACTTAAAACAGAAGGACCCTTAACTAGGGACTGAGTAAATTAAGTGGTGTTATAAATTGAACATATGTATCTGAGCTTCTGTCTGAAGTATCATAGTGGCCGCATAGATGGACTATTATTTAGCTTTTTTTGTTGAAAGGTGACTAGATCAAGAGTGTTCTAAGTTATGATTCAAGAAAATCTGTTCAGCCATTTGAAGATCATCAGCTCTTTTTTTTGTTTTGGGTTTACTAAATTTTTATTAGTTATTTAACAAAATTTTCTTCGTAAGTTTTATAAATCTTACATTCAATTATTGCATTATATTTTTATAGAGATTTTATTATTTAATTTTATGGACTTCTTAAGTCAATCCAAATTTACTTGGAACTTCTATGGTATCATCTCAACCCTTTCTACAGGAAACTTCTCTCTTTTTTTAATAATAAATTTACATTTTTCCATATGTATATTATGACATACTCATAAATAAACAATGATGGAAGTATTAAAATATTAGTCCCCTTGAGAAGATCACATACTATGTTCAGCAGTGGATTTGTGATGTGCTGTAATGATGATAGTATTATGATTATAAGTATATATAGCAGACTTGCTGAAAAATATCAGTACCTGTAGGTGTTGACAACTTTGCCAGGTTCAAAATATATTTCATGGGTTTTCTTCTCATAACTGCTGATTTATTTGATGATGTAGCTAAAAGACAATAATAGGATTAACTTTGAAATTATTTATATCATTATACCAGTATCTGTGATTACTCACAAAAGTATATTTTCACTGTATAATATTATAAAATAATTTATTTTTAAAAAGTATATCAAGAGGGGTGATAACACATTGCAAGCTTAATATTTATGAAAACTAGACCTAATGGTTGATCATCAAAGCGTCATCCTTCTGTCAGTCGTAATCATTACATGCATTATGTCCGATAGTGCATATAAATAGTATGTAATAATATTCTAGTTAGATTAATGAATGAATCATGGTAAAATTACTACTAGTTAGATTACTACTTAGGCATATTTTATAAAGAAACTATATACATAATTCATACTATATTATGTTCCTAATTCATTTCATAATATGTTTACTTATTCTATAATCTATAAAGACAAACCTGGTATATTCAAAGTAGGCACAGCAATGTTACTGATTCTTTTATTTCTGCATTGAAACTTTTCGTCAAAATGTGAGTGACACATGGCGATACAAGTTGAATATGTGCATATTTTCGAGGTCTAGTAAATCACAGCCAATTGCGTAAAGCCATACCCTAAATCGTTCACTATCGTTTTCCATGTTTGGAAATCCGTGAAGAACATGATGCATGCATAAAATACTGAAGAGATACATATAAAAAAAAAAACTTATTTATACGTATGCTTATGACAAATAACTTGCATCAAGTCAAAGGCTGATGCAAGTTGTTTAGACGAGATGATATACTGTCACTGTCCTTAAATCCGGGAACACAGCTAAGCTTACATATTTATTTACAAAACGTCACAAAATACAAATAATTGGGTGCGTTTGGCAGAAAAAAGCGCTAGCAAGCGCTTGTAAGCAAAATGGCGACCGTAAGCGGTAAGCGCTGTCAAATCGTAAGTAGCTATTTTCCTCCAGGACACGATGTTAGTTTTAACTGGGGAACCTAACCTAATTTAAATATGTTTGTAAAGTATTCATTTTAAAAACTTACCAATCATGAATTTTTAATAACATGTATATGTTTATTCATGTCATTATATTACTTAAAACTAATATTGCACAAATCAACTTATAAACTCTACTTCAAAACAAACAAATTAAATAAGCAAAATGGCGGATTGTGTCAGCGCTACTGACGTAGCAATCGTGTCCTGGCCGAAAACTATTTCAGCGCTTATAAGCGCTTGCTAGCGCTTTTTTCTGCCAAACGCACCCATTGAAAATGGTTGAACGGAAAGCGTAAATAAATTCACGTATAGTAATGGCAGGATGATGTGCTGCCAGATTTAGTTTCAAAATCATACCTTTCCGTATATACACTCTTATCTATAATCATACCAAAAACATCTAGTTATGGTTTTTTAATCAACAGCACATGTAATCGGTATTCATTTATAAGCAAACGTTAAAAACTTTCATCACAGATTTTTATTTACTTTAAACAAAAGAAAATATCTTAATTTCAACTACACTTATTTTCTACTAATTGGATTTTTTTTTAAATATTTTGTAAAGGTACCTCACAGAGTACATTATATATACCTGTACTACCTACAGATAGTGGCGACATTTAGTATGTGATGAACGAATTATTCGCTTGAAATTGCGAACAGTGTCACCTATTGTTGGTTGGAATAATACCGATTTTATAATACGACTAAAATAAAAACTAGTCAATAGATATGGTTTTAAATAGTTTACTAAGTGCGTCTTAATTTTGCATAATAGTATTTCATAGGTTTCCAAGTTTTTTGTTCTAAAATTGTAGAGCCTGATATACAGTAATCTATGACAGAGAGGTATGGATTTATATTTGAAATATGGAAAAATGAGGAAAATAGAAATTGCATTTTGTTGATCAAAATATCACAATTTATGTAGAAAATATATTTTTATTTTCAAGTAAAAATATGGATTTACATATTAATCTGGACCCTATTTATAATAAACACCTTCGGACTGACAACAATTTATTCGGCTATGTTCTTATACTTTTTAGAGGTAGCGTGTCCCAAGTCCATTATTTAATTAAGTAATTACATTTTTATTAATATCTTGTTGTAATTAAAAACTACCAATTAACCTACTATTAAACAATAGTTAAATTTTTATTCAGAACTTTACACGATTATGTAGTAAAGTGATATATGTGAGTAATGTTCAAATTGAGACTTAAAATGTGTGCGCTGTACAACTACAACAACAATTAGCTTAATGTGACTTATGATCATTTGCCTCCGGTGTACAGATATGTATTCTGCAGTGTCTATTAATTAAATATTTGAAAGATTTAATGGTTTGTTGCAGTTCTCCTGAACATGATAATTTACATCGGAATTGGATTGTAGCTACAGGATGAACAGATTGGACACAAAACCGTCATCAAAAATTTGCAGCAGGCATTTTAAGGATAAAATGTTAATATAAATAAAAGAAGAAACTTACTCTGCTATTACCTTATGCTGTACCAATTCTGGTACAGCATAAGGTAATAGCATTCGATATTCTTGATCATAAACAAATTATCACTAAGTTGGACGATTGTGGAATACGGGGACCTCTTCTGAGATGGTGTACAAATTATCTTAAAAATAGGAAATTCTATGTGAGGATAAATGACACACACAGCGACCCGGTGACTGTAACTGAAGGCACAGCACAGGGATCTGTGCTTGCCCCCCTCCATTTTCTGTCATATGTAAACGACATGCGCTTTTACATAAATCACTCACATAAATCAATCACAATAAATCTATTCCTACAAATAAATAAAACTAGGGAAAAAACTAGGGAAGTTAATTAAGATTTAGTGAATTTGTTTTTTTTTATTATTTAGTGTAGTGTACAAATATAAGATTTTAGTTATACTCATTTTTGCCATGTCTAATCTAATACCCATATCGCTCGCGCTCTGTTGCACACAGCGAATCTAGCCACCAATTTAAAATACAAAACCAATACTTAGATGGAATACAAATTATAACACTGGAGATTAAATATACTACAACCGTTGTAAAAGAGAATTTGAAAAAATATGATTTTATTTTACATTAGGTTATGTTTACCTATAGCTCAGAACACCTTTGTTTATTTCTTTAAAAAAAACATAAATAACATAAACACTCACGCCTGTCACCCAGAGGGGTAGGCAGAGACTACAGACTTCCATTTAGCACGATCCTGACATACCTTTCTCGCCTCTTCCACATTCATATACCTACGCATACATGCTCGTCGGTTAAGGGTACTCTTAATTTGGCCCATTTTTAGTATATCGCCAATTTGGTCGACAAACTTCCGCCTAGGACGTCCCTTTCCGACTCTTCCATTCACTTCTGCAACATATATTTGCTTTGTCAGTCTTTCCGCATTCATTCTTTCTACATGACCAAACCACCGAAGCAAACCTGGCAAAGTTGTCAACACCTACAGGTACTGATATTTTTCAGCAAGTCTGCTATATATACTTATAATCATAATACTATCATCATTACAGCACATCACAAATCCACTGCTGAACATAGTATGTGATCTTCTCAAGGGGACTAATATTTTAATACTTCCATCATTGTTTATTTATGAGTATGTCATAATATACATATGGAAAAATGTAAATTTATTATTAAAAAAAAGAGAGAAGTTTCCTGTAGAAAGGGTTGAGATGATACCATAGAAGTTCCAAGTAAATTTGGATTGACTTAAGAAGTCCATAAAATTAAATAATAAAATCTCTATAAAAATATAATGCAATAATTGAATGTAAGATTTATAAAACTTACGAAGAAAATTTTGTTAAATAACTAATAAAAATTTAGTAAACCCAAAACAAAAAAAAGAGCTGATGATCTTCAAATGGCTGAACAGATTTTCTTGAATCATAACTTAGAACACTCTTGATCTAGTCACCTTTCAACAAAAAAAGCTAAATAATAGTCCATCTATGCGGCCACTATGATACTTCAGACAGAAGCTCAGATACATATGTTCAATTTATAACACCACTTAATTTACTCAGTCCCTAGTTAAGGGTCCTTCTGTTTTAAGTTATTATGAAATTAGCTAACCTAACAACATTTTATAGTGACCATACCAATCTTCGATCAACAATACCAACTAGATAACGGGTCACATACAAAATCATAGCTAAATACTGTCCGCATAAATATAAACTATGAAAAGACATAAATTAAATAACATTTAGTGTGAAATCGACCTTAAATAATAACAAATAAAGTTCTTTTTCCCGTTATTGCCTTGCGAGCTACACTCTCACGTGCAAGAGCTCACGTCTCATGTGCGCTCTTATTTACTGAGATGGATTTCTTGTGACGACCCGACATCTAGTTGGTATTGTTGATCGAAGATACCAATGTTAAAAATCTTTTATGTTTTAAATATATAGATTGACTTGGCCATCGCATGAAAACGCAATGTATCTCACAAGTAATACATATTATATTAAATTAGATTGCTTAATGAAACAGAAGGACCCTTAAATAGGGACTGAATAAATTAAAAGACTTGGTATTACATGGATCTCACAACTTTTTACGGTAGAAGAACTGAGTTGCGAGACTTGGTTTTATACAAGTTATGGTTTGATGGCATCTCATTTCTTTTTGTAGACAAGATAGTCCTAGTTCTTTTTCTTTCCGGTACCTTCTACTTCTTGTATACCAACAACGTACCTATCTACACCTATTATACATATAAAAGAACACTGATTTATTCACTGCAAATGTAACCTTGTAATTCTATATATTTATATCGGATTACAAAGTTATTTATGCAGTTGGTGTATCTAGAAAACTGGACCGAAATTTAAAAATATTTTAGTTTTTCCTTGATTTATACACTAAACTCTAATTGTGTTCTTAATTTTAAGCTTATATATCTTCTAGAAGTGCCTTAGAGTTTTGATGATCGGTCAGTCAGTGAGTGACAAAATTAAGAAATAACTACTGGTTCAAATTGAATGAAATATACCATGTTTATACAATGCCTACTTGGTTACTGAAAATTCAGGCTACTAGTTTTATCCACTACGAAGTTATAGACACAATATGACAAAATATTTCAATAGAATACAATACAATACTCTTTATTGTACACCAACAAAACATTAATAAATAATGAAAAAAATAATGAGGGATAAACAAAAGGCGGTCTTATTGCTACATAGCAATCTCTTCCAGACAACCCAGAAGAGGAAATTAATAAAACTAAAAATAAGAATAATGGGTAGGGTGCACTAAATTAGACAAAAAAAAATATAACTTATATACTATATAATGACAACATACTTAAGGTATATTAGTGACCATAACTAAGAGGAGAAAGAGAGAGGAGTTAAAGAGACAAATAGTGTTCCTTAATTTGTTTCTTGAACACATTTAAAGATTGAGCACTTTTAATGGATTGGGGTAAGGAGTTCCAGAGTCTTACTCCAAGAACAGCAAAAGATTTATCATAAAATGTCGAGGAGTGTATAGGACATTGGAGCGAAAGGTTTTCTTTGGACCGTAAGGAAAAATCGTGACAAGAGCTAAGAAATTTAAAACGTTCTTTCAGATAGGGAGGACTTGATACATTAAATAAGACGCAGTAGAGCGCAGAAAGTATATGAGTATTCCGACGAAGACGGATTGGGAGCCACTTGAGTTTAGCGCGGTATTCAGAGACATGGTCATATTTACGAAGCCCAAATATGAACCGTATACAGAGATTTTGGAGTCGCTCAAGTTTATTAAGTTGCTCCTCGGTGATATCAAGGTAACAAATGTCAGCATAGTCGAGGATAGGGAGTAGCAAAGATTGTGCAAGCGTAATTTTGGTGGAAATGGGTAAAAAGTATTTAAGCCTTCGGAGTGAAGCATAAGCCGCAAACATTTTTCGGCTCACTGCATTAATTTGGGGTGTCCAAGACAGACTGGAATCCAAAAAGATACCTAAATTTTTAACTACTTCATTATATGGAATAAGAATACCATTAAATACAACGGGTTGAATTTGACATTTTTTAATTTTGGAAATAGTTCTTGAACTCCCAATAATTATAGCTTGCGATTTTGAAGGGTTAACCGTCAACCCATAAGATCGTGTCCAGTCGAGAATAAAAGCCAGATCCTTGTTGATACATTCAACAGCTTTGGCAAGATCTTCGATGGTTGTTTGTAAATATATTTGAAGGTCATCTGCATACAAGTGGTAGAGAGAAGATATTTGGGATGTAATCGTATTAATAAAGATTGCGAATAAAAGAGGAGATAAGACACCACCTTGTGGAACGCCAGCTACGGTATCAAGCCACGAAGAAAGTCTATCTTGGACACGAATACGTTGCCGGCGCCCGTGCAAATAACTATGAAACCAGGAAATTGCAGTTGGAGATATGTTAAGAGAACGCAGAATCCCTAACAGGATATCATGATCAACAGTATTGAAGGCAGCTGAAATCCAGCAACACCAATACTGTGACTTGATGATTCTCCATACCGTGACGAATGTCGTCGGTGATTTTTAATAACGCCGTAGTCGTACTATGACCAGATCTAAAGCCAGATTGGAGAGGACTAAGGATGCTATTTCTTAAACAAAAGGAATTAATTTGTTGTTGGACAAGGCGTTCTAAAACTTTGGAAAGGAAAGGAAGAATTGAAATAGGACGATATTCAGAAAAACTTGAAGGATTTGTTTTCTTAGGTAAAGGTATGATTTGAGCGTCCTTCCACTGGGAAGGGAAAGAAGATGAGGATATGGAAAAGTTTAAGATATGGGTTATAATAGGTGTTAAAAAGTCCAACAAGGGAATGATCATTTTACGACTGACGTCGTCACTTCCGACAGCGTCGGAATGGATAGAGAGTATGTGTTTCCTAACATCACAATCTGCAAATTGCCTAAACACAAATGGAGAAAAGTCAGGAGTGGGAAACGATGAAAGTTGAGTAAGTGTTGCTGATTTTGCCACATTGTTCAGGCAAGAAACTCAAGAAGAAAGGCAAGAAATATTTCATAGCCTGACATTGTATGGTTTCGACCTTTTTCTTTTTATATTCATATTTTAATATTTTATTTTCATATTTTAATTTCTCAACACGCGCTACTAAAGGCTTATAACGTTAATATTGCATAATTGTTTAATTTATGATTGTTATTTTTAATTAGTAAGTAATTTATAAGTGATAACTATTAATTGGTTTGTTATAATTGGATGAATTTTTTTAATATTTTTTGCATGTAAAATTAAACCTTGTGTGCGTGTTGGATTTTCTATAAGCCACAAGAGTTTTTGAATTAAATAAATAATAAATATAGGGGGAAGAAATTGGCCTAAATCACTTCGAGAAAAGTATGGTACGGCCATGCTGCTTGTTTGCTCGACTTGGCGGCACTTGGCACTGCCGTGCCCCCAGATAATTAACATTCCAACAGACAGATCCAAATACAAATTGCAATCCCCGCAGCATTTTCCTCAAAAAGTATGTAATATTAAATATTTAAGAAAAGGCCATATTTATATGCGCATTTAATTTTCCTTTTCATCATATCCAGTATAATTGTGTCAAATTCCAGTAAATTACAGTTAAATACTTTTTTTTATTTAACAGTTTAATAATTATTCAGACTGCTACAGTGCACTTGCATTGTCGCAGCACATTGTCTGGCAGGGTCGCCGTGTAATGTTGGTAAAGATGGTAATGAGAGGAAACATACTCTAAACTTAACACTACATTGTCGTGGGATTTACACTTCAATCCACTGAGAAACACCCATTTCTCCTAACCTACAGTGATAGTAGTAGTTTGGTTATTTCTTTAAATCTTTCCTTTTCTTCTTTTGATATTGATTTATGAATTTCATTTCAGGTCATTACTCTGAACGTTCGGTACATTGATAATACACAAAAATGGAAGGAAATACTTCTCACAAAAAAAATCATGGTTAGTCTGACTTATGATGCCATTTTTTAACAGTTTCAATTTATTGAACATAAGATATAAACTTTTTTATAACAGTTTGCTCACGCCCGGCTACTATGCCGCTTAAATGTACACCGCCTACTACGCCGACCGCAATGTTGCATTGTAAATCAGACTAATATTGCCAACTGTATTCTTAAAGAATAAAATAAGTCCGTCAAGGCATACAACAAATAATATACAAGCTGCAAGTTGAATACCTCAAACTTAAAACTTGATGGTCCACCCAAACTGATTTTCGTGTCTGAGAGTTTGACAATTAAGGCGAAGAAACTCTTCTTTTTGACCAGGGAATTTGCTAAAATTAATGCCTTTAAATATTGCTGGACATCAAGGGGTAAAATATAACTTCGGAGGGCGGATGGAGCTCCACTTGTAAAGGTTAATAGTGAGAGCGACCTAGATAACATTAGCAACAAATGACTATTTATTAATTTGTATTATTTATTTTTATAAATGCATTTTTTTTATAGAAGAGGGGGCAAACGAGCATGTGGCTTACCTGATGTTAAGTGACTACCGCCGCCCATGATCAACCGCAACACCAGGGGAATTGCAGGTGCGTTGCCGGCCCTATAGAAAGGAGTAAGCTCTTTTCTTGAAGGTCCCCAGGTCGTATCGGTCCGGAAAAATCGCCGGTGGTAAATTATTCCACAGAGAGGTTGTACGCGGAAGAAAACTCCTTTTGAAACGTACAGTAGTGGACCGCCAAGCATCCAGATGGTGTGGATGGTATCGGGACGTTTGCCGCGTAGTGCGTTCACGAAATTTGGCGGCTGGGATTAATCCGAACAATTCCTCAGAGCACTCTCCATGGTATATGCGAAAGAAAATACAAAGGGATGCAACATCTCTTCACAGTGCCAGTGAATCGAGCCGCACTCGGTCGTCGACGATTCGAGCCGCTCTGCGCTGGATGCGGTCAAGTGGAAGGAGCTGGTACTGGGGAGCCCCAGCCCAGAGATGGGAACAGTATTCCATGAGCGGCCGAACCTGCGCCTTGTAAAGTTGCAGGCGGTGTGCCGGCATGAAATACTGTCCCGCTCTGCTGAGCACGCCAAGCTTTTTAGAGGCCAATTTGGCCTTCCCTTCCAAGTGACCACGAAACTGCACGTCACTCGATATGTCGACGCCGAGGATTCCGATACTGGCTGAGGCAACAAGGGGAGTGCCTTGAAACTGAGGGGATACGACAAAGGGGTTCTTTTTAGCGGTTAACGCGCAAACTTGTGTCTTCTGGGGGTTAAACTGGACTAGATTTAGTCGTCCCCAATCCGAGACTCTGTCCAGCAGAGACTCGACTTCAGACACAAGTTTGTCCCGGCACTCAGAGACGTTTTCCCGAAAAATATTGGCTCGGCCGGTGTAAAGAGCATCACCAGTGCTGTCATCTGCATAGCAATGAATGCTACGGGTTTGCAACATATCATTGATATGCAGAAGAAACGGCGTTGGCGATAGCACGCAGCCCTGTGGAACACCAGCATCAATAGGCTTGCAATCGGAGCTTGCACCGTCTACAACGACCTTGATGCTCCGATCTGCAAGGAAACTGGTGATCCAATCGCACAATTTCTCGGGAAGCCCATAGGAAGGGAGCTTCGAAAGAAACGCTTTGTGCCAAACCCGATCGCAGGCCTTCGCAATGTCCAAACTAACGGCCAATGCATGTTTTATTGTTCTCTATGTTTTATAAGCTTTTGTTGTTTAATCTTAATTATTTTAGCTTTAATTCATATGCGTATATCACTGATACCTATTCATATAATTTCGCTGACAACTCAACACATAAAATTACAATAAAGACATTAATTAATTCGCAACCATCCGCTTAAAAATACAATGATCTCTCTTATCTGGATTGAAGAGCACCTCCCGCCCTCCCTCAATTACATGCACTAATCCCGTCGCCAATAATCCCAGCACCACTACTCCCAACACCACTATTCCAGGAAAGACACACCATTGACAATACAACACGTGTTTCGCCTCTACACGAGGCATCTTCAGGTGATGTATATTCTACGGCGGCTAACCGTTAAGAGTAAGGTAAGACACATCATTGTATTTTTAAGCGGATGGTTGCGAATTAATTATTGTCTTTATTGTAATGGATTTCCGCAAAGTAACGCCTGATTCTATAATTTAACATAAAATTAGATCATAAATTACTTACACTTAGTAATCTAGTACATAAATTTCACACTTACACTTTAGACTCAAGAATTATAAATATTTAATACTCCAGTAATATGTTACAATTAAATCAAAATATACGTCCGAGAAGAAATTGATTCATCCTCTTATGAGCCAACCTTTCACGATGGAAACTCCCTTAAAATAAAAATCTCGCCTGATTATACGATCATATGCTCATACCGTCCGCCTAGTTTTCTTTAAAAGTTTTCTAGTAAATATTTCCCTCAAGGCGGTATTATCTCTCCTCTTCTGTTTTCCATTTTTATAAATCTCATCACACTAAATCTCAAGAGCTCTTACCATTTGTATGCTGATGATCTGCAGTTATATGCGCAAGTGGAGCCTTCAAATATCCTAAGTGCTATTTCACTGTTAAATGATGATTTAAAATATATCTCAGAATGGTCTACTGTGTATGGCATAAACGTGAACCCGTCTAAATGCCAAACGATAATCTTAGGTAGCTCAAGATTATTATCTAAACTGGATATTGCCACCCTACCATCAATTATGTTTAATAATAATATCATACCATTCTCTACTAGCGTAAAGAACCTTGGTCTGTACATCGATCGAATCAGCAAGAGCGTTATATAGTATCATTTTGACTCGAAAGTTTAATCGCTTCCTAATTATAAACATGTTTGCCAAAAATGCTCTAAGCTTATCACATACATGATTTATATGTACATGCCAATTGAACTTATGATCTATTATATATATATATATATATATATATATATATATATATATATATATATATATATATATATATATATATATATAATATCTATGTATTGTTTATTACATATATTATTGTTTCTTTTATCCTCTATTTGATTATTGCTGCACCGCCTCCATAATGTCCATCTCTGTTTAGCCTAATGGTTGACTGGGAGAGAATGCCCTATGGCATTAAGTCCGCCATATGTACTTTTTTGTGCATGAAAGTATAAATAAATAAATAAGTAAATATTTAGAATCTATTGACGCGGTCTTAACTAGTATCTCAACTAAAAATGTAATATTTACTGGTGATATTAACTTAGATATATTATCATGTAACTTGTCAGCATCCTCACAAGATTATTTAAATATTATGGCTATGCACAATAATCACATATCACATAAATAAATACATCAATACTTGCATTGATCATTTTATGGTCAAAATTTATAGTTCTTGGAAAACTATAGTTTTTGAACAGCAAATAACTGATCATTCACCCATAATGATTTATATAAACAATGCTGGTGTTAGTAAAGGTATATTAAAATCTAAAAAATAACCGTTAATTATGAAAGGATCAAAGAAATACTGCTGGAAGAAAACTGGCATGATGTGCTACATATTAGTAACGTAAATTCAGCCACTGAGCTTTTCACGAATAAACTTTATTCATTGGTTAAACAGAACTCACAAATCAAAACTATTACTAAAAAGCACCAACCTCTCAAACCATGGATAACAAGAAAAGTGGTAAGATCTATAAGGAAAGGAGATAATCTACATATGAAAACTAAAAAGTTACCGGATAATGAAGAACTAAAGATTAAGTATATGAGAAACATGTGTAACAAAATTATTAAAAATCTGAAAAAAAAATATTATAAAAATAAATTAATAAAAAATAAAGGAAATACAAAAGGAACGTGGAAGATAATAACAGAAGTGTGTAATTTAATTAATTTTGTACAGGGGAAATAAAGTTATACTATTTGTCCAAAATTATACCACGTTTGACGTTTCATGTTTTTTTATCCAAAATATTGGCGTCACGCGGCTGGTGTTTTATACGTTTTGATTTTTGGTTTTATTATTATTTCTGTTTTATTTTTGTCTTAAGAACTTAGTGTGAGTTAAAGTTTGAATATTGGTACCTAATATGTTTTATATTCAGTAAGGGTAAAACGAAAAGAACACAAAAGAAACGATACCTACATAATTGAAACTGAACATCGTATTCATAAAATATTTTAAAATTCTGTTTTCATTTCGACACACAAACTGAGAGAAGCTGCTGCCGTCATCAAGCTTCTGGTAAAAATGGATAGGATAAGACTTATAAACAATGTTTACACATGTGCGATGACGAATTGCAATTTGCCTAGTATTATTAAGATACAGCATACTGCATATTATAAAATAATGGTATAAATAGGATAATTATACTACGAAATCCGACCCTGGTTACGTCGTGTTATGACGTTTGTATTATGGCAGATGCGCTACTTTTTCTTGTATGAAGAATCCTTCCTTTTGAAATCATTGGTATCATTACGTTAGCCTAATGGCAGGTTACGGGCCGCGAACTCAAAAGGTGAAATCTAATCCGCCATTCGACTACTCTCGTGAACCGTTCCTAGCACAAGCATTTTAAGCTGGTGGCTATGGGGAATATTAGTAATGATAATATCATTGTTAGTATTTTATCAGCCCTTTTTTACGTGGTAGAGCCATGCTGCAGTTATATCAGTAGTATAGTTGTAGCACGAATGGATCGGCTCAACCGGGTAAGTACCACGCTCTCACAGAATACCAGCGTAAAATAGTAGCTTAATGCTACTGTTTCGTATGGTGAGTGTAGAGAACCGGAGACCCTTTTTACTGGCAACGAGGCATTCCATCTTAGTCCTCACGGACAACAACGCGTCATCATTTTTATTTGTAATCGAGGATAGATGTGGATGTCTATGGGCCACAGGAACCACTTACCATCAGGTGGACTGTGTGCTCGTTTGTCATCCTATTCTATAAAAAAGCCCTTTCTATTTTAATTATTGCTCCACCACCTCTTATATGTTCCCCTGTTTAGCTTAATAGTTGACTGATAGAATGCCCTATGGCATTAAGTGCGCCCTATGAACTATTTTGTGCATGAACGTAAAATAACAAATTAAAAGAATTTAGATAGGTACCAAAATTTACATTAAATTATTGGTCAATAAATTTAAAATTATTAGATTCAGGAAAGTCAATTCGCAACCACTAATAAATACTTAATGATGCTTGTGGGGTGTTGCAATAATTGTTTCCTTTTTTTTCTTTTTTAAACAAAACTGGTTGATAATTTTTTTAATTTTAAGGAGGAGCATTGGCAGACAAGAAAAAAACAACGGGTATCCTTCGAAAAGAGTACGAAGATGCTGATCTGCTGCTTTTATGGATAATATTTTCGACTCAGTTAATGGCAGTTTTTAAAAGAAAAGATGCCAAAACTCGACTTGGAACTGCAACAGCTCACTCCATACATCACAAAACATGTATGGATGGCAAAAAAGTTTTTGCGTCTATGATGTTTATCTTCCACTAGTAGAATTTATTCCAACTGTAAACAATTGGGTGTGGACACTAGAAAAGATGGAAGTTTTATTAAAAAAAATTGAAATTGATCTTGGCATTACGTCAGTTTGGTTGCGTCATCTAAAGGAGTCCGCACACTAATGGGAACGGAAAGGGATCGTAACCGTATCGCCTTTCACCTCGCTGTCAACCAGGCGTCAACCTACCGTATGCACGTAACGAAAGCGTATCAGCAGCGCCTGTACGTCAACTCGGCTACGGCTAGGCGACACCGCGCTTACGCCTCGCCGCCCGCTGGCTGACCTGGTTGGCACCAGATCAGCTTGAATCCAAACGTTAAGTGTAGCGCACAGTTATGTCTTGGTTTACAATACGTGAGTTGGCTATCATAGCCATAGTACTTGATGAAGAGGAAAAAGAAAATAGCAAGAAAAAAAGGAAAAGATATTGGGTACACAATATGAATAAAGCAAGGAGTACTGAAGGGGAATTTCGGACTATAAAAAAACATTTGATGGATGATGAAGAGAAATTTTATATTTATTTTCATATGCCGAAATTTCTCTTTTATAACATATTGCAGTCTATAGATGAATGTATAAGGAAGAAGAATACAACATTCAGAGAAACAATATCGCCCGAAGAAAAACTAGCTGTAACTTTAAGGTGAGAAATTGCATTTGTTTTTGGAATTTTTAATCTGGTCTACAAAAATATTTGTACAGACGCCAGCTTTTCCCAATCAACTTTGAACCTAATGCTTTAGCGATAAAGTTGAAAATCTATTAAAGAATTTTGACAGATTGTAGTAGGTTGATATGCTGGCGTCTGTAGTGTACAAAATAAAACTCGGTTCCGAAACTCGGTTTGTTTTGGAACGCAACCCTCATTAGCGATCAGGTGTGTACGGGGGGTGTACGTGTTATGTCTGATGTGTGTGTGTATATTTTGTGTGTGTGCGTAAGAATAGAATAGAATAGAATATACTTTATTGTACACCAAAATTATATCAACTATTTTACAATATTCAAAACGTATGGGTTAGTAACTGCAACTTTTTTTTAGTTTAGGTAAAAAAAATACTCATAAATCACATATTTTTTTATCATTCTAAAAGATATCATAAAATCAAAAAATTATGGCAATTTAACAAAAATAGTGCTACAAAAAAAATACAATCATTGTATAAATTAAAGAATGTTTGAAGTATTAAGATCGTCAGCATTTAATGATTTCTTATATTTACGCGAACACTACACATTGAAATAATACCCGTTTTTACGGAATTCATCGCGTATATTTAACTTTTTAATACCCGACGTTTCGAGAGCTTTACAGCACCCATGGTCACGGGAAGGACTGAGATGTTTAACGTCCAAATGTCATAGTTAACCGCGGTTACCATAGATTAAACAAAAGTTAAATTTTAATCTATGGTAACCGCGGTTAACTATGACATCTGGACGTTAAACATCTCAGTCCTTCCCGTGACCATGGGTGCTGTAAAGCTCTCGAAACGTCGGGTATTAAAAAGTTAAATATACGCGATGAATTCCGTAAAAACGGGTATCGTCAGCATTTGACGTGCCATTTTCTTCTAAGTTTGACATATTAAAATCATCAATGTTTGAAGCGCCAGATGTTGATTGTATCTCGTGGCTAATGTTATTTAGAGTGGTATAACCTCGAGGCATGTCATCTTCTCTTTGGGGAATGTAAGGGTTGCGATAACTGTAATAGCTTTGTTTCTCTGCGATTTCTTTTAACTCCATTTCCGAAACTGCGTTATATATTTTACTTTTTATAACCGCTTGGTTATATTCAGAAAATTTTTTAACCGTTGCCGCAATGCTGTTAAAAATGTTTCTATCTCAACTTCTTTTTTGGTTTCGTTGTGATTTAATAAATATTTCATTAAAGTTTGTGACGCTGAATTGCTTTCAACTTTTTTTTGAAGTTTTGGATGTAACTGAGGATGCAGAAGACTTAGGACGCGGCGAAAGTGCAGAAGTTTCCGGTTGTGAGTTTTCTGGAGACTGAATTATGTTTATTGAGTTCTGTGAATCATCATTACCCAAGATACTGCTAACATCTGAATCGTCATCATAATCAACCGAAGAGATCGTATTTCTTTCTTTGTAATGAGGTACTAAAAAACTCATTTCATCTTCAAAGGTCCACTTTTCCGTCGTCGGGGCTGCCTGACCACTCTTAGTTTTACGCTTCTTCATAGCTCGTCGGTGAGACTCTCTAAGATTTAACCAAGTTTTCTTGCATTCAGATTCTGAAATAAAATAAATCATGGTTAACTATGTCAAGCGCATGTAGTTACATAATGTAGGTATGTGTGAAAGGGAGTATGTACACACACATTCACATAAACATATACACGTATTATATAAATATACATTTATTGTTGCAGGTACTTCATAACTGGATCTACATTTACTAATTTATCATCGAGCTTCCGTTTAGGAGAATCAACTATTCGTTTGATAGTAATAGATGTGTGCAATGCAATAATAAATAAATTAATGCCAATTCATATACCTCAACCAACTACAGCCGCATGGCAAGGAATCGAAGAAGGATTTAAAAATAAATGGAACTTTCCGAATTGCATAGGCGCCATTGACGGCAAACATGTAAATATAATTGCACCTCCCAATAGTGGATCGTTGTTTTTTAACTATAAAAAAACATTTTCTATTGTTTTGTTAGCTATAGTCGATCCTGAATACAGATTCATAGCGGTTGATGTCGGAGCCTATGGAAAAAACAGCGATGGCGGAATCTATTCGTCATCTACATTTGGAAAGGCACTTGAAAGAAACACATTAAATATTCCATGTGACAAACCATTACCAGGTACTAATCATGCAATGCCACATGTATTTGTGGGAGACGAGGCATTTCCATTGAAGACATATTTATTAAGACCATATCCTCGCTCAAATACACGGAGACTATCAGATCCTGAATGGCAATATAATTACCGCTTATCACGAGCTAGAAGGGTTGTTGAAAACGCTTTTGGAATTTTATATCAAAAATTTGCGATTTACAACAAAAATATTAAATTGCATCCAAAGTTTGTAGATAAAGTGGTATTAACAACTTGCATTTTACACAACATGATGAGGACATATAACATTGAGATGAATTTACAGGAACCGAACAGAACAGAACATGAAATTACAGTTTAATTCGGCGAAGACCGATTGTTAAGTCAATTAAAAAATATTAGTGGTGCCCATATGGCTACTGCTTTTAATGTACGTGAAATGTTCAAAACATATTTTCAAACTTCTACCGGACGAGTACCATGGCAGAATTGTAGCTTTTAGCTTTAAATATTAATGTTAATTCTTAATGGATATTACAGTTAAATTTTACATTATAATAATCACATAAATTATATTAATCACAACTGTTTTATTTCCCATAGATACCTAGTCAAATTTCGGGAACGTCGAAAGGAGTTTTTAAAAACTAAACTAAAACTAAATTAATACGTCTCACCGATTT
Organism: Parnassius smintheus behrii; assembly: GCA_036936625.1. Taxonomy (NCBI): domain Eukaryota; kingdom Metazoa; phylum Arthropoda; class Insecta; order Lepidoptera; family Papilionidae; genus Parnassius; species Parnassius smintheus. The sequence goes on along the minus strand of JAUPFT010000030.1, from coordinate 18,199,152 downwards.
GGAGGTGGCTTTAATAATGAATAAATCTTAAAGAGTCTGTTCGTACGCAGACGTTCGACTCATCAACTAAGTACTAGGAATCTTATATAAAATGCTGATGTGTTACTTTTATCGCTTAGCCTAAATAATACGATATAATATATATTAATATACTAGTCTAAAACAGAGGGACGGGGTGCATCCATAACTCCTCCCTCCCTAAGAGCAAAATTATCGGAAATATCATTTTTAATGTTTTTACGATAATTTTGGAAGTGAGGCATACATTTTTTTCTTATTATGTATATTAAAAACAATAGGAAACTTAAGGCTAGAAAATTTAAAATTACATATGTTAGAACACTGAAGTTAGAGTCTCTTTCTCCTTTGAAGACACTTGAATCTGTGTAATAGATTTCACTATGTTTTAAAGCATTTGACATATACTTCACTTCGTCCAAGTTGACGCCATTCATGTTAATTACGCGTGCACTTGTTACATTGGTAGTTGAACGTAATTGAGGTAAGTGGATGACTGGAACTGGTAGTGCTGCCTCGTATTCTGTGTAAATACGGTTGTGATGAATGTAAGTACCATGTATCTTCAGGTCACAGGGCTCATCACTGGTTAGTATATAGGTTCCAAAAATGGGTTGCTTGCTGATCTCGTTATCGCAGTGTTTGGTAAGTGTCGTTCTTAACTTTGTAAAAACAATCCAATTTTCTGCTTTAATTTGCTGTACTTTAACGTCTTCAATTATAATAGCGTGTTGCGTGCAACAAGTAAGGTTATTCTCAAATTTCATCAACTGTTCTATGCAGGTAAGTCCAGGGTAGAGGGCTCTATTTTCTTCGGTACACAGGAAATCATTACCAGCAGCAAGCGGGCGACAGGGTTTCGTAACTGGTAAGTATTTTGTCCCTTTCACCAAGAGGTAAGGATATTTTGGGAATATGGTAATTGTTTCGTTTAAGGATTCGCGGAAAATGGGTACGGAATAAACCTTAAAGTAGTTGTAGGTATTATTATCAGTTAACGGAATCTCCATTATAAATGCTATCTGGTTTTTCTTAAGGTAAGATTTTACTCTTATGGTTTGTTCCAATTTTACCAAATTAGTTTCGGTTGGTGGGTACACTAAATTTTCGGTATTGGATATTAGTTTTAAATGATCTAAGAGTTCTGTAGAATTTATAATAGATTGATGAAGTATAGATACTCTACTAAAAGCTAGGGCAGTCTCTATTTCATTTAATTTATCAAATATGGTTCGAAAATTGCTTATAAATAAATTAAATAATCCAAAAATATATGTAGAGAAAACCCAATTATTTTCTCTAGTCGTTAGATGATTTAGCATTGTCTCTACACTTTTTAGGCGTGCATCTAGCATAACGGAATTATTATTTAAGGTTTCAGTGGCATTAATAAAGCTGTCTAACATTTTAGAGACTAAGGTGAGTTTCCTAGTCACGATAATTTGGTTGTGACTTAACTCCGAGGTAAGTTTATCATATTTTAGAGCATTTTCATGATCGAGGTTTCCCGTAATAACTTTTAGAACTGACCCTAATGGATTTAGGATCCCTCTCTTAAAACGTTGCGGCATAAGTTGTTGAAATTTTTGAACGGTTAAATCGCGTATGTGGTCTGCATGGGTTTTAACGCTTATAAATTCGCGAGGGTATGGTTCTTTTACTTCAATTAGTTTACTGAGTTTACGATATTGAGCAATAATTAGATTTAGGTCATCATAAATATTTTCTAAATTTAAAATCTTTATTATAGTCCAGTGATCTGTTTGTGCATACGCTTGTCCTTGTTTTACCGGAAGTATCCCTGGGTTCACCTCAAGTGACTGCAGATGATGGGCCAGGATCGGCATCGCAATCATCAGTATGCACCACCTGTGGAGGGCGTTTGATATTTTTAATCGGGGCTTTAGTCTTTCTTTCACCTACTTTTATTGGCACTATATTTCTTTCGGCCCTGCCTACTACTTTAGCCTTAACATATCGCGGTCTGTCTTTGCTTTTTCTTTTGTTGGTATCCTTAGCAAATACAGTCTTACCACACGGAAATGCTATCTCATCTTCACCGCCTCGCTTTTCCCTAATTTTTTCTTTAATTGCTACCATATTTTCTGCTAAATGTTTGTATAAGAATTTTGTTCGCTTTGCATGGTCTCTTACTAGGTGTTGGAAATACTGCTTATCAATTTCTGTATTAAATGGGCTACCCGTGTCGGTGTGTCCGAAAACTACCTCGAAAGGTGTAAGCTCTGTTACCGAATGAATGGTATTATTATATGCTAGTATGGAATACGTCATAACTGATGCCGCATCAGTAGGTTTTCTTTCGTATTTTGCCAATCTATAAATTTCTATAATCGTCGAGTGAAAGCGTTCTATAAGCCCCATCGAATTTGGGCTATTTGGGGTTCCGATGTGTTGTTCAATTTTATATAAGCTTAAGAATTCCTTAATTAATTCATTGTTAAATTCAGAGCCTGGGTCTGAACTTATCTTTTTTGGTATTCCGTAAAAAGAAAAGTACTTCATCAAAGCTCGGACTACTTCGGGGGTAGACCTATTTGAAATTTCTATCGCTTGGCCTAATTTGCTGAACGCATCTATAAGGGTGAGATAATGCTTTCCTTCGATGTTAAACAGGTCTATAAATATTTCTTGAAACGGAGCATCTTGTGTTTGGGTTAATTGAAGTATAGGTTTGATTGGCTTCCTGTCGTATTTCATTTTTTTACACGCAGTACAACTATTTATTATTGCCGAAACGGTTTCCTGTAAATTATCCCAGTAGTAATTTCTGCGGATTCTGACTAGCGTCTCTTTAATGCCCCGGTGGCATGTCTTTCCTTCGTGATATTTAACTACAATCGCTTTTTGTTCTTTTTCATCTTCAACAAAAACTACTCGTTCCGTACATTCGAAAAATTGAACCATGTCCTTTTTGAACAGGTGTATAATGATATTACTAAATTGTTTTCGATGTTCTTCCCGTTCAAAATATATAAAATATTTAATTTTAGGCCTAATATATTTCTTTAAAAATTCTTTTATTAACTCGGAATTATCTAGTGGTAAAAATACTTCTAGTACTTTTTGTTTCTTTCTAGAAATATCTTTAACCTGACATTCATTTTTGAACTACGAAAATACTAATATTTGATTTGGCTTTGCATCGATAGCCTCATGTAATATTGGTATACCGCTCGACTCTAATTCTACGGCTGAATGCACAGTTTGGGATTTACTAGATTCTGTAGGCGATCGGATTGGGTATTCGGAAACCTTTTCTGAACTACTAATCGATATTATGTCGGAAAGAGACATAGGGCTCGCGGGAACAGTACTTGAGTCTGATATTATTACAGTGGACGTCGAGCCATTATGTCTTTTATTTTCAGCATTTAGTTTTTCAATTTCCTTAACAACGTCTTTTAAATGGTCCCTAAGCTTACACTCTTTGCTGTCGAAGTTAACGTCCATAGAATGACCTTCGTCGTCTGAATTTAGTGCATTAATTTTAATTCTGGATAGGGCGTCGGCATTTGTATTCTGTTTTCCATTTTTATAAATAATCTCAAAGTCGTACTCCTGTAATCGTAGTCGCCATCTGGTGAGTTTACTGTTTGGTTCCTTTAATGAGTAAAGCCAAACTAAGGGTCGATGGTCAGTGTAAATTACAAATTTCCGTCCGTAAAGATATGGCCGGAAATGTTTTACAGCCCAAATAATAGCTAAAAGTTCGCGTTCGATGGTGCTGTATCTACTTTCAGTGTCACTAAGCGTCCTACTAGCGTATGCAACAGGTCTATCACTACCAATAGGGCCCTGTGATAGGACTGCTCCTAAAGCTATGTTTGAGGCATCAGTTGTGAGGATGAACGTCTTTTCGAAATCCGGGTACTGTAGTAATGGTTCACTCGTAAGTATTTCCTTACATTTTTCAAACGCACATATATTTTTCATCGATGATTATTTTATTTCGCTTTTTGAGACATGCAGTTAGGGGTTGTGTGATCTTAGCAAAGTCCTTTATAAAGCGTCGATAATACCCTACCAGCCCTAAGAAACTTTTAATTTCAGTTGTTGTCTTAGGTATAGGAAAATTTAGCACAGCTTTAATTTTGTCAGTGTTCGGTCGTAGCCCTTCCTTCGTAATGGTATGTCCTAAATATAAAACCTCCTTCCTTAAAAATTCAGACTTGTCTAATTGAATCTTTAGATTAGTCGTCCTAAGTCTGTCGAATATTGTCCGTAACTTTTGTATATGTTCTTCGAGACTGGTTGAAAATACAATTATATCGTCTAAATATACCATGCAGTGTATCCCCTGTAATCCCCTTAGCACACTGTCCATGGTCCGCTGGAACGTTGCAGGAGCTGTCTTCAAACCAAATGGCATCCTGAGGAATTCATAGTGGCCATTTTGAGTGCTAAAGGCTGTCTTTTGCCTGTCTTGCTCTTCTATTTCAATTTGATGGTAACCACTTGCCAAGTCAATTGTACTGAAATAGGAACTCTTCCCTAACTTGTCAAACAAATTTGTTATGTTTGGTAGTGGGTATTTGTCGTCGATGGTTATGTCATTCAAACGTCGATAGTCTATAACCATGCGAAATTTAGTTTCACCAGATGCATCTAACTTTTTGGGTACCAGGTGTACAGGAGCATTCCATGGCGAATGTGACTCCTGAATAACATTGTCCTTTAATAGCTTGTCTACTTGTCTATTTATCTCTTCTACTTGCATTGGTGCCTGTCGGTAAGGTCTGACGTAAATTGGGTCTTCATTTTTTGTACGTATTTTATGTTTAATTTTATTAGCGAAGGTCAGTGGTAGTTTGTCGCAGTAAAATATGTCTTTAAATTCTTGGCATAGTCTAAAGATTTTGTCGCGTTCCTCATCGTTAGTGTGATCAAGTCTTAGCTTACGTAGATTTTCTTCGAGTATCTTATCGATCTCTATGTCGTCATAGGTACTCGTAAAGTTTATGTCGCATTGAGTAGTCTCGTACTTAGTAACGGTAAAAGGTCGTGTTACTGTCAATATCATCTCATTGTCAAGAACATTCTGTATGACTGTTGTGGCATAACCATTAACGCAGTTTACCAATGCACTGGGCATTCGTACACCGCTGACAAACTCTTTATAATCAATGATTGCCTCTCCAGAACACTGGTCCGTTGGCAACTTTACGCGCTGTTCTGATCGTGGTGGTAGTGTTATAACGTAATTTAAATTATTATTGACTATTGGTATGCAAGTTGTTTTGGTTTTAAGTACAAGGTCTTTAAGGTCTATTATTGTATCTAATTGTTTCAATAGGTCGTTACCTATGAGGCCGTCGTAGCGAGAGTCGACATCATATAGGTAAAATTTATGGCAATCCGAACTCTTAAAGGTGGGTGGTAGAGGGATTTGTATCACTTCATCGTGTCTACTAGAGGCGTGGGTGCTGACTACTTCGAATGGTTCATGTGTTATATATTGATAAAAGTATTGGTATGCCTTACGGGGGCTGATAAAGGATCTAGTACTACCAGTATCTACCATTAATTTTGCATCTATTTCAGGAATGTAAATATAGGGTAATTTGAGATTCGGATCACAATTTAATTCTATAACTTCTTGTCTCCTATTGAGGCTTTCATGTGAAAATTTTCAATAGTTGGAGTTTGAGATTCGTCTGTAAGTTCGTTATAAGTCATTTCGTCAATAGTTTCCTCAGCGGATGGTGTCAGTTCATTGTCATACTGTTCTACATACTCGTCTGTGTCATAGTACTCGTCATAATACTGTCCGTCATTTTCTCTTAAGGTTAACTCGTTTAATCTAAAGCCGGGCTGTGGCCTTGGAGGGGCTGTTCTCATGGAAACGTCAGTCTCCTGAAAATTGGGTTTCTGAATTTGTGGCTTATTGCCGAATTGCGTAGTTGGCATATGTCCGAATTGCTGTTGAGATCTTTGACCAAATTGTTGTGGTTGAAAGCCCAATTGTGGACGGTAACCGAACTGTTGTGGCTGAGAGCCGAATTGTGGACGATAACCGAACTGTTGTGGCTGAGATCCGAATTGTGGGCGATAGCCGAACTGTTGTGGTTGTTGGCCAAGTTGTGGCCGATAACCGAATTGAGGTGGACGGTAACTCATCTGCTGCATTAGTTGGGGCCGAAAGCCAGATTGGGGCATCCTAAATTGGCTTTGATTTTGAATGCCGAAATTAAATTTTGGTGTACTATTGCTTGGTAATACTGGTTTGTATCCGTAAGGTTGCATTACTGTGTGAGGCGTACCACCGAATTTGAATCCTTGCGTTGGGACTGATGTTTGAGGCTGCCTTAAACCTAAACCGCTACTACCGTGGACACGATTTCGCATATTGTATTGATCGTGGAAGTTGACTTCCTCCAGTACAATGCTCAGCGCGTCCTCTAAAGTCGCTGGCTTCTTTAACCTCACTATTCGAACCATATTCTCGGGGAGATTGTATAGGAACACGTTTAGGGCCGTATTATTGTAAATTGCCAATTTAGCGCTTTTAAGATTACTATCATCGGATATGTTTACTTTTGAAATTAATAATGATCGAATACTTTGAATGCGGTTACAAAAATCTTGAAAGCTTTCACCGGATTTAATTTTTAAGGATTCTAATTCAATACTAATACACTCTTCGCTACGCGGGTCTCCGAAGTGCTGTGTTAACAAATCTTTCAACTGGGACCATGTCTCGACATCCTCACGTTCCGATAAGAGCGACGCCGCGTTATCTGTAAGCCTACTAGTTATGGAGTGATATACATATAAATTTTGTTCTTCGTCACCCCTATACCTACGAATGACATATTCAGATTTCCTCAAAAATAAATTTAACTGTCTTTTATCGCCATTAAAAAGTGGAATAAGCCGTAGCATCTCTGTAGGTATGGGATTAATTACAACGGTTTGTCGTTCTGCTGCCTGTGGTTGTTCCATCGTTATAGAGTAATGCACGAGTCAGAGGATTCAGTTAATATAGTGCACTATTTTATGCAATAACAAAACATATAAAGTAGAACACGCTAAAGCATATAACAATATAATTTATAAAATAAAAGTTAATCTAACCATAAATTTTGTAAAATTTGTAAATGTAATAAAAAGAAAATAAATGAAATAAAACTGTATTATATCTCTAGCATTAATAAAACATACATTAATTAATTATCTTTTATAGTAAACTTTTAATTAGATTTTAGTTTATTACTTTTATAAAAGTCTTATTTCTTTAAAGCGTTCAATAATCTCTGTGCGAAAGGCACTCTGCGTCCCTTAAGCTTATCAACGTTATGTTATGTCTACAGTAACGGAGCGTCTATTACTAAATGGAATTAATTAAAACCAGATACGTTATAATGAGAGAAGTCCGATCTCAATAATAACAAATTAAATTAAAAGTGGAGGATAACAGTGGTATCAAGGATGGTGAAGAGTTTTACTCACCAACCAGCTGCTATTCCCATGCCTTCCGCTTCCACTTCCCTTGATGACAAATTTATTTGGTTCTTGAATTTGCCCAACAGCTAATCGCGCCGCTATCACGAATCCAGGCGAATTTGGACACCTGAATATATCGATAGACGGCACAGCTTTCACGAGCAAATCCTACCGGCTGCGCCAGTCAAATTTCGGGAACGTCGAAAGGAGTTTTTAAAAACTAAACTAAAACCAAATTAATACGTCTCACCGATTTGGAGGTGGCTTTAATAATGAATAAATCTTAAAGAGTCTGTTCGTACGCAGACGTTCGACTCATCAACTAAGTACTAGGAATCTTATATAAAATGCTGATGTGTTACTTTTATCGCTTAGCCTAAATAATACGATATAATATATATTAATATACTAGTCTAAAACAGAGGGACGGGGTGCATCCATAACTACCTACATACGCGAAAAACATTAAATAGGAGTAGGTACTTACCAGATTGCTTTAAAGTAATACTTATTTGTTTCCAAGCCTCGTCCTTTTTTATACTATTACTGTATTTAGCGTCACTTAAGTCATATAAATATGGATATTTTCTCACTTCTTCAATAAGTTTCTCCCTTTGCATCGTTATTTTGTGTTTGAATCTAACTTAAAATTTTAAATAAAACATACGCGCAACACAAATGAAATACGCCTTGCGAATGGCAGGATGGCGGCGTCTTTCTCTTTAGCACGCAAGTCGCAGGAGGGGACAGAGGACGGAGAGACGTAAGCGCGGGGACGGAGAGACGTAAGGAGCCGTAAGCGCGGGAATTGCAAGTTCGGAGCCTGTTCTGAGGGGAGGCGATCACGGTACGATTCCGATTAGTGTGCGTTGCAGTAGGGAGTTTTATACAAACCATTCTGAACGACTCGAGGCGATACGGTTACGATCCCTTTCCGTTCCCATTAGTGTGCGGACTCCTTAAATCAGGACCCACTGGGAAATTTCTTTGGATCGGTTAAACGCCATGGATGCCGTAATATTAATCCAACTTGTGACCAATATGAGTCAGCTTTTGCCACCCTTTTGATTAATAATTTAAGTAGTGTCCACACTCATGGTAAAAACTGCGAGCTAAATTATTGTAAGTTAACACTCACCATCGGAACAGTATTAAGCTGCTATTTTACGCTGGTATTCTGTGAGGATGTAACACCCCCAAATAATGATAATAATTTCCTACAGACACCATTTGGTCACAACAGATACTATACATCAGTGCAGGACCAGTGGCGGCCCTAGAGCGGTGCTAGCGGTAGTAGGGGGCGCCGAAATCAACCAAAATGCTACCATCGGACACCGGTCACCAATTCACTCTCTTATCACTAACATTCCGTTTTGTTGACACTAATTAGGAAGTCAAAGCACAAGTATTTTGTTGCTTACAAGCCAGTAAGTGACTCTTCGGAAAAAGGACTTACTGGCCTCTTTCTTGATGCAATTGTACAAGTGTTTGACTTAGACATGAATGATTGTCGAGGTCAAGGGCACAATAATGGTGCAAACATAGCAGGAAAGTTAAAGGCGTTCAAACCAGAATTTAACTCAATATCCTCAGGCATTTTTCAATCCATGTGGTTGAAGTTGTTAGATCTTAATATGTACATATTCGCGTATTAAATTAAAATGATGTGTCCCACCCGGTCTGTAGAGTACCTCCTAACCCCTCTCAATTGCATACAAAATCCCCGTAGCCACCACTCCCAACACCACCACACTAAGAATGACACGTGAGACATCCAAAGGTGAAGTAGTCTCTGCAGTGGCTGAATGCTAAGTGAGCGGCGAGCTGTGGCTGTTTATACATCTCACTGAACAACGATTTGTGTATAGTAATAGCAGCGTGTGAAGAGCAGAGAGGGTGCTAGGAGTGGTGGTGATGGAATTAATGGTGACGAGATAGTGTCAGCCTCCGCAGAGTCTACTTCATCTAAGGATGCCTCGTGTAGAGGCGAAACATATGTCGTATTATCAAGGGTGGTATGTCGTTCCAGGTGTTGTAGTGCTGGGAGGGGAGGTGCTGGGAGGGGTGACGCCGGGAGTGGTGGTGCTGGAAATGGTGGTAAAGGGGATAGCAGTGGACACAACTGAGGGATGGTAAGAAGCGAGTGCTCTTCAGACTGGGCAGGAAACATCATTGTATTTTATTATGTGGAAATGAGAAAATTAAATTCTAACAACTTCAATATTCCGATTTCCGCAAAGTAACGCCTGATTATTTTAATTATCGAAATAGTTAAGTATTTGGGCGTAGTTTAGTTTAGTTTACGACGGGCTGTTTTCCGCAACTCCACGTCTAAGCGCGTATTTTTCGTGTGGGCAGGAATAATATGCTTATTCGAGCCATGATATCTCCCCAAAGAAGCTCAGCAGCCCCTTGATGTTGCAAGGGGAGCGATCCCGGCGTGCCGAGATGTTTAGCACTGTATGAAGCGACTTCTGGACATGTCAGCAATACATGAGCCGCCGTTTCTTCCTCTCCCATGCATGCCCTGCACAGGGGGCTGTCAGTAACACCTACGGTGAACAAATGTTTGTTAAAAGAGCCATGTCCTGTGATAGCACTTGTTACTATCCTGATCTGTGGCTTGTTTAGTCTCATTAGAACCTTGGTTAGACGACTGTTTATCTCAGGTAGGGCCTCCCTAGCTTGCCTACAGTCTACTAAATTTTTCCAAAGCTGAGCGTGTAAATCATTGAAGTATCTACGTACCAGTGAACGAACGTAGCCAAAGGGGATTGGTATTATTGGTTCCGGCCCTATAGTTGCTAGGGCCGATCCTCTTCTGGCCAGTTCATCTGCTGCATCGTTGCCTCTAGATCCACTGTGTCCCTTGATCCATTCAGAGTCACATTGTTGTGCTTACATACCTCATTCAATTGTTGATAGCACTCGTAAATCAGTCCCGAGTTCGTCACATTGCAACTCAGAGCTTGTAGTACCGCCATACTGTCGGTCAGTATTCTGAGGGAGAAGTCTTTCACCTTCCTAGCATCTATTGCTATGGCCGCTTGGATGATACCCATGCATTCAGCCTGGAAGACTGTGTTGTGGGTACCCAGCGGTGTGCATATGTGGATATTAAGGTCTTCAGAGAAAGCCCCAGACCCCACACCTTCATTTGTCTTAGTAAATAGTCCATGAAAGCTTTGAGCTCTCTTGGACCCAATCCTTCCAGATGGTCAGTTTCCTTCAATTGTATACTGTACTTCTTATCAAATACAAATTGTTTTGGGATCCTATCATACTTGGCTTGTACGATAGGATTTTTTGAGTAAAATCTATCGATTATATCTGTATGGGGGACTCTACTCTTACTTAAAAGATTTAGGGTCTTGAGTCTAATGGTAGCTAAAGTTGCTTCTTGTTGTATATGTAGATGAAGCGGTGTTAACTCCAGCATAGCCTCTAAAGCTGCTGTTGGTGTAGTCTTTATGCAGCCCGTGGCAGCCATACAAGTTAATCTCTGGTAACGCTGAAGCTTTTGTATATTGGTGGCTTCATTGGTTTTGGTCCACCATACCAGAGAGCCATATGTGATCATGGGCCGAATTACAGTTTTGTACAGCCACTTCTGCCAATCATATTTCTGCATTTCCAGAAAGTTAAAATAGCTTTGCTGATTTTGTTTTCTATGTGTTTGTTCCAGTTAAGTTTACTGTCCAAGGTAAGACCTAAGTATTTTACCTCGGAAGAAAGTTGGAGTTTTGTGCTGAAAAGACTTGGAAGATGATAGTTATTTAGCATTCGTTTTTGTGTGAACATTACTATAACCTTTTTATTTGGATTAACGGTTGGGTCATATTCCCTGCACCATCTCTCCACAATACGGAGAGCCACTTGTATCAGGTCGCACACAATGCTTGCTGTCTTACCAGAAACCAGTATTGTCAGATCATCTGCGTAACCAACTGTGTAGTAATGGTGAGCGTTTAATTTGCTGATGAGTTCATTAATGACCATATTCCACAGGAGAGGTGAAAGAACCCCACCCTGTGGGCATCCTTTCATGATGTGAATTGTCCGAGATTCACCAGCAATCTTTATTGTTCGTGTACTGAGCATGTTTACTATCCAGTCAATCAGTGCCGGTTCAACATTATGTCTGCTTAGGGTACCTTTTATGCTTGAGAAATTTGTTCTGTCAAAAGCAACTTCTATGTCTATGAAGGAGCCTAGACATATTGCTTTGTTTTGGATGGCCTCTTCAATCTTTGTTATTACCTGATGAAGTGCCGATTCTGTTGATTTACCTAAGCTATAGGCGTGTTGTTTTTCGTGTAGCGGTAAGTTAATTAGCGCCGACCCTCTCATTTCCTGTTCGCACATCCTCTCCATCGTCTTTAGGAGAAAGGATGTGAGGCTAATAGGTCTGTAGGATTTAGGGTCCGTATAGTCGTTCTTACCTGGTTTGGGTGTGAACGTGACTTTCACTTCCCTCCATCCCCTAGGAACATATTTAAGAGCCAGACATGCTCTCATTACGGCAACAAGTCTGACTATTAGGACTTTAACCCCCCCCCCCCACTGAAGAAGTGCCGGGAATAAGCCGTCAGGTCCTACTGCCTTATAGGGTTGGAAACTATGAATGGCCCAATGGATTTTGTCCATCGTCACCACTCTTTGTGCTAATTCCCAGTCTTCTTTTGTTGGTGTCAGTGCATCTTCATGCCGGTTCATCCTTTCAACTACACAGCAACCTGGGAAGTGAGTATCAATTAGGATGCGTTGGGTTTCATCCGGCGATGTTGAGTAGCTTCCGTCGGGTTTCTTTAAAGAGATAGATCCCGGCGTGTTCTGTTTAGCTAGGATTTTCCTTATCCGATTTTCTTGTTCACAGGTTTCTATGCTACCACAGAATTTGCGCCACCCTGTTGAGCGTCGATACCTGATACATTTTTTGTATTCAGACTTAGCTTTCTTATATAGAAGCCAGTCTTCATCTTTTGAGGTATTCATTGCCCTATTTAAGGCTTTTCTTACCTTCTTACGTTACCTGTCTAGTTCTTTACCCCACCACTGTTGCTTTTGCTCAGCATGTTTTGGTGGAGTGATTACTGGACATGATTCATGGTAGCTATCGGTCATGGCTTTAGTGACAGCTGCTACCTGTTCTTCTAGGAGCGATTGATCTGCTATGGTATTAGTTCCCCCAACACCCGCGAGCGAAGACGTCAGCCTATTGAGGTATTTTGTTTTATCCGTCTTGCGGGGATTTCTCCATGGTGGTATAGCGGGGATATCGACCTGTAGTACGCAGCAGATCCATCTGTGGTCTGAGCACGAGGCCTCTTTCGACACATGCCATCCCGTTATTAGCTTAGCTGCTCTTTCTTTTCACAATAATCGACCTCACACTTGTTGCAAGTGTGAGGTCGATTATTGTGCGACAGCGTTTATTTATGAAGGTTGGTTCAGAAACAGTGTTTAATATGGTTAGGTTAGTGCTAAATAAATATTCAACTAAAACCTTACCTCGTTCATTAGGTTTTTCCATTCCCCAAAGGGGATGATGCGCGTTGGAGTCCGTCCCGATCACAACCTCTAGTCCGGCCCTCTCACAGAAATTCACCAGCCTGACGAGGTCGTGAGGGGGAGGGGGAGGTGGTGAGTATTTGGGCGTAACAATCGACCAAAAACTAACGTGGAACTCTCACCTTAGCAACGTATGTCATACGGCTAAAATTGTTTTAGGTATGTGCAGTCGTATGGTTGGGAACTACTGGGGCTTGTATCCCAGTATAATCCTATGGCTGTACAGCAGTAGAGTGCCAACCAAAGGATGACTGCGGACAGACTAAATAGTCCATAATGGACTGCCTGCTCAATGGCAACTGGAGCGATGCAATCATCGCCTGGAGCAGCTCTTAATGCACTTCTGTGCCTAACGCCTCTTGATTTTTATTTAGACCAGGAAACGAGGGCTAGTCTGTATAGGATTAACACAGAGCGGTCTGCACCTGCTTTCCTAAAAATTGAGTTCCATGTTCAAAGCAATTAAGGAAACACGGGTTATGCATGTTCTCAGATATCATGTGTCCACTATACACTTTTAATTAAAAGTATATAGTAGAACTGCCCTCCAGAGAAGACTGGCTGAGTGGCGTGAGTATTGTAGGCAATGAATTTGCAGACAAACTCACATGAGAGGGCTCAAAGAGTATACAATTTGGATATGAACCATTTTGTGGAATCTCAAGAAACCCAGCCCAATTGACCCATAAAACTCTTTATCACCATAAATCACTTAAGATCTGGTCTGACACACCAGGCTTAAAACATTTTAAAATCTTAATCCGGGCATTTGATCTACTTCGCCCCGAAGAAGTGCAATTGCTCACAGCTAAGCAACTCTTATTCATTGAAGACATAGGGCTTAGCAGTGAACTATAGCCACAGCAGCGATCACAATAGACCTTTTGGGTCGCAGTGATACTGGTCTTTCTAAACGCGCATAGCTGCTCGCACAAAAAAGCCATCCAGTTTGAATTTATGGATATATATTTACCAAAGGTGTCATATTGTTAGAAAATTTTGTCAGAATTTTGAAACAGTACCAAGTCTTTTTATCTGCTCTAATAACGAATAGATCCAATTTTTAAGCCAGCGCAATCTCGTAAAAAGAAAATATTATTTGTGTACGAAGCCGTAGGTGAGACACAAGAATTGTTTAAAATGAACGTTTTTACACAGTGATTAATACAATTAAAAGTGCATTGGTTACTTAACTTAAACTATCAAAATTATATGATATCTGTTTATTTTTATACAAAATGAACATAATTCCCGAAAGGTTAAAAAGCTTGAGTGGCAAATCAGTTGGGCATAATGTGATTTGTCTAGTTGTAAATTGGTTTAGGAACTTATGAGCTTGAACCCATTTTTTAAAGATCTTCAATCAGCAGAGTCACATAAAGTTCTCAGACTTATTAAAAATAATAATTGGCAGGACATTTTTGCCAAATGTGTAGACAGCATTTCATATCTTACTGACTATACCTGTCCTATAACTGTTGCTAAATGGAAAAGAAGTTTTAGTACATTTAGAACATTTAAAGATTTATATTTCTATTTTTAATTACAGTAGTTTCAGTTTGTTTATGGAAACACTGTCATATCTTGGAATGTTTTCCATATAAAATTCTATTGCCCAGAAATTAAATTATTTCGAATTTTTTAAAAAATTGCAAGCGCGTAAGCCAGAAAGCTGGCCATCCAGGCTTTTAATTAAGTTTGTTGTTGATAGTTCTATTACCTTGTCAAACACTGTCTGCAAAACAACAGTTTAAATAAAAGTTGATTAAACGATCAAGATTATTATCTCTTATTATAAGAAATAATCTGTACAACTAGTCACCGCAGCATAGTGGTGTTGTCGAGCACAACAGAGTAGTGCGAACAGAATGGACATATCTTTCCAATGTGTATAAGCAGAACAACTTCTATGGCAAGAGCGACAAACACAACGGTGCTTGCCTCGTATATACACCTGTAGATATTTGATAGGTCTAATACTATTTAAAATGACGAAAAAGCAACTGCATAGTATAGTAACACTAAGGTTTTTTATTTAGAGGGGTGCCACTATGACATCGCCCACCGCCTAAAAATTTTGCAAGGGCCTCCACTATGCAGGACAGGATTATATTGCATGTGTGTGTAAGCAAGCACATGTGCAGATTTCCTGCAGAGTTCCTACATTTATTTATATATGCAGATTATTCCCTCTTCTGATTTTTGTCTGATAGAAATATGAGAAATATGAGAGTGACGGAATTTCTGCGCATACTAATCTCCCGGTTTAATAGTCCGATAGAACTGCTTTAAGTGGGTGAAACACAAAACTAAGGTGGATGTTAATTTCTTGGAAGGAATTCGCAATAACATTCATTGAAGTAACATATACTATAGCAGACACCGCAACAAAATGTATGCAGCAGTGCTGGTCGCGTGGAAGGAGGCACAGACTTGGTAAGTTTGAGCCCACGGGCTCCAACGCATGTTGCAAGCACTACACCTCGATATCATTTTTAATACGTGGATATTTCTTCACTTCAATGATAGTAGTGATTTTTGTGCGACGCAGGATTCCAAGCTAATTATTGTTTTTCAGATTCTAGGTGTATTTGTCTGTTTATTTACAGTGGCGAAGCTTCCATAAAAACCGAAAAGCCAGGCTTGCCTTATTCAAACTGAGTCTATCAATAATATCAACCAATAAAATAACTCATAAATTGTTTCAAATTATTTCAATTTTCCCGCGCACTCCACTGTTTGACACATGTCGACCGATGACCTCGTATTGCCTTAGCGATACGTTTATACAAAGGTACTCTGTGGCAATACTGCTGCTGTCATAAAAAGTGAGTTTTAATAGAGCGATTAGTTGTCTCCCTTGCTCGCGTGGGCTTTTTACGGGGCTTTCGAGAAGACCATCGCTCTCTTTCTAACCTATGGCAAAATATTCTATAATGAAATATAACTACGAAATGTTTATATAGCAATTATTACTTTATGAGTGCGTTAGCGACTAGCGAAGTGGTTGCGGGCCCCTCGTATGCAAGTTCACTTCACCCATCAATGTTTATGTTTGTTTTTGTTATGTTTGTTAAAAATTTATGCTTTTTCGAAGATTTTCAGTGAAAATGGGAGGATAATAATGTTCATTGTGATGAATATAAGTATGTTGAAGTGCTAATCGGCGAGGAAAAGGTAAAAATCTTTAAAAATGAAATTTAATATTCAATAAACATTTCTTCATGCATTAAATATAGGTACAGGACTCTTTAGTATAAAAGTTTAATTAGGTTAGGCATATTTAAAGGTTTAATAACTCAATATTAATATTACCATACGAATTAAAAATATCAATTTGAACAGCAGCATAAAGTATGAGACCTAGGTTTAATTTTAGAGGAAATAAGTGTTACAATCTTTTTTTAACGTGAAGCCCAAATTTTAATTAAATAAATCAAAAGAATACAGAAGAATGTATTGATGTTTTTAAAGAATAGTACTCCCTTTAATTATTTCCAGTTAGGTTTCTCTATCTACTTTCCAGTATATAAAATTTTAATGACGCAATCTACTTAATTCTGTAGGTAAAGTCATTTTATCGAACGAAAACTGGTTGATTCTCACGATGGTACCTAAAGATTACGCTAGATGGCACAAATACGCTATCAGCTAATTTACAAAATGATATTTTTAAACTCATATATATGAGTTTAAAAATATCATTTTGTACGGTTTATTATGAATTCAAAATGAATAATTATAATAAATAATCATTATTTTATGGTAAAAAATTAGCAAAGATTTAACTTCTCATTATAACTATCTAATTCCTGTCGTAATCTGTTCTTTTATGCATATAACGGGTTGGATTTAGAATCGTTTGGCAGGAGTTTGGGGGAGTAAGGTATTTTATTTGGTAGAGGTTTGGTCCCCGATTATAATAATACCATTCACATTAAAAGGTAATGCACCAGTATCGAAAAAATAAATAAAAACTATTATAACCATAATATGTAAAGTATGAAAAGTGATACATTTTTTTTATTAACTGAATTTACGGCTCTGGGTTCTAGACTTTCTGAGAAAAAATTATACGATATTACTGTGAAAGCAGGATAGCATACAGAATTTTGTGTCTGTGGTGGGAGCAAAGGCAACTTGACTATAGATATCGAATCTGTACTAAAATTAAATCAGCACGCCCCGAATCCATGTAGTCTTGTCTGCCCTACTTCTAAAGTGTTTTTGTAAAGCCGTGGGTGCGGAGGGAGAGCAGCCCCCGCCCGTCGTAGCAAATCGCAGGCACCTGTGCGACCTGTAGTGTTGTTATTATAGTATTATATATTACTATGTTCATAATTTAAAGTAATTATGAAAGCTAATATTTTGGCGTATTGTTGAGTGCAATAGCGAGCAAAGCGAGCGGGACTTAGGGCTCCCCCGACTCGTACAGGTTAGGTTAGAAGGGGATGGCGGGGTCGAGTGAGCAAGCGAAGCGAGCGAATAGACCCCGCCATTCCCTTCATGGTTATTTGTTTGTAAACCGCTCAGAAGTAGGAGCCCTGCGAAGCGGGGCTCCATCGACCGGCCTTTCTTCGACTGCGCTGCGTGGTACTTCTCTCCTCCAACTCTCTCCCCCCATAAATCAGGATTATAGTCAAAAACATTACAAAAACATAACCACAAAATTAGATTTTTAAAAATTTATAAAAAAAACTAAGCATGTCCGGCATGATGTGGAAGTGGGGGGCGACTCTACAACTCCCCCGCCTCTCTCTCCACTACCTCCCATCCCTTTAATTCATTTTGAGTTATGATTTTGAGGTTAGTTATTAATATATTATTATAGTATGGGATTTTCTTTTTGATTTTTCTCAAGAACGGTGCATTACCTTTTAATGGGAGTGGTATTATTATAATCGGGGACCAAACCTCTACCTAATAAAACACCTTACTCCACCAAATTCCTGCCAAACGATTCTAAATTTCAACCGTTTGTTTGTATTTTGTTCATGCTTTTCTTTTGTTCATGTATTGTATTGTTTGTAAATATTTCAAGCAAACCCAAACGGCTCTTTTCAAAACCACCGAAGGTGTGCAATTGCATATTATGTCATACAATCTATCTAGCGGTAGTATGCTTTCTGTGTGCTTTGTTAAACACGTCCTTGTCAGCACTGAATATGAAACTAAAGAGTGGAGACAGCTCAAGATTGGTGTATTTTTATGAAACTGCTAAAAACAACAAAACCATATCTTGGGCTTGCCCTAGTTTGGAGCCCTAGCTTCGCCACTGTTTATTTACACCCGATCTATCGCATTTAATATCAGGCAAGTTTAAGACGGCAAACTCGAAATGAACGCGTAGTAACAAGCACTAACACCCAGGTATATATAATCACCTGTACATACAACTTTATAATTTGTGTATATAATGTACTCTGCTCTGTGACTAACATCCGTATATATTACTATACTCTTTGGACTAACACATAGATTACTGACCTAACAAGAGTAATAAACGCACAGAACACTATAATAAACGTAGACAGAGACTCAGTGTTGCCACCTTAGTGGATTTTCCACTAAATCTGGTGGTTTGGAACCCCCTTTTAGTGGCAAATTTTTGCTTTTAGTGGGGCTAGTGGTTTTTTTAGCGGATTAGGAATTTTATCATAAATTATAAGAAACGAGTCTTTTCATATAAATAGTCGTTTCAAACGTCTATTTAGCCATATTTTATACTTTTAAAATATAAACCTATATATTTTTAGGAGTATACTTTACTACGCAGGAAACACCAATTCATTTTCATAGACATTGGATTGGAAAGCATTCACGGGGGTTCCCCGTTAAATATATATAGTATAAGGCGACTAATAAAAAACGATGGAATGCAAGGGCGAGATCTATCTGTATCTCGCTCTCCGGAATACTAAATAGTTGAAAAGGATATAATTTCCGCTTTCTATTCTATTTGACAGCATTTTACAATACTTAGTCCAATGTTTTTGAACTCGGTCACGCACGGTCACTCGGATTCAGTGCGTTGTTGTTTGTTTTTGTTTCGTTTTGCGATTACACATTTTTAAATGAAAATATTATTCATACGACGCTATGCCGAAACCTCAATATTCCCAAATATTTAGGGATTCTTGGCTTCAAGATCCCGATTTAAAAGAATGGCTTCAAGCAGTTGAAAGTACCACTGGCCAAGTAGCAAAATGCAAGTTTTGTGGAACGATATTAAGAAGTCACAACGGAGATTTAAAAACACATGCTCTTTCGAAAAAGCACCAACAAAATAGAAAGGTAAATTATAGCTTCGTCTTTGTTATTTATAACGGTTCGAACTTGGTCAATTAATGAGTTTGCATTTAAATTTTTCTTATATATTTCATTATTTGTTTGTAGGTTATCACCAAACAACCTAAGCTGACATTCAAAATGGAGTCTACTGATAATAAAAAGAAAGATGAAGCCAGAGTTGCATTATTTACAGCAATACAAGTAGATATACAAACAGTTGATCATTTAGGAGAAGTTATTAACTATAGCCATGAAAAAGAAATAAATAAAATGCAGATGCACCGAACTAAGTGCAAGTATGTAATAAAAAATATTTTAGCATCTCATTTTACAGAACTTATAAAAAACGACATTAAAGATCAACCATACAGTTTATTTATAGATGAATCCACAGATATTGCTGTACAAAAATATTTGGGTTTAGTTATAATTTATTACAGCACTACACATGAAAAAATAGTTTCAACTTATTTGGACCTTGCTGAACTCGTCGCATGTAATGCTGAAGGTATTGTTTCTGCCATAAAGCGGACGCTTAAACATTTCGACTTGCGAATTGAAAACTTAATGGGTATTGGTACAGATAATGCTTCGGTGATGGATGGCGTAAATAATGGAGTTTTTGCCCGATTGAAACAAGAAATACCGCACTTAGTTTTGGAACGTTGTTTATGCCACTCCTTGCAACTGGCTGTTTCAGCAGCAGCAAAGGAATTTCTTCCGTGAAATCTTGAATTTTTAATTAGAGAGACATATGATTGGTTTGCTCGCTCGTCTTCCAGACAAGTTATCTATAAACAGCTATACAAATCCATCAACGATGGACAGAAGCCTCTTAAAATTGTTCAAGCCTGTCAGACTAGATGGTTATCCATAAAGTCTGCTGTGTCGAGAATTTATACGCAATGGCTGGAGCTTAAAACTCATTTTTCGATTGCTAAGTTGCACGAAAGGTGCCACACGTCAGAGCTATTGCACTCTATGTATGCGAATGATATAAACTATGCATATGTATCATTTATTTATCCAATTTTGATTGATATAAACAGAGTTAATAAAATGTTTGAGTCCAAAAATACGGACCACATCTTATTGTGCGGTGAATTAACAAACTTGATTGATACGTTTGTCACCAAAGTAACGTTGCCTACACATAAGATAGATATCTTTACTCAAAATATTCGTGACTATTTGGGCCGAAGATGCTACCTGGGATTCCGATTCGAAAAACAGATTCAAGAAATGATAGAGAAAGGTTTTCCACGGGAAGAGGAAGAAGTATTGCGGAATAGGTGCATACAGTTTATAGTTTGTCTGATTGACGAAATAAAAAACAGATTACCGGAAAAATATTACTCTCATGAAACAAATATCACGTATAAGTGTCGAAAAATCCCTGCATCACAACAAAGAAAATCTGGTTGATATAATGGCTCGGTTCGTAACAAGTACAGAATTAATTGCAAAAATTGACGATCAATGGCAGCAAATTCATTTACTGAAATGGAATGAAACAAAAGATACAAAAAAAATTTGGAGCGAAGTCTTGAAATTCAAAGATGCACAAGGTGTTGCTCGATTTCAAGAATTAGCAACATTTGCGATTACACTTTTGGTATTGCCACATTCTAATGCCGATGTGGAAAGACTTTTTACATGATTTGACATGAATATTATAAAAAACAAGCAGCGAAACAGAATGAAGCTAACTCTTGAAATCAATTCTAAAAATACGCTGCGGTATGCAGTTAATGGGAAAGTGCTGCAACAATTATGAAATTCCTTTAAATCTTATAAAAGAAATTGGAACGAAGGATTCATATTAGTCTGATAAGGATAACAGCAAGGCTGAAAATGAAAATGCAGATTCATCTGAAGACGATTTATTAATGTAAATAATATCTTAAGCAACTTGATTTTTTTAATTACTAAAAGTAAAAAAATTATATTAACAACAATAAGATTTTTAATAATAAACGTACTTTTACTTTTTTTTTGCTTTAATCATATTCATATATCTTAGTGGAAAGGACAATGGCGAACTCCCAAACAAATTTTATGTGACCCTTTTTTTGCGTCTACAAATGCAAAATATGTAAATATATAGAGTTTAAAATCCTGGAAATTTTTTCCTCGGTCATACTACTGCAGGAAGTCAGAAATTAAAGATATTCCAGTTTAAACAAAATACACATCGGACTAGGCTGTATGGTACAAATCGCCTTAATTGGCAAATCGTTATAACAACTAGTCAATATAATTTTCATATATGTTTATATAAGGTAATTATTAGAATAAAGGGAATCCCTAAAGAACGCATTGATTTATATATAGAAGTTTTCTGAATAACTTACACGTCAAATTCGTCTGTATGGTATAAGACCTTTGCCTGTCTTATCAGACGAATCGTAACAACTACAACAACTAGTCAATTAAGTTTTGAATTATGTATTATGATTAGCTTGCTACATATTTATTTATCTATGATTATGATTTTTTCCCAGACTTCGAATGGCCATAAACTTGATTAGATAATACATAGTAAATTATTTTATTGATATCTGTAATGGTGACATAAGTAGACTCTTAATAATTCCATCAACAATTTGCCACAACAACTAGTCAATTTAGTTTTAAATTAGGTAACATGATTTTTTTTCCGACTTCGAATGATCATAAGCTTGATTAGATAAAACAAAGAAAATTATTTTATTGATATCTATAATGGTGACTTAAGTAGACGCTTCATAATTCCATCACCTATTATTTCGCCATTGTCCTTTAGTGGTTTTCAGAGAGGGACATCTTTTTGTTAAGCGGGCTACATACGACATGATATCGGACGCGATCTAGGGTGGAGTAGTGGGAATGCCTCCTAGATTGCCTCTAAATCGTGTCGTATGGAGGGCCATCCTAAGTCGTGGCCGATATCGCCTCCTTAATCGGCTGGCAGGAGCAAAAATGCAGCCGATGCTTCCTAGATCGGGGCCCCGCCCCCTCCGTACTTCATGTGTGTAGCCGCATCGGCCCGATTTCTTTTGATTGGCAGTCGCTGTCGGCAGCCCTCGCGGAAGGACGTTAACGGAACAATGATACTGAATGACCTTTTTTACATAACAAAATTTTTACATTTTAAACATGTGAACGGAGTAGAAGCCTATGGAACTGATATTTTACAAAAAATTGAATAAATAAATTAATTAAAGTCTATCGAAATTCAAATCATATCCAACCTAGCCTATGACCTTGCGAAGTCAAGAATGCCTAATAAATTAATTGTTTTATTGCCGTTCATAAAATAGGGTGTATGAAGTAAGTAAGGAGAGGATGAAGCCTCTGCTCAACAACTAACTCCTATTCCAACGCTATTAACACAAGACCGCACTCAGATCTCTTACATGCCTTCATTCTCTCATCAACAACTAACTCCTACTCCTTCACCATCTCCACATCAACAAACAAGCTATATAGAAGGGAGTATGTCCGAAATTAAAGGTTACTTTATGTTTAAAAAAGATATAAGCTATTTTATTTTTTGATAGTTTTAATCCATAAATAAAGATTGCATTAAAAAGTATATATATATATATATATATATATATATATATATATATATATATATTATTACACAAAAGTATTTTATTTCTTTGTTTGTTGTGTGTAGTACACAACCCAATTTTGACCAAAGCAGAAATGAACAAAGAGAAAAAATAACTAAATACGAGTAGCATAGGTAGGAGTCTTTGGATTACAGATCATTTAGTACGTTTATGTGGCTTAATTTTTTTCACTTTTGGAGCCATTTTTCACCCAGCTACTCCTCTTTTTCTATTTTCGAATAAATTAACCGACAGGGCTAATTCCAAACCAACACGTTGGTGTTTTAAGAGAGTCGGAGGTATTTTGAAGAACTCTACCGCATATGCGTTCCGCTCCAAGTCCAAACGCGTACTGCTAGGCAGGCCCGTGTGTAGGGTCTGCCTCGGTAAAAGCCCAGATTCCTTTCCAGCCTAGATCTCGTATGTAGCCCGCTTTAGTGATTTTCTGGTGGTTTGAGGAGCCTTGTCTGGCGGATTGCTATTTCATCCGTTGGCAACACTGCAGAGACTCTCTAGTAGACGTGGGTCGTTACGTCATTTTCAAGAAACGTAACGAAACCAGTGACTTGATCGGCGTCACCTGTTTCAAAACTAGTGATTTTTGTAACTGGCTATTTTTATTCGGCTACTGTGATTGTTTGCATAAATATCACCACCAACTATATAGTTACACACGAAACGAAAATCACAATCCGTGTTTGTAGCTATACAGTAACTGTTTTCTGTTAAATCAATAAATTAACTTCCCTTCATACTTTATTCAGGTTTAGGACAGACTGCATTAAATGTATTTATGATTGATTTGCGTTTACTATGACACTAATATTTTCATAAAATTATTAATGCATGCATATTTACAAGTCAATTTGATTGTATATACAATGATTATTGATATTTACAGTTTATTTACACTTTTTCAACGTTTTCACTGTCATTTGTTTTTGCACTTTTATTTACACTGTACAATTAATTTGTTTGTTTGTTTGGCTATTTACACACAGTTTTTAAGTTTTGTAATATTATAAACATTTAAATTTTAAAAATTTTTATACTCATTTTTTAGTTTTATTTTAATTTTATGAATAAACGAGTTCATAACTCCGTCAAAAATGTTTTAAAAATTATTTTAGTTAAATTCAATGTGACTCGCTTCCCGGAATCACAACCCGTTAAATATCTACAAACAGAGATTACTCTATTTTATTGTTTATGTCTATAGTCTTACGTATGAAAATTAAACGTACAATAAAACTGTTACTTACGATGGTTTGTTTATTGTTGTATGCCACATGTGCGCTTTGCGCTCGAGCGACCGACAGTCGACTCCCGCAATAATCACGGTTAACAGTAATCATAATCACGAATTTACAAAAATCACTACTTGTAACATGACTCGAAACTAGTGATTCGGTTACATGCCGCGTAGCCAGTTACTGTATCTAGTGACGTAAAATAACGCCCACCGTGGGCGGCCCACGTCTACTCTCTAGTATATATACAGTAATCTATGACAGAGAGGTATGGATTTATATTTGAAATATGGAAAAATGAGGAAAATAGAAATTGCATTTTCTTGATCAAAATATTACAATTTACTAGTATGTAGAAAATATTTTTAAGAACAAAAACCATTTCAAGTAAAAATATGGATTTACATATTAATCTGGACCCTACTTATAACACCTTCGGACTGACAAAAATTTATTCGGCTATGTTCTTATACTTCTTAGAGGTAGCGTAGCGTGTCCCAAGTCCATTATTTAATTAATTAATTATATTTTTATTAATATCTTGTTGTAATTAAAAACTACCAATTAACCTACTTTTAAATAATAGTTAAATTTTTATTTAGAACTACACGATTATGTAGTAAAGTGATATATTATGTGAGTAATGTTCAAATTGTGACTTAAAATGTGTGCGCTGTACAACAACAACAATTAGCTTAATGTGACTTATGATCATTTGCCTCCGGTGTACAGATATGTATTCTGCAGTGTCTATTAATTAAATATTTGAAAGATTTAATGGTTTGTTGCAGTTCTCCTGAACATGATAATTTACATCGGAATTGGATTGTAGCTACAGGACGAACAGATTGGACACCAAAACCGTCATCAAAAATTTGCAGCAGGCATTTTAAAGATAAAATGTTAATATAAATAAAAGAAGAAACTTACTCTGCTATTACCTTATGCTGTACCAATTAATGGTAAATATTCAGTTAATGACATATTAATACTAGATAGTATTAATATGTAATTGTCATTAATATGTCATAGTACAATTATCTTGTTAGTTGCAAACATTATTTTACATACATAACATAAACACTTACGCCTGTCACCCAGAGGAGTAGGCAGAGACTACAGACTTCCATTTAGCACGATCCTGACATACCTCTCTCGCCTCTTCCACATCCATATACCTACGCATACATGCTCATCGGTTAAGGGTACTCATAATTTGGCCCATTTTTAGTATATCGTCAATTTAGTCGACAAACTTCTGCCTAGGACGTCCCTTTCCGAATCTTCCATTCACTTCTGCAACATATATTTGATTTGTCAGTCTTTCCGCATTCATTCTTTCTACATGACCAAACCACCGAAGCATTCCTTTCTTAATCCTGGTCACTGCATCATCTTGCAAACCATAGTCTTCTTTTATCACACAGTTTCTCACCCTGTCACTCAGATTCAGCCCTACACATTGTTTTGTGCATTATAATAGCAATAAATGACTGAGATAGGCTTTTTTTTAGACTCTGAATGCGATTCAAGTTTTAAAAATCAATATTAAAACTTGAATCTTGTTCAGAGTTTAAAATACCAAGAATTTTAAATTCAATTTTCTGTAAAAAGCATCTTTCTACACCTATTTTGTATTAATTAATATTTTAAAGATAATTAACTTTTAGGAAACAAAAGCCTGTATTCCAACATCTTCCTCCATCAATTTACATGAAGAATCACTTATGGAAATTGATAATAATTTATGGATTCGTGTAAGTAGGTAAACAATATTAAATAAAAATAATATTATTTTTCCTCAACCCAATACAAAATTAAGGGGTTAAGTGGACAAAGGTGTAAACTAGCAAATAGTTCTAAACGAATGAGCATTTTAAAATAATAAATAATCAAATGAACTTAGGAACTGAAGCATATAGTTTTAAAATACAATATAAGTTGCAATACATTCTTAGATAAGATCGATTATTTTATATATTATATTGGAAAATAGCATTTATAAATATTTTAACCTTTTGAGCGCCAAAGTCGTCTATACGTGACCAGCACCCGCGTGCCCTGAGCGCCAACGACGTCTATAGTTGACAAAAAACCCGGCCCACAAAAATATGAAATATAGACATTGGAAAATTATTACTGGTATTTTAATTTTACACCCCTCATAAAAGAATAACCCAGCAACATGTGAGTATAAAAAACAAGTCTCCTAGAGCCACAAGTACTAAGAAATATTGAACTAAAAAAATGGATTTTTATCTAAGCAAATACTATGTCCAGCACGCCAAAGTCGTCTATGCTAGACCGCTAGTGTTGTAATGCGTTAGGCATAAATTTATTGAAAACTATTCAAAATTAAGCTCAAACGTGTTATTTTTTTCTATTATTATTGATATTTAAATAAAACAAAAGGTTAGAAATATAAAACCATAATTAGCTACATGAATTTAAAAAAAAATTAACAAATTATCTTCGCATAATAAATCTAATATCTCAACTCCGGCGCATCCCTAGCGCGACATCGAAAATCAGTTCACTGGGCGCCGTGGTCAAGTATAGACGACACGCTGATGACGTCATAAGCGATTAGCGGGAAAATTAGTGCAGTGCAACATGAACGATTCCTCAGAACTCATTCGGATTTTGGAAAGCGTCGACGATGATGAATTTTCGGAAATTTAAAATTATCGTGAAACCAAAGTTTTTCGTTTTCGATTAACTCTACCTCAATGAGGTAGGAATACACTTTATAGTCTTTTTACGGTTAATATCTTTTTTATAGCATACCGTAATAAACGAGCACACAGTCCAGCTGATGGTAAGTGGTTGCTGTGGCCCATAGACATTTACATCTATCCTCGATTACGAATCAAAATGCAGATGCGCTCTCACCCGTGAGGACTTAGATGGAATGCCTCGTTTCCAGTAAAGAGGGTCTCCGGTTCTCTACACTTACCGTACGAAACACAGCAGCATTAAGCTACTCTTTGACGCCGATATTACGTGAGAGCGTGGTCTTCCCCGGTTGAGCCGACCCATTCGTGCTACAATTACTCTCCCGTAATATAACTGCAGCATGGCTCTACCACGTTAGAAAATTTGCTTTGGACAGCTAAACACTTATGTTTTATTATTCCATAAGATTTTTATTATTTTAAGACTAATATTACCTATAATTTATTAATTATTTTTAATTGTTGTTTTCTATGTTAAGTACTGATGGAGTTAAAGACCAAGATTTCAATATTTTATGACTAGACCTAGTGCAAATAATTATTTACAATTGTTGATTAGTGAATAATTATGTACCATTTGTTGATTTCTGTAATAAGTACTGATTTTTTTATTCCATGAACAAGATTTTAATATTATAAGACTGATTTTTCTAGTGCGAATAATTATATACATTTGTTGATTGGTGGATAATTATATACCATTTGTTGATTTTTATAATAATTACTGATTTTTTATTCCATGACCAAGATCTTAATATTATAAGACTGATTTTCCTAGTGCGAATAATTACCTATTTACAATTGTTGATTAATGAATAATTATGTACCTTTTCTATTTTAATAATATGAAATTACAAATAGTAAATGTGTTTTCTTTACTTAAGGTATGAAGAGCAATTTTCCATTTTGTGTTGTGCGATTTTCTTTCTCAATCTCAAAATCATTTAGCAACATCAGCATCATATGAAACCCCCTTTATCATAAGAGCGTAAGACTTTTCTTCTGTGATTCACTTGGCCTACGCCTTGCCATAAAATATTTTGAATCGATGTCTGTATATTTTGGTTAGATCGATTTTGAAATCGATACACAACGTGCGACACGGCTACATCTCTAAGAAAGTTTCAAAAAGAAAGGTCAGCTACGCCGTTGTCGTCCAGTCGTGACAGTGACGTCATCACGATGGAGAGTAGTGTTGTGGTTTACTACTATTTTATTGTTATTGTTCGTTTTTTATTTATGTACAAAGAACGTATATAAAAAGAGTGGAAGACAGCACAAGATTAAATAAAACATACCCGATTATAAAGAGTCATTTATTGTATAAAAAACCAACAAAAACAAGTTATTTTGTGTTATCGATATATCAGCTCTTGGCAGCACTGTTTTTTTCGTAGGTATTTTTGTTTACTTTTCGCTTTGGCGTACAGGACACGGTAGTGAGTTTTTGGCGTGGCGCTCAAAAGGTTAAAATCGATGTAAAACCTTTCACTAGTTCGGGCAAAACATAGTGCCTGTCTATGCACAAATGTCGTATGGATTCTAACTTTGACATGTATTGATTGGTTGTGAGTGTAATTCCATAGATTACTGTATTTATACTGTAATTTAGACGTGGGTCGTTACGTCATTTTCAAGAAACGTAACGGAACCAGTGACTCGGTCGGCGTCACATGTTTCAAAACTAGTGATTTTTGTAACTGGCTATTTTTGTTCGGCTACTGTGATTGTTTGCATAAATATCACCACCAACTATACAGTTACACACGAAACGAAAACAAATTTAATCACAATCTGTACTTGTAGCTATACAGTAACTGTATACTGTTAAATCAATAAATTAACTTCCCTTCATACTTTATTCAGGTTTAGGACTGACTGCATTAAATGTATTTATGATTGATTTGCGTTTACTATGACACTAAGATTTTCATAAAATTATTAATGCAGGCAAGTCAATTTGATTGTTTATACAATGATTATTGACATTTACAGTTTATTTACACTTTTTCAACGTTTTCACTATCATTTGTTTTTGCACTTTTATTTACACTGTACAATTAATTTGTTTGTTTGTTTGGCTATTTACACACAGTTTTTAAGTTTTATAATATTATAAACATTGAAATTTTTTGTATATATTTTTAGTTTTATTTTGATTTTATGAATAAACGAGTTCATGACTCCGTCAAAAATGTTTTAAAAATTATTTTACTTAAGTTCAATGTGACTCCCGCTTCCCGGAATCGACCGTTGAAATTACTTAGAAACAGAGATTACTCTATTTTACTGTCTATGTATATAGTCTTACGTATGGAAATTAAAAGTACAATAATACTGTTACAAACGCTGTTTTGTTTATTGTTGTATGCCACATGTGCGCTTTGCGTTTGACCGGCCGACAGTCGACTCTCGCAATAATCACGGTTAACAGTAATAAGTAACGCATTTACAAAAATCACTAGTTCTAATATGACTCGAAACTAGTGATTCGGTTACATGCCGCGTAGCCAGTTACTGTATCTAGTGACGTGAAATAACGCCCACGTCTACTGTAATTCTAAATACCAAGATGGCTAAGGGATAATGTCTATTTATATTTATGATATTACCAACACACAGTAAGATACATTTTAAACTGATTGTATTACAAAAAACAAAATATAATGTAGGTAATTCTATTTAATATTGTAAATCATAATTTATTTAAGTATTCTATTAACAGTAGTAGGTGCAGAAACAGAAACCTTTTATTCAATTTAGATTATAAATAATACTTATTGAAAGTCACTTTTTAATTTACCACTGGTTCGGAAAAAAACCTGACTTGAAGAGAACCAGCAAAATACCCAGTGGGTCTTTTAAAAAAAAGCCAGCTTACAATCATGTATGTCATAATTAACAACACAGAACAAATTAGAAATAGCTTGGTAGCGATCACCTTACCCACGGGTTATTGTCAGCCATAAATTCCTTTATACTATAATAACCCCTTTTATACAAACTTAATTTAATACATTTTTTGAACTTTGATGATTGACTGACATATATAGACAGGAGCGGGGTCAAGACATTATTTTAAAATGTTTTGGTTGATTAGTAAGTAGTATACATCATAATAAAATGACTAAGAATTAACATGCCTTATCTATGTTATTGCACAATGATAAATAGTGAGGAAGTAAGATGTTTTAAACTGTTTGTGTAAGGATTACAAAAACACAGGCTTAATTTAAATGTATTTATTACTAGCGATGCGCCTCAGCTGTGCACTGGTGATTTATGGATCTCGACAACAGTGCCATCTACCGAGCCCAAATGTAAATATAAACCATCTAGGGATCCATCCAAACACACACAAACATTTTCATTTAAATTGGTTGGAAGGTTTCTTATGTTTTGTCTATAACGGTCATAGGTAGAAACATTTTAGTGTTAGATATATTTCTGAAGGTCTTTTGAAAATAACTTGATGGTAACATGTACATTTATGATATTGTAAGCAATCAGAAGGAATTTTCAATTATAAGATATATAATATAAGACTGTTGTCTTCAATATCCATACACTTTTTGTCTCTGCAAGCTTTCAGCCTGCACAGCATACAGATTTGTTCTAAGCGATCCACCTGAAAAGAAGTTAATGACAATTGTAAAGGTGTCTTAACTAAATAATAATTCTTATCAATATATTATTTTTTTTCTATATTATATAGGAATTAAAAGGACATTTTTATTAATAAGAGATATGAGATAAGACTATGCCTTCAATGACAATAAACTATATTTACATATTTCTGTGAGCATTTTCTTATATTTGCCTTTTCATATGTTAAATAATAAAGAAATTATTATAAATTATACAGCATTAATCAGCTCCAGCTGATCAAATACAGAAGCAGTAATTATTGATTAACATCAATGATATTCAACCATGTAAAAGTTGTCTCACATTTTATTTTTACCGGTTTCATGTACTTACATAGTAGACAAAGATATTATTGTTATATTAAGTATATCTGATTCTAGATGACAAAATAAAATATTCCTTTCTGCACAGTGAAGAACACAGCTGTCTAAGCATAATAGAAACAACCATTACACTTTTTTTATGCAAACTATTATTATTAAACTTTATATTTGCTTATAGTACAAATAATTACTACATTTTTTACACATATATATATGTAACATTTATATTGCCTATCTACTATGGCTGGTATAAATCCAGGATCTGTGTCTGGTTTAACACAAAAGCCATTTAGTATTAAGCAACTTGCTGAATACATAAGGTACCTATTTGTACACAAATGCAGTTATATGAATTGCTCTTCAAAACCCTCTTTTAAGTCCCTCGACCCAAAGATTCTAATTTTCTTTTAACGTTATAATAACTTCTTTTGTGCATTTATTCTATTTATTATTTAATTTAGATTTTACTAATAAAATAATCTTAATACTTTGTCACTTTTAACAAACTAATAAGGTTCTAAGACCTGTTTATTATTTGTATTTATTTGAGGTAAAATATACAAACTTAATAATAGATTTTCACAACCTAGAATAGGTGTAAATTAATAAACTCTTATATTCTTTTTGCGAATTTTACCACAAAAACTAAAAAGAGAAAAACATACGTACTTGTGTCAATTAATATTTGGCTAACCTTTCTGATAATTGATAATATCCATATTTTCTTAAACATTAGTTTAATAATGCTTGTTAGACGTGGGCGTTATTTCACGTCACTAGATACAGTAACTGGCTACGCGGCGTGTAACCGAATCACTAGTTTCGAGTCATGTTACAAGTAGTGATTTTTGTAAATGCGTGATTATGATTACTGTTACCCGTGATTATTGCGGGAGTCGACTGTCGGTCGCTCGAGCGCAAAGCGCACATGTGGTAGACGTGGGCGTTATTTCACGTCACTAGATACAGTAACTGGCTACGCGGCATGTAACCGAATCACTAGTTTCGAGTCATATTAGAACTAGTGATTTTTGTAAATGCGTTACTTATTACTGTTAACCGTGATTATTGCGAGAGTCGACTGTCGGCCGGTCAAACGCAAAGCGCACATGTGGCATACAACAATAAACAAAACAGCGTTTGTAACAGTATTATTGTACTTTTAATTTTCATACGTAAGACTATATACATAGACAGTAAAATAGAGTAATCTCTGTTTGTAAGTAATTTCAACGGTCGATTCCGGGAAGCGGGAGTCACATTGAACTTAAGTAAAATAATTTTTAAAACATTTTTGACGGAGTCATGAACTCGTTTATTCATAAAATCAAAATAAAACTAAAAATATATACAAAAACTTTCAATGTTTATAATATTATAAAACTTAAAAACTGTGTGTAAATAGCCAAACAAACAAACAAATCAATTGTACAGTGTAAATGAAAGTGCAAAAACAAATGATAGTGAAAACGTTGAAAAAGTGTAAATAAACTGTAAATATCAATAATCATTGTATAAACAATCAAATTGACTTGCCTGCATTAATAATTTTATGAAAATCTTAGTTTCATAGTAAACGCAAATCAATCATAAATACATTTAATGCAGTCAGTCCTAAACCTGAATAAAGTATGAAGGGAAGTTAATTTATTGATTTAACAGTATACAGTTACTGTATAGCTACAAGTACAGATTGTGATTAAATTTGTTTTCGTTTCGTGTGTAACTGTATAGTTGGTGGTGATATTTATGCAAACAATCACAGTAGCCGAACAAAAATAGCCAGTTACAAAAATCACTAGTTTTGAAATATGTGACGCCGACCAAGTCACTGGTTCCGTTACGTTTCTTGAAAATGACGTAACGACCCACGTCTAACATGTGGCATACAACAATAAACAAACCATCGTAAGTAACAGTTTTATTGTACGTTTAATTTTCATACGTAAGACTATAGACATAAACAATAAAATAGAGTAATCTCTGTTTGTAGATATTTAACGGTTTGTGATTCCGGGAAGCGAGTCACATTGAATTTAACTAAAATAATTTTTAAAACATTTTTGACGGAGTCATGAACTCGTTTATTCATAAAATTAAAATATAACTAAAAAATGAGTATAAAAAATTTAAAAATTTAAATGTTTATAATATTATAAAACTTAAAAACTGTGTGTAAATAGCCAAACAAACAAACAAATTAATTGTACAGTGTAAATAAAAGTGCAAAAACAAATGACAGTGAAAACGTTGAAAAAGTGTAAATAAACTGTGAATATCAATAATCATTGTATATACAATCAAATTGACTTGTAAATATGCATGCATTAATAATTTTATGAAAATATTAGTGTCATAGTAAACGCAAATCAATCATAAATACATTTAATGCAGTCTGTCCTAAACCTGAATAAAGTATGAAGGGAAGTTAATTTATTGATTTAACAGAAAACAGTTACTGTATAGCTACAAACACGGATTGTGATTTTCGTTTCGTGTGTAACTGTATAGTTGGTGGTGATATTTATGCAAACAATCACAGTAGCCGAATAAAAGTAGCCAGTTACAAAAATCACTAGTTTCGAAACATGTGACGCCGATGAAGTCACTGGTTTCGTTACGTTTCTTGAAAATGACGTAACGACCCACGTCTAATGCTTGTAAATAAAAAACTCCATTTTGTTCTTACCATAATGATGCGACTCCAACTATGTTTTATTTCACTCGAGTGAATCGAGTGAATTTGTCCAACTCGATAATCGATAGAAAATAAATTTTACCGAGTTAACTCGGCGCATCGTATAGATTCAGAGGGTGCTATATAGATATTAATTTACTTGTATATAATATAATAAGTCGCTGCGGGTGACATCACAAGTTGCATCCAAATTCAAACTTGCATCTGGCATGTTGTAATCAAACCTGAACTTAGTTTTATTTATGATATTGATTTATAGTTTTAATTTCACGTTGCCACATATTACTTATTTATAAAGGTACATATTTAAAAATGGTTTAACTAAAGTAATCGCTGATCTCAACTCTAGTGATAAACTTTTCTGTAAATAGTTGATTTACTCAAAAACTAGTGTACAACTAGAATGACATACATAGATACTCGTAAATTAACCCGAGTGGCTCGAGTCACAAAACTCTACTCGAATCGCATCTTTATCTTACGGCCAATGCAGTGTTTGTCTACAATTTAGTGATGAAATCGACTTACTAATTCGAGCAATTTATTGATATATTATGTAATAAATAAATTGATATTAGGTAATATGTATATAATGTTGTATCAATTTATGTTATATATGATATAAATTGATTATGTATACTTTGGATAGTCAAATTATTAATAACATTAAGACTTACGTCATAACGTTAGAGTGATATTATTTTATGAAGATGTCGATACGCATACCAAAAATAATATATAACTACCTATTAAGTATAGTAATAATAATTGTGTTGTATGGAAGAACAATTAAAAAAATAATTTGTGAAATATTGACACAGCTTCGTTCATCTAATTTGAATTGTTTAACTCGAGCTCAAAATCGAGTTACCTGAATTTCAACTCGA
The DNA here is from genome assembly GCA_036936625.1 of Parnassius smintheus behrii. Lineage (NCBI taxonomy): Eukaryota > Metazoa > Arthropoda > Insecta > Lepidoptera > Papilionidae > Parnassius > Parnassius smintheus. Next base: position 18,164,665 of record JAUPFT010000030.1, on the reverse strand, counting down.
GTCGATTTTTTCCGAGTTATCACGGCACATCTCTAAGACAATAATTTTTTAAATGTTACGTAGACGTGGGTCGTTACGTCATTTTCAAGAAACGTAACGGAACCAGTGACTTGGTCGGCGTCACAAGTTTCAAAACTAGTGATTTTTGTAACTGGCTATTTTTATTCGCCTACTGTAATTGTTTGGATAAATATCACCACCGTGTACAGTTACACACGAAACGAAAATGAATTTAATTACAATCTAAGTGTTTGTAGCTATACAGTTAAATCAATAAATTAACTTCCCTTCATACTTTATTCAGGTTTAGGACTGACTGCATAAAATGTATTTATGATTGATTTGCGTTTACTATGACACTAAGATTTTCATAAAATTATTAATGCAGGCAAGTCAATTTGATTGTTTATACAATGATTATTGATATTTACAGTTTATTTACTCTTTTTCAACGTTTCCACTATCATTTGTTTTTGCACTTTTATTTACACTGTGCAATTAATTTGTTTGTTTGGCTATTTACACACAGTTTTTAAGTTTTATAATATTATAAACATTTAAATTTTATTGTATATATTTTGATTTTATGAATAAACGAGTTCATGACTTCGTCAAAAATGTTTTAAAAATTATTTTACTTAAGTTCAATGTGACTCCCGCTTCCCGGAATCGTCCGTTGAAATTATTTACAAACAGAGATTACTCTATTTTACTGTCTATGTATATAGTCTTACGTATGAAAATTTAAAGTACAATAATACTGTTACAAACGCTGTTTTGTTTATTGTTGTATGCCACATGTGCGCTTTGCGTTTGACTGGCCGACAGTCGACTCTCGCAATAATCACGGTTAACAGTAATAAGTAACGCATTTACAAAAATCACTAGTTGTAATATGACTCGAAACTAGTGATTCGGTTACATGCCGCGTAGCCAGTTACTGTATCTAGTGACGTGAAATAACGCCCACGTCTATGTTACATTACCTTAGCCAATGATCAGAACACGAATGTCAAATAAACTAATTTTTTTTTTTCAGATTTCTTGTTTCCGTTTACATTTTCGAAAAATCTATAGACCATTTACTATTATAATTTGGTGTCTTTTTTTGGTGTAAATACCATTAAATGACGTTAATATTTCTAGTGGGCCCAAAAATGATTGTCTCCTGTTTTTTTAAATAAAATATATAATAATAATCTTGAATAAAGTTATCAATTAAATCAAATCAATTGAAGTTTTTGTGTTTATGCCATCTAGCATCTTTTGGACTTACCACCTTGAAAATCCATAAATTTTTGTTCGATAAAATGCTTTATTACCTATAACATGCAGTAGATGGCGATGATAGCATTACAAAGTCATAAATATTTTTTTCCCATTTGTTCCCAATGGATCTTACAGACACAGAGTACTGGAGCCAGAAAGGATCCATTTGAATGATCGATCCGAATGTACCGGTACGCGTGACGAAATGTACTAGAATGATTTGGTCGCTAGAAATGAGTGATCTACACATGTCTACTACAGATTTTACAGTCAATGCCAGTCAATGGAGTCAATTAGACATGTGTCAATCATGTTCATGCACGATTCGTTCGTTTAAGCTGGTACACTTAAAAGTATTGATGGTTCATTCAATTGTTTTTGAATGTACCAGTACAACCAATCAAACAATTGACGGTACCTTTTTAACCCGCGATTTGTTTGAATTGTGAATGAGCCGTAAACCGACCGAATCCCGAACGATGTGAATAAACAGGCGAATCGAATTAACAATGCAGACTGCAGTACATAGAATAGAGTAATATATACACAGAACACCATTACTCCTAGCGGAGAATATATACAGAAACTGCAGAGTATCAGGAGTATTTATTATTTAAGGGTTTTTTTATTATAATATTGTTACCTAAATTAAAAATCATTTTACATTTTATTATATTTATTTGTTAAATCTATGAGTTAAAAATATCATTTCGTAGAGTTTACTAAAAATAACACTTCAAAAGTTTTGATGATAAATGATTTATTTAATGGTAATTTTCAACCATCTTATTATATAAGTTAGGTAAAAGTTTAATTTCGTAGCATATAAATGTTACAATCCCGATTTTCAGACATATAAAGTAAGATGATATTGTGTATTGTTAGGAGTGAAATTTAAGAATAAACCAATTTTTTAAATATTTAAAATATATGATAACTTGAGGTTTTTGTGTTTATGCCATCTAGCGTCGATTGGTCTTACCACCTTGAAAGTTAATAAATTTTAGTTCGATAAAATGACTTTATTACCAATAGAATGTAGTGATGGCTATCTCAAATAGAAAATTTTCGGTTCCCAATGGATCTCACAGACTCACAGAGTACTGGAGCACGAAATGATCCATTTGAATGATCGATCCGAATGTACCAGTACGCGTGACGAAATGTACTAGAATGATTCGGTCGCTAGAAATGAGTGATTTACACATGTCTAGAGTCAATGCAAAGAACTATGCCTGTAAGTATGTTGGTAAATAGCAGGAAAGAATGCAGTGTCATCTTGTGTCAAAATGTAAAATAATTCAATCAATATAATATATCATTTATCAATTTAATATAACGAAAGATTAAAATTATAGCTGTAGAAGGTATGAATTTATTAATAATATGAAGGGATATTTATTAGTACTTTTAAAAACTTAAAATAAGTACTTAAACATGTATAGATCGTTATGTGTTGCTGGAATCCGTGGATCGTTTTCCTTTCTTATTATTTTTAAATAATCTTACCATATCCCATATTATTCAACAAAAATAAAAATATTAAGTAATACATTAAAAAAGAAAATATGTAATTTTCGTTTCCGCAGTATAGTAATATTGTTGGAATAAAAATTTCTCATAAAAGTTTAAATCTAGATATGTAAGTAGATAGATTGTATAGTGGAGTTATTAGATTTCCATGAGATAATATACCCACCTCGTGAGAAATCCACACAGATAAAAGTTGGCGCACATCAGCAGTTGTCTCGGCCAGTGATTGTCTTCGCACACTGCGTTGAAACCTGATTCCTCAATTGCAACATACACTTCTATTTTCATTGTATGCTGATCTAGCAGATTCCATTTTCTTAAAATCGCATATAAATACAAAGAAACAGTAGCGTGACGAACGTCAATGCCGTGATCAGTTTATACAAAGGCAATACTCTATGGCCGTGATTAAAGATGTAATACCCCGCCCCGCCGTACCCGTCCGCCGGCCGCTGGGAATTACCGGAAGTCAATGATAAAATAACGTTTTGGTTCACAGTCATTTAGAACTATATTATAACATGATATTAGCTAAAACTTTTAGAAATTAAACATAAAGTTCTTAGTGGTATCTTTTTTAGTCAGCTTTGTGAAAAAATAGTTTTCTTTTTATACAAACTGCAAAATGACTAATTAGGTACACGCATTTTACCCATACTAATCAGAACACGAATATCAAAACAACTATTTTTTTTTTCATATTTCTTGATTCCGTTTACATTTTCGAAAAATCTGTAGGCTATTTACTATTATATTTTGGTGTCTTTATTTTGATGTAATACCATTAAGTGACGTTAATATTTCTAGTGGGCCCAAAAATGATTGTCCCCTTTGGGTTCTAAGCGGTGCAATATTATCGGATTCAGAATTACTACTTTGTTCAATCAACTAAGATTTGCAGCTTCCTCAACGAGCACGTGGTATTTATGCTCTATTCCATGTAGTTATTGATTTAGAAAAGCTTAGAGTAATTGCGAAGTGAACTCGACGCGCCACCTATTGGAAAAGGCAGAATAATTTCTGTTGGGCCAGATCATGAATAATAATATTTTAAATAATAGTACAAATGGCATTCATAGTAAATTAAATGACAATGAAAATATTAAATTTATTTTTAAAATATTTATAAGCCTACTGTTAAAGAATAAGATACCTATATCAGATAGAAAAAAACTCGAAGTAAAAAATGCGAGGCACTATTTATTCAAAGGAGCAAAAATCAACCAACCTTTGGTCAATATTGCCGTAATGTGTTTTGTCTTTGGTCATTGCAATGTATTTATCATTAGGTACAATTAAGCTAAATGAATTTGGTTCCTTTGGATTATATGGTGTAGGCAGAGCTATACTATGAAACAACATATAATTTTCTACGTTTACCAATGGCACATGCAACAAAAATATGATTTTATTATTTATATAATAACAGGTTATCCTACAAAGTCTTAAAATTAAATGTATATTCTTAATATCTAAGGAAACAGGCAATACTAAATTACTAGGTAGATATCTATATTATCGGCAAGCTCTCGGTATAACTGTTGTGGCGTTATAACGGCTGGGTGTAAAACATCCTTACTGCTAAATAAAATAGCGTTTATAATATCTTCTAATTGAAAGGATAGTGTCAGAATCGAGGTTTCTAAGCTATCAAAAATTTCATTAATACTAATAGATATTTGTAGACCATTGGTTATTTCGGAAATATTTTTAATCTTAATAGAGAGATTGTCGATAGCTGTTGTTAATTTTGCTTCGTTGCTTTTTATTTTATTTAATGTATCGTTATAATATTTTATTACAGAGGTAGTCACTAAAATGTTTTCTTTCATCAGAGAAGCCAATTGTTTTTCATCATTTTGTACGGAAGTTATTGCTTCATCATACTTTAAAGCGTCATCTTCATCTAGGGTACCGAATATATGTTTTAATATTGTACCAATACCTCCAAACCAGGCGCTACGCTTGGTTCTGTTATCTAGCAAGTGTGAGATGGATTCAAAATCCTTGTTCAAGTCCCGGTTACGTACAGCTAATGGTTGAAGCATATTGTGACATTCGGTAATAATCTCTAGAATCCTAGTTTGATCACATAAAAATTTAATTGTTTCTAGAGCGTTTCCTACATTTCTAATGTGGGGGCCAAAGTGCGAGATATCTATCGGAATTAACGCTTTTAGTTGGGCGTTATTGATTTTTAATGTACCTAAGTAATCAAAGTAGATTCCAGCACTCGAAGTTATCGGTTGAATATAACCTTGATGCGATTGACATCGAGTTGGAGTTCTGTAAATAATTTAAACAAAAGTAGGGTTGAAGTGCTAATAGTTGACCAGTTAAGCGCTTTTTATTACTATGAGCTGTACAGCTGACTTAGTTTATTATTTACTTCAAATTTAAATATAGTAAATGATTGTGTAACCTTTAGTGTGTTCATAGATATAAAGATTATTTTTTTACTAAAAGCATTTATCAGAATATCAAGTCATAAAATAAAATATACATATATGCGCCACTAGTTGACCAGCAAACTCCAATGCCTGACCGCCAATGTACCATTAGTTGACCATATAGAGACATGTAAGTAAATCGAAATTTACAAAGAAAATAATGTTTAATAGTTAAAATTTTAATTAATAAAAGCTTTGAAAAGAGGATCAACAAAATCTAACATGTTTTAAACAGTAAATGGTAGGTATTTTTCCATTTCCTTTACTACATAAAAACCTCTTTTATTAGAGAGCACACGGGCATTTATTACTTCCACTACATCTTTTTGATGATATTAGATTTTATCAGGCTTCTCTGGCCATTTAAACGTATTTCCCATGGAAAAAGTCATAGTGCTTACTTCAAATAAATCTTTTTCAACATTTTCAATAAGCCCTGGAAAATATTCTCCCTCATATGTAATAATTACATGGTTTCCTTTACATATTTCTTTTTCTTAGCTGATAAAACACTTGAGATTTCGTCTTCGGAATTCGATTTGAGTTTCTCTATTCGTTTGTTTTCATTTTCTTTATTTATTATAATATCAGTTGTGTTACCGTCTGACTCACTATCACTCCGTATAATGAGTTTGTTTTGTTTCTTTTTTAATTTTATGCCTTTGACTTCACATTTTTCACTCTCTACTGAGTCACTGGAGAGTGAACGAATTGGTTTCTTTACTTTACCTTTGCTTGTTTTCTTCTCATCTCGCTTTCTTTTTCTGTTTTCTATATCTTCTAACTTCTTTTGCTTTTTGATGTCACCGCAAGTGGCAGGCACGTAGTTTGAAAAAGTGACAGGGTCATATCCGCGCCGCATTATTAGACCAATCGCAAGCTTCTAGGGTGGGTGTTGAAGTTGATGCTTCCTGGGTTGATTGAACTAATTTGTTTTCAGTAATAGATACCGAATAGATTAACTTGACAGGCATTAGGAAACCTCGTTCCTAAGGCTGACAACAGCAAACAGCACAAAACATAACACTGGTCAACTATTGGACAACCACATCGTACAGCAATCATGCTTTAGGTTATATTTAACGAATCAATCAAATAAATGCGTTAAATAAAAAAAAAAACTTTACATTCTTGAATATATCTTTTAGCCAATACTTGACCACCGTGGACAGCTTTAGGAGCAGGTTAAAATTTCGGAGCCAAAGGATAACCACCCCCACTAGAAACCCTTATCCACATAAAACAGCAGAATTATTACTTTTAGCACTTAAACAAACTATTATCCTTAATCCATATATCATTCAACCAAAAAATATACAATAAATCAACTAGATTAAATAAGATTTACCAAGAAACCCTTAATAAACATTCTTAGTGAATCAGACGCGTACTTACCGGGAGCCATCTTCACTTGCAAATAACTCTGATTGGTCAACCAATATCGAGCTGACTCGTATACCAAGAGACTATAATAATGATTCCAATATGCAAAACAATAAAACTGATATTAAATCCTACCAATGTACATTAAAATTTGTTTTTATTTGTGTTTTGGTCAACTATTGGTGCATGGTCAGCTAATAGAACATTGACCCTAGGTATTGATTAATCTAACATTTTAATAACTATATTAACTATGTATTGTATATTGACAATTTTCAGATGGCGAGACTACGCTTATGGGTAAGTATATATATTTTCCTAACTTTTAAGACACTAGTTATTTTATCTCTTATTTTAATTTACAGGTTACTTCCGACTTCCGATGCAGGTTTCACCTGATCGAAGTGATGCGTGACATGGCGTCGATTGATTAGCAAGGTAAGTGTATTATTATTATTTACCTTAACTATTTTATAGGGACCTTTCCAGAGAGGGGAGAGTGCTTTCCGCAAACTCACCGATTTTATATTTAACTGGTCGAGTATGGGTGTCGTAGTATGATTTTGAGGATTCTTTTGACTTCCTTATAAATCTAAAGCCTTTTCTCTGGAATATTTGAGACGGTTTTGCAACATGCGGACATAATCAGGGTATGTAGCCCCTGGAGATTCATTATAAATGGAATTATGGATAAATGGTTTACTCCCAAACATAAGCTCGTGAGGTGTATAATGTGTAGTGGAATGAACGGATGTGTTATAAGCGAGCATCGCGGTGTATACATAACGAGGATAATTTGACTGTTCTTCATTAATGTAAGATTTCAAATATTCTTTTAGGGTTGAATGACTTCGCTCTAAGGCGCCTTGGGTTTGAGGATGATATGGTGAAGACCATAAGTTTTTTATTTTGAGAAATTCGCAGGTTTTCCTAAATAGGTCTGAAGTAAAATTAGTCCCTTGGTCGGTAAGGATCATCTTAGGAATACCGAAGATTGATATATAATGCAGTAAGCATTCACTTGTTTCTTCAGCAGTGGTACTCCGGATGGGATATGCACAGGAGAACTTTGTAAGATCGTCTTGTATCGTGAGAATAAAACGTAATTTTGCTGGTCCAGCTTCGGGAAGTGGACCGACGAAGTCCAAAGATATTCTTTGGCATGGTTCTGTGGATGTACTGGTAATCTGCATTGGCGCACGGTTAATATTCCTAAGTGCTTTATTTTCATGGCATGATTTACATTGTTTTACATATTACTCTATATCGCTTCGCATACCTTTCCAGTAATACGATTGTTTTATTCTATTGTATATTCTTACAGAACCTAAATGACCGGCTATGGGGATATTATGACTATCGAAAAGGGTTTTCTTAATTTCTGTCGGAGCTGGATATGTGATATTGTTATGATATATATTAATTTTAATTTGAGTATCATGAAAGAGATACGTAGGCGGTCCCATAATGAATTGGCCTAACTATGAACCAATGAAGGAAATGAAACGAAACCAATTTTATTTTTCAATATAATCACCATGAATACTAACACGCTTCTGACATCTGTGAATCAACATCTCTAAACCTTTATAAAAATAATCACATTTTTTATCCTCAAAATGACTGAAGACAGCCGCCTGCAACTCTTCATCGCTTGAATATTTTCTTCCTCTTAAGTCGCGCTTTAAATTTGGAAATAAATAATAGTCGGACGGGGCCATGTCTGGACTGTAAGGTGGATGTTGAACTTCTGTGAACCCGCATTGACGAACTGCATCCTTCGAAACACCAGCGGTATGAACAGGGGCGTTGTCATGGAGCAACAGGACACCTTTAGACAGCTTGCCTCTTCGTTTTTCCGTTATCTTGTCTCGTAATTTATATATTAAAGAAGCATAATATTCGCCGTTCACGACTGTATTACGTTCTTTAAAATCCACCATCAAAATGCCTTGAAAATCCCAAAATATTGTGCACATCAGTCTTTTAGTCGATTGTTGCACCTTTGCCTTTCTAGGGGACTTTTCACCCTTATAACGCCATTCCATTGACTCGCGCTTGCTTTGTGGATCATAATACAAGATCATAGTTTCATCACCAGTCACTAGCCGCTCGATCACAGTCTTTGGATTTTAGCCACAAAGATCCAAAAACTCCGAAGCGTAGCGCACTCTTTCCTGTCTCTGTACCGCTGAAAGAAGTTTCGGTACCCATCTTGCACTCACTTTTTTCATGTGAAGATGTTCATGGATCGCGCGATGAACGGTACTCTTAGAAAGCCCAAGCCTTGCTGCAATTTCTCTAATCTTCAAACGGCGGTCACTCAGAACCTCATCTTCGATAAGAGCAATCGTTTCGGGAGTGAGCACTTCCACAGGTCGACCGTCGTGGCCAAAGTCTTCGACGATTTCTCTCCCGAGGCGAAACTCTTTCACCCAATTTTTCACACTGTGCTATAGGAGGGGGCAGACTCCTTATACACGCCATCCAATCGTTCTTTTATTTGGGCAGGGGATAAACCGTAGACAGAGAATGCTATAGACAAAGTGATATCTTTTATCGCAGCCACACAAGAGAAAGAGCAACTTACGCCGATATCGTGTAAAGAAATGAGAAAGAACGATGAGATTTTTTGTTTCGCTTAGCGTGTCGCCATTTTTAATATTTAGCAAACTACTTTGCTAATAAAGTTTGACAGCTAACGTGTAGCGTGATAAATTCTTTGTATAAAATACTGTTTTATGTGTTTTATGATAAGTATTTCATATTATATTTTGTTGTGAACAATTAAGACGTAGTATTCCAACCATTTTTATTTAAAACATGGTGCGGTGTAGTGTATTAGGGTGTAAAAGTGATAGTGAAAGGAAAATGGCGGAGTTGTCTTTTCATTCGTAAATATACCATACTATCGGTTACTAGGCAGTCTGTAATATTTAATAAAATACATACATTGTGTATAATGTACTCTAGACGTAAATTTATCGCTAAAAAGTACAAAAATAACAATTGCAAATTTTAACCTAAAATCTTCGGTGTGGACAACTTTTCTATAAGTTATTACCCACTATTATAGGAAATAATAATATCTGCGTACCGAAGGTGTATTATCCTAAGTCCATTTTTTTCGACATTCACTTTGTAATGTCATTGAAACAAAAAAATAACGATCTACTTGGTGGTAAAGTATTTTTAAGTCCAACTAAAAAAACTACATGCTTTCGAACTCGTTAACATGTTTTAAGTCCAGGTTAATTCAAAGGTATACAATCTGATCTGGATTTATGTTTTTGTTGCGCTCAATTATCAAAAACAAAAGCATCCTAAGTCCAAATAAGATGAGAAGTTTGTTTTTGAACGTAAGTTGCACTTTATTATTTGTATTTATTTATTGTATTATGTAAATTGTGCCTTTGGCTGCGCTTGAAGAGGGTGTTCCAAGCACATCTCAAGATGTACTAAATTCTATATGCCAGAATAATTTACAACAAATTTATACTTAATAATCTACCAAAAAAATAAAAGATCGGAATAGAAGTACAATAGAGCAGACAGGAAAAAAGCGAATAAGAAATGATCTTAAGGTTGCCCTAGTCGATGGCACGAACTAAGTGGTAGGCGGGGCAAAAATGCATGCTATCTCAGCCGACATCTCGTACGAAAGGGATAAACGCTGTGATTAGCAGTAAGAAGCTAGTGCGCACACACATACGCACTCGAGTGACGCAATGCGCGACGGCATCATCGCGTACCTAGGTACCTATGCGATTCATTTTAGAATAATAACATAAACTCACAGCATAAACTCAAACGGCTCGTGCCGCAATGACTTAGTAATGAGTAGCTGTGCTGGGTGCCGCGGGTTCGAATCCCCCACGGAACAAATATTTTGTATGGACTACAAATAGTTGTTCCGGGTCTGGATGTTTGTTCTTATGCAATTTATATTTGTAAACTGCCTCCACGATAGTGGAGAAAATCCTACTGTGGGGATAACGTATTTTAAAAAGAGAAAGGAGAGAGAAAGCAAATTGGTGTTATTGTAACTTAGGATCTGCTGTGTGAAACGTAATTATTATGAACCCAATTTATGTACTTAGTTGTTATGATGAAAGTTCTTATGTGAACTTAAGTAGATGTTGTTATTATATAATAATTCCATTTATTTGTTTTTACCTACTTTTTAACCGACTTCGAATAAAGGAGGTGGTTCTCAATTCGTTGGTTTTTGTTTATGTATGTTCTGTCCCCCGATTTCTCGAATATGCCTGAACCTATTTGGAAAATTATTTTTTTTTGTTTGAAAGGATATATTTTCCAGATAATCCCACGGTAATCGATGATGATCAGATCAGGATCTGATGATGGGATCTTGGAGAAATCGGGGGCACTCTTCAATAAATGACAGCAAATCAACCGCGATTACTGCTATCGCCTATCTATGCATTCTTTACGCAATCACACAATATAATATCACGCCTGTACCCACTAAAGGGACATAACTCTAAACTAAAAACGGTAACATAAAAAACTTTTTTTGAAAAAAATATAACAATTTCTAAAACAAACACAAAAAAGTGTAACATAATTATGTTTTCTTTATGTTTTTGTATTTTACTGTAGGTTATGCAAATATTACTGTAGGTACTATGTATTCTAAACAGGTATTTACTTTCCATAGCTAGTTAGCTATAATAGCCCGCAGGCAACTCTCCGACCCCGAAGTATATGTCAGCCAGTGTCAGGATAACTGCTTTTTCGACAGTGCGATTTTGATGTGAGTGTGGCTTTTATATAGGTTAATTAAATAAAAAAAATGTTAGTTTGTAAATTGTTTATTGATTTTTTGTGTTCAATAGCGGTTTGAAATATTCTCTTAGTACTTAGAAAGTTATCAACAATAGGCATTGTGTCACTGCAGGGACAAGCACAAACGTCTATCAAAATAGTAACGTATAACGGAATACTAACAGCGTAGACTTCCTTACAGAAGTCCAAAGAACACGTCTAGGCAAGGTAAGTAATTAGAAGAAAACTACAATTTAGAGATCGATTGTAAATCAAATTCACAGTACAGACACAATTAGCGAGATATGAATAAAATTTTTATTTATTTTATGATAGATAACGCTAGTTGAAAACTAAACACTGTATGGGAATGGCATCACTGAACGAGTCAGGTGGTCAGTCCAAACAAATAAAAGGCGCGATTGTAGAAAGAAATTCGTTACGAAATGTTTGTAGGCTAGGGGGCTTGGCCTGTTTATGCTATTCTTAACGAAGGCTATAAAATATGTAGGTACAACTTAGAAACTAAATCCTATGTGTACTTATCTGTATTCATAACCCAATATCTAAGGTAGGTTATTCTGTAATAAATTAAATCTAATCCAAAATATACTATAATACCATAGCAAAGCTACTACTATTTTATTTAGTAGTAGCTTATATAGTAGTATAGTAAATTATATATAAAAAATATGAGTATAATAATAATAATAATAATAATAATAATATTCCACAACTATCACACAACGCCATCTAGTCCCAAGCTAAGCAGAGCTTGTGTTATGGGTACTAGACAACTGATAAACATACTTATATATTTCTAAATACATAAATATTATAGATAAATTACACCCAGACACAGAACAAATGATCGTGCTCATCACACAAACATTTGTCCTGGGTGGGAATCGAACCCACGACCTCCGGCGTAGCAGTCAGGGTCACTAACCACTAGACCAACAGGCCTGTCAAAGTATGAGTATGAGTATGAGTATGTCTGAGGTAAGGTTAAAAAAAAAAACAAATATTTTGCCAAGTGCGAATCGGACTTCCGAGCTTCCGAGATTACAAGATTTAAATACCTATACATATTACTATCGATCAAAAAAAGCCAAAAATACACGTTTCTTATTCTAGTAGAAAATCCTTTAATTTCAAATTTATTTTTACCACTTGCTGTTATAGCGGCAACAGAAATACACGTTCTGTGAAAATTACAACCATCTACCTGTTGCGGAGCATGAGATGCAGCCCGCTGACAGACAGACACACGGACAGCGGAGGCTTCGTAATAGGGCCCTGCTGGTTACCCTTCGAGTACGGAATCCTAAAAAGTACTAAGTTGTCCACTCACATCTGTATGATTCTTTCTTCAAAGGACCATATTAGCCTGGTTCTCGTATGACATGACCAATGTAATACCTGGACTGACCTCTCTGGAGTTTGTTTCGGCAGATCGGGTGCTTCTTCTGTTTCATGTTTTTGTTGTGTTAAAGTGTTTTTAAAAAAAAACTTACAAAACACATTTTATTTATCATTGACTGCCCTTCTTAGATTATTATGTACCTACTTACATAAATTACATTAAGTAGGTATATTAGGATATGGAATTCCTATATGTAAGCACGATTATCGAAAATCTAAAAATTACCTATTCTAATTAAATTAATAGATAATTTTAAGATCTTCGACAATCGTGCTTATCTATGAGATGTTTTCGTTAGTTAGCAAATTAAAGTAGTTAAGTACCTAATGTACTACCTGTATCGAAAGTTCATTATTATGTGCTTCAACAAACTTATGGGCACATTTTAACAGCTATATTCATCCCGGCTTCAGCAATGGACACGAACAAAAAGAAGTAAAGAAGCAATTTTTCTAAATAAAGATGTAGATATGTAGGTATTACAACCATAAATAGATAGCAGCGGCTAACCTAGTGAGCATGTGTGAGTGCGCGCTGCGCTCCCCCTCCGTCCGTCCCACTGATCGGGGAAACAATTTGTAGTGAAAGGCAAGATGTTTTATAACAAAAACGGGCGCGCGAAATTTTATAAACAGACCTTTGGTAGTCTGGATGTCACGAAAAATCTATTGAATGTATCTGTTTAAAATAAAATTATTTGCATTTTGAACGACTAATCTATCCCTGTATGGTAACTGTTTTGCAATTTTCGTTCTTATGCTATTTATTTCCGCCCAAAGATGTGTTAAAAATAGTGTTGAAATTCGGAATTTTCGACGCTTATAACTTTTAAATATAATTTTTTTTTACTTTTTTGTTTCCATACAGGGCTAGACAATGATGAGACAAATTGAAATCATTTTTTATTTTGAACGTACACCATCAAACAGTGGAGTTATCGCCGGACTACGTTTGTATGGAAAAATAAGCGACTAGTGTACCCTTAATCTTACATGAACAAAAGTGCTGCATGTAGCACGAATTTCCGCATGAAATGCAGTACTAAAATATCCCAGCAGAATAAGAAAGAGATATTTACTTTTTATTGGGATCCAGAAAAAGACTACAATGTTAAGAGGTAATTCATAGTATCATGTGTCCAGTTAAAACCTACAACTAGACAAAGACTGAGATTAGGAGATGAATCTAAGTTAGGATCAAATACTTTAGTGTATTCTTTGTTGTTAATGGTATAACAACAGCAATCTCTAAGACAATGTTTCTAAATTTCCTAACAAGTGGTTAAGACTGAGATAAGAGGGATGTATTGTTGAAAGTGACAAAAGGGGGAAACATAAACCATCTAAATAAACGGATCCTGAAATTATTAAATCTATTATGTCCCACATTTCATCTCTCCCAAAGTATAAATGTCAATACAATCGTGAGAGATCAAAGAGATGTTATTGAACGAATGTAGGATCTTTACAAATTACTTTATACTTGTGACGATTGCGATATGTTTTCAGCAAAACTTAAAGGGATGTAGAATGGCACTGAGAAACAACTTCTGTAAATAGAAAAAGATTTACCTTTAATTATTGAAGCTGATAATAGGTACAAACATAAATCGCAGGATATGTCTGAATCAAAATTCAGACCTAAAATGGGGTTAATTTCTATAGGAGAAAAATTTGGATATTAAATTACAATATTTATGATGGTTCTGACAGTTCTGCATTTCTATTTATGTGGGATGAAACTAAAGCTCAAAGGGATGAAAACGAAATAGCTTTAAACATCTTAAACTGGGCATCTAAAAATGTACCAGGATCAGATATTGAACAAATGCCCATATCAGTCAGTGACCAGGTCAGATAACTGTTATGTGCAAAATAAGAATATTTATGTTGTCATGTGCATGTTTTTCCTTCTTAAAAATTTTCTCAGTTCAAAGTTATATATATATTATAAGCAGATACAATATTAAGAGAAGATGTAAAAATTTACCTACACTTATAATAACACCTTGGGACTGGCAACAATTTATTCCGCTATGTTTTTACAAATATACAGTCAACAATATGGAACTTGAAGATTTTAATATTTATTTTTTACTAATGGTCCTTTTATTAATAGAAAAGTAAATATTGATAAGGAACCATCTCAAATTTCAAAGTCAGTTACTTTGCAAGTTAGAAAAGAAAACTGGGTATTTATTTTATAAAAATTCATTTGATAATCAAAATTTTAAAATGACAGACTTAAGGCGTCAGAAGAGGAAGGAGTTGAATTTTCCAGGAAGTTTACAAAATATGAACCAAAACTTAATTTCAATTTCAGCCAAAAAATATAAAGATACCAAGATTTAGGTACTTACATTCATATTGAATTGCCGTCATATTGTCATGACTATTATAAAAAATTCCACAATCTTTCACTGCATCGGACTTTCCCGACGACGATAATGCTTATGAATAGTAAACAAAACTTGTGATTAATGAAACATGATTTTCATTGTGCCTTGAAAATCAGGACTTAGGATGTCCTTTTATTACACGTAACTTATAAAAAATTATCTTTAGTGTTTAGAGGTAGCATGTCCCAAGTTCATTATTTAATTAATTAATTACATTTTTATTAATATCTTATTGTAATCAAAAACTACTTTTAAACAACAAATAAATTTTTATTTACAATTGTGTAGTAATGCTCAAATTGAGACTTAAAACGTGTGCACTGAACAATTAGCTTAATGTGACTTATGATCATTTATATACGGTGTACAGATATGTATTCTGCAGTGTCTATTAATTAAATATCTGAAAGATTGAATGGTTTGTTGCAGTTTTCCTGAACATGATAATTTACGTCGGAATTGGATTGTAGCTACAGGACGAACAGACTGGACACCAAAACCGTCATCAAAAATTTGCAGCAGACATTTTAAGGATAAGATGTTAATAAAAAAGAAGAAACTTACTCTGCTATTACCTTATGCTGTACCAATTCTGGTAAATATTCACTTAATGACATATTCATACTATTTAGTACAATTATCTTGTTTGTTACAAACATTATTTTGTGAATTTTAATAGCAATAAATGACTGAGACAGGCTTCTTTTAGACTCTGAACGCGATTCAAGTTTTAACAATCAATATTAAAACTTGAATCTTGTTCAGAGTTTAATATAAGTACCTAGATCTTTAAATTACATTTTCTGTAAAATGCATCTTTCTACACCTATTTTGTATTAATTAATGTTTTAAAGATAATTAACTTTTAGGAAACAAAAGCTTGTATTCCAACATCTTCCTCCATCAATTTACCTGAAGAATCACTTATGGAAATTGATAATAATTTATGCATTCATGTAAGTAGGTAAACAATATTAAATAAAAACAATATTATTTTTCCTCGACCCAATACCGAATTGAAGGGTTAAGTGGACAAAGGTGTAAACTAGCAAATAGTTCTAAACAACTAATGAGCCTTTGAAAATAATAAATAATCAAATGAACTGAGGAACTGAAGCATATAGTTTTAAAATACAATATTAGTATCAATACTTAGATAGATTGATTATTTTATATATTATATTGAAAAATAGGTTATTCTATGCAAATTTATTAAAAAAAAAAACAATGAAAGTATGTATATAATACACCTTTGTTTCCTACAAACCATATTAATTAGTTAAGAAGAACGTACAATGGCTCTATGTGGTAAAAAAATAAAAATAACATTATTTATATGAACTAGTATTAATATTTAAAAATAGGTATGCCACATGTTCAATCTTACACACTATTTATGTGGCCTGTGGCCATCTCTAATGATATAGATATCTTCATTATAAAACCATATTTGCCTTAAATAAAATGCTTTTGATATGGAAATTTTAGGTAGAGGCTGAGTTTGTTGTATGTCAAAAGTGATTATTTTTTTCCACTAATACACATCTCTCTTTCTTGTTTTTGTAACTTAAATGCTCTTTTGTAGTTATCAATATGCTCTTCAGTGTGTGTAATAGAATCACATATGTTACACACATCAGTTTTAGGTTGTTTAAAATATAGACAAAATTTTGTATTGAATATATTTCTAAAAAGCACCTTCCTACACCAATTTTGTGTTAATCAATGTTTTAAAGATTATTAAATTTAAGATGTAAATTAGCAAATAGTTCTTAACAATTAATGAGTGTTTGAAAATAATAAAGAATCAAATGAACTAAGGACTAAAGCATACATGTAGTTTTCAAATACAACATTGGTAGCAATACATAGATAAGATTGATTATTTTATATATTATGTTAAAAAATAGGTTATTCTATGCAAATTTATTAAAAAAACATAACACACCTTTTGTTACGGATCACCGTTCGAAAATGAAAAAAAAACGCGTTGGTCTTACTTATATAGGAGGCAAGCAGCGGTGAGGAGGAACTTGTACTTTTTCTTCTTGTTGTTGCCTTTTCGGTGGCTGGAGAGCGACTGCCGACCCTACCAGCCGGCCCGTCTTTTATATGATTCGGCCGCTGCTGGCCAGCGGACCCTTGCCTCACCCCCGCGCCTTTCTTTATTTCTTTAAAACTCTTATAAACTAAGAGCAAAATTAAGAGTACCCTTAACCGACGAGCATGTATGCGTAGGTATATGAATGTGGAAGAGGCGAGAAAGGTATGTCAGGATCGTGCTAAATGGAAGTCTGTAGTCTCTGCCTACCCCTCTGGGTGACAGGCGTGAGTGTTTATGTTATGTTATGTCTTACAAACTAATAAACAGATTTAACTATATAATATTCTTACATCTACTTATTACATTATTATGTACATAATAATTATTTTACATTCTAAAAGGTTTTAAACCTTGTATTTTACAATTTTTAAGCTGAGAACCCTGCCCCGCACCTCAGCACTATAAATATAAAACGTCGTGGCGCGGTACGCTACCGTCGGACTTAGACAGTCCCGAAAAAATCGACACCGCGGTCGAATCACTCTCCACCCTTATTAAATCCTCCCTTAAGGAGAACGAAAGGGTCGTCCCGGTTGCTAACAATAGTGGGCTTCCCCTACATATTAGCAACCTATTAAAAGCCAAAAAAGCTGCTTTCCGGAGAGCAGCAAAATATCCCACCCCCGAATATAGGCGCGCGGCCAATCGTCTTCAACGAAAACTCCGCTTCCGCCTCTCTGAATTTCAAGATCTCGAAAAGAGTAAGCTCATGGAGAATATCTCTCCATCTCACACTGCGTACTATCAGATGGCTAGAGCCCTCCGCATAGACGCTATCACCCACACTCCCCCTCTCTCCCGTCCCGACGGCACGGTTGCCTTCGAGGACGAGGAAAAGGCTGAGTGCTTTGCAGATAGCATTGCCGCTCAATGCTCTCCTAGTTCTCAACCCGTCGACCCCTCACACGTCCAGGCAGTGGAGGATGAGGTCCGCCGCCGGAACTCACCCCCTACGGCCTCCGAACCTATCTCTGTGTCCAATGATGAGATTTCATCCCTCATCAAAGGACTTAAGCCTATAAAGGCTCCGGGCGCGGATGGCATCTCCAACCAAGCCCTAAAACACTTTCCCGAGCAGGTGTTAACCTTTTTATCTATTATCTTCAACGCCTGCTTCAACCTTAGTTATTTTCCCACTACGTGGAAAGAGGCAACTGTGATTGGAATTCCCAAGCCAGGCAAGCCTCTCAACCTCCCCTCCAGCCATCGCCCCATTAGCCTCCTCAAGGCAATGGGCAAGCTCTTCGAAAGAGTCATCCAAACTCGTATGAGGCGCTATCTGTTTCCCACAGACGGCGACCCTCTTATCATTCCCCATCAATTCGGTTTCCGAGCCAAACACTCATGTCCCCAACAAGTCCACCGCATTGTGGAATATATCCTCAGCGGTTTCTATCCTCGTCGTCATAAGACCATCGCGGTCTTTTTCGATATAGCTAAAGCTTTCGATAGAGTCTGGCACACAGGCCTCATCTACAAGCTCTATAATATAGGTCTCCCCGATCGTCTAGTTCGTCTCGTGGCCTCATACTTAAAACATCGTACCTTTCGTTTTAGACACGAAGGCACGCTATCCTCACAGCGAACTATCAAGGCTGGTGTCCCTCAGGGCTCAGTACTTGCTCCTCTGCTGTACATCCTGTTCACCAACGACATTCCCATCCCGTCGAAAGGTGTTCAACTCTCCCTCTTTGCAGACGACACTGCCATCTACTGCAAAGGTGTCTCACTACCCTTCATACGGAACAAGATCCAAAAGTCAGTTGATGACCTAGGAGCTTGGTTCAAAAAATGGCGCATCGATGTGAACCCGGAGAAGAGCTCCGCCGTTCATTTCGATTATAAACGACGCCGCCTCAAAAACACTCCACCAATACGTATGCTAGGGACCCCTGTCCCCTGGCATACGTCCGCCAAATATTTAGGTGTCACTCTAGACACAGGGCTCACTTTCAGGCCCCACGTCAAAAGAGTAACCCGTCACGCACGATTTTATCTGAGTAGGCTCAACAGTATGTTGGGCCGACACAGTAAAATGTCCCTCCGAAACAAGAGCACCCTTTACAAGGTCTGTATACGACCAGTCATGTCCTACGCGGGCCCCGTCTTTGCCCACGCAAACCCTAATATTTTAAATGAACTCCAAATAGTTCAGAACCTCTTCTGTCGTCGAGCTGCGAACGCACCTTGGTACGTCCGTAATGCCGACCTTCATCGGGACTTAGAGCTCCCAACAATTCAACAATTCCTTAAAAAACTCTCTGAGAACTTCTTCAAAGCCTCAGAGTCGCACCCAAACAATTTAATTCGTGAGGCGGCTTCTTATGCAGCCCCACCCCCCTCTC
Organism: Parnassius smintheus behrii; assembly: GCA_036936625.1. Lineage (NCBI taxonomy): Eukaryota > Metazoa > Arthropoda > Insecta > Lepidoptera > Papilionidae > Parnassius > Parnassius smintheus. The sequence goes on along the minus strand of JAUPFT010000030.1, from coordinate 18,144,969 downwards.
GCTATCGTGTCCGCAGGCCGAGAAACTCTCTCTCGGACCCGCCTAATAAACTGTCAAACGACTTGAACTGCCTCCTGGCGGCTCAGGCCAACTCTAATTAGTTTAAATTATTGTACATATTAACCAACATTAAATTGCCTTCGTAGGCACTCCTTCAGCGGCTCTTAGCCGCCTGCGCCCTCTTTTCCCAAAAGAGGGTCGCTCATGATAAGGCACAATAGAGCTTAATCAGCCGGCTGCCTGTCCCCAAAGGCGGTTTTTAGAGGGTATCACTTAGGGTCCCCGGTAGGACAGTGAGCCCCTCATAACCACGATAGACCGGCTATCGTGGTATGCGTAATGCATTTTCCGCCTCCCTACGTATAGGGTAGCCCTTTAATTGCTTCGGGCGCAAAAAAAAAAGCGCGGTACGCGTAGCCTCATTTGCTCCGCGTCCGCGTCACGATAACATGCCTTGTTGATGTTATAATTATCTCTTTTACAAGAAAGGTAATTTATAAGAATGGTAATATGTGAGAAAGGTAATATACAATAAAGGTGATATGCAACAAAGGTAAATTAGCTATAAGAGTACAATTTACATTTTAAAATCTATGCTAACTCTCGTTATTTATTCGATGTCTTTATTGGGAGAGTTATTGCATAGTTACAACATCATTCTTTTTTATTATTGAATATAAGATATACATGTTTAACAAAAATAAATGCAATAATTAAGACTACGGCTATTTTTCTGTGTTGTTGTGTGCACGCTCGCTAGTTGTCGAACCTCGCCGGTCGCGACCCCCGTGGCTCCGCTCACCGCCCCTGAGTTGCTCAACCAGCGCTGGTTATACTAAGCAGGTATCTCGTCGTGCATATTCTTCCGCCGTCGCCACGCTGCGATCCCTCTGGTGGTAGCACGACGATCTTCTTTGTTGGTCTTCGTAGTACATGCCCACTGGTAGTGGTTACGTCCACTACTCGTACCTCTCCGTCGACGCCAGGATATACGTTGCTTATTTTTCCCCTGGGCCAGATGTTACGCGGTAGATTGGAGTCACAAATGATGACCAGGTCTCCAATCTTCGGCGATGCGCCTATGCTGCTGGGCTCCCGCCGGTGTTGGAGTAGGGGCAGGTATTCCTTCACCCATCTTCGCCAAAACACGTCGGCTAGGGCTTGAGCTCGTTTCCACTGCTGGCGGGCCGTCACGTCGCTCTCTCTGAAGTGTCCCGGTGCAGGTACGTGTGAGTTGGGACCGATGATGATGTGATTCGGCGTGATGGCTTCCGGGTCTCCTGGGTCGACTGAGACGTGTGTAAGAGGTCTTGAATTGACCGTGTTTTCGACCTTGGCGAGCAGGGTCACCAGTGTCTCGTCACTGGGATGGTCATGGGTCTCGGAACTGAGCGCTCGTTGAGGGTGACGCGTAGGGCTTCTTTCACGGAGCGAACCATTCGCTCCCAGGCGCCGCCCATGAATGGTGCTGATGGTGGTAAGTACTTCCACACAATTTGTCGACATGTGGTTTCGTTCTCGAGGGCTGCGAGTGCTGCTTCGGCCAGCTCCTTGTCTGCTGCCATGAAACACGTAGCGTTGTCACTCCAGATTTCTTTTGGGCATGCTCTTCTGCTCATGAAACGCCTAAGCGCTGACACGGCTGAGTCGGCGCTTATGGGTGGGCCACCTCTATATGTATTGCTCGTGACGTCATGCAGGTAAATAACGCGCCATAGCGTTTTTCACGATGTCGTCCCACTGTGACTTCTATTGGCCCGAAGTAGTCCAGTCCGGTGTATGTGAATGGACGTGCGTGATGTGCGAGACGTGCGGACGGCAGGTTTCCTGTAGACGGTGATGCAGGCTTGGCTTTTCTTAGACGGCACGGTAGGCAGCCTTTGATGACAGTTTTTACTACTGGACGTATTTTTCTTATGTACAATCATCATTCTCTAAACCATTTCCCATTATCTGGGGTCGGCGCAGTAAACCTTCTTGTTCCATTCCTCTCTATCAGCCGTCATTTCCATACTTACTCCTTTCATTCTCATATCACTCTTCACACAATCGATCCATCTTTTATTCGGCCTTCCTCTGCCCGTGTGTCCCTCCACATTCATATTCAACACTCGTTTTGTGACATGACTTTCATTCCTCCGCATCACATGCCCAAACCATGCCAATCTGCTTCCTCTCACCTTTTCTACCACTGGCGCTACTTTCAGGCTTCCTCTTATATACTCATTCCTTATCTTATCCATCCTTGTCACACCACACATCCATCGTAACATTCTCATTTCATTTGCATGCAGTCTATTTTCATCATTCTTCTTGACGGCCCAGCATTCACTTCCATACATGACGACAGGTCGGATGATCGATTTGTAAATTTTCCCCTTCAGCCTTATTGGCATTCGGGGATCGCACGTTGTGGCTGTGACCTGTCGCCATTTCATCCACCCTTTTTCTTATGTACAATCTCTGTCTTAATTCGTTCACGACTGTTTCCACGCCTCCGTGATGCAACCTCTCGTGTACGTGTGCTATGTACAGACGAGTGTATGCGTGCTTCCCGTCTAGTATGGGAGGGTCATACGTGTCCTCCTCTACTTCTGATGCTGCTTTTATTCGACCCTTGAGGCGTAGGGTCCCCTCTTCGTCGACGTATGCGCTCAGGTGGCCTAGTTTGTCGTCGCCTCCTGGAACACTTCCGTTGGCGATCCTCTTGAGCTCCTTCGTGAAGCTTTCCCGCTGACTGGCTTGCACCCACAGTTGTTCGGCTCTTATATGATAAGCGGCTGGTATTCCTACAAGCGATGAGACAGTAGGTGTTGCCCTTTTCTCCTTGGTGGGGGTGTTGCGTCGGTTTGTTCTTTGCCAGCCAGGGTCGCTATCTCGTCTTGCTCTGTTGCGTTTACGCCCAGCCTTCACCACGTGCTTGTTTGGTCTGCACATGTCGATGAATAGGGGGACTCTCGCTGTCGCCCTTATGAGGCGAATCCGTTTTGAAAATCTTTCTATTTGCGGCAGATGTGTTGTTGGTGAGTCTTCATTTTTAACTGTGATGTTACATATTTCTCGTTCTTCCCCGGTGTCGTATTGTGTCGTTTTCTACTCCTGCGGCCATTCGGCCGGTGGACGTTGTAGAAACGGGGGCCCTCGGAACCACCGGTGCGACTCGTCGAACCTTTCTGGCGTGGTTCGGGTCGCGTCGTCTGCTACGTTTTCTTTAGACGGTAGCCAACGCCATTCGTTCTTTTTGGTCGTATCTTCTATCTCCGCCAGGCGATGAGCGACGAAAGCTTTGTACGCGCGGGGCTCCGACCTTATCCACACTAGTGCAGTACGAGAGTCGCACCAGTATGTCTTGCCCGCTATATCGTCATCGTGCTCATCGATCACGGTCTGCGCAAGACGAGCTCCCAATAGTGCCGCTTGTAACTCGAGCCGTGGTATGGAGACTGGTTTCAGTGGTGTCACGCGGCTCTTGGCGGCGGCCAATGATATGTTAACGCTGCCGTCTGCTCGTTCCGTTCTCCAATACACGGCGGCTGCGTAGGCCTCTTCGCTTGCGTCGACGAATGTGTGTAGTTGCCGCGTCGACACTGGGTTGTAATCGTAGCATCGCGGTATTCTCAGTTGTTCTAGGGCGTGAAGTGAAGTAATCCAGTCTTCCCATTTTTCTTTTAACTCTGTTGGCAGAGGGTCGTCCCATTCCGCCTTGTAACGCCTTGTGTCTTGGAATATTCTCTTCGATGGGGTAGTAACTTGTGATATTTATATATATTATATATATATATATATATATTATTGCTCAGCGCTTCACGTTTAGTTGGCAAGCGTTGTTTTCCTTTTACGTCGATCGGCATCTTCATATTGTTTGTATTAAATCCAATATGATCGCTTTGTACATGCCAGAGCAGGCCGAGCGTCTTCTCAGTTTCTTTTCCGCCCAGGCGCACGGTCGTGTCGTGTTTTTTATGCTCTGTCGTTATTTCTTCTATTGTTTTTTCTTCGTTCGATGTCCACCCGCTGAGTACGAATCCCGCTTGTTTGTGGACGTGATCGACTGCTTTTACAGTTTGCTGAGCTTCCGTGATAGAGTGGAAGCTCTGCAAGTAGTCGTCCATATAGTGATTTCTTTTTATGGCGACCGCAGCTTCGGGGTATGCCTCTGAATGTTCTTCAGCATTTTTATTTTTGATGTATAATGCTGTGCATGGTGATGATGTCGCTCCAAAGATGATCGATGTCATCCTATATTCCTCCGGTTGGCCCTCCCGCCGCTTGCCTCTCCACAAGAAACGTAAAACGTATCTATCTTCTTTGCGCACTTTGATCTGCATAAATATTTCTTTTATGTCGGCGCTCACTGCATACGGATACTGTCGGAACCTCATGATTACTCCGGGCAATGATTGTAATAAGTCCGGCCCCGAGTGAAGCATATCGTTGAGACATATTCCTGCTGTCTTCGCTGCGGCGTCGTGCACCAATCTCGGCGGCTTGTTAGGTTTCGCAGGGTTGATGACTGGGAAGTGTGGCAGATACCATGTCTTTCCTTGTGGCGGCGGCATGGGCGCGCGCTCTGCGTAACCCGAGTTGAAGAGGTTCTGTATGCATTCTTCGTACTGTAGCTTGAGATTGCTGTCTCGGTCGAGCCTCCTCTCTAAAGTGTGCAGACGTCTTTCCGCGTCTTTGTAATTATTTGGTATTTGGAAATCCTTTTCTTTCCATAGCAACCCCATCTCGAATCTGCCGTCCGTCAGCCTCCTGCTGGTCTCCCTCAATATTTGCATAGCTCGCTGCTCGGGATCTTCTTTAGGTCTTCTTGGCTCGATGCACAGTGATTCTAATTTGAAATAATTCTTTATTTCTTCTTCTATTGGCTGTGCCTCTTCCCTTTGATGTAGTCTGCCGCAGAAGGTGACCGTCGACGTCAATGAGCTATGACAGCCATGCAAAACCCAGCCCATGTTGGTGTATGAGGCGACTGGTTGATCTCGACGACCGACGCGCAGTTTTCTAGACACTATGAGGTGCCAGTTATCTTGCCCGATTAGTATTTTCGGTGAGGCGCGTTCGTAGGTGATATCCTCTTTGATATCCAGCAGATGTTGGCAATTTTCCAAGTGATTTTCATTCACGGATTCTGGCGCGAAGTCCAACCGCTCTACCGTACGCGCTGCTTCTATGTTGTGTTCCTCTTGCGTGTACTTTCCTCTTATTTTAAGGTTGACGATCTTGCTCTTCTCATGTTTCACCTCCGAGCCAACCCCTTGTATCCACATTGCTTGGGCTGGTCCGTCGGCGCCGATGACGTCAGCGATCGAGGCATCGACTAAGGTGACCGTGCTTCCTTCATCCAATAATGCGTATGTTTCGGCGCAGCTTAGCGGCCCCCTTATTGTTACGGGCGCAATCTTTAGGTAAGCGCGGCGGTGTTTGTACGGTCGAGTCGTTGTGATGACCTCCCTTGCCGATGTTGCGGTTTCCATAGCGGGTTCTTTTTCAGTTTCTGCTGTTCTGTCGTGATGCAGCAATTTATGGTGTTTCATCATGCATCCGCCTTTTCCGCACGGCTGAGCTTTACACAGCAATCGGCGATGTTTGCCTCGCAGACAGCGATAGCAGATATTATACTTCTTCGCTACTTCCCATCTGTCATTTGTGGACAGAGCGGCGTATGACTTGCAATCGGGCAGTTTGTGTTCCTGTTTGCATTGAGGGCAGCGTTCTTCATATTGTTTCTTGCTTGTGGCGAAGGCACGTTCTAATTTTCTCGGCCTTCGCTCTCTCGGTTCGTTGTCCTCAGTGATAAACTCTGGCAAGGCGTACGCGCTGCATTTATCCGCTTCTTCGTTTAAGAAGATTGATATTTTCTTAAGCTCTGGGATATCTTCTTTCTTACTGGCTGCATAGTCGTACCATTTGCTTCTCAATATGGGCGTGAGTTTGTCTGTGATAACTCGCGTCATTTCCGGACTATGCAGATAGTGTGCTTTCTTGAGTGCTTCCACGGTGCCCACTACGTTTGCTATGCGATTTACGAATATGCATAGCTCCCTAGGATTGTCCGTAACTTTGTTCAGTAGCTTCAGCTTCTCTATTTCTAAATGAATTAATGCTTCTGGTCGTCCGAATCTCCTTTCCAAAGCTTCTATTATTATTCTGGGGTCTGATTGGCTTATAAGTAGGCAGCTTGCGGCCTCTTTTGCTATCCCTTTTAAGCTTCGGCGTATTCTCGCTATGTTTTCGTTCATCGTGAAGTACTTTGAAGATTCTTCGCACGTTGTTTCGAAGCTGAGCCATTCTTTGCTGCTACCATTGAATGTGGGCATCTCTTGCAAATATTTCGGCGGCTCCTTCTGCTTCGTACTGCTTGTGATAGAGCAGCGGCTAAGGTAGCGACGTCGATTTGTTGCTGCGCCTGTCCATAGTCTTCTTTCTGCGGCGCGGTATGTTGTGGAACGTATTGCGGTGCATACTGTTGAAGTACGGGTGGTGCGATCTGCGGTGCTGGTTGCGACGCGAAGTACGACGTGGGTTGCGGCGCGGGTTGTGTTGCAAACTGTGGAGCGGGTTGAGGGGCGAACTGCGGAGCGGGTTGCGATGTGAAGTGCGACGTGGGTTGTGGTGCAGGTTGCGGAGCGTGTTGCGGCGCGGGTGTCGATGTAGGTTTTTCTTGCAACCATGTACTAATGCGCACTGATGCTAAGTCGTCTTCTATTTCTTCCTCCTCGTCCTCGGTTAATCCGACTTCTGCTTGTAGTCGCTGCACGTGTATTTCCTGCAATTCCGTTCTTGCTTGCAATCGGGCCTGCTCGAGCTTGAGTTCGGCCAACCGCTCTTTCGCCTCTAACTCCGCGAGGAGTCTCTTGCGTGAGACTACGGAGCGGCGCGACCTAGTCTCGCCCGGCTTTAATGTGCGCTGCGATCTTTGATCACTCTCTTGCTGGGTATCTTCCGTTGCAGTCGTTGTATCGATCGCAGAGGTAGCTGTTGTATCGCTGACCGTTGTGGTTTCGCTAGTGGTGTTTGATGAGCCACCAGCGGCTGAGTCGCCCCCGGAGGCCTGTTCCGTGGCCCCCTGGGTTATCTGTTCATCCTTGCGACGCTTCGATGATTCTCCGTTGTTACTACGCGTAATCACCATTTTTCTTCACAATAATATTTTTTCGTTCTTGCCATTTGCTTCTTAATTCGGCTCTTCGAAGGACCATTAATGTTACGGGTCGCCGTAACGCCGTTCGAAAAATGAATAAAACGCGTTGGTCTTGCTTATATAGGAGGCAAGCGGCGGTGGGGAGGAACTTGTACTTTTTCTTCTTGTTGTTGCCTTTTCGGTGGCTGGAGAGCGACTGCCGACCCTACCGGCCGGCCCGTCTTTTATATGATTCGTCCGCTGCTGGCCAGCGGACCCTTGCCTCACCCCCGCGCCTTTCTTTATTTCTTTAAAACTCTTATAAACTAATAAACAGATTTAACTATATAATATTCTTACATCTACTTATTACATTATTATGTCCACAATAATTATTTTACATTCTAAAAGGTTTTAAACCTTGTATTTTACAATTTTTAAGCTGAGAACCCTGCCCCGCACCTCAGCACTATAAATATAAAACGTCGTGGCGCGGTACGCGTAGCCTCATTTGCTCCGCGGCCGCGTCACGATAACATGCCTTGTTGATGTTATAATTATCTTTTTTACAAGAAAGGTAATTTATAAGAATGATAATATGTGAGAAAGGTAATATACAATAAAGGTGATATGCAACAAAGGTAAATTAGCTATAAGAGTACAATTTACATTTTAAAATCTATGCTAACTCTCGTTATTTATTCGATGTCTTTATTTGGAGAGTTATTGCATAGTTACAACATCATTCTTTTTTATAATTGAATATAAGTTATACATGTTTAACAAAAATAAATGCAATAATTAAAACTACGGCTGTTTTTCTATGTTGTTGTGTGCACCCTCGCTAGTTGTCGAACCTCGCCGGTCGCGACCCCCGTGGCTCCGCCCACCGCCCCTGAGTTGGTCAACCAGCGCTGGTTATACTAAGCAGGTATCTCGTCGTTTGCGTCGTGCATACCTTTGTTTCCTATAAACCATATTAAGTTTTGTTAAGAAGAACTTACAATGACTTTATGAGGTAATAAAATCTTATTATGTTATCACATTTTTAAAACACCACAGTTCCCTCCACCAATGGTAAAGAATTAATTAAGAAAATGTAAATTATGCTTTATAAATAGGATTCTTATTTCTAGTGAAATTTCCATCAATATTGGTATGGTCGAACGGTACCGTTTATCCAAAGGACGGATCATAGGAGCTTACTAACCATTTTCGGAAACAAAAAGGGTATACCTGACAAGGCGGCTAATTAGCGATCTTTTTATCTGCCTATAATTTCACACTAAAGTATGTTAGAAATGACAGCAATGTAAAATCAAATACAGAACGAAATTCATAATGAATGCTCAGATCTTTATAAAACACTGTATATTAAATTTATAGATAACTCAGTTTTAAAACGAATAACTGTGGAAGATATAAAAAAAGAAACATCCCGAGATAATCTTTTAACAAAAGTGTTAAAGTTTATGCATAAAGCGTAGCCTCGAAAAGTGTCGGATCCGTTATTAAAGCCATATTTTCTTTGTCGGTCAGAGTTAACCGTAGAAAATGGTTGTATCCTGCGGTGCCATAAAGTAATCATACTGTCAATATTCCGCGAGCAGCTATTAAACGAACTACATTCTTCACACTTTGGCGTGGTAAAAACAAAAGAGCAGGCCAGAACCTGGATGTGGTGGCCACATATGGATAGATAAATCTGAAATATACACTTGTTTGGCAGTTAACACCTTTGCTAGCGTCTGTAACTATGTAACGAATTAGAATTGACGTGTTTAAATTCAAGAATCATTAAATTTATCATCAGGTAAAACTTAAGTTCGTTTTCAAAAAAAAAAGTCGGATTTTTTAATTTGTCAAGTAACCTTTGTCCAGTTAGCTCTTCTATTAGGCAATGTATTCTACAGTATTAAAATAAATTACCTTACAAATTATAATATTGGTACATTAGGGTGTTAGGGTGTAATTTATCTATAATATTTATGTATTTATGGTCTGTATTTCGTATGGTGAGTGTAGAGAATCGGAGACCCCTTTTACTGGAAACGAGAGGCATTACATCTTAGTCCTCACGGGTGACAACGCATCTACATTTTGATTTGTAATCGAGGATAGATGTAGATGTTTATAGGCCGCAGCAACCACTTACCATCAGGTGGACTGTGTGCTCGTTTGTCACCCCATCCTATAAAAAATTTCATTATCGAAAGCTTGATCAAGGGATGTTATGAAACTAAAACTGTTGCAGATTTGACATACAAATTAAATGATTTCAGATTGCTCCTGCTGTTGACCTACTGCCGTCGACTAGTGGTCAAAAGCCAGTTGAAATAGTAAACCCTCCAATTTCCAATCAAACATCAATAGTAAGTATTAGAATCAGAAAATGTGTCTGTAGTAACAAAGTTATGATTATAAAACGTTTTTTGGGTTTTAGGACAAGACTCCAGAGTACACTCCTTGAACGTTGCGAAAGAAATGGAAACACTCAGAAAAACTATCGTCCGAACGACTTAAAAAATTAAAGACTCTTCGAGAAAAAAGTAGGCGTTTATCAAAAAAAGTAGCTAAACTAGAAAATATTGTTGCAGAACTTAAAAAAAAGTCTTTGATAAGTGAAGAAGATGGGGATTTATTGGAATCTGTTGACCCTACTAATAGAGACTTCTTGAAAAAAATGTTGAACCCCGCCTCCAGTGGTAGAAAATATTCACCATCTTTACGCAAATTCGCCCTTTGCTTGCAATTTATAAGTCCTCAGGCTTACAGGTACGTACGACAACAATTTAATACTTGTCTGCCTCATCCATCCACACTTACCACATGTTACAAAAGCGTAGATGCAAACCCAGGGTTTACAACAGAATCATTAGAATGCATTAAATTAGTGGCAAAGAACAAAAAAACCGAACTGTATTGTGCAGTAAGCATGGATGAGATGGCTATAAGGAGGCACGTCCAATAGGATGGAACAAAATGTGTAGGTCTGGTGAACTATGGGGTAGCCTTGGATGGTCACAATGTAGCTGAAGCTAGGGAGGCATTGGTGTTTATGGTGACATTTATAAATAGTGCATGGAAAATGCCTATCGGTTATTTTTTTATTGATGGTTGTACAGGCGAACAAAAGGCAACATTAATTAAACAATGTATGGGTTTGTTAGTAGATTGTGGTGTTAATATAGTCTCCCTAACTTTTGATGGCTCTCCAACCAACTTTTCGATGGCTAAAAACATAGGTTGCAATTTCGATGAATTGAAAGATATTAATTACTTCGTATTTTCTTTGTGATAAACAGCACATAGTTATATTTCCGGATCCAGCTCATATGCTGAAACTTGTCAGAAATACACTAGGTCAGAAAAATGAATTAACAAATCTGCATGGTGGAATCATTTCATGGCATTTTATAGAATTGCTTCATAATCTGCAAGAAAGGGAGGGTCTCCATCTAGCTAATCGTCTTAAAAATCAGCATATTAATTTTTCAAAACAAATAATGAAAGTTAAGTTGGCGGCACAAACATTCAGTAATTCCATGGCAGATGCGATAGAATTTTGTGACAAACAATTAAATTTACAAGAATTTTCGGGTTCCGAGGCTACTGTTGACTTAAAAAGGAAAATTAACAACTTATGTGATATTTTAAATAGTCGGAATCTGAATATGTATGGTTTTAAAAAACCTATTAATAGTAAAAATGGCGATAGCATTCTAGAATTTGTCAATATAATGGATATCTACATCAGAGGGTTGCAATTAGAGGGAAAACCAATATTGCAAACAAATAGGAAAGTTGGATTCATTGGTTTCTTAATATGTATACAAAGTCTTAAAAAATTGTATGCTGATATCATAGTAACGGGTAAACTTAATTTTTTGCCTATATACAAACTTAGCCAAGATCACCTGGAGTGCTTCTTCAGCTCGATACGATCAAAGGGAGGCTATAACAACAATCCAACAGCCTTTCAATTTCAAACCGCCTACAAAAGACTAGTGATACACGGGGAAATAAAAGGCATTGAGTCAGGAAACTGTATACCTCTAGAGGATATAAAAATTTTAACTCACACAGAAGTGCGATACGAAAATAAAATTAAGATGTACTGCACTCAAGATCTCGAAGACTCGATTAAGGATTTTCCCCCTAACAATAATTTCTTGGTCGATGATGACCACGATTATATTTTTAACCCTTCAAAACTGACCACCTATACTGAAGAAATTATTTCATATATCGGTGTGTTTGTAGTTAAAAGTAAAAGAAAAACTCTAAAATGTGAAGATTGTCTGCTAGCTCTTATTAGCGACAAATATTTAGGTCTTATATTTAAAAAAGATAAAGGTGGCCTTATTTATCCTTCACGCGATGTTATTAAAGTATGTACGTTGGCAGAAAGAATATTTAGGATACTGTATACCTCTAGAGGTACATAAAGAAGTATCATTCTTTGCAGAAAAAAATCTATTACCGAAACTTATTTTAACTACTTTCAAACGATGCCAGGATGTATTTACGACAAATCATTTTGAAAGTCAACCTTTTATTGGAAACCACAAAGTTTTACTTATTAAGGCAATTTCCATGCACTATTTTGAACTGCGTACACATCACGCCACAAAAGCATTTGAACCCAAGCAAAAAATTAGGAACCTTCATACGAAGCTTGTTTTGTTGTCCTTGTGTCCTGTGTTGTCCTTTAAGACAATAATACTCGACTCCACCGAGTCAGTAATTCATTCTTAGGCCGATGTATACGCTTTTACCACAAATTCCCAGAAAATATACAAAATTTGATATTGTAGTCAATTCGACCGTATCTTTTTTTATGTGTGTTACCTCAGAATATTATTCTAACGATTTTTATAATTCTTTTTTTATTTGAAAGCTGGTGCTTCTCTTGTGATCTCATATAAGTTTTATCAAGATCTGACTTTGAGTTATTCTTAATAATGCGTATTTAATTGACGTTGATGATGTTCTCGTTTTGTTTATATCAAATTTATATGAATGCAAAAAATTTATTTTTACACTTCTTGTTGATATTTTTAGTAACGTAACTAAATGTAACTGTATATTGAGAAGAGAAGAAGCATAAGAAGAAGAAGAAGAAGAATAGCTCCATTGCTCATGTCTGATATGGAAGAGAGCCGTAGTAGCTAAACACTTGCTGTCAATTTCATAGTACCCGAGCAATTCGGGTTCGATCCCCCTGGCTTTAATAAAATCGTTTATAGCAATTATAGCTGCTGATTTACCAAACGCTGAACACACAGCGATGAAGGAAAACATCGTGAGGAATTAGAAACTTTTTTTTTTAAAAAACATTTGTTTTTTCAAATATTTTTTAAGTACGCACACACTTATTGGGGCAGTTCAGTCGAGACCTTTGCCCGAAAGTGGAACTTATAATGTCTGCAATTTTACTTTTAGCTATAATTATCTGGGCGACCTACATAATAGTATGTAGAATCCACTCAGTTTAAAGTAAATAAATTCCTCGCTTAAACTATCAATCAAAGTTCTAAAACTTTGTTGAACTAAGTTTGTATAAAAATGGTTATGATAATGTTAAGGAATTTATAGAAGACAATAACCCCCAAGAAGGGTGATTCCTTCCTCAGAGACCAGGGTCAATTCACCAGACTCTCTAAAACCTGTTACGACACAGGCTTCAAATATGACCGTGCTAAACCTAACATTCTAAACGAACTTCAAGTAGTTCAAAACTACTTTTGTCGTAGAACTACGAACGCGCTCTGGTTCATCTGAAACGCTGACTTTCACCGAGAATTAGAGTTCCCCACTGCTGCTGCTGCGTGGTATGCTAAGAGCATTCACCACCTCCCTCCCACGCTTCCCGGAGGGTAGCCCTTTACATAGCTTCTGGGCGCAAAAAAAAACCGGCGTCGGCATTCGCGGCAGACTAGCGCTCCAGAGGAAAAAAAGATCCCTCAAGCTCCCTATTAGGTATTAGATTAGGCAATAAAATAGAGAATAGATTATAATTAAAAACTGCCGCATTTTATAAATAGTAAATAAATTAATGTTAGTTCATCGTACTACCTTTTAATTAATACAGTCCTTAGCAATAATAAATAGCAAAATGTTACGGACGGCGAGTGAGCATCTGCCCTGCATCAGAGCGAGGCCCCCGCGACCGCGAGTGCTTACACAAACTCAAGAACAACAAGCAAGAAGACACTTCAGGCTCCCTATTAGGTCACATTGGACGTCAGATTAGTGATAGCTTGTAAGACTGCCGCATAGGATCTCCTAGGTGTGCGTCGCTTGCAGTTATACAGTGGCTGCAAATGACCGCCGGTACGACATACTCCGCCGAACGTTGAGTCCCGTGATTCCGTGAGGCGTCGAGGTCACCGGCCCCTAGGTGATTCTTGGCACTTTATGCGTTTCGTGCATCCTGTGCCTAGTCGCGTGTAAAGTGCCACCGTCGCACTTCCCCCAACCCTTTTGTTGACAAAAGGGGTAGGCAGTGCTCATAGTGAAGATAGTCACCTAAACAATCTCACCATCTTATAGATAGGGCCACTTAGAGTGCAACCGACAAGTTAGGTAATAACTCAGCATGTCGGGTAGGTACAAGGGGGAACCACCCCCCAAGTCTAAAATACCACCGGATAAGAAAGGAGTGTTAGAGAGACCACTTGCAATCAGGGATATGATGAACCCAGAGCGCACCAGAACGGTGCCAGCGTTCTCCCATATCCCTATGCGGAAAACCGTCTCGCCGCGGAAGGAGTCCGCAACGGGCGTCGCGCTCACGCCAGCCGTGTCTGAGCACACGGCAAGGCAGGAACCGTCGCCCCAGCAGCAGCGGGCCAAGAAAGCGGCCAGACGCCACACGCCACCGGAGACCGAAGCCTCTCTATTTGAGAAGAGGCAACGGGTAGGCTCCCAGCTGTCGTCAGACGAAGCCCCTTCATCATCAGAAGATGAAAGATACCATCAAATAGTGACGACGAAGAAGGTGCTTAGATCACCACCAAAGTCGCCTTCTCCACCACAGCCCCCCCCCCTCGCTCCATATCACCAGATCGACGAAGCCGAGATTCGGCCCAGTACGAGCAGGGGGGAGAGGAATCCTACAGCTGGGGGTCGACCACCTACGCAACCCTGGCAGCATCCGCCGGCCGTTCATCACCGGTGGCATCATCCAATCCGTCCGGGCTACCGCAGGATGATGGTCAACGACCATCTACCAGCTATGCCCATATGGTAGCTGCACCAGCAGTACCACGCCCTCAACCGGCGGCAGTGCCTACTGACAAGCCTGCCGACCAGGACAAAGCCAGATACCCACCAATAGTGGCCGAATGCCTACCGGATTGGACGAGGCATTTTAAGGAGCTCAACAGAATGTTGGGCCACCCTTTGAATGCCCGTCCATTCGGGAAAGGCGTACGGTTTGTGCCACAGAGCGCCAACGAATTCCGCACGGTCCAGCGTTACATGGTGGAGCTGACCAAAGAAACACCAACGCTGTCCTGGTACTGCTACACCCCGGAGGAGGACAAGCCCACTAAAGTGGGCATCCGGGGTCTACCTATGGGCACAGATACCAAAGCAATAGAGGAGGCCATAAGGGCAAAAGGCTTCCCCATTAAATATATTAAGGCAATTCCACCACGTAGAGGCAGACCTGGCTGCATCTACTTTGCCCAACTGGATCACCTGAGCCTGAAGCAGCTCCAGAATTTATATAATATCGACGAGCTCCTCTATATGAGAGGGGTCGTCATCGAGGCCTGGCAAAGGAAAGTAGGACCGGCTCAATGCCACAGATGCCAGGCCTTCGGGCACGCCTCCGCCAACTGCTTCAGGCCAGTGAGGTGTGTGCGCTGTGCCGGGGAACACATAGCGAGCCTTTGCCCTCAGGGTAGGGAAGAGGAACCCAAATGTGCCAACTGTGGCAAGAACCACACGGCAAACGACCGCCGCTGCCCAGTCCTGAGGAGGACTGCTAGGAGGCAGGGGATTACCTTACCGGGGCTACTCCCGGAGGACCCCAAAAGGATCCCCCAGAGTCGCCCGAAAGCTGTAACCATTCAGCAAGACGGGCGGGCCACCATCACAGGGAAGGGCAGACAATCAGCCCCCCCCCCCACCCGTACCACACAAGGAAACGGTGGAACCCGAACAGGAAAGGGCAACCACCGGGGCGACTCTGCAACCTCCCGCCAACCCTGCCACAGAACGGCAGCCCTCAAAAAAGAGGAGGCGGGAGAGAAGCAGGAAGAAGTCGCAGCCTCCTCGGGCTGTTACCTCTACCCCGACACCAGGACCAATAGCCCCTCAGGCGCAGGTTATAAAGGAGACCACCAAAAAGGGCGTGGGTAGAGTGCAGGAGAGGGCTCCACCCGAAGAAAGAGCCCGACCCACACACAGAGCACGCTCTACCCATAAGCAAGAAGTCCAACGCCCGATACCAGTACCAACGCCTTCAGATAGGAGTCCACCGACGGCCGGCCTCGAAACAGCCGATGCAATCCAACGCCTAGTTGGTATTGCCATCGAGGTCGGCACTCAAGTCCTGGCCGACATCAGAGCCGGGACTGATCCAATAGCAGCAATTATGAAGGCGCTGGCAAACCTCCTGGCCCGACACTATGGAGGAGAATAACCTGCGCCTAATGTACTGGAACCCGGACGGAATACAGCAGAAGCTGCAGGAACTCCGCACTGTCGCCCAGCAACAGGACATACATATCATACTGCTGGGCGAAACAATATTGAATCCAAAGACGCGCATAAAGCTGCCAAATTTCCGTATTTATAGAAGGGACGAGGTCACTCCTCGAGGGGCCGCCTACAGAGGGACGGCGGTTCTAGTCAGGAGGGACATCGTCCATCAAGAGCTGGAACTACCATCCTACCAGACAATGCGCTCAATCGGCATAAGAATGGAGGCGGCGGGCGAGGAACTAAGGATATATGCAGCATACCGCCCGCCAGGGACTCCATTCTGCTCCTCAGACATCCGGACGGTGATGGAAGGCGATGCACCTGTAATCATCGCCGGGGACCTGAACGACAAACACCCGGCGTGGGGGTCCAGAGTGATCACCCCACCGGGTCGTGAGCTATATGAAGATGCTGAAAAGAACCAGTGCGACGTTCTAGGTCCCGAGGAACCAACACACGTTCCTACCGACCCAAGGAGGCACCCGGATGTATTAGACATCGTGCTCACTAGGAACGTCAACTATCCGATAGTGGTAGAAGTGCTGTACGACCTCCCTTCACAGCACCTCCCGTTACTGATAACCCTTGGCCTAAAGGCAGTGACTACGCCGCCTAGAGCTTTTAAAACCCGTGTCGATTGGAGGCTCTACTGTCAACACCTTCAGCAGAGACCTCCAGCACACCAACCTATAAGCTCAGCGGACGACGTAGAGGCCGCTGCGACTAGAATCACCAATAACATCAAGGAAGCCCTCCACGCGGCTTCTACTGTCGTCCCGATTACAGCAAGGCGAGACGATCTGCCGCGTGAGATATGCGTGCAGATCAAGCGCAAAAGAGCGCTGAGAAAGCTCTGGGCGCGTACTCGCTGTCCCAGGATTAAAACACAGCTGAACACCCTAACGGAGGAACTGTCGGTTTCAGTCCAGGCCTTCAGAGGAGAAGCCTGGGATCGGCGCATCCAGAAGGCGGAAGAGAAAGATGTGTCGCTTTACAAACTAAACCGGCAGTTGACCAAATCCAAACCTCCCGTTTGCCCGCTGACTGATAATACGGGCAAACGATGCTACGATGCCAAGGGCAGAGCGGATATCCTAGTCGAGCACTTCGAGGAGCAATTTATGCCGAACACAGCAAGTGCGGAGTTCATGGAGCTTCATGCCCGGAAGGAAAGTCGCGTACAGGAGTTCCTGTCGTCGCCCGCGCCACCTCTTGCAGGAGACTGGTTCATCTCCCCCGCAGAATTGCGGAGGACAATAACCTGCCTGCAACCGAGGAAGGCGCCGGGGCACGACGGGATTACCAACGCTGCACTCCGACAGCTGCCCAATAGAGTCATAGTAGAGCTTGGTCGATTCTACAATGGGATATTGCGGACATCCCACTTCCCGGAGGACTGGAAAAAAGGCAAAATCATCGTCTTGCCGAAACCCGGGAAGGACAGGCGTAGAGCTGCCAACTACAGGCCGATCACGCTATTACCACATATAGCTAAACTGTTCGAAAGATTGCTGCTAAGACGTCTCCGTCCGTGCATCCAACTTCGGGCGGAGCAGCACGGATTCAGGAGGGGTCACTCCACAGTTACACAACTGACTAGAATGCTGCACCTGCTTGCGGCAGAGTACAATCGTGGCCGCATATCGTTGGGCGTCTTTCTCGATATCGAGAAGGCGTTCGACCGGGTGTGGCACGTAGGATTATTATATAAGCTGGAACAACAGACCAGTGTCCCTCCTGCTATATTGCGGTTAATAGCGTCTTTCCTGGAAGACAGGAAGTTCTACGTCTGCGTAGAGGACGCCGAATCCGCAACAAGATCCATTAAAGCCGGCGTCCCACAGGGCAGCTGTTTGTCTCCAGTCCTGTACGCGGCTTATACCAACGACATACCTACACTGGCAGGCAGGCTTCAAGAGTGGGAGGACGACGTTGAGCTGGCGCTATTTGCGGACGATAGCGCCTATTTCACTTCGTCCAGAAGAGCCCACATAGCCACTGCCAAGATGCAGCGTCTGCTGGACCTGCTGCCACCATGGCTGGATGAGTGGAGGATGGTCGTCAACGTTGGTAAGACGACCGCTCTGCTCACTCGCCGTCTCAGGAATTTTCCACCTCCGCTGACCCTCAACGGCCAGGAGATTGCGTACCAGAAGGCTGTAACCTACCTTGGGTGCAGGATCGACAGGACGCTGCGCATGACCGCGCACGTCGACTTCGACGTCCGCCGGGCCCGATGTGCGCGGGCGACGCTCTTGCCGGTCCTGGCATCCAAGCTGCCAATACGAACCAAGCTCCGGATATACAAGATGTATATCCGGACCATCATTACCTACGCTGCACCGGCCTGGTACGCACTTCTGAGCGACCCTCTGAGGCGGCGACTACAGGCCCAGCAGAATCTGACACTAAGAACGATCGTCGGAGCAGGTCGCTACGTCCGGAATGACGTAATAGCGGCCGACTTGAAGGTCGAGAGTATCCACGACTTTGTGGCCCGGTTAGCGCGCGGCATGTTTGACCGTGCCGATAACGGGCCACACGAACACCTCAACGGCTTTGCGCCGTTGCACACCCGGCCACCGGACGGGCGACCTCTTCCAAGAGAACTCCTCTCTATATGTGATTAGAGAGTTGAGTAACAACCCTCAATGCCGCTGAAAGGCCAACTTAGACTACCTCTATAGATTACCTCCTTTTCCCGTAGTTCACCGACTAAAATTTTTATTCTTATCCGGCTACATTATTAATGTAGCAACAATCATGCCAAGATAGGCTAAAAAATGACTGCCCCATAGTAATGGGGTATGAGGATATCCGGGTAATGGGGTACACCCCGGGGCCCGATACCTACACGTACCTAGGTGCGTGCAGAAGACAATTAACGCTAACTGCCGCATTGTGTAAATAGTTTTATAAATTTACTTTTGTTTTTTGTACAATCTTTAATTTAACTCAACCCCTTGCAGTTTAAAATAGCAATAAATTCTCTCAGTAAATAATTAGTCTTATATATATCACAGTAACAGCACAGAATAAATAATTTTGTTGCATTCCTTTGATGTCGACTGCTTGCAGACGTTTAATAGCCTACATATTTATTATTAATCAGATAAATCACGCACGCAAGCTAAATAAAATTTTAGCGCAGCGCACGAGCGTCCATATTACTTTGCATCTTTTCCCCTTCTTACGCCATGGCGGACTTCATGGATATTAAGGACTATCAAAAAAGAGTTAAAAAAATACATTGCGAAATGTTAATTAAGTTACTTAGGTGAAGTACCTATTCTAACTATGATCGACTGACCATATTTTCGCACCTATGTGATTTCTACGATGCTCAACGCATGCAACTAGCAAGGCCACAACAAATAAACCTCAGATACGATTGCTAACAGAAATGTGATCGTATTCTACTCAGTTAATAATCTTGTTAGAAAACAAAGTTTTAATTTCAGTGTTTAGTGTTATTATAACTTACTTATTTTTTATTACAATTTTATATTTTAATTGCAAGACGTAATATATAGGTATGTAAGTATGTAGATACTTGGATAGTAAAGTAAATTTCAACTACGTTAAGTAATAAAGTACATAGGTATTACTTGTGTAGATAAATTATTACCACAGTATAATAAAAACATACAGTAGGACGACGCCTTTGATCTCGTGGTAAATGCAGACAACGTCTAGACAGCGTATGGAAGTTAGGGTTGTCACAAATTAACAACTTTTACTAATTTCATTATTTATTTTAGATTTACATCGTGGTCAACAATATGATTACTAATATAAAGAATAAATAATAAGTTCTTACATTTTTCCTGAAAGTACTCAAAACGCTAATTGCACGCCTCACAACATGAGGGAGTGCTCTACTCTCGATATGTGGCCATACCTCAGTTTCGACTCCTCCTCAAAATTGACATCCCTAACATTAAAAAAATGATGTCCACCATCTTGGATTTAAAAATAAATTCCATTTTCGTTATCAGCACCCCAAGAAACCTCGAAATTGATACCCATATCATATTATTAAAAAAATGTTAGCCATCTTGGATGTGAAAATGGATGCCAGTTTCGTAATAAGCACCCCAAGAAACACCGAAATTGATACCCATATCGTATCATTATAAAAATGTCCGCCTTCTTGGATATGAAAATGGATGCCAGTTTCGTAATAAGCACCCCAAGAAACCCCGAAATTGATACCCATATTATTAAAAAAATGTCCGCCATCTTGGATATGAAAATGGATGCCGGTTTCGTAATAAGCAGTACAAGAACCTCCAAATTGATACTCATATCATATTATTAAAAAATGTCCACCATCTTGGATATAGAAATGGATGATAACATTTAAAAATAATAAAAACAAGCGCGCGCTAACCTCAGCACTATAAATATAAAACGTCGTGGCGCGGTACGCTCTCTCGATGCTCTCCTAGTTCTCAACCCGTCGACCTCTCACACGTCCAGGCAGTGGAGGATGAGGTCCGCCGCCGGAACTCACCCCCTACGGCCTCCGAACATATCTCTGTGTCCAATGATGAGATTTCATCTCTCATCAAAGGACTTAAGCCTAAAAAGGCTCCGGGCGCGGATGGCATCTCCAACCAAGCCCTAAAACACTTTCCTGAGCGGGTGTTAACCTTTTTATCTATTATCTTCAACGCCTGCTTCAACCTTAGTTATTTTCCCACTACGTGGAAAGAGGCAACTGTGATTGGAATTCCCAAGTCAGGCAAGCCTCTCAACCTGCCCTCCAGTCATCGCCCCATTAGCCTCCTCAAGGCAATGGGCAAGCTCTTCGAAAGAGTCATCCAAACGCGTATGAGGCGCTATCTGTTTCCCACAGACGGCGACCCTCTTCATTCCCCATCAATTCGGTTACCGAGCCAAACAACAAGTTCACCGCATTGTGGAATATATCCTCAGCGGTTTCTCAGGGCTCAGTACTTGCTCCTCTGCTGTACATCCTGTTCACCAACGACATTCTCATCCCGTCGAAAGGTGTTCAACTCTCCCTCTTCGCAGACGACACTGCCATCTACTGCAAAGGTGTCTCACTAACCTTCATACGGAACAAGATCCAAAAGTCAGTTGATGACCTAGGAGCTTGGTTCAAAAAATGGCGCATCGATGTGAACCCGGAGAAGAGCTCCGCCGTTCACTTCGATTATAAACGACGCCGTCTCAAAAACACTCCACCAATACGTATGCTAGGGACCCCTGTCCCCTGGCATACGTCCGCCAAATATTTAGGTGTCACTCTAGACACAGGGCTCACTTTCAGGCCCCACGTCAAAAGAGTAACCCGTCACGCACGGTTTTATCTGAGTAGGCTCAACAGTATGTTGGGCCGACACAGTAAAATGTCCCTTCGAAACAAGCGTACCCTTTACAAGGTCTGTATACGACCAGTCATGTCCTACGCGGGCCCCGTCTTTGCCCACGCAAACCCTAATATTTTAAATGAACTCCAAATAGTTCAGAACCTCTTCTGTCGTCGAGCTGCGAACGCACCATGGTACGTCCGTAATGCCGACCTTCATCGGGACTTAGAGCTCCCAACAATTCAACAATTTCCTAAAAAACTCTCTGAGAACTTCTTCAAAGCCTCAGAGTCGCACCCAAACCAATTAATTCGTGAGGCAGCTTCTTATGCAGCCCCACCCCCCTCTCGCTATCGTGTCCGCAGGCCGAGAAACTCTCTCTCGGACCCGCCTAATAAACTGTCAAACGACCTGAACTGTCTCCTGGCGGCTCGGGCCAACTCTAATTAAATTAAATTATTGTATTAACTAACATTAAATTGCCTTCGTAGGCACTCCCTCAGCGGCTCTTAGCCGCCTGCGCCCTCTTTTCCCAAAAGAGGGGAAAATGCCTATCGGTTATTTTTTTATTGATGGTTGTACAGGCGAACAAAAGGCAACATTAATTAAACAATGTATGGGTTTGTTAGTAGATTGTGGTGTTAATATAGTCTCCCTAACTTTTGATGGCTCTCCAACCAACTTTTCGATGGCTAAAAACTTAGGTTGCAATTTTGATGAATTGAAAGATATTACTTCGTATTTTCTTTGTGATAAACAGCACATAGTTATATTTCCGGATCCAGCTCATATGCTGAAACTTGTCAGAAATACACTAGGTCAGAAAAATGAATTAACAAATCTGCATGGTGGAATCATTTCATGGCATTTTATAGAATTGCTTCATAATCTGCAAGAAAGGGAGGGTCTCCATCTAGCTAACCGTCTTAAAAATCAGCATATTAATTTTTCAAAACAAATAATGAAAGTTAAGTTGGCGGCACAAACATTCAGTAATTCCGTGGCAGATGCGATAGAATTTTGTGACAAACAATTAAATTTACAAGAATTTTCGGGTTCCGAGGCTACTGTTGACTTAATAAGGAAAATTAACAACTTATTTGATATTTTAAATAGTCGGAATCTGAATATTTATGGTTTTGCCGTAAAACCTATTAATAGTAAAAATGGCGATAGCATTCTAGAATTTGTCAATATAATGGATATCTACATCAGAGGGTTGCAATTAGAGGGAAAACCAATATTGCAAACAAATAGGAAAGTTGGATTCACTGGTTTCTTAATATGTATACAAAGTCTTAAAAAATTGTATGCTGATATCATAGTAACGGGTAAACTTAATTTTTTGCCTATATACAAACTTAGCTAAGATCACCTGGAGTGCTTCTTCAGCTCGATACGATCAAAGGGAGGCTATAACAACAATCCAACAGCCTTTCAATTTCAAACCGCCTACAAAAGACTAGTGATACACGGGGAAATAAAAGGCATTGAGTCAGGAAACTGTATACCTCTAGAGGATATAAAAATTTTAACTCACACAGAAGTGCGATACGAAAATAAAATTAAGATGTACTGCACTCAAGATCTCGAAGACTCGATTAAGGATTTTCCCCCTAACAATAATTTCTTGGTCGATGATGACCACGATTATATTTTTAACCCTTCAAAACTGACCACCTATACTGAAGAAATTATTTCATATATCGGTGGGTTTGTAGTTAAAAGTAAAAGAAAAACTCTAAAATGTGAAGATTGTCTGCTAGCTCTTATTAGCGACAAATATTTAGGTCTTATATTTAAAAAAGATAAAGGTGGCCTTATTTATCCTTCACGCGACGTTATTAAAGTATGTACGTTGGCAGAAAGAATATTTAGGATACATTAGTAGTTAGTTTGTACCAGTTCTTGTAGTTACGTTGTAGCAGTTCTGGCGCACTGAGTCAGAAGTGGTACAAGTACGACGTTCGTCGACTCACAATCCTAAAAAAAAAAAGTTTTTGGCATGCTCTGATCACGAATCTGCGGTCCATTTTTGCGTAGGATGCACGGTTCCGGAGATGAGCAGATCAATTAACTCTTATCTAATTGATATCCGGTGCGGGGCTCCACCGTCATTAGCGCTCAATTGTTCTTATCTACTTATCTATTGTTCGTTCAATACCGTCATTATCTATTCTTCCTCAGCGTGGTGCTATTGTATTATACACCTTTGTTCCTATCTACACTAATCTGACTCATTAATAAAACACATTACCCAATTTTGTTAAAATGTTTATTTATAAAATACAAAATCTTATTATTTATTATCTATAAAATAGGAGCGAAACATCTCATCCACTAAAATATCGTTGTACAATGTGTTCCCTGTAAATATACTCGTAAAACTATGCATTGAACATCCCTGAAACTTACATAGGAAATACATTAAGCAATATTCGCCACAAACTGAAGTCCACTCATTCTGAATCCTATCAACATTCCAGTTCCATCTTTTACAATTCTTTTTTAAAAACTCTAGATGATATCGTACAGATGCTCGTCTGTATGAATCAAAATATTGACCTACGTCATTCGTATCGATATATAAAGCTACCCAATGTGACCCTGGTTTATCATCTGTACCCAAATTGCATATTACCTAATCAGGTCATAAATTCTATTAAATGTTTAATATAAAATAAATGAAACAAGTTTATTCATTGTGTAACCATTTATATACCAAAATGAACTTAACAGAACATAGATTCTTATGACACTATAGTTTATTCAAAATAACCTCCGTGATTTTGAATACAGGCCTTCAATCTGCGCGGCCAGTCGTCTATCGCAGCACGAACGAGGTCCATGTCAATATCGGCGGCTGCCTTAATCAAGGATATCTTGAGTGACTCCAAATTGGGATGAGGCTTTGAGCACGCCTTTTCCTCCAAGTGTTGCCATATCTTGTAATCTAACTGATTCAAATCTGGACTGGATGAGGGCCAGTCTTTGTGTCGGATGAAGTCGATTTCACGCGCCGCCAGCCAGTCTTGTGTGCTCTTCGCTCTATGAGCTGACGTCGAATCTTGTTGGAATACCCAGTGCCTGTTATTGAACATGGTATGAGAAACAGGTTACACAAGGTACGTCAGGACTGTATTTTGATACACAACTGCATTCGTTTTTAACATTTCTCACAAAAATGTACCTATGTTAAGCCCCAATAAGAAACTCCCAACCATACCATGAGTGAGGATGGAAAATGACCCCGTTGGACACGCGGAATACGGTTGCTCGCTTCTTCACTACTGTGTGCGTACACCTTATCATTTTGTTTGTTGTAGCTCTCTTCTACGGTAAAAATTTTTTCATCCGAAAAAAGAATTTTCCGATATTTTTTTCCCGCGTACCGCTTCAACAAAGCGCGGCATCTGTTCAGTCTCAGATCCATTAGACGAGCATTCAAACGATGTCCGATGTGTTTTTCTTCGATATGCCCGAAGCCCTAAGTCTTCATTTAACACCCTTTTCACCGTGGTTCTGCTTAACCCTATCTGAAGGGCCAACAGTTTCTGCTTACGCTTGGGATTTCTTTGAATTCGCGCCTTTACAGCTTTTATCACTGCTGGAGTCCTAACAAATCGAGGGCGACCACTTCTTGACCTGTCATCTACACTAGAGTCTTCATATAGAGTATCGTTTGATGGTACGATAAACGAATCTTTTGGTTATATTCAAATTTTTCAGTATATCAAAAAATTTAATTGGCGCGTAATCGCAACGATGCAACGCAATAACTGCAACACGGTCTTTTTTAAGCGTCCACTCCATATGTAAAAATGAGTAAAATTCTATAAAGTATAGAGTTTTATTTTCATGAACAATTCGAATTCAATAAACTTTTTTGTGGCCAGCATTCTAAAAGAAAAGTTTTTACTGTGTGACAATACTTATGACCTGACTAGGTATATACGTTGGTACGTGGGTGTACATGGGCAGTCTGTTAGCAGCATAAACATTATTTTCTAGACTGGGGTGAATCTTTTTCAGATGTTGTTGTACATCTAGTGTATCCATGATATTACTGCTATTGGTAGATTATTACAGTACAATCTACTCAATGACTAACATAGGAATGATCAATTATGTGATTTCTAACTATTAAATTGCATTTTTTCCGGTTTAAAGATCTTTATTTCTCAATAAGACAATAGTCACTTACATGAGAACAATAACTATATGAACTTAGTAATAACAATTTTTAGTGCGGGTATAAATAACTTTGTTGGATGTCGCTTTTAAGAAGCGAATATCTTTGTTGTTTATTCAAACTATAAGGTGGTGGTCCAAGTTTAATAATGTTTTTTTATTTTTATTTAATAATGATTAAGGTTAGGTATTTAGCTGTTGTGAATATAGGTAGGCAAGTAACTTCTGTTTGAAAACATTCAAAGATTTCGCCTCCTTTACAAATTTAGGTAGTTTGTTGTATAACTGTGCTCCTTTATACGTTATATTATTTTTACCATAGTTTGTTCTTATAGGCGGCAATACAAGGTGACTAGCTCGGTGTGTTATGTATTTGTTTGTTTGCTTCTTTGTTAAAAACGTGAGTTGTGTGTGGATTAATTTATGTTTTATTTTATATATTAGTATGCATGTGCTATATGTATAAAGTTGAGTAACGTTAAACAGTTTAGTTTCCTTATATATTGTATTAGTTGGTGTTAAAAAGTCATAGTTATACAAAATTTTTTCTGTTATACAAAACGTATTTGAGTCATGAATACACTGAATAAGACGCAACACGAAGTAATACTGAGATAAGCAACAGAATGTGAGATAAGGTTGTTGACGCATAAAGTTATTATCAATTCTACTGTAGAAATTCTTTAGATTAGAATTATTACTTACTGGTACTATATAAGACCAAGCAACTGCAGTCATGGAGTTAGTGTATGGTCGTTTGACCGCAGTGTATCTATCAATACTACATTTGTGTTACTTCAACGCATCAAAGGCCATAGATGTAAGATGTAAGTGTTTAATCTGTTGACAAACTTACTTCTCTTTCTGTTATTTTCTTACGTGTGTATGATTTTAAACGACAGGCCTGTTGGTCTAGTGGTTAGTGACCCTGACTGCTATGCCGGAGGTCGTGGGTTCGATTCCAACCCAGGACAAATGTTTGTGTGATGAGCACGATCATTTGTTCTGTGTCTGGGTGTAATTTATCTATAATATTCATGTATTTAGAAATATATAAGTATGTTTATCAGTTGTCTAGTACCAATAACACAAGCTCTGCTTAGCTTGGTACTAGATGGCGTTGTGTGATAGTTGTGAAATATTATTATTATTATTATTATTATTTAGTGTTAACAAATTATATTTAAATATTTTGTGTGTGTATATTAAGCCGTGGTAGCTCAGATGGTTAGCGCAAGCTGTAAATTTCACAGTACGCGACCCGGGTTCGACCCCCGCCGGCACCACTTAAATTGTTAATTGCAATTTTAAGTGCTGATTTACCACATGCTCGGCGGTGAAGGAAAACATCGTGAGGAAACCTGCATGTCTGAGAAAATTTCGAAGGCATGTGAAGTTCGCCAACACGCATTGAGACCGCGCCGCGGACATTTCCTAGCCATAAATACAAAGACAATAGCAGAAAGTAAAAAGTAAAAAAATACTTTTTTAACAATGACAGTCATTAGTTGATCATTAGTGAATGTGATTCTGTTTTCTTAAATTACAGGAAGAAAAGAGCAGAAGGAAGAAATGGGATGATGGGAAGTAATGAAGAATGAATTGTTATGTGAAGTTTGTTGGAACAAACATATTTTAGTCACGTGTAAATACTTTTAACATTTTGGTTCAAAATGACACAAAATCTAAAAAATATTAGATACATCATCGACATGGACGGATTTTACATTACATATCCTCATAGACATTTTCAATGTATAGAAATGGCTATTCTAGACGTAAAACTATCTAATAAAAATGATTCGTTTATCGATCATTATTTGTTTCGATCAAGTTATTCTTTCAATTATTTGTCGCCAAAAGACAAAAAAACTGTTCGTTATTGTGAAATACACGTGCACGGCATTCCATATTCTGATGTGACCGAAGAATTAAAATGTGCCTACAAACAAGAGAACATCATTCCCATATTAAATTGGTATATTAGAAAGGGGGATGCCCATATTAGGCCATGGAACGCCCAACAATGTGCATTTGTTAAAAAAATATATCTTTATTTATGGTTATTAATCGCGGTATTCATTTATCCTAAAACAATGGGAATATTTTTGCACAAATTAAAAGTACCGAAAAGATAAAAATAAAATTAGGTAAATACGTAATTCATTAGTCTGTGAATAAAATAAAAAGTGTTGCCAATCACAAAAATCATTAAAAAATCGATTCCCCTTTTCGATCGATTACTTATGGTGTCATTATTACAATGCTTATATGATCTTTCGATAATTATTACGATGTTATGATATAGGTTTAAAATAACCGTTGACAATGGATATTTATCCAAAGCAGTCGATACGCAACCGTTATTAACCAAATGTTTACCGACTACAGACGAAAAAGGATGGTTATGTTTTTACTGTGTGTGCGGATTAGGCTATGTTGAATCGTTTTTTGCTATGGTGCTTAAAACGTAGGATGCATTTTATTATTGAGGGAGCTACTATCAAAGAATATTTTATTCGCTAAACTCGTACAGTACTTGACCAACTTTAAGAATTCTTTCACCACTAGATTGTTATGTATAATTTTAGATATCTAATATAGGGTTAATTTTATTATAGAGGGCGCTACTTTCAATGAGTACGTTTTTTGGCTAATCTCAAAAATTACTAGACCGATTTTGAAAATTCTTTCACCATTACATTGCTAATGAGGGCGTTAGCTGTGTGATAAATTATATTATTACAATAAATAATTGTGAGATTAATATTTTCTAAATAAATAAAACTAAATACCTACCTAAGATGTTCAAATCCAATTATTATTTTTACAATTTAAGAATCGTATTTACACACTTTACTTACTCAAATTGATTATTATAGATAAAGAGGTAATAAACCTAAAGTAAAAGAGCTCCGCTTAAACGAAATTTATACATACGCATAAACAAAATTTATGATTAATTTAAAATTTTATTTTCAAGTAATAACCACTTGTAAAAAACCCACACTTCGTCACAAGAACAATGTAAAATTTTGTGATTATTTTTTGCAAATATATGATTATTACACACATAACGTTTGTTTAAATTTATGACATTTACCAAATCATTGTATTTTGGACATTTGTATTCTTCAATATTAAAAATTCTATCATTCGTCGTCAACATTTTTAAAAATTGTTTTTCTGTTGAACCACCTTTGTATTATATAGTATAGTATGACAATTTTTTTTTGAAATCAAACAAAATTTATGATTAATTTAAAATTTTATTTTCAAGTAATAACCACTTGCAAAAAACCCACACTTCGTCACAAGAACAATGTAAAATTTTGTGATTATTTTTTGCAAATATATGATTATTACACACATAACGTTTGTTTAAATTTATGACATTTACCAAATCATTGTATTTTGGACATTTGTATTCTTCAATATTAAAAATTCTATCATTCGTCGTCAACATTTTTAAAAATTGTTTTTCTGTTGAACCACCTTTGTATGCGATCACTTCGTCTTTGCACAAATTTCTAATATACCAATTTAATATGGGAATGATGTTCTCTTGTTTGTAGGCACATTTTAATTCTTCGGTCACATCAGAATATGGAATGCCGTGCACGTGTATTTCACAATAACGAACAGTTTTTTTGTCTTTTGACGACAAATAATTGAAAGGATAACTTGGTCGAAACAAATAATGATCGATAAACGAATCATTTTTATTAGATAGTTTTACGTCTAGAATAGCCATTTCTCAACACTGAAAATGGTTATGAGGATATGTAATGTAAAATCCGTCCATGTCGATGATGTATCTAATATTTTTTAGATTTTGTGTCATTTTGAACCAAAATGTTAAAAGTATTTACACGTGACTAAAATATGTTTTTTCCAACAAACTTCACATAACAATTTATTCTTCATTACTTCCCATCATCCCATTTCTTCCTTCTGCTCTTTTCTTCCTGTTATTTAAGAAAACAGAATCACATTCACTAATGATCAACTAATGACTGTCATTGTTAAAAAAGTATTTTTTTACTTTTAACTTTCTGCTATTGTCTTTGTATTTATGGCTAGGAAATATCCGCGGCGCGGTCTCAATGCGTGTTGGCGAACTTCACATGCCTTCGAAATTTTCTCAGACATGCAGGTTTCCTCACGATGTTTTCCTTCACCGCCGAGCATGTGGTAAATCAGCACTTAAAATTGCAATTAACAATTTAAGTGGTGCCGGCGGGGGTCGAACCCGGGTCGCGTACTGTGAAATTTACAGCTTGCGCTAACCATCTGAGCTACCACGGCTTAATCATATACACACACAATATTTAAATGTAATTTGTTAACACTAAATCATACACACGTAAGAAAATAACAGAAAGAAAAGTAAGTATTTCAGTAGAATAAACACTTAAAATTGCAATTAACAATTTAATTGGTGCCGGCGGGGATCGAACCCGGGTCGCGTACTGTGAAATTTACAGCTTGCGCTAACCATCTGAGCTACCACGCCTTAATCATATACACACACACACAATATTTAAATATAATTTGTTAACACTAAATCATACACACGTAAGAAAATAACAGAAAGAAAAGTAAGTGTGTCAATAGAATAAACACTTAAAATTGCAATTAACAATTTAATTGGTGCCGGCGGGGATCGAACCCGGGTACTGTGAAATTTACAGCTTGCGCGAATCTGAGCCTACCACGGCTTAATATACACACACAAAATATTTAAATATAATTTGTTAACACTAAATAATAATAATATTTCACAACTATCACACAACGCCATCTAGTCCCAAGCTAAGCAGAGCTTGTGTTATGGGTACTAGACAACTGATAAACATACTTATATATTTCTAAATACATAAATATTATAGATAAATTACACCCAGACACAGAACAAATGATCGTGCTCATCACACAAACATTTGTCCTGGGTTGGAATCGAACCCACGACCTCCGGCATAGCAGTCAGGGTCACTAACCACTAGACCAACAGGCCTGTCGTTTAAAATCATACACACGTAAGAAAATAACAGAAAGAGAAGTAAGTTTGTCAACAGATTAAACACTTACATCTTACATCTATGGCCTTTGATGCGTTGAAGTAACACAAATGTAGTATTGATAGATACACTGCGGTCAAACGACCATACACTAACTCCATGACTGCAGTTGCTTGGTCTTATATAGTACCAGTAAGTAATAATTCTAATCTAAAGAATTTCTACAGTAGAATTGATAATAACTTTATGCGTCAACAACCTTATCTCACATTCTGTTGCTTATCTCAGTATTACTTCGTGTTGCGTCTTATTCAGTGTATTGATGACTCAAATACATATAACTATGACTTTTTAACACCAACTAATACAATATATAAGGAAACTAAACTGTTTAACGTTACTCAACTTTATACATATAGCACATGCATACTAATATATAAAATAAAACATAAATTAATTCACACACAACTCACGTTTTTAACAAAGAAGCAAACAAACAAATACATAACACGCCGAGCTAGTCACTTTGTATTGCCGCCTATAAGAACAAACTATGGTAAAAATAATATAACGTATAAAGGAGCACAGTTATACAACAAACTACCTAAATTTGTAAAGGAGGCGAAATCTTTGAATGTTTTCAAACAGAAGTTACTTGCCTACCTATATTCACAACAGCTAAATACCTAACCTTAATCATTATTAAATAAAAATAAAAAATCATTATTAAACTTGGACCACCACCTTATAGTTTGAATAAACAACAAAGATATTCGCTTCTTAAAAGCGACATCCAACAAAGTTATTTATACCTGCTCTAAAAATTGTTATTACTAAGTTCATATTGTTATTGTTCTCATGTAAGTGACTATTGTCTTATTGAGAAATAAAGATCTTTAAACCGGAAAAAATGCAATTTAACATTTAGAAATCACATAATTGATCATTCCTATGTTAGTCATTGAGTAGATTGTACTGTAATAATCTACTAATAGCAGTAATATCATGGATACACTAGATGTACAACAACATCTGAAAAAGATTCACCCCAGTCTAGAAAATAATGTTTATGCTGCTAACAGACTGCCCATGTACACCCACGTACCAACGTATATACCTAGTCAGGTCATAAGTATTGTCACACAGTAAAAACTTTTCTTTTAGAATGCTGGCCACAAAAAAGTTTATTGAATTCGAATTGTTCTCTCTCTTTTGCAAAACAAATATGACTTCAATGTCAGTCGCATTACCCCATAGTAAGATTCCATAAAACATTACGCTATGAAAGTAACTAAAATAAACTAATCTAACTGTCTCAACATTGGTGAGAAAATAACAGAAACAGAAACTTTTCTATTCAATATGTATTATAAATAATGCTTATTGAAAGTCACTTCTTTTTCGTTTACCACTGGTTCGCAAAAAAAAACCTCTGTCCTGAGAAGAACCAGCAAGAAACCCAGCGGGATTTTTTTTAAATTAATAGCTTACAATCATTTATGTTACAATTTACAACCTGAAACAAATTAGAAATAGTTTGGTAGCGATCATCCTTCTCAGGGGTTATTATCATCCTTAAATTCCTTAATATTATAATTAACATTTTTATACAAACTTAGTTTAATAAAGTTTTTGAACTATGTGTATGTCAAATTTTGTATATTTTCTGGGAATTTGTTGTAAAAGCGTATACATCGCCCCAAGAATGAATTACTGACTCGGTGGAGTCGAGTATTATTGTCCTTTAAACAAAACAAGCTTCGTATGATGGTTCCAAATTTTTTGCTTGGGTTCAAATGCTTTTGTGGCGTGATGTATACGCAGTTGAAAATAGTGCATGGAAATTGTCTTAATAAGAAAAACTTTGCGGTTTCCAATAAAAGGTTGACTTTCAAAATGATTCGTCGTAAATAAACCCAGACATCGTTTGAAAGTTGTTAAAATAAGTTTCGGTAACAGATTTTTTTCTGCAAAGAATAATACTTCTTTATATGAATGTATCTTAAATATTCTTTCTGCCAACGTACATACTTTAATAACAGGATAAATAAGGCCACCTTTATCTTTTTTAAATATAAGACCTAAATATTTGTCGCTAATAAGAGCTAGCAGACAATCTTCACATTTTATAGTTTTTCTTAAGTTCCTAACTACAAACTCACCGATATATGAAATAATTTCTTCAGTGTAGGTGGTCAATTTTGAGGGGTTAAAATATAACCGTGGTCATCATCGACCAAGAAATTAATATTAGGGGGAAATCCTGTTGGGGTTTTAGTTATTTATAAATAATAAAACTGCAGATCGGGTGAAAAATGCGTGTACTCCGTGTAATAATTCTCTTGTCCAGTAATGACATTAGTAGAGATGAGACGTATTTACGCTACCAGGTTTTAAAACCAGGTTTTCGCTTCAAAGTACGGCGCCCTGGTACGGGCAAAAAATACTTGCAACATACAACACAACACATGAAAATACTTGCATAGGAAAATGATCCATATCTTAATAGGAATAAGAAACTCAATCGTATTTGTGAATAAAAAATACTTTGAACTTCAAAGTATTTCTTTATTTATACGACTTTGCTCCGTATTCATAATAGGATAACATGCAATACGGGTCGAATTCCTATGCAAGTATTTTCAAATTTTGACACCGCGGCTGGACACGGCGCTCGCGTCAACAAATACTTTTAAGTATTTTTAGAACCTGGTTTTCGACCCTGGTATTTTTCCATACTCGTACTTTAAAGCCCTGGTATTAAATTTTGCAAGTATGTCTCATCTCTAGACATTAGTGACATTGACAGATAAAATTAGACAATTAATATTTTTGGAATAGCTTATGGGCTTTTGTCCCATACAGATAAAAACTTAATGTTGTGTTGCCAACATACTGGCGGGGCAACTGTAAGATTAAAATGATAAGTACTTATTATTAAAGTATACAAACGTTGAAACAACCTATTAATTCACATAGACAATATAGGTAATAAAGATATAGTATTAACAAAAGACAAGAAACTCTTATTGACATTAACTAAATTAACAAACTAATTGAAGTAACTATGTACTAAACAATGTAATGGATAGGTACAACATTTGTTTTGTTTATAAGACAAAAACGTTATCATTATTATTATTAAACTAAATGAACTTAAACTAATTATATTAATTACTTAATAAACAATGTAGTGTAAAGGGACAACTTTTTTTGTTTATAAGACAATCATTGTGTGATAGTTGTGGATTATTATTATTATTATTAACCAGCACCACTACATTCCAGCGGTAGAACACAAACTTTCATTACAGCTCTTTTATGTGTGTGGCCGTTAGCAGTTTTGACTTCAACTACTCTCACTTTTCCATCTTTACCAGGGTAAGTATTTATGACTCTGGCTAGGGGCCAGTATAGTGGTGACAAAATGTCATCCCTTAGGATCACCAATGCTCCTACCTTTACATTAGGTTGAATGTCTTGCCACTTAGGGCGAGCTTGTAACAAATTTAAATAATGCTTACTCCAAACCTTCCAGAGCAACATTTTTATTTCATTACAAGATTTCCAAAATTGAGATTGTTTTATTATGTTTATATTAGGCTCAGGATAAGTATTTAAAGCAGTTCCTATTAAGAAATGACCTGGAGTAATACAAGTGTAATCATTTGGATCATATTTTAGAATCATTGACAATGACAGATCAAGTTCCTGAGTTGTAATATAATTAAGTTTATTTTTTGAGACTAATTTTGACTTTGCATTCTGAACGAAACGTAAGATGTAAGCTAAAACTCTCGTCATTTTATTGATATCAGAAAATTTTTCAAGAAAATCGAGACATAACGATTGCTCACCAGAAGTAGTACAAAGCATTGCACTTAAGCATGCAGAGTCGACGCTAACCTCTGGTAAATCCTGTGGCAAAATTAAATTTAATTGTGGCTTGTACTCACGTGAATGCAGAAACGCAGGCCCTTTCCACCACATGTCATGATCGGCTAGCTCGTTTGGCATGACTCCTCGGCTAAGGCAATCGGCGGGGTTCTCGTTCGAGCTAATGTATGACCATGTGTATTTTTGTGTAAGTTGTAAGATAACCTTAACGCGATTCGCTATATAAGCTTTAAGTGTGCTAGTGTTAGTTTTAAGCCAAGCTAATACTATTTGTGAGTCAGAATAAATTATAATATCCTGTATTTGCATTTTAACAGTTAATATGTGATGAACTCTGCTGACAAGCTTTGCCAGCAACAGAGCTGCATTAAGTTCTAGTCGAGGAACTGATAAACTCTTTTTAATAGGATTTATTCGTGATTTCGAACAAAGCAAGGATATCTTGACATTACCCATTGAATCCACGACTCTTAGATATACACAACAGCCATAACCAGTTTTGCTAGATGCATCAGCAAACCCTATAATTTGTGTAAAGCTTATGTCATGCACACTTATATGTCGCTGTGGTTATAGGTCGCGGTTAAACTTGTGCCAAAGCTGCAGCAGTTCACAATTTGGCACCGAATCCCAGTCCAATTTTTCTTGCCATAAGCGTTGCATTATAGCCTTTGCACTTACCACAATAGGTCCAGCAAGACCTAATGGGTCGTAGAATCCACTTATGAAGCTAAGAATTTCACGCTTAGATTGAGGCATGCTATTAACAATTTTTGGACTTGATATAATAAATGAATCTAACTTAATATTGTATTTCATACCTAGTGTTTTTAAAGAAGTGTCATTTTTCTCTAGATCAATCTCATCAAATGTTGTTGATCTTTTTGTATTTCTTTTAACAAGTCTGGTGAATTTGAAACCCATTTGTGTAATTGAAAACTTCCTAAGCTTAACAAACTGCATAATTGTTCCTTTGCTGCTGATAATCCAACCAATGTCTTTTGTGAATAAAGAATGTCATCGACATATGTGGAATTATTTTAAATAGAAGCAGCTATAGGGTACTCATTGTGGTGTTGTTCAGCCAACATTTTCAAACATCGAGTTGCCAAATAGGATGAGCTCTTTAAGCCATAAGTGACTGTGTTTAATTGAATACATTTAACACTTTCGTCTGGAGAGTCTCTCCATAGAATATTTTGTAATGACCTGTGCTTGGGATGTATTTTTATATTTCTAAACATATTTTTGATGTCTGTTATGAAAAAATATTCATCAACTCTGAATAGCATTAAGACATCTACTAGCTCCTTTTGTACTACAGGACCATTAAGTAATAAATTATTCAAAGATGTTTTTGTACTTGTTTTCATAGACCCATCAAATACAACTCGGCATTTTGTTGTCTTTTTATCTAGCCTAAGTACAGGGTGGTGTGGTAAAAAGCACACTGGGTCAGTAGATAGGTTATATTGACTTATATCAATTAATGTACCATGTTTTTGCATTAAATAATCATGAATGAACTCCTTGTATAACATAAAAAGATTAGAATCTTTTTTGAATCTATGTTCTAAGTTATGAAATCTTTTTAAAGCTAAATATAATGGTGGAGCCACGTGTCTAAGGCTGCCGAAGTCTAATTCCCCGGTCGAACCTTAAACCTATTACGCGAGATATTAACTAAAGTGGACTGTATATGCAATTGCTTCTACGCTTACGTAAAAGCGACTACTATAGCATGCGGTACAATGCACTCGCTCTTCCCTAAAACTAAAACTATTATTGTGCCAAATCAATGAAAGGGAATCCTGCCTGATTAGGAGAAAAACAAAATTGGAGCGGGTTAAAACAATTATATCAGGCAGGCAGTAATTAAAGGAATATTGACTCACCGGGGTTTCTTCTATTTGTTGAGCACTATAGCTGCGACCTCCGGAACTTCTTCTGGACAGACACTCTGGGGCTCCAGGGGTACGTCGGGAGAGAAGCGTTGTAGTTTCAACGACTGGCGCGGCGGGAAGAGAGGTGTGGTTCCAATGGCGAGCGCGGCGGGAAGAGGCTGTGTGGTTTCAACGACGACTGCGACGGGAAGAGGCTGTGTGTGGTTTCAACGACGACTGCGACGGGAAGAGGCTGTATGTGGTTTCAACGACGACTGCGACGGGAAGAGCGGTGTGGTTCCAATGACTGGCGCGGCGGGAAGAGAGGTGTGGTTCCAATGGCGAGCGCGGCGGGAAGAGGCTGTGTGGTTTCAACGACGACTGCGACGGGAAGAGGCTGTGTGTGGTTTCAACGACGACTGCGACGGGAAGAGGCTGTGTGTGGTTTCAACGACGACTGCGACGGGAAGAGCGGTGTGGTTCCAATGACTGGCGCGGCGGGAAGAGGCCCGCGTCGGTCGCGCATGCCTTATATATCCTCGGTTCCGATGATTACGTGACATTCTAGAATCATCTTCTTTCCCCTCCCACCCCACCACCCCGATGTGTCGATAGGAGGGTATGAGTGATATCGTTTTGGGAAGGAATAAACGACTTGGCACCTACCGTCAAATATAATAATACGAATGGTTTTTCCGCGCAACCATATAATGAATCTCCTAAAGCTTGATTGATTGAATCTAATGGTAACTTTAGTAGCAAGATTACTTGTATTTTATTATTTTTTGCATCTTGCTCGACATTGTCACAAAATATCTTTTCGCACAAGTCATGTTCAGAATGTGCCTCTGGGAAGGTCTCTGGAACACTTTCACACTTCCAAAACTTAACAATAGAATTGTTTAAATCAGAATCACATTTTTTGCAAAATAAAGTAATGATTGATTCGGTGTGTTGTGTAGGTGTGTTACCTGCAATTACATAACCAAGTCTTGTATTTAATAATGGAGCCTTAGGTGTGACACTGCCATCAGGTGTCTCCGAGCTGAATGGAAGAGCTTGAATCTTAGGCTCTGGCGGCAGCAAGATCTGGAAAAATATGTCAGCACCTAATAGAATGTGTATGTCACTTGGTTCATTGAACCTTTTGTCAGCTAGCATAATTTTGGAAGGTAAAACTACATTATGCAAGTCAAACTTTCTTTGTGGTAACTTTGAAGTTATTTTGTCCAATAAGTAGCATGTGACTGACATTTTGAAATTCTGAGTGAGGGAATGTATTTCCAAATGGACCTTCTCCTTTAATTTATTTAAAGTATTGCCTATACCAATAACTGGAATGTTGGCTGTATCAATTTGTAATTTTAATAGATTTGCAAGTTCTCTAGTCACAAAAGATGCCTGTGATCCAGTATCTAGAAGAGCCTTGACATGAACCTCTGTACCATTGCTCGCTAATAGTTTTACCTGTGCTGTAGGCAATAGTACCTGCTCGGAGGCAGCCTCAGACATCAATGTTACTGGAGACGATGCTTTATCTTCGTGTAGCAATGTATTGTGCCCTTCTTTGCAGACATTACATTTAAAGTGATATCTGCATTTTTTACTATGATTATTTAAACAAACCTCACATAGTTTGTTGGATGTAGCAAACTCGATTCGATCACTCACAGACATAAGTTTAAATTGTGGACAAGTAAAAAGCTTGTGGTTGGACTTACAGAGTAAGCAGCCTCTTGTTCCTACAGTCTCCACAGCAGCACCTGTGTCTGGATTCGTTTTCTTCACAGCTGCGACATGAGCCACCTTTGAAGTTGGCTGGGATCGCTCCAGTGGCCGCTCTGCATTCTCGAGTGCAAGTGCACGCTTATCTAGAAAATCAATAAGGTGCGCAACCGTAGGATCTCGTACTCGAGCCAATTGAAATTCCCTACTGCACAATAAGTCTAACTAACTTTCTAGTCAGAATGCAAAGTACTATTGGATCCCATTGATCAACTGAGTGACCTAGGTTTTTAAGGCAGCTAATTGTTGCTTAACAATAGATACAAAGTTTCTTAAATTACTCGCTGTTGATGTACATATAGGTACAATATCTAACAAAATGTGTATATGTTCATTTGTAATTTTATATTTGTTGTCGTATCTATCAACTAGAATTTTCCTGGCCTCATGGTAACTCTCAGCACACAATATGAGATTTTTGACCAGATCGTGAGGTTCCTCTCGCAGAAAATTACGTAAATAGAAAAACTTCTGCACATCATCTAAATTTTGATTGTTATGTATGAGTGAATCGAAGAGTTGTATGAATGGCTTGAACTCGGAGTACTTACCTGAGTACGTTGGTACATTTATGGTAGGTAACTTTGTATTGAAGCTTTTTGTAACACACTCGTTTTTACAATCTTTTTCACAATTTATTGTTTCCAATAATTCTCTGATGATGGTGAGCGTTTTGCTGTACTGCTCTTCTACATCATCGCCATCATCGAGGTCGGGACCTATGGCGCAAATCTCCAATGTATGGTCTTCGTACTTTTTGAATGTGTCGCGAAGACGCTCTTCCTTTAGGGGTAACGCCTGTTTAGAAAACTCATTGTAACCTTCTTCGTTTTTGAACATGTTTTCAATTTTCGTTAGAGTACCTTTGATGGACGCTCGTTTCCTGACGAGCGTTCTAATTTGTTCGCCATCCATTGTTGAAAACTTGTTTCGCACACTGTAAAATTGCTGTTACAACAATATAATTCGGTTGTAACTGAAATTATCTGACTGCACAAGCACGAAACAACACGTTTTTTCTGTAAAACTGAATCTGTCTGCAGCCAAATGAAAAAATAAGACGGTTGCTATGCGTTACGATTCGAAAAAAAATTGCTTCGTTCGGAGGCGACGCACCGGCGAGCGGCGAGGCCACGTGGTGACGCTTGCTCCTGTCTCGATAGACTCACCCGTCGCTGATTGGCTTGATTTGACGCGAGCCAATCAGATGCGTCCTGCTGGCGCGGCGACGAAGCACTCTCGGCGTCACCGAAAGTTGCTTTTTAGAGTTCCGTAGTCAACTAGGAACCCTTATAGTTTCGCCTTGTCTGTCTGTCCGTCCTCGCTTAATCTCTGTGACCGTTAGCACTAGAAAGCTGAAATTTGGTACCAATATGTGTATCAATCACGCCGACAAAGTGGTAATATAAAAATTGGAAATAAATGTTTTATTAGGGTAGCCCCCCTATATGTAAAGTGGGAAGTGATTTTTTTTTAATTTCAACCCTAACGTGTGATATATTGTTGGAAAGGTATTTAAAAATGAATAGGGGTTTACTAAAATGATTTTTTTATAATGTCAATAATTTCGGAAATAATCGCTCCAAAAGTAAAAAAAAATGTGGCACCCCCCTTCTAACTTTTGAACCATACGTTTAGAAAATATGAAAAAAATCTGAAAAGTAGATCTTTATAAGGACTTTCTAGGAAAATTATTTTGAACTTGGATGGAAACAACAGTACCCACTACCGGGAGCAGTTGCAGGAGCGCGGAGCGCTGCTGGAGCGCGAACATAATGGATACCCATCTTTAAACTCATAAGTGGGAACACTTATTGTGACGGACGGGAAACTACGGAACCCTACACTGAGCGTGGCCCGACACGCTCTTGGCCGCTTTTATTTCCTGATACTCGAACTCGAACCAAACTTGGATTTCCAGAACACTCAAACGCAGCGCTCGAACTCGAACTTTCTGGAGCGTTTTGGACTCGCCCTTGAAATTTTAAAGTGGACTTGTCCGTTTCTTTTTCGCTACGGCCGGGACGTGGCGTGGGTATCTTCTGGAAGTTGTATGATCCAAAGTTTCACACGTATTCACCGTTTTTTCGCTGGATAGACTATATTGTTGTTGTTCGAAGGACCATGTTGGGATTTTAGTTATTTATAAATAATAAAACTGCAGATCGGGTGAAAAATGCGTGTACTCCGTGTAATAATTCTCTTGTCCAGTAATGACGTTAGTGACATTGACAGATAAAATTAGACAATTAATATTTTTGGAATAGCTTATGGGCTTTTGTCCCATACAGATAAAAACTTAATGTTGTGTTGCCAACAAATCCTTAATCGAGTTTTCGAGATCTTGAGTGCAGTACATATTAATTTTATTTTCATATCGCACTTCTGTGAGTTAAAATTTTTATACCCTCTAGATGTATACAGTTTCCTGACTCAATACCTGTTATTTCCCCGTGTATAACTAGTGTTTTGTAGGCGCTTTGAAATTGAAAAGCTGTTGGATTGTTGTTATAGCCGCCCTTTGATCGTATCGAGCTGAAGAAGCCTCCAGGTGATCTTGGCTAAGTTAGTATATAGGCAAAAAATTAAGTTTACCTGTCTATTGAAAATATCAAATAAGTTGTTAATTTTCCTTATAAAATCAACAGTAGCCTCGGAACTCGAGAATTTGTTGTAAATTCAATTGTTTGTTACAAATTCTATTGCATCTGCCACGGAATTACTGAATGTTTGTGCCGCCAACTTAAGTTAAATTATTTCTTTTGAAAAATTAATATGCTGATTTTTAAGACGGTTAGCTAGATGGAGACCCTCCCTTTCTTGCAGATTATGAAGCAATTATATAAAATGCCATAAAATTATTCTACCATGCAGATTTGTTAATTCATTTTTCTGACCCAGTGTATTTCTGACAAGTTTCAGCATATGAGCTGGATCCGGAAATATAACTATGTGCTGTTTATTACAAAGACAATACGAAGTAATATTTTTCAAAACATCGAAGTTGCAACCTAAGTTTTTGCCATAGAAAAGTTGGAGAGCCGTTATAAGTTGGGGAGATTATATTAACACAATAATCTACTAACAAACCCATACATTGTTTAATTAATGTTTCCTTTTGTCTCTGTCGCCTGTACATCCATCAATAAAAAATAACCGATAGGCATCTTCCATCCACTATTTATATATGATACCATAAACACCAATGCCTCCCTAGCTTCAGGTACATTGTGACCATCCAAAGCTACCACATAGTTCACCAGACCGACACATTTTGTTCCATCCCATTGGACATGCCTCCTTATAGCCCTCTCATCCATGCTAACTGCACAATACAGTTCGGTTTTTTGTTCTTTGCCACTAATTTAATGCATTCTAATGATTCTGTAAACCCTGGGTTTACATCTACACTTTTGCACCATGTGATAAGTGTGGATGGAAGAGGCAGATCAGTATTAAATTGTTGTCGTACATACGTGTAAGCCCGAAGACTTATAAATTCCAAGCAAAGAGTGAATTTGCGTAAAGATGGTGAATATTTTCTACCACTGGAGGAGGGGTTCAACATTTTTTTCGAGAAGTCTCTATTGGTAGGGTCAACAGATTCCAATAAATCCCCATCTTTTCACTTATCAAAGACTTTTTTTTAAGTTCTGCAATAGTATTTTCTAGTTAACTACTTTTTTCTCGAAAAGTCTAATTTTTTCAGTCATTCAGATGATAGTTTTTCTGAGTGTTTCCATTTCTGTCGCAACGTTCGAGGAGTGTACTCTGGAGTCTTGTCCTAAAACCCC
Source organism: Parnassius smintheus behrii (assembly GCA_036936625.1). NCBI lineage: Eukaryota > Metazoa > Arthropoda > Insecta > Lepidoptera > Papilionidae > Parnassius > Parnassius smintheus. Next base: position 18,103,215 of record JAUPFT010000030.1, on the reverse strand, counting down.
AAAAAAAAAAACGTTTAATAATCATAACTTTGTTACTACAGACACAACATTTTCTGATTGTAATACTTACTATTGATGCTTGATTGGAAATTGGAAGACTTACTATTTCAACCGGCTTTTGACTACTAGTCGACGGCAATAGGTCAACAGCAGAACCAATCTGAAATCAAGTAATTTGTATGTTAAATCTGCCACAGTTTTAGTTTCATAACATCCACCGATCAAGCGTCTCGATAATGAATTAATGTACCAAGATTATAATTTATAACGTAGGTAATTATTTTAATACTGTAGAATACATTGCAAAATCGAAGGGCTAAGTGGAAAAAGGTTACTTGACAAATTGAAAAATCCGACTTTTTTGTGAAAACGAACTTAAGTTCTAATGAACTTAAGTTTTATCTGATGATAAACCGATTCTTGAAGTTAAACACGCCAATGGGGAAGATAACAAGGTAACAATATTAGACCTTTAAGTACGTAGGTAAAAAGTCTAGACCAAACATATAATTCTAGTTTTTATTTCACATCGATCGGTGCACTATTACCGAAGTTATAAGCGTGGAAAGTTTACGTACATTTTTAAAATTTCGCCCGTGCCCGCGAGTAGCACTTGACGTCATCGATTCCATGCGGCCAGCCGGCACGAGCGGCAAGTTTGCAAGTTCCTCTAGAAAGTGAAGATTTTTCTTCATAGCTTGAAGAACTTACTACATCAAATTGAAGAAGTTTCTTATTCTCTTGTACCGGCCGAACATTTATCTTTGGTTTCTATCATTTAATGTAAAACATTGTTTTTTAAGTTTATTTGATTTTTTTTTGTGTAGCGGGGGTATCAGCATTATTAGTTATATATTCTTCTGGCAAGGGATCAATGTCAATATTATCATCTAGAGTAGTAACAAGTTCGACAATATATATATGCTCAGTTTCTTGTGAAGTAGTAGCATTCGCATGTGCAACTGTTTCTGACCTAGATTTGGAATTCAGTTTTGATTTTTTTGATTGAGATATTTGTGGTTTTTCTGTATACCGATTTTGACAAGCAAACTTGTGAGGCAAAACATCTTGATTAAAACTACTTTTACGGATTTTTTCGCGTTTTATTTATTTTATTTTTAATACCCGACGTTTCGGGTGCTTTCCAGCACCCATGGTCACGGGGGACTGAGGTGACTGACGTCCCGATGTCAAAGTTAACCCGGAGTACCTTCAGCTTTTTTAATTATTTTCTTTGGTCCGATCTACGCAGAATGAACTAACTGTGGTTTGAAGTCTTGCAGTGGTATGCTTGGGTTTAGTTTTAATTTTATTAATTATAGGATCCCAAGCAGGTGGTAATACCAAGCCTCCTTCTCTATTGAAATTAGGATGTTTTTTAATTTCAATAGCCTCACGTATCATCCTTGGTAGGAATCGGTGTTCTTTCGCGAAGATTTATGGTCTATCAAATCTGATGTAATGGTTGGGGCCATCTAGGATATGATCGCAAACTGCAGACTTCCCGGAACGTTGATGCTTCATGTCAGCTATGTGTTCTTTTACGCGGGTTCTAATTGATCTCTTTGTTTGCCCTATATATGAGAGACCACAATCACAATCAAGCTTGTACACTCCTGCATCTTGTAGAGGAATATGACATTTGACGGATGGTAAGAACTGACTAATCTTCTTCGCCGGCTTGTAGAATGTTCTAATAGAAGCTCGCTTCAAGATGTAGCCAATCTTGTCTGTGACACCTCTGACATAAGGTAGTACAGCAGGCACACGCTCGACTGTGGCCGGCTTCACTCGGTCACTGTGACGGAGGCGCGGGACCCTCTTTGTTACAGAGAGCACGAGGAATCTGTGACAGCAAACACCTGGCCGCCGAGCTTCAGCACGTCAAGCAGGTTCTGCACGACAACAAGCTTCGGGTCCCGCACCTCCGTCACAGTGACCGAGTGAAGCCGGCCACAGTCGAGCGTGTGCCTGCTGTACTACCTTATGTCAGAGGTGTCACAGACAAGATTGGCTACATCTTGAAGCGAGCTTCTATTAGAACATTCTACAAGCCGCCGAAGAAGATTAGTCAGTTCTTACCATCCGTCAAGTGTCATATTCCTCTACAAGATGCAGGAGTGTACAAGCTTGATTGTGATTGTGGTCTCTCACATATAGGGCAAACAAAGAGATCAATTAGAACCCGCGTAAAAGAACACATAGCTGACGTGAAGCATCAACGTTCCGGGAAGTCTGCAGTTTGCGATCATATCCTAGATGGCCCCAACCATTACATCAGATTTGATAGACCACAAATCCTCGCGAAAGAACACCGATTCCTACCAAGGATGATACGTGAGGCTATTGAAATTAAAAAACATCCTAATTTCAATAGAGAAGGAGGCTTGGTATTACCACCTGCTTGGGATCCTATAATTAATAAAATTAAAACTAAACCCAAGCATACCACTGCAAGACTTCAAACCACAGTTAGTTCATTCTGCGTAGATCGGACCAAAGACAATAATTAAAAAAGCTGAAGGTACTCCGGGTTAACTTTGACATCGGGACGTCAGTCACCTCAGTCCCCCGTGACCGTGGGTGCTGGAAAGCACCCGAAACGTCGGGTATTAAAAATAAAATAAATAAAACGGGAAAAAATCCGTAAAAGTAGTTTTAATCAACGTACAGTGTTCGCGTAAATATAAGAAATCATTATGCAAAACATCTTTTTTAAGTTTGAGGGGACCACCAACTAGTTTGTACTTCACGTAGTTTTCCATATCGCTTTCGACCTAGAACAAAAAACAAACTTATTTAAAGTCTATAAAAAATAAGGAACCTCGTAATTCGTATTCCATCAATATTTAAAATATGTAACAACTATGTAATACATAAAAATAGGACAACACAAAAAAATTTTAAGTGCTCCACTTCAAAATCAAGGTTAACATATTCCATATTTTAACCTTTATATGCATTACAAACATTTTAAAATTTGCTGCAAACATAGGTAGATATCTAAACTTACGAACTCACGACAGGTCATTGACTTATCTACATTACGTAGGTACTTTACCCAAGTTTGGATGTTTATTTACGCTGAAGTAGTTTTGGTTAAATATGTAAGTATTAGGTATTGTTTCTTCTTGAAATTATAATAATCATTAAGCATGGAAAGGTTCAATGAATCGTTAGTTACTTAAACTGCGACTCGAGTAGGTACCTATATGCCTAATAGAAAGCATTTACTAGCAATAACCAAGAGCTCTATCATGTGATGGTTATTATTATTTGAATACTTACATCGAAATGATCCTCACAACAATATGCTACCGTGTTTGGTCCTAAGGGATGTGTTCTTCTCATAGCATTTGTCCATTTTTTTCTGATGGTAGGGTTTCTAGGCACATTAAAAAACAACTTTTCAGGTGTTTTGTGGCCGTATTTTTACATTGGGGCACAACACAATATTTAATAGATGGTGTCATGTTCTATAATGTTTCTTGTTAAAAATAGAGAGCAAGTAGATCCGCGCGCGACGGGCACATTCGAGTAAATGTTTTTTTTTCTAAGTGCGCGTCGGGTCGCTCGCACGAAGATGGAAATCGTGACGTCATCGACGATGTCGCGCTCGGCTCGCGGCTTAGACCGAAAATGTTAACTTTGCGCCATTATATCTCGGTCAGTTTTAAAGATAGAAAAAAATTAAAAAACACAGTTATTCTCGTAATATTTTGTAGAATTTTTTGGCATATAAAACTAAAAATGGTTATCTTCTCCATTCTAATTCGTTACATAGTTACAGACGCTAGCAAAGGTGTTAACTGCCAAACAAGTACATATTTCAGATTTGTAAATGTGCTATCAGCAGAAATGTTTTCAGAGAATCATTATCATTGCTACTTTTGGAATAATATAAGGTAATTATAAATTAATAAATCTTCTGCATCTTCACAAGGACAACATAATTTTATGTTAAAGAAATAAACAAAGGTGTTCTGAGCTATAGGTAAACATAACCTAATGTAAAATAATATCATATTTTTTCAAATCCTCTTTTACAACGGTTGTAGTATCTTTAATCTCCAGTGTTATAATTTGTATTCCATCGAAGTATTGGTTTATTTGTATTCCATCTAAGTATTGGTTTTGTATTTTAAATTGGTGGCTAGATTCGCCGTGTGCAACAGAGCGCGAGCGATATGGGTATTAGATTAGACATGGCAAAAATAAGTATAACTAAAATCTTATATTTGTACACTACACTAAATAATAAAAAAAAAACAAATTCACTAAATCTTAATTAACTTCCCTAGTTTTTTTCCCTAGTTTTATTTATTTGTAGGTATAGATTTATTGATAAATTTATAATTTGAAATACGTAAACGTTTTACGTTATAAAGTAAATATAAAAAATGAAAAAAAAACATTTTTTTTAAATACAGTAGAGCGTCGATTATCCGAAAGTCGATCAACCGAACGACCGCTTATCCGAACTACTACCTCGGTACATCTTTGGGTTGCGACCACCTTCTGCTTCCCCGTGCAGTGCCCTATGTTAACCTACGTTCAGTACCGATAGCGCTGAACGCTTTTTTTAATTTTACTGTACTAGCTCACAATTTAATATACCTAAACGTAAATGTGTTGTTATTTCCATAAGAGATAAATACGATAGATTTTTTTTATTTTTTTTATAGGATAGGGTGACAAACGAGCACACAGTCCATCTGATGGGAAGTGGTTGCTGTAGCCCATAGATATCTACAATTATATTCGATTACAAATCAAAATGCAGATGCGTTGTCACTCGTGAGGACTAAGATGGAATGCCTCATTTCCAGTAAAAAGGGTCTCCGGTTCTCTACACTCACCATACGAAACACAGCAGCATCAAGCTACCATTTCACGCTGGTATTCTGTGAGAGCATGGTCCTTCTCCGGTCAAGCCGACCCATTCGTGCTACAACTATACTACTAATATAACTGTAGCATGGCTCTACTAAACAAACGATTATAAAAAGTCGAATCAGCAACCAAGTTATCTAATGAGTACAAAGTGGAGATAAAAAAACCAAAAGACGGTGATATAAAATTTTATATTATCCAAGCTTGATTCTACTGATGGATCCACAAGTCGTAAAATTATGAAGCTCGCCACGAACACCGATCTCGATGACGTTGTTTACAAGTGATTTACACAAAAAAAAATCACAAGAAGAACATATATCTGATCCCATTCTATGTAAAAAAGCAATAAATTTAATGAAAAACTTGGAGGGCCGTCGAACCTTCAAGCAAGTACGGGCTGGTTAAAATGGTTTAAATCAAGACTGGCATTCGTGAATCTCAAATAAAAGGAGAAAAACTGTCTGCTGATTGTTAAGCAGATAATTCTTTCAAAATCAAATTATGCAATGTATTGAAACAAGAAGATCTTGTTTTAGAAAACGTTTATAAACCTAACGAAACTGGGCTCAATTGCCGCTTTGCCACGAAGTAATAGTCTCACTATTGGACTAGTAAGTTGGTAGCATTCTACCCACTTAGAATATGCGTCGACTGCAATTAGAAAGTTCCTACCATATAACGAAAAAACATCTATATGCAAAAGATCCCATACCTGTGCCGGGTAGGGCCTAGAATCTAAAGGTGTGCGCGGAGGTGCGCATCGAAACTTATTACAAACTGAACACGGCCCTATTTTTTCCGTAATATGTCTGTCTATATGTGGCCACCACATCCAGGTTCTGGCCTGCTCTTTTGTTTATACCACGCCAACGTGTGAATAATGTAGTTCGTTTAATAGCTGCTCGCGGAATATTGACGGTATGATTACTTTGTGGCCCCGCAGGATACAACCACTTTCTAGGGCTACCGACAAAGAAAATATGGCTTTAATAACGAATCTGACACTTTTCGAGGTCACGCTTTAAGCATAAACTCTTAACACTTTTAATAAAAGATTATCTCGGGATGTTTCTTTTTTATATCTTCCACAGTTATCGGTTTTAAAACTGAGTTATCTATACATACATACAATATACAATGTTTATAAAGATCTGAGCATTCATTATGAATTTCGTTCTGTAATTGATTTAGAGACCGTGATAAGAAATCAGCCGCATTTCTGTCACTTCCACCATACTTTAATGTGAAATTATAGGCATATAAAAAGATCGCGTAACGTTGAAGCTGGTTAGCCGCCATGTCAGGTATACTCTTTTTGTTTCAGAAAATGGTTAGTAAGGGCTTATGATCCGTCCTTAGGATAAACGGTACCGTTCGACCATACCAATAGTCGAACGGTACCGTTCCGTACCGTGGTAGAAATTTCAGAGCATACAAAGGCTGTCCGTTCTACTAGAAATAAGAATCCTATTTATAAAGTATAATTTACATTTTATTATATAATTCTTTACTATTGGTCGAGGGAACTGTGGTGTTTTTAAAATGTGATAACATAATAATAGTTAGGTAGGGAAAGAATTGTCAGTCCGCTTTGATCTATTAAACTGCCTGCTACGTAATCCGTATTTTATTGTAAATTTAGTCCTAAACAGTACAATGCTATCATGTTAGAAGTTTTCCATCTGAAAGTTCTTATTATTCTCTTACTCAAAATATCTACAAATAGTATTAAAATCCATTACTTTCTGTTAAAAGATGTATTCAATGTATATTAAAAATTGGTGGTATAAAAACACAACTTGAGTATATTGAGCACGAGTTTCGGTGGTTTGAAATAAATATTCTAAATTCTCAGTAATTAATAAATAGTATGTAAATACATGCATGTGGCATCCCTTTTTATAAATAATAAAACTATTTCATATAAATAATGTTATTTTATTTTTTACCGTACAGAGCCGTTGTAAGTTCTTCTTAACTAAATTTAATATGGTTTATAGGAAACAAAGGTGTATTATGTCCATATTTTCATTGTTTTTTTTTTTTTAATAAATTTGCATAGAATAACCTATTTTTCAACATAATAAAATAATCAATCTTATCTAAGTATTGGTAGTACTAATATTGTATTTGAAAACCATATGCTTTAGTTATGAGTTCATTTGATTATTTATTATTTTCAAAGACTCATTAGTTGTTTAGAACTATTTGCTAGTTTACACCTTTGTCCACTTAACCCTATAATTCTGTTTTGGATCGAGGAAAACTAATATTATTTTTATTTAATATTGTTTACTTACATGAATGTTTAAATTATTTTCAATCTCCATAAGTGATTCTTCATATGAACTGATGGAGGAAGATGTTGGAATACCGGCTTTAGTTTCCTATTAAAAAAAGTTTATTATCTTTAAAAACATTAATTAATACAAAATAGGTGTAGGAAGGTGCTTTTTAGAAATATATTCAATACAAAATTTTGTCTTTAATATAAACAACCTAAAACTGATGTGTGTAACAAATGTGATTCTAATACACACACTGAAGAGCATATTGATAACTACAAAAGAGCATTTGAGTTACAAAAACAAGAAAGAGGCATGTGTATTAGTGGAAAAAAATATATCAGTTTTGACATACAACAAACTCAGCCTCTACCTAAAATTCCTATATCAAAAACATTTTATTTAAGGCAAATATGGTTTTATAATAAAGGTATCCATATCATTAGTAGAGATGGCCACAGGCCTTATTTTTGCACTTACACAGAAGACTGTGGTAAAAAGGTTGTGTAGAAGTTCTTATTCTCACATTTTTAGATTGTGACAGAGATTTTGGCCACATAGAAAAACTTTTAAGAAGAAAAGGAAATATTTACTCCTAATAGTTACAGAAATATAATTAGAATGGCATCGAAAAAAATTCGGTAATTGAAGATACAAATCATCAATTTTAGGATATAAACAATTTAAAAGACGATTTGGGGATAGTAATACACAAATACATAAAACAAGAAAAACAACTTTAAAATTAATGTCAAGTGGATTCACATTGAAGACTGGCAGATATTTTTATAAGACAAACTATGACCCCTACATCACTGACCTCTGTGAATATATAGAGACGTCAGTGCCCCTACACAGCATACCTGGAAGTCTTGTAAAAAAATCTAATGGTATCCCAACAGTGTCCATTAGATGTAACATAAATCACAAGGGTAAAATTTCAAAAGCAAAAATTGATGGTATAAAAACACAACTAAATTCTCAGTAATTAATAAATAGTATGTAAGAACATGCATGTGGCAAACTTATTTTTAAATAATAATACTATTTCATATAAATAATGTTATTTTTTTTACCACATAGAGCCATTGTAAGTTCTTAACTAAACTTAATATGGTTTGTAGGAAACAAAGGTGTATTATATCCACATTTTCATTGTTTTTTTTTTTTAAATAAATTTGCATAGAATAACCTATTTTCCAATATAATATTTCCATCATCCATATCAGTTCCTAAGTTCATTTGATTATCTATTATTTTAAAATGCTCATTAGTTGTTTAGAACTATTTGCTAGTTTACACCTTTGTCCACTTAACCCTTTAATTTTGTATTGGGTCGAGAACAAATAATATTATTTTTATTTAATATTGTTTACCTACTTACACGAATGCATAAATTATTATCAACTTCCATAAGTGATTCTTCATGTAAATTGATGGAGGAAGATGTTGGAATACAGGCTTTTGTTTCCTAAAAGTTAATTATCTTTGAAATATTAATAAATACAAAATAGGTATAGAAAGATGCTTTTTACGGAAAATTGAATTTAAAGTTCTTAGTATTTTAAACTCTGAACGAGATTCAAGTTTTAATATTGATTTTTAAAACTTGAATCGCGTTCAGAGTCTAAAAAAAGCCTATCTCAGTCATTTATTGCTATTAAAATGCACAAAACAATGTGTAGGGCTGAATCTGAGTGACAGGGTGAAAAACTGTATGATAAAAGAAGACTGTGGTTTGCAAGATGATGCAGTGACCAGGATTCAGAAAGGAATGCTTCGGTGGTTTGGTCATGTAGAAAGAATGAATGCGGAAAGACTGACAAATCAAATATATGTTGCAGAAGTGAATGGAAGATTCGGAAAGGGACGTCCTAGGGAGAAGTTTGTCGACCAAATTGGCGATATACTAAAAATGGGCCAAATTATGAGTACAAGGGTACTCATAATTTGGCCCATTTTTATATATATAACCGACGAGCATGTATGTGTAGGTATGGTATGGATGTGGAAGAGGCGAGAGAGGTGTTTGCAACTAACAAGATAATTGTACTAGATAGTACTAATATGTCATTAACTGAATATTTACCAGAATTGGTACAGCATAAGGTAATAGCAGAGTGTTTCTTCTTTTATTTATATTAACATTTTATCCTTAAAATGCCTGCTGCAAATTTTTGATGACGGTTTTGGTGTCCAATCTGTTCGTCCTGTAGCTACAATCCAATTCCGATGTAAATTATCATGTTCAGGAGAACGGCAACAAACCATTAAATCTTTCAAATATTTAATTAATAGACACTGCAGAATACATATCTGTACACCGGAGGCAAATGATCATAAGTCACATTAAGCTAATTGTTGTTGTTGTACAGCGCACACATTTTAAGTATCAATTTGAAAATTAGTCACATATGTCACTTTACTACACAATCGTGTAAAGTTCTAAATAAAAAATGTAACTATTGTTTAAAAGTAGGTTAATTGGTAGTTTTTAATTACAAGATATTAATAAAAATGTAATTAATTAATTAAATAATGGACTTGGGACACGCTACCTCTAAGAAGTATAAGAACATAGCCGAATAAATTGTTGTCAGTCCGAAGGTGTTTATTATAAGTAGGGTCCAGATTAATATGTAAATCCATATTTTTACTTGAAATGGTTTTTGTTCTTAAATATATTTTCTACATAAATTGTGATATTTTGATCAAGAAAATGCAATTTCTATTTTCCTTATTTTTCCATATTTCAAATATAAATCCATACCTCTCTGTCATAGATTACTGTATATTTTCAGTTCATACAAAGGTACTCTGTGCTGTATATATAGGGTATGTTCCGAAATACAACGCAGTGTACTGTCCAATGCAAATGACGTCATGAATCGTCGATATACTGGTGATTCGTTCCAAAACATTGGACAGAATATGACGTCATACTTTGCGCCTTTTGGAAAAGTGTTGGCGATTATTTTGTGCTCCAAAAATCATTATATCCTCCTAATGGATATACCATCAATTATTCTATAATTTTTTTGTATTTGAATAAATAGAAACAAATTCTGGCATGCCTCATTCGGCAAACACACAATTAAAAATTGTTTTATTATGGCCGGATATCCGACACAATATGGCAGCGGCACGCTAGTACAATAACATGAAGTTATAGATAAAGATGGAGACCACACTCCGAATAACTACTTGAAGCTTAACCTATGTATTACTATCTCGCTCTCTGTGGGCAGACCCTCTCTTTCTAAGTAGGTAACCTTTATTTTATTTTTCCCAGGATATCGCTGTAAGTAGTTGCATTACATTAAGTGGTTTATTTTAAATATCTACATCTCTGTTTACTATTAAGATCTAGCCTATATAGATAATATATTTTTATACAATTTTTGGAAATATACTGGTTTTATGAAGAAAGGTTTTCATTTCCATGGGCAGAACCGGTATTTAAAATATGACCACGAATTTCCGTTATACAACCCATATAATGCCGAGCCTATTTAGAAAATGTGGAAAATAAATATATCGGAGAATATTTTATAACTACCATTTTGATAATGTATTTTCTAGTTATTGTATCCAATCCTAAACGGTACCAACGAAATATAAAATTAAAATTTATTATAACATCCCGGGTGTTCCATGCAGAGTCAGGCTACTCTGAGCTGAAATGTGTATATTACTGTATTCCACACATCCTGTTCATTTTAAGAATTATCTGCAATTCCTAGGAATTCTATATAATGACGGATTTCATAGATATTTAGTAACATATGTACTATAATAGGAACGGTAATATATAAAAACCTCAAAAAAATAAATAAAAACCATTTTCCATATTAAAATCATTTATTGAAAATTGTCTATTATACATGACTAAATATCATTGCTCTGTGTAGTTTCTGTCTCTTACCACGTAAATCACCAAGTATATTTTCTGTATGACTCTTTAAGTGAGCACGTATACGCATATTAAAAAATGAATTAGCTATTTTCTTTACTATTGTTGTGTGAATAAGTCAACTAGCGCCATCTAGTGTCAGGAACGAGAGCGAGGGGAGCTCTGCAGAGAATGACATCACACTCTCAACCGACAGCGCCATCCGAAGAACTAAGTTTCTAGAAAATCTATACTCGCAAACTCGTCCCTTTGCGCGCATTTACCTGAAGATTCGGGATGTTTCTCTGCTAATTTAAATAAATAGGCGCTGCAAGATGCGATCGGGGCACAGAGTTTAACTCGGCGACACAAGCGAAGCTTCGGAGCGAAATTAAGTGAGTTAGTGTGTTTAATTATTAGTGTTTCTAACTTTAATTTGTGTAAAGTAAATTAAAGTGTTAATTTAGGTAATTTTATCGGCAATTTTTATTGTCACGAACCTCAAGCTCGTAACAATTGGTGTCAGAAGTGGGATAAAATAATGCCGATTTTACCTAAGGAGGAAACGGACACCCTCCGTCCGTACCCGAAGTCAACGCCAGCAGGAGACGGACCAACGAAGATTTGGTGGTGCAACGCCACAGACGTCGGAAGGCCAGCCACCGGCTGCAAGCCCGTCAGTAGCTCCTACACCTGCAGCACCCGACTTAGGTGCTCTGATGGTGATGTTGCAGGAACAGGCCCGCCGACAGGAGGAACAGGCCCGTTGGTTGAAAGAGCAGCAGGAGGAACAGGCCCGCCGGCAGGAGGAACAGGCTCGCCGACAGGAGGAACAGGCTCGCCAGCAGGAGGAACAGGCTCGCCAGCAGGCGGAACAGGCACGCCGATTGGAAGAGCAGCTGCGGGGTGGACAGGAGGAACAGGCCCGCCGGCAGGAGGAACAGGCCCGTCGTTTAGAAGAGCAACTCCAACGCGATAAGGAAGAGCAGATGCTCCTCATGAAGGACCTTCACGCTATTTTCGGAAAAGAGATACGGGAGGTGAAGGATAAGGTTGCTCAACATGACAACCGCCTATCGGAGGCCGAAACCCGAATCGACCAAGTAAACAATCGGGTTGACAACGTAATGGCTGACGTGAAGAAAACGCTGGACGACCTCAAACTTGGGGATGGAACAACAGCTCCCGTAGTAGTTACAACACCTTCGCTACGTGGATTCAAAGTGCCGCCGTTCGACGGTACCTCTTCCTGGTCAGCCTACAAGATCCAGTTCGAGGCTGTTATGAAGGCGAACGGCTGGAATAAAAGCCAGGCCATGACTGCTCTCACACTAGGCCTGCGCGACCAGGCCTTAACAGTTCTGGAAGCTCTCGGTGAGGAAGTGACTTATGAGCAACTCCTTGAGGCATTGGAGGCGAGGTATGGCGACGCTCACCTGGAACACGTCTTTCGTGCGCAGCTTAAAGATCGTGTGCAGCGCATCAACGAAAACCTGCAGCAGTGGGCTCTAGAAGTGGAGAAGCTGGTGCGAAAAGCATACCGGTCTGTACCTGCGCTCATTGAAGGGAACCTGGTGCAGACATTCATAGACGGCATCCGCGACCTGGAAGTCAGAGCTGCTGTGAGGCTCGGGCACCACGAGACGCTTAAGGACGCCTTGGCCCATGCACTGGAAGTGGAAGCCGTGCGGCAGGATCACCGTTCCCATCGCGTCAGGGAGGTTGCAGCAGCTATAGTTCGCGACCGCAACAAGGGATACAGCCCTAGGTGCTATGGCTGTGGGGAAAAGGGCCATCTTCGATCCAGCTGCCCTAAGCGAACCCTAGAAAGGGAAGGTGAACGATCCCAGGAGGGTAGTGCGGCCAAGAGCACCGCCCAGCAGCAGCAGGGAAACGAGTAAAAGCCAGAACTGCGGGGCGGGTGCTGGCTGATGTTAAAAGAGCCCCAAGGATCTCGATCTCACAAACCCATGATGGGAACAGTCTAATCATCAAGGGCGAGGTCAACGGAATGCCGTGTAAACTGACCATAGACACTGGAGCCTCTCGTACGGTTGTTAGTTCTCAACTTATAAGTCAGTTCCTTGGGGACTCCGCATACAACCGAGAACGCATTAATTTGGTAACAGCAACCGGTCAGCGTATACCAGTCCGTGGAGAGAAGGAGATGGAGTTGACGCTAGGCAACGTGATCTACCTGCATAATGTCATCGTGGCTGATATAATGGACGACTGCATCCTAGGCCTAGACTTTATGAGGAATAATTGTTGTGAGATCGACGTTAAGCAAGGTGTTTTGAAATGTGGACAGGAAGAACTTTTTATGGAAGGTGCGTTACCAGGGAACGTGTACAGCATTAAGAAGATTATTCTTCCGCCAAGATCGGAAACGATTGTTCCGGTTAGTCTTCCCCGAAACGCTGGGCAAGCTCACCGTTGTGTACTTGTGGAAAGGGTAAACAATGACCTTCCATGGAAAGTAGCTCGAACCTTGGTCAGGACCACTGACATCTCAGGAGTACGTGTGCTGAACCCTTGCGACCGGGACCAGATTATAGAAAAAGGCACACTAATTGGTACTTGTGAGGAAGTGGATTGGTTACGTCGGTGCCAATATATATCGAGTGGGACCCCCAGCAAGGATGCAGAAACGAGAGTGACCACACTTTTGGAAGAATGTCGCAGTGTTCTCTCCCCAAACGAATTGGTCAAGGCGAAGAAGTTGTTACTCAAGTACGCCGATGTATTCTCATCAAACGATGCTGACATAGGAAAGACTGGTTTAGTTCAACACAAAATAAACACAGGTGAGGAATTGCCTATCCGTCAGCGGCCAAGAAGATTGCCGGTAGCACGTGAAAAGGAAGTGGAAACCATGATTGAAGGAATGGTGAAGGATGGTGTTATTGAACCTTCCTCTAGTCCATGGTGTTCACCAGTGGTGCTGGTGAAAAAGAAGGATGGCAGCATGCGGTTCTGTGTTGATTACCGCCGTCTGAACGACGTTACAAAAAAGGACAGCTATCCCTTGCCAAGAATTGATGACACGCTGGACATGCTTACAGGAGTAAAATGGTTTAGCACGCTAGATCTAAAAAGTGGCTACTGGCAAGTTGAAATTGACCCTAAGGACAAGGAGAAAACTGCGTTCTCGACGGGAAAGGGTCTGTGGCAATTCAAAGCAATGCCGTTTGGGTTGTGCAATGCTCCAGCAACGTTTGAAAGGCTGATGGAACTTGTACTTACCGGACTAATTGGCGATGCCTGTCTGGTCTACTTGGATGACATCATCATCGTGGGCCGTACGTTTGAGGAACACCTTCAAAACCTGGAACGCGTGCTTATGAAGATTCAGAGTGCCAACCTCAAGTTGAGCCCGAAGAAATGTTCACTATTCCAACGGCAAGTTAACTTTTTGGGGTTTGTAGTATCGGAAGAAGGTATCCGCACAGATCCAGAGAAAATCGCCGCTGTCAAGGATTGGCCGGTTCCAAAAGACAAGACGCAGGTTAGAGCATTTTTGGGTTTGTGCTCCTATTACCGGCGATTCGTGAAGAACTTTGTAGATATAGCCAAACCTCTGCACAAGCTAACCGAGGAGAAGCGACATTTCTGCTGGGATGAAAGTTGCAATATCGCATTCCAGGAGCTCAAGGACCGTCTGTGCAAAACACCTATTTTGGGATACCCTGATGCAAGCAAAGAATTTATAGTTGACACAGACGCAAGTGATATAGGACTTGGCGGTGTGCTGTCTCAACGGAATGGTGACCAAGAGGTCGTGATAGCGTACTTCAGTAAGTCGTTGTCAAAACCGGAAAGGAACTATTGTGTCACAAGACGCGAATTGCTCGCTGTGGTAAAGTCGTTGCAGCATTTTAGCAAATATCTTCTGGGGCGAAAGTTTCACTTACGAACTGACCATGCTGCACTAAAATGGCTATTGCAGTTTAAAAACCCAGAAGGACAAGTTGCGAGGTGGATCGAACTACTGCAGGAATACGACTTTGAGATCGAACATCGCAGCGGGAAATCTCATGGCAACGCAGATGCATTGTCAAGAAGACCTTGTCCTGAGGATTGCAAACATTGTACTAGGCAAGAGAGTAAGGAAGTGGTATCCGTGAGGATGCTCAGGGCAGACCACCTCAACGAGTGGAAGGATAGCTTACTACATGCACAGCAGGAAGATCCGGACATCAAGCCGATTCTGGAATGGATAAAGGCCAGTGCTCCCAAGCCCAAGTGGAGTGACGTCTCAGCAATGAGTTCGACCACTAAAAGCTATTGGGCCCAGTGGGACAGCTTGCTGCTTCAGGATGGAGTTCTGTGTCGTAAATGGGAAAACGTTCGGGGAGACAGCTGTCATTTGCAAATGGTTGTCCCTAAAGCTAAAGTACCGGATGTTCTACAGCTGTACCATAATGATTGTTCAGGAGGCCATCTGGGAGTTAAACGAACTCTACTGAAGATCCGAGAACGGTTTTACTGGGTCCACTGTCGAAACGATGTCGAGGACTGGTGTCGCAAATGTACAAGTTGTGCGGCTGTAAAGGGACCTCAGACTAGTAGTAGAGGTGCATTGAAATTGTACAATGTTGGTGCACCATGGGAGAGAATAGCCATTGACGTGGCGGGGCCGTTTCCGGAGAGTGAAAGCGGTAACAAGTATTTCATGGTTGTGATGGATTACTTCACTAAGTGGCCAGAAGTCTTCGCCATTCCAAATCAAGAAGCTTCAACAGTTGCAGATAAACTAGTTCATGAAGTCTTCTGTCGTTTTGGAGTACCTTTAGAGATTCACAGCGATCAAGGAAGGAATTTTGAGTCTCAAATATTCCAGGAAACTTGCCGAGTTATGGGTACTCATAAAACAAGAACGACTTCTTATCACCCGCAATCTGATGGAATGGTGGAACGATTTAATCAGACATTGGAGAGGTACCTAGCAAAAGTTGTAGACAATCGGCAACGAGATTGGGACAAGCACATACAACCGTTTTTGTTGTCATATCGAAGTTCTGTTCACGAAAGTACAGCAGTGACACCAGCTTTCGCAAACTTTGGAAGAGAATTACGGCTGCCTGCAGACCTGATCACCGGGATACCACCTGATGCCCCACGCAGTATAACCGATTATGCAAATGACTTGCGGAACAAAATGAATGACATTTATGAGCACGTCAGACAATCGGGCCAGCAAATGTCTGAGAAAATGAAAACCCGGTACGACCGCAAAATGAACAATAAAGGGTTCAACGAAGGTTCATTAGTGTGGTTGCACAATCCAGTCCGCAGCAAAGGGAAATCTCCTAAGCTTCAAGCTAAATGGGACGGCCCGTACCGGATTGTAACCAGGATCAACGATGTGACCTACCGGATACAGAAAGGCGCAAGAGGGACTCCTAAGATCGTCCATGTGGATCGCTTGGCGCGTTATTATGGGACCGATAATGCTCGGGACGAGCATGTCTTAGGAGGGGGCAGTGTTGTGTGAATAAGTCAACTAGCGCCATCTAGTGTCAGGAACGAGAGCGAGGGGAGCTCTGCAGAGAATGACATCACACTCTCAACCGACAGCGCCATCCGAAGAACTAAGTTTCTAGAAAATCTATACTCGCAAACTCGTCCCTTTGCGCGCATTTACCTGAAGATTCGGGATGTTTCTCTGCTAATTTAAATAAATAGGCGCTGCAAGATGCGATCGGGGCACAGAGTTTAACTCGGCGACACAAGCGAAGCTTCGGAGCGAAATTAAGTGAGTTAGTGTGTTTAATTATTAGTGTTTCTAACTTTAATTTGTGTAAAGTAAATTAAAGTGTTAATTTAGGTAATTTTATCGGCAATTTTTATTGTCACGAACCTCAAGCTCGTAACACTATCATAGTTTCATGCAAATCATTACAATTAATTGAGTCCGTGATCGGATGGTTAAACATTTCCTGCAACAGAGGAGTAAAATGTTGTGACACGACATTAATTAATTTGTTTTCAATGTTATTGGCTCTAAGTTGGCCCATCAAATTAGGTAGCTCGTTGGAAAACTTGGTCACAATATTTTACAATTTTGTAAGCTGCTACCGAAGGAAAATAAACTTTGCCTCGGTTCGCAAACGTCGTAAATGAATTAAATTTATTTAAAATCATATGATATGAATGATCTGTTGACACATAGTTAAGTGCTACTAACGCATTATTACAATGTCCACAAGAAATGCGGGTAAGAATTTGTTTTATAATGTAACCAGTTATATGTATAATATATATATATATATATATATATATATATATATATATTATAATAATGTATTAATTATCGCCCTATTGCCGCACTACCAGCTTTATCTAAAGTCTTAGAACGTTTAGTGAACAATAGACTGGTCCATTATCTTGAACACTTTAAATTTATCTCACCTCAACAATTCGGATTTCGTAGAAATAAATCAACTTCTGACGCAGTTCATGAATTAATAAATTTCATAGTCACTAATCTAAATAGTCGTAAAAAGGTCCTAACGTTATTTCTAGATCTAGCAAAAGCCTTTGACTCAATTCCTGTTTCTACTCTTTTAGCTAAGTTAGAGAAAATTGGTGTCAAAGGTTTACAGTTAGACTTTTTCAGAAGTTACCTTACAAATCGCACTCAAATGGTTAAAATATGGGACTGCATCGGTGACGAACTCCCTGTTAACTATGGTGTCCCCCAGGGAAGTATTCTTGGCCCAACTCTATTTCTTGTTTTTATTAATGACTTGTGCAATCTTCACATCGATAACGCAAAAATAGTCTCTTTTGCAGATGATACAGCTATTAATAATAATAATAATCTTTATTAAAAACTTAAGAAGTTACAAAACAAATGTTGCACTGATTCCTAAACTAGGATAAATCCTGTATCTTAGGATATCAGTACCTTCCCATACAATTTTACAAATTTTAAATTTTTACTCAGATTTTTCGTTAAACAGTTTTTTTTAAAGCTATGATTAAAGTAAATAAGTGATTCCTCTTTTACTGTGTGTGTGTGTGTGTGTGTGTGTTTGTGTGTGTGTGTGTGTGTGTGTGTGTGTGTGTGTGCAAACATGACCTATTAGTTTATAAATTGACTCCAAGAAGTCTCTCGCAAGCATAGTAATCCAATTCTTTTAGCCAATCAAGCAAAACGATTTTTAATTTAAAGTTGCTTAGCTTCTGTATAACTTTTGTTTTGTTGAATGTATTATAAAGCCGAGGCGCAAGATATTCGTAATGCTTTCTTGCTACCGAGCATTTCCTGTTAGGGGCAGGGTACTTTGCGGTTCTTTTGTTCGTGACATATGTGTGTGGTATAGTTAAACGATGATACCGTCTGATGCATTGATACACGAAAGTTTTCCGAACAGACAGGACCCCTGTTTTTTTATAAAGCAAGTTGGTGGGATAGCGGTAAGGTAAAGCAAGCATCACTTTTAAAACAGCTCTTTGCGCTCGCTCTATTTCCATTAAATGTGTTTTGCATGCACCACCCCAAGAACAAATGCAGTAATTTATCAAACAGTGGCATAGAGCATTATAGGTCTGGACTAAAAGTTGTTGGTTAGCTATTGTTCTTAGTTGTCTAAAAATAAATAATAGTTTTTTTATTCTTTTGGCAGTATTCGAAATGTGTAGACTCCATGTCAGATTTTCATCTATTGTGACTCCCAGGTATTTAGTGTTTGTTACCCTTTCTATGGGCGTGCAATTGCACTTTGATGGGGAGTGAGACATGTTACATGAATACGAATGTATGATTAAACTCAGATTCTTTTTGCAATTCGTTGCTTTGTTGTTACTGAAGCAAACGTATTTTGTTTTGGAGATGTTCAGCGTAAGTAAACTGTTTTCTAGCCATTTATTTACTCTAATTAAACCAAATTCTGTTAGTTTATGAACAGTTTCCCAGTCCTTCCCGTGAAACAGCAGCACAGTATCATCAGCAAACATTATTATCCTGGCACCTGGAATGTCTAGCTTGCACAGTTCGTTAATATAAATTAAAAAAAGTGTTGCTGATAATGTGCTTCCTTGTGGTATACCATAGGAGCAGTTCGCAGTATCGCTCAATAGGTTGCCAATACGTACTCGTTGTTTTCTATTTTTTAAATAGTCGGAGATCCATAGAAGCGGTACGTCCCAGATGCCAATATTTTGCAGTCGTGAGATTAAGATTGGAATTGAGACGGTATCAAAAGCTTTTTGGAGATCTAAAAAAACCCCAATGCATTTTTCTCCGTCATCGAGATATGTCGATATTTGATTGGTCAAATCTAGTACTGCATCATTCGTTGACCGACCTGTTCTAAAACCATACTGGTTTGGTGCTAGTATATTGTTATTTTCTAAATATTTAATTATTTGTTTGTTCGCAATTTTTTCTATTACTTTTGAAACTATTGATAACAGGGCTATGGGTCTATAGTTAGATGGATTAAGTTTGTCTCCTGCTTTATATATGGGCATGATAGTTGCCAACTTAAAAACCTGTGGGAAGCTACAAGATTCAAAGCTAAGATTACATATGTGGGTGATAAGTGGAACTAGTTCGTCAGTACACATTTTCAAAAGTTTTGCTGTAATGCTATCGTTTCCAGGAGCACTATTTGAGTTTAGACTTATTATTGTCTGTCTTACTTCTAATATGTCCGTTGGAAGAAGAGACATTGATTTGAGTGGGCCTAGAGATAATGCCTCACGTGCTAGTTCCGATTCTAATTTACCGAGTTTGTTAAGCGTGCGCTCTGCCAAGTTACTGCCAATCGTCGTAAAGTATTTATTTACTATATTAAGTGCCTCTCTTGGGCTGCTAGCAATGTTTAGGAGTTCTTGTGGGTTGGATTTATTTTGCTTTAGTTCACAGAACTCTTTTATTACTTTCCATGTATTTTTAGTATTACAATTGCTTAATATCAGTTTGTTTTTATAATATTCTATTTTCAGTGATTTTATTACTTTATTACAAGTATTTCTATATGCCACATAAAAAGATTTAAGTGGTTCATCATTAAGCGATTTTTTAACTTTCATGTTTAGTTTGTCTCGTTTTCGAATAGACTTGAGTAGGGAGTAAGTTATCCAAGGTTTTAATATTTTGTTTCTTTTGTTAGTTTTTGCTGGGACACTATGAGATTTTATCAAGTCAGTTAATGTTTCAGTTAGCTTGGCAGCTGCGTAGTTTGGATCTCTAATATGATAGAAAAAATCCCAGTTGTAGGTTTTTAATATCTTCGAAATTTTTTCAAAATTAATTTTCGTGTTTTCCTGCTGTGGAGTGGTTTTATAGCTTTTGTTTCTTTTTATATGTAAAAGTATCGGACAGTGGTCAGTGAACTTCTCAAATACAATAGTTGTGGTCTTATATTTGGATTTTACCATAAAATGGTCCAAGCATGCCCTATCTCTTGTAGGACAATTGACGCATTGTGTTAGGCCATGAGACGCTAGCATAGAGATGTATTCGCCCGAGTTAGACGTTGTATTGCCAGGTAAAATATCAATGTTAATATCTCCAGTCAACACCACGTCACTCGATCGGATACCTTGTAATAACGTGTCCAGAAAATCAATGTACCTACCGATATTCCTGAAGCACGGTGGCCTGTAGCTACACACAATTGTAATATCATTGTCTAAACTCAGAATCAAAAAATTTCCTTCGTTAAATTTACATTCATAAGCCGATGAAGTTATATTTTGTCTAACGTAAGCAACGATCCCGTCATTTTGATTGATGTGGTTCTTAGTACTGTATGTAGTATAATTTTCGATGTATGGTATATGGCTGTTTTCGCTCAACCAACACTCTGTTAATACGATTACGTGTAAATTAATATCTAATTTACATATAAATACCAGAAAAGAATCAAGATTACAATTAATACTTCGGATGTTTACTGATAATATAGTCAAAGCCTTTAAGTTCATATCATCCTTTAGAATATTATAACAGCTAGCAGGATCGTCCACGGTGTAACAATTGGGTTCCATTGAATGATCTAAGTCATTTGCTATTTGATCTTCTATCGAATCGAATTAAAACATTGTATTGTGCAAATGAAAATCTCATTGATTCTTAGTGTTATTAAGTAAAAATGTATGACGTTAATATACGGGTTATGTAGCATATGGATATCATTTACGTATTTAAAAATACCAATTACTATAATATACGTAGTAGGCATATGGCACACTGTGAAGAAATATTGTGGCATGTTTGGCTGGATGTGTAATAAATTATGTGTTGATTTATAAATTAGTTTCATAGGTATTATTGGTTTGTGTGTATGTGTTATTAAATTGC
Source organism: Parnassius smintheus behrii (assembly GCA_036936625.1). Classification (NCBI taxonomy): domain Eukaryota; kingdom Metazoa; phylum Arthropoda; class Insecta; order Lepidoptera; family Papilionidae; genus Parnassius; species Parnassius smintheus. The sequence goes on along the minus strand of JAUPFT010000030.1, from coordinate 18,081,824 downwards.
ATAATATATGTAATGTTTTAACATATTTTGTTAAGAGGAATACACTATAATAGCTATACGAGTATTGAAAATGTAAATATCGAAGATGTATACTAAGACACAATACATACATGCATGCAGTATGCGATGGCTTAAAAAAAATAGAGTAATATTTACGAATTATAACAAAAATGCGTAGTCATATTGTCTTCTGTTTTAGTTTGGTAATATCATGTTCGTTGTCAATCCGAACTTGTGTAGATCCTTCCTTTTCTCTTAGGTATACTTTTCCATATGACGTCCAACAATACTTGTATCCATGAGATTTGGCGAAATCCCGCGCAAGGAAAAATAGTCTTCTTCCCTTAGGAGTTAAACCTTCTGAAATATATATTGGCTTTCGTGGGCCATCTGCTGCAAAAATCGAGGTATTTAATTTTTCGGCTTTTTCTAGTAATGGGAGTTTTTTTAGGTGATTCATTAAACTTTCTTTCATAAGTACTGTAGTGAAATCTATCACTATAGGTTTTAAAACGTTGGGTTTTGTGGAAGCACGGTATATGTCCTTAATATCAGAGCTTTTTATGTCTAGGTTCAATGTATTGCCTATTTTTCTTACTATATCGCATAATCCGTGTTTGGTCTCATTTTGCAGTTTGGGTATATTTCGTATCTCTATTTTTGACGAACATGTCTGTCTTTCAATATTCTCAATTTTATTTTCCAGAGATGCTATGTATAGTGCCTGTTCTTTCCGCTCTTTTTTCAAATTTTCTAGCTCAATACGCATATCATCATATTTGGAGGATAAAGTGTCTATAGCCAATTGAATATCATTGTTTTGTGTTTTAATTTCATCCAGTGTTGATTCCAAACTTTGTAGTTTATTATTTTGTTCCGAGACAAATTTAGAAAACATACCACGTACTTCGTTCATGAAGGATGTGAGTTCATTTTCCTTTTTTCTTTTCAGGCGTCCTGTGGTTGCCTGGCAAGTTTCTCTATTCTGCGCATCCGATACGTTTCCAGCTATGCTCTCCGTGTCAGTTTCCGATGTAATTTGTTGTTTCACCGGTGGCGTCCGTTTCAATGGCATATTGTAGTGTTTATACTAGGCTACCAGCACTGCTTAGCGAAGACTCGCCGGGCGGTTTCACAAAGAAGCGTATAGTGGGGAGTCGCGCACCTTCACACACTCGTAACTGCACTGTGGATTAAACGGTGTACCTTGCACATAAACCCAGCTGCACTGTTGATTGGATGTGATTTCGCAACGCCTTTCCAATGAAAAGGATAGATATGTTTCTGTTAGACTACGCGTCGAGCATTTGGTCACTATGTCTCTTGCGCACGTCGATGTAGAAAGTAGCTCTCTTTACGTTTATGCACTCCTATTTTTTATATTTGGAATATTGATACAATAATTTTATTTATTTATAAAAAAAAACAACATAAACTTGTTCTTACTAAAAACGCCTGAACTCCTCAGAGATCCGGGGGGAAGGCAACTTTATTACTTTCTATGCAACATCTTGGAAAGATCTTGAAAATATATCACAACGTAGTTTTAATCAAATATATAATTGGCTTTTATCTCACACTCTTACTCTTAATACTTCGAAAACTAAATTTATAACTTTCTCTATCAGTCCCACCTCGCAACCAAATATTCCCATCAAGTTGAAAGCTCACTCTTGTTCCCTACAGTCTTCGCCTTGTCTGTGTCCACAGATAAATTCTGTAGACAATATAAAGTATCTAGGTATTGTACTTGATAAACACCTTAATTTTAAAATGCATATAAACCTCTTACAGAGTAAAGTTCGCAAACTAATATATATATTTAAAACACTACGATATGTCGCAAATTCCATAATTATACGCAACGTTTATTATGCTTTATGTCAGTCTATCATCACGTATTGCCTTTCTTGCTGGGGTGGTGTTGCAAAAACAATATTAAAGCCACTTGAAGTTGCGCAAAGAGCTATCTTAAAGGTTACTACTTTCAAACCAATGTTATTTCCAACTACTCATCTATATCAAAACTGCGCTGTTCTAAGTGTGAGGCAGCTCTTTATACTGCACACAGTATTACTTCAGCATAATAAGACTCCTTTCATTGTAATTTCTAAACGGCGTAAAGACAAAGTATGCACACTTCCGCTAGCCAATTTTTCATTTGTAAAAAGATTTTTTTATTATCTAGGTCCTTTACTTTACAACAAAATAAATGCGGAAGTAGAGATTTACGAAATGTCAACATTTAATTGTAAAACTTCTGTCCGCTCTTTCCTGCTAAATAAGTCATATGATGATACAGAGGAGTACTTGTTAACATTGTTATAAAATTATGTCGCATTGTTATATATTTATTTCATTTTTTTAAGTATTACATATACATTCACTGACACACACACACCCACACACACAGACACACACACACACACACACACACACACACACACACACACACACACACACACACACACACACACACACACACACACACACACACACACACGCACATACACAGAGAGAGATCATTTTTATTATATCTCTAAAATTGTATAAATATTATTTCTATTTAAAAAATTATAATAATTTTAAACAATACAACTATGTATTCCTAATCAACAGGGGAGATGGGACTGTATCTCCTAAATACAGGTTACTCAGTAACCTAACTAGGAGACTCAGGTTTCTACCCATTTCAAATTGTGAACTATGAATGTCAATAAAGAATTATTATATATATATATATATATATATATATATATATATATATATATATATATATATATATATATATATATATATCTTTGCTATATATATATATATATATATATATATATATATATATATATATATATTTAAAAGTCAACAAATATTTAATTGGATTTTGCTCTAGTGTACACAAATCATTAACAAGTAACGATAAACTATTTATGTTCATTAAAAACCCTAATAAAAACGTTTTTCTGTGATGATTTAAAATACCTTTACCATTTATTGTTAATGATTTTAAAAACATTCCAGTATCATTAAATATTGGTTCCCAATAAGGTTTGTTTTTTAACGATAATGGAGACTTTGAACCCTTTTCAAATGGTGACTTTGAATTCATGAGATCAAAAAGTCTATCTATCATGTGCAAGAACTCTGTAGCCTCTTTAGAAAGTCAGGATAACCACTAATCCTCAAAAATCTATTGCATCAGCAACATATGAAGTAAGTACTTGCGCAGCAAGCCTAACATTCATTTTTTTGTTTTTAAAATCTACATGTAAAGCGCTTAATTTATTAGCAAATTTTAACCCCTCCTTGCTTTGTATTTCGTGTAATTTTCGGTTATATTTAAACGAAATATAGCCGGTATTTGACTTCATTTCAAAATCGGCCAAAACATTTCTAGCGAGTTTTAACATATGTGCAGCGTCAAGCAGACAATATAATATATTGCTCTTCGCGTTTGGATTTCGAAAGTACGGTCTTAAATTATTTTGTTCGAGAGAGCAGCCTAAATATTCATAAGCCTTTACATTGGATGATGCACCATCACAAGTCAATGATCTTACGGTGACACCAATTTCGTCAAGCAGAATTTTAGTGGTTTTTATTAATTCGGAAAGCAGTTCCCCAGACAAGTTATTTGCAATAAAAAAATATGCAATTGGACACTTAAAATGTACACCGTAAGACACTATTTGAAACACGAGGGCTTCGGAAGCTAATTTTTCTGGGCCACTTACAGGAATTGGTCCTAAATCTACATACTGTAAGCCTAATTAGTTTAATGTACGACTGATTAATATTATTCTATATATCCTAGAATTATTATACCTCTAAATCTAATATAAAGATGCTGTATTGATTGTAATAAGTAGCAACAGGTAGGCAGATGTTAAAGTGTAAACAGTTTTGATTTATAATATATTACATTGTTAATCTAAATGATAATAATTAAATGTATTATTAATTATCAACTAATTGTGGATGAATAATCGTTTGTTAATAACTATTATATTAATTTAAGATAGTGTATTGATAATCGAAGTAAATGTCATATCAGACAGTCGTTGCGATAGGCAATCATCGCGTGGCCGTTGTACAAGAAACAGGTGAATTTTGTGATTAAAGTGCTGTGGAGATATTACTGGATTTTATTTTCTGGAACACTTCTGAGGCTATCCCAATATCTCAGAAGTGGGATAAAGTTCTTCTTATCGCCCACATATAATCTTCGAATAGTGTAAGTGTTGTTACGTTTGTGAAAGACTATTGTAGGGGGTATTTTGTGAATTTGTGACCCTCTACATATAATTGATATGTAGTATATTAATGTAGGTAGTATCTTCTACGTTACGGGATGTGGTAATTAAAACTGTGTCCGTTTCCGTAGAGAGCGTTTATTGTACTGAAAATACTTATGAATAAAAAATGTAATTATAGTGAACGTGTCGCGCGCGCAGGCGCGATATCAGCATTATTTTCTAAACTGTTGAAATATCATGTACTTGCTCGTACATCTTGCCAATTTTATAAACAAGAAGAAAGTTTAAGGCGATGAACCCCTATTGAGTTTACGGGCAGCCGTAGCGATCACCGCATCCACACTATCGATGTCCGAGACCCCATGCTCCGATGAATGTCCTTGGGTTGGCTGCTCGACATTGTTGGGGTCTGGCTTGTCGCGAAGATTCACGCTGCAGCCTTAACGTCTTCTTTTCAGCCGGAATGTCCCCCATGCAATGAAGGCTACAATAATAAATCCGACTACGGTGTACAACACATAGTTGTGTGTGTCATGTGTGAGTGATTGTACACTCAGTGTTTGTTGCTGTTCCTTGACCTTATCAATGTTGTTTTTCAGCTCTTGTAAGGCGTCTTTATGATCTTCAGGTCCAAATGTATGATTAAAGTCTGTCAGTATGTGGTTCAGGCTTGATTCACGCATGTACATTCTTTCTTCACTGCCTGTTAGTTTCAACTCGCTGTGATAGTCGTTGCGAGCATGAATGATGAAGCTTTCTCCCTTGAGCATACACCCAAGTCCGAGTAACATAATCCCCGTGCCGTGTAAGTGCTGTGACGTCACTCCAGCTGGGCAGAAAATGCGCATCGTGCAGTCTTCGCAACAGGAGAACAGCCACGCGCCACGATTGTGTAATCGCACCCACCTGTCGTTGCAATCCAATACTCTTGTGCGGCATGTTGATGAGTCGCCATTGTTTAATATTTGCGCTTCACATAATGTATCGGCTACCTTAATGTTGTAAATAGGTTGATTGATAGCACATAACATTTTGTTTTCTTGCAGATTTAAGCATGATGATACATCTCGGTTTTCTAAGGGTATTATCATGTCCCCTTTTAGGTTTACAGCAAGGTATTCAGATGTGAGTACTATAGTTTTCTCTGTGTGTCCAGTTATTTGCGGAATAGGAATGATGTGGTTAAGTTCATATTGTTCGTTGTTTATTAGCGGTAGCTTCACTTCGAATATTATGTATGCACTTGTTAAGCGCACGTGCACTCGCGCCAGCTTGTATAGGCTTCGCGTGCAATGGCGTGTGTTCACACAGGGTAGCGATAACTCGCTTGGTAAATGACCGGAGATGATGTTGAGCTGATCTTCAAATTGGTTGGGCTTGATGAGATGGGTGTCAACTCTCCCGTCCTTCACGTCAGTTACTAGGTCTAGGAGTTGCTGTTGTATTTGTCGTATGTTTGAAATGATCAAGTTCACGGCCAGAGCGGTAGCTGTTATGTACATAGCATTGTCATGGCTGAGTTGTATGCGTTTTTCCGTTTCAGCGAGATGATTGTCGATGATACGAAATTGTGTGTTCATTACTTCCTCGTTTCTTTTTAGAAGATTATATTCACTTTCGATGATCGATGTGTGATTTTTGTAGAGATTCAATAGATGATTTTCGTTTGACTGGATTATGTTGATATCCTTCACGTACTGATTGGCAAATCTCTCATCCAGAGTACCAAAAAGGGAGTTTGCTAGGTATCCTATTCCATTCACTAGTCCTCTTCTTCTTCGAGACGGTCCATGTTCTGATCGTAAGATATCGTTATAGTGTTGAATTTCGTTAAGTTCGTGTTGAAACTGGGATGAAATTGTAAGATAGGCTGCTTCATTCTTGCATAATGTGTTCAAATGGTTGACATAGTTTTGTATGTTGTCCAAACTCCGCCAATATGTCGTCATGTTGTAGTATACAACCATTTTCCACGTATCTTGAATAATCTGCACATCAGACACCTTGTCAAAATAAACGACTCTTGAACTGCTAAGCCTTGTTATGTTGATCATTTGTTGCGTAGTAGGTCCAACACACATCGAAAATATAAGTAGTAACGTACAAAAAAGGTTGTTGAAGTGTTTTTTGCCGTTGTTGTTTCTTCGTTTTCTTTGCGTATTTATTGCAGGCTTCGTAGTGTCAACGTCAGAAGATGCAGTTGTATAAGATGACGGATCCAACGGAAGGCGTGACAATTTTGTAATCGGTCGCTTCATATTACTTGTTTTAGTTTTCAGTGTGACGACTCGTACCCGGCCGTCCGCACCTGGGTGAGTCTCCAACACCCGTCCCAGGATCCATTTGGCAGGAGGAATGTTGTCTTCTCTGACGATAACGACGTCCCCAACTTCTAAGTTTTTAGTAGGGAAGTGCCATTTGCTTCGAGTTTGTAGAGTTTGAAGATAGTCAGTAGACCACCTTCTCCAGAAGTCCTTGTACATTTTCTCCGTAAGTTGCCATCTTGTAGAGAAGGTCATGTCATTACCCTCAGCGGATAGTGGTGATTCTAGAGAAGGCTCGCCGATTAGGAAGTGAGCTGGTGTCAAGCAGTCAAGGTCTTCGATATTCTCTGACAACGCCACCAAGGGGCGAGAGTTGAGACATCCTTCAATCTGCGCCAACAGTGTAGAAAATTCCTCGAACGTAAGTTTTTGATCCCCAAGTACTCGTTTGAGGTGATGTTTCAGGCTTTTTACTGCAGCTTCGTAGAGTCCACCAGCAGTAGGCCAGGAAGGAGCGTTAAAATGCCATTCAATGCCCCACTCTGATATGTTAGTTATGACGTCATTGTTTATGTAGCATTGTAATGCCTCCTTTCGTTGTTTTTCCAATGCTCTTGCTGCGCCCACGAAGTTGGTGCCGTTGTCGCTGTAGATGTGACGAGGCTTTCCTCGGCGGGCACACATTCGTTTCAAGGCGTTCAGAAAAGCCACTGTGCTGAGATCGGAGACAAGTTCGAGGTGAAGGGCTTTTGTGCACAGATACACAAATACAGCTACGTAGGCCTTCATTGTCTTTATTCCTCTGCCCTTGTTAGCCTTTACCTCCACATGCCCAGTGAAATCTACACCGGTGTGTGTGAAAGGCCTTGATGGTGTGACGCGTGGAGGAGGTAAATCACCCATAAGTTGGTTGTTGTTGATAGTTTTGAAGCGATGACACGTGATGCACCGTATAAGTCGTTTTTTCACTGCTCTCAAACCGCTGATAATCCAATATCTGTTGCGTAGATATGATAGAGTTAGTCTGGCTCCACCATGCAGGGTCCTCTTGTGCGCTTGGTCGATCAGTAACTCCGTTAACCTGTCATTGTAAGGTACGATAATTGGATGTTTTTGTTCTTGACTTAAGTTGGCATTTTCCAGACGTCCTCCTACACGTAAGATTTCGTGTTTGTCCAGGAATGGATTTAAGTTTAAAATACTGCTTGTTATTCGCACTTTATGATGTTTATTGAGTTGTGCAATGTCGTCGGCGAAATGATTAGTTTGTATAGCCTTGATAATTGCATTATGTGCGTTCTGCAGGTCACTCGTTGCTAAGTACGATGACCGCATGGCATTGTTGACGTCACGTGCATTGTTTATGAACCGAAGTATCCAACTTAGGATTCGAGTTACGCGTGCCATACAGCTGTGTTTGTTTAAAAGTTCTCCGATTAATGGCATCGACCTTTGTGACACGCAAACTTGTTTGACCTTTTTCTCTTCAACAGTTGTGTGGAATTGGTCTTGAAGTGGGAGATCGTTGTCCTTTAGCCAAATAGGTCCCCACCATAAATGATGATTCGCCAGTTGTAGTGGAGTTAGGCCTCTGCTGGCACAATCTGCTGGGTTATATTCAGACTTGACGTGCCTCCAGCATCCCGATGGCATGATGACAGTGATCTGTGTTACGCGATTAGCCACAAATGTAGTCCATCTTGAAGGCCCCCCTTGTAACCAACCCATCACGATCATAGAATCTGTCCAACCATGTATTGTTACAATCTGTGAGTTTATTGACTCTATGACCTTTTTCATAAGTCGAGACAGTAGTAGGGCACCGCTTAGTTCAAGCCGTGGTAAAGACGGGGGTTTTCTTAATGGTGCGAGCTTAGTTTTTCCCGCCACCAGCGTGATAAATTGTTGCCCTTCTTCACTAATAGATTTACAGTAGATAACGCAGCCGTAGGCTTTCTCGGAGGCGTCACTGAATCCGTGTAACTCGATGGGTTGTTTAGTGTTACCAATCCAGCGTTGTAAAGCGATGGTATTGATAGTGGGCAATTCTTGTTGAAAGGTTGTCCACTCTTGTTGTATGTCTTCCGGAAGAGGTTCATCCCAATTTGTTGAAGCAAGCCAAGCTTGTTGAAATATGAGTTTTGCCTTCATTGTTACCGGAGACAGCCAACCAAGTGGGTCATATAATTTTGATAGATCAGAGAGCAATGTCCGCTTCGTTGTGACGTCACGTGTGTTACTAAGTGGCGCCTTGAATGTAAACTGATCAGTGTGCGGATTCCAGGTTAAGCCGAGTGTTTTGTTACTCTCTGCGTCCTTGAAGTCAAACATATTCTGGCTTATGAGATGTTCAGGTAAAGGTTGAAGCAATCTGGGGTGGTTACTAGCCCATTTGCGAAGATTGAACCCACCGCCTTTTAACAGGTCAATCAATTGGTTTTGAGCGTCTTGTGCTTCTAACATGTCGTTGCTGCCACCAAGTAGGTCATCCACATACAGCTGGTGAGTAAGGATCTCTGCCGCGAGAGGATAGCGGTGTCCATCGTCCATTACGAGTTGTATTATGGTGCGCATTGCCAAAAATGGTGCAGCTTTGGTACCATATGTTACAGTGCACAGTTGGTATTCTTTGATGAGATCTGTAGCAGAGTCACGCCATACAATTTTTTGCAGGTGTTGATCTTCATCGTGTATCAGTACTTGACGGTAAAACTTCTCAATGTCTGCAGTGTAGACGTATTGAAAGGCTCGCCAACGTAGAATCATAGATTGTAGGTCTTGTTGGAGGTTAGGCCCGCACTCCATGAGATCGTTCAAGCTTTGTCCTGTACTTGTCTTGGCAGAGGCATTAAAGACTACGCGCAATTTTGTAGTTGTTGAGTCCAGCTTTTGTACGCCGTGATGAGGTAAGAAGTAGCTTGGTTTATGGTGTTCAGTGCATAGCTTCATGTGGCCGAGTTGTAGATATTCGTCAATAAACTTCTTGTATGACGTAGAAAATGTTTCCTGTTTGGCCAATCGTTTTTCTAACTGCCGAAATTGTGCGATTGCCTGTGGCTTAGAAGTGCCCAAGGTTTGTTCGTAGTTTATTTTCATTGGAAGTCTGACTGCATATCGTCCGTCTTCTTTTCTTGTTGTTGTGGTTGAATAAATAGATTCACAGTATTCTTCCTCTGATGTTAGATTGTGATTGGTTTCGGTTATCTCCTCCATCTCCCAAAATCGAGATACATCGTCAAGATTAATGAGCACGTGGCAGTTGAAGGTTTTGATATTGCCCAGCAGTACCCAGCCCACTTTTGTCTGTTGAGCCATGGGTGCGTGTGAGGGTCCTCGTAGCATACCACTCATTACTATGTCAGCATACACTCCAGCGTCTAACAGAACGTCCACTGGTCTCGAGATGTTGAAGTCGGGATCCGCCAGTTGTATGTTCTGAATATGTGGCCAGTCTTGTTTTTCGAAGGTGTAATTAGGCAGGTTGCTGAGCATGTTGGCCATTACCATGGCTTCGATTGTAAATGAATGGCCTCCGTACAAAGACTCACAGTCTAACCGTACGGTTCCGTTGCTATGATGTGCTGACGTCCCTATGCCTGAGACTGTGGCGTTTCGATTTTGTCTTTGCAGTCCCAGCCGTTGCGCAGCATCTTCAGTTATTAGATTTATCTGTGATCCTTGGTCGAGAAGGCATCGCAATTGAACAGTCGATCCATCAGCTGCCATCACCTTTAATTGAACGGTCGCTAGTAGGACTTCGTTATAATTTCCAGACACGTGGTTTGCCTTTTGCTGTGACGTATGTGGCTTGTTGCTAGGTATAACGTTATTTGAGACCGCGATTTCAACTTTGCGGTAAATATCGTGCAATGTTGTGTGGTGTGCTTCTTTGCACACGCGGCATCTTTTGTTGGAGTTGCATTTATTGTCGTTGTGTAAGTACAGGCAATTGCGACAAATATGTAGTTGCGAAATTGACCTCATTTTGTCTTCCGGTGACATGTCTTGAAACGACTTGCAGTAGAGTAAAATATGATTGTTTTTACACAGCGGGCAATTTTTGTCTGTGCTTGTATGATATGCTCGAAGAAAACTACGCCTGTTGGTGTTGTTAAAGTCCTTCTTAAATTGAGCTGTTGCCTCCTTGTTGGTCGAATTGTTTGACTTGTTAGGTGTCTGTCTCTTCTTTTGAACAGGTTCAAGCGCAGTAAACTTGTTTTCCAAGAAGTTTATCAGCTCATCCAAGGAAGGTAGCTCTCTCGGAGCCTTTCTGATCTCCATGTAGGCTGCATACGTGTCGGAGTCCAATTTGCCAGTGAGAATGTGCACCAGGATCGGATCCCAAGTCGTTGTGTCGATGCCCAGATTGTGAATAGCATGTATGGTCTCGACACTTGTGTCATGTAGCTTCTTCAGCTCGTATGCATTCTGTGTTTGCAACGCCATTTGTCCCATAAGGGTTTGTATATGTTTTGTAAACAAAAGTTGTCGGTTGTTGTACCTATGGGTGAGTATCTCCCAACAGGTGTCGTAATTATCAGCTGATACTGTAAGATGCTGTACGATGCGCTCCGCCTCGCCTTTAAGTTTGCCCTTGAGGTGCTGCATCTTTTGCGTTTTTGTCAACATGACATTGTTGTGGATGGCTTCACAGTAGAGGTCCATGAATGTAGGCCACTGGGTATAATTACCAGAAAAAGAAGGAATCTCAATTGTAGGCACTTCCTGATGCTGTTGAGATACTGAGTTAAGCTTACGATTCAAATCCCTTTTTGTAGTTTCGTACAAGGTTTCGTATGCAGAAAACTCTTCTTCGTAGCCTACATCACCGCCAGAAGTCAGGTTATCGATTTGCCAGTGGAGTTCGTCGATCAGTTTCCAGCGAGACTGCAGCGAATTCAGTTTGTCACAAATTTCCCACTTTTCTGTCAACTCTTTGGTGTTGATGTTTTTAATCACCCTAGAGAGCGCCCGGAAATTAGTGCGTTGTTGGCTAATGAACTCATCAGACCTTGATGGTACTCCAGTTTCCGCAGTTTTCACCTCGTAGTTCGCCAGCATGTCACGAATCGCTTCGTACCGCTTCTTTGTGGTGGTGTAGGTATCATTGATGAAATAGTCGTCATCCAAGTCACTGTCTGTTTTTTTTAGAACACCATGATTCATGTTGAACACCTCCCATTGAGCATTCAAAGCATCCAACCTTTTCTGTATGTATGTTCCTGACTTACGTGAATCAGAATTCTTTTTGAAGTTAGCCTCAATTTTAAGGATAGATTCAATGATTGTTCTCTGTTGTTGAAGTAGGTTCTCCATGGTTTAAGAACGATGTTGTAAATAGTTGGTTTCAGATACGTGTGACTGCGACTCTTACCGTAGTATGCACCTCAATCAAGCTGGTGAGACCCGCTTGTGGGAGGCCAGCAACCAAAGTGACACTACAGATAGAATCACGAATTACTCTTTTTTTTTTTTTTTTTTTTTCAAATACACTTTACTGTTGAACTATTGTAGACGTAATATGCAAGTCTTAGTTCACGTCGAAAGCTCGAAGGACCAAAATGTAGGGGGTATTTTGTGAATTTGTGACCCTCTACATATAATTGATATGTAGTATATTAATGTAGGTAGTATCTTCTACGTTACGGGATGTGGTAATTAAAACTGTGTCCGTTTCCGTAGAGAGCGTTTATTGTACTGAAAATACTTATGAATAAAAAATGTAATTATAGTGAACGTGTCGCGCGCGCAGGCGCGATATCAGCATTATTTTCTAAACTGTTGAAATATCATGTACTTGCTCGTACAACTATGATACGCTGTTACCTGATACCTTTGATTTTTTTTTATGTTACATAACGTAATGAAAGTTGCTGTTCCTATTAACGACATTGACTTATCATTAAAATATAGATCAAAGTTTAAAGTGAAATGTTTTAAGCCAAACTTTAAATCTTTTGGTTTGATTTATATCAAAAGTACCCGCAAGTACTTTCTTAATTTTTTTTAACCCAAATATGTTTCAATTTAACCATAAAGTACAGTGGAAATTTAAGTTGCTCGAGTAATGTCATTATTTGATAGTTCATGCGAAATATGATTTACTTTGGGTACATTTTAAAGTACGAAACGTTAAGCGATGGACCAAAAAAAAATGTCAAACTTTAATGTGCTATCGATTAAAAGAGTAAGTAGCTATTTGTGTTCTAATGTGCTGATAAGTGTTACAGTTTACCGGTTTACGGGATTAGCAGAAGCCGCTACTACGATGATCAATAAAGAAGATGTCCATAAGAGCCAGTCGACAGCGATAGTGATACGTTATCGATCCTACAATACTGTTACTGCTAACTCCAATACTCTCACCCTCAAAGGTAATGTGTCAAATATGAGCGTGTTCCGAGTTCGGGCGAATGCGTGTAAGTAAATTTCTTATCTCCCTGTGTTATAGTTATTCGTATGCAATCACATTTCTTCGGCTAAAACACCTATCAACTCTGTGATTATGACATTCAAATGAAAGTCACTAATGAAAGTCACGCCTTTTGAAGGAACGTGCTAAAATGTTGGCTGGTAACCGGCTGGTGATGAATTCTACGTGGGAAGATTTTCGTCAAAACATCACCACCACCTCCGAACCTGAAAGCCGTTACACGCGTGACATATTGAGATTTAGAGAGCACATTTACGACTCTTCTAAGGATATCGCAGAGTTCTTATCTCGGGCATGATTTCTATGAAGACGCTTGACGAAAGACAAACTTGGAAACAGTGATGCTGTAGAGGCCGTTATCGGAGCCGTGGGTGACGAACGCCTTAGAATTGAGTTAATAAATATTAGGGCCACCTAGATGCCAGAATTGATATTCGTTGCCTCATCCATTCGTATTAAGCATCCCATTACATTCCATAAATAATTCAAATCTACCGCCAAAAAAAAAGTTTTAAATATCCTTTTGATAACAGAAGTTCTTCTTGTAGTATTTGCGAAAAGATCGGCCATACTTCTGATAATTGCCGTACTAAAAGTAATTCTAACGTCCTTCCATTCGATAAAAATCGGTCGACGCCTTTAGCTACAACTAGTGATAGAAAATTTTGTTCATTTTTGTTCAAAGCCTGGTCACACATTCGAGTTGTTTTTTTTTCTCGCCGCGAATAACTAATAACTTCTAATATAAATTAATTGAGTGATAGTACCCGCAGTTCTATCTTAAACATCGTGCGTGTTCGAGTAGGTAATTTGCTTATAAATACTGTTTTCGATAGCGGCACCAAGTGTTCCATTATGCGTGAATCCGTTGCGAATTAATTTCCAGGCCATTAGTTATGAACTATTTATGTAGGATTGGTCCGTTCCCTGTTATATCTACCAGCACATTAACAGCTATTATGCGTGATTAATAATATTCCTATAGAGATTTTGTTTCACGTACCACCCGACTTTGAAATAACTTCAGACGTTTTAATTGGTGCGAACTTACTACATGAAACCGGTCTAAGTGTAATTATTACCCGAAATAGTGCTACTCTAATCTCTTAAACCTCGTGTCACGCATATACGATCACATAGTCCTATTTTAGAAAATTTTAATCCTGATTTAATTGATGAATTTGAGATAAATCAACTACTTGCTCTTCTTAATAAGTACTCTTTCGTCTTTACTCAAGGTTACGCTAAATCTCGCGTTAACACTGACGAATTAGAAATGCTTCAAAAAAAAAACCGATGAATACATAGAACGATAGGTAATACTCTTCTTATACTTCTCACCCGACGATCGAACTGTGCATCTCCCGAGTTACATAATTTTGTAATTTTTTATACCACATCCATTAATTACGATGCATTGCAATGTCATGTGCAACAAAGGATGACCGAGGCGTCGGCGAAAGACAAACTCTGGTTTGACAAAGAACGGGCTAAGATATACGACACGTCACGGATAAGATACGGACACAAACGAGCATCCGGCATTGTTAATACGCTGGTGACAGCACCAGCACCAGCCCAACCTGCGTAAAAACTAGCTAGTGCTAGTTCAGGGTTTCGTCAGTAATCGTCGATTAGACACATAGGAAAATATGGATTCCATCCCGGTGAGAAACTTTCATGTTATATTCTTACTTAACAATCACATTATAGCGACACAGCTTTCCCTTTCGAAAGCCTAAGCAAGACTGATGGAGATTGATCGAGTGGCAGGAAACAAGCTTCAAGACGCCGATAGTTCAGGTAATTTCTTTTTACAGTGAAAATAATAGTAATTTAAAAAAGAAAAAAAAACATAAGCCCTGCCTTATAGTTTGTTCAGTTAGTATGCAAAGTTTCATGATCTAATTTAAAGTATTTTATGAATACCAGCGGTTTTTTTGTTCAGTTTGGAGGTAACTTTGGATCTTTTTTTTCTATGGAGAAAATTTTACGGAATCGTGTTTTCGTCTAACGTAGTACTGAACATTAATCCTTCACTTTACCACATATTTATTTAAAATTAATGTTGCAATATTTTCCGCATAACGGAGGATCTTCCTATGCCATTTAAGGTAGTATTTTTATTATTTCGCCTTAATACAACAGAAACCAGATTTTGTTGGACCACAAGTTTAGTGCGACCTACAATATTCATAGAGTACTCTATAACGACCGATACCTCCTGAAGAAAGTTGTCAGTCACCATTGTCGGCCCCGTAAAGTCCCGCATGAGCAGTTACGACGTGCCCCACAACCAGGTGCCCAAACCAGCAGGCAGGCGTGTCGCCGAGGGACGAGCCTGTCAACGAGCTAATAACTAATGGTGGATCCCATGATTCGCTTTCCCTAAATGATTTACAGCCTCAAAACTTGCAAAATGACGACTGTAATCTGGTAGAGAACGCTGCTGGACCTTCAGTCAGGATAGATGCTACAAATTAAATGGTGAGCAGTTTCCAATTTATTCTAAGCTACTATCTATTATAATTACTGTATCTATTAATTACATAGCTATTAAACTAAACAATTTTACTTCAACCACATTAAAAAGCCGTGGAGGCGATAATTTATACTCTCATGTTATCCTGCTGGGACACGGCGTCCATGACCGCTCAGCACCCAGTTCCTTTTTTTTTCCCGTCAAATAAAGAGACTTCGTGCCTGTCACGGGGCAATGGTCTTAAGCTCCTTACCTTACTTTCCATCATATCAAAGACTTTGTGTCTATCACAGAGCGGTGTTCCTGATCCTACTTCCTCTATTCAAAGCAAGTAATACAAATATTTTGGAAAGCATTATTTATCGTTGCTCGCGATTGGTAAGGGTACTGGGGTCGATTGTTGCAATCGAAGAGAGTAAATGTGTTCTCTTTTTTTTTCCTCTCTTTTTCTCCCTGTGTCTGAAATGATTGCGTATTTCGAGATGAACATTGTGTGGTGTGCTACGGTGGTAGTAGCAGTACTATGTGAGAAAGACCAAGCCTGATCAGGAGTGATTCAGTTACTATTACCGAAAAATATTAAAGAAATAGAAGTACACATAGCTGCATAAACTTAATCTATGTTAATGATGTTAAAAATAATGGTTTACTAAGCTATCGTCTGTCAGTTTCAGTGCTCGACATGGAGAGAGAAAAGAGTCAAACCCGAGATTATAGGACTCTTAGTCCGGGCCCAGGAGTACCCAGGTTTGAGGGTCAGAGTCGGGAAGCGGTAGATTCGAGGCGTGAGTCTAGCCACGCAACTTGGCCAAGAGTACCCATGTATGAGGGTCTAGCTAGGAGGACATGTTCGGAACAACCAGGGGTATCACGGGTGCGTGATACTGAGGTTGATAATAATTATGACAATATTGACGGAGAGCGTCAAGGACGAAGGGTGCTTCGTCCACAAAGGGCATGTTTGGAACAACCAGGGGTGTCACGGGTGCGTGATACTGAGGTTGATAATAATTATGACAATATTGACGGAAAGCGTCAAGGACGAAGGGTGCTTCGTCCACAAAGGGCATGTTTGGAACAACCAGGGGTGTCACGGGTGCGTGATACTGAGGTTGATAATAATTATGACAATATTGACGGAAAGCGTCAAGGACGAAGGGTGCTTCGTCCACAAAGGGCATGTTTGGAACAACCAGGGGTATCACGGGTGCGTGATACTGAGGTTGATAATAATTATGACAATATTGACGGAGAGCGTCAAGGACGAAGGGTGCTTCGTCCACAAAGGGCATGTTTGGAACAACCAGGGGTGTCACGGGTGCGTGATACTGAGGTTGATAATAATTATGACAATATTGACGGAAAGCGTCAAGGACGAAGGGTGCTTCGTCCACAAAGGGCATGTTTGGAACAACCAGGGGTGTCACGGGTGCGTGATACTGAGGTTGATAATAATTATGACAATATTGACGGAGAGCGTCAAGGACGAAGGGTGCTTCGTCCACAAAGGGCATGTTTGGAACAACCAGGGGTGTCACGGGTGCGTGATACTGAGGTTGATAATAATTATGACAATATTGATGGAGAGAGTCAAGGACGAAGGGTGCTTCGTCCACAAAGGGTTAAGGAGAGAGTTCTTCGCACACCTTCGAGGTCAAAATGCAGCCCTGGTTAAATTTTAATAGAAACTTGGAAAGTAGTTGTGAAGAAAGTGGTTCAGATAATGAGTAAAAATAAATTTATAAATAAAAACTAAATAAAAGATATGTTCTTGCTCGTTAAAGTGTTTATTTATATTAATCTAATATAAATAAATTACTATTAAATCTAATGTACTATGATTAAATAACATTATTTAGATTATATTGATATTAGTGTTTCGTGTAATTATAGGCCTCAATCATCACTTGTACTTGTTTCGTGTCTAGATCCGTATAGATGTTTATGTCAGAACATTATACATTAATAATGTTTTAGTATCAGTATGTAGCGCTTACAAGCTACAGGTTCTGTTTGATTTGTGTTCTATTACCATGACAATAATTATTTCATTGCTAATTGTTGATCGAAGGTTTATCCCGATTAGTAACGTCATTTTTTTTCGCGAAGGGACTCGCTTTCACAGGAAGGCCGAGCTGTAAGCCTAATTAGTTTAATGTACGACTGATTAATATTATTCTATATATCCTAGAATTATTATACCTCTAAATCTAATATAAAGATGCTGTATTGATTGTAATAAGTAGCAACAGGTAGGCAGATGTTAAAGTGTAAACAGTTTTGATTTATAATATATTACTTTGTTAATCTAAATGATAATAATTAAATGTATTATTAATTATCAACTAATTGTGGATGAATAATCGTTTGTTAATAACTATTATATTAATTTAAGATAGTGTATTGATAATCGAAGTAAATGTCATATCAGACAGTCGTTGCGATAGGCAATCATCGCGTGGCCGTTGTACAAGAAACAGGTGAATTTTGTGATTAAAGTGCTGTGGAGATATTACTGGATTTTATTTTCTGGAACACTTCTGAGGCTATCCCAATATCACCCAACCACTTTGTCTAATTTTTGATCATATGCCATATTTTGTTTTAATGCCATTCCATCAAATATTAAAGCAACATTTTTTAAATATATTTTTTCAGGTGTTTTAACTTGTTCTTTTAAATATTCCAGTACTTCAGAGAGGAAACCAACATTACAGTTAAATAAAGATAAAGATCTTCGTATAGTTTCTACATGAGGAAAGCTATATACTTTCTTAAGAACTCGTAAGCCTTAGGTGAATAGAAATTCAAAGTTAAAGCAAAA
This sequence comes from Parnassius smintheus behrii, assembly GCA_036936625.1. Classification (NCBI taxonomy): domain Eukaryota; kingdom Metazoa; phylum Arthropoda; class Insecta; order Lepidoptera; family Papilionidae; genus Parnassius; species Parnassius smintheus. The sequence goes on along the minus strand of JAUPFT010000030.1, from coordinate 18,063,568 downwards.
GCTTTCACTTCTTTACTATATCGAACACCATGTGGATTACTCTGTGGCTTTTTGAAATCCTTACAGATATCAGCGAAGCGCCCTTGAATAATATTTTCAATTTCTGCCTGACCTGTATACTTTATAATAGTTGCAATTAAAGAAGACATATCCTGAATTTTTTTAGTTTGGCGCGCCACTTTTTGCTTAAGAATCTTAGTTTTCTTCTCAAGTATTTCTTCTTTACTAGACTTTATTTTCACTTGCACGCCCCTATCTATCTTCGCGGGATCGTCGTCTTCACTGCTGACCTAAGAAAACAAGAAAACTTTGTGAAACCGGTAATTTTAATCTTCCTGAAGAATTGGTTTTAAAAATGCAAAAAAATATTTTCAAATCTGACTGGTATAGTTCCGGAGATTAGAGAACTCAAACAAACAAAAAAAGAATCAAATAACTCTTCTACATCATAATGTCAGTACAATTTACATCATGTAATAGGTTATTAGACCATTAGTAGACAGAAGGGACACTCCGGAACGCGCCTTCATGAGCACGCATAAATGAAGCATCAAACAAGAAGCTTCATGCTTAGTGTCGTAGTGACGGTTACCACACTGCGATTGGCACTAAAGAGTTTAAATATGTATGTGTTTTAAGCTATATAATATATTATGTAATGTAATATTAAAGTCATAATAAATACAAATAAAAGGTATGTATTTAGGGTTAATATTTCCAATATGGACCATCGACTTCAAAGCCCATATTTTTTTTGTAGATAGTACTCATTAAAAGAAAGCGTTTTGCAAACTTTTAGGTTGCGGAAACTTACGGTTCATTAGATATATTTTTTTAAACTTTTCACACAAATTGGCAAATAACATGCAATTACAATACGGCCGACGTATCTTGGCGAGTCTGAATATAGGCTCTGCGAAGTTTAGCGCATGAACACTCGTGAAGAAAACTGTTATTGTCATTTTTTTATATATACCAATGTACAAATAAAATTTCCCTAATACAGTGACCAAAAATATCAAAACACTTTGGAGACATTATAAATTAAAGATTCAATTTTGATACCTCACCTTTCGATAGGGGCAGATTTTATCACAAACACATACAATATTATTTACATTTAATACTTTTTATTTATTTACACTTATTATTATTTAATCACTGTCGCTGAGGGGGGAAATTCCTAACATAAAGTCGTCGGCCCCTTGTGTACCATGTGAGGTACTTGGCATAGGTTCATCTTCGTAATCGTCGCTCTCACTTTCAGACTCACTTTCTGAATCTGAAGCTGTATTAATGATGAATAATTGATCCGTCATTTCGTCAATAATATGGTCGCTCTTCCTATAGTCATGTTCGACCTCTTGCACTTTTCTGCATAAAGCACTCCATTCATTCTGACCCATTAAATTTACTTTTTCTTGTATGAGCTCCATTGTCCGGGTTACGTTCCAGTCGACGTTTTTAGCGGCTACGTGCCCTTTAATGGCAGCCCACACCATCTCGATGGGGTTTAAATCGGGATGATATGGGGGTAAACGAAGGACATCGTGGTTGTTTTGTTTAAACATTTCATCTATTACGTATTTTTTATTCACGTCTTTGTTTTTTTTTATTAGATCGTAAAGTTGTGGTTTACGCATGTCCTTTTCATATGGTATACCCTTTTCTAATAACCACGATTCCATTTTTGCCTTCTTGTCATTAGATGTAGGGGCAGGATCCATTAATTTGTTGTGGTACGTTGAATTATAAATACGGGCAACAAATTTAATGCGGTACAAATTTTGCGTTAGCGACTAGAAACACCCCTTTGTAATAGTTTTCTCAGCTCTACCTATTTCATTTATGTCTGATGTAAGTACCGACTATTTATTTAAATAACAGCTTCTTGAAAACTTGAAACTGTTAGTTTAACACGTTGTTCTCCTTCACCGTCGAGCACATGGTTTTTTAAGCTTAATATCTCTATCTTGCGCACATTTAAGTAAACTCGTACATTTTGAACAAGTTTCAAAGAAAACTTTCGATTGAAACATATCTCTACATCATCATATTGAAGAGAAGTAGGCGAGAAACTACAGACGATTATTAGTCCTAACTAATAACCGTCTGGAGTTTCTCGTTTCGACATCTGTGCTTCTTGTTGGTGAGAAAATGTTAGGGGATAAGCATTGAAGTAATATGTACTTACGTACTAGAACGGCTATTTCCAACAAAAAATTTGTGCTACTCTGTGTTCGCGCCGTTGGTTTTTTATCATAGAATAAACATAGGTAGGACTTGGCATTTTATATCATTTTATCGGCATTTCTAGCGATCAACTCGCTAAAAAGTCATATAAAACTGACGGCTCATTTTTGCATAGATGTATAATTATTTATATCAAGATTCCCTGCAGTATCACCGATTCTCGGTAATATTAGTGTATCTAGTAGTACCTACATAGTAATGAAATAAAAATATTATGTGATATTTATAAACCGTGATGTACAATACGTATATGTAAAATGAAGAGGTCCATAGACACCTGCAGCCAACTATACAAAATAGTCTATAGACATTTCACCCTGAGGATTAAGATAGAATGCCTCGTAGTGTGTAATTTAACTGGTTCTCCTTACTCTTCAGACTAGAATACAGAAATACAGGCACTGCTAGCTGATGGTGGAAATAGTAAACAGGTGGTACCTTTTTTTTTACACGGGGAAATGCCTACGCATACCCACCTCGCGTGGGCAAGGACGGGTTATGTCGGACTCGCACCGACTAAAACCCCATGATGTTCCATCTTCATCGCATATTGGCAGGGTCACGGGAACGCTTTCGCACACATCCGCGGCCACACCAGTGCCGGCCGCCCCATGGCGGCACCTCCTCGGGAGAGAACTACTCCTCCCCGTTCTTCTTCCCCAGGTAAGGCGCACCAGAACACATGGCGCGCCTTCCTCTACGGCCTCCAACTAAACTTGTGCAATGGACGCTCCCGTTTCCAATGCGCGGAGTCTATGGTACGGAGCATTATCGATAACCACCACCGAGTTAGGGCTCAAATTTGGAATCAGTTGGGTCCGTAACCATTTCTCATAATTTTTGAAATTCATGTCATCATGATAGTCTCCGGTTTTGCTGCCAGATTTGAACATTAGTAGCGCGTTCGGAACAAACCCTGCTTCTGACCCAGCGTGTACCATCACTATCCGCTGACCTTTTGATATCGGGCGCTTTAGTCCTTGAGCGGAACCATCTGACCACGCCTTACCTTTTGTATGTGATGAGTGGGCATACGACTCGTCAGTGAATACAATTGGTCGCCCTTCGTCCCTGTATTTTTTCATTGCCTTCAAGTACAAGATCCTTTTCAGGCGAATGTCGGTCTTCTCTATAAGAACCATTCTATTGGTTTCGGTCTTTCGCCACTTGAAACCCAAGTTTTTGATAATTGTCTTTAAGCTCGTTTTACCACCTTGAAAATTTATATCCCGTTTGAGTTTCGCTAGTAATTTGTTTATCGTCGGCATTTCTTTTTCAGTTTTGTGGAAGTTGTGTATGCATCTTTTTACTACTCCCTGGTCAAAATTATCCATATCAGTAATAGGTTTTGATCTAGACCTTTTTTTACCAGGCGTGCGGAATACTGAAAGTAAGCCCGAAATATTGCCTTCAGTTGCGATCCGCTGTACTGTGCGTTGGGACACACCAGTTGCGTTAGCAACTCTTAAATAAACTTTATCGACATCTTTTACGCCTTCTTCTTTTTCTTTTTTCATATATTGCGTTAAATCGTAAATAATTTTTCTCGCCTGGCGATTTAACACACTGTTATGTTTTGGTGGCATGTTTGGCGAATAATATAAGTGCTAACTGACACTTGCAAATAAAACAAATAAAACAAACAAAACAAACTTAACACTATTAATAAAAACAAACAACAATAACAACGAAAACTTTTGTAACCGACTGTGCTCAAGACAGAGATAGCGACACGAACACGACACCAATGCTAACGTGTGACTGAGAAATATTACCGTGTACCGAGCATTGCCGAATAAGCACGAAGCTTTACGAAGTAACCAGAAAGGGATGTCCAACACGCGTGCCTGAGGGTGTTGTTTAATCGATTTTTATTCAAATCGATTAAAATTAAGACATAAAAATATATTTATTTGCAATTTATAAGGAGGTTCTAAATTTTCTCAAATAGTCGTTACTCAAGAAGACGTTAATAGATAATTGATATTTAAGTACATTATGTCTTTCAGCTGAGAAAATAATATGTTTTTAGTTTTTTTTTTTATTTAAGTCGAAATCTTGTTTATTATCAACAAAATTCACTATATTTGTAAATCTATTTCGTTTAATATCTTATATAAACAAAAATCAATAACTTCTAAATAAAACTAATCGATTGCGATATTTTATGACTAAAGGGTCGATTGTGTTTACTTATGGTCAATCTCTAGCCTAGACCACCGCCCCCCGTACGTCGCCTCATGCCACCATTTTGTTCCTTAAAAAAGCTATTGCGCAACCTTCTGCGCGAAGGTCGGACTCGCCAAGATACGTCGGCCGTATTGTACAAACTTTACAAAATAAATTTGACAAATGATTGATGTCAAACGTCAATTAGTGTAGGGTTCCGAATATTTTGAAAGTATCGATACGTACTCGATACCAAGTATCGTATCAATACTACTTGGTGTCGAGTACATTTCGTTAATTTTGGAGACCAGGGGGGTAAGAAGCCGGGAAGTTGTGCTCCGGCGCTCCGTGGCAGCTCCGGCGCTGCGGGATGAGCAGTGCCTCCACCCTAGCGTAGGGAAGCGCAGGCACCGAGATCGCCGTAGCGGCTGAGGCTGGTCGCCGAAGGCGACCAAAAAGCCGAAGCTAGAATAGATATATTATAGATATATTTATATATATATATGTATATATATATATATATATATGTATGTATGTATGTATGTATATATATATATACATATATATATATATATACATATATATATATATATATATATATATATATATATATATATATATATATATATATATATATATATATATATATATATATATATATATATATATATATATATATATATATATATATATATATAGTACCCGGTTGACCGAGCTTTGCTCGGTATTTTTCGCTCGATTTTTTTAATTCGTGTGTTTTGGAAATTATATTTAGATACAAATTACATACTGATGAATTATAAATAATATTTTTTGATCTTAGCGACATAACAGAAAAAACTGAACTGGTTATTTGAATAAAAAATCATGAGTGCAATTATTTTTCTTTAAATTTTCGTGTTTTTAAAAAATACTAAAAAAAGGGCTCGAAAAAAATATATTTTCTCAAAAAAGAAAGAAACTTGAAAAAAAAATAAAAAAGTCGGTCGGTCGGTCTGGGCTCGAACCGGGGTTTTACGATTATGTGACCGCCCATTATACCAATAAGCTATTTATAATCATTACCAAACTGTCAAAATTTACCTTCTTATTCTAACTATATTGTAGCAGTTTTTAATTGCCTAAAAACACGGACAAAAAGACATTTTCTAAAAATAAATCTTAGCTAGATCGATTTATTATCCCCGAAACTCCCTGGACACTAAATTTTATGAAAATCGTTGGAGCCGTTTCCGAGATCCCGATTATATATATATATATATATATATATATATATATACATATATACAAGAATTGCTCGTTTAATAGTATAGATATATATATATATATATATATATATATATATATATATATATATAGAATAGAATAGAAGCTAGCTATAGTAAGAATTAGATAATACAGAAAGTTACAAACAATAAAATAAAAGTACAAAAGCTGTACTAATTAAGAAATACAAACAAGTTGCAAACAATGAAATACAAGTACTAAGGTGGAACTTAAATGGAGTAAACTTTATTCTACTTTATATACATATATAATTGCACTTATCAGCTCTTCCTATGCATTTAATTGGTTTGTCATAATTTTTCGCCTCCAAAATTAACGAAATGTACTCGATACCAAGTAGTATTGATACTTTTGATACGATACTTGGTATCGAGTACGTATCGATACTTTCAAAATATTCGGAACCCTACACTAACTGACGTTTGACATCAATCATTTGTCAAATTTATTTTGTAATTGCGTGTTATTTACCAATTTGTATGAAAAGTTTAAAAAAATATATCTCATGAACCGTAAGTTTCAGCAACCTAAAACTTTGCAAAACGCTTTCTTTTAGTGAGTACTATCTACAAAAAAAAATATGGGCTTTGAAATCGATGGTCCATATTGGAAATATTAGCCCAAAAACTAAATAAAAAGTAAATTGTCTGCCTAAAAAAACTAAATAAAAAGAATATATTATTATGTTACTAATTAATAATTTAATATTATGAAATCTATGAAATCTGAGAAATCGAAGAAATTCTTCGACCTGCAGGAACAGGCTCGTCGGTTCGAAGAGCAGCTGAAGCGCGGACAGGAGGAACAGGCCAGTCAGTTGAAAGAGCAGCAGGAGGAACAGGCCCGCCGACAGGAGGAACAGGCACGTCGCACGCCAGCATGAGACGGACCAGAGAGGAATTGGTGGTGCAACGCCGCAGACGTCAGAGGGCCAGCCGCCGGCAACGGAGGCCGGTCCGTCAGTAGCTCCTGCATCTGCAGCACCTGATTTAGGCGCCCTGATGGTGATGCTGCAGGAACAGGCTCGTCGGTTCGAAGAGCAGCTGAAGCGCGGACAGGAGGAACAGGCCAGTCAGTTGAAAGAGCAGTAGGAGGAACAGGCACGTCGCTTAGAAGAGCAGCTCAAACGCGATAGGGAAGAGCAGATGCTTCTCATGAAGGACCTTCACGCTACCTTCGGGAAAGGGATAAGGGAGGTGAAGGATAAGGTTGCTCAACATGATAATCGCCTGTCGGAAGCTGAGACCCAAATCAACCAAGTTAAGAAAACGCTGGATGAACTCAAACTTGGAGATGGAGCTACAGCTCCCGTAGTAGCTACAACACCTTCGCTACGTGGGTTCAAGGTGCCACCGTTCGACGGTACCTCTTCCTGGTCAGCCTACAAAATCCAGTTCGAGGCTGTTATGAAGGCGAACGGCTGGAATAAAAGTCAGGCCGTGACTGCTCTCACACTAGGCCTGCGCGACCAGGCCTTAACAGTTCTGGAAGCTCTCGGTGAGGAAGTGACTTATGAGCAACTCCTTGAGGCATTGGAGGCGAGATATGGCGACGCTCACCTGGAACACGTCTTTCGTGCGCAGCTTAAAGATCGCGTGCAGCGCATCAACGAAAACCTGCAGCAGTGGGCTCTAGAGGTGTAGAAGCTGGTGCGAAAAGCATACCGGTCTGTACCTGCGCTCATTGAAGGGAACCTGGTGCAGACATTCATCGACGGCATCCGTGACCTGGAAGTCAGAGCTGCTGTGAGGCTCGGGCACCACGAGACGCTTAAGGACGCCTTGGCCCATGCACTGGAGGTAGAAGCCGTGCGGCAGGATCATCAGCTTCAGGAGGTTGCAGCAGCTACAGTTCGCGACCGCAACGGAGGATACAGCCCTAGGTGCTATGGCTGTGGGGAAAAGGGCCATCTTTGATCCAGCTGCCCTAAGCGAACCCTAGAAAGGGACGGTGAACGATCTCAGGAGGGTAATGCGGCCAACAGCACCGCCCAGCAGCAGCAGGGAAACGAGTAAAAGCCAGAACTGCGGGGCGGGTGCTGGCTGATGTTAAAAGAGCCCCAAGGATCTCGATCTCACAAACCCATGATGGGAACAGTCTAATCATCAAGGGCGAGGTCAACGGAATGCCGTGTAAACTGACCATAGACACCGGAGCCTCTCGTACGGTTGTTAGTTCCCAACTTATAAGTCAGTTCCTTGGGGACTCCGCATACAACCTAGAACGCATTAATTTGGTTACAGCCACCGGTCAGCGTATACCCGTCCGTGGAGAGAAGGAGATGGAGTTGAAGCTAGGCGACGTGATCTACCTGCATAATGTCATCGTGGCTGATATAATGGACGACTGCATCCTAGGCTTAGACTTTATGAGGAATAATTGTTGCGAGATCGACGTTAAGCAAGGTGTTTTGAAATGTGGACAGGAGGAACTTTTTATGGAAGGTGCGTTACCAGGGAACGTGTACAGCATTAGGAAGATTGTTCTTCCGCCTAGATCGGGAACGATTGTTCCGGTTAGTCTTCCTCGAAACGCTGGGCAAGCTCACCGTTGTGTACTTGTGGAAAGGGTAAACAATGACCTTCCATGGAAAGTAGCTCGAACCTTGGTCAGGACCACTGACATCTCTTTCATCATCCCTTTGCGCGCATTTACCTGAATATTCGGGATGTGTCTTTGCTAATTTAAATAAATAGGCGCTGCAAGATGCGATCGAGGAGAGTTGAACTCGGCGACACAAGCGAAGCTTCGGAGCGAAATTAAGTGAATTATTGTGTTTAATTATTAGTGTTTTTAACTTTAATTTGTATAAAGTAAATTAAAGTGTTAATTTAGGTAATTCTATCGGCAATTTTTGTTGTCACGAACCTCAAGCTCGTAACAATATTTATGATGAAATATTTGACTTTAATATTGTAGCAGTAAGAATTCGAAATATAACTTTCGTTTCTATTTATGTTCCCTCCCCTTCTGTCCACTCGTTTCGCAGAATAAAATCTTTAATAGCCTCCTTACCCAAACCATTTATAATTCTTGGTGACTTTAATTGTCATCATTATTTATTGGGTGATAATACTGATAAATACGGTAGTTTATTAGTTGAAATAATTGACGAACTTAATATTTGTGTCCTTAATACTGGTAAAATTACAAAACGCTCTCGTGCTAATGAGTCTAGAAGTGCTGTAGATTTATCAATTTGTACTCCTGGTTTAACCACTCTTCTAAATTGGTCAGTTCTAGATAGCTCTCATGGCTGTGACCATTTTCCCATTCTGATTTCCTTTCCAAACAAAGAATTGGCAGAAATTAACAAAAAACCATGTATTAAATACAAATTAGACAGAGCAGACTGGAACCTGTACAATATTTTTCTTTACAATGAAATTCTAAAAATCGCTCCTATTTCTGAAAATAATATAACTTCTATTGTTGAAGCATTTACAAACGCAGTTATAAATGCAGCAGATCAAACAACTCCTGTTAAAACTCTAAATAATAAATGTAGGCCCTCCCCTCCATGGTGGGATTCTGAATGTACTGAGGCCATTCGTATTAGGAAAAAAGCTGAAAAACAATATAAATTAGACATGAGTTCGGAAAACTATTCATACCTTCAACGTGTACAAGAAGTGACTAAAAATACTCTTCGCACAAAAAAACAAACACGTTGGCATGCCTTTTGTTCGTCAATTTCTCCTTCAATACCTTCATCAGTTGTTTGGCGTAATATTAGAAAATTTCGCTGTTGTTTTTCATCTTGTCCTTACAGTGGTGCCATTCCCTCTCAATCTATAAACACTTTTCTAGATAAACTTGCCCCCTCTTCTGCTCCTTTGAGAGAGGAGCTACCTCAAAGTATTCCATGTGATTCTTTTTTTGATCCCTTAGAACGTCCATTTTCTTTATATGAATTAAAGCTCGTCCTTTCTGACGTTCAAGATTCAGCTCCTGGTTTAGACGGTATTCCATATTCACTACTTGCCAAATGTAATGATCAAATTTTATCCTACTATTTAAATATCATTAACGTTTTGTTTGACATAGGCTTTGTTCCTGACTGTTGGCGGACTCAAGTAATTATCCCTATCTTGAAACCTGACAAAAATCCTAACGACGGCTCTTCTTATAGACCGATCGCTCTATCCTCAACTCTAATTAAAACCTTTGAAGATATGATCAAGAACCGTCTTGAATGGTATGTAGAAAGTCATGGATTGTTATCAAATTCCCAATATGGATTCAGAAAAGGTAAAAGCACATATGACAGTCTTTCTATCTTCACCACAGATATTAGACTAGCATTTTCGAGAAATGAATCGGTCCTTGCTGCTTTCCTTGACATTTCTTCTGCTTACGATAATGTCAGACTCAACATCCTTAGAGAAAAGATGTTTAAGCTTAATATATCCAAAAAACTTACAAATTTGATTATCAATTTATTTCTAGATCGGTATATACATATTAAAATTGATGATGATCTAAAATATACTCGAAAGGTTTTTAAAGGCCTTCCACAAGGCTCTGTTTTAAGTCCTTTATTATACAATATTTATACGTCAGATTTGGACCAGTCTATTTCAGAGTGTAGAATTTTGCAATATGCTGATGATATCTTAGTTTATGTTAATGATAAATGTATAGAATCTTGTGCTAATGCGATAGAACAAGATCTCCTCTCTATGGCCTCTTGGTTAGATGATCATGGACTAGAACTTTCCCCAAATAAAAGTAATACAGTAATTTTTTCACGCAAAAGAGTTTTACCTGAAATCCAAGTTCGCCTTTTTGATTATACGCTCGTAAATATTCAACAAGTTAAATTCCTTGGTGTAATTCTTGATAATAAATTATCCGGCATGCCTCATATAATTTATACCCAAAAAAAATGCGAAAAAAATATAAACATTCTTAGAGCTTTGTGCGGGGTATGGTGGGGCGCTCATCCATATTATTTAAAATTAATTTATAATGCAATTATAAGAAGCCGATTAGATTATGCCTCATTTCTTCTTGAACCAGCTAGTAAAAAAGGATTAAAAATATTAGATATCATTCAACACAAGTCTTTAAGATTAATTATAGGCGCTATGAATTCGTCGCCTATCAATGCCTTGCAGATTGAATGCGGTGATCCTCCACTTTTTATTAGACGACAATATTTATCGGATTCCTTTTTTTATCGGGTTCTTCAATTTTCAAACCATCCATTCTCTCCCTAAAATTCGTTTGCTTTCTCAGTACATTTCAATTAATTCAGGAAAATACAGGCGTAATAAAGAAACTCCTAACCTAGTTAAAAGCTATGAACATTATAATTCCTTACTAGATCCTATTTATAGGTCGGCGACTCTGCCTCTTTTCTCCAATTCGTTTGAAGTTGCACTTTTCAAACCCAATGTTATATTAGATATAGGATTAAATAAATTTTCTATTGAATCAAATAAAAGATTTGTATTTACGTTGGACAAGAATTTCCCAGATTGTCATTATATTTTTACAGATGCTTCTAAGATTAACTCAAAAGGTTGTACTCGATATGCAATATACCATCAAAATTGGAGAATAGGTCAAAAAATGAAAAGTCCTCCCGAATCTTCAGTTTTTACTGGAGAAATGTTAGCCATTTTACAATCAATAAAATATTGCTATCTTTTTAAATTAAAATCAAGTGTGATATTTTCAGATTCCCTTAGTTCTTTACAAGCATTGTTATGCAATCCTTTCTATGACATTTCCCGCAATCCTTTGATATTTGAAATTAAGAAACTTCTATTCTTATACCAATTCCAAAACATCAACATTTCTCTCGTTTGGATTCCGAGTCATATTGGTATATCTGGTAATGAATATGCTGACAAACTTGCTAAACAAGCTATAGTCTGTGGGGATACTTTCTTATTTAAAAATTATTGCTATGACCTTATAAGAACTACGAAATTAGTATATAGATATAGATGGTCAAAACATTGGAACAAAACCAAAACGACAAAAGGCTGTCAGGCATCATTCCTTCTAAGCCTTGGTTTTATAAATTATCCTTAAATAAGAAACATACATCAATGTTATGTAGAATGTGCTTGGGTCATTGCTGTAATTCGGTTCATCTTGCTAGGCTTAATATTAAAAATTCTTCATTATGTGAATGTGGTTTGGATATTGGTGACCTCAACCATATTTTCTTCTCGTGTCCGTTATATGATCATACTTCATTATTTAACACTTTGGTAAATCTTAAAATTCCTCTTCCTACAGAAATTTGTTCTCTTTTAATTTTTTCTAAAAAAAGTAAAAATGTTTTCAATTGTCTTATGGAATTTTTAGATTTAAATAATATTAGATTATAAAATTTTATTCATTATTTAGCTATCAATCGTCTTTATTTAGTAATACTTATTATTTTTAATGTGGTATTGAGTTTAGTATTATTTTAATTCAACCTAATATCCATCATTTATTTAATATACTTCAGTACAAGTCATTTCATGATTCATTATTATAGTATTCTATGGTTCTTAACATTATGATTTTGGTTTTTAATCAGAATCGTAGTTTCTCTTTAGATTGTCCGTGGTTTCGTTTCAAGTTACAAGTATTTTTATTGACTGGAGGTTGGCAGTAATTGTTAGGTTGCCATATTAAAAAAAAAGTACATATACCTGGGTGTTAGTGCTTGTTAGTTTGTGATTGCAACCTATTTTTAATTAAGGAAACAGGAATGGCCTTTAGTGAAATTTGTAGAATTTGTTTAAGCGTAAATGTACGCATGTGTGTACTAAAGAAGACTGGACTCCAAAATATGTATAAAGCATTGACGAACAGTTTTGTAAGTTTGATAATACTTCTTAATTGCAAATTGAAGTTGCGGTAATTTGTTGTTATCGCTGGAGATGGATTACTTAAACTTGCCTGATATTAAATGCGATAGATCGGGGCCAAGCTAAGGTGCAGCGTTAAATAAACAGTGGCGAAGCTAGGGCTCCAAAAACTAGGGCAAGCCCAAGATATGGTTTTGTTGTTTTTAGCAGTTTCATAAAAATACACCAATCTTGAGCTGTCTCCACTCTTTAGTTTCATATTCAGTGCTGACAAGTATGTGTTTAACAAAGCACACAGAAAGCATACTACCGCTAGATAGATTGTATGACATAATATGCAATTGCACACCTTGGTGGTTTTGAAAAAAGCCGTTTGGGTTTGCTTGAAATATTTACAAACAATACAATACATGAACAAAAGAAAATAATGAACAAAGTACAAACAAACGGTTGAAATTTAGAATCGTTTGGCAGGAATTTGGGGGAGTAAGGTGTTTTATTAGGTAGAGGTTTGGTCCCCAATTATAATAATACCACTCCCATTAAAAGGTAATGCACCATTCTTGAGAAAAATCAATAAGAAAATCCCATAGAACTAACCTCAAAATCCTAACTCAAAATGAATTAAAGGGATGGGAGGTAGTGGAGAGGGAGGCGGGGGAGTTGTAGAGTCGTCCCCCACTTCCACATCATGCCGCACATGCTTAGTTTTTTTTATAAATTTTTAAAAACTAATTTTGAGGTTATGTTTTTGTAATGTTTTTGACTATAATCCTGATTTATGGGGGGAGAGAGTTGGAGGAGGGAAGCACCACATAGCGCAGTCGAGGAAAGGCCGGTCGATGGAGCCCCGCTTCGCAGGGCTCCTACTTCTGAGCGGTTTACAAACAAATACCCACGAAGGGAATGGCGGGGTCTATTTGCTCACTTCGCTTGCTCACTTGACCCCGCCATCCCCTTCTAACCTAACCTGTCCGAGTCGGGGTGCCCTAAGTCCCGCTCGCTTCGCTCGCTTTTGCACTCAGCAATACGCCAAAATATTAGCTTTTATTATTACTTTAAATTATGAACATAGTAATATATAATACAATAATAACAACACTACTGCTCGCACAGGTGCCTGCGATTTGCTACGACGGGCTGGGGCTGCTCTCCCTCCGCACCTACGGCTTTACAAAAACACTTTAGGAGTAGGGCAGACAAGACTACATGGATTCAGGGCGTGCTGATTTAATTTTAGTACAGATTCGATATCTATAGTCAAGTTGCCTTTGCTCCCGCCACAGACACAAAATTCTGTATGCTATCCTGCTTTCACAGTAATATCATATAATTTTTTCTCAGAAAGTCTAGAACCCAGAGCCGTAAATTCAGTTAATAAAAAAAATGTATCACTTTTCATACTTTAGGTATTTAAGGTGATAATAGTTTTTATTTATTTTTTCGATAATGGTGCATTACCTTTTAATGTGATTGGTATTATTATAATCGGGGACCAAACCTCTACCAAATAAAACACCTGACTCCCCCAAATTCCTGCCAAACGATTCTAAATCCAACCCGTTATATGCATAAAAGAACAGATTACAACAGGAATTAGATAGTTATAATGAGAAGTAAAATTTTTGCTAATTTTTTACCATAAAATAATGACTATTTATTATAATTATAATTATTCATTTTCAATTCATAATAAACCATACAAAATGATATTTTTAAACTCAAATATCACTATAAATTAGCTGATAGCGTATTTGTGCCATCTAGCGTAATCTTTAGGTACCATTGTGAGAATCAACCAATTTTCGTTCGATAAAATGACTTTACCTATAGAAAGACCTATAGAAAGACCTATAGAACCTACCTATAGAAAGACCTATAGAAATAGAATTAAGTAGATTGCACCATAAAAATTTTGTATACTGGAAAGTAGACAGAGAAACCTAACTGGAAATAATTAAAGGGAGTACTATTCTTTAAAAACCTCAATACATTCTTCTGTATTCTTTTGATTTATTTAATTAAAATTAGGGCTTCACATTAAAAAAGATTGTAACACTTATTTCCTCTAAAATTAACCTAGGTCTCATACTTTATGCTGCTGTTCAAATTGATATTTTTAATTTGTATGGTAATGGTAATATAAATATTGAGTTATTAAACCTTTAAATACGCCTAACTTAATTAAACTTTAATACTAAAGAGTCCTGTATCTATATTTAAAGTATGATGAAATGTTCATTGAATATTAAATTTCATTTTTAAAGATTTTTATCTTTTCCTCGCCGATTAGCACTTCAACACACTTATATTCATCACAATGAACACTATTATCCTCCCATTTTCACTGAAAATCTTCGAAAAAGCATAAATTTTTAACAAACACAACAAAAACAAACATAAACATTGAAATGTGAAGTGAACTTGCATACGAGGGGCCCGCAACCACTTCGCTAGTCGCTAACGCACTAATAAACTAATAATTGCTATATAAACATTTCGTAGTTATATTTCATTGTAGAATATTTTGCCATAGGTTAGAAAGAGAGCGATTGTCTTCTCAAAAGCCCCGTAAAAAGCCCACGCGAGCGAGGGAGACAACCAATCGCACTATTAAAACTCACTTTTTATGACAGCAGCAGTATTGCCACAGAGTACCTTTGTAGAAACATATCGCTAAGGCAATACGAGGTCATCGGTCGACATGTGTCGAACAGTGGAGTGCGCGGGAAAATTGAAATAATTTCAAACAGTTTATGAGTTATTTTATTAGTTGATATTATTGATTGATTCAGTTTTAATAAAGCAAGCCTGGCTTTTCGGTTTTTATGGAAGCTTCGCCACTGTAAATTAACAGATAAATACACCTAGAATCTGAAAAACAATAATTAGCTTGGAATCCTGCGTCGCACAAAAATCACTACTATCATTGAAATGAAGAAATATCCACGTATTAAAAGTGACATCGAGGTGTAGTGCTTGCAACATACGTTGGAGCCCACGGGCTCAAACTTACTGAGTCTGTTCCTCCTTCCACGCGACCAGCACTGCTGCATACATTTTGTTCGCGGTGTCTGCTCTAGTATATGTTACTTCAATGAATGTTATTGCGAATTCCTTCCAAGAAATTAACATCAACCTTAGTTTGGTGTTTCACCCACTTAAAGCAGTTCTATCGGACTATTAAACCGGGAGATTAGAATGCGCAGAAATTCCGTCACTCTCATATTTCTCATATTTCTATCAGACAAAAATCAGAAGAGGGAATAATCTGCATATATAAATAAATGTAGGAACTCTGCAGGAAATCTGCACATGTGCTTGCTTACACACACATGCAATATAATCCTGTCCTGCATAGTGGAGGCCCTTGCAAAATTTTTAGGCGGTGGGCGATGTCATAGTGGCACCCCTCTAAATAAAAAACCTTAGTGTTACTATACTATGCAGTTGCTTTTTCGTCATTTTAAATAGTATTAGACCTATCAAATATCTACAGGTGTATATGCGGGGCAAGCACAGTTGTGTTTGTCGCTCTTGCCATAGAAGTTGTTCTGCTTATACACATTGGAAAGATATGTCCATTCTGATTGCACTACTCTGTTGTGCTCGACAACACCACTATGCTTGTCTTGCTGCGGTAACTAGTTGTACAATTATTTCTTAAAATAAGAGCTAATAATCTTGATTGTTTAATCAACTTTTATTTAAACTGTTGTTCTGCAGACAGTGTTTAACAAGGTAATAGAACTACTAACAACAAACTTAATAAAAAAAAAAGATTTATGGTGATAAAGAGTTTTATGGGTCAATTGGGCTGGGTTTCTTGAGATTCCACAAAATGGCTCATATCCAAATTGTATACTCTTTGAGCCCTCCCATGTGAGTTTGTCAGCAAATTCATTGCCTACAATACTCACGCCACTCAGCCAGTCTTCTCTGGAGGGTAGTTCTACTATATACTTTTAATTAAAAGTGTATAGTGGACACATGATATCTGAGAACATGCATAACCCGTGTTTCCTTAATTGCTTCGAACATGGAACTCAATTTTTAGGAAAGCAGGTGCAGACCGCTCTGTGTGTTAATCCTATACAGACTAGCCCTCGTCTCCTGGTCTAAATAAAGATCAAGAGGCGTTAGGCACAGAAGTGTATTAAGAGCTGCTCCAGGCGATGATTGCATCACTCCAGTTGCCATTGAGCAGGCAGTCCATCATGGACTATTTAGTCTGTCTGCAGTCATCCTTTGGTTGGCCTTATTACATCAGACAATGGAGGCGTAGGTGATAATTGGCCTCATTCTACTGCTGTACAGCCATAGGATTATACTGGGATGCAAGCCCCAGTAGTTCCTAACCATACGACTGCACATACCTAAAACAATTTTAGCCGTATGACATACGTTGCTAAGGTTTGTTAAGGTAAGAGTTCCACGTTAGTTTTTGGTCGATTGTTACGCCCAAATACTCACCACCTCCCCCTCCCCCTCACGATCTCGTCAGGCTGGTGAATTTCTGTGAGAGGGCCGGACTAGAGGTTGTGATCGGGACGGACTCCAACGCGCATCATCCCCTTTGGGGAATGGAAAAACCTAATGAACGAGGTAAGGTTTTAGTTGAATATTTATTTAGCACTACCTAACCATATTAAACACTGGTTCTGAACCAACCTTCATAAATAAACGCTGTCGCACAATAATCGACCTCACACTTGCAACAGAAGGGGCAGCTAAGCTAATAACGGGATGGCATGTGTAGAAAGAGGCCTCGTGCTCAGACCACAGATAGCTCTGCTGCGTACTACAGGTCGATATCCCCGCTATACCACCATGGAGAAATCCCCACAAGACGGATAAAACAAAATACCTCAATAGGCTGACGTCTTCGCTCGCGGGTGTTGGGGGAACTAATATCATAGCAGATCAATCGCTCCTAGAAGAACAGGTAGCAGCTGTCACTAAAGCCATGATCGATAGCTACCATGAATCATGTCCAGTAATCACTCCACCAAAACATGCTGAGCAAAAGCAACAGTGGTGGGGTAAAGAACTAGACAGGAAACATAAGAAGGTAAGAAAAGCCCTAAATAGGGCAATGAATACCTCAAAAGATGAAGACTGGCTTCTATATAAGAAAGCAAAGTCTGAATACAAAAAATGTATCCGGTATCGACGCTCAACAGGGTGGCGCAAATTCTGTGGTAGCATAGAAACCTGTGAACAAGAAAATCGGATAAGGAAAATCCTAGCTAAACAGAACACGCCGGGATCTATCTCTTTAAAGAAACCCGACGGAAGCTACTCAACATCGCCGGATGAAACCCAACGCATCCTAATCGATACTCACTTCCCAGGTTGCTGTGTAGTTGAAAGGGTGAACCGGCATGAAGATGCACTGACACCAACAAAAGAAGACTGGGAATTAGCACAAAGAGTGGTGACGATGGACAAAATCCATCGGGCCATTCATAGTTTCCAACCCTATAAGGCAGCAGGACCTGACGGCTTATTCCCGGCACTTCTTCAGTGGGGGGGGGTAAAGTCCTAATAGTCAGACTTGTTGCCGTAATGAGAGCATGTCTGGCTCTTAAATATGTTCCTAGGGGATGGAGGGAAGTGAAAGTCACGTTCATACCCAAACCAGGTAAGAACGACTATACAGACCCTAAATCTTACAGACCTATTAGCCTCACACCCTTTCTCCTGAAGATGATGGAGAGGATGTCTGAACGGGAGTAGAGAGGGTCGGCGCTAATTAACTTACCGCTACACGAAAAACAACACGCCTATAGCTTAGGTAAATCAACAGAATCGGCACTTCACCTGGTAATAACAAAGATTGAAGAGGCCATCCAAAACAAAGCAATATGTCTAGGCTCCTTCATAGACATAGAAGGTGCTTTTGACAGAACAAATTTCTCAAGCATAAAAGGTACCCTAATGTTGAACCGGCACTGATTGACTGGATAGTAAACATGCTCAGTACATGAACAATAAAGATTGCTGGTGAATCTCAGAGAATTCACATCATGAAAGGGTGCCCGCAGGGTGGGGTTCTTTCACCTCTCCTGTGGAATATGGTCATTAATGAACTCATCAGCAAATTAAACGCTAACCATTTCTACACAGTCGGTTATGCAGATGATCTGACAATACTGGTTTCTGGTAAGACAGCAAGCATTGTGTGCGACCTGACCCAAGCGGCTCTCCGTATTGTGGAGAGATGGTGCAGGGAATATGACCCAACCATTAATCCAAATAGATCGGTTATAGTAATGTTCACACAAAAACGAATGCTGAATTACTATCATCTTCCAATTCTTTTCAGCACAAAACTCCAACTTTCTTCCGAGGTAAAATACTTAGGTCTTACCTTGGACAGTAAACTTAACTGGAACAAACACATAGAAAACAAAATCAGTAAAGCTAGTTTAACTTTCTGGCAATGCAGAAACATGATTGGCAGAAGTGGCTGTACAAAACTGTAATTCGGCCCATGATCACATATGGCTCTCTGGTATGGTGGACCAAAACCAATGAAGCCACCAATATATAAAAGCTTCAGCGTTACCAGAGATTAGCTTGTATGGCTGCCACGGGCTGCATAAGCACTAAACCAACAGCAGCTTAGGAGGCTATGCTGGAGCTAACACCACTTCATCTATATATACAACAAGAAGCAACTTTAGGTGCCATTAGACTCAGGACCCTAAATCTTTTAAGTAAGAGTAGAGTCCCCCATACAGATATAATCGATAAATTTTACTCAAAAATTCCTATCTTACAAGCCAAGTATGATAGGATCCCAAAACAATTTGTATTTGATAAGAAGTACAGTATACAATTGAAGGAAACTGACCATCTGGAAGGATTGGGTCCAAGAGAGCTCAAAGTTTTCACGGATTATTTACTAAGACAAATGAAGGTGTGGGGTCTGGGGCTTTCTCTGAAGACAATATCCACATATGCACACCGCTGGGTACCCACAACACAGTCTTCCAGGCTGAATGCATGGGTATCATCCAAGCGGCCATAGCAATAGATGATAGGAAGGTGAAAGACTTCTCCCTCAGAATACTGACCGACAGTATGGCGGTACTACAAGCTCTGAGTTGCAATGTGACGAACACGGGACTGATTTACGAGTGCTATCAACGATTGAATGAGGTATGTAAGCACAACAATGTGACTCTGAATGGATCAAGGGACACAGTGGATCTAGAGGCAACGATGCAGCAGATGAACTGGCCAGAAGGGGATCGGCCCTAGCAACTATCGGGCCGGAACCGATAATACCAATCCCCTTTGGCTACGTTCGTTCACTGGTACGTAGATACTTCAATAATTTACACGCTCAGCTTTGGAAAATTTTTGTAGACTGTAGACAAGCTAGGGAGACCCTACCTGAGATAAACAGTCGTCTAACCTAGGTTCTAATGAGACTATTCAAGCCACAGATCAGGATAGTAACAAGTGCTATCACAGGACATGGCTCTCCATTATTCCTGCCCACACGAAAAATACGCGCTTAGACGTAGAGTTGCGGAAAACAGCCCGTCGTAAACTAAACTACGCCCAAATTCTTAACTATTTCGATAATTAAAATAATCAGGCGTTAATTTGCGGAAATCGGAATATTGAAGTTGTTAGAATTTAATTTTCTCATTTCCACATAATAAAATACAATGATGTTTCCTGCCCAGTCTGAAGAGGACTTGCCTCTTACCATCCCTCAGTTGCGTCCACTGCTATCCCCTTTACCACCATTTCCAGCACCACCATTCTCAGCACCACCACTCCCGGCGTCACCCCTCCCAGCACTACAACACCTGGAACGACATACCACCCTTGATAATATGACATATGTTTCGCCTCTACACGAGGCATCCTTAGATGAAGTAGACTCTGCGGAGGCTGACACTATCTCGTCACCATTAATTCCATCACCACCACTCCTAGCACCCTCTCTGCTCTTCACACGCTGCTATTACTATACACAAATCGTTGTTCAGTGAGATGTATAAACAGCCACAGCTCGCCGCTCACTTAGCATTCAGCCACTGCAGAGACTACTTCACCTTTGGATGTCTCACGTGTCATTCTTAGTGTGGTGATGTTGGGAGTGGTGGCTACGGGGATTTTGTATGCAATTGAGGGGGGTTAGGAGGTACTCTACAGACCGGGTGGGACACATCATTTTAATTTAATACGCGAATATGTACATATTAAGATCTAACAACTTCAACCACATGGATTGAAAAATGCCTGAGGATATTGAGTTAAATTCTGGTTTGCCTTTAACTTTCCTGCTATGTTTGCACCATTATTGTGCCCTTGACCTCGACAATCATTCATGTCTAAGTCAAAAACTTGTACAATTGCATCAAGAAAGAGGCCAGTAAGTCCTTTTCCCGAAGAGTCACTTACTGGCTTGTAAGCAACAAAATACTTGTGCTTTGACTTCCTAATTAGTGTCAACAAAACGGAATGTTAGTGATAAGAGAGTGAATTGGTGACCGGTGTCCGATGGTAGCATTTTGGTTGATTTCGGCGCCCCCTACTACCGCTAGCACCGCTCTAGGGCCGCCATTGGTCCTGCACTGATGTATAGTGTCTGTTGTGACCAAATGGTGTCTGTAGGAAATTATTATCATTATTTGGGGGTGTTACATCCTCACAGAATACCAGCGTAAAATAGCAGCATAATACTGTTCCGATGGTGAGTGTAGAGAATGGGAGACCCTATATACTGGTAGGTAGTGAGGCGTTCCGTCTTGGTCCTCAGGGGTGACAATTAATGTGGTGATAAATGTAGATGTCTATGAGCCACAGTATTCAGTTAACATCAGGTGGACTGTGTGTTCATGAAATATTGGAATTACATATGTATTTGGATTTTTAAATATATTTAAAATGCAAATGCAAACTGTGTATCACCTATTTTCGTATTGCATTTGATATCCTTTTTTCTTCAAATCTATTTTGTATTTTATTTGAAATACTTTATATTAATATTTAGTATATTGTAAAATGCATGATTTTGATAATTTTTTAATATTTTCAATCTTTCGTTGAAAATTACTTTATTTATATAAGCCAGCCATTCTAAACGTTGGGGACAAGAATAATAATGCCAACATTCCAAGTCAAACAAACTTAGAACTGAAGCTTGGCTTGGAACTGCTTGGCCAGACTGCAAACGAGGACGCGGGGCGGGTGCGGCGCAACGTACTCAAACATAAAGTCTTTCTTTGAGCGTCCTTAGAAGCCGCGCGGGCGCGCGGCGTGCGTGGCGCGACGTACTCAAACATAAAGTGTTCCTTTGAGTGTCCTTAGTAGCCAAGCGGGCGCGAGGCGGGCGCGGCGTGACGTACTCAAACATAAAGTCTTCCTTTGAGCCAGCTTCCATAGCCACGCGGGCGCCGGGTGTACGCGGTGGCACGCGCGTGTTCTTTCGCGGGCAACTTTCGCCATAGCTCGTTCATACAAGTGGCCGCAGTGAATGCTCAAGCGGCAAGCGGCTAACCACGCGAGGAGCGGGCATCTCAAACCACATCGTTATATAAAAAAGACAAGTTCTGCACCTGTTGAACGATTTTTTTGGTTGGTGGAATGATTATGAGGCCAGACTTGTATTTTTTCAAAGAGTTGAACTTTCATAGACGGAATATGAAAGTTCAACTCTTTGAAAAAATACAAGTTTCAAAATCAAGGAAATATGGTATTTTATTTAAAAAATCTATTTTGAATACATATTTTGCATTTTACATTTTTAAATACTTTAATTGAAAAAATTACTAAGCATTTGCATTTTTTTAGTATTGCCATTTGACTATTGTTGTAAATTTCTTCTAGTGCAAGCATTTTCAGTAAAGTCTGTAATGTTAATAGTGATGCCAGCAGTTTAAGGGGACTACAGGAGGGAAACGCAAGTTTTATAATGCGTCAAAGCATATGATACACTTCATTAAACAATACAGAAAAATGTATTATATTTTTCTGGATATATGCTAGTTAACTATTGTGTTGAAAACATGATATTATTAATTTGATACGATGAAAAAATCACAAGGATACCCCTAAAATTTTCTTTTAACTGGTAAAAAACCAGAATAATATACATGTATTCGTTATGATTTTTTTTTCTGATTATTTTATATATAAGCAACATACCAATGTATTATTGTTTTAATTTTTTAGTCCAATTAACTTTTTTTATTTTAAATCGCATATTCTTATTTCTGAAATAATAGGTACGGACTACGGATGTGTGCGTAAACGCCTGTGCACAGAGTACAGACACTGCTGGCCAAGGCTTGATGCTGTGTAGACGTGTCGCTCTTTTTGCCACAATCAAAGACATTTAAGTATGTAGTAGTAATAGACTATCAAGAGATGGGTAAACAATTCTCGAGTGGTAGCTTCATACTGGTAAGCAAATTGTAGAGTGGTGGCAATCTTGTGAACACAGGAATTCGATGAATGTAGGTGGCTTAAGACTGTGTTGTTGCAGTGATGATGATCCACTAGGAGTTAGGACTTTTTCTGTATAGGTGTCTGTCTGGGCAGTGATCATCCTCTTACCTGCCTCAAGCAGCAGCATGTGTCCCAGCCTGAAGGACATCGAGAGCCAATATACAGGCTGTGAAGCATTACATCTTAGTCCTCAGAGGTAACATCGCATCTGTAGCATTTGCATCAAGTTTGTTGCAGGTGCTTATGGGCTGCGGCAGCCACTTACCATCTGGTGTTTTGTAGGTTTATTTGTTACTACAATGTTATAAAAAATGATGTTGAAGAAAAGAGTTGTGGTAGCCAATATATTTTATTACAAACTTGTATATTTAATTAGTTTCCCATATTTATGACAAACTTTCATATTTTCAGATGGATGAAGATGAGGAGCCCATAATTGTCTGTTTCATCTGTCATGCAAGACTCATTCGATGCAGAACATTACAACAACAGGCTATTGAGTCAAGTGCAGTTCCGGAGCAGTTGCTTGCTGGAGGGTCCATGGTATTATCCATTCCATCCATTAAAATCTACAAAAGTCCCTCACAGATTGCTTCATAGGAAGGATTTTGCCTTGCCACAGTTGGCAGGTTGGGAACCGCAGTATATATTAGTCTGAACTGTTATCAGGAAGATGCTGCTGCCCTACTCCTGTTTCTGTTTCCGTCTGTTGCGTCTTACGACACCCGTCCCGTGGGTAGGTATATAGGGTAGTGGGTATTCTTACACCGCTACTACACGGTCCACGGTATTCAATGATTTCAAAAGGAAGGATAGGCCCATCTAAATATTTTACTCATAACTTTTTCATACAAGAAAAAGTAGCGCATCTGTCATAATACAAATGTCATATCATAACACGACGTAACCAGGTTCGGATTTCGTAGTATAATTATTATCCTAATTGTACCATTATTTCATAGTTTGTAGTATGTAGTATCGTAATAACACTAAGCGAAAATACCATAATTTTATCTAATGGTCGACTTGTATTATTATTTAGTCCTTTTACTTTTTAATATTAACTGTACTATATCAAGAATTTCTGTATTGTACATGAGTACACCGTTTTCTTTTTAAATACAATTAGTATTACCTCCCTTTATTAGGTGCTCGATCGATACATTTATGTTGCATCCTTGATACAACTATAATGATGGTCTACCGCGATAAAAATTCTAAGTTCTAAGCAATCGGTTTGAAAACAGATAGTAGTAGTATTTCAAAATATTTTATGAATCAGATTTTCAGATTCAATTAAGCAGATATGGTTTCTTTTGTACTCTTTTCATTTTACCTTTATGAATATAAAATATATTAGGTACCAATACTCAAAATTTTATTTACACTAAGTTCTTTAGACAAAAATTAAACAGTAATAAAAATAAAACCGGTAAAAAACGAAACGTATAGATAAACTAGACGCGTGACGCCAAAATCCCGGAACATGGGAAAAAAGAAACATGAAACGTCAACCGGAAAATAGTATACCTAATTTTATTTTCCATGTACAATATTTTTGAGGGTCTGAATCCAACCCTGGCCTAATCTTGGTAACGTAACTGAACTGACTGTAAAATAAAACTTTAAAAATGCGTTTTTATAATAATTTAATAATATCAAAATGATACGGTTATTTTACAGATGATATGATGTCCCATGTTCCTATTTAATCTTTGTATCGTAATTTTTGCACCCTTTTACCACGCAACTAGACATATTTATGACAGGCAAATCTGTCTTGCGCGCGCATCATTGTCGACCGAGTCGCGTTGGCCCTAAACTGTAATTTTAGGACCAGCGCACTGGTCCGTTTTAGTTGTTCGGTCGGCCAGGTCCTTACGCTAGTAATATATTAGTCAATTACGATATTATACTTCTTATTAATAAAAGTTCACTGCTTGATGGTTCGTACCCATTTTAATGAAGTATTTGCCTTAATCATCACTTGGCAGGCACCTTGATGATCACTACCTGTCTCACGCCTTCTATGCTACTTCCCATTGCCATACTAGAGAAAGTTTTTTTTACTGCAAAGATAATTTTCTTAAAGCAACGTTTTATATTTGATAAATTACAGTGAGTTAAGTACTTATTTTTACAAAAATAATTTATAGTATATATTTCTCTATGATAAATGAAATATTATCTATAGGTAACGCAGTGATCAAATATTGATCTTTGTCAATTTATGGCATTTGTGAGTCTGAAACTAAACATAGTTGAGACTCAATTCTCAGGATGGATGAAATATCTGAGACTAAACAAGCCACAGATCAGGATAGTAACAAGTGCTATCACAGGACATGGCTCTTTTAACAAACATTTGTTCACCATAGGTGTTACTGATAGCCCCCTGTGCAGAGCATCCGTGGGAGAGGAAGAAACGGCGGCTCACGTGTTGCTGACATGTCCAGAAGTCGCTTTATACAGGGCTAAACATCTCGGCACGCCGGGATCGCTTCCCGAAGTTGCTTGCAACATCAAGGGGCTGCTGAGCTTCTTCGGGGAGATATCATGGCTCGAATAAGCATATTATTCCTGCCCACATGAAAAATACGCGCTTAGACGTGGAGTTGCGGAAAACAGCCCGTCGTAAACTAAACTAAACTACGCCCAAATACTTAACTATTTCGATAATTAAAATAATCAGGCGTTAGGAATATTGAAGTTGTTAGAATTTAATTTTCTCATTTCCACATAATAAAATACAATGATGTTTCCTGCCCAGTCTGAAGAGCACTCGCCTCTTACCATCCGTCAGTTGCGTCCACTGCTACCCCCTTTACCACCAACACAAAAAAAAAGATTAAATTCCTGCTCGCAAAATACGCGCTTAGACGTGTAGTTGCGGAAAATAGCCCATCGTAAACTAACCTAAACTAATCTTCTACGCCACTACTACCTTGGATTTTCCACTAATTAAAAAAAAATAAATTGGTTTCAGTCAATACCAAAACGATATGAGGCTAGAGATGAGATTCAATTCACACCAATTCATCATGTAGATATCTGGCCAGTAGAGTGTGTTATAGAAAATGATTGTAATGATCACTTTTTTGGCCTTGAATCTGTTAAAGTTGAGGAAGAGAATTTCGAATACGAGAATTCCAAATTAGAAGTAAATGGGAATCTTGAGACAGGTAAGATATAACCTTTTTATTGATGTTATTAAAATGAGGTACAATTTACCTTATGGCATGTGGTTACTGTAGCACATAAACAATAAATAAAGATGGCAAAGTGCATGTAAAACGCACTCATGGACAAAGAAAAAAAAAGTAATAATTCTTTAAAAGTAAAGCATACATGAACATCTCATCATCATCTTTGTTAGAAATTTTCTTTTACTTATGTATAAATATATTTATAGACGTTTTGCCCCCTTATAAATGCAGCTAGTATGTATGTACACTAAGATGTATTCACTTCATAGGAATTAATGACATACTTACAGCTGGTAAGCTACCACCTATCTTTGCCAATTTCTTAACTCAGATGGACTTCTCCATCCACCTGTTACCTATTTCTGTCGTCAAATAGCAGTGCGCGCACTGCTGTGTGCCAGTCTGAAGAGTATAGAGTCAGTATAATCACAGACTGTGGGGCATTGCGTCTTAGTTGTCAGAGGTCGTGTTGTCGTCTACAATGCCCCGGGGGACACTGCAGGTATCGGGCCTCGGGGTAGCCCCCATTACCCGGACTTTCCTAATGTCCCATATCTATGGGACAGTCCTTTGTAGCCTGTTTAGGCTCAATAGCATACAACGGATTTTTCCGTATAGTAGTAATTCATTTTCCGTAGTTATCCAACTACGGAAAAAGGAGGTTATCTGGTTTAGTCAAGGTTGGCCTTTCAGCGGCATTGTGGGTTGTTACTCAACTCTCTAATCACATATAGAGAGGAGTTCTCTTGGAAGAGGTCGCCCGTCCGGTGGCCGAGTGTGCAACGGCGCAAAGCCGTTGAGGTGTTCATTCGGCCCGTTGTCGGCGCGGTCAAACATGCCGCGCGCTAGCCGGGCCACGAAGTCGGTGATGTTCTCGACCTTCAAGTCGGCCGCTATTACGTCATTCCGGACGTAGCGACCTGCTCCGTCGATCGTCCTTAATGTCAGATTCTGCTGGGCCTGTAGTCGCCGCCTCAGAGGGTCGCTCAGAAGTGCGTACCAGGCCGGCGCAGCGTAGGTGATGATAGTCCGGATATACATCTTGTATATCCGGAGCTTTGTTCTTATAGGCAGCTTGGATGCCAGGACCGGCAAGAGCGTCGCCCGCGCACATCGGGCCCGGCGGACGACGAAGTCGACGTGCGCGGTCATGCGCAGCGTCCTGTCGATCCTACACCCAAGGTATGTTACAGCCTTCTGGTACGCAATCTTCTGGCCGTTGAGGGTCAGCGGTGGTGGAAACTTCCTGAGACGGCGAGTGAGCAGAGCGGTCGTCTTACCAACGTTGACGACCATCCTCCACTCATCCAGCCATGGTGGCAGCAGGTCCAGCAGACGCTGCATCTTGGCAGTGGCTATGTGGGCTCTTCTGGACGAGGTGAAATAGGCGCTATCGTCCGCGTATAGCGCCAGCTCGACGTCGTCCTCCCACTCTTTAAGCCTGCCTGCCAATGTAGGTATATCGTTGGTGTAAGCCGCGTACAGGACTGGAGACAAACAGCTGCCCTGTGGAACGCCGGCTTTAATAGTTCTTATTGCGGACTCGGCGTCCTCTACGCAGACGTAGAACTTCCTGTCTTCCAGGAAAGACGCTATTAACCGCAATATAGCAGGAGGGACACTGGTCTGTTCTTCCAGCTTGTATAATAATCCTATGTGCCACACCCGGTCGAACGCCTTCTCGATATCGAGAAAGACGCCCAACGATGTGCGGCCACGATTGTACTCTGCCGCAAGCAGGTGCAGCACTCTAGTCAGTTGTGTAACTGTGGAGTGACCCCTCCTGAATCCGTGCTGCTCCGCCCGAAGTTGGATGCACGGAAGGAGACGTCTTAGCAGCAATCTTTCAAACAGTTTAGCTATATGTGGTAATAGCGTGATCGGCCTGTAGCTGGCAGCTCTACGCCTGTCCTTCCCGGGTTTCGGCAAGACGATAATTTTGCCTTTTTTCCAGTCCTCCGGGAAGTGGGATGTCCGCAATATCCCATTGTAGAGTCGACCAAGGACTCTATTGGGCAGCTGTCGGAGTGCAGCGTTGGTAATCCTTCCTCGGTTGCAGGCAGGTTACTGTCCTCCGCAATTCGGCGGGGGAGATGAACCAATCTCCTGCAAGAGGCGGCGCAGGCGACGACAGGAACTCCTGTACGCGACTTTCCTTCCTGGCATGAAGCTCCATGAACTCCGCACTTACTGTGTTCGGCATAAATTGCTCCTCGAAGTGCTCGACTAGGATATCCGCTCTGCCCTTGGCATCGTAGCAGCGTTTGCCCGCATTGTTAGTCAGCGGGCAAACGGGAGGTTTGGTTTTGGTCAACTGCCGGTTCAGTTTATAGAGCGACGCATCATACTCATCCGCCTTCTGGATGCGCCGATCCCAGGCCTCTCCTCTGAAGGCCTGGACTGCAACCGACAGTTCCTCCGATAAGGTGTTCGGCTGTGTCTTAAGTCTGGGACAGCGAGTACGCGCCCAGAGCTTTCTCAGCGCTCTTTTGCGCTTGATCTGCACGCATATCTCACGCGGCAGATCGTCTTGCCTTGCTGTAATCGGGACGACCGTAGAAGCCGCGTGGAGGGCCTCCTTGATGTTTCTGGTGATTCTAGTAGCAGCGGCCTCTACGTCGTCCGCTGTGCTTATAGGTTGGTGTGCTGGAGGTCTCTGCTGAAGGTGTTGACAGTAGAGCCTCCAGTCGACACGGGTTTTAAAAGCTCTAGGCGGCGTAGTCACTGCCTTTAGGCCAAGGGTTATCAGTAACGGGAGGTGCTGTGAAGGGAGGTCGTACAGCACTTCTACCACTATCGGATAGTTGACGTTCCTAGTGAGCACGATGTCTAATACATCCGGATGCCTCCGTGGGTCGGTAGGAACGTGAGTTGGCTCCTCGGGACCTAAAACGTCGTACTGGTTCTTATCTGCGTCTTCATATAGTTCAAGACCCGGCGGGGTGATCACTCTGGACCCCCGGGTGTTTGGCGTTTAGGTCCCCGGCGATGATTACAGGTGTATCGCCTTCCATCACCGTCCGGATGTCTGAGGAACAGAATGGAATCCCTGGCGGGCGGTATGCTGCATATATCCTTAGTTCCTCGCCCGCCGCCTCCAGTCTTATGCCGATTGAGCGCATTGTCTGGTAGGATGGTAGTTCCAGCTCATCATGGACGATGTCCCTCCTCACTAGAACCGCCGTCCCTCTATAGGCGGCCCCCTGAGAAGTGACCTCGTCCCTTCTGTAAATATGGAAGTTTGGCAGCTTTATGCGCGTCTTTGGATTTAATTTAGTTTCGCCCAGCAATATAATATGTATGTCCTGTTGCTGGGCGACTGTGCGGAGTTCAGGCAGCTTCTGCTGTATTCCGTCCGGGTTCCAGTACATGAGGCGCAGGTTACTCACCTCCGTAATGCCTGGCCAGGAGGTTTGCCAGCGCCTTCATGATCGCTGTTACTGGGTCAGTCCCGGCTCTAATATCGGCCAGGACTTAAGTGCCGACCTCGATGGCAATACCAACTAAGCGTTGGATTGCATCAGCTGTTTCGAGGCTGGCAGTCGGTGGTCTCCTATATGAAGGCGTTGGTGCTGGTCTCGGGCGTTGGTCTTCTTGCTTTTGGGTGGAGCGCGCTCTGTGTGTAGGTCGGGCTCTCTCTTCTGGTGGAGCCCTCTCCTGCACTCTACCCACGCCCTTTTTGGTAGTCTCCTTTGTAACCTGCGCCTGAGAGGCTGTTGGTCCTGGTGTCGGGGTAGAGGTAACAGCCCGAGGAGGCTGCGACTTCTTCCTCCTGCTTCTCTCCCGCCTCCTCTTTTTTGAGGGTTGCCGTTCTGTGGCGGGGTTGGCGGGAGGCTGCAGAGTCGCCCCGGTGGTTGCCCTTACTTCTACGGGTTCCACCGTTTCCTTGTGTGGTACGGGCGGGGGGGGGGGGCTGTTTGTCTGCCCTTCCCCGTGATGGTAGCCCACCCGTCTTTCTGGATTGTTACTGCTTTTGGGCGGCTCTGGGGGATCCTTTTCGGGTCCTCCGGGAGTAGCCCCGGTAAGGTGATCCCCTGCCTCCGTGCAGTCCTCCTCAGGACTGGACAGCGACGGTCATTGGCTGTGTGGTTCTTGCCACAATTGGCACATGTGGGTTCCTCTTCCCCACCCCGAGGGCAAAGGCTCGCTATATGCTCCCCGGCGCAGCGTACGCACTTCACCGGCCTGAAGCAGTTAGCTGAGGCGTGTCCGAAGGCCTGGCAGCGGTGGCATTGTGCCGGTCCTGCTTTCCTTTGCCAGGCCTCAATAACTACTCCTCTCATGAAGAGTTGTTCATCAACTTCATATAATATCTTGAGCTGCTCCAGGCTCAGGTGGTCAAACTGGGCAAAGTATACACATCCTGGTCTGCCCCTTCGTGGTGGGATCGTTTTCACGTATTTGACCGGGAAGCCCTTTGCCTTTATGGCCTCTTCTATGGTACTGGTATCTGTACCCATTGGTAGGCCCCGGATGCCCACTTTGGTGGGCTTGTCCTCATCCGGGGTGTAGCAGTACCACGACAGGTTTGGTATTTCTTTGGAAAGTTCAACCATATAACGTTGAACAGTCCGAAATTCGGTGGCACTCTGTGGTGTAAATCGTACTCCTCTCCCGAATGGACGGGCATTCAATGGGTGGCCCAACATTCTGTTGAGCTCCTTGAAATGCCTCGTCCAATCCGGGAGGCATTCAGCCACTATGGGCGGGTATCTAGTTTTCTCCTCCTGGTCGGCAGGCTTGTCTGAAGTCACTGCCGCCGGTTGGGGTCGCGGTACTGCTGGCGCAGCTACCATGTGGGCGTAGCTAGTAGATGGCCGTTGGCCATCATCCTGCGGACGCCCGGACGGATTTTCGGTTGTCTTCTTCGGAGACATGGACGGCGAGTGTCCAACCGATGTGTTGGGGGCTAAGGTCGCATAGGTTGTAGCACTCCACCCGTACGACCCTTCTCCCCCCTGCTCTAGATCGACAGCTTCCATGCTGGAGTGATGTTCCTCTGATCTAGGGGGGGTGGGTTTATTCGGCGATGGCGACTTGGGTGGTGATCTCCTAATTGGCCGTTGGTCTTGTTCCTCCTCGGATGTCGAGTAA
This sequence comes from Parnassius smintheus behrii, assembly GCA_036936625.1. NCBI lineage: Eukaryota > Metazoa > Arthropoda > Insecta > Lepidoptera > Papilionidae > Parnassius > Parnassius smintheus. Next base: position 18,032,265 of record JAUPFT010000030.1, on the reverse strand, counting down.
TCCGAGGAGTTAGAGGATCCGAAGCATTGCCTCTTCTCCCTAAGTGATGCTGCAGTCTCGGGTGGAGTGTGCCTTCTCCACGACTTCTTAGCCCGCTGTTGTTGGGGGACCGGTTCTAGCCCAGTCGTACCTTCAGGTACGATGGGTGAGAGCGCGGTCCTCGGTGCGGGTCCTTTTCCTGGAGACAGGGGTTTCCTGGTAGGGATCTGCGAGTAGGAAGACACTACTCGAGTCCTTTCCGGATGAAAGATGTTCCGGTATGCTATTGGCCGGTCTAAGATGCTTGTTCTGTCCGGTGGTTTCCTGGTTCTAGGTGGAGGCTCCCCCTTATCGTTGTCCTTATCGGACATGGTGAACCTACCTAAGAGTCAGTAGTCTTACCTAATGGCCCTGTCTGTATCCAGCCGATCGGCAGTAATGCGCGACGCGGATGGAGGATGCAATTACGTTGGCGTAGACACTTTGGGCACTGCCTACCCCTTTTATACCAAAAGGGTTGGGGGAAGTGCGGAGGTGGCACTTGATGCGCGACTAGGCACAGTATGCTCGGAACGCATAAAGTGCCAAGAATCAACTAGGGGCCGGTGACCTCGACGCCTCACGGAATCACGGGACTCAACGATCGGCGGAGTATGTCGTACCGGCGGTCATTTGCAGCCACTGATAACTGCAAGCGACGCACACCTAGGAGATCCTTGTCAGAGGTAGGCTTGTGAAAAGAAATCGATTATTTATTTAATCGATTTTTAAAGCGATTTTACTCTAACAGTTTTCGATTTTTTGCTGCAGAGAGTTAATGCTTGAAACATTCCAAATTTGTACTTTATCGCAATCATATCATATGAAATCAATACATCTTAGTGTACATACATGTACACTAAGATGTATTGATTTCATTTGTGGTAGAGTCATGCTGCAGTTACATAAGTAGTATAGTTGTACCACGAATGGGTCAGCTCAACCGGGGAAGGACCACGCTTTCACAGAATACCAGAGTGAAGTAGTAGCTTAATGCTGCTGTGTTTTGTATGGTGAGTGTAGAGAATCGGAGACACTTATTACTGAAAACAATGCATTCCATCTAAGTCTTCATGGGTGACAGCGCATCTGCATTTTGATTCATAATTGAGGATAGATGTAGATGTTTGTGGGCCATAGTAATCACTTACCATCAGGTGGACTGTGTGCTCGTTTGTCACACTGTCCTGTAATTTTTTTTATTGATATACTTACAACTGGTGAGCTACCACCTATCTTTGCAAATTTCTTAACCCAAATTGACTCCGTCCTCTTTCTATTATTATATTATATATTTCTGTCGTCAAATAGCAGTGCGTGCACTGCTGTGTGCCAGTCTGAAGAGTATAGAGTCAGTATAATCACAGGCTGTGGTGCATTGCGTCTTAGTTGTCAGAGGTGACAGCGCATTGTAGCCTTTTATGTTTGAAGTTAGCTGCAGGCAATCCGTGGACTGCAGTACTCACTTACCATCAGGTGGATCGGCCACATGCCATAAGGTGGACTGTCACTTTGTTTGTCTCTTCATACTAAAAAATATATGGAGAAAAGGTGCTCAGGGCATCCTTGTACTGGCAAGCACTCACCTACTAAAAACAAGTTGTGGCGAACACTCACTAAATGAGGTGAATGAATCACCATCATCGTTACAGCTCTTCACAAGTTCACTGCTGAACATAGGCCTCCCCCAAGGAACACCACAAAGCACGGTCCTGAGCAACCTGCTTCTATCGACTTCCTGCATGTCTTACCAGCTCGTCACTCCATCTCGTGGGGGACCGCCCTACACTTCGTTTACCGGCACGAGGCTGCCAAAATTACGTCACGTTAGGAGAACCTTTCTTCAACATCATTTGTCAGTTCTTTGGTCCATTGCCACTTCAGGATATCACATTAGCTTATGAAACATGCAGTATGGTAATGAAAGTGGGTGGCTCGGGCGGTGTGATGGACTGTAATGATCTAGGCGCTTGGAAATAATATCAGATTTTATTTTATATATTGAGTCAGAATCTGTTTCATTCTAGATACTGCTGAAGAACAAAAAGACTTGGAGATTGATGCTTTTGAAGGTCGACATGAGGATTCAGAGAACGACTTGCCACTAATTTCATTAGGTGCAAAGAGTAAAACAGATAACTTTGACATAGGTAAAAGAATTTATTAAAAAAAAAAAAAACAGAATGAAAAAATAAAAAAGATAACAAAAAAAACACCACATTAGAAATTTCTCTTGCATCATGTAGCTGGAGATGTACTGTACATACAAAATTTTGTTCTTTTATTACACATGAACAAACCAAAGGATATTTTGTGACCCAAATGAACCAAAATGATTATTTGTAGACCATATAATTGTGTTGTTTTAAGCAAGAACTGAATTCGCCGGTGGTGACCCAAGGTGTTATTAAGATAAAACAGGAAATTAGGATTCACTGATTTGTTGATAGGGCTCCTAACCTCTGAGAAAGCTGTTGTTAGTACATCTGCTAATCATGAGATCCTGGGTTAGGCAAAAAACAGAATCACAATAAAATAAAATTAAAAAAAGAATGAATATTTGTAGCAACAGGAGTTATAAGACTGAGAAAATGTAGATTTTCTCGATTTTTATAAATGCCTGTAATTTTTAAAACACAGCAAAGATTTTCTTTTAATTTTTCTGTTAACTATTCTTAACCTATCATCTGACTTCGACTTGATATCGATTTCTGGGTGAACCTGTATATACACAGAAAATTAACAATTTTATGGGTGCTGGTGGAGAACGAACCTGGGTTGCTAGCGTACTGTGAAATTTCGATGTACCAGGGCTTGTTTTGAGTCTTTGTATGGCCTAAAAATAATTCCTATATCTTAATCGTCCCGTAAACTTTCACTGCTGCACGTGGAAGAAGCATCTCTCCCGATGTAGGGAGGATTTGCCTCAGTCGTCACGCTTGGCATAGGATTGACGATCGCAGAACCAGACGTGAGCACCTCTGGCAATGTTGCCTGTCGCCGGTCTGGATATTTTACATCTGAAGTAAACGAGGTGGTTATACCGCCATATGTAAAAAACCAAACACAAAGTCGCCTCTTACGAAACCCACGGGATAAAATATGATGATTAATTTTCTTATGCCGCACTTACACGTCAACTTCGACTGTACTGTGTGTGTAACAATAGTTCTGTGTGAAATTCGAAACAGCGATTATTACAATAGTTTATTCTCATACTACTACCTAGACTATATTCTTAATATATACAAAAATACTTGTGAAAATGTATGTATGTATAACACTTTCTGTGTGAGTTCCAATCAGCGATTATTATATTAATTTAATTATAACACGGTCAGAAGAACACCATCATTATTATTGGAATTTAGATTCTTTACCATTCTTTCCCTCCAAAAGTGAATATGAGAGACATTATCCGGAGTAATTAGCTAAAACACTTTATATCTTGCAATGTTAAATGAGTGTAATTATGTAAAATATCATAATTTCTCTATATCTCCCTGGTAAGGCATAAATTCCGCCCGCTGTAAACCGTCTAAGGTATCTTACAATAAAGATACAATGTCTTACAATATATAAAATGTTTAATTCATTTGTATTTCAGAACAACCCTGCACACAAACAAATATTTTTTCAAAACCTTGTGAGAAAAAGATACAATCAAATTCTACTGATTGTAACATAAATGATGTTCGTAAAGGAAACCTCGATTTAGAAAGCCCTACTATTAAATCAAAGCCTAAACTGAAAAGAGATACTCAACCAGTTATTAAAAAAGAGAATCATCCTGCAAAAATTATAAAAAAGAAAAAGAAAACTTTGAAACAGAGTGTAAATATACTGACGAAAGACACGTCTGAGGCATCAGCAAAATACATTTTTGAATGTGATGATTGTAGTAAAAAGTTTTTAACAAAAGATATTCTTACCGACCACATATCATACAGTCATAAGACGCAAAAGAACTTAGGTGCAGTTCATACACAAGTTGAACAAATTCCAGTACCACAACTAATGGATATATATCACTGTGATATTTGCGAATTTAAAACATCTCAAAAACGTTACATTTCAACACATCTTAAAGCGCACGTCGCTAAGCAAGTGTACTGTTGTAATAATTGTGATTATAAATGTACAGATAAAGGATATTTGCAAAGGCATATGAAAATACACACCGGAGAAAATCCTTTTTCTTCTAATATCTGTGAATGTGAATTTGCGAAAAAACCTGATTTGATAAAACACATAAAAATACATACCGGTGAAAAACCTTTTTCGTGTAATATCTGTAAATATAAATTTACAAGAAAACATGATTTGAAAAAACATATAAAAATACACACCGGTGAAAAACCTTTTTCGTGTAGTATCTGTGAATTTAGATGTAATACAAAAAGTTATTTGCAAACACATATGAAAATACACACCGGAGAAAAACCTTTTTCGTGTAATATCTGTGAATATAAATGTAATACAAAGAGTACTTTGGAAAAACATATCAAAATACACACCGGAGAAAAACCTTTTTCGTGTAATATCTGTGAATATAAATGTATTCAAAAGAGTACTTTAAAAACACATATGAAAATACACACCGGAGAAAAACCTTTTTCGTGTAATATCTGTGAATATAAATGTATTACAAAGAGTACTTTGCAAAAACATATGAAAATACACACCGCAGAAAAACCTTTTTCGTGTAATATCTGTGAATATAAATGTAATACAAAAAGTTATTTGCAAAAACATATGAAAATACACACCGGAGAAAAACCTTTTTCGTGTAATATCTGTGAATATAGATGCATTACAAAAAGTCATTTGCTAAGTCATATAAAAATACACACCGGAGAAAAACCTTTTTCGTGTAATATCTGTGAATATAAATGTATTACAAAGAGTACTTTGCAAAAACATATGAAAATACACACCGGAGAAAAACCTTTTTCGTGTAATATCTGTGAATATAAATGTATTCAAAAGAGTAATTTGCAAACACATATGAAAATACACACCGGAGAAAAACCTTTTTCGTGTAATATCTGTGAATATAAATGTATTCAAAAGAGTAATTTGCAAACACATATGAAAATACACACCGGAGAAAAACCTTTTTCGTGTAATATCTGTGAATATAAATGTATTACAAAGAGTACCTTGCAAGCACATATGAAAATACACACCGGAGAAAAACCTTTTTCGTGTAATATCTGTGAATATAAATGTAGTACAAAGAGTACTTTAAAAACACATATGAAAATACACACCGATGAAAAACCTTTTTCCTGTAATGTCTGTAAATATAGAAGTATTAAAAAAGGTGATTTGCAAACACATATGAAAATACACACCGGAGAAAAACCTTTTTCGTGTAATATCTGTGAATATAGATGTGTGAGGAAACCTACTTTGCAAAGGCATTTGAATATACACACTGGAGCAAAATCTTCTTCGTGAGATATCTGGTAAAATATGTACAATAGCTGCGAAAACCCGCTTCGCTGGGTTAGTTTTTTGTCGAATATTTATTCATGTATGTATATTTTATTAAATTAGTATTTTTTTTAAAATTAAGAACACGTGCCTTTTCTTGTGATATTTTTAAGACTTTTCTTTCTTACATATTTTTTATTCATTATACAAAAATACTTTACAGATAGTCATGTACTGAATACCTATATTCAATACATTCCTATGCACTACATTTACTGTCTTACGTTCTGGTGCATCTAGTGAGTTGACTATGTGAAAAACGGGATTTTCTCAATAGAATGGTAAATCATTTGAAATTAATTCGTGGTATAAAAACGGATTTCCCTTTTTCTTTGGCAGTTAGAATTACTGCCTCAATAATGTTGTTGAGAAGATGTTTTATACATAATCTTGTACCGTTACATAATTTTGACGAATTGAGATTTCATAATTATACGACGACGACGACAACTACGTTACACAATTCTTTTGATAGAATAAGTTTGCGAACTGTGAATCTATGTAGGATATATAGTGTAGGATAAAAACAGCAAACTCTTGTGCTTCCGGATCTCCAGTAATCTTTGCTCGCATATTTTCTGTTAATGCTAATTTTTCAATACGATCCCAGAACCTTAATCGCTTCAAACATGCGAATTTTTTAATAACCTTGTCTAACTTAACTAACCTAACCTTGTTTGTCGAACATCTCAGGATAATAATAGTAAAAATTTTCACATAAGTTTTTTATTTTTCCCGATATCCTGTAAAGTTCTATTTAATGCTTAAAGTGATTTTCTGTGAGCCATCGTACTTACATCCCAAATTATAAATGCACATCGCATCAAAACCTGGCCACGCGTAGAAGATCTTGAAACATTTTAGACTGGAAATTCTTGTTGGGCTATATTTAAAGGCAAACTGAATTCCATTAATAATTCTCGGGGTCAAGTATTGCACTAGTGCTGTGCAATAAAATATTTGTTACCGTATACTATTACGTATATTATTACAATTTTAACATATAGATTGTAATAATATATGTTAAAATTGTAATATATCTTAGAATTAGTCAAAAGGTTGTTCTGGCCGAAAGTTGTTAGTAAGCCTAACCATTTTTATGGTTCCGTACCTCAAAGGGAAAAAACGGAACGCTTTTGGGAAACTAGCAAAAAGAAAGGGTCATGGATAACTGTACAGAAAAAGAAATATCCTGAGAGGCAAGTCTTAAGAGGAGGAAATACTGGTACAGGAAATATTCAAGGTACTGAAAGGAAAAAAAATTTTAACATGTTTGGCGATTAAAAAAGGATACCACAGTAGAAAGTTTGGAAGGACATGTAAAGAATATATGTGGAAAAGAGACGGAAATAACAGTGAAAAAAATTAAACATAAGACGGAACGAGACTATGCGTCATTTATAATAGGAGTTCCAGAAAGTTCATACGAAATGCTATGTAAACCAGAATGTTGGGCAGTTAACATTGAATTTTGTGAATGGGTGTGGTTTCGTAAACCATCCAATAATTAATAAGAAACCACTCAATTTTGTGGAGATATACTATCAGAACGTGAGAGGATTGAGAACAAAATTACACGATTTTTATGTGGGAATTTCTTCCCATAGTTATGATTTTTTTGAAATAACAGAAACTGGATGTAACAATTCTATCTATGATTCAGAACTCATCCCACCTGGATACATGATACTTCGGTGTGATCGGGCAGACGGGCGCAAGCTGGGTGGTGCGTGTTTAGTGGCCACACCACGATACGAGCTGCGGCAACTAAGTGCACCGAACGATGTACGTATTCAAGATCACGCATTTGATCTGGTTTGCGGTTTATCAACAAAATAGGTTCATGTTTGTGTTGTGTGTAGTATACATTCCACCGAGTTGTAGTGATAATGAATACATGTTGTTGTTTAGTATAATAGAAAATCATCGTGATGACTACAATGATTTAATAGTGATAGGCGATTTTAATTTATATTCTAGCTTAACAAATGTACGCAATCATTTTGAGTACTTTTGCACATATTGTGAATTCACCCAGTACAACAAAATAGGAAATTGCAATGAACGACAATTAGATCTTGTTTTAAGCACGCGTTCAGTGGAAGAAGAGTTAAAGGTGCGCGCGGCTGAGCCAATCGTGCCGCCCGACCCACATTATCCGCCGCTCGCTACTGCGGTGCCAGCGGGGGCGAGCGTGGTGCGGCGGGCAGCCACCGCCCGCGCCGTGCTAGCTGAGTCTGAGGGAAGCACCCACACGCATACTGGATGCAACTTCTATAAAGCAAACTTTTCGCTAATGTATTCGTTAATATCGGCCATAGATTTTTTTTATAGGATAGGGTGACAAACGAGCACACAGTGCACCTGACGGTAAGTGGTTGCTGTAGCCCATAGACATCTACATCTATCCTCGATTACGAATCAAAATGCAGATGCGTTGTCACCCGTGAGGACTAAGATGGAATGCCTCGTTTCCAGTAAAAAGGGTCTCCGGTTCTCTACACTCACCATACGAAATATAGCAGCATTAAGCTACTATTTCACGCTGGTATTCTGTGAGAGCGTGCTCCTTCCCCGGTCGAGCCGACCCATTCGTGCTACAACTATACTACTAATATAACTGCAGCATGGCTCTACCACGTATGAACGCCAATGTATACGTTAGATGTAAATAGTAGTTTAAATTATTTTTATGAGGTTTTAAACAAGGTTATGGATGACTGCGTTCCAAGAAAAAAGCGACGACGTGTAAACTCGGAGTACATTTACCCCGAGTGGTACACGATAGACATTATTCGCAACATACAATAAAATACTAGGCTTCATAGACAGTTTAAGGTTAGCAAATCAAGGGTCTATTATGAGGCGTTTGCTAAGTGTAGAACGTATGTAAAATATTCAATAAACTCCACGTACAAAAATTATAAAGACCAGATGCAGAGTAAGTTTTAGGGAAATCCAAAGGCGTTTGGGGCTGACATTAACTCAAAAAAAGACAACAGAAGTCCACGCACGATTTTAAAAGATGATAAGGTACTTACTAGTGAGCAGTGTGCTACTGAGTTTGGTCAGTATTTTTATTCGGTATTTAGCCCTAAGATGTCTAAGCTGGACGTGGAGGCGGCAGTGAAAAAGGCTGGTGGTGAGAATGGAGCGGCTAGGATACACTTAGAACAAGTAAAGCTTGATGAAGTACTTTACGCTCTGCAAAAACTCAAGCCAAAAAAGTCAACGGGACTCGATGGCATACCGGCCTACATTTTCGAAGACTGCCGAATAGTACTTTGTAAGCCACTTCTCTAGATCTTTAATCAGTGCCTGGCGAAAGCAGTGTTCCCAGAAAGATGGAAAACAACCAAGGTCCAGTACCCAAAGGAATGTGAGCATCAAACATGAACCAATAAAGGCCGGTTGCTGTGCTTTCGACACCAGCTAAAGTACTGTAGGCTGCAGTACACAAGAGCATCCTCTCGCAGGTTAATGTACAACTTTCAGATGAACAACTCGGTTTTAGACCGGACAGGAGCACCACCAGCAACCTAATTAATTATATGAATTATATTGTACCTGAAGTGGATGCTGGAGGACAGGTAGATGTAGCTTTCTTGGATTAAAAAAAGCTTTCGACCTAGTGGATAATGACATAATACTACTCACAAAACTGGCAGGTGTAAGATTTATGCCCCTATTTACTAACATTTTTTGCTAGTTATATGCGGGACAGAAAGCAGTATATACAATATGCGGGGTGTAGGTCAAAAAACTATTTAACCAGTTCCGGAGTAAGTCACGGCAGCAATCTTGGTCGATTGCAATTCGTATTGATGATAAATGACCTTCCGACGGTTGTCAAATATGCTCATTGCACTCTATTTGCAGATGACTTGAAACTGTATCTTGCTGTTAGGAAGGGACAGGATTGCCAAAAGTTACAACAAGATATAGATAGGGTGGTAACCTGGACCAAACATAATAACTTACAATTTAACATCACGAAGAGCCGTGGTAGTTCAGATGGTTAACGCTCGCTGTAAATATAACAGAACGCGAGTAACCCGGGTTCGATCCCCGCCGGCACAAATGAAATTGTTAATTGCAATTTTAAGTGCTGATTTACCACGTGCTCAGCGGTGAAGGAAAACATCGTGAGGAAACCTGAATGTCTGAGGAATAAGAAAAAAATATATTTTCGAAGACATGTGAAGTCCGCCAACACGCATTGGGGCAGCGCGGCGGACATTTCCTTGCCCTAAAACCCTCTCAGAAATGAGGGGAGGCCTGTGCCTATCAATGGGACATATATAGGCTGTAACTTTACTTTTTAACTTTTTTAACATCACGAAGCGTATAACTATGACTTTCAGCCGTGTACTATCTCCATTTACGTACCAATACCAAATTAACGGGGTACCAATAGCGAAAGTGTCAGAAGTCAAAGATCTAGGAGTTAATTTCTCCTCTAAACTAGAATTTCGAGAGCAGATAACCAAAATCTGTAAGAAAGCCTACAGAAATTTAGGATTCGTACTACGACTAGCTAGGGACTTCACTAATATAAAGGCAGTTATTGCATTAGGTATATATTTCTTTAGTGAGGAGCCAATTAGAATTCAAAGCGGTCATCTGGTCTCCACATGAAACTAAGTATAGTATCATGTTGGAGAGAGTGCAGAATATATTAGATATTTATATCAAAAAATTTATGGAGTATACTCATTTTACCCAAATAAGTATCCTACCTTATTCACCTTAGGTATAGTAGGATACAATGAGCTAAAGGTTAGAAGGAATTTAGCTCTTGTTTCATATATCTTTAAGGCGATATGGAGAAACACCACGTCCATAAGGTCATTAACCTTTTGAGCGCCAAAGTCGTCTATACGTGACCAGCACTCGCGGGCCCTGAGCGCCAACGACGTCTATAGTTGACAAAAACCCGGCCCACAAAAATATGAAATATAGACATTGTAAAATTATTACTAGTATTTTAATTCTACAGCCCTCAAAAAAGAATAACCCAGCAACATGTGAGTATAAAAAAAAAGTCTCCTAGAGCCACAAGTACTAAGAAACATTGAACTAAAAAAAATGGATTTATATCTAAGCAAATATATTTATGTCCAGCACGCCAAAGTCGTCTATTTTAGACCGCTAGTGTTGTAATGCGTTAGGCATAAATTTATTGAAAACTATTCAAAATTAAGCTCAAACGTGTTATTTTTTTTCTATTATTATTGATATTTAAATAAAACAAAAGGTTAGAAATATAAAACTATAATTAGCTGCATGAATTAAAAAAAAATTATCAAATTATCTTCGCATAATAAATCTAATATCTCAACTCTGGCGCATCCTTAGCGCGACAACGACATCGAAAATCAGTTCACTGGGCGCCGTGGTCAAGTATAAACGACACGCTGATGACGTCATAAGCGATTAGCGGGAAAATTAGTGCTGTGAAACATTAACGATTCCTCAGAACTCATTCGGATTTTGGAAAGCGTCGCCGATGATGAATTTTCGGAAATTTAAAATTATCGTGAAACCAAAGTTTTTCATTTTCGATTAACTCTACCTCAATGAAGTAGGAATACACTTTATAGTCTTTTTACGGTTAATTTCTAATAGCGTAGCGTAAATATACGAGCACACAGTCCACCTGATGGTAAGTGGTTGCTGTAGCCCATAGACATTTACATCTATCCTCGATTACGAATCAAAATGCAGATGCGCTCTCACCCGTAAGGACTTAGATGGAATGCCTCGTTTCCAGAAAGAGGGTTTCCGGCTCTCTACACTTACCATACGAAACACAGCAGCATTAACACATTCAGTGCCACCAACTCGCCCGGAGAGTTCACGTAAATCTTATTGCAGTGCCGACGACTCGTCCGGCGAGTTCAGTGTTTTTCACTAATATTTCCAAAATGCATCCATATTTTCTGCTTAAAATTATAGTTTAGACTAAATATATGCTAAACTAAAGATTTACGTGGTGGGCCGGGTGTGGAGACCCCGTTTAAATTTGAAAGGAAACAAACTATTCTGCAATGCCTTGAACTCGCTAGGCGAGTTCCCTGACGTAGATCCTCAACCTTTGACATGTTAGACAACGACGTGAACATAGTAGCATGGACTACCTACATACTTGTGATATGGAACTAATATACAACAAACTAGTTTCATTAGAATAATTAGGATCGTGCCAAATGGAAGTCCGTAGTCATAGTAAATTATTAAGTAATAGATAATAAAATAAGTAAATAATCAATATATTGATAAAGTATTCATTAATAACCATTCATAGATTCTTTTGCGTTTCAATCATTATATAAGTATAACTTTTTAATCCCAGTTATCAGACCTTAATTAATTTTAATTTAATTTTTACAAAAACACTCTAGGGGTAGGGCAGACAAGACTACGTGGAGTCGGGGTGTGCTAATTCGGTTTTAGAACCGATTCGACCTATTTTATCTATAAAGTCTAGTTGTTCTCTCTACTAGCTCTGCTACTAGAGTGGTGAATGAAATAATGTAATGTGAATTGTTATAATTTTGTTTTCTGATAAACCTCTTGACTGCTCTCCACTGCAACTCAATTTGTTGTATATAAGTCCCATCTCCAGCCGCAAATGGATTGTTTGGGTCTGAGTGATTAACTTTTTTATGAGTGTATCTGTGTTAAAAAAACAAACTGACATAATATTTGCGTTTCGTTATATGTAATTTAATTAATCAAAATCAAGTACCGGATGTCTAGCCAACTCGATATAACCTCAAAACTTTAACTATCGATATCTCGAAAAATAAATAATTGCATAAAAAGCAGCTAAATGGTAATCAATAGCATCATTGCCTGTCAACTAAAGCTAAAATAGTCACTTAAGTCGTGCAGCAGATTACTAAAGCCGACCCAAAATAATACATTTTAATCTGATACCATATTCTTAAAACTGAAAGCCCGTATTAAATTATTTCAGGATAAAATTGTCTATTCACAAGTATTAGAAATTCAAAATATAACCTTAACAATAACCACAATTTAAAAGGTTGACAACCACTGCTCAAATTACGAAACAAACTTACCTTTTATTTTATCCAAAGAGTTTTTTGCCATTTTTACAAGCCGAATAGTCCGGCAACACTTTTTAATTGCGTAAACACGTTAAGTACACTGTGACGGCCGGCCACAAAAATTACAAAACATAGAATTTACCCTTACGTAGTGCCAGTGAACTCGCGTGGCGAGTCGATCAATTTATATTGCAGTGCCGGCGACTCGCCTGGCGAGTCAACCGTAAAATGTAGGCGGAATCCGAGAAGACATCATGAAAATCGTAGGGGTGATGAATGCGTTAAGCTACTATTTGACGCCGGTATTCCGTGAGAGCGTGGTTCTTCCCCGGTTGAGCCGACCCATTCGTGCTACAACTACTCTCCCGTAATATAACTGCAGCATGGCTCTACCACGTTAGAAAATTTGCTTTGGACAGCTAAACATTTATGTTTTATTATTCCATAAGATTTTTATTATTTTAATTGTTGTTTTCTACCTACAATTTATTAATTATTTTTAATTGTTGTTTTCTATATTAAGTACTGATTGAGTTAAAGACCAAGATTTTAATATTTTAAGACTAGACGTAGTGCAAATTATTATTTACAATTGTTGATTAGTGAATAATTATGTACCATTTGTTGATTTCTGTAATAAGTACTGATTTTTTTCTTCCATGACCAAGATTTTAATATTATAAGACTGATTTTTCTAGTGCGAATAATTATATACATTTGTTGATTGGTGGATAATTATGTACCATTTGTTGATTTTTATAATAATTACTGATTTTTTATTCCATGACCAAGATTTTAATATTATAAGACTGATTTTCCTCGTGCGAATAATTACCTATATACAATTGTTGATTAGTGAATAATTATGTACCTTTTCTATTTTAATAATATAAAATTACAAATAATAAATGTGTTTTCTTTACTTAAGGTGAACTTTAACGTTCTTTTAACGTTCTTTACTTATGAAGAGCAATTTTTCATTTTGTGTTGTGCGATTTTCTTTCTCAATCTCACAATCATTTAGCAACATCAGCATCATATGAAACCCCCTTTGTCATAAGAGCGTAAGACTTTTCTTCTGTGATTCACTGGGCCTACGCCACGCCATAAAATATTTTGAATCGATGTCTGTATATTTTGGTTAGATCGATTTTGAAATCGATACACAACGTGCGACACGGCTACATCTCTAAGAAAGTTTCAAAAAGAAAGGTCAGCTACGCCGTTGTCGTCCAGTCGTGAGAGTGACGTCATCACGATGGAGAGTAGTGTTGTGGTTTACTACTATTTTGTTGTTACTGTTTGTTTTTTATTTATGTACAAAGTACATATATAAAAAGAGTTGAAGACAGCACAAGATTAAATAAAATATACCCGATTATAAAGAGTCATTTATTGTATAAAAAACCAACAAAAACAAGTTATTTTGTGTTATCGATATATCAACTCTTGGCAGCACTGTTTTTTTCGTAGGTATTTTTGTTTACTTTTCGCTTTGGCGTACAGGACACGGTAGTGAGTTTTTGGCGTGGCGCTCAAAAGGTTAAATTTCAGGTTCAGTGCAGCCACCGATGCTACAAATTTATCCAAAAACTGCTCTAAGCCGGTGATGTTCGCGGATGATATAGCTTTAAGATCGAATATCTGGTCTAAATATGAAGAGGCTAACATTCGCTTATCTTCATATTTGTTATTAAGTGTCTTAAATATTAACGAATAATTGTTTGCTGTTGGTGTGAAGCCCGAACAAATGGACTGTGCCCTATCGCTTAATTTACTAATTAAGTAATATAATTTTTCGGCGTCCGATAACGATGGATTATTATGTATGTTGTTTTGAAAACTACTAAAGAAAAACGGCCATGTTTTAATATCGCCATTGAATACCGGAATATCTATGGGGGGCAATCTAAGAGAATCACGTGGGCGTACCTGGGCTTCCGGCTTTGCTTCGCTTTGAGATGGGGACTGCAAAAGCTTTGCCGTTCTTTTCACGCGACACAACATATCTTCAAATGATAGAAGCGGTTGATAGTTTACTGTATACTTAGGGTCGATCTTATCGTAATCCGTCCGCAAAGAGTCCACCGTTTCGATTTCACATAAAAACGTCTCCCGCACTGATTCTACGTTAATATTCTTTATGTGATCACTTATATATTGTATAAGTGAAAAGAGTACGTCCCTCTTGGCGTAAAGAGTTTTAAGTTTAATTTCATTTCCACTAACTGCCATTTTAAATTACTATAATTAATATTAGATTGATCACAATTAATCGCACAACGCTGGAGGATGGACACAATGTAATACAACTATATCTCATAACACTATTGTCTTATCATGCCGTATTACGTCGTTAAATTGAACACCTTTGCAATGAAACGAGGCGACGCGCGTCGATAGATAAGAAGCTAAACTCACACTATTTTTTTTGTTACAAATGTTGGGTAGGCCGAATAAAGCCGTGCGGAACCAAACTATTTTAAATTAATAAGGCGATTCACTAATGCGAGTAACTAATAAATTTTAAAATTAAATTAAAAAAACACTTTTTAAATGAATAATTCTATTTGCGAATAAAACTAACCAAATTTTAAATTTAAACTAAACGAACACTATTTAAATCTATTCAATTTTAAATTAGAGAGCATTGTCTAAGGAATTAATCTAGCAATTCAATGATTGAATGGTTGGTGAGGCTATAAAGCACCAGTCCAAATCCGGCCGAATGACCAGAAAATGGTTGGTGAGGCTACAAAGCACCAATCCAAATCCGGCTGAAGGACCATAAAATGGTTGGGCGGCGGGCCTAAGGGTTCCCGAGTTCCGATTCCCCGGTCGAGCCTTGACCCTATGACGCGAGATGTTTACACTATATGGACTGTATACGCGGATGATGCCTAAACAAGATGGCGGATTTGGCACGTATCCTCGACAATGCACACGCTCTTCCGAAAAAAACCCATTGCTTGCCAAGGTTATGAAGGAATCACACTAGGAGAAGGAAGGAGCACACTAGGAGAAATAAAACTGGCATCATAGGAAAAGAAGCACACTTACCGGGGTGTGACTTCGATGCGGCTTGGACGCTTCCGTTGCTGCGGTGCTACTTCTGGCGGATATCCTGGGGCCCCAAGGATGCGGTACTGGTCGGTGGTGCGATGGAAGAGAGCGGTGCGCAACGATATCTCACACTAGGTGAGGCGGTTACTCCTGGAGCTTGACTGCTCCAGGTTGGTGCGGTTTGAAACTAGCGGTGCGCGTGGGCAAGAGCCCTCTAGGACGCGACTGTCCCAGGCGGTGTGGTTCCAACCAGCGGCGCACGGGCAAGACGGCGCCCGAGGGCCGTGCGGGCGCTTATATTGCTTCGTTCCTTCTCTCAATGCGTCTCGGGGGGGCGCGCTTCTCATTGGTTGTGAGAATCACGCAACATTCAATTTTAAATTAGAGAGCATTGTCTTCTAGAATTATCTTCTTTCCCCTCTCATCCCACCACCCCGGTGTGTCGGAGGAGCGATAGGTGAAGGAAAGGACAACGCGTGGCAAGCCTACTCTCGAATAAAATTAAAAATACGAATGGTTTTCCGCGCAACCACCGATAGTTACACATATCGACAATTTTGATTACGACGCCGTTAGAAACCATATCTATGGCTACTATAGTAGGAACGAATTGCCGACTCTCGATAAATTGTCAAATATTTTACGAGAATCTGGACTGTTTCACGGCAGTAGAACTTCTTTCTGGAGGGTTTTAAAAAATGTTGGCTTTTCTTATAAAAAATGTGATAAAAGGCGGATTTTGATGGAGCGTAGAGATATAGCTTTAGCCAGATTTAATTTTCTAAGATCAGCATAGTCCATTGCCGTTTGGAATAATGTTATATTTCTAGATAAGACGTGGCTAAACGCTTATCATACAGTTGGCAAGATATGGACAGACGACACTCCTCACTCCTCCACAAAAGTACCTAGTGGTAAAGGCGAACGCTTAATTATTTGTCATGCGGGTTCCATGAAGGCATTTGTTCCGAACTGCCTCTTGGCGTTTAAATCTAAGAAAACTGTGGAATACCACGAAGAGATGAATTTTGTTAAATTTAAGGAATGGTTTTGTACCCTATTGACCATCTTGAATGAGCAATCGACGATCATTATGGATAATGCACCGTATCATTCAGTACAAATAAGTAAGCCTCCAACTTCTAGGAGCAAAAAAGCCGATATTGTGAAATGGCTGAATGACAATAATATTGTTGCTGACATGTCCATGTTAAAAGTCGAGCTGCTGCATTTGGTTGCTATAAATAAGCCAGCTAGACCAAAATACGTATTGGATGAAATGGCTAAGGAAGCCGGACACAATGTAATGCGCCTTCCACCCTACCATTGTCAATACAATGTCATAGAATTGATTTGGGCGCAAATTAAAGGCAAGAATTTAAACAAATAAATACATACATAAACACTCACGCCTGTCACCCAGAGGGGTAGGCAGAGACTACAGACTTCCATTTGTCACGATCCTGACACACCTCTCTCGCCTCCTTCACATGCATACCCCTACGCATACATGGTCGTCAGCTAAGGGTACTCCTAATTTGGCCCGTTTTCAATAAATCGCCAATTTGGTCGATAAATTTTCGCCTAGGACGTCCCTTTCCGACTCTGCCATTCACTTCTGCAACATAAATTTTCTTTGTCAGTCTTTCCTCATCCATTCTTTCCACATGACCAAACCACCGAAGCATTCCTTTCTTAATCCTGGTCACAACATCATCTTGCAAACCACACTCTTCTCTTATTACACCTACAATTTCTTACCCTGTCATTCAGATTCAGCCCTAACATACTCCTTAACGACCGCATTTCTACTGCGTTCATTCTACTCTCGTGCTTTTTCTGCCACACCCAACTTTCACTACCATACGTTAAAGTAGGGACCAACACAGCATTGTGAATTGCCATACGTGCCTTTTTCGACACATTTTGACTCTTCACAATAGAGTGTAGGGCCCCATTTACTCTATTTCCCGCATTCACTCGTCGTTCTATATCCTTATCATATCTCCCATCCCTGCTAAATACGCAGCCCAAATATACAAACTCGTCTACTTGCTCGATCAACTCCCCTTCTATTCTTATTTCACAAATCGTTTTACTTTCTTCTCTTTCAAAAACCATAACCTTCGTCTTACTTGCGTTCACTTTCATACCCCTTTCTTTTTATTCACACATTAATGAACAGATCATTAAAAGAAAGGGGTATGAAAGTTTAAACAAATCATTTTATAATTTATTTTTAACTATTTTAACATTTTATCTGTTGCTATTTTAACACGAAAACCTTTATTTTAGGTTATGCGGCTCGTAAAAATACCAGCCCACCGTTTACTGTAAACAAAATGCTGTCATTGTTGCAAAAAGCTTGTGTTAGTGTTACTGCCGCGAATTGGGAATATGCGGTTTTACGAACAAAAAATTTGATTTTCGCTGATTGGGACAGAGATGTCATATCGATGCCGTCATAGATAACCAAATTATAATAAATACAGGAGATTCTACAGACGATGATGAGGGTGATGACGACGATGCCGACCATGAAATATCGATTGCGGTTAGAGATGATGAATAAGATGGAACATCTTGATAAAAAATCATGTAATATTATCTAATTAAAATTAAAAAACAGTTTTATAAATTTTAATTTGATGCTAATCCTTTTTCTGTCAATACGATTTTAATTTGTTCGAATATCGCCAAGTATCGACTATAGCGGTACATTACTAGTACTTGAATATTGACATCTGTCAAATGGGACTTCGTAATTGGAATAGAGTATAGAGGTTGGATCTTCGGCCTTTTAAAGGTTAAAAAGAAAAAACCAACCACGAAGTTTTTAATAAAAAAAAATTATAGAAGCTTTTACGATTCATGCAAATATTCCAAAAAGGAAGCTACTAATTTGTTTCAATATCAGATTTAATGATTTGATTCAATGAGTTAAGTTAGGTTTCATTTCATTTCATCTCATTAAATTTCATTTCCATTTCATATCAATAAAAAATTTCTACTGAAGACCTGGCTGTATGTACAAAGTTCCCTTTGCCTACCAAGAATGGGTGAACAAAACAAAAAATCTTTGCTTATATTCTTTTACCGTAGACAGAGAATCCTATAGACGCCTATAGACACCGTCATAGCGTGTCGCAGAAAGAGACAAAAAAAAATACATCACTATATTTAGGGTTACAAGTGTGAGGAATAATTTACCCCACAACCGGCTATAAAATTAGAAATTAGTACGTGAAGTAAGCCTGAAATGGAACACTGCTATTAATGATTATCATTGTTATGTATTTTAGTTGATGGAGAGCTAAATGGAGTGTATTTGACACATTATTTATTATAATTTACTTTGGTGAAGAAAGAAGAAACTAAAAAATTGTGATATCTATCTGACTAATAAACTTAAAGAAACTATTGTATAATGAATGAGAGCTTAGTGGACTGTATTTATGTAGGTTGTGTTTTAATCTTGAAGAAAGATGCTGAAGTAACTGTTACCAGCCCCCTGTCACTCTTTCCTGCGTGAAATAATTACCTACAATCGCTAGGCACCCAGGGTAACATACGCGGTCGGGGCTAGCGCGTTGTACGCGATTGAATGTTTGTTTTGAGTTTTTTAAACGGTGTTTACGTAAATAGTTTTTTTTTGTATACACTTGTTGAAATAGTCTTTGTTTAGTGTTATTTATATTAATTTACCTAATTGATAATTTGTAATGGAAAAACGTCGCTCCTACTTACAATTGTTGCGTGGATGGATGCCAAATGCCCAAAAAAAAAAGGTTTCAGATATATCATTCTTTAAAATTACCGAAGGATTTTAGAAGGAAGTTATGAAAGGTGAATTTATTTCATTTTTTTGTTAGATAGGTTTTACAAAACTTAGTTGAAATTTACTTCACTATCCAAGTATCTATATGCTTACATACCTATATAGCATGCCTTTTAATAAAATATTTTAAGTTATAATAACACTAAACACTGAAATTAAAACTTTGTTTTCTAACAAGATTTTAACTGAGTAGAATACGATCGCATTTCTGTAAGGAATCGTATTTCAGGATTATTTGTTGTGGCCTTGCTAGTTGCATGCGTTGAGCATCGCAGAAATCACATAGGTACGAAAATATGGTCAGTCCATCATATTTACAATAGGTACTTCACCTAAGTAACTTAATTAACATTTCGCAATGTATTTTTTTAGTCTTTATTGTTAGCCCTTAGTAACCACGAAAAGTCCGCAATGGAAGAGGAAGGGGAAAAGATGCAAAGTAACATGGACACTCGCGCGCAGCGATGAAATTTTATTTAGCTTGCGTGCGCGATTTATCAGATTAATAATAATGTAGGCTATTAAACGTCGGCAAGCAGTCGACATCAAAGGAGTGCAACTCCTGTACGTAGTACTATTATTTATTCTGTGCTGTTACTGTGATATCTATATACTAAGTATTTATTTAATTGCTGTTTTAAACTGCTAGGAATTGAGTTAAATTAAAGATTGCAAAAAACTAAAGTAAATTTATTAAACTATTTAAACAATGCGGCAGTCTTACAAACTATCACTAATCTAATGCCTAATAGGGAGCCTGAGGGGTCTTCTTGCTTGTTGTTCTTCTCTTGAGCGCTGTCCTGTCGTGAATGTCGTAGGTGGGCCGGGAGCCCTTCTTTCTTTCCCGCTGACGGGGTCGCTTTGGCACTGAGTAGAATGTTAGGTTTAGCATGGTCATGTTTGATGCCTGTGCCGTAACAAGTTTTGGAGAGCCTGATGAATTGACCCCGGTCTGTGAGGAAGACAGGGGCAGAACCTGTTTCTTGAAAAATTCTTTGGTATCATAATAACCCTTTTTGTACAATTTTTCTTTAACAAAACATTTAAACTTGTTTAATGACAAATTTTGTACATTTTCTGGGATTTTGTGGTAACAGCTTATACATTGCCCCATAATTGAATTACTAATTCTGTGGAGTCTAGTAACTGGTATTACAAGCTTATGTTTGTTCCTAGTGTTTAAAGTATGAACATCTTTATTCTTATGAAAGCTATTTATTTTTTAATGTACATACATTACATTTTCATAAATATATTGCGATGCCAAAGTTAATATGTTTATTTTCTTAATTTTTCTGTCAGGGACTCTTAATTTAAGTTATAAATTGCCAGTAGGCTCTCTTTTGCAAAACAAATATGACTTCAATGTCAGTCGCATTACCCCATAGTAAGATTCCATAAAACATTACGCTATGAAAGTAACTAAAATAAACTAATCTAACTGTCTCAACATTGGTGAGAAAGTAACAGAAACAGAAACTTTTCTATTCAATATGTATTATAAATAATACTTATTGAAAGTCACTTCTTTTTCGTTTACCACTGGTTCGCAAAAAAAACCTCTGTCCTGAGAAGAACCAGCAAGAAACCCAGCGGTATTTTTTTTTTAAATTAATAGCTTACAATCATTTATGTTACAATTTACAACCTGAAACAAATTAGAAATAGTTTGGTAGCGATCATCCTTCTCAGGGGTTATTATCATCCGTAAATTCCTTAATATTATGATTAACATTTTTATAGAGGATTTTATACAGGATTGAAAGATGACCTTATCACAAAAATTGATAGGGGCGTACTCCAATGGTTTGGGCACGTTGAACGAATGAGTGAAGACCGAATGGTGAAGAAAATATATAGAGCGAAAGTAAAAATTAAAAGGTGTCGAGGTAGACCGAGACTAACTTTCGAAGACCATGTGAGCAAATTGCTCAAAGAGGGGAGGGTCAAGAGTACTCGGATACCTAGACGTGCATGTATGAAGAAGTTAATGAACCTGAAAGAAGCGAAAGAGGTATGTAAGGATCGTGACACTTGGCGATCTGTTCTCTCTGGCTACCCCGTTAGGGATTGTGCGTGAAGATAAGTAAGTAAGTAATATTTTTATACAAACTTAGTTTAATAAAGTTTTTGAACTATGTGTATGTCAAATTTTGTATATCTTCTGGGAATTTGTTGTAAAAGCGTATACATCGCCCCAAGAATGAATTACTGACTCGGTGGAGTCGAGTATTATTGTTCTTTTAACAGCTTCGTATGATGGTTCCAAATTTTTTGCTTGGGTTCAAATGCTTTTGTGGCGTGATGTATACGCAGTTGAAAATAGTGCATGGAAATTGTCTTAATAAGAAAAACTTTGCGGTTTCCAATAAAAGGTTGACTTTCAAAATGATTCGTCGTAAATAAACCCAGACATCGTTTGAAAGTTGTTAAAATAAGTTTCGGTAACAGATTTTTTTCTGCAAAGAATGATACTTCTTTATATGAATGTATCTTAAATATTCTTTCTGCCAACGTACATACTTTAATAACATCGCGTGAAGGATAAATAAGGCCACCTTTATCTTTTTTAAATATAAGATCTAAATATTTGTCGCTAATAAGAGCTAGCAGACAATCTTCACATTTTATAGTTTTTCTTAAGTTCCTAACTACAAACCCACCGATATATGAAATAATTTCTTCAGTGTAGGTGGTCAATTTTGAGGGGTTAAAATATAATCGTGGTCATCATCGACCAAGAAATTATTATTAGGGGGGAAATCCTTAATCGAGTCTTCGAGATCTTGAGTGCAGTACATATTAATTTTATTTTCATATCGCACTTCTGTGAGTTAAAATTTTTATATCCTCTAGATGTATACAGTTTCCTGACTCAATACCTGTTATTTCCCCGTGTATAACTAGTGTTTTGTAGGCGCTTTAAAATTGAAAAGCTGTTGGATTGTTGTTATAGCCGCCCTTTGATCGTATCGAGCTGAAGAAGCACTCCAGGTGATCTTGGCTAAGTTAGTATATAGGCAAAAAATTAAGTTTACCTGTCTATTGAAAATATCAAATAAATAAGTTGTTAATTTTCCTTATAAAATCAACAGTAGCCTCGCAACCCGAAAATTTGTTGTAAATTCAATTGTTTGTTACAAATTCTATTGCATCTGCCACGGAATTACTGAATGTTTGTGCCGCCAACTTAAGTTAAATTATTTCTTTTGAAAAATTAATATGCTGATTTTTAAGACGGTTAGCTAGATGGAGACCCTCCCTTTCTTGCAGATTATGAAGCAATTATATAAAATGCTATGAAATTATTCTACCATGCAGATTTGTTAATTAATTTTTCTGACTTAGTGTATTTCTGACAAGTTTCAGCATATGAGCTGGATCCGGAAATATAACTATGTGCTGCTTATCACAAAGAAAATACGAAGTAATATTTTTCAAAACATCGAAATTGAAACCTAAGTTTTTAGGCATCAAAAAGTTGGTTGGAGAGCCGTCAAAAGTTGGGGAGACTATATTAACACAATAATCTACTAACAAACCCATACATTGTTTAATTAATGTTGCCTTTTGTCTCTGTCACCTGTACAGCCATCAATAAAAAATAACCGATAGGCATCTTCCATCCACTATTTATATATGTTACCATAAACACCAATGCCTCCCTAGCTTCAGGTACATTGTGACCATCCAAAGCTACCACATAGTTCACCAGACCTACACATTTTGTTCCATCCCATTGGACATGCCTCCTTATAGCCCTCTCGTCCATGCTAACTGCACAATACATTTCGGTTTTTTGTTCTTTGCCACTAATTTAATGCATTCTAATGATTCTGTAAACCCTGGGTTTACATCTACACTTTTGTACCATGTGATAAGTGTGGATGGAAGAGGCAGATAAGTATTAAATTGTTGTCGTACATACGTGTAAGCCCGAGGACTTATAAATTCCAAGCAGAGTGAATTTGCGTAAAGATGGTGAATATTTTCTACCACTGGAGGAGGGGTTCAACATTTTTTTCAAGAAGTCTCTATTGGTAGGGTCGACAGATTCCAGTAAATCCCCATCTTTTTCACTTATCAAAGACTTTTTTTAAGTTCTGCAATAGTATTTTCTAGTTTAGTCGAAAAGTCTTATTTTTTCAGTCATTCGGATGAATGTTTTTCTGAGTGTTTCCATTTCTGTCGCAACGTCCGACGAGTGTACTCTGGAGTCTTGTCCTAAAACCCAAAAAAAAAAACGTTTAATAATCATAACTTTGTCTGTAGTAAGACACAACATTTTCTGATTGTAATACTTACTATTGATGGTTGGTTGGAAATTGGAAGACTCACTATTTCAACTGGCTTTTGACTACTGGTCGACGGCAATAGGTCAACAGCAGGACCAATCTGAAATCAAGTAATTTGTATGTTAAATCTGCCACAGTTTTAGTTTCATAACATCCACCGATCAAGCGTCTCGATAATGAATTAATGTACCAAGATTATAATTTATAACGTAGGTAATTATTTTAATACTGTAGAATACATTGCAAAATTGAAGGGCTAAGTGGAAAAAGGTTACTTGACAAATTTAAAAATCCGACTTTTTTGTGAAAACGAACTTAAGTTCTAATGAACTTAAGTTTTATCTGATGATAAACCGATTCTTGAAGTTAAACACGCCAATTGGGAAGATAACAAGGTAACAATATTAGACCTTTAAGTACGTAGGTAAAAAGTTTAGACCAAACACATAATTCTAGTTTTTAATTCATATCGATCGGTGCACTACTACCGAAGTTATAAGCGTGGAAAATTTTACGTACATTTTTAAAATTTCGCCCGTGCCCGCGAGTAGCACGTGACGTCATCGATTCCATGCGGCCGGCCGGCACGAGCGGCAAGTTTCTCTAGAAAGTGAAGATTTTTCTTCATAGCTTGAAGAACTTACTACATCAAATTGAAGAAGTTTCTTATTCTCTTGTACCGGCCGAACATTTATCTTTGGTTTCTATACTTTAATGTGAAACATTGTTTTTTAGGTTTACTTGATATTTTTTTTGTGTAGCGGGGATATCAGCAGTATTAGTTATATATTCTTCTGGCAAGGGATCAATGTCAATATTATCATCTAGAGTAGTAACAGGTTCGACAATATATATATATATATATATATATATATATATATCCTCCTCTCTCCTCTTCCTCCTCTTCCCCCCCGGACCGCATCGAGTGCGAACGTGTCCACTAAACCTGTGCGTGTTAAATAAATATATTGACACCGAAAGTGTTCACATTAAAAATCATTTTGAAATAATAGGACAACAGAAGTCACGAAGAGTTCATTTAGTGGCCGCTTCGTTTAACGCCGACCCAACACATCTACGCCGTGTACGCGTGTGATTACGCGTGATACTGGTTAGTTATAACCTTTATTATTTTGAGTTTAGAGAACATCCAACGCGTGGTGCGCCTACGTCATCCTACAATACACTCTACACACATTACCGAACTGCTCCTGTCCTGCACGCACCCGCCCGCTGCGCTTACTATCTCTCTCACGCGCATGCACTGAAATTACTCTAATAGCACACATACATCAATTGGATAGCGCGTCACTGTCGCTCAGCTAGCAAATCCCCGTTCATCTCTTTTTAACAACATCACGTCTGTCTACGCTTTATTCTCAACTAGCTACTGCGGTGAGCGAATAACAATATCTTAATTGAAGCTATCTCGCTCGGACGGGTGTACATTGTACATACCTCCTCCAGCCTTCTATTTACCTGGTAATGAGCCACGAAGACACTAATATGTCGATCTGCGATGGCGATGATTCACGGAACGCTGCGAATGTGACGCCGCCGTTTGTTTACAATCGGCCTAGAAATGTTACAATGGAGGATTTTAAGAAATTTCAAGTGGAAATGAGAACTATGTTTGAGAAGTTAAATACAACGGTTACGAACCAACACCAGGAATTTAAAAATTTCTCCTCAACTTTGATGGAAATTAAACAGGCGAATTTAAATATAGAACATTCTATTGCTATGTTATCGTCTCAAAATCAAGAACTAACAAAGAGAATCACTCAGTTAGAAAATAAAGCAAAAGAAGACAGAGAATATATTACGCTATTGGAGGAAAGGATTGAAAATTTGCAAATAGGGTGCCGTAAATCAAATCTTGAGATTAAAAACGTGCCTAAAAAAAGTAATGAATCAAAAGAAGATTTGATCGAAATGGCCTTATGTTTATCAAATACCGTGGGAGGTAACCTGCTCAAAACCGATATTAAAGACATTTATAGGGCTCGTGCAAAAAAAGACTCTCAAAACACTCCGATTGTAATTGAAACTACATCAACTCTGGTGAAAAATGACATTTTGAAATTGTGTAAGACCTTCAATATAAAAACAAAAAGTAAACTATGTGCTAAGCACTTGGGCTTCCGAACTTCCGAGGATACGCCAATCTACGTATCGGAACAACTCACCTCAAAAGGCGCCCGGTTGCATTTTCTTGCCAGAGACCTGGTCAAGTCCAAGCAGTACAAGTACTGCTGGACTGCTTATGGCAGGGTTTATGTTCGGGAGACCGATGGAGCTCCTGTCATTACGATTAAATCGGAAGATCAAGTGCATAAACTTATGATTAAGTGACTGATATTAGTGATGGATCTTTATAATAGTTGTAAAATAATACTTTTCCGCGATCCTAGAATATATTATGTTTTAGACGTTTTTATTGGTATGATGTTATGTGCAAAATCGAAGCATTATATATATTTGGTTATGTTTTGTTATACACTAGTAAATATTTATACTGCATGCAACTTATTTGTTATAAAATTAATTGTTAAACACTCAACGTCACATAACCACACATACACATTCACTTTCACCCTCATATATACACCCTTTCACACACACACACCAAATCACTTAGCTATAAACGTAAATAACCTTAATAATGTTGCGAGAAAAACAAACTGTTTGCTACCACTCTATACTTCAATATCTATTTTTAATGATTAGTACATTAAATACTATAACTAACATGGACAACTTAGAAATTGCACGATCAATAAAATGTAATGTTGAAGATGTTGAAAAGTTATTAAATATAAGTTATGAGGATTTCAAGATGATAACCCAAAACGTTCGTAGTATCTATTCCAATTTTGATGACCTGCTTGCTACACTAACTAGTTTTAAATTTTGTCCATCAATCATTATTTTGACCGAATGCTGGCTCTCAGAACACAAATCAATACCAGCTATCACAAATTATGTATCATACCCTTCTACTCGATATTTTAATAAAAGTGATGGAGTAGTGGCTTATGTTAAGAATGATATGGCTGTTAATGTAAAGGAAATTTTACTTCAAAATGCCTCGTGTCTTCAAATAGAAATAGAAACAGTTATAATTTTGGCTATTTATAGATCACCTAATACAAATGCAGACATCTTTATAAATTCATTAAATGATCATTTGGAATCTATAAGTATGTGTAAAAATATCATATTATCAGGTGATATAAATATTAATATTATCTCCAAAGACTCAGAACAAAGTTTGGAGCGGAATAATCGATTAAAATATCTAGATATGCTAGGTACTCATAGTGTAATGATGGGACATTGTTTCCCTACTAGGGAAGATAGTTCTTTAGATCATATAATGCTTAAACTTACGCACGATAAAGTGGCCCAAGTTGCAGTTTTGAACACGACAATAACTGATCATACTATGGTATTGCTACACATAACTAATGTTAAACCTCAATTAGTGTATAATAAAACAAAATGTATTGTGGATTTTGAAAAAGCTATAATCGATTTAAAAAATAAAAACATACATGAACTGCTTTTATGTAATGATCCAAATGTATTAACCGAATTATTGTTAGGAAAACTAATGCAATCTTTAAAAGAAAATACAAGACTGCTTCTTGTACCTAAATGTAAACGCATAATTAAGCCTTGGATGACTCCAGGTGTGCTGCGTTGTATCAGGCATAGGAATAATCTACAGCAAAAGCTCCGTCAAAGTCCCAACGACGAGATTCTTAGAATTTCCTACCGAAGATACCGAAATTATTGCAAAAATCTAGTTAGAAATTTGAAACGGAAATATGAACAGAAGCTTCTGGAGGTCTCGGTGGGTGATTCTAGGAATCTCTGGAAAAATATTGCTAAAGTAACATATAGGAAGCACTCTAAAAGGGATAATACAAAGTTACTGCAGATTGGGCCTTGCGCAGGTGATTCCGTTGATCAAGCTAATAACTACTTTAGTTGTGTGGGCAAAAACTTGGCCGATGCGATTGTCCGGCCAAACAAGACACAATTTATGCACAATTTTTGTACAAATACTCAGACATCATCTTTTGTTCTCTACGATACAGATATGGAAGAAGTACACTCTATTCTGATGGCATTAAAATCTAACAGTGCACCAGGCTGGGACAACGTTCCAGCTAGTTTCCTAAAACTTGCAAGAGCAGAAGTCGTGCCGGTTCTTTGTCATTTAGTGAATCTTTGTTTTTGCAAAGGTATATTTCCGTCTTTGCTCAAGGAGTCCCTAGTAACACCTGTGCATAAGGGTGGAGATGAGAAGGATATCAACAACTACAGACCAATTTCGGTATTGCCGGCAATATCGAAAGTTATAGAAAAACTTATCAACAAGAGGCTCATAAGTTTCCTCAATAAGTTCCACATCTTATCCAGCTCACAATTTGGCTTTCAAGCAGGGAAATCGACTGAAAACGCTGTAGAAGCCCTAACTTCTGTAATTGTTGATAATCTTGATAAAAAGACAAACTGCCTCGCAGTGTTTCTTGATCTTAAAAAGGCATTTGACACCGTGTCTACACCCATCCTGTTGCAAAAGTTAGAAAACTGTGGGATTAGAGGTGTGCCCCTTGACTTGCTTAAAAGTTATATGACTGGGAGGACTCAGAGGTTAAAAATAGGTTCATATATAAGTCAAAAAACTGGTCTTACTTATGGCGTACCGCAAGGAAGCGTCTTAGGGCCCACCCTGTTTCTAATATACGTAAACGAACTCTGCAATATGAAGATCCCTCATGCTAGCATATTCTCATATGCTGACGACACTGCCATTGTGTTTACAGGCGACTCCTTCAACAATTTAAAGATGAATACAGAGTACGGTTTGGCTGTGATTTCGCAATGGCTAAGTCTTAACTTACTAACATTAAATACCATTAAAACAAACTATATTTTGTTTTCCATAAAAAACAGTCTGCCTGACTTTCCCAGTGATATTAAGATTCATTGCTGTCAGCCGCTAGTTAGCACGAATTGCAACTGCCCCACTATAACTAGACTAACTTCTACGAAGTACCTTGGTGTCTTAGTGGACCAGAGACTTTCATGGGTGTCTCATGTCGAATTAGTTTCTAACAGATTACGTAAATTAATGTGGATTTTTAAAACACTAAGACACGTTGCAAGTAAAAAGTTACTTGATCAGATCTATATTGCGTTGGCACAATCTGTTTTGATTTATTGTATAACGATATGGGGGGGTGCAGTAAAAACTCATTTTATACAATTAGAACGAGCTCAAAGGGGATTATTAAAAATTATGTATTTCAAAACACGTCAGTTTTCAACAAATTCATTGTATTTATATGCAGATTTATTGTCAGTTCGTAAACTATACATATTGCACGTAGTTCTGAAAAAACATATGTCCTTTAATGTTGACACCAATATTTTAACTAAAAGAAGAAAAGATAGAGTCGCCACACTAAATTACACCAAGACTAAATTTGCTCGCAATCAGTACAAAAACATCTCGTCTCACTTATATAATCAAATAAATAAAATACTAGATATATATCCTATGACTTATAGAAACTGTAAACTAAAACTCACTGAATGGCTGAAGACATTAGAATTTATTGAAGTTGAAAATCTGTTAAAATTGGAATTTTGATATGAGGTTATTTTTGTGTAAATCACTCACTCATTACATACATACACACATCGTAACCTCCATGTACTTGTATATGTAACTACCACCTCTGCTCAGTGCCTTACGCTGATCCCAAGACCTTTTATGTCGTAGGGCTGTGCATGGGGGAAACGTATGTAAACTTTCACACAACACATTACACTCACATACACTACACACATACTACACACACACTACACATTCACTACATACACACACACTACATATATATTATTTTTACTTTCTTTAATTTGTACAAGCGGTTCCAGCTTTAGTAAATTTTATGATATGGAAGAGGGGCTTACTTCTGATACGGGCGCATTATGCGCTCAATAGAAGAAGTCTACCATGATATATGTATTTGTCAGACCGTGGTTATGAATAAAACTTTTTATTTATTATTTATTATATATATATATATATATATATATATATATATATATATATATATATATATATATATATATATATATATATATATATATGCTCAATTTCTTGTGAAGTAGTGGCAATCGCATGTGCAACTGTTTCTGACCTAGATTTGGAATTCAGTTTTGATTTTTTTGATCGAGATCTTTGTGGTTTTTCTGTATACCGATTTTGACAAGCAAACTTGTGAGGCAAAACATCTTTTTAAGTTTGAGGGGACCACCAACTAGTTTGTACTTCACGTAGTTTTCCATATCGTTTTCGACCTAGAACAAAAAACAAACTTATTTAAAGTCTATAAAAAATAAGGAACCGCGTAATTCGTATTCCATCAATATTTTAAATATGTACCAACTATGTAATACATAAAAATAGGACAACACAAAAAAAATTTAAGTGCTCCACTTCAAAATCAAGGTTAACATATTCCATATTTTAACCTTTATATGCATTACAAACATTTTAAAATTTGCTGCAAACATAGGTAGATATCTAAACTTACGAACTCACGACAGGTCATTGACTTATCTACATTACGTAGGTACTTTACCCAAGTTTGGATGTTTATTTACGCTGAAGTAGTTTTGGTTAAATATGTAACTATTAGGTATTGTTTCTTCTTGAAATTATAATAGTCATTAAGCGTGGAAAGGTTCAATGAATCGTTAGTTACTTAAACTGCGACTCTAGTAGGTACCTACATGCCTAATAGAAAGCATTTACTAGCAATAACCAAGAGCTATCATGTGAAGGTTATTATTATTTGAATACTTACATCGAAATGATCCTCACAACAATCAATATGCTACCGTGTTTGGTCCTAAAGGATGTGTTCTTCTCATAGAATTTGTCCATTTTTTTTTCTGATGGTAGGGTTTCTAGGCACATTAAAAAACAACTTTTCAGGTGTTTTTGTATTTTTACAGTGAGGCACAGCACAATATTTAATAGATTGTGTCATGTTCTATAATGTTTCTTGTTAAAAATAGAGATCAAGTAGATCCACGCGCGACGGGCACATTCGAGTAAATGTTTTGATTTTCTAAGTGCGCGTCGGGTCGCTCGCACGAAGATGGAAATCGTGACGTCATCGACGATGTCGCGCTCGGCTCGCGGCTTAGACCGAAAAAGTTAACTTTGCGCCATTATATCTCGGTCAGTTTTGAAGATGGAAAAAAATTAAAAACACAGTTATACTCGTAATTTTTTGTAGAATTTTTTGGCATATAAAACAAAAAAATGGTTATCTTCTCCATTCTAATTCGTTACATAGTTAGTTACAGACGCTAGCAAAGGTGTTAACTGCCAAACAAGTATATATTTCAGATTTGTAAATGTGCTATCAGCAGAAATGTTTTCAGAGAATCATTATCATTGCTACTTTTGGAATAATATAAGGTAATTATAAATTAATAAATCTTCTGCATCTTCACAAGGACAACATAATTTTATGTTAAAGAAATAAACAAAGGTGTTTTGAGCTATAGGTAAACGTAACCTAATGTAAAATAGAATCATATTTTTTCAAATCCTCTTTTACAACGGTTGTAGTATCTTTAATCTCCAGTGTTATAATTTGTATTCCATCTAAGTATTGGTTTTGTATTTTAAATTGGTGGCTAGATTCGCTGTGTGCAACAGAGCGCGAGCGATATGACTATTAGATTAGATATGGCAAAAATGAGTATAACTAAAATCTTATATTTGTACACTACACTAAATAATAAAAAAAAAAACAAATTCACTAAATCTTAATTAACTTCACTAGTTTTTTCCCTAGTTTTATTTATTTGTAGGTATAGATTTATTGATAAATTTATAATTTGAAATACGTTAAACGTTTTACGTTATAAAGTAAATATAAAAAATGAAAAAAAAAAAACATTTTTTTTTTAAATACAGTAGAGTGTCGATTATCCGAAAGTCGATCAACCGAACGACCGCTCATCCGAACTACTACCTCGGTACATCTTTGGGTTGCGACCACCTTCTGCTTCCCCGTGCAGTGCCCTATGTTAACCTACGTTCAGTACCGATAGCGCTGAACGCTTATGTTTTAATTTTACTGTACTAGCTCACAATTTAATATACCTAAACGTAAACGTGTTGTTATTTCCATAAGAGATCAATACGAGATTTTTTTATTTTTTTATATATAGGGTGGCAAGCGAGCACACAGTCCATCTGATGGTAAGTGGTTGCTGTAGCCCATAGATATCTACATTTATCTTCGATTACAAATCAAAATGCAGATGCGTTGTCACTCGTGAGGACTAAGATGGAATGCCTCATTTCCAGTAAAAAGGGTCTCTAGTTTTCTACACTCACCATACGAAACACAGCAGCATCAAGCTACCATTTCACGCTGGTATTCTGTGAGAGCGTGGTCCTTCCCCGGTCAAGCCGACCCATTCGTGCTACAACTATACTACTAATATAACTGCAGCATGGTTCTATCACGTAAAAACAAACGATTAGAAAAAGTCGAATCAGCAACCAAGTTATCTAATGAGTACAAAGTGGAGATAAAAAAAACCAAAAGACGGCGATATAAAATTTTATATTATCCAAGCTTGATTCTACTGATGGATCCACAAGTCGTAAAATTATGAAGCTCGCTACGAACACGCTGTTTACAAGTGATTTACAAAAAAAAAATCACAAGAAGAACATATCTCTGATTCCATTCTATGTAAAAAAGCAATAAATTTAATGAAAAACTTGGAGGGCCGTCGAACCTTCAAGCAAGTACGGGCTGGTTAAAATGGTTTAAGTCAAGACTGGCATTCGTGAACTTCAAATAAAAGGAGAAAAACTGTCTGCTGATTGTTAAGCAGATGATTCTTTCAAAATCAAATTATGCAATGTATTGAAACAAGAAGATCTTGTTCTAGAAAACGTTTATAAACTCGACGAAACTGGGCTCAATTGGAAGGCTTTGCCACGAAGTAATAGTCTCACTATTGGACTAGTAAGTTGGTAGCATTCTACCCACTCAGAATATGCGTCGACTGCAATTAGAAAGTTCCTACCATATAACGAAAAAATATCTATATGCAAACGATGCCATACCTGTGCCGGGTAGGGCCTAGAAGCTAAAGGTGTGCGCGGAGGTGCGCATCGAAACTTATTACAAACTGAACACGGCCCTATTTTTTCCGTAATATGTCTGTCTATATGTGGCCACCACATCCAGGTTCTGGCCTGCTCTTTTGTTTTTACCACGCCAAAGTGTGAATAATGTAGTTCGTTTAATAGCTGCGGAATATTGACGGTATGATTACTTTGTGGCCCCGCAGGATACAACCACTTTCTAGGGCTACCGACAAAGAAAATATGGCTTTAATATTTAACGAATCTGACACTTTTCGAGGTCACGCTTTAAGCATAAACTCTTAACACTTTTAATAAAAGATTATCTCGGGATGTTTCTTTTTTATATCTTCCACAGTTATTGGTTTTAAAACTGAGTTATCTATAAATACATACAATATACAATGTTTTATAAAGATCTGAGCATTCATTATGAATTTCGTTCTGTAATTGATTTACAGACCGTGATAAGAAATCAGCCGCATTGCTGTCACTTCCACCATACTTTAATGTGAAATTATAGGCATATAAAAAGATCGCGTAACGTTGAAGCTGGTTAGCCGCCATGTCAGGTATACTCTTTTTGTTTCCGAAAATGGTTATTAAGGGCTTATAATCCGTCCTTAGGATAAACGGTACCGTTCGACCATACCAATAGTGGTAGAAATTTCAGAGCATACAAAGGCTGTCCGTTCTACTAGAAATAAGAATCCTATTTATAAAGTATAATTTACATTTTATTATATAATAAAATGTTTATTCTTCTTTATTCATTCTTTACTATTGGTCGAGGGAACTGTGGTGTTTTAAAAATGTGATAACATAATAATAGTTAGGTAGGGAAAGAATTGTCAGTCCGCTTTGATCTATTAAACTGCCTGCTACGTAATCCGTATTTTATTGTAAATTTAGTCCTAAACAGTACAATGCTATCATATTAGAAGTTTTCCATCTGAAAGTTCTTATTATTCTCTTACTCAAAATATCTACAAATAGTATTAAAATCCATTACTTTCTGTTAAAAGGTGTATTCAATGTATATTAAAAATTGGTGGTATAAAAACACAACTTGAGTATATTGAGCACGAGTTTCGGTGGTTTGAAATAAATATTCTAAATTCTCAGTAATTAATAAATAGTATGTAAATACATGCACGTGGCATCCCTTTTTATAAATAATAAAACTATTTCATATAAATAATGTTATTTTATTTTTTACCGTACAGAGCCATTGTAAGTTCTTCTTAACTAAACTTAATATGGTTTAAAGAAAACAAAGGTGTATTATGTCCATATTTTCATTGTTTTTTTAATAAATTTGCATAGAATAACCTATTTTTCAACATAATAAAATAATCAATCTTATCTAAGTATTGGTAGTACTAATATTGTATTTGAAAACCATATGCTTTAGTTATGAGTTCAATTAATTATTTATTATTTTCAAAGACTCATTAGTTGTTTAGAATCATTTGCTAGTTTACACCTTTGTCCACTTAACCCTTCAATTCTGTTTTGGGTCGAGGAAAACTAATATTATTTTTATTTAATATTGTTTACTTACATGAATGTTTAAATTATTTTCAATCTCCATAAGTGATTCTTCATGTAAACTGATGGAGGAAGATGTTGGAATACCGGCTTTAGTTTCCTATTAAAAAAAGTTTATGGTGGAGCGACGAGCCTAAGGTTACCGAAGTCCAATTCCCCGGTCGAGCCTTAAAACTATTACGCGAGATATTAAACCCAAATGGACTGTATATGCGAAATGCTTCTTCGTTTACACAAAATGGCGACTATAGCACGCGGTTTCCCATACAATGCACTCGCTCTTCCCTAAAACGAACTATTGTTTGCCAAATCTATGAAAGGAATCCTGCTTGATTAGGAGAAATGAAATTGGAGCGGATTAACTATTAAACACAATTATATCAAGCAGGAACTAGTAGGAATGTCCACTCACCGGGGTGTCGCTTCTATGTGGCTTGGGCGCTATGTTGCTGCGGTGCGACCTCTGGTGGACTCTCTGGGGCCCCAGAGATGCTTTCTTGTCCGGTGATGCGTCGGGAGAGAGTGCGGTGCGCGACTATTTCTCACACGAGGTGAGGCGGGTTTCCTGGGGTTCGACTGCTTCCAGGCTAAAGCGGTTATACTAGCGGTGCGCGTGGGCAATAGCCCTTCTATGACACTATTGTCTTAAGCGGTGTGGTTCCAACGACGAGCGCGACGGGAGGAGGCCGCGCGTCGGCCGCGCGTGCCCTTTTATTCCTTCGGTTGCGATGATCGCGTAATATTCCAGAATCATCTTCTCTCCCCTCCCACCCCACCACACCGATGTGTCGATAGGAGGGTATGAATGTTATCGTTTTGGAAAGGGATAAACGATTTGGCAAGCCTACCGTCAAATAAAATAAATACGAAAGGTTTTCCGCGCAACCATCTCCCCCGCCCTTGAAGGATTTCCTTCAAAATAACTAAAACAACTAGAGCTAAGATCAAACTGACAAATAACTAACTAACGCTAAGATTACCTAAATTCAACTACAATTTCTAATCTAGAAAGCTAATGTAAATTATGGAAGAGGCAAGGGTCACAAACGGACAACAGGACGTATGTAAGACCCAACCGTGGTCTTAACGCGAGCTACCCTAATTACTCCGTCGGAACCGGGAAAGACCTCTTCGACAATCCCTAACGGCCAATGGAGAGGCGGCGTATTCTCTTTGGTGAGCACCACCACAGTTCCTACAGCTAAAGGCTCAGTTGCTGTGTTTCATTTTTGTCGAGACTGCAAAGTATGCAAGTATTCCATCCTCCATCGTTTCCAAAACGATTGCACTAACCGGTCTAATAATTTGTGGCGTGCGGAAATGCTAAGTCTGTTCTCATCCATATCTACGGCGGGCAAATACTTTAAAGGCGTTAAATTCAAAAAATGTGCTGGAGTTAGAGCCAGCGGCTCCGAAGGGTCACTAGACAACGTACGACAAAGTGGGCGGCTATTCATTACGCATTCAATTTGAGCGAGCACCGTACTTAGCTCTTCGAAGGACAAAATTTGATCTCCTATTACTCGGTATAAGTGACTCTTTAGACTCTTAATATTAGTCTCCCAATTGCCCCCAAAATGACTCGCGGCTGGGACGTTCAGAGACCACTCAATGCGGTTCTCGCCTAGAATGTGAGCGAACTCCTAATTATAATACTTGCTAGCTAAGAGCTCATGTAGTTCTGATAAAATACGTTTTGCACCGACGTAGTTCGTACCTTTATCCGAATATAATTTACTTACAGGGCCACGGCGGGAAAGAAATCTTTTAAATGCACCCATAAAGCCTGCTGTGCTTAGATCACCAACCGGTTCTATATGCACCGCCCTTGTAGTTAGACATACGAAAATGCAGACGTAAGCCTTTGTGGATCTTATACCGCGCCCGCGAGTGAGCGTGACCTTAAACGGACCAGCGAAATCAGACCCGGTGTGCGTAAAGGGCTTTACTGAATGTATTACTCGACAAGATCTAAGTTCCGCCATTTCCGGAAATGACGGCTTGGGGCGTGCCCGAAAGCAAGCTATAGATCTGTGCACCCGATTGCGGATTAAGTTACGTGCAGAAAGAATCCAATAATTCTGACGCAAGATCGACATCAGCAAGTCGGGGCCAGCGTGCGAATTCAATTTATGATGGTAATCGACTAATAAATTCATGATATGGTCTTGATGCGGTAAAACTATAGGGTGCTGTTGGTCGAAACTTAACTGCGAGTTGGACAAGCGTCCACCTACCCTTACAATCCCATCCTGTAAAAATGGCTTAAGGCGTTGAAAAGCGCGACTACAAGCTCTATTCGATTGTAATCTTGTAATTTCTTCAGAGAAATGCGCACGTTGAAGTTCACGCAATACTAGCGACACAGCATAGTTGTAATCGGACGCTAAGATATACGAACGTCGCGGCAAAAGCTTCGCGAATCGACAAACGTAAATTACGCTACGCAATAATTTCGACCAAGAGGACAAGCGGTTCGCCAAAGCAATGATTGGAGAAACCTCGCTCGAAACGTTCGCTACTAGAGCGTGTCTCTTCTCTTCCGGCGGTTGTGACACTGACGAAGGTTCGAAATCGGTTATTGGCCATTGCGAGAGATCCAAGTGAACCCAAGAAGGTCCGTGGAACCAAAGCGGGTGGTCCATTACTTGCATCGGGGTGAGTCCACGGGATAAGCAATCGGCAGGGTTTTCCGTACCGGTTACGTGATAAAAATTCTGCGTTTCTAACTCGTCTTGGATCTTGGCCTCTCGGTTCGCGACAAACGTATCCCAACGGTGGGGTGACGAATGAACCCAGCATAAGGCGACGGTGGAGTCGGAAAAGGCAAATATCCTTTCTATGTGAACTCTATCCCTACATGCGCTGATAACTGCGGTAATAAGCTTGGTGAGTACTAATATTGCGCAAAGCTCCAAGCGCGCCAGAGAGACAACCTTACGGGGGGAGACTCTCGACTTAGAACTAATGAGGCTAATCGAATTTCCACCACTACTCTGGACGTGGAAATATACAACGCCCCCGCAAGCCTTCTCGCTGGCGTCTGCAAACCCAATGACCGTGATGACGCTATTTCTATCGACGTTTATATGACGTGGTATTTTAATTTCTCTTAGTAAAGGAAGTTCCTCTCTAAAACGCTGCCACAACCGAACAATGCTGTCAGGCGGCGAGTCATCCCAATCGCATTCATATAACCAAAGTTGTTTAATCAAAAGCTTAGCGTATAATACCACCGGAGCTACGAAACCCATGACATCCCATAATCTAGCAACGCACGACAGTATTGTGCGCTTTGTGCACTTCTCTACGGGCGGGTTTACTTTAAGGCTAAACACGTCGGACTCTGGTGACCAACACAGACCGAGCACCTTGTGTGTATCAGAATCGTCGAATTCCTTTATCGCCGAAAGACGGTGTGATAGTGGAATTGTGTTTAAAACTGGACGCGAATTAAGTCCATTTGACAAGATCGAATTGACCCGATTTCATGAGCCTTATAACCTCGGCGGTGGTTAGGGTGGCCTCCTCCACGCTATCGACCGAGTATACAAAATCATCCATATATAATCCACTTTCAATTTCCCTCTTAGCTTTAGGATAAGAGGGACCTTCATCGTGGGCGAGCTGTCTCACCGTGCGTAACGCATGAAATGGGCTCGACTTTAAACCAAAGCAAACGCGGTTAAATTCAAACACCATTAGAGCTTCCTTTGGGTTGAAACGATATAAAATGCGTTGGAATCTACGGTCGCATTCACGGACCCCTATGCAAAGAAACATTTGGCGAATATCGGCGGATAGTGCTATACTAAACAAACGAAAATTGGCTATTATATTAAATAAACTGCCCTGTAAATTTTGCCCAATATAGAGGATATCGTTATACGACAGGTGAGTGCTAGTTTTAGCACTAGCGTCGAGCACTACACGTAACTTAGATGTAAGTTTGTCCTCCCTAATGACCCCGTGATGTGGTATGAAATACGACGGTGTCTTCGTAGTTATCTAATTTCGAAGCCAGAAGTGATATGTAACCCTCCCTTATATATTCGTTAATGACGCCGTCATAAGCTTCTTTTAACTGGGGTGAAGCGAGCACCCTACGCAAGCTGTAGAAACGTTTTTCCGCCATTTGACGCGAATCGCCGAGAGATAAAACATCTCCTTTAAAGGGTAGTAACAAATATCTTCTGGGGCGAAAATTTCACTTACGAACTGACCATGCTGCACTAAAATGGCTATTGCAGTTTAAAAATCCAGAAGGACAAGTTGCGAGGTGGATCGAACTACTGCAGGAATACGACTTTGAGATCGAACATCGCAGCGGGAAATCTCATGGCAACGCAGATGCATTATCACGAAGACCTTGTCCTGAAGATTGCAAACATTGTACTAGGCAAGAGAGTAAGGAAGTGGTATCCGTGAGGATGCTCAGGGCAGACCACCTCAGCAACGAGTGGAAGGACAGCTTTCAACGTGCACAGCAGGAAGATCCGGACATCAAGCCGATCCTGGAATGGATGAAGGCCAGTGCTCCCAAGCCCAAGTGGAGCGACGTCTCAGCGATGAGTTCGACCACTAAAAGCTATTGGGCCCAGTGGGACAGCTTGCTGCTTCAGGATGGAGTTCTGTGCCGTAAATGGGAAAATGTTCGGGGAGACAGCTGTCATTCACAAATGGTTGTCCCTAAAGCTAAAGTGCCGGATGTTCTACAGCTGTACCATAATGATTATTCAGGAGGCCATCTGGGAGTTAAACGAACTCTACTGAAGATCCGAGAACGGTTTTACTGGGTCCACTGTCGAAACGATGTCGAGGACTGGTGTCGCAAATGTACAAGTTGTGCGGCTGTAAAGGGACCTCAGACTCGTAGTAGAGGTGCATTGAAGTTGTACAATGTTGGTGCACCATGGGAGAGAATAGCCATTGACGTGGCGGGGCCGTTTCCGGAGACTGAAAGCGGTAACAAGTATTTCATGGTTGTGATGGATTACTTCACTAAGTGGCCAGAAGTCTTCGCCATTCCAAATCAAGAAGCTTCAACAGTTGCTGATAAGCTAGTTCATGAAGTCTTCTGTCGTTTTGGTGTACCTTTAGAGATTCACAGCGATCAAGGAAGGAATTTTGAGTCTCAAATATTCCAGGAAACTTGCCGAGTTATGGGTACTCATAAAACAAGAACGACTTCTTATCACCCGCAATCTGATGGAATGGTAGAACGATTTAATCAGACATTGGAGAGGTACCTAGCAAAAGTTGTAGACAATCGGCAACGAGATTGGGACAAGCACATACAACCGTTTTTGTTGTCATATCGAAGCGCTGTTCACGAAAGTACAGCAGTGACACCAGCTTTCGCAAACTTTGGAAGAGAATTACGGCTGCCTGCAGACCTGATCACCGGGATACCACCTGATGCTCCACGCAGTATAACCGATTATGCAAATGACTTGCGGAACAAAATGAATGACGTTTATAAGCACGTCAGACAATCGGGCCAGCAAATGTCTGAAAAGGTGAAAACCCGGTATGACCGCAAAATGAACAACAAAGGGTTCGACGAAGGTTCACTAGTGTGGTTGCACAATCCAGTCCGCAGTAAAGGGAAATCTCCTAAGCTTCAAGTTAAATGGGACGGCCCGTACCGGATTGTGACCAGGATCAACGATGTGACCTACCGGATACAGAAAGGCGCAAGAGGGACTGGTAAGATCGTCCATGTGGATCGCCTAGCGCGTTATTATGGGGCCGATAATGCTCGGGACGAGCATGTCTTAGGAGGGGGCAGTGTTACGCGCTCAAATCGGCGGCACTAGCGCCATCTAGTCTCGAACCAAAGAACTAACCTTCTTGAAGTTTAAAACTCGAACTCTCGGTACCTTGCGCGTGTTTACTTGAACATTCTGGATATTTTGCTAATTTATATAAATAGGCGCCGCAAGATGCGATCGAAGTTGTGTTGAATTGGCGATACGAGCGAAGCTTCGGAGCGAAATAGAGTGAGTGTGTTTAATTATTAGTGTTTTAAGTTTTAATTTGTGTAAAGTAAATTAAAGTGTTAATTTAGGTAATTTTATCGGCAATTTTTACTGTCACGAACCTCAAGCTCGTAACAATACGTGCCGTACCCAATAACACGGTTGAAGGAAGTTGTGCTCCCATATTTGCCAATG
Organism: Parnassius smintheus behrii; assembly: GCA_036936625.1. Taxonomy (NCBI): domain Eukaryota; kingdom Metazoa; phylum Arthropoda; class Insecta; order Lepidoptera; family Papilionidae; genus Parnassius; species Parnassius smintheus. The sequence continues at coordinate 17,991,541 of JAUPFT010000030.1, read as the reverse complement.
AGCACAGAGCGACATCACCAAGTCGACCGCTAGAATCGTTGACTTTAGTAGGGGTGAATTCCTTGTCCGCTTTACTTGACGCCGATATGTTGCTATTTTCGAAATGTAATAACGTGTGATGTTTCCTGGCGCACTTGCTACATACGGAACTAGAATTTCATTTTGCAACTAAATGCTTATCGCTTAAGCAGTTAACATTCGCTTGGTGAATATTTACGAAAAGTCGCACAATTGTATAAATTACCGTGTTGTTTATCTTTACATATGATACAGGCATGCTGAAGTGGTGCCAACGTAGCGGTTACGTACGTTAACGACCCTGCTGTTTTAGATGGTTGAGTCTGTCTACGGTCGACGCATTTTTTAATTTCTTGTTTAACGTTCGGGGAGCGCTGCATCACCTTAATTTGATCTCGCACAAACGATGCTAATGAATGAAAGGAAGGCATCTCCGAGCTACGATGCTCCATTTCAAACGCACGCACGGTGTCGGGGTCTAATTTCTTTAGTGCAATATGGAGAAACACCACGTCCATAAGGTCATTAAATTTCAAGTTCTTAAGTGCAGCCACCGATGCCACAAATTTATCTAAAAACTGCTCTAAGCCGTTGATGTTCGCGGATGATATAGGTTTAAGATCGAATATCTGGTTCAAATATTCGGAAGCTAACATTCTCCTATCTTCATATTTAGTTTTAAGCGTTTCGAATATTAACAAGTAATTGTTTGCTGTAAGTGTAAAACCCGAGCAAATTGACTGTGCCCTGCCACTAAGTTTACTAATTAAATAATATAATTTTTCAGCGTCCGATAACGATGGGTTATTATGCATATTGTTTTGAAAACTACTGAAGAAGAAGGGCCATGTCTTAATATCGCCATTGAATACCGGAATATCCATTCGCTGCAACCTAATCGAATCACGTGGACGTACCCGGGCCTCCGGCTTTGCTTCGTTTTGAGATGGAGACTGCAAGAGCTTCGCCGTTCTTTTCACGCGAAACAACATATCTTCAATGCTAGAAGCGGTTGGTAGTTCACTATATATTTCGGGTCGATTTGTAATTCCAAACGATTAATTTGGTCTAATATCCTTTCGTAATCTGTCCGCAAAGAATCCACCGTTCCAATTTCATTTAAAAAAGTTTCCTGCACTGCTTCTACATTAATGTTCTTTATATGATCACTTATATTCTGCATACGTGAAAAGAGTATGTCCCTCTTGGCATAAAGCGTTTTAATTTTAATTTCATTTCCACTAACTGCCATTTTAAATTATTAATATACGCGTGCCGTATTACGTCGTTAAATTGAACGCCCTTGCAACGAGCCAAGGTGACGCGTGTCGCTCGCTAAACTCAATATTTTTTATCAAAATGTCAGGTAAGCGCACAATACGCGCGTGATTACACTGTTTCAATTACTTAAGCGACTAATAAGCTTTAAATTTAAACTAAATACAAACACTATTTAGATGAATAATTCTATTTGCGAGTAACTAACCAAAGTTTAAATTTAAACTAAACGAATACTATTAAAATGAAAAATTAATTCTATTTGAAAGTAACTAACAAAAGTTTAATTTTAAACTAAGCGAACACTATTTAAGTCTATTCCATAAATTAGAGTGCATTGTCTAAGTAATTAATCTAATAATTCGACCAGAAAATGGTTGAACGACTAATAACACCAGTTCAAATCGGGCTCGAAGGACCATAAAATGGTGGAGCGACGAGCCTAAGGTTACCGAAGTCCAATTCCCCGGTCGAGCCTTAAACCTATTACGCGAGATATTAAACCCAAATGGACTGTATACGCGAAATGCTTCTTCGTTTACACAAAATGGCGACTATAGCACGCGGTTTCCCATACAATGCACTCGCTATTCCCTAAAACGAACTATTGTTTGCCAAATCTATGAAAGGAATCCTGCTTGATTAGGAGAAATGTAATTGGAGCGGATTAATTATTAAACACAATTATATCAAGCAGGAACTAGTAGGAATGTCCACTCACCGGGGTGTCGCTTCTATGTGGCTTGGGCGCTATGTTGCTGCGGTGCGACCTCTGGTGGACTCTCTGGGGCCCCAGAGATGCTTTCTTGTCCGGTGATGCGTCGGGAGAGAGTGCGGTGCGCGACTATTTCTCACACGAGGTGAGGCGGGTTTCCTGGAGTTCGACCACTTCCAGGCTAAAGCGGTTATACTAGCGGTGCGCGTGGGCAATAGCCCTTCTATGACACTATTGTCTTAAGCGGTGTGGTTCCAACGACGAGCGCGACGGGAAGAGACTGCGCGTCGGCCGCGCGTGTATTTTTATTCCTTCGGTTGCGATGATCGCGTAATATTCTAGAATCATCTCTCCCCTCCCACCCCACCATCCCGATGTGTCGATAGGAGGGTATGAATCTTATCATTTTGGAAAGGGATAAACGATTTGGCAAGCCTACCGTCAAATAATATAAATACGAATGGTTTTCCGCGCAACCAGTTTATTATCTTTAAAAACATTAATTAATACAAAATAGGTGTAGGAAGGTGCTTTTTAGAAATATATTCAATACAAAATTTTGTCTTTACTATAAACAACCTAAAACTGATGTCTGTAACAAATGTGATTCTAATACACACACTGAAGAGCATATTGATAACTACAAAAGAGCATTTGAGTTACAAAAACAAGAAAGAGACATGTGTATTAGCGGAAAAAAAAATATATCAGTTTTGACATACAACAAACTCAGCCTCTACCTAAAATTCCCATATCAAAAGCATTTTATTTAAGGTAAATATGGTTTTATAATAAAGGTATCCATATCATTAGCAGAGATGGCCACAGGCCTTATTTTTGCACTTACACAGAAGACTGTGGTAAAAAGGTAGTGTAGAAGTTCTTATTCACACATTTTTAGATTGTGACAGAGATTTTGGCCGCATAGAAAAACTTTTAAGAAGAAAAGAAAATATTTACTCCTAATAGTTACAGAAATATAATTAGAATGGCATCGAAAAAAAATCGGTAATTGAAGATACAAATCATCAATTTTAGGATATAAGCAATTTAAAAGACGATTTGGAGATAGTAATACACAAATACATAAAACAAGAAAAACAACTTTAAAATTAATGTCAAGTGGATTCACATTGAAGACTGGCAGATATTTTTATAAGACAAACTATGACCCCTACATCACTGACCTCTATGAATATATAGAGACGTCAGTGCCCCTACACAGCATACCTGGAAGTCTCTATTGTAAAAAAATCTAATGGTATCCCAACAGTGTCCATTAGATGTAACATGAATCACAAGGGTAAAATTTCAAAAGAAAAAATTGATGGTATAAAAACACAACCAAATTCTCAGTAATTAATAAATAGTATGTAAGAACATGCATGTGGCAAACTTATTTTTAAATAATAATACTATTTCATATAAATAATGTTATTTTTATTTTTTTACCACATAGAGCCGTTGTAAGTTCTTAACTAAACTTAATATGGTTTGTAGGAAACAAAGGTATATTATATCCATATTTTCATTATTTTTTTTTAAATAAATTTGCATAGAATAACCTATTTTGCAATATAATATATAAAATAATCTTATCTAAGAATGTATTGCAACTAATATTGTATTTTAAAACTATATGCTTCAGTTCCTAAGCTCATTTGATTATTTATTATTTTAAAATGCTCATTAGTTGTTTAGAACTATTTGCTAGTTTACACCTTTGTCCACTTAACCATTTAATTTGGTATTGGGTCGAGGAAAAATAATATTATTTTTATTTAATATTGTTTACCTACTTACACGAATGCATAAATTATTATCAATTTCAATAAGTGATTCTTCATGTAAATTGATGGAGGAAGATGTTGGAATACAGGCTTTTGTTTCCTAAAAGTTAATTATCTTTAAAATATTAATTAATACAAAATAGGTGTAGGAAGATGCTTTTTACAGAAAATTGAATTTAAAGTTCTTGGTATTTTAAACCCTGAACGAGATTCAAGTTTTAATATTGATTTTTAAAACTTGAATCGCATTAAGAGTCTAAAAAAAGCCTATCTCAGTCATTTATTGCTATTAAAATGCACAAAACAATGTGTAGGGTTGAATCTGAGTGACAGGGCGAGAAACTGTGTGATAAAAGAAGACTGTGGTTTGCAAGATGATGCAGTGACCAGTGATTAAGAAAGGAATGCTTCGGTGGTTTGGTCATGTAGAAAGAATGAATGCGGAAAGACTGACAAATCAAATATATGTTGCAGAAGTGAATGGAAGATTCGGAAAAGGACATCCTAGGCAGAAGTTTGTCGACCAAATTGGCGATATACTAAAAATGGGCCAAATTATGAGTACCCTTAACCGATGAGCATGTATGCGTAGGTATATGGATGTGGAAGAGGCGAGAGAGGTATGTCAGGATCGTGCTAAATGGAGGTCTATAGTCTCTGCCTACCCCTCTGGGTGACAGGCGTAAGTGTTTATGTTATGTATGTAAAATAATGTTTGCAAGTAACAAGATAATTGCACTGGATAATACTAATATGTCATTAACTGAATATTTACCAGAATTGGTACAGCATAAGGTAATAGCAGAGTAAGTTTCTTCTTTTACTTATATTAACATTTTATCCTTAAAATGCCTGCTGCAAATTTTTGATGACGGTTTTGGTGTCCAATCTGTTCGTCCTGTAGCTACAATCCAATTCCGATGTAAATTATCATGTTCAGGAGAACTGCAACAAACCATTAAATCTTTCAAATATTTAATTAATAGACACTGCAGAATACATATCTGTACACCGGAGGTAAATGATCATAAGTCACATTAAGCTAATTGTTGCTGTACAGCGCACACATTTAAAGTCTCAATTTGAACATTACTCACATATGTCACTTTACTACACAATCGTGTAAAGTTCCAAATAAAAATTTAACTATTGGGCTAATATTTCCAATACGGACCATCGATTTCAAAGCCCATATTTTTTTTGTAGATAGTACTCACTAAAAGAAAGCGTTTTGCAAAGTTTTAGGTTGCGGAAACTTAAGGTTTATGAGATATATTTTTTAAACTTTTCATACAAATTGGTAAATATTTACTAAATAACACGCAATTACAAAATAAATTTGACAAATGATTGATGTCAAACGTCAGTTAGTGCAGGGTTCCGAATATTTTGAAAGTATCGATGCCTACTCGATATCAAGTATCGTATCAAAAATATCAATACTACTTGGTATCGAGTACATTTCGTTAATTTTGGAGACGAAAAATTATGACAAACCAATTAGATGCATTGGAAGAGCCGATAAGTGCAATTATGGATGTATATAAAGTAGAATAAAGTTTACTCTATTTAAGTTCCACCTTAGTACTTGTATTTCATTGTTTGCAACTTTCTGTATTATCTAATTCTTACTACAATAAAGTGTTTACTGACTTATTGACTTACTTATTTAATATTCAAAAAGTACCCAAAACCGAATCAGAGCACCCCACTATCCACGTGGTCTTGTCTGCCCTACCCCTAGAGTGTATATAAGAGCCCGGAGGCGCGGAGGGAGAGCAGTGCCCGCCCGCCGTAGGAAAGCGCAGGCGGAGCGCCGGAGCACAACTTCCCGGCTTTTTACCCCCCCTAGTCTCCAAAATTAACGAAATGTACTCGATACCAAGTAGTATTGATACTTTTGATACGATACTTGGTATCGAGTACGTATCGATACTTTCAAAATATTCGGAACCCTACACTAATTGACGTTTGACATCAATGATTTGTCAAATTCATTTAGTAATTGGTGTAATTGCGTGTTATTTGCCAATTTGTATGAAAAGTTTAAAAAAATATATCTCATGAACCGTAAGTTTCCGCAACATAAAACTTTGCAAAACGCTTTCTTTTAGTGAGTACTATCTACAAAAAAAATATGGGCTTTGAAATCGATGGTCCATATTGGAAATATTAACCAACTATTGTTTAAAAGTAGGTTAATTGGTAGTTTTTAATTACAACAAGATATTAATAAAAATGTAATTAATTAATTAAATAATGGACTTTGGACACGCTACCTCTAAGAAGTATAAGAACATAGCCGAATAAATTGTTGTCAGTCCGAAGGTGTTAATATTATAAGTAGGGTCCAGTAAAGTTAAAAAGTAAAGTTACAGCCTATATACGTCCCACTGCTGGGCTCAGGCCTCCCCTCATTTTTGAGAGGGTTTTAGGGCAAGGAAGTGTCCGCCACGCTGCCCAAATGCGTGTTGAAGAACTTCACATGTCTTCGAAATATTTTTTTTTCTTATTCCTCAGACATGCAGGTTTCCTCACGATGTTTTCCTTCACCGCCGAGCACGTGTTAAAATTTCGTGGGTCCAGATTAATATGTAAATCCATATTTTTACTTGAAATGGTTTTTGTTCTTAAATATATTTTCTACATAAATTGTGATATTTTGATCAAGAAAATGCAATTTCTATTTTCCTCATTTTTCCATATTTCAAGAATAAATCCATACCTCTCTGTCATAGATTACTGTATATATACTAGAGAGTCTCTGCAGTGTTGCCAAAGGATGAAATAGCAAAGGCTCCTCAAACCACCAGAAAATCACTAACAAAAAGATGTCCCTCTCTGAAAACCATTAAAATTTCCACTAAGATATATGAATATGATTAAAGCAAAAAAAAAGTAAAAGTACGTTTATTATTAAAAATCTTATTGTTGTTAATATAATTTTTTTACTTTAGTATTAAAAAAATCAAGTTGCTTAAGATATTATTTACATTAACAAATCGTCTTCAGATGAATCTGCATTTTCATTTTCAGCCTTGCTGTTATACTTATCAGACTGATATGACTCCTTCGTCCCAATTTGTTTTATAAGATTTAAAGGAATTTCATAATTGTTGCAGCACTTTCCCATTAACTGCATACCGCAGCGTATTTTTAGAATTGATTTCAAGACTTAGCTTAATTCTGTTTCGCTGCTTGTTTTTTATAATATTCATGTCAAATCATGTAAAAAGTCTTTCCACATCGGCATTAGAATGTGGCAATACCAAAAGTGTAACCGCAAATGTTGCTAATTCTTGAAATCGAGCAACACCTTGTGCATCTTTGAATTCCAAGACTTCGCTCCAAAAAATTTTTGTATCTTTAGTTTCATTCCATCTAAGTAAACGAATTTGCTGCCATTGATCGTCAATTTTTGCAATTAATTCTGTACTTGTTACGAACCGAGCCATTACATAAACCAGATTTTCTTTGTTGTGATGCAGGGCTTTTTTGACACTTATATGGGATATTTGTTTCATGAGAGTAATATTTTCCGGCAATCTGTTTTTTATTTCGTCAATCAGACAAACTATAAACTGTATGCACCTATTCCGCAATACTTCTTCCTCTTCCCGTGGAAAACCTTTCTCTTTCATTTCTTGAATCTGTTTTTCGAATCGGAATCCCAGGTAGCATCTTTGGCCCAAATAGTCACGAATATTTTGAGTAAAGATATCTATCTTATGTGTAGGCAACGTTACTTTGGTGACATGCGTATCAATCAAGTTTGTTAATTCACCGCACAATAAGGTGTGGTCCGTATTTTTTGACTCAAACATTTTATTAACTCTGTTTATATCAATCAAAATTGGATAAATAAATGATACGTATGCATAGTTTATATCATTCGCATACATAGAGTGCAATAGCTCTGACGTGTGGCACCCTTCGTGCAACTTAGCAATCTAAAAATGAGTTTTAAGTTCCAGCCATTGCGTATAAATTCTCGACACAGCAGACTCTATGGATAACCATCTAGTCTGACAGGCTTGAACAATTTTAAGAGGCTTCTGTTCATCGTTGATGGATTTGTATAGCTATTTATAGATAACTTGTCTGGAAGACGAGCGAGGAAACCAATCATATGTTTCTCTAATAAAAAATTCAAGATGTCACGGAAGAAATTCCTTTGCTCCTGCTGAAACAGCCAGTTGCAAGGAGTGCCATAAACAACGTACCAAAACTAAGTGCGGTATTTCTTGTTTCAATCGGGCAAAAACTCCATTATTTACGCCAACCATCACCGAAGCATTATCTGTACCAATACCCATTAAGTTTTCAATTCGCAAGTCGAAATGTTTAAGCGTCCGCTTTATGGCAGAAACAATACCTTCAGCATTACATGCGTCGAGTTCAGCAAGGTCCAAATAAGTTGAAACTATTTTTTCATGTGTGTAATAAATTATAACTAAACCCAAATATTTTTGTACAGCACTATCTGCGGATTCATCTATTAATAAACTGTTTGGTTGATCTTTAATGTCGTTTTTTATAAGTTCTGTAAAATGAGATGCTAAAATATTTTTTATTACATACAACAATATAACATACAACAATAAACAATTTTTTTATAATCTACAAACAAATAATGAAATATATAAGAAAAATTTAAATGCAACCTCATTAATTGACCAAGTTTGAACCGTTATAAATAACAAAGACAAAACTATAATTTACCTTTCTATTTTGTTGGTGCTTTTTCGAAAGAGCACGTGTTTTTAAATCTCCGTAGTGACTTCTTAATATCGTTCCACAAAACTTGGATTTTGCTACTTGGCCAGTGGTACTTTCAACTGCTTGAAGCCATTCTTTTAAATCGGGATCTTGAAGCCAAGAATCCCTAAATGTTTGGGAATATTGAGGTTTCGGCATAGCGTCGTATGAATAATATTTTCATTTAAAAATGTGTAATCGCAAAACGAAACACAAACAAACAACAACGCACTGAATCCGAGTGACCGTGCGTGTTGCGTGACCGAGTTCAAAAACATTGGACTAAGTATTGTAAAATGCTGTCAAATAGAATAGAAAGCGGAAATTATATCCCTCTCAACTATTTAGTACTCCGGAGAGCGAGATACAGATAGATCTCGCCCTTGCATTCCATCGTTTTGTATTAGTCGCCTTATACCATATGTATTTAACGGGGAACCCCCGTGAATGCTTTCCGATCCAATGTCTATGGAAATTAATTGGTGCTGCCTGCGTAGTAAAATATACTCCTAAAAATATATAGGTTTATATTTTGAAAGTATAAAATATGGCTAAATAGACGTTTGAAACGACTATTTATATGAAACGACTCGTTCGTTATAATTTATGATAAAATTCCTAATCCGCTTAAAAAACCACTAGCCACTAAAAGCAAAAATTTGCCACTAAAAGGGGGTTCCAAACCACCAGATTTAGTGGAAAATCCACTAAGGTGGCCACACTGAATCTCTGTCTACGTTTATTCTAGTGTTCTGTGCGTTTATTACTCTTGTTAGTAGGCATGTCGATTCAGTCTTAAAAAAATCGATCTCTGAATCGATTTGAATCGAAAAGACTATAATCGATTATCGATTAAATCGAAGATTAAAAGATCGATTTTCGATTAATCGCGACATTTTCAAACATGAAATTTCAAGAATTTGCGATTTTTTTCTTTAATTGAACTTTAATATTTTTTTAAATAAAATATTAGTATTATATATTAATTAACATTATTTATATTCCTTTTAACCACTCCTGGTAAGCTTGAAACGCTTGTGTTTTACAAAGTGATTCCATGTATCACTTTTATTTGACATTTTAGGCTAGAAACAACAACTATACTTTAACGAAAGTTCAAACTGCAACGTGCATTTCTCAATAAATCTAATAACTCACTATTTATCAAATTGAAGTGAATGATGCACGAACACAATACTGGTTATTTCCTTACTATAAACCTCTATAAACTTCAACATATAATATTTGTATACAGTATCTAGGTATTTAAAAAGTACTCTGTCTGTACTTACAGCTCACAGTATGTATGTTTTTGATAATAAATAAGGTAAATTCACGAGTTCACAGTTCAAACCGGTTCACAGCTATAATTACTATATTGTAATAAAAAATAGTATACATTACCTGAAGATGCCTCGTGTAGAGGCGAAACACGTGTCGTATTATCGTCGATGGTGTGTTTTGCCTGGAATAGTGGTGTTGGGAGTAGTGGTGCTGGGACTAATGGTGACGGAGTTAGTGCATGCAATTGAGGGAGGGCGGGAGGTGCTCTTCAATCCAGGTAAGACACATCATTGTATTTGTTCAGTGGAAGTTTGCGAAGAAATTTATATTTTTATTTTTATTATAATGGATTTCTGCAAAGTAACGCCCGATTCTATCAATTATATTATATTGTAGTATGTATATGTAGTCTTTGTTCACAGCAAAAATTAAGTTAGATCAACATTTCACAGGTATGATTAGAATTAAAATTTTAGAAATGAAAATGAAATGAATACTTTTCGATATTGTTGGATGCGTTCATAAATATTTATTTTATTTAAATATATATTGAGTTCAAATTATCAACCAAGTACGACCGGTTGTTTTTGCGTCCCCAACAGCAAAAATTAAAAAACTGTGGCACAGAATAAATAATAGTACTACGTACAGAAGTTGCACTCCTTTGATGTCGACTGCTTACCGACGTTTGATAGCCTACATAATTATTATTAATCAGATAAATCGCACACGCAAGCTAAAGAAAACTTTATCGCTGCGCGCTAGTGTCCATATTACTTTGCATCCTTTCCGCTTCCTAAGTCACGGCGGACTTTCCGTGGTTATTAAGGGAAGTCAATAGAAAGTAAAAAAATACGTTGCGAAATGTTAATTGTGTTACTTAGGTGAAGTACTAACTAATATTCTGACTATGATTGACTAATCATTCTTTCGCCCATATGTGAGTTCTGCGTCATTCGTCGGGAATCGTAACGCTTGGGAGAAATAGGTAGATAGTGTAAACAACAAATAAACCTGAAATACGATTCCTAACGGAAATGTGATCTATTCTACTTAGTTAAAAATCTTGTTAGTATACAAAGTTTTAATTTCAGTATTTTGTGTTATTATAACTCAAAATATTTTAATTACAAAAGACAAGTATAGGTATGTAAGTAAATATTTGGATAGTGAAGTAAATTTTAACTAATTTTTGTAATGAAGTACTTAGGTATTTCTTCTGTAGACCAAATTATTACTTAATTTTTTTTTGCTGTGAGTACCTATCTAACAAAAAAATTAAATAAATTCACCTTTCGTAACTTCCTTCTAAAATTCTTCGGTAACTTAAAGAATGATATGAAACCTTTTGTTGGTCATTTCATTTAGTATCCATCTAGGCAACAGTTATGGTATGAACGACGTTTTGCTATTATAAGTTATCAAATAGGTAATATATATATATATATATATATATATATATATATATATATATATATATATATATATATATATATATATATATATATATATATATATTGTATAACTTTTAAAATACATTAAAACTTTTACAACTATTTCATATACAATTAAATATACTAAACACTAAACAAAAACTATTTCAACAACTATTTACATAAAACTATTTACGTAAACAATGTTAAAAACTGACATTTAATCTTCCCAACGCGCTAGCCGTGACTGCGTAATTTCGCCCGGGCGCGTCGCGATTGTAGGTAATTATTTCACATAGGTAGCAAGAGTCATAGAGGCCTGACTGCGGTATCTGACCCCAGCCAGTTTGGGAATTTTATCGCTAGTTCTTCGATCAGATGAATCAGTCCGATTCGAGAGGTTTTTGGATCGATTCAGTGAATCGATGCAGTGCTCCGAATCGATCTAAAAAATCGAAAGAATCGATTTTTCGATTAATCGATTTAAGATCGACGTGCCTACTTGTTAGGTCAGTAATGTACGATATATAACTTTCCTCTATGGTCAGTAATCTATGTGTTTTAGTGCTTGTTAGTTTGTGATTGCAACCTATTTTTAATTTAGGAAACAGGAATGGCCTTTAGTGAAAATTGTAGAATTTGTTTAAGCGTAAATGTACGCATGTGTGTACTAAAGAAGACTGGACTCCAAAATATGTATAAAGCATTGACGAACAGTTTTGTAAGTTTGATAATACTTCTTAATTGCAAATTGAAGTTGCGGTAATTTGTTGTTATCGCTGGAGATGGATTACTTAAACTTGCCTGATATTAAATGCGATAGATCGGGGCCAAGCTAAGGTGCAGCGTTAAATAAACAGTGGTGAAGCTAGGGCTCCAAACTAAGGCAAGCCCAAGATATGGTTTTGTTGTTTTTAGCAGTTTCGTAAATGTACACCAATCTTGAGCTGTCTCCACTCTTTAGTTTCATATTCAGTGCTGACAAGGACGTGTTTAACAAAGCACACAGAAAGCATACTACCGCTAGATAGATTGTATGACGAAATGCAATTGCACACCTTCCGTGGTTTTGAAAAGAGCCGTCTGGGTTTGCTTGAAATATTTACAAACAATACAATACATGAACAAAAGAAAAGCATGAACAAAGTACAAACAAATGGTTGAAATTTAGAATCGTTTGGCAGGAATTTGGGGGAGTAAGGTGTTTTATTAGGTAGAGGTTTGGTCCCCGATTATAATAATACCACTCCCATTAAAAGGTAATGCACCGTTCTTGAGAAAAATCAAAAAGAAAATCCCATAGAACTAACCTCAAAACCATAACTCAAAATGATTTAAAGGGATGGGAGGTAGTGGAGAGGGAGGCAGGGGAGTTGTAGAGTCGCCCCCCACTTGCACATCATGCTGGACATGCTTAGTTTTTTGTTATAAATTTTTAAAAATCTAATTTTGATGTTATGTTTTTGTTATGTTTTTGACTATAATCCTGATTTATGTGGGGAGAGAGTTGGAGGAGGGAAGCACCACGTAGCGAAGTCAAGGAAAGGCCGGTCTATGGAGCCCCGCTTCGCAGGGCTCCTACTTCTGAGCAGTTTACAAACAAATAACCACGAAGGGAATGGCGGGGTCTATTTGCTCGCTTCGCTTGCTCACTCGACCCCGCCATCCCCTTCTAACCTAACCTGTCAGAGTCGGGGTGCCCTAAGTCCCGCTCGCTTCGCTCGCTCTTGCACTCAACAATACGCCAAAATATTAGCTTTTATAATTACTTTAAATTATGAACATAGTAATATATAATAAAATAATAACAACACTACAGCTCGCACAGGTGCCTGCGATTTGCTACGACGGGCGGGGTTGCTCTCTCTCCGCACCTACGGCTTTACAAAAACACTTTACGAGTAGGGCAGACAAGACTACATGGATTCGTGGCGTGCTGATTTAATTTTAGTACAGATTCGATATCTATAGTCAAGTTGCCTTTGCTCCCGCCACAGACAGTGGCGAAGCTACCATTAAAGCCGAAAAGCCCAGCTTGCCTTATTAAACTGAATCAATCAATAATATCAACTAATAAAATAACTCGTAAACTGTTTCAAATTATTTCAATTTTCCCGCGCACTCCACTGTTCGACACATGTCGACCGATGACCTCGTATTGCCTTAGCGATCATAGATAAATAAATATGTAGCAAGCTAGCTTAGCGATACGTTTATACAAAGGTACTCTGTGGCGATACTGCTGCTGTCATAAAGTGAGTTTTAATAGAGCGATTACTTGTCTCCCTCGCTCGCGTGGGCTTTTTACGGGGCTTTCGAGAAGACGATCGCTCTCTTTCTAACCTATGGCAAAATGTTCTATAATGAAGTATAACTACGAAATGTTTATATAGCAATTACTATTAGCCAACAAGCCTGGCATTGCCATGAAGTTGTTTAGGAGTGCGTTAGCGACTAGCGAAGTGGTTGCGGGCCCCTCGTATGCAAGTTCACTTCACATTACAATGTTTATGTTTGTTTTTGTTGTGTTTGTTAAAAATTTATGCTTTTTCGAAGATTTTTAGTGAAAATGGGAGGATAATAGTGTTCATTGTGATGAATATAAGTGTGTTGAAGTGCTAATCGGCAAGGAAAAGGTAAAAATCTTTAAAAATGAAATTTAATATTCAATAAACATTTCTTCATACTTTAAATATAGGTACAGGACTCTAGTATTAAAGTTTAATTAGGTTAGGCGTATTTAAAGGTTTAATAACTCAATATTTATATTAATAGTGATATATGAGTTTAAAAATATCATTTTGTACGGTTTATAATGAATTGAAAATGAATAATTATAATAAATAGTCATTATTTTATGGTAAAAAAATAGCAAAGCTTTATCTTCTCATTATAACTATCTCATTCCTGTCGTAATCTGTTCTTTTATGCATATAACTTAAACAAAATATAATTTCGAGGTTTCACATCTGCCAGGCGTCCCTTTTTTAACTTTGCATAGTTTGTTTGTACTTTGTTCATGCTTTTATTTTGTTCATGTATTGTATTGTTTGTAAATATCTCAAGCAAACCCAAACGGCTCTTTTCAAAACCACAGAAGGTGTGCAATTGCATATTATGACATACAATCTATCTAGCGGTAGTATGCTTTCTGTGTGCTTTGTTAAACACGTCCTTGTCAGCACTGAATGTGAAAGTATAGAGTGGAGACAGCTCAAGATTGGTGTATTTTTATTAAACTGCTAAAAACAACAAAACCATATCTCGGGCTTGCCCTAGTTTGGAGCCCTAGCTTCGCCACTGGCCACAGACACAAAATTCTGTATGCTATCCTGCTTTCACAGTAGTATCGTATAATTTTTTCTCATAAAGTCTAGAACCCAGAGCCGTAAATTCAGTTAATAAAAAAATGTATCACTTTCATACTTTACGTATTTAAGGTTATAACAGTTTTTATTTATTTTTTCGATAATGGTGCATTACCTTTTAATGTGAGTGGTATTATTATAATCGGGGACCAAACCTCTACCAAATAAAACACCTTACTCCCCCAAATTCCTGCCAAACAATTCTAAATCCAATTGTTATATGCATAAAAGAACAGATTACGACAGGAATTAGATAGTTATAATGAGAAGTTAAATCTTTGCTAATTTTTTACCATAAAATAATGACTATTTATTATAATTATAGTTATTCATTTTCAATTCATAATAAACTGTACAAAATGATATTTTTAAACTCATATATCACTATAAATTAGCTGATAGCGTATTTGTGCCATCTAGCGTAATCTTTAGGTACCATCGTGAGAATCAACCAATTTTCGTTCGATAAAATGACTTTGCCTATAGAATTAAGTAGATTGCGCCATTAAAGTTTTATATACTGGAAAGTAGACAGAGAAACCTAACTGGAAATAATTAAAGGGAGTACTATTCTTTAAAAACCTCAATACATTCTTCTGTATTCTTTTGATTTATTTAATTGAAATTTGGGCTTCACATTAAAAAAGATTGTAACACTTATTTCCTCTAAAATTAACTTAGGTCTCATACTTTATGCTGCTGTTCAAGTTGATATTTTTAATTCGTATGGTAATATAAATATTGAGTTATTAAACCTTTAAATACGCTTAACTTAATTAAACTTTAATACTAAAGAGTCCTGTACCTATATTTAAAGTATGAAGAAATGTTTATTGAATAATAAATTTCATTTTTAAAGACTTTTACCTTTTCCTCGCCGATTAGCACTTCAACACACTTATATTCGTCACAATGAACACTCCCATTTTCACTGAAAATCTTCGAAAAAGCATAAATTTTTAACAAACACAACAAAAACAAACATAAACATTGAAATGTGAAGTGAACTTGCATACGAGGGGCCCGCAACCACTTCGCTAGTCGCTAACGCACTCATAAACTAATAATTGCTATATAAACATTTCGTAGTTATATTTCATTATAGAATATTTTGCCATAGGTTAGAAAGAGAGCGATCGTCTTCTCGAAAGCCCCGTAAAAAGCCCACGCGAGCAAGGGAGACAACTAATCGCTCTATTAAAACTCACTTTTTATGACAGCAGCAGTATTGCCACAGAGTATCTTTGTATAAACGTATCGCTAAGGCAATACGAGGTCATCGGTCGACATGTGTCGAACAGTGGAGTGCGCAGGAAAATTGAAATAATTTGAAACAGTTTATGAGTTATTTTATTAGTTGATATTATTGATTGATTCAGTTTTAATAAGGCAAGCCCGGCTTTTCGGTTTTTATGGAAGCTTCGCCACTGTAAATAAACGGACAAATACACCTAGAATCTGAAAAACAATAATTAGCTTGAAATCCTGCGTCGCACAAAAATCACTACTATCATTGAAGTGAAGAAATATTCAAGTATTAAAAGTGACATTGAGGTGTAGTGCTTGCAACATGCGTTGGAGCCCGCGGGCTCAAACTTACCAAGTCTGTGCCTCCTTCCATGCGACCAGCACTGCTGCATACATTTTGTTGCGGTGTCTGCTCTAGTGTATGTTACTTCAATGAATGTTATTGCGAATTCCTTCCAAGAAATTAACATCCACCTTAGTTTGGTACATACCATACCATATAGTGTATATGCGGGGCAAGCACAGTTGTGTTTGTCGCTCTTGCCATAGAAGTTGTTCTGCTTATACACATTGGAAAGATATGTCCATTCTGCTTGCACTACTCTGTTGTGCTCGACAACACCACTATGCTTGTCTTGCTGCGGTGACTAGTTGTACAGATTATTTCTTATAATAAGAGATAATAATCTTGATCGTTTAATCAACTTTTATTTAAACTGTTGTTCTGCAGACAGTGTTTAACAAGGTAATAGAACTATCAACTACAAACTTAATTAAAAGACTGGATGGCCAGCTTTCTGGCTTATGCGCTTGCAATTTTTTTATAAATTCGGAATAATTTAATTTCTGGGCAATAGAATTTTCTATGGAAAACATTCCAAGATATGACAGTGTTTCCATAAACAAACTGAAACTACTGTAATTAAAGATAGAAACATAAATCTTTAAATGTTTTAAATGTACTAAAACTTCTTTTCATTTCTTTCGTTTAGCGACAGTTATAGTACAGGTATAGTCAGCAAGATACGAAGTGCTGTCTACACATTTGGAAAAAATGTCCTGCTAATTATTATTTTTAATAAGTCTGAGAACTTTATGTGGCTCTGCTGATTGAAGATCTTTAAATAATGGGTTTAAGCTCATAAGTTACTAAACCAATTTACAAATACCCGGAAGGAAATCTACGATTATTTCGATCGACCGACTAAAGCCTGCCTATATTATTAACGAGGATACTACAGAGGATTCATCATCATCATCAAAACCACCAGCGAGGAAGCTTGAAACTCCATCATCTACATCAACCCAGTTGAGACCTATTTTAAAAACTACTAAATACGGGCGAGTCGTCAAGCCTCCGGTACGCTTTCGCTAGGGGGAGAGTGATGTAGCAGCCAGAATAATCAGCCCTAAACGGGAATAAATAATATATACTCTGCTGCTACCATAACGCGGAAGGTGAAGATAAAAAAACATTTATTTTCTAACTATCCCTGGCTACTGAGATACTACGGACTGCATATAGATAATTTGACGTTCTTATAAAGAAACAAGAAGCAGCCGCAAATATTATTCAGCGCCACATCGATTTCACACGCCGCTATCGTCACGTATCCGTCGACCAATGGGGAGCCGTTTCTTCAACACCGCAGCTCGCTTCTCCTTGCTGTTCCGGAGCTGTATCCCACGCCGCGGCCGCTCGCCGACTACGCGCGCGCATTTTTTTTTTTTTTTTGCGCCCGAAGCAATTAAAGGGCTACCCTGTACGTAGGGAGGCGGAAAATGCATTACGCATACCACGATAGCCGGTCTATCGTGGTTATGGGGGACTCACTGTCCTACCGGGGACCCTAAGTGATACCCCCTAAAAACCGCCTTTGGGGACAGGCAGCTGGCTGATTAAGCTCTATTGTGCCTTATCATGAGCGACCCTCTTTTGGGAAAAGAGGGCGCAGGCGGCTAAGAGCCGCTGTGGGCGCGCGCACCGACCTGCATGTCTTATATAGCCCGATCCAGCGACGTAGCTTCGTGAACAACACACAAGTCTCACGCCGGGAAACGAAACGTACATAATAGTAATACATTTTCATTCATTTTCATTGGTCATAATGTAAGCAGTATAATTGGCTATGTACAATAAAAATAATTACCATTGGCAAATCAATTGTGAGCCAGCCATATAAATATAGGCAAGATGAAAATATATTCATTCCAGTCCACAGTCCATTCTATATTCGTACTCCAGCCGGACTTATATAAACAGTCGTTTCATTTCTCCACCTTGAAACCACTCGGAGTCTGTTAATAGTGGACCGTTCATCTCCACTATTACAGTGGTGACCCCGTACGAACACCGAGAGGGAGGATCCCGTACGAGCACCAAGAAGGAACACCCTGCGACGTACCACTATTACAGCGCTGACCCGTACGAACACCGCGAAGGAAACCCGTGGCGAACACTGAGAAAGAAGACTTCAGTATTTATAAATAAATAAAAAAAGCAGTGTCATCAAGCCGTCATTATGGAGCAAGAGGCGAACACATATACATCAATTGTCGAAGAAATTCGGAAGCTATCATACGAAGTCGCTGCACTCAAAGCTTCCCAGCATCACACCAGTTACCAGCAACAGTACAGCCAGCGCAATCAGCAACAACGAAGACCACTTTTTCGTCGCAACCGCTCTGCAAGTAGAAGTCGAATAAGCTCAACATCAAGATCCCCTTACTGCTACTATCATCGACGTTTCGGGTTCGACGCAAGAAAATGCACAGAACCGTGTACATTCAAAAATGAAAATGCGAAGGCGCTCGAACTAACTAATACGCTCAATGCGATGGGATCCAGCGTAACAGCAAAGTCCTACCGTCTTTTCGTCACCGATAAAAAAAGCAAGCTTACTTTCCTTATCGACACCGGAGCAAATATCTCAGTGTTACCGCCGAAGCAAGGACAGAAGTTGAAGCCACTGGATTTTCAACTCTATGCAGCAAACAATACGGTGATTCCTACATATGGAAAAAAAACAATGGAACTTGATTTAAATCTACGCCGACCATTCAAATGGAGATTTATCGTCGCTAAAGTCAGCAAACCAATCATCGGTGCTGATTTTCTTCAACATCACCAGTTGATCGTCGACATCAAAAATAGAAGAATCATCGACGGGAAAACCAATCTTGCATCTCAGTCTTTTGTCCAAGCAACCAATCAGCCTACAATAAGAAGCATAGATGTTCAACAACCGTATCACAAGATCCTCGAAGAATACCCTGGGATCACAAGAATAACTTCAATGAAATTAACACCGAAGAACGACGTTGAGCATTTCATCGAAACCAATGGACCACCACTTCATTGCCGTGCACGTCCAATCGCACCACACCTATACGAGCAAGTTCGAAAGGAATTCGAAAACATGATTGAGCAAGGAATATGCCGTCCAAGCAAAAGCCCTTGGTCATCACCACTTCACATTGTACCGAAGAAGAACGGAGAATTACGAGTTTGTGGAGATTACAGAAGACTGAATTCTATTACCACTCCTGACCGCTACCCAATACCGCGAGTCAGGGATTTCACTCATCAACTATCAGACAAGACTATATTCTCCACCATCGATCTCAACCGAGCTTACCAACAAATAAGAGTACGCGATGAAGACATAGAGAAGACAGCAATAATTACCCCAATGGGATTATTCGAATTCCCAAGAATGATCCCAGGATTAAAGAACGGAGGTCAAACTTTCCAAAGATTCATACACGAAGTACTTCATGGACTGGATTTCGTTTTCGCATTTATTGATGATCTCCTTGTTGCAAGCCCTGATAAAGAAACGCATGAAACCCATCTACGCACCGTGCTACAGCGATTAGAAGACAACGGAATCACAATAAACCCTTCGAAATGCATATTTGGACAGCAAGAAGTTCAATTTCTTGGTTTCACCGTCAGCAAGGAAGGAATCAAACCGCCTGCCGAAAAAGTCAGAGCAATCATCGATTATGCGAAACCTAAAACTATCGAAGAGCTAAGGCGTTTTCTTGGGATGATAAATTTTTACAGGGAACACATACCTAAAGCGGCTGAAATCCAAGCACCACTTCACGCATACCTTCACAACACGAAGAAAAAAGATAAAACGTCAATCGAATGGAACGATGAAGCCATGAAGGCATTTGAAGCTTGTAAAGTTGCGATCCAAAATGCAGCTTTACTCGCTCACCCATCACACGAAGCAACCCTTGCTATTTTCAGCGACGCATCCGATCTCTCAGCAGGAGCCGTTCTCCAATAATACAGCAATGGGAAATGGCAACCACTTGGCTATTTTTCGAAGAAGTTCTCCGATACTCAACGTAACTACAGTACATTCGACCGAGAGCTACTCGCTATTTACATGGCTATTAAGCACTTCAGAAAAACGTTCGAGGGTCGAAACCTGATCGTTTTTACCGACCACAAGCCATTAACATATGTACTTTCAAAGAAACCATCACTATCGGAAACACCACGAAGAGAAAGACAACTTATTTTCATAAGTGAATTCACTACCGACATACGTCACATCAGTGGAAAGGACAACATAGTCGCCGACGCACTCAAGCGCGTACCAATCGACAGTGTAACGTGCCCTACATCAATCGACTATCATAAGATCGCCGCAGCACAAGACAGAGATAGTGACAACATAAAACATTTATCGAAGCAAGGCAACTTGTCCATCAAGCAAGTTACAATGCCAATGACGCATCTACCTATATACTGTGAAGCCTCAACGACAACTATGCGACCATACCTACCAGAAGAATGTCGTCGCGAAGTCTTCAATGCACTGCACAACATCAGTCATCCAGGTGTTAGAACAACAAGAAAACTCATCACTGAAAAATTCTTTTGGCCTTCAATGCAAGTGGATGTTGGCAACTGGGCGAAGCAATGCATTCAATGCCAGAAATGCAAAGTACAAAGGCATACATCAAGTAATCTAGCTACATTTCCACCCACGGAGAGATTCGAACACCTGCACGTTGACATCGTCGGACCACTACCTACTTCACCGCAAGGATATCGTTACCTCGTAACAATGATCGACAGAGCAACAAGATGGCCAGAAGCAATACCTACCGATGATACTTCAGCCGAATCCGTCGCGAAAATAATTTATGAAAATTGGATTACTCGTTTCGGATCACCTAAAACCATCACAACGGATCAAGGAAGAAATTTCGAAAGCAACCTATTCCTCAAACTTCTTCCAACTATGGGAATACAGAAGACACGTACAACAGCATACCATCCTCAGGCAAACGGAATAATCGAACGATGGCATCGTACATTAAAGACCGCACTCAAAACTCGTTTATCTCAACATACAAAGTGGATTGATGAGCTACCTACAGTGCTACTCGGACTACGAGCAACACCGCGTGCAGACACTAGTCTTAGTGCCGCTCAGCTAACCTACGGCTGCAGCATAAGACTGCCGTGTGACTTCTTCAGTTCAGCAGCGTCAAACAAACAAGAAATGGATTACGATTTCGTAACTCAACTTCGAGAATCAATCAACAAAGCCTTATCGTCGAAATGCACCGAAATGCAATCACACAGAAATAATAAATCAGTATTCATTCACCAAGATTTGAAAACATGCAAGCAAGTTTTTGTAAGAAACGACGCAATAAAAAAACAATTTCAACCTACCTACGACGGACCGTATAAAGTATTAGAGAGAAATAGCAAGACTTTTAAACTACAAATACCTGGAAGGAAATCTACGATTATTTCGATCGACCGACTAAAGCCTGCCTATATTATTAACGAGGATACTACAGAGGATTCATCATCATCATCAAAACCACCAGCGAGGAAGCTTGAAACTCCATCATCTACATCAACCCAGTTGAGACCTATTTTAAAAACTACTAAATACGGGCGAGTCGTCAAGCCTCCGGTACGCTTTCGCTAGGGGGAGAGTGATGTAGCAGCCAGAATAATCAGCCCTAAACGGGAATAAATAATATATACTCTGCTGCTACCATAACGCGAAAGGTGAAGATAAAAAAACATTTATTTTCTAACTATCCCTGGCTACTGAGATACTACGGACTGCATATAGATAATTTGACGTTCTTATAAAGAAACAAGAAGCAGCCGCAAATATTATTCAGCGCCACATCGATTTCACACGCCGCTATCGTCACGTATCCGTCGACCAATGGGGAGCCGTTTCTTCAACACCGCAGCTCGCTTCTCCTTGCTGTTCCGGAGCTGTATCCCACGCCGCGGCCGCTCGCCGACTACGCGCGCGCACCGACCTGCATGTCTTATATAGCCCGATCCAGCGACGTAGCTTCGTGAACAACACACAAGTCTCACGCCGGGAAACGAAACGTACATAATAGTAATACATTTTGATTCATTTTCATTGGTCATAATGTAAGCAGTATAATTGGCTATGTACAATAAAAATAATTACCATTGGCAAATCAATTGTGAGCCAGCCATATAAATATAGGCAAGATGAAAATATATTCATTCCAGTCCACAGTCCATTCTATATTCGTACTCCAGCCGGACTTATATAAACAGTCGTTTCATTTCTCCACCTTGAAACCACTCGGAGTCTGTTCCCAACCATACGACTGCACATACCTAAAACAATTTTAGCCGTATGACATATGTTGCTAAGGTGAGAGTTCCGCGTTAGTTTTTGGTCGATTGTTACGCTCAAATACTTACCACCTCCCCCTCCCCCTCACGACCTCGTCAGGCTGGTGAATTTCTGTGAGAGGGCCGGACTAGAGGTTGTGATCGAGACGGACTCCAACGTGCATCATCCCCTTTGGGGAATGGAAAAACCTAATGAACGAGGTAAGGTTTTAGTTGAGTATTTATTTAGCACTAACCTAACCATATTAAACACTGGTTCTGAACCAACCTTCATAAATAAACGATGTCGCACATTAATCGACCTCACACTTGCAACAGAAGGAGCAGCTAAGCTAATACCGGGATGGCATGTGTCGAAAGAGGCCTCGTGCTCAGACCACAGATGGATCTGCTGCGTACTACAGATCGATATCCCCACTATACCACCATGGAGAAATCCCCACAAGATGGATAAAACAAAATACCTCAATAGGCTGACGTCTTCGCTCGCGGGTGTTGTGGGAACTAATACCATAGCAGATCAATCGCTCCTAGAAGAACAGGTAGCAGCTGTCACTAAAGCCATGATCGATAGTTACCATGAATCATGTCCAGTAATCACTCCACCAAAACATGCTGAGCAAAAGCAACAGTGGTGGGGTAAAGAACTAGACAGGAAACGTAAGAAGGTAAGAAAAGCCCTAAATAGGGCAATGAATGCCTCAAAAGATGAAGACTGGCTTCTATATAAGAAAGCTAAGTCTGAATACAAAAAATGTATCAGGTATCGACGCTCAACAGGGTGGCGCAAATTCTGTGGTAGCATAGAAACCTGTGAACAAGAAAATCGGATAAGGAAAATCCTAGCTAAACAGAACACGCCGGGATCTATCTCTTTAAAGAAACCCGACGGAAGCTACTCAACATCACCGGATGAAACCCAACGCATCCTAATTGATACTCACTTCCCAGGTTGCTGTGTAGTTGAAAGGGTGAACCGGCATGAAGATGCACTGACACCAACAAAAAAAGACTGGGAATTAGCACAAAGAGTGGTGACGATGGACAAAATCCATTGGGCCATTCATAGTTTCCAACCCTATAAGGCAGCAGGACCTGACGGCTTATTCCTGGCACTTCTTCAGTGGGGGGGTAAAGTCCTAATAGTCAGACTTGTTGCCGTAATGAGAGCATGTCTGGCTCTTAAATATGTTCCTAAGGGATGGAGGGAAGTGAAAGTCACGTTCATACCCAAACCAGGTAAGAACGACTATACAGACCCTAAATCCTACAAACCTATTAGCCTCACATCCTTTCTCCTAAAGACGATGGAGAGGATGTGTGAACGGGAGTTGAGAGGGTCGGCGCTAATTAACTTACCGCTACACGAAAAACAACACGCCTATAGCTTAGGTAAATCAACAGAATCGGCACTTCACCAGGTATTAACAAAGATTGAAGAGGCCATCCAAAATGAAAGCAATATGTCTAGGCTCCTTCATAGACATAGAAGGTGCTTTTGACGGAACAAATTTTTCAAGCATAAAAGGTACCCTAAGTAGACATAATGTTGAACCGGCCGGCACTGATTGACTGGATATTAAACATGCTCAGTACACGAACACCAAAGATTGCTGGTGAATCTCAGACAATTCACATCATGAAAGGATGCCCGCAGGGTGGGGTTCTTTCACCTCTCCTGTGGAATATGGTCATTAATGAACTCATCAGCAAATTAAACGCTAACCATTTCTACACAGTCGGTTATGCAGATGATCTGACAATACTGGTTTCTGGTAAGACAGCAAGCATTGTGTGCGACCTGACCCAAGCGGCTCTCCGTATTGTGGAGAGATGGTGCAGGGAATATGACCCAACCATTAATCCAAATAGATCGGTTATAGTAATGTTCACACAAAAACGAATGCTGAATAACTATCATCTTCCAATTCTTTTCAGCACAAAACTCCAACTTTCTTCCGAGGTAAAATACTTAGGTCTTACCTTGGACAGTAAACTTAACTGGAACAAACACATAGAAAACAAAATCAGCAAAGCTAGTTTAACTTTCTGGCAATGCAGAAACATGATTGGCAGAAGTGGCTGTACAAAACTGTAATTCGGCCCATGATCACATATGGCTCTCTGTTATGGTGGACCAAAACCAATGAAGCCACCAATATATAAAAGCTTCAGCGTTACCAGAGATTAGCTTGTATGGCTGCCACGGGCTGCATAAGGACTACACCAACAGCAACTTTGGAGGCTATGCTGGAGCTAACACCGCTTCATCTACATATACAACAAGAAGCAACTTTAGCTGCCGTTAGACTCAAGACCCTAAACCTTTTAAGTAAGAGTACAGTCCCCCATACAGATATAATCGATAGATTTTACTCAAAAATTCCTATCCTACAAGCCAAGTATGATAGGATCCCAAAACAATTTATATTTGATAAGAAGTACAGTATACAATTGAAGGAAACTGACCATCTGGAAGGATTGTGTCCAAGAGAGCTCAAAGCTTTCACGGATTATTTACTAAGACAAATGAAGGTGTGGGGTCTGGGGCTTTCTCTGAAGACCTTAATATCCACATATGCACACCGCTGGGTACCCACAACACAGTCTTCCAGGCTGAATGCATGGGTATCATCCAAGCGGCCATAGCAATAGATGCTAGGAAGGTGAAAGACTTCTCCCTCAGAATACTGACCGACAGTATGGCGGTACTACAAGCTCTGGTTTGCAATGTGACGAACTCGGGACTGATTTACGAGTGCTATCAACGATTGAATGAGGTATGTAAGCACAACAATGTGACGCTGAGTGGATCAAGGGACACAGTGGATCTAGAGGCAACGATGCAGCAGATGAACTGGCCAGAAGGGGATCGGCCCTAGCAACCAAATACCAATCCCCTTTGGCTACGTTCGTTCACTGGTACGTAGATACTTCAATAATTTACACGCTCAGCTTTGGAAAAATTTAGTGGACTGTAGACAAGCTAGGGAGGCCCTACCTGAGATAAACGGTCGTCTAACCAAGGTTCTAATGAGACTAAACAAGCCACAGATCGGGATAGTAACAAGTGCTATCACAGGACATGGCTCTTTTAACAAACATTTGTTCACCATATGTGTTACTGACAGCCGTCTGTGCAGGGCATGTATGGGAGAGGAAGAAACGGCGGCTCACGTGTTGCTGACATGTCCAGAAGTCGCTTCATACAGGGCTAAACATCTCGGCACGCCGGGATCGCTTCCCGAAGTTGCTTGCAACATCAAGGGGCTGCTGAGCTTCTTCGAGGAGATATCATGGCTCGAATAAGCGTATTATTCCTGCCCACACGAAAAATACGCGCTTAGACGTGGAGTTGCGGAAAACAGCCCGTCGTAAACTAAACTACGCCCAAATACTTAACTATTTCGATAATTAAAATAATCAGGCGTTACTTTGCGGAAATCGGAATATTGAAGTTGTTGGAATTTAATTTTCTCATTTCCGCATAATAAAATACAATGATGTTTCCTGCCTAGTCTGAAGAGCACTCGCCTCTTACCCTCAGTTCCCTCAGTTGCGTCCACTGCTATCCCCTTTACCACCATTTCCAGCACCACCACTCCCGGTGTCACCCCTCCCAGCACCTCCCCTCCCAGCACCACAACACCTGGAACGACATACCACCCTTGATAATAGGACATATGTTTCGCCTCTACACGAGGCATCCTTAGATGAAGTAGACTCTGCGGAGGCTGACACTATCTCGTCACCATTAATTCCATCACCACCACTCCTAACACCCTCTCTGCTCTTCACACGCTGCTATTACTATACACAAATCATTGTTCAGTGAGATGTATAAACAGCAACAGCTCGCCGCTCACTTAGCATTCAGCCACTGCAGAGACTACTTCACCTTTGGATGTCTCACGTGTCATTCTTTCTGTTGGGAGTGGTGGCTACGGGGATTTCGTATGCGATTGAGGGGGGTTAGGAGGTACTCTACAGACCGGGTAGGACACATTATTTTAATTTAATACGCGAATATGTACATATTAAGATCTAACAACTTCAACCACATGGATTGAAAAATGCCTGAGGATATTGAGTTAAATTCTGGTTTGAACGCCTTTAACTTTCCTGTTATGTTCGCACCAATATTGTGCTCTTGACCTCGACAATCATTCATGTCTAAGTCAAACACTTGTACAATTGCATCAAGAAAGAGGCCAGTAAGTCCTTTTTCCGAAGGGTCACTTACTGGCTTGTAAGCAACAAAATACTTGTGCTTTGACTTCCTAATTAGTGTCAACAAAACGGAATGTTAGTGATAAGAGGTGAATTGGTTACCGGTGTCCGATGGTAGCATTTTGGTTGATTTCGGCGCCCCCTACTACCGCTAGCACCGCTCTAGGGCCGCCACTGGTCCTGCACTGATGTATAGTGTCTGTTGTGACCAAATGGTGTCTGTAGGAAATTATTATCATTATTTGGGGGTGTTACATCCTCACAGAATACCAGCGTACAATAGCAGCTTAATACTGTTCCGATGGTGAGTGTAAAGAATGGGAGACCCTATATACTGGTAGGTAGTGAGGCGTTCCGTCTTGGTCCTCAGGGGTGACAATTAATGTGGGGATAAATGTAGATGTCTATGAGCCACAGTATTCACATCGGGTGGACTGTGTGCTCATGAAATATTGGAATTACATATGTATTTGGATTTTTAAATATATTTAAAGTGTAAATACAAACTGTGTATCACCTATTTTCATATTGCATTTGATATCCTTTTTTCTTCAAATCTATTTTGTATTTTATTTGAAATACTTTATATTAATATTTAGTATATTGTAAAATGCATGATTTTGTTAATTTTTTAATATTTTCAATCTTTCATTGAAAATTACTTTATTTATATAAGCCAGCCATTCTAAACGTTCGGGACAAGAATAATAATGCCAACATTCCAAGTTAAACAAACTTAGAACTGAAGCTTAGCTTGGAACTGCTTGGCCAGACTGCAAACGAGGACGCGGGGCGGGTGCGGCGCGACGTACTCAAACATAAAGTCTTTCTTTGAGTGTCCTTAGAAGCCACGCGGGCGCGGTGCGTGCGTGGCGCGACGTACTCAAACATAAAGTCTTCCTTTGAGTGTCCATAGTAGGCACGCGGGCGCGAGGCGGGCGCGGCGTGACGTACTCAAACATAAAGTCTTCCTTTGAGTGTCCATAGTAGCCACGCGGGCGCCGGGTGGACGCAGTGGCGGGCGCGTGTTCTTTCGCGGGCAACTTTCGCCATAGCTCGTTCACAAGTGGCCGCAGTAAATGCTCAAGCGGCTAACCACGCGAGGAGCGGGCATCTCAAACCACATCGATCTAACCACGCGCGTTGTAATGGTGTCTTCCGAAATAAATGTAAAATAATTTATTTTATAAGTCGAATGCCTATGTTTTCTAAAATATAGTTAAACGTATCCTTTGATATTCATCTATATCAAAAAACTAGATTTTGCGCTCGCAATTTTACACAAAGTGTGTGAAATTGTCCTTCATTTTCTCTGGGTAAATTGATTTCATTAATTCCATTTTTCACTTGTAGAATTTGCCATTCAAAGTAATAACTTTCCAGTAAATATAAGTTGTCTTCATCCATTTTATAGTTTGACAAACACTGATCACGACAACACTCGAAACGAAATCGCTGTCCACTGCGGACAGTCACGTCGCGCCCGCACACGCACCCGCACCTGCACTAACTGTTTCTGTGTATTTGTAAATGTCAAACAAAACAACCAATGATAAAATTAGGTGGTCCTTTATATAAAAAAGTCAAACTCATTACACATACATATTCAAAAGCTCTTTCTTAAATATAATACTTGCTTACCAAGTTCTGCACTTGTTGAATGAATTTTTTTGTTTGGTGGAATGATTATGAGGCCACATAGACGGAATATGAAAGTTCAACTCTTTGAAAAAATACAAGTTTCAAAATCAAGGAAATATGGTATTTTATTTAAAAAATCTATTTTGAATACATATTATGCATTTTACATTTTTAAATACTTTAATTGAAAAAATTACTAAGCATTTGCATTTTGAATTTAAATATGTTTAGTAAATTATTTTGTCTCTGGTTTCAAACTTTTTCTAAGTTCTATTTTATTTGTATATCCAATCTGTTCTAAAATTGGTTAATGATTTGTGATAATATCTTTTTTACATTTGATAGCAACTAGTTCCATACTTCAACTACTCTTTGGTGATTTTGTGACACAGCTTTAGTTAATTTGATGTGATGCCTCTAAGATGTGTGTTGTTTGGGTACCTACTCGAATAATAGTATGTCAAAAATTTCCAGACCATAGTGTCCATGTATTATGTTCTTTATGTTGTATGATCTTTCAGAGTTGTAAGTTTAAGTGTTTTCAGACTTTTCTCATATGGTAAAGGTCTTTTCTTGAAGTTCCTAGTCGTATCGGTCCGGTAAAGGCGCCGATACGATCGGATCGGATGGGATCTGCCTCCGATGAGCATAATATTTCCATACCTTGAAGTACCACATCAGCGACAGAATCAGCACCAACGCTAGGATCGTCCGGCGAGAAGCAAAGCCGCCCCTAAGGGTAGGATGCAAGAAAAGACCGCATCCTATTCCAATCGGCCGACCTATAGTGCCAAACGGTCTGCAGAATGCAACCGTGATTTCAGCGTGAGTGGCACCACACTCCGGACAAGACAATCATCCGAGGAGCCAAGAGGGGCATCGACGGGAGACCTGATATCTATCCGGATGAGAGGTCAGCAGAAGGTCCAACAGGGGAAGCTAGGAGAAAATAGAAGAAGTTAGGTCCACATCTGAAATCCGCTTAGGCGAAGCAACCAGTTGTGTCAGATCGTATGCCAAGGCAAATCATGAACAGATCTCGCATGATCGGTTAAATGTGAAACGAGGCATTCGGCGTGGGGGGCGCCTAAAAGTTAAAATCGCCAAGGATCACGATCTCTGCGGATGGGATCTGCTGTAGCACGGAATCTGTAGCCATTTGGACGTGTTCGATGAGTCGGTCTGTTTCGGTATTACCGTTATGGAACTTATAGAGGCACCCGTAGACGCGGGTATGGTCGTCGCTGTCTACACACGCAATAGGACGGACGAAACCCTACCGTCAAGACTGCCAAGGCGTCGAAAACGGATGTCCTCTCTGATGTACGCGAACTCCAGTCCGGGGCACAAAAGGATGTTCTGATTTGTTCCCCGGGCAGGAGAGATATGAATTACCAGCTGGACAGGTTACCTGAGTCTCGGCTAAAAAGACCAAGGCCAGCTTCGCCTTCTTCAAATGGTAGTGGACAGTGTTAAGGTTGGAATGAAGTCTCTTGATGTAAAATTCACGGATAGCGTGGCAGGGGTCGTCTTGGTGTTGTTGCTACTCTTACCCCGAGCAGTGGAATTGCGTCCCCTCTCCCCAGAATACGTGGAGCAGCCAGATTACCCACGCTCAGGAACAGTAGGATAACTTGGTCGTGGATGCTCAGCGAGGGATTTTCCGCCACCAGGGGTACTGGTACCCTCTTGGGGTAGTTCTTCACTTAATTCCGCTACTGTGTTAAGGGGGGGGGGGGGGGAGTGGGCCTCCGACCACCTGCACTCACCAAGCGAAACGCAGAGGTAAATCTCTGCTTCACGCTGGTATTTTGTGAGGTCGTGGCACCTCTCCAGTTTGAGCCGGCCCATCCGTGCGACAGCAAAAGCTGCCATGTGGCTCTACCACTGTTACTTCATTTGAAACTAAGTGATAGTAGCCTAATAGTTAGAATGGGGACGGCAAACTCAAGAAAGTAGTAATTTAAATCTGCCATTTGACTATTGTTGTAAATTACTTCTAGTGCAAGCATTTTCAGTAAAGTCTGTAATGTTAATAGTGATGCCAGCAGTTTAAGGGGACTACAGGAGGTAAACGCAAGTTTTATAATGCGTCAAAGTATATGATACACTTCATTAAACAATACAGAAAAATATATTATATTTTTCTGGATATATACTAGTTAACTATTGTGTTGAAAACATGATATAATTAATTTGATACGATGAAAAAATCACAAGGATACCCCTAACATTTTCTTTTAACTGGTAAAAAACCATAATAATATACATGTATTCGTTATGATTTTTTGTCAGATTATTTTATATATAAGCAACATACTAATGTATTATTGTTTCAATTTTTTAGTACAATTAACTTTTTTTATTTTAAATCGCATATTCTTATTTCTGAAATAATACGTACGGACTTCGGATGTGTGCGTAAACGCCTGTGCACAGAGTACAGTCACTGCTGGCCAAGGCTTCATGCTGTGTAGACGTGTCGCTCTTTTTGCCGCAATCAAAGACATTTAAGTATGTAGTAGTAATAGACTATCAACAGATGGGTAAACAATTCTCGAGTGGTAGCTTCATACTGGTAAGCAAATTGTAGAGTGGACCCCCATTAGATAGTGGCAATCTTGTGAACACAGGAATTCGATGAATGTAGGTGGCTTAAGACTGTGTTGTTGCAGTGATGATGATCCACTAGGAGTTAGGACTTTTTCTGTATAGGTGTCTGTCTGGACAGTGATCATCCTCTTACCTGCCTCAAGCAGCAGCATGTGTCCCAGTCTGAAGGACATCGAGAGCCAATATACAGGCTGTCAAGCATTACATCTTAGTCCTCAGAGGTAACATCGCATCTGTAGCATTTGCATCAAGTTTGTTGCAGGTGCTTATGGGCTGCAGCAGCCACTTACCATCTGGTGTTTTGTTGGTTTATTTGTTACTACAATGTTATAAAAAATTATGTTGAAGAAAAGAGATGTGGTAGCCAATATATTTTATTACAAACTTGTATATTTAATTAGTTTCCCATATTTATGACAAACTTTCATATTTTCAGATGGATGAAGATGAGGAGCCCATAATTGTCTGTTTCATCTGTCATGCAAAACTCATTCGATGCAGAACATTACAACAACAGGCTATTGAGTCAAGTGCAGTTCCGGAGCAGTTGCTTGCTGGAGGGTCCATGGTATTATCCATTCCACCTATTAAAACCTATTAAAGTCCCTCACAGATTGCTTCATAGGAAGGATTTTGCCCTGCCACAGTTGGCATGTTGGGAACCGCAGTATATATTAGTCTGAACTGTTATCAGGAAGATGCTGCTGCCCTACTCCTGTTTCTGTTTCCCTCTGTTGCGTCTTACGACACCCGTCCCGTGGGTAGGTATATAGGGTAGTGGATATTCTTACACCGCTACTACACGGTCCACGGTATTCAATGATTTCAAAAGGAAGGATAGGCCCATCTAAATATTTTACTCATAACTTTTTCATACAAGAAAAAGTAGCGCATCTGTCATAATACAAACGTCATATCATAACACGACGTAACCAGGTTCGGATTTCGTAGTATAATTATTATCCTAATTGTACCATTCTTTCTTAGTTTGTAGTATTAGTATCGTAATAACACTAAGCGAAAATACCATAATTTTATCTAATGGTCGACTTGTATTAATATTTAGTCCTTTTACTTTTTTAATATTAACTGTACTATATCAAGAATTTCTGTATTGTACATGAGTATACCGTTTTCTTTTTAAATACAATTAGTATTACCTCCCTTTATTAGGTGCTCGATCGATACATTTATGTTGCATCCTTGATACAACTATAATGATGGAATACCGCGATAAAAATTCTAAGTTCTAAGCAATCGGTTTGTAAACAGAATTTCAAAATATTTTATGAATCAGATTTTCATATTCAATTAAGCAGATATGGTTTCTTTTGTACTCTTTTCATTTTACCCTTATGAATATAAAATATATTAGGAACCAAAACTCAAAATTTAACTTACACTAAGTTCTTTAGACAAAAATTAAACATTAATAAAAATAAAACCGGCAAAAAACGAAACGTATAGATAAACTAGACGCGTGACGCCAAAATCCCGGTACATGGGAAAAAAGAAACATGAAAGGTCAAACGGAAAATAGTATACCTAATTTTATTTTCCATGTACAATATTTTTGAGGGTCTGAATCCAACCCTGGCCTAATCTTGCTAACGTAACTGAACTGACTGTAAAATAAAACTTTAAAAATGTGTTTATATAATAATTTAATAATATCAAAATGATACGGTTATTTTACAGGTGACATGATATCCCATGTTCCTATTTAATCTTTGTATCGTAATTTTTGCACCCTTTTACCAAGCAACTAGACATATTTATGACAGGCGAATCTGTCTTGCGCGCGCATCACTGTCGACCGAGTCGCGTTGGCCCTAAACTGTAATTTTAGGGCCAGCGCACTGGTCCGTTTTAGTTGTTCGGTCGGCCAGGTCCTTACGCTAGTAATATATAAGTCAATGACGATATTATACTTCTTATTAATAAACGTTCACTGCTTGATGGTTCGTACCCATTTTAATGAAGTATTTGCCTTAATCATCACTTGGCAGGCACCTTGATGATCACTACCTGTCTCACGCCTTCTATGCTACTTCCCATTGTCATACTAGAGAATGTTTTTTCTAATGCAAAGATAATTTTCTTAAAGCAATGTTTTATATTTGATAAATTACAGTGAGTTAAGTACTTATTTTTACAAAAATAATTTATAGTATATATTTCTCTCTGATAAATGAAATATTATCTTTTTTTTTATTATTTATTAATAAATTTATAAAACAGTGGTGTTACTTAATTCTAAACCCGCCAAACTTTTACGTTTGATGGCGAGAGGCGCTCTTTTACATAGCAATGAACCAACTTATGTGCTCCTAATATTGGACACAATAATATACAATTATATAAATAACACAGTAATATATAAACCTATGACATCTTGTTGTTATGTTAACTATATGATCTTATATACATATACACACATATATATATACACATATACACAATATGTAACGCAATCAACGCACACCCTCAGACACCCCAATTAGTATATTATGTTATAATCGTAATACATACACTGTATTTTTAGTTAAACATTTTTGTGCACTGGTTATTTATCAAATTAGTTATACTAATTCCGGAAGAATGTTGTGGTCACAGTACAAATCCACGAACGCAAAGACTTTAACTTGCTTGAAATAAAGTTCATTTTTCTTTACTTTTATTGAATGACAGAATTAGTAATAATACAAATAAAACTGCACTCTTAAAAGTCTTATTGCCTTAAGTTACAGTCCATTTCAGTTTGCTTTGACTGTACAGATTTAGTTAAACTACTTTCACAAAGTGCGTTAATTATGTTACAAGTTGCATACATATTTAACTTTATTTATATAAATTAATTACCTGATAGTTATATATTATATTGTTATGGTTTATTAATATACTATCGTATTTAGTTCTATTAGCCATCCTGTATAATGTTTTTTAATTTTCTCTTAAGTGATCTTTTACTAATTTTAACTTTATCTCTTAATAGATCTATTTTGTTAAACACTTTAGGTACCAAATACTTAGTTGTTCTCTTACCATAATAGTTTGTTATTTTAGGTTGAACCAGTTTGTTTTCTCTAACCCTATGTGTGTTGTACTTGTTTTTAACATTAACTTTATATTCATCATTATAATAGTATTCCAATCCTACCAAATAATCTATTTTTCTATCTATGGGAATAATTTTACAAATGGGAAACAACTTATTATAGTCTTTGTTGCATTTTTCTTTAACATTTTTACTAACTAGAAACTTAATCAGTCTTATTTGTATGTCTTTGATATTTTTCAGATATGTAATAAAGGTTGGCCCATATACAAGAAGTCCATAACTCATTAGCGAGTCGGCAAGTGCAAAGTATACTATTCTTAACGTTTGTTTGTTCAATACATTTTTTAATTGGTAAAACTTACTTAGCACTAACCTTAGCCTATTGCAAATGTCATTTACGTGTATTCTCCAGTTAAAATTCCTATCTATTGTTAGACCTAAATATTTAAATTTATCCACATATTCCAATCTCTTACAGTTACAATTAAATTTATTTCTATGCATACATTCGTATGTATGTCCTATCACTGTGAGATAATCATTTCTTACAGATTTAGCATTTCGATTATATGGCGAGTGTATATGCATACATTTGGTTTTTGTAAGATTTAATATAATGCCATTGTCGTGCGCCCATTTGCTAATTTTTTCAAAATCACTTTGTATACACTTTTGTGCCTCAGCTATGTCCTTGGAGGCATAGACAAGACACATATCATCAGCGTACATGATCACCTTGCAATTATGTACGACGTTTGACACACTGTTCACATGCATTATATATCCTACAGGACCGTACACCGATCCAGTAGGCACACCCAAATGGACATCCGCCTCTTCCCCAACCACTTTAGAGACAATTGTGCTTATTTTTCTATTAGTGAGGTAGTTTTTAAACCAATTATTTACGGGACCGCGTATTCCGCATTCGTCCATTGCCTGTAATAAGATATCGTGGTCTAAAGTGTCAAACGCCTTCTTAAAATCAATAAAAAGTACTGTTATTTGTTTGCCAGAATCTAAGGAGTCATTAATAAAATCTGAAAATCTTAACAACGCAGTGACCGTGTTGCGCCCTTTCCGAAAACCGTGTTGAGAGTCACACAGTATGTTATGTTGTTCTAAGAACGCGCTTATCTGTCCTACTATAATTTTTTCGGTTATTTTATCTATAACAGATAATATTGCAATGGGCCTATAATTAGTATATTCTAAATGACTTCCTGATTTGTATATGGGACGTATAATTGCATTTTTTAATTGATCAGGGTAAATACCATTAGATAAGGACATATTTATTAGTGAAGCTAGAACAGGACTTATTTGCTTACGTAAATATACAATGTCTTGCGCCCGTATTCCATCTGAACCGGGTGCTTTCTCACAGGACAATGTTTTTATGACCTTATCTACATCTGACGAAGTCACCCTACTATATCTATAGCTTACCTCACTCGGCTTTACATAATTATTTCTATCTAAAAACTTCAAATTACATACGTGTTTAATTGCCTTTATTTCCTCCGTAAATGTTTTAGAAAAATTGGTACAAATCTGTTTTATACTATCTGTTTTTCCTAAATGCTTTAAAATAACATCATCCAAGCTAGTTTTATTTCGACCCAACCATATGTTTATATTTGTCCATATTTTCCTGAAATCTCCATTGTATTTTATAATTTGTTCCTGTCTATATTTATTTTTTGCCATATTTATTAATTTATTTACTTTATTTCTAAATTTTGTATAGACTAATCTCTTGTTCATATTCTTTGAATCCGTTTTCCAAACTCTGAATAAATAATCCCGTCGCAATAACATTTTATATAAATATCTATCTATCCATGGACTTCTAATTACTTTCTTTGTATCTATCTTAACCTTAATTGTACTATCTTTATAAATGCTATGAAATACACTACACATTGTCTGATACAATAATAACGGACACGTTATTTTAAGTAACTGGGACCAATCATATTCTTCCAGCTTTTGTTTAACAATTTTGTCACTTAACACTTCGCGCATACTATTGTTTTTTATATTACCACTCTCACATTGATTTACGCTTCCACTAACACATAAATTTAACATTAATCCGATTCCATGATGATCGGCGATGCGTGACTCAAGCACATACGCGCACGCGTCATGCTCGCTCCGTCCCGCTCGCAACCAGATATGATCTAAGCACGATGCCTCGAGCCGGCCCTCCGCGATCGCTTCGCGCGTTATCTCTTTGCTTGGTATTACACACAGCAGACCGCATTCACACAGGGCGTTTTTGTACCTTGTTACAATAGGATTAACCGTGTCATTTAATATGTTTATATTGGTGTCGCCAATCAATATAACATTGTAAGTTGCTGGTACGGATTTCACTAGTGTCTCTAATTGCTGGATAAATGTCAGTTTATTATTGGCAGGTGGTCTATATATCGCAATTACATGTGTTATAGTTTTCCCATGCTTCATTTGACCATGTAGTGTTTCCATTGCTTCTGTGTTTACCATTTCAGCTTCAAAATTCAATCCATTCTTAGCGTACATTAATATTCCTCCTGCTCTTCTCGTTTCTCTAGTAGGTATATATAAATGTATTATATCCTACTATTTGGTACAATTGCCGTGTAGTGGCGGTTAAGAATATCCACTACCCCATATCTTCCCGTGGGTGTCGTAAAAGGCGACAGAGGGAAACAGGCAGGAGATGGGCAGCAGCATCTTCCTGATAACAACAATTACACAAAAAAAAAACTGCGGTTGCCAACCCGCTCGCCAAGCGTGGCAACTATGGCAATATACCCCCCATGAACAATAACACAAATAGACGGCCCCCAGTCCCCGGCGGCCCCGCTATTCCTGGCTACGGTGGCGACCATGGTAACGGCGGGGCAGGGGGTGCTAAGAATCTCCGGTGGAGGTTCGGTTGCCACCTACGACGACTCGACCTGGCAACATTTAACGCACGCACACTGAGAACTGACGAGAAGATCCTGGAGCTGGAAGAAGAGATAGACAAGTTGCGCTGGAGTATTATAGGATTATCCGAGGTCCGAAGAGAGGGGGAGGACAAGGTGATTCTCGAATCCGGCAACTTGTTCTATCACCGGGAGGGCGACCATCTGTCCCAAGGAGGTGTCGGATTTATCGTCCACAAGTCTCTCGTCAACAACGTTGTAAAGATTGGGAGTGTGTCGAGGAGGATCGCGTACCTGATACTCAGAATCACCAAACGGTATTCGCTGAAGGTCATACAGGTTTACGCACCAACCTCGGCACATCCCGATGAGGAGGTGGATGAAATGTATGAGGATATTTCCAAAGCCATGCATTCCTCCAAAACCCACTACACGGTGTTGATGGGAGACTTCAACGCAAAACTAGGCACAAGAGAAAGCGGTGAGCTGAAGTTAGGGAAATTTGGAGTAGGGCAACGGAACCGAAGGGGCCAGCAGCTGGCCGACTTTATGGAGAAGGAGGGACTCTTTATGATGAACTCTTTCTTCCAGAAGCGGCCCCACAGGAAGTGGACCTGGTCGAGCCCCGACGGTTCGACAAAAAATGAGATTGACTTCATTATGACGACCAGACGCCAACTGTTCAGTGATGTCTCAGTGATCGCAAGGGTGAAAACTGGCAGCGATCACCGAATGGTTAGAGGCACACTGAACCTAAACGTTAAGTTGGAGAGGTCTCGTCTAATGAAGTCAACGCTCCGTCCCCCTCGTGCTCTAATCCAGAATCCCGAAAACTTTCAGCTCGAGTTACACAACCGCTTTCAGTGCCTACAAGATTGTAATGCAGTGGACGATATGAATGACAAGCTCGTGGAAACTGTCCATGCGGTCGGAGCTAAGTTCTGCAAGACCCGCCGCAGAAGAACACAAAAACTCTCCGATCACACTCTTAATCTCATGGCTGTTAGACGGGAGATGAGGCTGCAATCGTCAACAGATTTGACAGCATACAGGCAACTGAACAGACAGATCTCCAAATGCATGCGGCGAGATTTACGCAACTTTAATACTGCTCGTATTAAAGAAGCGATCGAGCGGAACCAGGGCTCCAAAGTCTTTGCCAGAGATCTGTCTGCCCGTAAGAGCCAACTGTCAAAGCTGAAGACTGAGTGTGGCAGCATCGTTTCCGGGACACCTGAGATTTTGAGTGAGATTGAGAGGTTCTATGGGCAGCTGTACACATCATCGTTGGAGCCACACGCAAGTGTGAGTAACGATCCAAGAGCAAGTCTTATCCGACACTATTCCGATGATATCCCGGACGTCAGTCTAAGCGAGATTAGAATGGCTCTCCAGCACCTTAAAAACGGCAGGGCCCCAGGCGAGGATGGAATTACAGCGGAGCTTCTGAAAGCGGGTGGAACACCGGTACTTGAAGTCCTTCAGAGGCTCTTCAATTCCGTCCTCCATGGTGGCACTACTCCAGAGGCGTGGAGCAGAAGTGCGGTGGTCTTGTTCTTTAAGAAAGGCGACACCGCTCTCTTGAAGAACTACAGACCGATTTCCCTTCTGAGCCGCGTCTACGTGCTGTTTTCGAGAGTCATTACGAATCGTCTCGCACGCAGACTCGACGACTTCCAGCCTCCCGAACAAGCCGGTTTCCGAAAAGGCTTCAGTACCATAGACCACATACATACCCTGCGGCAGATTGTACAGAAGACTGAAGAGTACAATTTGCCACTTTGCCTGGCGTATGTGGACTATGAGAAAGCCTTTGATTCCGTCGAAATTTGGGCGGTGCTGCAGTCGTTTCAGCGGTGCCAAGTTGACTGTCGGTATATCGAAGTGCTGAAGTGTTTGTACAGTAGGGCTACGATGGCTATCCGAGTACAGAACCAGAGCTCGAAACCTATCCAACTGCAGAGAGGTGTAAGACAGGGTGACGTTATATCCCCGAAACTCTTCACCGCTGCTTTGGAAGACGTTTTCAAGCTACTGGACTGGAAAGGATACGGTATTAACATCAATGGCGAGTACATCACTCACCTTCGATTTGCCGACGATATAGTCCTTATGGCAGAATCGCTGGAGGACTTAAGCACTATGCTCAATGACCTCAATAGTGCCTCCCAACGGATAGGTCTTAAGATGAACATGGACAAAACAAAGATCATGTTTAATGTCCATGTCACACCTATGCCGGTAGTTGTTGGGAGCACTATGCTCGAAGTTGTTGACGAGTACGTTTACCTGGGACAAATAGTCCGACTAGGTAAGTCCAACTTCGACCGAGAGGTCAATCGACGGATTCAACTCGGCTGGGCAGCGTTCGGGAAATTACGACATATCTTCTCGTCAGGTATACCTCAAACTCTAAAAACTAGATTGTACAACCAGTGCGTGTTGCCAGTGATGACTTACGGATCTGAGACGTGGTCCTTCACTGCTGGCCGTATGAGGACGCTCAAATTCGCTCAGCGAGCTATGGAGAGGGCTATGCTCGGAGTTTCTCTGCGTGATAGACTCAGAAATGAGAATATCCGCAGTAAAACCAGAGTGACCGACATAGCCCAACGGATTAGTAAGCTGAAGTGGCAATGGGCCGGCCATATAGCTCGAAGAACCGATAACCGATGGGGAAGAAAGGTTCTCGAGTGGCAGCCTCGTACCGGTAGGCGTAGTGTAGGGCGACCCCCCACTAGATGGAGTGACGACCTGGTAAGATATGCAGGAAGTCGATGGATGCAGGTGGCTCAGGACCGTGCTTTGTGGCATTACTTGGGGGAGGCCTATGTTCAGCAGTGGACTTGTGAAGGGCTGTAATGATGATGATGATTTGGTACAAGGGAAGTTCTTTCTTCTTAATATTTATTTCGCTTAATATTAATATATCTATATTATATATTTTTTTATCAAGTAGTATTAATAACTCGTTAAAGTTTTTCCGAAGAGATCTTATATTCAGATGTAATATGTGGGTATTCCATATATTTTGGGATTGATCTTTATTTAGAGCCATTATATTATAATATCTTTTATATTATAATATCTTTTAAAATTAAAATTACCGAAGAAGATATCCGTATGATCGCCTTTTGCTGTTCGAAATCACCTCGTGTCTACTCGCCGCGTTATAGTACGCGTGTTTATTTACATTCATCGAACTTTTTCAAATCCTCCTCCGACCTAATGTTGTAAATCTTTTTTTCATCACTATTCTTTTTGACCAGGATACAACAATTCTGCACCCATATGTATTGAAAACCTTTCGGTTTAAGATTATTTTTTACTGTCCAAATCTATATGTAACTCAGTGATCAAATATATCTATAGGTAACTCAGTGATCAAATATTGATCTTTGTCAATTTATGGCATTTGTGAGTCTGAAACTAGACATGGTTGAGACTCAATTCTCAGGATAATAATAATAATAATAATATTCCACAACTATCACACAACGCCATCTAGTCCCAAGCTAAGCAGAGCTTGTGTTATGGGTACTAGACAACTGATAAACATACTTATATATTTCTAAATACATAAATATTATAGATAAATTACACCCAGACACAGAACAAATGACCGTGCTCATCACACAAACATTTGTCCTGGGTGGGAATCGAACCCACGACCTCCGGCATAGCAGTCGGGGTCACTAACCACTAGACCAATAGGCCAGTCATGGATCAAATATCTGAGACTGAACAAGCCACAGATCAGGATAGTAACAAGTGCTATCACAGGACATGGCTCTTTTAACAAACATTTGCTTACCATAGGTGTTACTGATAGCCCCCTGTGCAGAGCATGCATGGGAGAGGAAGAAACGGCGGCTCACGTGTTGCTATCATGTCCAAAAGTCGCTTCATACAGGGCTAAACATCTTGGCACGCCGGGATCGCTCCCCGAAGTTGCTTGCAACATCAAAGGACTGTTGAACTTCTTCGGGGAAATATCATGCCTTGAATAACCACATTATTCCTGCCCACACGCAAAATACGCGCTTAGACGTTGAGTTGCGGAAAATAGCCCATCGTAAACTAAACTAAACTAATCTTCTACGCCACCACTACCTTGGGTTTCCTCTAATTAAAAAAATAAATTGGTTTCAGTCAATACCAAAACCATATGAGGCTAGAGATGAGATTCAATTCACACCAATTCATCATGTAGATATCTGGCCAGTAGAGTGTGTTATAGAAAATGATTGTAATGATGACTTTTTTGGCCTTGAATCTGTCAAAGTTGAGGAAGAGAATTTTGAATACGAGAATTCCAAATTAGAAGTAAATGGGAATCTTGAGACAGGTAAGATATAACCTTTTTTTTGATGTTATTAAAATGAGGTAAGATTTACCTTATGACATGTGGTTACTATAGCACATGAACAATAAATAAAGATAGCAAAGTGCATGTAAAACGCACTCATGGACAAAGAAAAAAAAATTCTTTAAAAGAAAAGCATACATGAACATCTCATCATCATCTTTGTTAGAAATTTTCTTTTACTTGTGTATAAATATATTTATAGACATTTTGCCCCCTTATAAATGCAGCTAGTATGTATGTACACTAAGATGTATTCACTTACACCTCATCTATCTTTGCCAATTTCTTAACTCAGATAGACTTCTCCATCCTCCTGTTACCTATTTCTGTCGTCAAACAGCAGTGCGTGCACTGCTGTGTGCCAGTCTGAAGAGTATAGAGTCAGTATAATCGCAGGCTGTGGTGCATTGCGTCTTAGTTGTCAGAGGTGACAGCGCATTGTAGCCTTTTATGTTTGAAGTTAGCTGCAGGCAATCCGTGGACTGCAGTACTCACCATCAGGTGGATCGGCCACATGCCATAAGGTGGACTGTCACTTTGTTTGTCTCTTCATACTAAAAAATGTACGGAGAAAAGGTGCTCAGGGCATCCTTGTACTGGCAAGCACTCACCTACTAAAAACAAGTTGTGGCGAACACTCACTAAATGAGGTGAATGAATCACCATCATCATTACAGCTCTTCACAAGTTCGCTGCTGAACATAGGCCTCCCCAAAGGAACACCACAAAGCACGGTCCTGAGCCACCCGCTTCTATCGACTTCCTGCATGTCTTACCAGCTCGTCACTCCATCTAGTGGGGGACCGCCCTACACTCTGTTTACCGGCACGAGGCTGCCAAAATTACGTCACGTTAGGAGAACCTTTCTTCAACATCATTTGTCAGTTCTTTGGCCCATTGCCACTTCAGGATATTACATTAGCTTATGAAACATGCAGTATGGTAATGAAAGTGGGTGGCTCGGGCGGTGTGATGGACTGTAATGATCTAGGCGCTTGGAAATAATATCAGATTTTATTTTTTATATTGAGTCAGAATCTGTTTCATTCTAGATACTGCTGAAGAACAAAAATACTTGAAGATTGATGCTTTTGAAGGTCGACATGAGGATTCAGAGAACGACTTGCCACTAATTTCATTAGGTGCAAAGAGTAAAACAGATGACTTTGACATAGGTAAAAGAATTTATTAAAAAAAAAACAGAATGAAAAAATAAAAAAGATAACAAAAAAAACACCGCATTAGAAATTTCTCTTGCATCATGTAGCTGGAGATGTACTGTACAGACATTTTGTTCTTTTATTACACATGAACAAACCAAAGGATTGTTTGTGACCCAAATGAACCAAAATGATTATTTGTAGACCATACAATTGTGTTGTTTTAAGCAAGAACTGAATTCGCCGGTGGTGACCCAAGGTGTTATTAAGATAAAACAGGAAATTAGGATTCACTGATTTGTTGATAGGGCTACTAACCTCTGAGAAAGCTGTTGTTAGTACATCTGCTAATCATGAGATCCTGGGTTAGGCAAAAAACAAAATCACAATAAAATAAAATTAAAAAAAGAATGAATATTTGTAGCAACAGGAGTTATAAGACTGACAAAATGTAGATTTGCTCGATTTTTATAAATGCCTGTAATTTTTTAAACACAGCAAAGATTTTCTTTTAATTTTTCTGTTAATTATTGTTAACCTATCATCTGACTTCGGTTTGACATCGATTTCTGGGTGAACCTGTATATATCC
This sequence comes from Parnassius smintheus behrii, assembly GCA_036936625.1. NCBI lineage: Eukaryota > Metazoa > Arthropoda > Insecta > Lepidoptera > Papilionidae > Parnassius > Parnassius smintheus. The sequence continues at coordinate 17,948,387 of JAUPFT010000030.1, read as the reverse complement.
ACATAGAAAATTAACAATTTTATGGGTGCTGGTGGAGAACGAACCTGGGTTGCTAGCGTACTGTGAAATTTCGATGTACCAGGGCTTGTTTTGAGTCTTTGTATGGCCTAAAAATAATTCCTCTATCTTAATCGTCCCGTAAACTTTCACTGCTGCACGTGGAAGGATCTCTCCCGATGTAGGGAGGATTTGCCTCAGTCGTCACGCTTGGCATAGGATTGACGATCGCAGAACCAGACGTGAGCACCTCTGGCAATGTTGCCTGTCGCCAGTCTGGATATTTTACATCTGAAGTAAACGAGGTGGTTACACCGCCATATGTAAAAACCAAACCCAAAGTCGCCTCTTACGAAACCCACGGGATAAAATGTGATGATTAATTCTCTTATGCCGCACTTACACGTCAATTTCGTCTATACTGTGTGTGTAACACTAGTTCTGTGTGAAATTCGAAACAGCGATTATTACAATAGATTATTCTCATACTACTACCTAGACTATATTCTTAATATATACAAAAATACTTGTGAAAATGTATGTATGTATAACACTTTCTGTGTGCATTCCAACCAGCGATTATTATATTAATTTAATTATAACACGGTCAGAAGAACATCATCATTATTATTGGAATTTAGATTCTTTACCATTCTTTCCCTCCAAAAATGAATATGAGAGATATTATCCAGAGTAATTAGCTAAAACACTTTATATCTTGCAATGTTAAGTGAGTGTAATTATGTAAAATATCATAATTTCTCTATATCTCCCTGGTAAAGCATAAATTCCGCCCGCTGTAAACCGTCTAAGGTATCTTACAATAAAGATACAATGTCTTACAATAAGTAAAATGTTTAATTCATTTGTATTTCAGAACAACCCTGCACACAAACAAATATTTTTTCAAAACCTTGTGAGAAAAAGATACAATCAAATTCTACTGATTGTAACATAAATGATGTTCGTAAAGGAAACCTCGATTTAGAAAGCCCTACTATTAAATCAAAGCCTAAACTGAAAAGAGGTACTCAACCAGTTATTAAAAAAGAGAAGCATCCTGCAAAAATTATAAAAAAGAAAAAGAAAACTTTGAAACAGAGTGTAAATATACTGACGAAAGACACGTCTGAGGCATCAGCAAAATACATTTTTGAATGTGATGATTGTAGTAAAAAATTTTTAACAAAAGATATTCTTACCGACCACATATCATACAGTCATAAGACGCAAAATAACTTAGATGCAGTTCATACACAAGTTGAACAAACTCCAGTACCACAACTAATGGAAAAACCTTTTTTGTGTAATATCTGTGAATATAAATTTACAAGAAAACATGATTTGAAAAAACATATAAAAATACACACCGTTGAAAAACCTTTTTCCTGTAATGTCTGTAAATATAGATGTTTTAAAAAAGGTAATTTGCAAACACATATGAAAATACACACTGGAGAAAAACCTTTTTCGTGTAATATCTGTGAATATAAATGTATTGCAAAGAGTACTTTGCAAACACATATGAAAATTCACACCGGAGAAAAACCTTTTTCGTGTAATATCTGTGAATATAAATTTACAAGAAAACATGATTTGAAAAAACATATAAAAATACACACCGGAGAAAAACCTTTTTCGTGTAATATCTGTGAATATAGATGCATTACAAAAAGTCATTTGCTAAGTCATATAAAAATACACACCGGAGAAAAACCTTTTTCGTGTAATATCTGTGAATATAAATGTATTGCAAAGAGTACTTTGCAAACACATATGAAAATGCACACCGGAGAAAAACCTTTTTCGTGTAGTATCTGTGAATTTAGATGTAATTTTAAAAGTAATTTGCAAACACATATGAAAATACACACCGGAGAAAAACCTTTTTCGTGTAATATCTGTGAATATAGATGCATTACAAAAAGTCATTTGCTAAGTCATATAAAAATACACACCGGAGAAAAACCTTTTTCGTGTTATATCTGTGAATATAAATGTATTACAAAGAGTACCTTGCAAACACATATGAAAATACACACCGGAGAAAAACCTTTTTCGTGTAATATCTGTGAATATAAATGTATTACAAAGAGTACTTTAAAAACACATATGAAAATACACACCGGTGAAAAACCTTTTTCCTGTAATGTCTGTAAATATAGAAGTATTAAAAAAGGTAATTTGCTAACACATATGAAAATACACACCGGAGAAAAACCTTTTTCGTGTAACATCTGTGAATATAGATGCATTACGAAATGTCATTTGCTAAGGCATATAAGAATACACATCGGAGTAAAACCTTTTTCGTGTAATATCTGTGAATATAAATGTATTGTAAAGAGTACTTTGCAAACACATATGAAAATACACACCGGAGAAAAACCTTTTTCGTGTAATATCTGTGAATATAAATGTATTGCAAAGAGTACTTTGCAAACACATATGAAAATACACACCGGAGAAAAACCTTTTTCGTGTAATATCTGTGAATATAGATGTGTAAGGAAACCTACTTTGCAAAGGCATTTGAATATACACACTGGAGCAAAATCTTCTTCGTGAGATATCTGGTAAAATATGTACAATAGCTGCGAAAACCCGCTTCGCTGGGTTAGTTTTTTGTCGAATATTTATTCATGTATGTATATTTTATTAAATTAGTATTTTTTTAAAATTAAGAACACGTGCCTTTTCTTGAGACATTTTTAAGACTTTTTCTTTCTTACATATTTTTTATTCATTATACAAAAATACTTTACGGATAGTCATGTACTGAATACCTATATTCAATACATTCTTATGCACTACATTTACTGTCTTATGTTCTGGTGCATCTAGTGAGTTGACCATGTGAAAAACGGAATTCTCTCAACAGAATGGTAAATCATTTGAAATTAATTGAATTCGTGGTATAAAAACGGATTTTCCTTTTTCTTTGGAAGTTAGAATTACTGCCTCAATAATGTTGTTGAGAAGATGTTTTATACATAATCTTGTACCGTTACATAATTTTGACGAATTGAGATTTCATAATAATACGACTGGTGATGCAATTTTTAGCTTCAATACATACAAAGGCATACCAGGCGGATTCGGTAAATTTAATAATTCTGTTGGGAAGTTCACACTTTCGTCTTGATTCATCACTGTGTCTATTGATTTATACAGTTTTTCATCTGGTGTCGTATTCTGTATCCTTTCATTAATTTGCACTTCATCATTTTTTGTAGGTAAAACACTCACACAACCATGTCCTATTTATATAATTCTGTTCATCAGACGGATAAACTTTTTCAAAAAGTTCTTCTTCTGTATCAACTACGTTACACAATTCTTTTGATAGAATAAGTTTGCCTTAACTGTGAATCTATGTAGGATATATAGTGTAGGATAAAAACAGCAAACTCTTGTGCTTCCGGATCTCCAGTAATCTTTGCTCGCATTTTTTTGTTAATGCTAATTTTTCAATACGATCCCAGAACGTTAATCGCTTCAAACATGCGAATTTTTTAATAACCTTGTCTAACTTAACTAACCTAACCTTGTTTGTCGAACATCTCAGAATAATAATAGTAAAAATTTTCACATAAGTTTTTTATTTTTCCCGATATCCTGTAACGTTCTATTTAATGCTTAAAGTGATTTTTTGTGAGCCATTGTACTTACATCCCAAATTACAAATGCACATCGCATCAAAACCTGGCCACGCGTAGAAGATCTTGAAACATTACAGACTGGAAATTCTTGTTGGGCAATATTTAAAGGCAAACTGAATGCCATTAATAATTCTCGGGGTCAAGTATTGCACTAGAGCTGTGCAATAAAATATTTGTTACCGTATACCGTAAAAATCGTAATCGTAAAATTAACATCTACATCGCGAGATTGTAAATTGTTGAAAGATTGTGAACCGTAACATACTGCTTACAATGTAACGCATTATTTTTCGGTCGATTGTAATAATATATGTTAAAATTGTAATAATATATCTTAGAATTAGTCAAAAGGTTGTTCTGGCCGAAAGTTGTTAGTAAGCCTAACCTTTTTATGGTTCCGTACCTCAAAGGAAAAAAAAGGAACGCTTTTGGGATCAGGTAAATATATATATATATATATATATACATCTTGTACATCATGTTGCGTCCTACATGGCGACTTTTACCGATGATACTGCGTCCGACTGACTTGATGCATCCGGTATACGGACGCAAGATTAGCCAGCCCTCCTTTTTGGTCCATAGATGACATTTCATATTTAGAATGTATGGGCAAAAAATTGGCATGGACTCAATTTCATCACTAAAATGTATTTTAGCGTATTTCGTAGTTCAGCCGTTTGCCGCGCTGAAATTGGAGGGCGCTATCCATGTGTGTATATTTTTGAACGTATATTGAGCGTTTAATTTACCGATTTTATTGCGTCCGATTGAATATCGATAATGTTTTTATCAATTCTCCACGACGATGATCTTGCGTCTAGTATTTTACTTAAATTGGGACACAGTGCGACTCCTGCGGGACGTTCGGGGCGCGCGGGTAGGAGGGAGGGAGGGACGTGCGTGCAACTAATACTTGTTTAAATCATACTTGTCAAATTATACTCAACTGATACTTGTTCAAATTTTACTCCACCGAGACAAGATGTGAGTATAATTATTAAGTACGTTTCTAGGGCAGGCGGAAAAAAGTACACTGATCTTTGACGATATCATCGGGGTTGGCAATCTTTTTGATTTAGGTTCATTTTTTATCCTTTTATCATTACATACATCATCAGAAAGAAAGTTAAGGGTGCAGAGTGAAGTTCTTTACCGGCCCTATGTCTATTATTATATTGTAAAGAAATAAGATTATCCTGTACCTGAATTAATTTAAAAGCAAATTAATATTAATTTAAATTTATAATTTATAAATCATAATCACAATTTTCATTATTACGTTAATAGTAGGTATGTACTTTAATAAGTAGGTAGGTAGGTAGTTGTATAAAACGTAACCACTTCTTGGCAGTCAGGTAAAAAGACGAACTTTTAAGCCTAAGCATTCTTAAGTAGCCACCCTTGAAGCATGCATAAAACTTCTCATTATGGATTGTCAGAGACACTTGACAAACTATTCATCTGTATCTATTTCAGAATCAGTTTATGATGATGAAGACGTAGAAGAGTCCGTCACATTGATTATAACCTAAAATACCGGCAATCTTCTTTTTTATATCGGTTTTGGATGGATATATAACGATAAAATACGTCACTAGACCACGTTTCTTTTATATATTTATAGATGTTTACAATCACAATTTTTTCGGTTTTCGAAATATGCGACACTTTCCGATTTTTTCGTGGCGACGTAGTCTTTATGAGATTTTTATGTCGATGGACCCGATTTCCTACTAGTGATAATATACAAAACGTCACAAAACAATAACAAAAACTTTAATACAAAACGTAATAATACAACTAACAAAACAAACTTAATAAAAATTAAAACAACTACTATAACCGAAAATTTTAAATCTCAAACTATCTACACGCAAGCGCATCCCAAAGCAGAATGAGGAATGAGTTCTGCTCCATCCGCTTTATCAAATAAACACGGCGTGAGACCTATCGCAAATCGCGTCGAAACAGGTTTATTATCTCTGAATCATTATGCGCTAAGCGTGTCTCATGGTACGGGCTAGGGTGAAGGAAGCGGTCATTCCTACACCCTAACCCGTACCATGCGACACGCTTAGCGCATAACGATACGTAATCTATAAAGAAATGTATGGAAGTAATAACTGTCGTTTTGTTTCGATGCTAACATAATACTTGAGGTCAATTTACTTTTTTCCGCCTGCCCTAGAAACGTACTACGTTATAAAAATAACTATTGTCCCTTTAGCAAATGACTTGAAAATTCTAAAAGAATAGTTAAATAAAAAATCTTTGGAGGCTTCTATACAAATTAAAGAAGGCATCAAAAATATTGCAACATACACACAACTATTAGAAACTGTGCATTGTAGGATTTTACTATTGAACATACACAAGCCTGGCGAACTTCAAAGAATTACACTGCATGACTATTTACAAAGTGATAATAATGCATCTGATAAGTATGATGAATTTGATCTTCAGAGGCTTACTGCATCTGAAAGGATTCTGGTTAAGAAATTTAAGAGAGTTTTTATTAGAGGCAAACGTGGTCGTGGAGTACCCGTTTTGTCTATACCTTTTTAGAAATAAAGTAGAAATAGTATCTCTACCGACGCTACAATCACATTTCATATTTAAAATAATTGTCTCTGTGGTGTTTTTCCGCCAAAGATTTAAATATATTTACAAAAAATGAATTAACATAATTAACTGAAGTTTTAGGGTCAGATTTGTTTAATAATATATCGGCATTATTATTTAATTTATTCGTATTTGTGACTGCTTTAATTGTGTTCCAAAGTTTTTTACTGCTTGTTTTAACTGCTGTTGTAAGTTCTGCTTTTTCATATTCTTTTTTCAGTTTTTTAAGTAGTTCATTACAATAATTACGGTAACGTTTGTATGTAGTAACAATTACGTCATCATGCGGATATTTTTTACATTTTTCGTGTAATTTGTCGCGATTTCTTAAGCATCTCAAAATACCTGGGGTAATCCAGGGCTTTTTAATAATTTTGCGATTAGAAACTTTAATTGTTTTAGTATTCATTTTTAAAGCATTACTTAGGGATTCTAATAGGAATGTAGCTGCTGAGTCAACATCTACCATAGAATAGAAAGAAAGAAAGAAAGAAAGAAAGAAAGAACTATCGACAGATAATACAGAACATAAGATGGAAACTAGCAAAAAGAAAGGATCATGGATAACTGTACAGAAAAAGAAATATCCTGAGAGGCAAGTCTTAAGAGGAGGAAATACTGGTACGGGAAATATTCAAGGTACTGAAAGGAAAAAAAATTTTAACATGTTTGGTGATTAAAAAAGGATACCACAGTAGAAAGTTTGGAAGGACATGTAAAGAATATATGTGGATGTTCGCGCCACTTTGCACTATCGCTTAACGCTTATAAGGGATTTGTTAATTATTATCCAATAAGATTACTGCAAAGCCCATTTCCGGTTTCCTATCTACCGCTTTATGCCCAGCATGTGCATTCGTGTGTTAACGGGCTCACACAAGTTGAGAAGACATGCAATCAACCGCACCGCTTATATCTCGCATCATCGCTCCCGCCCTTGTGTAATTTGGATATTGAATTATACAAGCATATAGTAAAAAGTATAGACATTTGCAATAACGCTATATTTCGTGATTATCTGTGAAGTTGATAAGTGTGAAGACAGCCGGCAGCCATCGAGACACGAGGCAGATCAGCGGAAGTCCAGGTGGGTGCACATGCATTCCTTCACGTCCTTCCTATATCCCGAATTTAGGGGATTTGCAGTATCACGAATAAATTAAATTCCATTCACCGCTCGCACCGCGCTCATATACAGTCCACTATTCTATTTAAATTAATAGCCGCACCGCATAACATTATTTAATACATTTGAAACAGCAGTTTGGTGGTTGAAGGCCAAACGCCAAATCCAGTGGAAAAGAGACGGAAATAACAGTGAAAAAAATTAAACATAAGACGGAACGAGACTACGCGTCATTTATAATAGGAGTTCCAGAAAGTTCATACGAAATACTATGTAAACCAGAATGTTGGGCAGTTAACATTGAATTTTGTGAATGGGTGTGGTTTCGTAAACCACCCAATAAGTAATAAGAAACCACTCAATTTTGTGGAGATATACTATCAGAACGTGAGAGGATTGAGAACAAAATTACACGATTTTTATATGGGAATTTCTTCCCATAGTTATGACTTTTTTGCAATAATAGAAACTGGATGTAACAATTCCATCTATGATTCAGAACTCAACCCACCTGGATACATGATACTTCGGTGTGATCGGGCAGACGGGCGCAAGCTGGGTGTTGCGTGTTTAGTGGCTACACCACGATACGAGCTGCGGCAACTAAGTACACCGAACGATGTACGTATTCAAGATCACGCATTTGATCTGGTTTGCGGTTTATCAACAAAATAAGTTCATGTTTGTGTTGTGTGTAGTATACATTCCACCGAGTTGTAGTGATAATGAATACATGTTTTTGTTTAGTATAATAGAAAATTATCATGATGACTACAATGATTTAATAGTGATAGGCGATTTTAATTTATATTCTAGCTCAACAAATGTACGCAATCATTTTGAGTACTTCTGCACATATTGTGAATTCACCCAGTACAACAAAATAGGAAATTGCAATGAACGACAATCAGATCTTGTTTTAAGCACGCGTTCAGTGGAAGAAGAGTTAGAGGTGCGCGCGGCTGAGCCAATCGTGCCACCCGACCCACATTATCCGCCGCTCCCTACTGCGGTGCCAGCGGGGGCGAGCGCGGTGCGGCGGGCAGCCACCGCCCGCGCCGCTGCTAGCTGAGTCTGAGGGAAGCACCCACACGCATACTGGATGCAACTTCTATAAAGCAAACTTTTCGCTAATGTATTCGTTAATATCGGCCATAGATTGGACGCCAATGTATACGTTAGATGTAAATAGTAGTTTAGATTATTTTTATGAGGTTTTAAACAAAGTTATGGATGACTGCGTTCCAAGAAAAAATCGACGACGTGTAAACTCGGAGTACATTTACCCCGAGTGGTACACGATAGACATTATTCGCAACATACAATAAAATACTAGGCTTCATAGACAGTTTAAGGTTAGCAAATCAAGGGTCTATTATGAGGCGTTTGCTAAGTGTAGAACGTATGTAAAATATTCAATAAACTCCACGTACAAAAATTATAAAGACCAGATGCAGAGTAAGTTTTAGGGAAATCCAAAGGCGTTTTGGGCTGACATTAACTCAAAAAAAGACAACAGAAGTCCACGCACGATTTTAAAAGATGATAAGGTACTTACTAGTGAGCAGTGTGCTACTGAGTTTGGTCAGTATTTTTATTCGGTATTTAGCCCTAAGATGTCTAAGCTGGACGTGGAGGCAGCAGTAAAACAGGCTGGTGGTGAGAATGGAGCGGCTAGGATACACTTAGAACAAGTAAAGCTTGATGAAGTACTTTACGCTCTGCAAAAACTCAAGCCAAAAAAGTCAACGGGACTCGATGGCATACCGGCCTACATTTTCGAAGACTGCCGAATAGTACTTTGTAAGCCACTTCTATACATCTTTAATCAGTGTCTGGCGGAGGCAGTGTTCCCAGAAAGATGGAAAACAACCAAGGTCGTCCAGTACCCAAAGGAATGTCAGCATCAAACATGAACCAATACAGGCCGGTTGCTGTGCTTTCGACACCAGCTAAAGTACTGTAGGCTGCAGTACACAAGAGCATCCTCTCGCAGGTTAATGTACAGCTTTCAGATGAACAACTCGGTTTTAGATCCGACAGGAGCACCACCAGCAACCTAATTAATTATATGAATTATATTGTACCTGAAGTGGATGCTGGAGGACAGGTAGATGTAGCTTTCTTGGATTAAAAAAAAGCTTTCGACCTTGTGGATAATGACATACTACTCACAAAACCGGCAGGTGTAAGATTTATGCCCCTATTTACTAACATTTTTTGCTAGTCTAGCTAGTAGTCGGGGTGTAGGTCAAAAACTATTTAACCGGGTCCGGAGTAAGTCACGGCAGCAATCTTGGTCGATTGCAATTCGTATTGATGATAAATGACCTTCCGACGGCTGTCAAAGATGCTCATTGTACTCTATTTGCAGATGACTTGAAACTGTATCTTGCTGTTAGGAACAGACAGGATTGCCAAAAGTTACAAGATATAGATAGGGTGGTAACCTGGACCGAACATAATAACTTACAATTTAACATCACGAAGAGCCGTGGTAGCTCAGATGGTTAACGCTCGCTGTAAATATAACAGAACACGAGTAACCCGGGTTTGATCTCCGCCGGCATCAATGAAATTGTTAATTGCAATTTTAAGTGCTGATTTACCACGTGCTCAGCGGTGAATGAAAACATCGTGAGGAAACCTGCATGTCTGAGGAATAAGAAAAAAAATATTTTCAAAGACATGTGAAGTCCGCCAACACGCATTGGGGCAGCGCGGCGGACACTTCCTTGCCCTAAAACCCTCTCAGAAATGAGGGGAGGCCTGTGCCCAGCAGTGGGACATATATAGGCTGTAACTTTACTTTTTAACTTTTTTAACATCACGAAGCGTATAACTATGACTTTCAGCCGTGTACTATCTCCATTTACGTACCAATACCAAATTAACGGGGTACCAATAGCGAAAGTGTCGGAAGTCAAAGATCTAGGGGTTAATTTCTCCTCTAAACTAGAATTTCGAGAGCAGATAACCAAAATCTGTAAGAAAGCCTACAGAAATTTAGGATTCGTACTACGAGTAGCTAGGGAATTCACTAATATAAAGGCAGTTATTGCATTAGGTATATATTTCTTTAGTGAGGAGCCAATTAGAATTCAAAGCGGTCATCCGGTCTCCACGTGAAACTAAGTATAGTATCATGTTGGAGAGAGTGCAGAATATAGATATTTATATCAAAAAATTTATGGAGTATACTCATTTTACCCAAATAAGTATCCTACCTTATTCACCTTAGGTATAGTAGGATACAATGAGCTAAAGGTTAGAAGGAATTTAGCGCTTGTTTCATATATCTTTAAGGCGATATGGAGAAACACCACGTCCATAAGGTCATTAAATTTCAGGTTCAGTGCAGCCACCGATGTTACAAATTTATCCAAAACTGCTCTAAGTCGGTGTTGTTCGCGGATGATATAGCTTTAAGATCGAATATCTGGTCTAAATATGAAGAGGCTAACATTCGCTTATCTTCATATTTGTTATTAAGTGTTTTAAATATTAACGAATAATTGTTTGCTGTTGGTGTGAAGCCCGAACAAATGGACTGTGCCCTACCGCTTAATTTACTAATTAGGTAATATAATTTTTCGGCGTCCGATAACGATGGATTATTATTTATGTTGTTTTGAAAACTACTAAAGAAAAACGGCCATGTTTTAATATCGCCATTGAATACCGGAATATCTATGGGGGGCAATCTAAGTGAATCACGTGGGCGTACCTGGGCTTCCGGCTTTGCTTCGCTTTGAGATGGGGACTGCAAGAGCTTTGCCGTTCTTTTCACGCGACACAACATATCTTCAAATGATAGAAGCGGCTGATAGTTTACTGTATACTTAGGGTCGATTTGTAATTCCAAATTATTAATTTGGTCTAATATCTTTTCGTAATCCGTCCGCAAAGAGTACACCGTTTCGATTTAACATAAAAGCGTCTCCCGCACTGCTTCTACGTTAATATTCTTTATGTGATCACTTATATATTGGAATAAAAGTGCCAATTGTACATTTTAAGTGCAATAAAGTTTTTTTAAATAAAAAAAAATATATTGTATACGTGAAAAGAGTACGTCCCTCTTGGCGTAAAGAGTTTTAAGTTTAATTTCATTTCCACTAACTGCCATTTTAAATTCACTATAATTAATATTAGATTAATCATAATTAATCGCACAACGCTGGAGAATGAACACAATGTAATACAACTATATCTCACAACACTATTGTCTTATCGTGCCGTATTACGTCGTTAAATTGAACACCTTTGCAACGAAACGAGGCGACGCGCGTTGATAGATAAGAAGCTAAACTCACACTATTTTTTTTTACAAATGTTGGGTAGGCCGAATAAAGCCGTGCGGAACTAAACTATTTTAAATAAATAAGGCGATTTACTTATGCGAGTAACTAATAAATTTTTAAATTAAACTAAACAAACACTATTTAAATGAATAATTCTATTTGCGAATAAAATTAACCAAATTTTAAATTTAAACTAAACGAACACTATTTAAATCTATTCAATTTTAAATTAGAGAGCATTGTCTAAGGAATTAATCTAGCAATTCAATGATTGAATGGTTGGTGAGGCTATAAAGCACCAGTCCAAATCCGGCCGAATGACCAGAAAATGATTGGTGAGGCTACAAAGCACCAGTCCAAATCCGGCCGAAGGACCAGAAAATGGTTGGGCGGCGGGCCTAAGGGTTCCCGAGTTCCGATTTCCCGGTCAAGCCTTGACCCTATGACGCGAGATGTTTACACTATATGGACTGTATACGCGGATGGTGCCTAAACAAGATGACGGATTTGGCACGTATCCTCGACAATGCACTCGCTCTTCCGAAAAAAACCCATTGCTTGCCAAGGTTATGAAGGAATCCTGCTTGAGCACATTAGGAGAAATAAAACTGGGGCGGATTAACTAACAAAACACAAATACTCAAGCAGGCGTCATAGTTAGTTATAGTCATAGTTGTTAGACTACCGTCGTTTACATAAGACGCGAAATTCATATCAGTCCGTAACAAATTGTTCCAAATTAAATAAAATAAACATAAATAGTCGGAAAATGGAATAAAAGTGGAGTAAAAACTGTGAAATTAAAGTGACATTGTTTGCAAGTACAGCAAAACCGTAATAAACTAATTATTCTTACTAAAACATTTCATAAAATAATCGTTGAAGTATTAAAAAACCATTGAAACAACATTTTGAACTAAATAATAATCGGAAACATAGATAGGTGAACTTAATGAATAATTAAAATAGTGACAGTGTGATAACAAGTGAAATATATTTTAATACAAATTTTACAAAAAACAATAAGTAGCTATATAATATATATATTATAATTGTTTTAACACTGGAAGAAACATTATATTATTTAGAAAAAAGTGATTAATATAAACCTGGAAAAGTGAATTTTATTTAAATCATCAAAATAGTGTTTGTTTTTTTTCTTTTCTTTTTTTATGGTAATGGGAGTCTGGACTATGAACTATTGTAACGTTATGCAAATCAAAAGCTCTTAATAGTATAACTAAATGTTTGATCCACTACGCAAGCGACATCACAGCTCCGTGGTATACAAGGCATATCATAACTTTTTAACGTGTAAGCCGTTTCGTAGGTTCAAATCCCGTTGACCGTTTCATATTTGCTATTATAACTTTTTTCTACGATTCCTAAAATTCAATTGCGTATTATAGAAAATATTGAGAAAAAATTTGTTAATTATATGTCAAAAAGGTTTAAAAATTTGGGTGCAGTATAAATGCCTCATTTTCTAACTTTCATAAGTTCATAACAGAGGGCGTTGCAACAGAAACCTACTTGCTTGTTTACAATACTCAATCCATAGTGCCAGCAAAGGGAACAAATGTGACTAATTAGCTATAAGCGACAAACTTCAAATTCGCATTAAAACATTTGTTAATAACGTATATCTATTAATATCCGATATCGACAAAAGATGGAAGAGGGGTACGACTACATTACTTTAAGACCTAGAAAGTTATTTCAGTCAAAATTTTGTGAATCATTAGAAAACGATGGAATTAACGTATCTTCATGCTCCTCGAATTCAGAAATTGCACAAAGAAGCTTTGACCTATCGACACATTTACAAAAGGATACTATTATAGATGAACTAAAAGAGAAATTAAACGACTTAACTTCATAAATACACAGCACACAAAACGAGTTAGAAAACGTAATAATAGAAAATTGCCAGCAAAAAAAAGAAATAAATAAGTTAAGCATACAAAATAATACACTGAGAATTATATGCAAAAGTCCAGCTCAGCATTCAAAGAGAACAGTAACGTCGACAAATAAGAATAAACGACATGTTAAAAGAACTAAAATAAATCAAATGATTGATACACATTCAAACACAACATTCGATAAAGAGTGTGACTTTGAAAGCGGCCTAAATTCATCTTTAGAAAACAAAAACAATATGCAAAATCAAAAACCTACCAACATTTCCGGAAATAACAATGCCCACGAAATACAACAAAACAATGAAACACTAACCCAAATACAATCAAGGTATAAAACATCGTCGAAATTATCTTCAGTACTTTGTAAAAAAACATTATACATAACTGGAGGACACCAATGTATAGGATTGGCAAATTTGTTAAGAACATCAAGAATGAATACACCTTACGAACATTATCAAATCGAGTCATTTATCAAACCAGAAGCTGACAAGAAATCTTGAAAACATGCCAATTATTTTTAATATCACATCAAAGGACTGTATTATTTTAAGTGTTCGAGAACATGATAAAAACCCTTATAAAGTGATGATAGAGTTAAGTAGCTTCCTAAGAACAGTAGATAAAGAGTGTCTTGTATTAGTTTTAGAATTCGCACAAATGTGTATTTTAAATTGAATGGAAACTTAATAATATTTTGAAAATAACCTGTAATCAATACCAAAATTGCCACATCGTCGAATATACTAAGATTTCGAAAAAATATGATTTATGTAGAAAAATTGATCAAATTATTAATCAAAATTATTATAATTTAAAATTTTTAAGTTTTATGCAACATTCCAAAGTTATTAAGGGAAATATACGCAGGGAAGTATGCCATTGTAACCTTGACACACAAACAAAAATCGTACGTCGTAATACGCCAATAAAAACACAGACTAAAATTACATCCTACTTTTTACCTAGACCAAATATAATCCATAAAGTCCCAACAAAAAAAACAGCAAAAAATAACATCATACTTTACATTAATACCACCTGAATCTAAAAATATGCCACAAACATTTTTTTGTACCCAACACTAGTAAGTATGTACTAAAACTGATGCATCAAAATATAGTTACATTTACAGTAAGAAAAAACTGCTCGAGGAAGCTCTTATTCAAATTAGCCCCTACGTAGTTTGTTTATCAGAAACTTTCGTTCCAAAGGGGTGTGAATCAAACGTAAGTATTAATAACTATAATGTAACATCAACGTACTGCAGGCAAAAAAATCTGTATGTATCTTAGTAAGACTGAACTTGCAATATAAAAATCTAGAAATACCCAAAAAATATGCCACTGATGAAACTTCCGAATGTTGCGGGATTGAAATAATAAACCACAAAATCGTCGTCATATGTTTATATAGAACACCCAGCTCTAATATTCAATTATTTTTACATATAAGTTAGACACGTTCTTGCATCAGATAACCGAACAAAATAAAAAAAATATAATTATAGCTGGGGACTTTAATATCGATACTCTCAAACATAGTAGCACAAAGAATACGTTTTTGGATATTCTATTGAATTATAGCTTAATAACTCACATTAACAAACCCACAAGACCTAATGCATGTACAGATCATATAATTAGTAACATTTACAATGCTCAGGGGGAACTATTGGAATTAGCATTATCAGACCACAATACAGCGCAAATGCTAAATGTACCTGTACAACAACAAATATATAGCCCTTTGAAACATTACTTTATCTTCAAAAGGGATTACTGTGAAGATAATATCACAAAATTCCATGAATGTTTGTGTAGTTTAAATTGGTCACATATTTATATTGAAAATGACATAAATATCGCATTTGATAAATTTCATGACCTTTTCCTGCTAATGTATGAATTATGCTTTCCTCAGATGCGCATTAAAATTTTGAACAAACCATCTAAACCCAGGTGGTTGACTAAAGGTTTAAAGGTTAGTTGTAAAACGAAAAGAAAATTACAGTTACAATATTACAAACACAATACTAATGAAAACAAAATTAAATTCATAAAATACGCAAAGCTCCTTAAAAATGTTTTCGCCTTTCCGAAAAAATTAACAACTATTAAGTTTATGAAGAATTCAAAAAATAAGTGTAAAGCTGCGTGGAAAGTTATTAAACAGGGGTCTGATAAAAGTAATAAAGACTTAGTTATAAATGGAGTTGAAGTTGATAATAAATTAATTACAGATCCTACTAAAATCGGTGCATTATTCAATGAATATTTCATCAGTCTTACTAATAGATCTCCCATTAAAAATGCATTAATACAAGTAAAACAAATATATCTAGCAGTATTTTTTTGAATCCATATGGTTATGCCGATATAATGAATATAATAAGGTCATTGAATGACACAAACGCAGTGGGATATGATTCAGTCTCTACGAAAATAATAAAATGTTGCAGTAACGAATTAGCACACATTTTAACTTACCTTATTAATCTTTCTTTTACAAATGGCAAATTTCCAGATAGATTAAAGAAATCTATAGTAAAACCACTCTTTAAAAGAGGTGATAAACGTCATATGGGTAATTATCGCCCCATAACCTTAGTGCCTATTTTTTCGAAAATATTTGAAAAAGCGATGTACAAGCGCATAATAGAATTCACCTCAAAATTTAATATAATAATAGATGAACAATTAGGATTCCAAAGCTATAGATCAACTGCCCATGCATGTTTTCATCTGGTAAAAAATTTTGTTAAAAATTTAGATGACAAAAATCACACTTCAGTTATATTCATAGATATGAGTAAAGCCTTTGATTTCGTTTTACACAAACTTCTATTAAAGAAACTCGACAACTTAGGCATTCGTGGACTGGCATTAAATTGGAAAGAATCATATCTTAAAGACCGAAAGCAAAGTGTAGAAATTTCAAGGTTAAATTACAATAAGGAACTCGAGAAATATAAATCACCGCACCTAATTAATGGATATGGCGTGCCACAAGGCAGTGTACTAGGTCCCCTTTTATTTTTATTGTATATTAATGACATCTCTTATGTAACAAATAATTTATTGACCTTATTTGCAGATGATATTGCCATGCTATTGACATGTAACAAAAAATCTGACATTGATAAATTTGTAAATCACATTAATGATTCTTTGAAATTAATAATTAAATGGTTAGAACATAACAATTTACTCATAAATATAAGCAAAACCAAGTTAATACGATTTTATAATAAAAAAAATAATGACACAAAGCTAAATATTGTATACAATGGCGAAAATATAAAACAAGTAAAAGAAATTTCCTTTCGCGGTATACATATAGATGTATTCTGTAACTGAAAAACTCACATAGAAAAAGTATGTAGGTAATAAACTTAACCGCTTTGTTTACGTATTACGGAACCTTACAAAAACGGCATCGAAATCAACAGCTCTCATGGCGTATTACGGATACGTTTATTGTATACTTAGATACGGTATAATAATATGGGGAAATTCTGTAGACATCAATAAAGTTTTTATTGTGCAAAAAAATCAGTTGTAATCTGTCAGGCTTAACTTTTGAAAGTGCGATAAACAAATCGTAGCGTTATTTTCAATTTTTGTAGAATATTGAAAATCTCTTTTGGCGCGTTACCACAGCGGCGCAACGCGATAACCGCTGCTCTATTTTCTTTCTTCGACCATTCCATATTTGAAAATTAATGTCTTTTTTATTTTCGTCAAGCGCAAACGTCATATTTTTAAAGTTCATCTAGCCAATATTCAAAATTTTAAATAATTTTTAATGAAGATTTTCACAGAACTTATGACCCGACTAAGTATAAAATTTTCTCTCACTGCCACCTTTATATAAAATTTTCTAGCTTAGCAAGCCATACATGCCAGTGGCGTACCGCACCTATACCACCACGAGCAGGCCACAGCAAAAACCGCGTCGAGCGCAGCAGACCGGCGGGCGACTGGCGGGCTTACTCGTTTATACCATATTATAGTAGGCTATACGGTCCGCTACGACCTCGCCAATTCGGATAATTTTTGTAGAGCGTGGCTTGCTGCTACAAAAAAGTAATCTATCAGGCTTAAAATTTAGACTTTTTTCTACAATTCAAAAAAGATCGTAGTTCTACCATAAAATTGACTGTTTTGTGAGGGATTACTTTAAGCAATAAAAATGAACTTTTTAATTAAAGAAACGTTATTTTTATATTGAAATAATTTCTAATGGTCGCCACACACGGTCAGTTCAACTGATCATTCTAACTGATCAGTTCAAACTAAAACAGTTGATATTCTTTAAAATATTGGATTTTCGATACATCGATAAATAAACTTATATACAAAACTCCATAGAACACTATAATACATAGATAATAGAACGGGGGTGTGGGCGGAGCCCGTGTAGCCACTAACATGTCACTAACACGTCAATTCACACGTATAAATGTCAACACAATCAATCGTTTCCAATTTTGCTCGCTGCTTGCAAATTATTTTAAAAAAATGGCGAATTATGCAATAATTACGTGTCGAAAGAACAGCAGGAAATGGAATTGAAATAAAAGAGACACATTCTACAACCGAAAATCGAAAGTCATTCCGTAAGTCGAAACTATTTATAATTTGTGAATATTAGAAACAAAAATTAAGAAACATTTATGTGTCAAAACATTAATCAAAAGTCTAAAATGTGTTTGAGGTAGTGATAACTGATAAAACGACGTAATTGCTTGTATGTGTGCTCCCGGCGACGCCAATCCTTCAAGTACAAAGTATGATTGACAGCCATTCTATTGTGTATTATAGTGTAATAGTGGAGATGAACGGTCCACTATTAACAGACTCCGAGTGGTTTTAAGGTGGAGAAATGAAACGACTGTTTATGTAAGTCCGACTGGAGTACGAATATAGAATGGACTGTGGACTGGAATGCATATATTTTCATCTTGCCTATATTTATATGGCTGGCTCACAATTGATTTGCCAATGGTAATTATTTTTATTGTACATAGCCAATTATACTGCTTACATTATGACCAATGAAAATGAATCAAAATGTATTACTATTATGTACGTTTCGTTTCCCGGCGTGAGACTTGTGTGTTGTTCACGAAGCTACGTCGCTGGATCGGGCTATATAAGACATGCAGGTCGGTGCGCGCGCGTAGTCGGCGAGCGGCCGCGGCGTGGGATACAGCTCCGGAACAGCAAGGAGAAGCGAGCTGCGGTGTTGAAGAAACGGCTCCCCATTGGTCGACGGATACGTGACGATAGCGGCGTGTGAAGTCGATGTGACGCTGAATGATATTTGCGGCTGCTTCTTGTTTCTTTATAAGAACGTCAAATTATCTATATGCGGTCCGCAGTATCTCAGTAGCCAGGAATAGTTAGGAAATAAATGTTTTTATCTTCGCCTTCCGCGTTATGGTAGCAGCAGAGTATATATTATTTATTCCCGTTTAGGGTTGATTAGTCTGGCTGCTACATCACTCTCCCCCTAGCGAAAGCGTACCGGAGGCTTGACGACTCGCCCGTATTTAGTAGTTTTTAAAATAGGTTTCAACTGGGTTGATGTAGATGATGGAGTTTCAAGCTTCCTCGCTGGTGGTTTTGATGATGAAGATGAATCCTCTGTAGTATCCTCGTTAATAATATAGGCAGGCTTTAGTCGGTCGATCGAAATAATCGTAGATTTCCTTCCGGGTATTTGTAGTTTAAAAGTCTTGCTATTTCTCTCTAATACTTTATACGGTCCATCGTAGGTAGGTTGAAATTGTTTTTTCATTGCGTCGTTTCTTACAAAAACTTGCTTGCATGTTTTCAAATCTTGGTGAAGGAATACTGATTTATTATTTCTGTGTGATTGCATTTCGGTGCATTTCGACGATAAGGCTTTGTTGATTGATTCTCGAAGTTAAGTTACGAAATCGTA
The DNA here is from genome assembly GCA_036936625.1 of Parnassius smintheus behrii. Taxonomy (NCBI): domain Eukaryota; kingdom Metazoa; phylum Arthropoda; class Insecta; order Lepidoptera; family Papilionidae; genus Parnassius; species Parnassius smintheus. The sequence continues at coordinate 17,928,796 of JAUPFT010000030.1, read as the reverse complement.
ATCCATTTCTTGTTTGTTTGACGCTGCTGAACTGAAGAAGTCACACGGCAGTCTTATGCTGCAGCCGTAGGTTAGCTGAGCGGCACTAAGACTAGTGTCTGCACGCGGTGTTGCTCGTAGTCCGAGTAGCACTGTAGGTAGCTCATCAATCCACTTTGTATGTTGAGATTTACGAGTTTTGAGCGCGGCTTTTAATGTACGATGCCATCGTTCGATTATTCCGTTTGACTGAGGGTGGTATTCTGTTGTACGTGTCTTCTGTATTCCCATAGTTTGAAGAAGTTTGAGGAATAGGTTGCTTTCGAAATTTCTTCCCTGATCCGTTGTGATGGTTTTAGGTGATCCGAAACGAGTAATCCAATTTTCATAAATTATCTTCGCGACGGATTCGGCTGAAATATCATCGGTAGGTATTGCTTCTGGCCATCTTGTTGTTCTGTCGATCATTGTTACGAGGTAACGATGTCCTTGCGGTGAAGTAGGTAATGGTCCGACGATGTCAACGTGCAGGTGTTCGAATCTCTCCGTGGTTGGAAATGTAGCTAGGCTACTTGATGTATGCCTTTGTACTTTGCATTTCTGGCATTGAATGCATTGTTTCACCCAGTTGCCAACATCCACTTGCATTGAAGGCCAAAAGAATTTTTCAGTGATGAGTTTTCTTGTTGTTCTAACACCTGGATGACCGATGTTGTGCAGTGCATTGAAGACTTCGCGACGACATTCTTCTGGTAGGTATGGTCGCATGGTTGTCTTTGAGGCTTCACAGTATATAGGTAGATGCGTCATTGGCATTGTAACTTGCTTGATGGACAAGTTACCTTGCTTCGATAGATGTTTTATGTTGTCACTATCTCTGTCTTGTGCTGCGGCGATCTTATAATAGTCGATTGATGTAGGGCACATTACACTGTCGATTGGTACGCGACTGAGTGCGTCGGCGACTATGTTGTCCTTTCCACTGATGTGACGTATGTCGGTAGTGAATTCACTTATGAAAATAATTTGTCTTGCTCTTCGTGGTGTTTCCGATAGTGATGGTTTCTTTGGAAGTATATATGTTAATAGCTTTTGGTCGGTAAAAACTATCAGGTTTCGACCCTCGAACGTTTTTCTGAAGTGCTTGATAGCCATGTAAATAGCGAGTAGCTCTCGGTCGAATGTACTGTAGTTACGTTGAGTATCGGAGAACTTCTTCGAAAAATAGCCAAGTGGTTGCCATTTCCCATTGCTGTATTGTTGGAGAACGGCTCCTGCTGAGAGATCGGATGCGTCGCTGAAGATAGCAAGGGTTGCTTCGTGTGATGGGTGAGCGAGTAAAGCTGCATTTTGGATCGCAACTTTACAAGCTTCAAATGCCTTCGTGGCTTCATCGTTCCATTCGATTGACGTTTTATCTTTTTCTTCGTGTTGTGAAGGTAGGCGTGAAGTGGTGCTTGGATTTCAGCGGCTTTAGGTATGTGTTCTCTGTAAAAATTTATCATCCCAAGAAAACGCCTTAGCACTTCGATATATTTAGGTTTTGCATAATCGATGATTGCTCTGACTTTTTCGGCAGGCGGTTTGATTCCTTCCTTGCTGACGGTGAAACCAAGAAATTGAACTTCTTGTTGTCCAAATATGCATTTCGAAGGGTTTATTGTGATTCCGTTGTCTTCTAATCGCTGTAGCACGGTGCGTAGATGGGTTTCGTGCATTTCTTTATCAGGGCTTGCAACAAGGAGATCACCAATAAATGCGAAAACGAAATCCAGTCCATGAAGTACTTCGTGTATGAATCTTTGGAAAGTTTGACCTCCGTTCTTTAATCCTGGGATCATTCTTGGGAATTCGAATAATCCCATTGGGGTAATTATTGCTGTCTTCTCTATGTCTTCATCGCGTACTCTTATTTGTTGGTAAGCTCGGTTGAGATCGATGGTGGAGAATATAGTCTTGTCTGATAGTTGATGAGTGAAATCCCTGACTCGCGGTATTGGGTAGCGGTCAGGAGTGGTAATAGAATTCAGTCTTCTGTAATCTCCACAAACTCGTAATTCTCCGTTCTTCTTCGGTACAGTGTGAAGTGGTGATGACCAAGGGCTTTTGCTTAGGCGGCGTATTCCTTGCTCAATCATGTTTTCGAATTCCTTTCGAACTTGCTCGTATAGGTGTGGTGGACGTGCACGGCAATGAAGTGGTGGTCCATTGGTGTCGATGAAATGCTCAACGTCGTTCTTCGGTGTTAATTTCATTGAAGTTATTCTTGTGATACTAGGATATTCTTCGAGGATCTTGTGATACGGTTGTTGAACATCTATGCTTCTTATTGTAGGCAGATAAGTTGCTTGGACAAAAGACTGAGATGCAAGATTGGTTTTCCCGTCGATGATTCTTCTACTTTTGATGTCGACGGTCAACTGGTGATGTTGAAGAAAATCAGCACCGATGATTGGTTTGCTGACTTTAGCGACGATAAATCTCCATTTGAATGGTCGGCGTAGATTTAAATCAAGTTCGATTGTTTTTTCTCCATACGTAGGAATTACCGTATTGTTTGCTGTATAGAGTTGAAAATCCAGTGGCTTCAACTTCTGTCCGTGCTTCGGCGGTAACACTGAGATATTTGCTCCGGTGTCGATAAGGAAAGTAAGCTTGCTTTTTTTTATCGGTGACGAAAAGACGGTAGGACTTTGCTGTTACGCTGGATCCCATCGCATTGAGCGTATTAGTTAATTCGAGCGCCTTCGCATTTTCATTTTTGAATGTACACGGTTCTGTGCATTTTCTTGCCTCGAACCCGAAACGTCGATGATAGTAGCAGTAAGGGGATCTTGATGTTGAGCTTATTCGACTTCTACTTGCAGAGCGGTTGCGACGAAAAGGTGGTCTTCGTTGTTGCTGATTGCGCTGGTTGTACTGCTGCTGGGAACTGGTGTGATGCTGGGAAGCTTTGAGTGCAGCGACTTCGTATGATAGCTTCCGAATTTCTTCGACAATTGATGTATATGTGTTCGCCTCTTGCTCCATAATGACTGCTTGATTAACTGATTTTATAAATACTGAATTCTTCCTTCTCGGTGTTCGCCACGGGTTTCCTTCGCGGTGTTCGTACGGGTCACCACTGTAATAGTGGTACGTCGCAGGGTGTTCCTTCTTGGTGCTCGTACGGGGTCACCACTGTAATAGTGGAGATGAACGGTCCAATATTAACAGACTCCGAGTGGTTTTAAGGTGGAGAAATGAAACGACTGTTTATGTAAGTCCGACTGGAGTATGAATATGGAATGGACTGTGGACTGGAATGGAATGGAATATATTTGCATCTTGCCTATATTTATATGGCCGGCTCACAATTGGTTTACCAATGGTAACATTTTTTTATTTTTCCTAGCCAATTATAATACTTATATTATGACCAATGAAAATTAGCCAAAATATACAACTATTATGTACGTTTCGTTTCCCGGCGTGAGACTTGTGTGTTGTTCACGAAGCTACGTCGCTGGATCGGGCTATAAAAGACATGCAGATCGGTGCCCGCGCGTCATAAGAATCTCCTAGGTGTGCGTTGCTTGCAGTTATACAGTGGCTGCAAATAACCGCCGGTACGACAAACTCCGCCGAACGTTGAGTCCCGTGATTCCGTGAGGCGTCGAGGTCACCGGCCCCTAGGTGATTCTTGGCACTTTATGCGTTTCGTGCATTCTGTGCCTAGTCGCGCATTAAAGTGCCACCTTTGCACTTCCTCCAACCCTTTTGCTATAAAAGGGGTAGGCAGTGCCCACAGTGTGGAAAGTCTCTACAACAGCATCACCACCATCCGCGTCGTGCATCAACACCTGCTGCCGATCGTTTGGAAGATAGATAGGGCCTTAGTTAGATTACCGCTGACGCTGACTGTTAGGTTAATATGTCAGGGAACGATAAGGGGGAACCTCCTCCGAGATCACGGAAACCACCGGACCGGCCAGGCGTACTGGATAGACCCATCGCCTACCGCGATATTTTTAACCCGGAGAGGATGAGAGTCGTCTCATCCTACTCCCAAATACCGACCCGGAAACCTTCGTCGCCGGGTAAGGAGTCCGCACCTAGGGTTGCACTCTCGCCCATCGTACCTGAGTGTACGACTGGGCGTGAACCGCTGCCCTCTCAGCCGCGGCGGCCCACGAAGACGCCACGAAGGTACACACCACCTGAGACCGAAGCCTCCCTCTATGAGAAGAGGCAGCGTGTTGGACACTCAGAACCTTCATCAGCATCATCTGATGACGAAGAGCCCCCTATAGCGACTAGGAAGAAGGTCCACACCTCACCTCCTAAGTCGCCATCACCACCGCAACAGCCACCATCCATCTCACCGGACCGACGCAGTCACGACTCGGCCCAGTTCGAGCAAGGAGGTGAGGAGTCCTACAGTTGGGGCTCGACAACATTTGCAACGCTAGCTGCATCAGCCGGAAGGTCATCCCCGGAACAAACTACCAACCCGTCCGGGTTAGCTCATGACGATGGACAGCGGCCGTCAACGAGCTATGCCCACATGGCTGCAGCCTCCGCAGTACCACGACCGCAATCGGCGGAGCAACCTCAGAGAACTGAGAAGGAGAAGGAGAAGATGAGATATCCGCCGATTGTCGCAGAATGCCTCCCGGACTGGACCAGGCATTTCAAGGTCCTTAACGAGAAGTTGGGCCACCCACCTAATGCCCGTCCGTTCGGGAAAGGAGTTAGGTTCACTCCACAGAGCCCGGATGAGTTCCGTACCATACAGAGGTACATGGTAGAACTCTCCGAAAAAGATAAAACCATGTCGTGGTATTGTTACACACCGGCAGAGGAGAAGCCCACCAAAGTGGGCATCCGTGGCCTGCCTGTGGGCACCGACGCAAAAGTGATCGAGGAGGCTATTCGGGCAAAAGGCTTCCCCATCAACTATGTGAAGGCTATACCACCACGTAGGGGCAGACCGGGCTGCCTCTACTATGCACAGCTGGAGCATCTGAGCCTGGAACGGCTACAGCAGCTATACCAACTCGACGAGCTCCTCTATATGAGAGGAGTCGTCATCGAAGCCTGGCAGAGGAAGACCGGACCGGCACAATGCCACCGTTGCCAGGCTTTTGGACATGCCTCCGCTAATTGTTTCAGGCCAGTGAAATGCGTTCGCTGTGCCGATGAACATATTGCCAGCCTTTGCCCAAGGGGTAGAGAGGAGGAGCCAAAGTGGGCAAATTGCTCCAAAAACCATACGGCCAACGATCGCCGCTGCCAAGTCCTGAGGAGGATTGCCAGGAAGCAGGGGATCGGCTTACCTGGGCTACTCCCGGAGAACCCAAAGAGGATCCCCCAGAGTCGCCCAAAGGCCGTCACCATACAGGAGGACGGGTGGGCTACCATTACCAGAGTGAAGGGTAGGCAACCAGCCGCCCCACCCCCTCCTGTAGTACCATTAGAAACGGTTGGTCCCACAGATCAAAGGGCAACCACCGGGGCGACTCTCCGACCTCCTGCCAACGACGCCACTGAGAGGCAACCCTCCAGGAGGAAGAGGCGAAGGAACAGGAGCAGGAGAACGGAGCAGCCTCCTCCTCAGGCTGCGACCACCTCTACTCCTATGACCACAGGACCAATAGCCTCTCTCTCAGGCGCAGGTTACTATAAGAACACCAGCACCATCTACGGCAGGTAGAGCACCAGAAAGGGCCCTGCCAGAAAGCGGAGCTCGCTCTACACACAGAGCGCACTCAACGCAAAGAAAGACCACAACTAATGCCCCGACACCAGTGCCTTCACAGCGTAGTACAGAACGCAGACCACCAGCGTCCGGCTTCGAGACGGCTGATGCCATCCATAGATTGGTAGGCATAGCCATCGAAGTCGGTACACAAGTCCTGGCCGACATAAGGGCCGAGACTGATCCCGTTACCGCCGTCATGAAGGCACTGGCATCGCTACTGGCAAGGCACTACGGAGGATAGTAACCTGCGTCTGCTTTATTGGAACCCGGACGGGATTCGCCAAAGGATCCATGAACTCCGCACTGTCACCCAGCAACAGGACATCCAGGTGATCTTGCTGGGTGAAACGAAATTAAGACCAACAACGCATCTAAATCTGCCCAATTACCACATTTATAGGAGGGACGAGGTCGATCCTCAAGGGGTCGCTTACAGAGGGACAGCGATCCTGGTGAGGAGAGACATAGTCCACCAGGAGCTGGATCTACCGGACTTCCAGACGATGCGTTCAATCGGCATAAAAATGGAGGCGGCGGGCGAGGAACTAAGGATCTTTGCAGCATACCGCCCGCCAGGGACTCCATTTCACTCCTCAGACATCCGGACGGTAATGGAAGGTACGGCACCCACCATCATCGCCGGGGACCTGAACGCCAAACACCCGGCGTGGGGGTCCAGAGTGATCACCCCGCCGGGTCGTGAACTCTATGAAGACGCTGAACACCACGATTATGACGTTCTAGGTCCCGAGGAACCGACGCATTTTCCTACCGACCCTAGGAGGCGTCCGGATGTATTAGACATCGTGCTCACTAGGAACGTCAACTACCCAGTAGTGGTAGAATTGCTGTATGATCTGAATACACAGCACCTCCCGATTCTGATAACCCTTGGCACTAAGGCAGTGACTTCACCGCCCAGAGCCGTTAAGACCAAGATCGACTGGAGGCTCTACCACCAACACCTGCAGGAAAGACCTCCAGTCCATACACCGATCACCTCAGCGGGCGACGTAGAGGCCGCTGCAACCAGAATATCCACGAGCATCAAGGAGGCCCTCAACACGGCCTCTACGATCGTCCCTCTCTCGGGAAGGAAAGAGGAGCTGCCGCTAAAGATACGCGTGCAGCTAAAATATAAAAGAGCGCTGAGGAAGCTCTGGGCGCGTACTCGCTGCCCTAGAGTAAAGAGAAAACTTAACACCTTGTCAGACGAACTGTCGGTTGCAATACAGGCCCACAGAGGGGAGGCCTGGGAGCGGCGCATATGGAAAGCTGATGAACAGCACGCGTCGCTCTACACATTGAACTGGCAGTTAACGAAAACTCGACCACCTGTTTGCCCGCTGACCAACAACGCGGGCATTCAACGTTACGATGCCAAGGGCAGAGCGGATATCCTAGCTGAGCACTTCGAGGAGCAGTTTCTGCCGAACCCTACAAGTGCGGAGTTCCTGGAATCCCATACACGGAAGGAAAGCCGCGTGCAGGAGCTCCTGTCGTCGCCCGCGCCACCGCTTGCAGGAGAGTGGTTTATCTCCCCCGCCGAACTGCGGAGGACAGTAACCCGCCTGCAACCGAGGAAGGCGCCGGTGTACGACGGGATTACTAACGCTGCACTACGACAGCTGCCCAATAGAGTCCTTGTAGAGATAGGTCGGCTCTACAACGGAATATTGCGGACATCCCACTTCCCGGAGGACTGGAAGAAAGGCAAAGTCATCGTCTTGCCGAAACCCGGGAAGGACAGGCGTAGAGCTTCCAACTACAGGCCGATCACGCTGCTACCGCATAGCTAAACTGTGCGAAAGATTACTGTTAAGACGTCTCCGCCCGTGCATCCAACTTCGGGCGGAGCAACATGGATTCAGGAGGGGTCACACAACAGCAACACAGCTGACCAGAGTGCTGCACCTGCTTGCGGCCGAACACAACCGAGGCCGCATATCGTTGGGCGTCTTTCTCGATATCGAGAAGGCGTTCGACCGGGTGTGGCACACAGGATTACTCTACAAGTTAGACGTACAAACAAGTATCCCTCCTGCTATATTGCGGCTAGTGGCGTCTTTCCTGGAAGGCAGGAAGTTCTACGTCTGCGTAGAGGACGCCGAGTCCGCAATTAAGATCATATCAGCTGGTGTGCCACAGGGCAGCTGTCTATCTCCAGGCCTGTACGCGGCGTACACCAATGACATACCTACCCTGGCAGGACACTTGCAAGAATGGGAGGACGACGTCGAACTGGCGCTGTTTGCGGATGACAGCGCATACTCCACATCGTCCAGAAGAGCCCATATAGCAGCTGCCAGGATGCAACGTCTGCTGGACCTGCTGCCACCATGGTTGGATGAGTGGAGGATGGCCGTCAATGTTAGCAAGACGACCGCTCTACTCACTCGCCGCTATAGAAACCTACCACCACCGCTAACCCTCAGAGGCCAGGAGATCGCATATGAGAAGGCCGTGACCTACCTTGGATGTCGGATTGACAGGATGTTGCGTATGACAGCGCACGTTGACTCTGCTATACGCAAAGCTCGATGTGCGCGGGCAATGCTCCGTCCTGTCCTGACATCCAAGTTACCGACAAAGTCGAAGATAACCATCTATAAAACTTACATAAGACCCCTGCTAACATACTGTTACGCGCTCCAATCGACGATATACTAGCGCCGTCTAGTGTCAGGAACGAGAGCGAGTAGAGCGTGTAAAGAATGACATCACAGATCTCTCGACCGACAGCGCCGCCCGAAGAACTAAGTTTCTAGAAAATCTATACTCGATTTCTCGGTACCTTGCGCGTGTTTGCTTGAACGTTCCGGATGTTTTGCTGATTTGAATAAATAGGTGGCGCAAGATGCGATCGAGGCAGAGTTTAACTCGGCGACACAAGCGAAGCTTCGGAGCGAAATTAAGTGCATTAGTGTGTTTAATTATTAGTGTTTTAACTTTAATTTGTGTAAAGTAAATTAAAGTGTTAATTTAGGTAATTTTATCGGCAATTTTTATTGTCACGAACCTCAAGCTCGTAACAATTGGTGTCAGAAGTGGGATAAAATAATGCCGATTTTACCTAAGGAGGAAACGGAGGGTGTCCGTACCCGAAGTCAACGCCAGCAGGAGACGGACCAGAGGAGATTTGGTGGTGCAACGCCGCAGATGTCTGAGGGCCAGCCGCCGGCCACGGAAGCCGGTCCGTCAGCAGCTTCTACGTCTGTGGCACCTGACTTAGGTGCTCTGATGGTGATGCTGCAGGAGCAGGCTCGCCGACAGGAGGAGCAGGTCCGTCAGTTGAAAGAGCAGCTGCAGAGCGGACAGGAGGAACAGGCCCGCCGATTGGAAGAGCAGCTGCGGGGCGGACAGGAGGAACAGGCCCGCCGACAGGAGGAACAGGCCCGCCGACAGGAGGAACAGGCCCGCCGACAGGAGGAACAGGCCCGTCGTTTAGAAGAGCAACTCCAACGCGATAAGGAAGAGCAGATGCTCCTCATGAAGGACCTTCACGCTATCTTCGGAAAAGAGATACGGGAGGTGAAGGATAAGGTTGCTCAACATGACAACCGCCTGTCGGAGGCCGAAACCCGAATCGACCAAGTAAACAATCGGGTTGACAACGTAATGGCTGACATGAAGAAAACGCTGGACGACCTCAAACTTGGGGATGGAACAACAGCTCCCGTAGTAGCTACAACACCTTCGCTACGTGGATTCAAAGTGCCGCCGTTCGACGGGACCTCTTCCTGGTCGACCTACAAAATCCAGTTCGAGGCCGTCATGGAGGCGAACGGCTGGAATAAAAGCCAAGCCATGACTGCACTCACCCTAGGCCTGCGCGACCAAGCCTTAACTGTGTTGGAAGCTCTCGGTAAGAAAGTGACCTATGAGCAGCTTCTTGAGGCCTTGGAGGCGAGATATGGTGACGCTCACCTGGAACCCGTCTTTCGCGCGCAGCTTAAAGATCGCGTGCAACGCAGCAACGAAAACCTGCAGCAGTGGGCCCTTGAGGTGGAGAAGATGGTTCGTAAAGCATACCAGTCTGTACCTGCGCTCGTTGGAGGGAACCTGGTGCAAACATTCATCGACGGCATCCGCGACCTGGAACTCAGAGCTGCTGTGAGGCTCGGGCACCACGAGACGCTTAAGGACGCCTTGGCCCATGCACTGGAGGTAGAAGCCGTGCGGCAGGATCATCGTTCCCATCGCGTCAGGGAGGTTGCAGCAGCTACAGTTCGCGACCGCAACAAAGGATACAGCCCTAGGTGCTATGGCTGTGGGGAAAAGGGCCATCTTCGATCCAGCTGCCCTAAGCGAACCGCAGAAAGGGAAAGTGAACGATATCAGGAGGGTAGTGCAGCTAACGGCACTGCCTGGCGGCGACAGGATCATCGTTCACCTCACGCTAGGGAGGTTGCAGCAGTTACGGTTCGCGACCACAATAAAGGATACAGCCCTAGGTGCTATGGCTGTGGGGAAAGGGGCCATCTTCGGTCCAGCTGCCCTAAGCACACCCTAGGAAGGGAAGGTGAACGGTCTCAGAAAGGAAGTGCGGCTAACAGCACCGCCCAGCAGCAGCAGGAATACGACTTTGAGATCGAACATCGCAGCGAGAAATCTCATGGCAACGCAGATGCATTGTCAAGAAGACCTTGTCCTGAAGATGGCAACCATTGTAGTAGGCAAAGTAAGGAAGTGGTATCCGTGAGGATGCTCAGGACAGACCACCTCAGTAACGGGTGGAAGGACAGCCTACGACGTGCACAGCAGGAAGATCCAGACATCAAGCCGATTCTGGGATGGATGAAGGCCCGTGCTACCAAGCCTAAGTGGAGGGACGTCTCAGCGATGAGTTCAACCACGAAAAGCTATTGGGCCCAATGGGACAGCTTGCTGCTTCAGGATGGAGTCCTGTGCCGTAAATGGGACAATGGTCGAGGGGACAGCTGTCGTTTGCAAATGGTTGTCCCTAAAGCTAAAGTGCCGAATGTTCTGCAGCTGTGCCATAATGGTCGTTCAAGAGTCCACCTGGGAGTTAAACGAACTCAGCTGAAGGTCCGAGAACAGTTTTACTGGGTCCATTATCGTGACGATGTCGAGGATTGGTGTCGTACATGTACAAGTTGTGCGGCTGTGCGGGGACCTCAGACACGTAGTAGAGGAGCACCGAAATTGTACAATATTGGTGCACCACGGGATAGGACAGCCCTTGACATTGCGGAGCCGTTACAGAAAGGCGTAAGAGGGACTCCTAAGATCGTCCATGTGGATCGCTTGGCGCGTTATCATGGGACCGATAATGCTCGGGACGAGCATGTCTTAGGAGGGGGCAGTGTTACGCGCTCCAATCGACGATATACTAGCGCCATCTAGTGTCAGGAACGGGAGCGAGTAGAGCGTGTAAAGAATGACATCACAGATCTCTCGACCGACAGCGCCGCCCGAAGAACTAAGTTTCTAGAAAATCTATACTCGATTTCTCGGTACCTTGCGCGTGTTTGCTTGAACGTTCCGGATGTTTTGCTGATTTGAATAAATAGGTGGCGCAAGGTGCGATCGAGGCAGAGTTTAACTCGGCGACACAAGCGAAGCTTCGGAGCGAAATTAAGTGCATTAGTGTGTTTAATTATTAGTGTTTTAACTTTAATTTGTGTAAAGTAAATTAAAGTGTTAATTTAGGTAATTTTATCGGCAATTTTTATTGTCACGAACCTCAAGCTCGTAACAATACGCTGCTCCGGCCTGGTATGCACTCCTGAGCGATCGTCAGAAGCGGCGACTTCAGGCCCAGCAGAGTTTGTCATTAAGAACTATAGTCGGTGCGGGTCGCTACGTCCGTAATGACGTCATAGCGGCCAACCTTAAGATAGAGAGCCTGCATGAAGTCGTGGTCCGGCTGGCGCGCGGTATGTTTGACCGTGCCGACAACGGGCCACATGAACACCTCAACGGCTTCGCGCCGTTGCATGCAAGGCCGCCGGACGGGCGACCTTATCCAAGAGAACTCCTCCCTATATAGATTAGGGAGTTGAGTAAATTCCACAATGCCGCAGAAAGGCCAACTTTGACATAATTGTGTTATTTAAACACAATTATTAGATAACCACTTTTTATTATCTCAAACCGACTGCGACAATAGTCGTTATAACAACGCCTTCAACATCAAGGCGCCCAGGACCGGCACACTGTAGTGTGCCGTGAGGAACATCCGGGTAAAGGGGTACACCCCGAGCCCCGAGACCTGCACGGCTATATGCCTGCAGAAGACAACAACGACGCCCGCGCGTAGTCGGCGAGCGGCGGCGGCGTGGAATACAGCTCCGGAACAGCAAGAAGAAGCGAGCTGCGGCGTTGAAGAAACGGCTCACCATTGGTCGACGGATACGTGACGATAGCGGCGTGTGAAGTCGATGTGGCGCTGAATGATATTTGCGGCTGCTTCTTGTTTCTTTATAAGAACGTCAAATTATCTATATGCGGTCCGCAGTATCTCAGTAGCCAGGAATAGTTAGGAAATAAATGTTTTTTATCTTCGCCTTCCGCGTTATGGTAGCAGCAGAGTATATATTATTTATTCCCGTTTAGGGTTGATTAGTCTGGCTGCTACAATAGCATTCTATGTAAAACTCCGATATTCATATATTTATAATAATCGATATATCGAAAATTCAATATTTTAAAAAATATCAACTGTTTTAGTTTGAACTGATCAGTTGAAATAATCAGATGAACTGACCGTGTGTGGCGTCCATAAGTTTTTGTGGACATCAAAAGACATTCGCTGCAAACACTAGGAAAAAAGGGGCAAATATAAATACACTGTTGACTTTCTTGGTCACCTGACATGCCTTCACACTTGTCAGTCCTTCACTTCTTTTATTTTCATAATAGTGGATACATCTTCTGCTCACTATTCTTCTATTATTAAGATTTTCCTAATTCGTGGTCAGTTGACCACGTTTATAATTTTGCCTGCTATTTTTAGTAAGTTTAATAAATTTTCTTTGAATGTAATTATGTATATTTTCAGATGTTATGTTGTTAGCTTTTTTATACAAGATAAAGGCATTGACACATCGAAGACGTGCTGAACAAGAGCTTTATGGCTAACTTCTGAAATCATCGTAAACTTCTCCTTCCTGGATTGCAATAACTTCCCATCCTGAATAATCAGTGGAACATTTGTGAAGGTTATAGTCAGATATTAGTGTTGGTTTCAAACTTCCTTTATTACGGTTTCTTTTTCTTGCGACAGTTACGAAACCAGGTGTATGCCGAGTTGACAAAGCCAACACTTCTTGCTTATCTTTCCATCTGGCGACTACTATCCCATCATTGTTTTCCATTATAGAAATATAATACACAACAGAATGGCTGTCAACCTTATTTTGTACGACGATTGTGCGTCGCCGGGAGCAAACATACAAGCAATTACGTCGTATTATCACTACTACAAACCCGATTCGCTGTGTTGACAGACTGAGCGAATTTACACATTTTAGACTTTTGATTATTGTTCAAGATTATCATTAAAAAATCGTTAAAATTTTAATTATTTGTAAAAAGTGTAAAAAGTAATCGTAAATACAATCGCATAAGTATCTTTTTTCTTATTGTAAATAAGAAGTTGTTGAAAACATTTAAGATGCGTAGCATCATATTAGTCTGTGTATATAATGGTATCACCGCTAGAGAAATAGTCCTGTTTAGTGATTTACTGGTATCCAGTAAACTCAAGTGTACTTATTTTGAAGTATTTCAATAATATATTTTGTTATTAATTTTGTACAATTTTATCCTAAAAGATAAATACTAAAGTATTCACTTTGTAAAAGTGCAAGGAAAAAAATGTTTTGTATGTTCCAAATGAGGTGGAGTGGGGTAATTTCGAAAGATTTTTCGGTGTGTTGAGAGGGTGTACCGTACATTGGAAAATTTTCTTGTTTTATCTAATATTACAACAAAATGTATTCAATTTTGTTTATTAATTTATGCAACCTAACGATATAGACCAACTTAATTCTGAATCGTATATATATTGAATATATATTGAATTGTATATATTGAATTGAATTGAATGAATCGTATATATAGTAATACCTATTTAATTACACATGTTTACATACTTAATTGACAACAATATGGAATAAGTGTAATTCCGCAGTGTCAATTCGAATGATACTTAACTTTTACTTTACTTTAACGACTTTTACGTAGTTAGATAGAGTGAATACATTTCTTTTTCATTCGGATTTACCCATGTATAAAAATATTCTACAGTTTTGTCTTAGAACAAACTTAATACAGTTTATCATACACTGATATTTCGGAATTGCCCCTAAACTGCGGTACTCAACATTTACTTCGTTCAGGATGTATGAAATTAATTTGAAAATAATAAAGGCGACATACTTGAATAAAAAAGTTTATTTTACTTGAATAAAAATGTTTATTTGAGATTAAATAAGCACGATGTATGCCCATCACACTGTAATAAAACATTAGCTACAATTAGGATTTGCTTTTGTGTACTTACATCATATTGGGGCTTTTGGGGCAATTGGGCTGCACTCGATTTAACTTGTTTGACAGGACTAATTTGAGCTTGAGAGAGCTTTAATTTGAGCCACTTCTTCAAGCACAGAAAGAAAAATATTGAGCTATCTTTTTCTAATTACGTGGAGAAGATAAACATAGGTAGGTGGCTGAAATTTAGTTTAGTCTTGCCAAATAAGTTAAGTCAAGTGCAGCCAATTTGGCCCCACAAACACAGTAAACTCAAACGCAAACACTTAAATACAGTTACAAAACCACGAAATTAAATTACCAATTCACATGAAACAATAAAATAGGTAACTACTAATCAGTATCCACATGAATTACCTTCTTAAGAGCGCATATTCAAATATGTCCAAGTCGAAATCTACGCGATCGCTTTGGAACGGCGTAATATTGACGCACACTACAATGTTATCTCTGTGTGCGTGATGCTATAGTTGCCTAACGACGCGACGACTACGAATCACTTTGATCTTTGATTATATACCTGTCTTTGATACTATTGGAACTAAAACTATAAAAAAATAATTTCCATATAATGGCTTATAAATATAGTGTATAGAAATCGGAGGCTAATATGTGAAAATTGTTTTATTCTTTTAGTAAATTGAAGTCGGCTTTACATTTTCACCCTATTGAGTATATTATAATATGTGTATATGTTCTAATTGAAAAATATGTATTGTATAAAATATATATCATTTGATAAACTTTTATTCTGTTTCATAAAGTAAACATAATTCATCAACCTAACAATTTCATTAGTGTCGGCGGGATTAGTGTTGCCAGGTCTAGCAAGTAAAATTTCGGGACGGAAGGTAAAAATAATCGAGGATTTGGTTTTCATATCCGGACAACTAGAATGACTACAAAATATAGGTTTCTTTGTAGCCTTTTGTGCTTTATTGAGAGCCGTGGTAGCTCAGATGGTCAACGCTAACTGTAAATATCACAGTATGCGAGTAATGCGAGAAATTGTGACTGTAACTTTATTTTTGTGTTTTATAATTATTATTCGGGTCTGATCTCATGAATGAATTACTTTTCATCCAAACAACGTAAAAACTGATTTTTTTGATGAAAAAAACATTTAGATTAAAATTAAAAAAAAAAACATTTTTGAACTATTTGTTATTTTTTTGCAGCCCCTGAATTTTTCAAATCACTCTTTTTAATATAATTCTGTTTAAAACTTTTGTGGTTTTTTTTCGACTGGTGAGACAATGTCGTAGTAAAAATATTTTAATGTGGTAGTAGCTAACAGATATAATTATTTTTGCTGTCAAAATTATGGATTAAGTATAGAATAACAAGGTTAGTGAAAATCGGGACATTTTGCGTCCCGATCAAGGGTGAATCGATACGTGTCACTAGACCCTTGAAAATCGGGACGTCCGCGCAAATCGGGACACCTGGCAACACTAGCGGGGATCGAGCCCGGATTGTTCGCGTTTACGGCGAGCACTACGCCCTTGAGCTACTCAACTCAAGCACGGCTCATATGTTTTATATCTGGGGGCACGGTAGTGCCCCCCGCCATGTCGACCAAAACAGCGGCACGGCCGTATCATCATTGCGAGACTTGGTTATTTTACAAGTTATGTTTTTGATGGCATGTCTTTGTTTAATCATAACGTTATCTCCACACTAGGAATTTTTCCTAAGTACATCGTTGGGGCAGTTTAAATACATTAATTTTACAAGGACAAACATCCAGACCTGGAACAATTATTTGTAGGTAATACAAATTTTTGTTCCATGTGGGATTCAAACCTGCGGCGCTCAGCGCTACAACTCATTACCAAGTCACTCCGCCACGGAGCCAAAGGTGAAAGCCAACGATTTTGTATTTTTACTTGATCCGAATTGCTTACGTTCATTACTCATTTCTAAAAAAATATATATGAAATGAAAATTTGCCACCATTACATCATTTAATATTTAAATTTTACAATCATATACATATTTCAAAATTACTTACTACCAAAAATATCGCTTATAAAAGTCTGAATCGTTTAAAATGCTCGATGGTGCTATAGGTATCTAGTTATAGTATGGTGTAGTATAGCCCTATCGGTGTATCAACGCGATCGCGCGGTGACGGTGAGAAAAAGTAATACGTCCTGTCGTTGGGATTACCCGGAGCGTACTGAATCGATCGGCGTCTGCACATGATGCAGTGTTGCCAGATGCCTTGAACCTTTTATCTGTATTAGAAACTGCTAAAATCTGTATTAAATCCGTATGCTATTTAACCTTAAAATCTGTATAATCCAATAAACCAAAATAGAATGATTGATTATCATCATCATGATCATTGTTTCTTTTGAAAAACAAGGCATAACTACTAACGTGATAAGCTGATAAGGTTTGATTATCGTTATTAAATGATATTTTTTTTATAGAATAAAGGTGACAAAGGAGCACATAGTCCACCGATGGTAAGCGGATACTGTGGCCCATAGGCATCTACATTTATCCTCGCTTAAGAATAAAAACGCAGATACGTTGTCACGTCAGAGGACTGTGATGGAATGCCTCATTTCCTGTAAAAAAAATGGTCACCGGATTCCTACACTCACCATACGAAACACAGCAGTATTAAGCTAGTATTTTACGCTGGTATTCTGTGAGAGCGTGGTCCTTCCCCGGTCGAGCTGACTCATTCGTGCTGCAACCATAGTATAGCTGCAGCGTGGCTCTACCACGGATAAAATATACACTATACACTAATTTTTTATATAGCAAAATTGAAAACATTTATTTAAGCAAACGACATATTAAAACTCAAACATTTACAACAAATGAACATATAATTACTTTATTATTTTCGGTTATATATATTTTATATACTTATACGTATTTTACAATACACTTTTAATTCTGCCATACTAACAATTACGTTGTGAAAAAGTAAAATTAAATATAAGGAATAGAATCATGCAGTGGAGTGTGTAAAGCTACGTTAGTACTCTCATTAGTTTGTGGTGTAAAGCGGTATCGAGTCACTTATTTTGCTTCATTCTGTTTTAAGTTGAATATTACGGTAATTCAATCAATAGAGTTAGAAAACTCTGTATAAAAATCTGTATCCAGTGCTAATCTGTATCACACACCGAAAATCTGTATAAATACAGGGAAATCTGTATATATGGCAACACTGACATGATGTTTTATAGTATTTTTAAAATAATTATATAAAATAATTGACAAAATAAAACGAGCTAAAAATTTTATTGGATATTTAACATAACATGTATTTTGATAAAATAATTACAATAGATATGTTTATAAGCAAATACATGGAAAAAAATACATTGAAGTAGACAGTTTTGGTGATTTTATAATATTATTTTATAATATTAAATCGAAATATTTTCGTAATTTAGGTTTTGCTATACACTAAAAGACTATATATCCCATTATAATAACGCTTAAAATAAAGTATTTTAGCTTATAATAACAGTTGTATTCAACGTGAAAGATAACTCTGATGCATATTTTCGTAAAACACTGTGAAGGGATTGTCTTCGCCCTAAAACACCGTCATTAAAAACTATGATTTTGCATTGCTATGTACTAAATAAAGACTTCATCTTTCTAAAGCCTTAATTTTCAGCAAATAATCTCCTCACGTCGTTACGATATCGCCTTTGGAAAAACCATAAAACATGTAGTTTTCGACGCGAAACGCATATGCCCTCTTAATATCAAAACGTTACAAAAATTAACAAAAAGAATAAAACATAAACTCTCACTTAAAAATGAACTCTATGATGTCTTTCTATTTTTAATATCATCATTCTCTAAACCATTTCCCATTATCTGGGGTCGGCGCAGTAAACCTTCTTGTTCCATTCCTCTCTATCAGCCGTCATTTCCATACTTACTTCTTTCATTCTCATATCACTCTTCACACAATCGATCCATCTTTTATTCGGCCTTCCTCTGCCCGTGTGTCCCTCCACATTCATATTCAACACTCGTTTTGTGACATGACTTCCATCCCTCCGCATCACATGCCCAAACCATGCCAATCTGCTTCCTCTCACCTTTTCTACCACTGGCGCTACTTTCAGGCTTCCTCTTATATACTCATTCCTTATCTTATCCATCCTTGTCACACCACACATCCATCGTAACATTCTCATTTCATTCGCATGCAGTCTATTTTCATCCTTCTTCTTGACGGCCCAGCATTCACTTCCATACATGACGACAGGTCGGATGATCGATTTGTAAATTTTCCCCTTCAGCCTTATTGGCATTCGGGGATCGCACGTTGTGGCTGTGACCTGTCGCCATTTCATCCACCCTGCGTTAATCCTATGCTGCACAGCTCTATCTATTCCGCCGTCGCCTTGAATGAGGGAACCGAGGTACTTGAAATCTGAGCAGGTAGGCAGTATAGCGCCATCCAACGACATGGGTACAGGACTGGAAAGACCGCCGAAATCACAGCACAGATATTCGGTTTTGGATCTGCTGATCTTCAAGCCAACACTTTCCAGCCTCTGTTGCCAACCCGTCAGTCTGCTCTGTACCTCGATGCCTTCTTCCCCGACAAGCACGATGTCATCGGCAAAGAGCACGCACCAGGGTGCCTCATCCTGCAGGTCCGACGTCAAAGCGTCCATAATCAGTAGGAAGAGGTAAGGGCTCAATGCCGACCCTTGGTGCAGCCCTACCGCCACATCGATACTGCCCGTAGTTCCCGCGGCAGATCGTACACATGTACGGGATGCTCTGTACATAGCACGGACTAACCTCACATACTTCCCAGGCATACCTTTCATCTTTAACGCCCACCACAAAACCTCACGGGGAACCCGATCGTACGCCTTTTCAAGGTCGACAAAAACCATGTGCAGATTTTTATGCACGCGCTTGTACTTTTCGCACAATTGGCGTAATGCGAAAATGGCATCTGTCGTACCCCGACCGGGCATGAATCCGAACTGGTTTTGTGTTATCTCACACTCTTCTCTCATTCTTCTCTCTATTATTCTTTCCCAGACTTTCATCGTATGTGACATGAGTTTTATTCCCCGGTAACTGCTGCAGTTTTGAACGTCTCCTTTGTTTTTAAAAATGGGGACCAGTATACTACTGCACCATTCCTCAGGTATTTGTTCTTCCTGCAACAATTTACCGAAAAATAAACTCAACCACTTCCATCCATTCGCACTCAGCCACTTCCACACTTCTACTGGTATTCCATCTGGGCCGACTGCCTTCCCATTCTTCATATTCCTAACAGCCATTTTTACTTCTTCCACACTAATTTCTCTCACTAAGCCCATATTCACTGGTGGGTTTTCAAGCATACCATTCCATTCATTCTCCTCATTCATCAATTTCTCAAAATACTCCTTCCATCGCTTCTTTATACTTTCATCGTCAGTCAAAATCCTTCCAGAATCATCTTTTATACATTTTACATGTGAAACATCTCTTCCATTCCTTTATCTCGCTCTTGCAATTTGAAAAAGTCGTTTTTGACCTTCGGGGCTTTCAAGGGACCGATATAATTTATCTTGCGCCTCTGCCCTACAAATAGCAACTTCCTTCTTCGCTCTCTTCTTACATTCTTTATACGCCCCTCTCTTACTTTCTTTTATGGATTCATTCTGGTCTTCTACGCTCTGCCATTCTTTAAAGGCATTTTTCTTTTCTCTCAAAACTTCTCTAATACTTTCACTCCACCACCACCCATCCTTATCTATCATACGCTTCCCTTTTGTTTCTCCTAACACCTTACTTGCCACACTTCGGATACAATCAGCCATTTCCTTCCAGCACTCATTCACACTCATTCCTTCCATATCACCCATCTCTATCATCTTGTTTACAACTAGCTCTCTAAATTCACTTGCATACTCCTCCTTATGCAACAAATGCCACTTTATTTTGGGTGGGGGACGATCCTTATGTTTGTTGAGGCGAACAGTTAAGCAGATGTCAGCCAGCAGAATTCGGTGCTGGGATACTAAGTCTTCACCTGGAAGCACTTTGCAGTTTTTTACACTCTTGATTTGGTTCCGTCTTAACAGAAGATAGTCGATCTGTGTCGCGTGGTGGCCACTTTTATAAGTAACAAGATTCTGATCTCGTTTTTGGAACCACGTGTTTACTACAGCCAGGTCGAAAGCACATGCTGCTTGCAGAAGAACTTCCCCACCCCACCCAACCCAGCAAGTGCGGAGTTCTTGGAGCTTCATGCCCAAAAGGAGAGTCGCGTACAGGAGTTCCTGTCGTCGCCCGCGCCGCCTCTTGCAGGAGAGTGGTTCATCTCCCCCGCTGAATTGCGGTGGACAGCAACCCGCCTGCAACCGAGGAAGGCGCCTGGGCACGACGGGATTACCAACGCTGCACTCCGACAGCTGCCCCACAGAGTCCTAGTAGAGCTTGGTCGACTCTATAATGGGATATTGCGGACATCCCACTTCCCGGAGGACTGGAAGAAAGGCAAAGTAATCGTCTTGCCGAAACCCGGGAAGGACAGGCGTAGAGCTGCCAGCTACAGGCCGATCACGCTGCTACCACACATAGCTAAACTGCTTGAAAGATTGTTGCTAAGACGCCTCCGCCCGTGCATTCAACTTCGGGCGGAGCAGCACGGATTCAGGAGGGGTCACTCTACAGCAACACAGCTGACCAGAGTGCTGCACCTGCTTGCGGCCGACTACAACCGAGGCCGCACTACGTTGGGCGTCTTTCTCGATATTGAGAAGGCGTTCGACAGGGTGTGGCATTCTGGGCTACTTTATAAATTGGAAGAACAGACCAGTGTCCCTCCTGCTATGTTGCGGCTAGTGGCGTCTTTCCTGGCAGACAGGAAGTTCTACGTCTGCGTAGAGGGCGCCGAGTCCGCAACCAGAACCATCAGAGCCGGCGTTCCTCAGGGCAGCTGTTTGTCTCCAGTCCTGTACGCGGCTTATACCAACGACATCCCTACCCTGGCAGGAAGGCTACAAGAGTGGGAGGACGACGTGGAATTGGCGTTATATGCGGACGATAGCGCTTACTTCACCTCGTCCAGAAGAGCCCACATTGCCGCTGCCAGGATGCAACGTCTCCTGGACCTGCTGCCACCATGGCTAGATGAGTGGAGGATGGTCGTCAACGTTGGTAAGACGACCGCTCTGCTCACTCGCCGCCTCAGGAATCTACCACCTCAATTAACCCTCAATGGCCAGCAGATCGCGTACGAGAAGGCCGTGACCTACCTTGGGTGCCGGATCGACCGGGCGCTGCGCAAGACGGCGCACGTCGACCTCGTTGTCCGCAGAGCACGACGTGCGCGGGCGATGCTACGTCCGGTCCTGGCATCCAAGTTACCACTTAATACTAAAGTGCGTGTATATAAAACTTACATCAGATCCATCATCACCTATGCTGCTCCGGCCTGGTACGCGCTTCTGAGCGAGCCTCTGAGGCGGCGACTGCAGGCCCAGCAAAATATGGCGTTAAGAACCATCGTCGTTGCGGGTCGATACGTCCGGAATGACGTCATAGCGGCCAACCTCAAGATAGACACCATACAGGAATTTGTGGCCCGGTTGGCGCGCGGATTGTTCGACCGTGCAGACAACGGGCCACATATACACCTTAACAACTTTGCGCCGCTACATGCGCGCCCTCCGGACGGGCGACCCTATCCAAGAGAACTCCTCTCTATATCGATTAGAGAGTCGAGTAACAACCCTCAATGCCGCTGATAGGCCAACTCCGACTTAACTAGATAACCTCTCTCTTTTCGTAGTCTAACCGACTACGAAAAAATTTACCAATCACGGACTAATCCGCAAAAATGATCTACAATGCCAATAGAAGGCTCCCAGGACCGGTCCATAGTGGTGGACCGCGAGGATAGCACGGGTAATGGGGGCTTACCCCGAGGCCCGAAGCCGGCATGTGCCTTAGGGCACGTGTAGAAGACAATTAACGTTACGAATCGTTTAGGCTCCTCCGGGAGTAGCCCCGGTAAAGTAATCCCCTGCCTCCTAGCAGTCCTCCTCAGGACTGGGCAGCGACGGTCGTTTGCCGTGTGGTTCTTGCCACAATTGGCACATTTGGGTTCCTCTTCCCTACCCCGGGGGCAAAGGCTCGCAATGTGTTCCCCGGCACAGCGCACACACCTCACTGGCCTGAAGCAGTTGGCGGAGGCGTGCCCGAAGGCCTGGCATCGGTGGCATTGAGCCGGTCCTGCTTTTCTTTGCCAGGCCTCGATGGCGACTCCTCTCATAAAGAGGAGTTCGTCGACGTTGTATAAGTCCTGGAGCCGCTCCAGGCTCAGGTGATCTAGTTGGGCAAAGTAGATGCAGCCAGGTCTGCCTCTACGTGGTGGGATTGCCTTCACGTACTTGATGGGGAAGCCTTTTGCCCTTATGGCCTCCTCTATTGCCTTGGTATCCGTGCCCATAGGTAGACCCCGGATGCCCACTTTAGTGGGCTTGTCCTCCTCCGGGGTATAGCAATACCATGATAGCGTTGGTGTTTCCTTAGTTAGCTCCACCATATAGCGCTGAACTGTACGGAATTCATTGGCGCTTTGCGGCGTGAACCGTACGCCTTTCCCGAACGGACGGGCATTTAAAGGGTGGCCCAACATTCTGTTGAGCTCCTTGAAATGCCTCGTCCAGTCCGGTAGGCATTCAGCCACTATAGGTGGGTATCTAGTCTTTTCCTGGTCGGCAGGTTTATCATTAGGCCCTGCCGCCGGTTGTGGGCATGGTACTACTGGTGCAGCTACCATATGGGCATAGCTGGTAGATGGTCGTTGACCATCATCCTGCGGGAGCCCGGACGGATTGGATGTTGCCACCGGCGATGATCGGCCGGCGGATGCTGCCAGAGTTGCATAGGTGGTCGACCCCCAGCTGTAGGATTCCTCACTCCCCTGCTCATACTGGGCCGAATCTCGGCTTCGTCGATCTGGTGATATGGAGCGAGGGGGGGGGGGGGGGGGTTGTGGTGGAGAAGGTGACTTCGGTGGTGATCTAAGCACCTTCTTCGTCGTCACCACCTGGTGGTATCTTTCATCTTCTGATGAGGATGGTGCTTCATCTGATGACAGCTGGGAGCCTATCCGTTGCCTCTTCTCAAATAGGGAGGCTTCGGCCTCTGGTGGCGTGTGGCGTCTGGCCGTTTTCTTAGCCCGCTGCTGTTGGGGTGACGGTTCCTGCCTGACCGTGTGCTCAGACACGGCCGGCGTGAGCGCGACGCCCGTTGCGGGCTCCTTCCGCGGCGAGACGGGTTTCCTCATTGGGATATGGGAGAACGCTGGCGCCGTTCTGGTGCGCTCCGGGTACGCCAGATCCCTGATTGCAAGTGGTCTCTCCAACACTCCTTTCTTATCCGGTGGTACTCTTGACTTGGGGGGTGGTTCCCCCTTGTCCCTACCCGACATGATAAGGTGTGACCTTACCTGTCAGTTGTAGTCCAAGAGGCCCTATCTATATAATGGTGATATTAGTAAGCGGCTTTCCTCACTATGGGCACTGCCTACCCCTTTTGTCAACAAAAGGTTTGGGGGAAGTGCGACGGCGGCACTTTAATGCGCGACTAGGCACAAAATGCTCGGAACGCATAAAGTGCCAAGAATCACCTAGGGGCCGGTGACCTCGACGCCTCACGGAATCACGGGACTCAACGATTGGCGGAGTATGTCGTACCGGCGGTCATTTGCAGCCACTGCTAACTACAAAAGACGCACACCTAGGAGATCCTTGATGATGATCAACTAACTCTCGACGGCCAGAAGATCGCGTACGAGAAGGCCGTGACATACCTCGGGTCGGTACCCGGGCGGATCGACCGGGCGCTGCGCATGACTGCGCACGTCGACTTCGTCGTCCGCAAAGCCAGATGTGCGCGGGCGATGCTTCGTCCGGTCCTGGCATCCAAGCTGCCAATAAAAACCAATCTCCGGATATACAAGATGTATATCCGGACTATTACCACCTACGCTGCTCCGGCCTGGTACGCTCTTCCGAGCGACCCTCTGAGGCGGCGACTACAGGCTCAGCAGAACCTGTCATTAAGGACGATTGTCGGAGCAGGTCGTTACGTCCGCAATGACGTCATAGCGGCCGATCTGAAAGTCGAGACCATCACCGACTTCGTGGCCCGGCTAGCGCGCGGCATGTTTGACCGTGCCGATAACGGGCCACATGACCATCTCAACGGTTTTGCACCGTTGCACACTCGGCCCCCGGACGGGCGACCTCTTCCAAGAGAACTCCTCTCTATATCGATTAGAGAGTCGAGTAACAACCCACAATGCCGCTGAAAGGCCAACTTAGACTTAATTAGAAAACCTCCATAGATGACCTCCTTTTCCCGTAGTCGGTGAACTACGGGAAAAAATTCTTATCCGGCTACATTATATAATGTAGCACTATCCATGCCAAGATAGGCCAAAATGACCGCCCCATAGTTATGGGGTATGAGGATATCCGGGTATACCCTGAGGCCCGATACCTGCACGTACCTAGGTGCGTGAAGTCGACGAACAACGTTACAAATCGTTCGGGACCAGCTACCAGTATACAGTGTGTCCTGTCACGGACTAGCGATATTCTAGGTAATTATAATACAGCTATTTTAATGCAAAAATACACTACACACTGAGGTCTAATCCCCTCCCCCTCTTTGTGGCAGCCATTTTGTTTTCTTCTTGAGATATTCTCTACGTGTTTACAAAAATATTCATATCTCTCAAAGTTTTAGTCTTACTGAGATAAAAATTAGTTCAATCGAAGGACAACAATATTGTCTATCGTTTCCATTACCAAAAAATTGTTCACATACTCGTAACTTCGAAGAAAAAAAATGTTACTTCAAATAAATATCAAAATATTATGCTAATGGGGAAATTATTGTAAATTACTGCAAAAACAACCCCGTTTACCCTTCTTATTTTTTCACTAGATCGACAGATTTTGAGTTAAGCTACAATAAAACATAAAGTTCACAGCTGTATGTTTATTATTTTAAGAATTATTGTTGTTTGAACACAGCGTATGCGCAAACACAAAAGGCTTTTGTTTAGTGATAACTGGCACTACCTGCCTAGGAATAATGGTGTTCTGTGCTGCCTGCTCTCGAATTGATGCAATGATGTATTCCAATCAAAACAGGCCTAAATACTGTAAGTTACCAGCAAAAAAACCAGTTTGACAGTTGATTAGTTAAATTAATTATCCCTCGCCCGGCGTTGTTATCGCTACTTTCACTTATTGTCCGTGCTGTTTACATGTTGTATTACTGTTTATCGTTAAGAGTGTGATACAAATTTGGCAAATCGTCAATATTTATCGCAACATATTACCGACATACACTTCGTGTATGGCTTGGGCAAGGGGAGTGCAAATCGAGTTGTACAAAAATATCGATGAAGGTACCCTAACAGGCCCATAGTGTATGTCGCCGAACTTTTGTTAACGTGCACTCGAGATTAGCGGAAAGAGGCATTCAAACTACTGTTAATGAACGTGCTCGTTTGGTATTGCCCGAAGATGAAGAAGAAGTGCTTAGGCTAATAACAAGTAATCCCAGACTAAGCATTCGACGGATTGCACATTGCAGGTGGCACGTAGAGCTTTAGCTTGTCTACAAGCTGGAGGTGGCCACTTTGAGCAACTTATTTAGATATTTTAATTGTAGGTCAATTTTGTAAAACAATTAAATATAAACTATAATAAGTAACTTAAGCAGTGCCAGTTGTCACTAAACAAAGGCCTTTTGTATTTTCACATACGCTATGTTCAAACAACAATAATTTTTAAAACAATAAATATACAGCTGTAAACTTTATGTTTTATTGTAGCTTAACTCAAAATCTGTCGATCGAGTAAAAAAATAAGAAGGGGTAAACGGGGTTGTTTTTGCAGTAATTTACAATAATTTGCCGATTAGCATAATATTTTGATATTTATTTGAAGTAACATGACAATATTGTTGTCCTTCGATTGAACTAATTTTTATCTCAGTAAGACTAAAACTTTGAGAGATATGAATATTTTTGTAAACACGTAGAGAATATCTCAAGAAGAAAACAAAATGGCTGCCACAAAGAGGGGGAGGGGATTAGACCTCAGTGTGTAGTGTATTTTTGCATTAAAATAGCTGTATTATAATTACCTAGAATATCGCTAGTCCGTGACCGGACACACTGTATATAATAATCAAGAAAGAAAAGTATATAGGGAAGTGATAGGGAAAGCAATTACTCTCTCACGGAACGGTTTGAAGATAATTACTGTTTTATTCCCAAGGAATCCTTCACCTTTAAAATAAGTACAGTTCATTGGTGTCGCTAGCGCGGCACATATTGAAGAATTAAGGCGTTGGGACCGGAACGACCTCGGAAGACCCGTAATCCCCGCCTGAACCTATTTGAAGAAAAGGAAGAGGTCGACGCCCTTGTGTGTTACTCCGTTGCGGGGTTCACATACGTTGTTCCCGAACCCAACGTAGGTGTCGTAGGAGGGGTAGCAAGTGACCCCGCGTGACCGTTCCTTTTCAGTGCTATTGTATTATACTTCTTTTTTTCCTAACTACAACGCTAATCTGAATCATCAATAAAACACATTACCTAATTTTGTTACAATTTTTATTTACAAAATACAAAATCTTATTACTTATTATCTATAAAACAGGAGCGAAATATCTCATCCACTAAATATCGTTGTACAATGTGTTCCCTGTAAATATACTCATAAAACTATGCATTGAACATCCCGGAAACTTATATAGCAAATACATTAAGCAATTTTCGCCACAAACTGAAGTCCAATCATTCTGAATCCTATCAACATTCCAGTTCCATCTTTTACAATTCCTTTTAAAAAATCTAGATGATATCGTACAGGTGATCGTCCATATGAATCAAAATATTGATCATCTGTATCCAAATTGCATATTATATACGTTGGTACGTGGGTATACATGGGCAGTCTATTAGCAGCATAGACATTATTTTCTAGACTGGGGTGAATCTTTTTCAGATGTTGTTGTACATCTAGTGTATCCATGTTATTACTGCTATTAGTAGATTATTACAGTATCAATCTACTCAATGACTAACTTAGGAATGATCAATTATAGTGATTTCTAAATATTAAATCACATTCTTTTGTGATATACAAATCGTATTTGAGTCATTGATACATCGAACAAGACGCAACACAAAGGAATGTTGAAATATGCAACAGAATTTGAGATAAGCTTGTTGACGCATAAAGTTACTATCAGTTTCACTGTATAACTTCTTTAGATTAGAATTACTACTTACTGGTGCTGTATAAGACCGAGCAGCTGCAGTCATTGAGTTAGTTCGACCGCAGTGGATCTATCAATACTACATTTGTGTTACTTCAACGCATCAAATGTCATGGATGTGTTTATTCTATTGACAAACTTACTTTTCTTTCTGTTATTTTCTTACGTGTGTATGATTTAGTGTTAAAAAAACGATATTTAAATATTGTGTGTATATGATTAAGCCGTGATAGCTCAAATGGTTAGCGCAAGCTGTAAATTTCACAGTACGCGACCTGGGTTCGATCTCCGCCGGCACCAATTAGATTGTTAATTGCAATTTTAAATGTTGATTTACCACGTGCTCGGCGGTGAAGGAAAACATTGTGAGGAAACCTGCATGTCTGAGAAAATTTCGAAGGCATGTGAAGTTCGCCAACACGCATTGAGGCAGCGCGGCGGACATTTTCTAGCCCTAAATACAAAGACAATAGCAGAAAGTGGAAAAGTTTAAAAAAAAATTACTTTTTGTAAAAAAAAATACTTTTTTAACAATGACAGT
Organism: Parnassius smintheus behrii; assembly: GCA_036936625.1. NCBI lineage: Eukaryota > Metazoa > Arthropoda > Insecta > Lepidoptera > Papilionidae > Parnassius > Parnassius smintheus. The sequence goes on along the minus strand of JAUPFT010000030.1, from coordinate 17,900,693 downwards.
CATTAGCTGATCATTAGTGAATGTGATTCTGTTTACTTAAATTACAGGAAGACAAGAGCAGATGGAAGAGATGGGATGATGGGAAGTAATGAAGCATTGTTATGTGAAGTTTGTTGGAACAAACATATTTTTAGTCACGTGTAAATACTTTTAACTTTTTGGTTCAAAATTACACAAAATCTAAAAAATATTAGATACATCATCGACATGGAAGGATTTTACGTTACATATCCTCTTAAACATTTTCGATGTAGAGAAATGGCTATTCTAGACGTAAACCATCTAATAAAAATTATGCGTTTATCGATCATTATTTGTTTCGGCCAAGTTATCCTGGTTGCGCGGAAAACCATTCGTATTTATTTTATATTTTGACGGTAGGTTGCCAAGTCGTTTATCCCTTTCCAAAACGATATCATTCATACCCTCCTATCGACACATCGGTGTGGTGGGGTGGGAGGGGAAAGAAGATGATTCTAGAAAGTCACGTAATCATCGGAACCGAAGATTTATAAGGCACGCGCGACCGACGCGCAGCCTCTTCCCGCCGCGCTCGTTGTTGGAACCACACCGCTAGAAGAAACCGCTTTAGCCTGGAAGCAGTCGAGCTCCAGGAAACCCGCCTCACCTCGTGTGAGATATAGTCGCGCACCGCCTCTCTCCGGAGTGTTCCAGAAGAAGTTCCAGAAGTCGCAGCTATAGTGCTCAACGGAATAGAAGAAACCCCGGTGAGTCAATATTCCTAATAGTACTGCCTGCTTGATATAATTGTTTTAACCCGCTCCAATTTTGTGTTTTCCTAATCAAGCAGGATTCCTTTCATCGATTTGGCAAATAATAGTTCATTTTAGGGAAGAGCGAGTGCATTGTACCGCGCGCTATAGTCGTCGTTATATAAGCGTAGAAGCATTTTGTAGATACAGTCCACTTAGATTAATATCTTGCGTAATAGGTTTAAGGTTCGACCGGGGAATTAGACTTCGGCAACCTTAGACACGTTGCTCCACCATTTTATGGTCACTTCGGCAGGATTTGGACTGGTGTTTAGTGGTCGTCCAACCATTTTCTGGTCGAATTATTAAATTAATTATTTAGATAATGCAATGGTAGTGTTCGTTTAAATTTAAATTTTGATTAGGTACTCGCAAACAGAATTATTCATTTTATAGCGCTCGTATTTGGTTAAATTTAAAGCTTATTAAATAATTGAAACAGTGTAATAGCAACCGTTTGGTACGCTTACCCGATAATTTTGATAAAAATATTGAGTTTGGCGAGCAACGCGTCACCTCGACTCGCTGTAACAGGTGTTCGATTTAATTACGTAATACGGCATACCGAGTGTCCATCGTTCATTATTTGTGCGTTGTGAGATTAATTGTGATTAATATAACTTTATTATAATAATTTAAAATAGCAGCTAGTGGAAATGAATTTAAAATTAAAACGCTTTCTGCCAAGAGGGACGTACTTTTTTCACGTATACAAAGCATTAGCGATCACATAAAGAACATTAATGTAGAAGCAGTGCGGGAAACTTTTTTGAATGAAATTGTAATAGTGGAGACGAACGGTCCACTATTAACATACTCCGAGTGGTTTCAAGGTGGAGAAATGAAACGACTGTTTATGTAAGTCCGACTGGAGTATGAATATGGAATGGACTGTGGACTGGAATGGAATATATTTACATCCTGCCTATATTTATATGGCCGGCTCACAATTGGTTTACCAATGGTAACAATTTTTTATTTTTCCTAGCCAATTATAATACTTATATTATGACCAATGAAAATTAACCAAAATGTATTACTATTATGTACGTTTCGTTTCCCGGCGTGAGACTTGTGTGTTGTTCACGAAGCTACGTCGCTGGACCGGGCTATAAAAGACATGCAGATCTTCGGTCGATGTGGCGCTGAATGATATTTGCGGCTGCTTCTTGTTTCTTTATAAGAACGTCAAATTATCTATATGCAGTCCGCAGTATCTCAGTAGCCAGGGATAGTTAGAAAATAAATGTTTTTTATCTTCGCCTTCCGCGTTATGGTAGCAGCAGAGTATATATTATTTATTCCCGTTTAGGGTTGGTTAGTCTGGCTGCTACAAAATTGAAACGGTGGATTCTTTGCGGAAGGATTACGAAAGAATATTAGACCAAATTAATCATTTGGAATTACAAATCGACCCGAAATACATAGTGAACTACCAACCGCTGCTGGCATTCGAAGATATGTTGTGTCGCGTGAAAAGAACGGCGAAACTCCTACAATCTCAAAACAAAGCAAAGCCGGAAATACAGGTACGTCCACGTGACTCAATTAGATTGCCGCCAATAGATATTCCGGTATTCAATGGTGATATTAAGACATGGCCCTTCTTCTTCAGTAGTTTTCAAAACAATATACACAATAACCCATCGTTATCGGACGCTGAAAAATTATATAACTTAATTAGTAAACTTAGTGGCAGGGCACAGTCAATCTGCTCGGGTTTTACACCTACAGCAAACAATTACTTGTTAATATTCGAAACGCTTAAAACTAAATATGAAGATAGGAGAATGTTAGCTTCCGAATATTTGAACCAGATATTCGATCTTAAACCTATATCATCCGCGAACATCAACGGCTTAGAGCAGTTTCTAGATAAATTTGTGGCATCGGTGGCTGCACTTAAGAATTTGAAATTTAATGACCTTATGGACGTGGTGTTTCTCCATATTGCACTAAAGAAATTAGACCCCGACACCGTGCGTGCGTTTGAAATGGAGCATCGTAGCTCGGAGATGCCTTCCTTTCATTCATTAGCATCGTTCGTGCGAGATCAAATAAAGGTGATGCAGCGCTCTCCGAACGTTAAACAGGAGATTAAAAGGTGCGTCGACCGTAGACAGAGTCAACCATCTAAAATAGCCGGGTCGTTAACTTACGTAACCGCTACGTCAACATCACTTCAGCATACTTGTATCGTATGTAAAGATAAACACGGTAATTTATATAATTGTGCGACTTTTCGTAAATATTCACCAAGCGAACGTTATAAATTAGTAAAGACAAGCAACCTATGTTTGAACTGCTTAAGCGATAAGCATTTAGTTGCAAAATGCAATTCGAGTTCCGTATGTAGCAAGTGCGCCAGGAAACATCACACGCTATTACATTTTGAAAATAGCAACATAGCGGCGTCAAGTAAAGCGGACAAGGAATTCACCCCTACTAAGGTCAACGATTCTAGCGGTCGACCTGGTGATGTCGCTCTGTGCTCATTGGCAAATATGGGAGCACAACCTCCTTCAACCGTGTTACTGGGTACGGCACGTATTTTGGTTAGGGATTCGCGTGGAAACGAACAAAGCGTCCGTGCACTGCTGGACAGCGGAGCCCAAAATAGCTTTATAACGCGACAATGTTTTCAGCGCTTAGGCTTAGTAATAAATAGGTCACTTTCATGTCCTGTAGTTAAAGGCATCGGAGGTACTAGTAAAGTTACCCAGGGATATATAAATTTAAAATTTTATTCTCGGATAGATCGTAATGTAAACTTTGATATAAATGCACTAGTAGTAGACAGGGTCACTGAACGGTTGCCACCCATTTCGGTTGACACTTAGGCAATGATTGAATTTAAAAATTTGACTCTAGCAGACGACACTTACGCCGTTCCTGGAAACATAGACATGCTCATTGGAGCATCGCTTTTCCCTCATCTTTTGTTAAGCAACAAGGTCAGGGGCAACTCCTCGCATACCGCGCCTTACGCACTGGAAACCGTATGGGGCTATGTTATCATTGGCTCCGACCCCATCATAGATAGTATTTCGGCAACCTCTTATTGTGGTATGGCTGTCGAACCGCTCGAGTCGTTAGTCCGCAAATTTTGGGAGATGGAGGAGGTGAACGTCCCACCCATAGCTCGGATGACGGATTATGCGAGGAAATTTACGTCCGCACGACCGTTCGTGATCGCGACGGTAGATATAGTGTAGCGCTACCCTTTAAAGGAGATGTTTTATCTCTCGGCGATTCGCGTCAAATGGCGGAAAAACGTTTCTACAGCTTGGAGCGTAGGATGCTCGCTTCACCCCAGTTAAAGGAAGCTTACGACGGCGTCATTAACGAATATATAAGAGAAGGTTACATATCACTTGTGGCTTCGAAATTAGATAACTACGAAGACACACCGTCGTATTTCATACCACACCACGGGGTCATTAGGGAGGACAAACTTACATCTAAGTTACGTGTAGTGCTCGACGCTAGTGCTAAAACTAGCACTCACCTGTCGCTTAACGATATCCTCTATAGTGGGCAAAATTTACAGGGCAGTTTATTTAATATAATAGCCAATTTTCGTTTGTTTAGTATAGCACTATCCGCCGATATTCGCAAAATGTTTCTTTGCATAGGGGTCCGTGAATGCGACCGTAGATTCCAACGCATTTTATATCGTTTCAACCCAAAGGAACCTCTAATGGTGTTTGAATTTAACCGCGTTTGTTTTGGTTTAAAGTCGAGCCCATTTCGTGCGTTACGCACGGTGAGACAGCTCGCTCACGATGAAGGTCCCTCTTATCCTAAAGCTAAGAGGGCAATTGAGAGCGGATTATATATGAATGATTTTGTATACTCGGTCGATAGCGTGGAGGAGGCCACCCTAACCACCGCCGAGGTTATAAAGCTCATGAAATCGGGTCAATTCGATCTTGTGAAGTGGACTAGTAATTCGCATCCGGTTTTAGATACAATCCCACTATCACACCGTCTTTCGGCGATAAAGGAATTCGACGATTCCGATACACACAAGGTGCTCGGTCTGTGTTGGTCACCAGAGTCCGACGTGTTTAGCCTTAAGGTAAATCCGCCCGTAGAGAAATGCACAAAGCGCACAATACTGTCATGCGTTGCTAGATTATGGGATGTCATGGGTTTCGTAGCTCCGGTGGTATTATACGCCAAGCTTTTGATTAAACAACTTTGGTTATTTGAATGCGATTGGGATGACTCGCCGCCTGACAGCATTGTTCGGTTGTGGCAGCGTTTTAGAGAGGAACTTCCTTCACTAAGAGAAATTAAAATACCGCGTCATATAAACGTCGATAGAAATAGCGTCATAACGGTCGTTGGGTTTGCGGACGCCAGCGAGATGGCTTACGGGGGCGTTGTATATTTCCACGTCTAGAATAATGGTAGAAATTCGATTAGCCTCATTAGTTCTAAGTCGAGAGTCTCCCCCCGTAAGGTTGTCTCTCTGGCGCGCTTAGAGCTTTGCGCAATATTAGTACTCACCAAGCTTATTACCGCAGTTATCAGCGCATGTAGGGATAGAGTTCACATAGAAAGGATATTTGCCTTTTCCGACTCCACCGTCGCCTTATGCTGGGTTCATTCTTCACCCCACCGTTGGGATACGTTTGTCGCGAACCAAGTGGCCAAGATCCAAGACGAGTTAGAAACGCGGAGTTTTTATCACGTGTCCGGTACGGAAAACCCTGCCGATTGTCTATCCCGGGGACTCACCCCGATGCAAATAATGGACCACCCGCTTTGGTTCCACGGACCTTCTTGGGTTCACTTGGATCCCTCGCAATAGCCGATAAACGATTTCGAACCTTCGTCAGTGTCACAACCGCCGGAAGAGAAGAGACACGCTCTAGTGGCGAACGTTTCGAGCGAGGTTTCTCCAATCATTGCTCTGGCGAACCGCTTGTCCTCTTGGTCGAAATTATTGCGTAGCGTAATTTACGTTTGTCGATTCGCGAAGCTTTTACCGCGACGTTCGTATGTCTTAGCGTGCGATTACAACTATGCCGAGTCGCTAGTATTACGTGAACTTCAACGTGCGCACTTCTCTGAAGAAATTACAAGATTACAATCGAATAGAGCTTGTAGTCGCGCCTTTCAACGCCTTAAGCCATTTTTACAGGATGGGATTGTAAGGGTAGGTGGACGCTTGTTCAACTCGCAATTGAGTTTCGACCAACGGCACCCTATAGTTTTACCGCGTAAAGACCATATCATGAACTTATTAGTCGATTACCATCATAAATTGAACTCGCACGCTGGCCCCGACTTGTTGATGTCGATTTTGCGTCAGAATTATTGGATTCTTTCCGCACGTAGTTTAATACGCAATCGGGTGCACAGATGTATAGCTTGCTTTCGGGCACGCCCCAAGCCGTCATTTCCGGAAATGGCGGAACTTAGATCTTGTAGAGTAATACAATCGGTAAAGCCCTTCACGCACACCGGGTCTGATTTCGCTGGTCCGTTTAAGGTCACGCTCACTCGCGGGCGTGGTATAAGATCCACAAAGGCTTACGTCTGCATTTTCGTATGTCTAACTACTCGAGCGGTGCATATAGAACTCGTTGGTGATCTAAGCACAGCAGGCTTTATGGGTGCATTTAAAAGATTTCTATCCCGCAGAGGCCCTGTAAGTAAATTATATTCGGATAACGGTACGAACTACGTCGGTGCAAAACGTATTCTATCGGAACTACATGAGCTCTTAGCTAGCAAGTATTATAATTCGGAGTTCGCTCACATTCTAGCCGAGAACCGCATTGAGTGGTCCCTGAACGTCCCAGCCGCGAGTCATTTTGGGGGCAATTGGGAGACTAATATTAAGAGTCTAAAGAGTCACTTATACCGAGTAATAGGAGATCAAATTTTGTCCTTCGAAGAGCTAAGTACGGTGCTCGCTCAAATTGAATGCGTAATGAATAGCCACCCACTTTGTCGTACGTTGTCTAGCGACCCCTCGGAACCGCTGGCTCTAACTCCAGCACATTTTTTGAATTTAACACCTTTAAAGTATTTGCCCGCCGCAGATATGGATGAGAACAGACTTAGCATTTCCGCACGCCACAAATTATTAGACCGGTTAGTGCAATCGTTTTGGAAACGATGGAGGATGGAATACTTGCATACTTTGCAGTCTCGGCAAAAATTGAACACTGCAACTGAGCCTTTAGCTGTAGGAACTGTAGTTGTGCTCACCAAAAAGAATACGCCGCCTCTCCACTGACCGTTAGGAATTGTCGAAGAGGTCTTTCCCGGTTCCGACGGAATAACTAGGATAGCTCGCGTTAAGACCACGGTTGGGTCTTACCTGCGTCCTGTTGTCCGTTTGTGCCCCTTGCCTCTTCCATAATTTAAATTAGCTTTCTAGATTAAAAATTGTAGTTGAATTTAGGTAATCTTAGCGTTAGTTAGTTATTTTGTTAGTTGATCATAGCTCTAGTTGTTTTAGTTAATTTTGAAGGAAATCCTTCAAGGGCGGGGGAGATGGTTGCGCGGAAAACGATTCGTATTTATTTTATATTTTGACGGTAGGTTGCCAAGTCGTTTATCCCTTTCCAAAACGATATCATTCATACCCTCCTATCGACACATCGGGGTGGTGGGGTGGGAGGGGAAAGAATATGATTCTAGAAAGTCACGTAATCATCGGAACCGAAGATATATAAGTCACGCGCGACCGACGTGCAGCCTCTTCCCGCCGCGCTCGTTGTTGGAACCACACCGCTAGTAGAAACCGCTTTAGCCTGGAAGCAGTCGAGCTCCAGGAAACCCGCCTCACCTCGTGTGAGATATAGTCGCGCACCGCCTCTCTCCGGAGTGTTCCAGAAGAAGTTCCAGAAGTCGCAGCTATAGTGCTCAACGGAATAGAAGAAACCCCGGTGAGTCAATATTCCTAATAATACTGCCTGCTTGATATAATTGTTTTAACCCGCTCCAATTTTGAGTTTTCCTAATCAAGCAGGATTCCTTTCATCGATTTGGCAAATAATAGTTCATTTTAGGGAAGAGCGAGTGCATTGTACCGCGCAATAGTACCTCGTCGTATAGTCGTCGTCAAATAAGCGTAGAAGCATTTTGTAGATACAGTCCACTTAGATTAATATCTTGCGTAATAGGTTTAAGGTTCGACCGGGGAATTAGACATCGGCAACCTTAGACACGTTGCTCCGCCATATCCTTTCAATTATTTGTCGCCAAAAGACAAAAAACTGTTCGTTATTGCGAAACACACGTGCACGGCATTCCATATTCTGACGTGATCGAAGAATTAAAATGTGCGTACAAACAAGAGAACATCATTCCCGTATTAAATTGGTAAATTAGAAATTTGTGCAAAGACGAAGTGATCGCATACAAAGGTGGTTCAGCAGAAAAACAATTATACTAACTTACTAACTACAATATATTCAATGCCACAGTATGACGGGATCCATTGTAACTTGATAGATTTAGAATTGGAGATCAGATTTAAAATACAGTCCAGGGCTGAGTACGCTGTCTGAGTGCCTCGCAGTCCCGAGGTACACCGAGCCAAATGTTGGAGTGTGCTCTTAGAATCTGTGAATATCACTGTGTTGTCTTATTGTAACGATATTGCGTAAGACAAGGCCTCATAAATTGCGATAAGTTCTGCCTACATAACGCATATTATGTCACTGTCTATTTTTAATTGTAGACTAATGTTGCATTGTGGGTCATAAAATGATGAACCAATTCCACTTCCATCCTTAGATCCATCGATAAAGAGTTTATAATAATTAATAAATTTTTATATCGCTGGTTAATAAAAACCAGACATAATAATTTTAAATTGAAATCACTGTAGATTCGCTTTGCTTTTACAAGATTCGGGATATTACAATGTATTCCATTATCCAAATATATGTTGGTAAGCCAAGTATGCATCGAAAACATTTCTAGTTGTCGGCTCGAGTAAATATAGACATTAGAAAGACAATCAAACATAGTTAGCAACAATAGCTTATTTTTATTTCGCCAGTATTTATTGTCCTTATATGTCAATAACTCTCGTAATATTTTAATTGTAACATTTTTTTCTCGAGACCGAGCTTTTAAAATAAATCTACCTGCTAGATACGTTCTCCGCACGTGCAATGGAGGTATACCAAGTTCACTCTCCATTGCATGTATAGGAGTTGTTTTAATAAAACCTCCAATTACTCTCAATGCTTGATTTTGCACTTTATCTAGCTTGTTTATATATTATATATTATATATACCTTTGACAACTATTATCGTATAAAAAACTCCCGTAATCAAGTTTACTCCTTATAATAACAATATACAACCTTTTCAAATGTTTAGGATGAACTCCCCATCCTGTCCCAGCAAGAAATTTAAAAAATATTTAAGTATCTTGAAGTTTTATCAAGTGACTCAGTAATATGTCTATTCCATTTTAAAGAGCGGTCCAACCACATCCCTAAATACTTTACAGCACTGACTGACTGATAGGGGTACTATTGCATTATTATTAATATTTAGTGATATCTGTTGTCTATTGATGCCTTTCTTGAAGAGACACACCTTTGTTTTGGTTGGTGAAATGTCCAAACCCTGATCAATGAGCTAGTTGTTTATTTTATTCAATGCTATTTGCAGTTCTTCAGACGCATCATTTACATTTTTACTACTTAAATATAAAGCGTAATCATCAGCGTATTGAGAAATCATAACATTGGATACATAGTAATATTAAATAATATAGGAGACAGAGAGTCTACTTGGGGCAAGCCACGACCTGTGGATCTACATATTATTTTTTTATCAACTTTTATGCTTAGTTGTCTTTCCTTTAAAAATGTCCTATATTTATAAATTTTTGCACCAGCACCTAATTGGTCTAAATTTAAAAGTAAGGCTCTAATATGCACGCTATAATAAGCATTTTCAATGTCAATAAAGCATCCTACCGTTAATTGATCAATCGAAAATCCCAGCTGAATTCTAGAAACTAAATTGCTAAGGTTATCAAGACAAGATTGGGTTTTTCTAAACCCAGTGGTCTCTTCATGAAAGAGGTATCTTTTTTCAACTAACCACTCTAACCTATTTTTCAGCATAGAATGTAATATTTTACATAAACAAGAAATAAGAGATATTGGTCTTAAAGCTGCTATTGAAGATGGATCACGACTTGGTTTAGGTATTGGTATTACGATAATTTCACTCCATTGCGCGGGAACATAACTGAGAGTGTAAAATAAATAAAATATTAATAGCGTTATCCGGTAAATATTTGATCTTTGAATACGATATATTGTAGACTCCGAGTGAAGTATCTTTTGCTTTAACGCATCTTTTTAGTTCACATAGTGAAAATGGAGCTTCAAGTTTTGTATTACGAGATGAAAAAAGGGAACTTTGGGCAGATAAAATCTGGTGTTAAATTATGTAAAAGCTTATTCGCTATTACTTCGTCAATATAAGTTTTAAGTGAACTAATAACCCTTAACCACTTCATCTTGCCCCACATTTCTGTTACACAAATAGCCTCATCAATTGAAGAACAAAAATTGTGGAATGATTTATTTTAGCCTTTCGTAATAATAATTGTGAAATTCTGATTTTATCTTTCAATTTGTTTAAATTACTAGGGGTGGGATTCATTCGAAACACAGTAAGTGCTAGACGTCTTTCTGCAACAGCTTTCGATAACTTAGGATTTCAATAGTGTTTGGGAGTAAAATGTTGAGAGGGATCTTGACTAAATTTATTTAAAGGAATGTGAGCATCAGCGGCTTTGTTAATTGTACTAAGAAACAAATCGTAAGTTGTTTGCGGATCATCAATAAGTAGGTTATAATTTGAAATATTATCTTCAATATACTTGCGATATCTAACCCAGCTAGCATTGTTATAGTTTCTCCTCTGAGTAAATAGTGCGTTATTGTTACTATAAGAAATATAAATTTTAATAATTAAGTGGTCACTACCCAGTGTCTCATTGGTTACCTTCCAGTTTAAGTGCAACACTATGTCCGAAGATGCAATAGAGAAATCAGGAGATTCCTATAAATTTCCGTTGACAAATTTAACGCGCGTAGCTCGACGATCATTCAACGACACAAAATTATTTTCCAACAAAGAATTAAAAATATTACTTCCTCTCAAAACAGTCTTACGAGACCAGCTGGAATGGTGGCCGTTAAAGTCACCAAGTACAAGTGTTTTACTAGTCTTAAACGAAAATATTTCATCCCAGTCACTTTGAGAAGTTCGTATAACGGGTGGGCAGTAGATAGAAAATATGTAATCAATATATTTACAGTTGAAAACTTTAACACAAATTACATCAATACTAGGATTTGAAAAATGAATTAGGATTAATTGCACCTTAACGGAATTATGGGTCATAATAGCGACAACCCCATACGAATCTTCCCGATCGTGACGGAAAACATTGTAACCACTTATTCTAAAAGTAACTTCACTATTTAACCATGTTTCACAAATAGCAGCTATATGATTTTTTACACTATTTAATAACTGCTCAAATTCAACGTATTTGAGCTTAACACTTTGTGAAGAAAGTTTATTTGAGAGTTTATCTCCATAACTGACCAAAGATATTTTTAAAAGGAAGGTCCCAGATGTACTCGCCCACTATCGATACCAACTAGAGATGGGCTTAAACATTATAATAGAACAGAGGTGCAAGAAGTAATAAATAAAGAAGTCGAAACAATCTGCATTACGACTGACAATTGGACTTCGGCGAGAAATGATAGTTTTATGGCTGTTACTGGGCATTTTATAAATAAAAATTTTGATTTGGAATAGATTGTGTTGGACTGTGAAGTAATTTCGGGTCCTTCCAATAGTGAAAATACAGCATCTCAGTTAAAAAGTATTACCGATTCTTGGGGTATTTCAGCTAAAATCAATTTAGCTGTTTCTGATAACGCGGCTTACATCAAGAAAGCAATATCACAGGAGCTAGAGTGGAAACATTTTGGATGTGCAGCACACACAATAAATTTGATAGTGCAAGAAGTGACGGAAAAATCTGTACCCATCAAGTTTGTGATTGAACGTGTGAAGCTCGTCGTCGCTTATTTCAAGCGAAGCACTAAAGCCACTCAAAAACTTGATGAGTTTCAAAAGCAAAATGGAGCAACACAGCCAAAACGACTGCTTCAAGAAGTCCCGACAAGGTGGAATTCCAAATTCTACATGCTCGAAAGGATCGTAGAAATTCAAGATACCGTCAAGTCATCCATTGCCATTTTGGGTGTTACAAGCTTACCAAATTTAATGCCGGAAGACCGGTTACTTTGCAACGAAACTTGTAAAGCTCTGAAATGTTTTGGAGAAGCATCAAATTATCTGAGTGGTGAAAAGTATTTGACGGCCAGTCAACTATTAATAATCATAAAAGGCATAAAGAGAGTTCTCAGTGATATTTTAGGCTCGGATTCTTCCGGTTATCATTATCTGCCAATAACATATGATTTTGTTCGAGCTTTGTTAGATTTAACACATAGTCGTTTCGAAAATATAGAAAATAATAACACGATTGGGGTAGCTACTTTTTTGGATCCCCGCTTTAAGTTACAGCCCTTTACATCTTCAAAGCAAGCAACTTTGAGAGAGAACATGATCAAACTTGTCACTCAAGAAATAAATCGAGAAGGACCATGTGAAAATAATGAAGTTAGCAAAAGTTCGCTTGATCCCACTTCAATATTTTACGACTGGGATGCTAGGGAGGCTGTACCGCAATCAATTGTGTCACCAACTGCACGAGCGATAATAGAAATAGACAAATATTTGAATGAAAATGTGATTAGTCGCAATAATTTACCGTTGAGCTGGTGGAAGCAGAACAAAGGCATTTTTCCACATTTGGCTAAGTTGGTTCGAAAAAAATGTAATTTACTTTGTACTTCTGTTTCTTGCGAAAGACTTTTTTCGCGAACTGGTTACATAATTTCACAACGAAGAACTCTCCTTGGAGTCCGAAAAGTCAAACAATTATCATTTTTAAATGGAAATAAAAAATATATAAAATTTTAAGATATGTTACTAAGTGATAAGTAGATATAAGAAAAAAAAACAAAAGACAAAAAAAACAAGAAAAAAAGATAATTATATAAAAATTACGAATACTAAAAAAGCAGATATGAAAAAAAGAAATCGTTGTAAATAAATTGATTCTCATTACAAATACGCCAACAGAAAAAGTTGACAGTCCTAAGCCTGTGAAAAGTATGAAGGAAATGAGAATTAATTATGTGTTAAAAATCTGTCTGTGACTAAATTTAACAGTTGCTAAAAATAACTGCTAATTTTAACCGTTAATTATTTCTAGCATTAGCATTTATATATTACGAGGCTATTGGTCCTGTGGTCATAGGGGTAGAGGTGGTCACAGCCTGAGGCGGGGGCTGCTCCGTTCTCCTGCTCCTGTTCCTCCGCCTCTTCCTCCGGGAGGGTTACCTCTCAGTGGCGTCGTTGGCAGGAGGTCGGAGAGTCGCCCCGGTGGTTGCCCTTTGATCTGTGGGACCAACCGTTTCTGATGGTACTACAGGGGTGGGGGGGGGGGTGGCTGGTTGCCTACCCTTCCCTCTGGTGATGGTAGCCCACCCGTCCTCCTGTATGGTGACGGCCTTTGGGCAACTCTGGGGGATCCTCTTTGGGTTCTCCGGGAGTAGCCCAGGTAAAACGATCCCCTGCTTCCTGGCAATCCTCCTCAGGACCGTGCAGCGGCGATCGTTGGCCGTATGGTTTTTGGAGCAATTTGCGCACTTTGGCTCCTCCTCTCTACCCCTTGGGCAAAGGCTGGCAATATGTTCACCGGCACAGCGAACGCATTTCACTGGCCTGAAACAATTAGCGGAGGCATGTCCGAAAGCCTGGCAACGGTGGCATTGTGCCGGTCCGGTCTTCCTCTGCCAGGTTTCGATGACGACTCCTCTCATATAGAGGAGCTCGTCGAGTTGGTATAGCTGCTGTAGCCGTTCCAGGCTCAGATGCTCCAGCTGTGCATAGTAGAGGCAGCCCGGTCTGCCCCTACGTGGTGGTATGGCCTTCACATAGTTGATGGGGAAGCCTTTTGCCCGAATAGCCTCCTCAATCATCTTTGCGTCTGTGCCCACAGGTAGGCCACGGATGCCCACTTTGGTGGGCTTCTCCTCTGTCGGTGTGTAACAGTACCACGACATGGTTTTATCTTTTTCGGAGAGTTCTACCATGGACCTCTGTATGGTACGGAACTCATCCGGGCTCTGTGGAGTGAACCTAACTCCTTTCCCGAACGGACGGGCATTAGGTGGGTGGCCCAGCTTCTCGTTAAGGACCTTAAAATGCCTGGTCCAGTCCGGGAGGCATTCTGCGACAATCGGCGGATATCTCATCTTCTCCTTCTCCTTCTCAGTTTTCTGAGGTTGCTCCCCCGATTGCGGTCGTGGTACTGCAGGGGCCGCAGCCATGTGGGCATAGCTCGTTGATGGCCGCTGTCCATCATCATGAGCTAACCCGGACGGGTTGGTAGTTTGTACCGGGGATGACCTTCCGGCTGATGCAGCTAGGGTTGCATATGTTGTCGAGCCCCAGCTGTAGGACTCCTCACCTCCTTGTTCAAACTGGGCCGAGTCGTGACTACGTCGGTCCGGTGAGATGGATGGTGGCTGTTGCGGTGGTGATGGTGACTTAGGAGGTGAGGTGTGGACCTTCTTCCTAGTCGCCGCTTGGGGCTCCTCATCATCCGAAGACGCTGATGATGGCTCCGATGATTGTCCAACACGCTGCCTCTTCTCATAGAGGGAGGCTTCGGTCTCAGGTGGTGTGTGCCTTCGTGGCGTCTTCATGGGCCGCTGCGGCTGAGAGGGCAGCGGTTCACGCCCAGTCGTACACTCAGGTACGATGGGCGAGAGTGCAACCCTAGGTGCGGACTCCTTACCCGGCGACGAAGGTTTCCAGGTCGGTATTTGGGAGTAGGATGAGACAACTCTCATCCTCTCCGGGTTAAAAATATCACGGTAGGCGATGGGTCTATCCAGTACGCCTGGCCGGTCCGGTGGTTTCCGTGATCTCGGAGGAGGTTCCCCCTTATCGTTCCCTGACATATTAACCTAACAGTCAGCGTCAGCGGTAATCTAACTAAGGCCCTATATATCTTCCAAACGATCGGCAGCAGGTGTTGATGCACGACGCGGATGGTGGTGATGCTGTTATAGAGACTTTCCACACTGTGGGCACTGCCTACCCCTTTTATAGCAAAAGGGTTGGGGGAAGTGCAAAGGTGGCACTTTAATGCGCGACTAGGCACAGAATGCACGAAACGCATAAAGTGCCAAGAATCACCTAGGGGCCGGTGACCTCGACGCCTCACGGAATCACGGGACTCAACGTTTGGCGGAGTTTGTCGTACCGGTGGTTATTTGCAGCCACTGATAACTGCAAGCAACGCACACCTAGGAGATCCTTAACGATTTGTATTTAATTGTCTTCTGCACGCACCTAGGTACGTGTAGGTATCGGGCCTCGGGGTGTCCCCCATTACCCGGGTGTCCTCATATCCCATCATTATGGGACAGTCATTTAGCCTATTCTAGGCTAGATAGCATACGCAGGTTTTTTTCCGTATTATAGTGTTAATATTGTTTCCGTAGTTATCCAACTACGGAAAAAGGTGGTTATCTGATTGAGTCGAGGTTGGCCTTTCAGCGGCATTGAGGGTTGTTACTCAACTCTCTAATCACATATAGAGAGGAGTTCTCTTGGAAGAGGTCGCCCGTCCTGTGGCCGGGTGTGCAACGGCGCAAAGCCTTTGAGGTGTTCGTGTGGCCCGTTATCGGCACGGTCAAACATGCCGCGCGCTAACCGGGCCACAAAGTCGTGGATACTCTCAACCTTTAAGTCGGCCGCTATCACGTCATTCCGGACGTAGCGACCTGCTCCGACGATCGTTCTTAGTGTCAGGTTCTGCTGGGCCTGTAGTCGCCGCCTCAGAGGGTCGCTCAGAAGTGCGTACCAGGCCGGTGCAGCGTAGGTGATGATGGTCCGGATATACATCTTGTATATCCGGAGCTTGGTTCGAGTTGGCAGCTTGGATGCCAGGACCGGCAAGAGCGTCGCCCGCGCACATCGGGCCCGGCGGACGACGAAGTCGACGTGCGCGGTCATGCGCAGCGTCCTGTCGATCCTGCACCCAAGGTAAGTTACAGCCTTCTGGTACGCAATCTCCTGGCCGTTGAGGGTCAGCGGAGGTGGAAAGTTCCTGAGACGGCGAGTGAGCAGAGCGGTCGTCTTACCAACGTTGACGACCATCCTCCACTCATCCAGCCATGGTGGCAGCAGGTCCAGCAGACGCTGCATCTTGGCAGTGGCTATGGGGCTCCTCTGGACGAGGTGAAATAGGCGCTATCGTCCGCGAATAGCGCCAGCTCAACGTCGTCCTCCCACTCTTGAAGCCTGCCTGCCAGTGTAGGTATGTCGTTGGTGTAAGCCGCGTACAGGACTGGAGACAAACAGCTGCCCTGTGGGACGCCGGCTTTAATGGATCTTGTTGCGGATTCGGCGTCCTCTACGCAGACGTAGAACTTCCTGTCTTCCAGGAATGACGCTATTAGCCGCAATATAGCAGGAGGGACACTGGTCTGTTGTTCCAGCTTAAATAATAATCCTACGTGCCACACCCGGTCGAACGCCTTCTCGATATCGAGAAAGACGCCCAACGATATGCGGCCACGATTGTACTCTGCCGCAAGCAGGTGCAGCACTCTTGTCAGTTGTGTAACTGTGGAGTGACCCCTCCTGAATCCGTGCTGCTCCGCCCGAAGTTGGATGCACGGACGGAGACGTCTTAGCAGCAATCTTTCGAACAGTTTAGCTATATGTGGTAATAGCGTGATCGGCCTGTAGTTGGCAGCTCTACGCCTGTCCTTCCCGGGTTTCGGCAAGACGATAATTTTGCCTTTTTTCCAGTCCTCCGGGAAGTGGGATGTCCGCAATATCCCATTGTAGAGTCGACCAAGCTCTACTATGACTCTATTGGGCAACTGTCGGAGTGCAGCGTTGGTAATCCCGTCGTGCCACGGCGCCTTCCTCGGTTGCAGGCAGGTTACTGTCCTCCGCAATTCTGCGGGGGAGATGAACCAATCTCCTGCAAGAGGTGGCGCGGGCGACGACAGGAACTCCTGTACGCGACTTTCCTTCCGGGCATGAAGCTCCATGAACTCCGCACTTGCTGTGTTCGGCATAAATTGCTCCTCGAAGTGCTCGACTAGGATATCCGCTCTGCCCTTGGCATCGTAGCATCGTTTGCCCGTATTATCAGTCAGCGGGCAAACGGGAGGTTTAGATTTGGTCAGTTGTCGGTTTAGTCTATAAAGCGACGCATCTTGCTCTTCCGCCTTCTGGATGCGCCGATCCCAGGCTTCGCCTCTGAAGGCCTGGACTGAAACCGACAGTTCCTCCGTTAGGGTGTTTAGCTGCGTTTTGATCCTGGGACAGCGAGTACGCGCCCAGAGCTTTCTCAGCGCTCTTTTGCGCTTGATCTGCACGCATATCTCACGCGGCAGATCGTCTCGCCTTGCTGTAATCGGGACGACCGTAGAAGCCGCGTGGAGGGCTTCCTTGATGTTGTTAGTGATTCTAGTCGCAGCGGCCTCTACGTCGTCCGCTGTGCATATAGGTTGATGTGCTGGAGGTCTCTGCTGAAGGTGTTGACAGTAGAGCCTCCAGTCGACACGGGTTTTGAAAGCTCTAGGTGGCGTAGTCACTGCCTTTAGGCCAAGGGTTATCAGTAACGGGAGGTGCTGTGAAGGGAGGTCGTACAGCACTTCTACCACTATCGGATAGTTGACGTTCCTAGTGAGCACGATGTCTAATACATCCGGGTGCCTCCTTGGGTCGGTAGGAACGTGTGTTGGTTCCTCGGGACCTAGAACGTCGTACTGGTTCTTTTCAGCATCTTCATAAAGCTCACGACCCGGTGGGGTGATCACTCTGGACCCCCACGCCGGGTGTTTGGCGTTCTGGTCCCCGGCGATGATTACTGGTGCATCGCCTTCCATTACCGTCCGGATGTATGAGGAACAGAATGGAGTCCCTGGCGGGCGGTATGCTGCATAAATCCTTAGTTCCTCGCCCGCCGCCTCCATTCTTATGCCGATTGAGCGCATTGTCTGGAAGGATGGTAGGTCCAGCTCTTGGTGGACGATGTCCCTCCTCACTAGAACCGCCGTGCCTCTATAGGCGGCCCCTCGAGAAGTGACCTGGTCCCTTCTATAGATGTGGAAATTTGGCAGCTTTATGCGCGTTTTGGGATTCAATATTGTTTCGCCCAGCAGTATAATATGTATGTCCTGTTGCTGGGCGACAGTGCGGAGTTCCTGCAGCTTCTGCTGTATTCCGTCCGGGTTCCAGTACATTAGGCGCAGGTTATTATCCTCCATAGTGTCTGGCCAGGAGGTTTGCCAGCGCCTTCATAATCGCTGTTATGGGATCAGTCCCGGCTCTGATGTCGGCCAGGACTTGTGTGCCGACCTCGATGGCAATTCCAACTAGGCGCTGGATTGCATCAGCTGTTTCGAGGCCGGCCGACGGTGTTCTCCTATCTGAAGGCGTTGGTGCTGGTCTTGGGCGTTGGACTTCTTGTTTTTGGGTAGAGCGCGCTCTGTGTGCAGTTCGGGCTCTCTCTTCGGGTGGAGCCCTCTCCTGCACTCTACCCACGCCCTTTTTGGTGGTCTCCTTAATAACCTGCGCCTGAGGGGCTATTGGTCCTGGTGTCGGGGTAGAGGTAACAGCCCGAGGAGGCTGCGACTTCTTCCTGCTTCTCTCCCGCCTCCTCTTCTTTGAGGGCTGCCGTTCTGTGGCAGGGTTGGCGGGAGGTTGCAGAGTCGCCCCGGTGGTTGCCATTTCCTGTTCGGGTTCCACCGTTTTCTTGTGTGGTACGGGTGGGGGGGGGCTGGTTGTCTGCCCTTCCCCGTGACAGTAGCCCACCCGTCATTCTGGATGGTAATGGCTTTGGGGCGACTCTGGGGGATCCTTTTCGGGTCCTCCGGGAGTAGCCCGGTAAGGTTATCCCCTGCCTCCTTGCAGTCCTCCTCAGGACTGGGCAGCGGCGGTCATTGGCTGTATGATTCTTGCCACAGTTGGCACATGTGGGTTCCTCCTCTCTACCCCGAGGGCAAGGGCTCGCTATATGCTCCCCGGCGCAGCGTACGCACTTCACCGGCCTGAAGCAATTAGCTGAGGCGTGTCCAAAGGCCTGGCAGCGGTGGCATTGGGCCGGTCCTGCTTTCCTTTGCCAGGCCTCAATAACTACTCCCCTCATATAAAGTAGTTCGTCTACTTCATATAATCTCTTGAGTTGCTCCAGGCTCAGGTGGTCGAACTGGGCAAAGTAGACGCATCCTGGTCTGCCCCTTCTTGGTGGAATCACTTTAACGTATTTCACCGGGAAGCCCTTTGCCTTTATAGCCTCCTCTATGGTACTGGTATCGGTTCCCATTGGTAGGCCCCGGATGCCCACTTTGGTGGGCTTGTCTTCATCCGGGGTATAGCAGTACCACGACATGTTGGGTGTTGCCTTGGAAAGTTCAACCATATAGCGTTGAACAGTCCTAAATTCAGTGGCGCTTTGTGGTGTAAATCGAACCCCCTTCCCGAACGGACGGGCATTCAACGGGTGGCCCAATATTCTATTGAGCTCCTTGAAATGCCTCGTCCAATCCGGGAGGCATTCAGCCACTATGGGCGGATATCTCGCTTTCTCTTCCTGGTCGGCAGGCTTATCAGAAGTCGCTGCCGCCGGTTGGGGTCGTGGTACTGCTGGCGCAGCTACCATATGGGCGTAGCTAGTAGATGGTCGTTGGCCATCATCCAGCGGACGCCCGGACGGGTTTTCGGTTGTCTTCCTCGGAGACGTGGACGGCGAGTGTCCAACCGATGTATTGGGGGCTAAAGTCGCGTAGGTTGTAGCACTCCACCCGTACGACCCTTCTCCTCCCTGCTCTAGATCCACAGCTTCCATGCTGGAATGGTGTTCCTCTGATCTAGGGGGGGTGGGTTTGTTCGGCGGTGGCGATTTTGGTGGAGATCTCCTAATAGGTCTATGGTCTTGCTCCTCCTCGGAACTCGAGTAATCCGAGGAGTTTGAGGATCCAAGGCATTGCCTCTTCTCCTGAAGCGATGCTGCAGTCTCGGGTGGAGTATGCCTTCTCCACGACTTCTTAGCCCGCTGTTGTAGGGGTACCGGTTCTAGCCCAGTCGTACCTTCAGGTACGATGGGTGAGAGCGCGGTCCTCGGTGCGGGTCCTTTCCCTGGAGATAGGGGTTTCCTGGTCGGGATCTGCGAGTAGGAAGACACTACTCGAGTCCTTTCCGGATGAAAGATGTCCCGGTATGCTATCGGTCGATCTAGTATGGATGTACGGTCCGGTGGTTTTCTAGTCCTAGGCGGCGGCTCCCCCTTGTCGTTATCCTTGTCGGACATGGTGAAACCCTACCTAAGAGTCAGTAATCTAATTGGCCCTGTCTAAGTTCCAGCCGTTCGGCTTAATGCGCGACGCGGATGGATGGGTATGGGATACTTTGGTGTAATCACATGGGGCACTGCCTACCCCTTTTACAACGAAAAGGGTTGAGGTAAGTGCTTAGGTGGCACTTTATGACGCGACTAGGCACTAGATGCACGAAACGCATAAAGTGCCAAGAATCAACTAGGGGCCGGTGACCTCGACGCCTCACGGAATCACGGGACTCAACGTGGGCGGAGTTTGTCGTACCGGCGGTTATTTGCAGCCACTGTAAAACTGCAAGTAACGCACACCTAGAAGATCCTACGATTTGTATGAAAACTCGTTTACTGAGCTACCACAAAGCTATACGCGAAAGAGAGCCGCGCCCTCTGTGCAATTACGCCACTTAATTACATCAATTTGTACTATCACTCTCTCACGGTTTGCCAAATATCTTTATTTGTATAAGACATACATTTATATATTTTACTTATAAAGATCGCACAAAAAATATCTATACTATGATATACATAAAATTTTTATATCACAAAAAATCTTTTATTCATTCAACAAAATATGCCTATTTTACAACATATGTACTAAGTTAGAATTCTTAAATATCTAACATTTAAGGTTGAAACAATGTTCTTCATTTGAAATTATAAATATCTTAACTAATACAATAGTTTAATTTACATTTTTCCTATACATTTACCATTTAAAACACTTTTAAATTTCTTACACAAAACTATCAATATTTCACTAATCCAAAGGAATTTTCAAATGAAAATAACACAGAATTCACCTATTTCGCTCATACAGTCAATCTGAAATATTTTACAAGTCAATTTTACATAAATTCCTGAAATTTGCAAATATTTAAATGTCTACTTATTTTGATCTCCTAAGTTAACGCGCGGCTATGAACTCACGATATCTGAACAACTAATTCTCACACGACTTTCAATTGTCGGCAAAAAAATGACAAATTTAGCACACACGCCTATCAACCAATAGTAGGTGAACAACTGTATTCTACACGACTCCCAAATTGTAGGAAATTATTTCTAACTAGATTTTTATCAGTTATCATGTCTCTTATCAAATAACATAGACAAAATATTTTATGAATCAAACATCGAAAATAAACATTTTGTTTTCATACAAAATGTATCAAGCTCATCTTATATGAGCTTGATACATTTTGTATATATAATACTTATGCAATTAATCTCCATTAATTCTATTTATACACAAAGTGATCATTTCGACCGGGGAACAAATCCTGGTCTCTAACATTATTTTAATATTCCTTTAAATTAACATTATTGGAAAGGTGATTTCAACCGGGGAACTGAACCCGGAAACATAATTTATATCGTAAAAATTCCCTATATGAATTTATTAAGAAAATATTACTAAGAAAACGACAAAATAGTCCGGCCTGGGAATCGAACCCAAGACCTTCCAATCATTAATTCGACATTTCTTCAAGATTCAACTAAGTGTTTTCTTATTAGAATATTATTGCTCGATAATTTGTTTTTAGAAGCTATTCGTAATTCGTTAACTAATAAATTGAAATATTCTTATAGACGCGTCGCTAACAGCAACCGTGCTCAACGAATGTATCTCAATCATTAGAACAGCGACCCAAGAAGAAAAATAATAAGAAAAAGAAACATAGCCATAATGAAGTGTGTAACTGGGTTGTATCTTCGGAATCAAAAACAATGAATAATAATTTAGTCGATGAGTCGAAAAATGAAATTCGGTTGAAAAATGAGAGAAAAGAGAAGTGCAGATCAAGTTTAAATTTGAAGCAGTTGCTTGCAAAATTATATGCATTAATTTCTAACTCAAAGGAAGATATAAAGTGTAGAATAATTCAAGGAGTGACACTATCCGTTGAATGGTTGGTATTACAGATGGGTCTAAAATTAATAAGCTGCTAAATTAACACTGCTAAATTTTTTTAGTGTCAAAACCTGCTAAATAAGTTCTGAGATTGCTGTTAAATTTAGCAGTCACAACTCACAACAAAACAATAATCGTCTTGCTGGCTCGTCGTTGTTGTCCTCTGCAGGGCATAATGCCGTGCAGGTCTCGGGCCCCGGGGTGTACCCCTTTACCCGGATTTTCCTCACGGCACACTACAATGTGCCGGTCCTGGGCGCCTTAGTGGTAAAGGCGTTGTTTTGGCGACTAATGTCGCAGTCGGGTAATTTTTCATTAAAGGAGGTTGTCTCAATAATTGTGTTTAACACAAATTATTATGTCAGAGTTGGCCTTTCTGCGGCATTGTAGAGTTTACTCGACTCCCTAATCTAATCTAATTTATATAGGGAGGAGTTCTCTTGGATAGGGTCACCCGTCCGGCGGCCGTGAGTGCAACGGCGCGAAGCCGTTGAGGTGTTCGTGTGGCCCGTTGTCGGCGCGGTCGAACATACCGCGCGCCAGCCGGACCACGAATTCTTGCAGGCTCTCTATCTTTAGGTTGGCCGCTATGACGTCATTTCGGACGTAGCGACCCGCACCGACTATAGTTCGTAATGACAAACTCTGCTGGGCCTGAAGTCGCCGCTTCTGATGATCGCTCAGGAGTGCATACCAGGCTGGAGCAGCGTATGTTAGCAGGGGTCTTATGTAAGTTTTATAAATGGTTAGCTTCGACTTTGTCGGTAACTTGGATGTCAGGACAGGGCGGAGCATTGCCCGCGCACATCGAGCTTTGCGTATAGCAGAGTCGACGTGCGCAGTCATACGCGATGGGAATAAAGGAATATTAAAATAATGTTAGAGACCAGGATTTGTTCCCCGGTCGAAATGATCACTTTGTGTATAAATAGAATTAATGGAGATTAATTGCATAAGTATTATATATACAAAATGTATCAAGCTCATATAAGATGAGCTTGATACATTTTGTATGAAAACAAAATGTTTATTTTCGATGTTTGATTCATAAAATATTTTGTCTATGTTATTTGATAAGAGACATGATAACTGATAAAAATCTAGTTAGAAATAATTTCCTACAATTTGGGAGTCGTGTAGAATACAGTTGTTCACCTACTATTGGTTGATAGGCGTGTGTGCTAAATTTGTCATTTTTTTGCCGACAATTGAAAGTCGTGTGAGAATTAGTTGTTCAGATATCGTGAGTTCATAGCCGCGCGTTAACTTAGGAGATCAAAATAAGTAGACATTTAAATATTTGCAAATTTCAGGAATTTATGTAAAATTGACTTGTAAAATATTTCAGATTGACTGTATGAGCGAAATAGGTGAATTCTGTGTTATTTTCACTTGAAAATTCCTTTGGATTAGTGAAATATTGATAGTTTTGTGTAAGAAATTTAAAAGTGTTTTAAATGGTAAATGTATAGGAAAAATGTAAATTAAACTATTGTATTAGTTAAGATATTTATAATTTCAAATGAAGAACATTGTTTCAACCTTAAATGTTAGATATTTAAGAATTCTAACTTAGTACATATGTTGTAAAATAGGCATATTTTGTTGAATGAATAAAAGATTTTTTGTGATATAAAAATTTTATGTATATCATAGTATAGATATTTTTTGTGCTATCTTTATAAGTAAAATATATAAATGTATGTCTTATACAAATAAAGATATTTGGCAAACCGTGAGAGAGTGATAGTACAAATTGATGTAATTAAGTGGCGTAATTGCACAGAGGGCGCGGCTCTCTTTCGCGTATAGCTTTGTGGTAGCTCAGTAAACGAGTTTTCATACAAATCGTTAAGGATCTCCTAGGTGTGCGTTGCTTGCAGTTATCAGTGGCTGCAAATAACCACCGGTACGACAAACTCCGCCAAACGTTGAGTCCAGTGATTCCGTGAGGCGTCGAGGTCACCGGCCCCTAGGTGATTCTTGGCACTTTATGCGTTTCGTGCATTCTGTGCCTAGTCGCGCATTAAAGTGCCACCTTTGCACTTCCCCCAACCCTTTTGCTATAAAAGGGGTAGGCAGTGCCCACAGTGTGGAAAGTCTCTATAACAGCATCACCACCATCCGCGTCGTGCATCAACACCTGCTGCCGATCGTTTGGAAGATATATAGGGCCTTAGTTAGATTACCGCTGACGCTGACTGTTAGGTTAATATGTCAGGGAACGATAAGGGGGAACCTCCTCCGAGATCACGGAAACCACCGGACCGGCCAGGCGTACTGGATAGACCCATCGCCTACCGTGATATTTTTAACCCGGAGAGGATGAGAGTTGTCTCATCCTACTCCCAAATACCAACCCGGAAACCTTCGTCGCCGGGTAAGGAGTCCGCACCTAGGGTTGCACTCTCGCCCATCGTACCTGAGTGTACGACTGGGCGTGAACCGATGCCCTCTCAGCCGCAGCGGCCCATGAAGACGCCACGAAGGCACACACCACCTGAGACCGAAGCCTCCCTCTATGAGAAGAGGCAGCGTGTTGGACAATCATCGGAGCCATCATCAACGTCTTCGGATGATGAGGAGCCCCAAGCGGCGACTAGGAAGAAGGTCCATACCCCACCTCCTAAGTCAGCATCACCACCGCAACAGCCACCATCCATCTCATCGGACCGACGTAGTCACGACTCGGCCCAGTTTGAACAAGGAGGTGAGGAGTCCTACAGCTGGGGCTCGACAACATATGCAACCCTAGCTGCATCAGCCGGAAGGTCATCCCCGGTACAAACTACCAACCCGTCCGGGTTAGCTCATGATGATGGATAGCGGCCATCAACGAGTTATGCCCACATGGCTGCGGCCCCTGCAGTACCACGACCGCAATCGGCGGAGCAACCTCAGAAAACTGAGAAGGAGAAGGAGAAGATGAGATATCCGCCGATTGTCGCAGAATGCCTCCCGGAATGGACCAGGCATTTTAAGGTCCTTAACGAGAAGCTGGGCCACCCACCTAATGCCCGTCCGTTCGGGAAAGGAGTTAGGTTCACTCCACAGAGCCCGGATGAGTTCCGTACCATACAGAGGTCCATGGTAGAACTCTCCGAAAAAGATAAAACCATGTCGTGGTACTGTTACACACCGACAGAGGAGAAGCCCACCAAAGTGGGCATCCGTGGCCTACCTGTGGGCACAGACGCAAAGATGATTGAGGAGGCTATTCGGGCAAAAGGCTTCCCCATCAACTATGTGAAGGCCATACCACCACGTAGGGGCAGACCGGGCTGCCTCTACTATGCACAGCTGGAGCATCTGAGCCTGGAACGGCTACAGCAGCTATACCAACTCGACGAGCTCCTCTATATGAGAGGAGTCGTCATCGAAACCTGGCAGAGGAAGACCGGACCGGCACAATGCCACCGTTGCCAGGCTTTCGGACATGCCTCCGCTAATTGTTTCAGGCCAGTGAAATGCGTTCGCTGTGCCGGTGAACATATTGCCAGCCTTTGCCCAAGGGGTAGAGAGGAGGAGCCAAAGTGCGCAAATTGCTCCAAAAACCATACGGCCAACGATCGCCGCTGCCCGGTCCTGAGGAGGATTGCCAGGAAGCAGGGGATCGTTTTACCTGGGCTACTCCCGGAGAACCCAAAGAGGATCCCCCAGAGTCGCCCAAAGGCCGTCACCATACAGGAGGACGGGTGAGCTACCATCACCAGAGGGAAGGGTAGGCAACCAGCCACCCCACCCCCTCCTGTAGTACCATTAGAAACGGTTGGTCCCACAGATCAAAGGGCAACCACCGGGGCGACTCTCCGACCTCCTGCCAACGACGCCACTGAGAGGCAACCCTCCAGGAGGAAGAGGCGAAGGAACAGGAGCAGGAGAACGGAGCAGCCTCCTCCTCAGGCTGCGACCACCTCTACTCCTATGACCACAGGACCAATAGCCTCTCAGGCGCAGGTTACTATAAGAACACCAGCACCATCTACGGCAGGTAGAGCACCAGAAAGGGCCCTGCCAGAAAGCGGAGCTCGCTCTACACACAGAGCGCGCTCAACGCAAAGAAAGACCACAACTAATGTCCCGACACCAGTGCCTTCACAGCGTAGTACAGAACGCAGACCACCAGCGTCCGGCTTCGAGACGGCTGATGCCATCCATAGATTGGTAGGCATAGCAATCGAAGTCGGTACACAAGTCCTGGCCGACATAAGGGCCGGGACTGATCCCGTTACCGCCGTCATGAAGGCACTGGCATCGCTACTGGCAAGGCACTACGGAGGATAGTAACCTGCGTCTGCTTTATTGGAACCCGGACGGGATTCGCCAAAGGATCCATGAACTCCGCACTGTCACCCAGCAACAGGACATCCAGGTGATCTTGCTGGGTGAAACGAAATTAAGACCAACAACGCATCTAAAGCTGCCTAATTACCACATCTATAGGAGGGACGAGGTCGATCCTCAAGGGGTCGCTTACAGAGGGACAGCGATCCTGGTGAGGAGAGACATAGTCTACCAGACTTCCAGACGATGCGTTCAATCGGCATAAAAATGGAGGCGGCGGGCGAGGAACTAAGGATCTTTGCAGCATACCGCCCGCCAGGGACTCCATTTCACTCCTCAGACATCCGGACGGTAATGGAAGGTACGGCACCCACCATCATCGCCGGGGACCTGAACGCCAAACACCCGGCGTGGGGGTCCAGAGTGATCACCCCGCCGGGTCGTGAACTCTACGAAGATGCAGAAAACAATGATTACGACGTTCTAGGTCCCGAGGAACCGACGCACATTCCTAGCGACCCTAGGAGGCGTCCGGATGTATTAGACATCGTGCTCACTAGGAACGTCAACTACCTAGTAGTGGTAGAAGTGCTGTATGACTTGAATACACAGCACCTCCCAATTCTGATAACCCTTGGCACTAAGGCAGTGACTTCACCGCCCAGAGCCGTCAAGACCAAGATCGACTGGAGGCTCTACCACCAACACCTGCAGGAGAGACCTCCAGTCCATACACCGATCAACTCAGCGGACGACGTAGAGGCCGCTGCAACCAGAATATTCACGAGCATCAAGGAGGCCCTCAATGCGGCCTCTACGATCGTCCCTCTCTCGGGAAGGAAAGAGGAGCTGCCGCTAAAGATACGCGTGCAGCTAAACCATAAAAGAGCGCTGAGGAAGCTCTGGGCGCGTACTCGCTGCCCTAGAGTAAAGAGAAAACTTAACACCTTGTCAGACGAACTGTCGGTTGCAATACAGGCCCACAGAGGGGAGGCCTGGGAGCGGCGCATATGGAAAGCTGATGAACAGCACGCGTCGCTCTACACATTGAACCGGCAGTTAACGAAAACTCGACCACCTGTTTGCCCGCTGACCAACAACGCGGGCATTCAACGTTACGATGCCAAGGGCAGAGCGGATATCCTAGCTGAGCACTTCGAGGAGCAGTTTCTGCCGAACCCTACAAGTGCGGAGTTCCTGGAATCCCATACACGGAAGGAAAGCCGCGTGCAGGAGCTCTTGTCGTCGCCCGCGCCACCGCTTGCAGGAGAGTGGTTTATCTCCCCCGCCGAACTGCGGAGGACAGTAACCCGCCTGCAACCGAGGAAGGCGCCGGGGTACGACGGGATTACTAACGCTGCACTACGACAGCTGCCCAATAGAGTCCTTGTAGAGATAGGTCGGCTCTACAACGGAATATTGCGGACATCCCACTTCCCGGAAGACTGGAAGAAAGGCAAAGTCATCGCCTTGCCGAAACCCGGGAAGGACAGGCGTAGAGCTGCCAACTACAGGCCGATCATGCTGCTACCGCATATAGCTAAACTGTGCGAAAGATTACTGTTAAGACGTCTCCGCCCGTGCATCCAACTTCGGGCGGAGCAACATGGATTCAAGAGGGGTCACTCAACAGCAACACAGCTGACCATAGTGCTGCACCTGCTTGCGGCCGAACACAACCGAGGCCGCATATCGTTGGGCGTCTTTCTCGATATCGAGAAGGCATTCGACCGGGTGTGGCACACAGGATTACTCTACAAGTTAGACGTACAAACAAGTATCCCTCCTGCTATATTGCGGCTAGTGGCGTCTTTCCTGGAAGGCAGGAAGTTCTACGTCTGCGTAGAGGACGCCGAGTCCGCAATTAAAACCATATCAGCTGGTGTGCCACAGGGCAGCTGTCTATCTCCAGCCCTGTACGCGGCGTACACTAATGACATACCTACCCTGGCAGGACACTTGCAAGAATGGGAGGACGACGTCGAACTGGCGCTGTTTGCGGATGACAGCGCATCGTCCAGAAGAGCCCACATAGCAGCTGCCAGGATGCAACGTCTGCTGGACCTGCTGCCACCATGGTTGGATGAGTGGAGGATGGCCGTCAATGTTAGCAAGACGACCGCTCTACTCACTCGCCGCTATAGAAACCTACCACCACCGCTAACCCTCGGAGGCCAGGAGATCGCATATGAGAAGGCCGTGACCTACCTTGGATGTCGGATTGACAGGATGTTGCGTATGACTGCGCACGTCGACTCTGCTATACGCAAAGCTCGATGTGCGCGGGCAATGCTCCGCCCTGTCCTGACATCCAAGTTACCGACAAAGTCGAAGTTAACCATCTATAAAACCTACATAAGACCCCAGCTAACATACGCTGCTCCGGCCTGGTATGCACTCCTGAGCGATCGTCAGAAGTGGCGACTTCAGGCCCAGCAGAGTTTGTCATTACGAACTATAGTCGGTGCGGGTCGCTACGTCCGTAATGACGTCATAGCTGCCAACCTTAAGATGGAGAGCCTGCATGAATTCGTGGTCCGTCTGGCGCGCGGTATGTTTGACCGTGCCGACAACGGACCACATGAACACCTCAACGGCTTCGCGCCGTTGCATGCAAGGCCGCCGGACGGGCGAGAAAAGAGAACTCCTCCCTATATAGATTAGGGAGTTGAGTAAATTCCACAATGCCGCAGAAAGGCCAACTTTGACATAATTGTGTTATTTAAACACAATTATTAGATAACCACTTTTTTATTATAATCTAACCGACTGCGACAATAGTCGTTATAACAACGGCTTCAACATCAAGGCGCCCAGGACCGGCACACTGTAGTGTGCCGTGAGGAACATCCGGGTAAAGGGGTACACCCCGAGGCCCGAGACCTGCACGGCTATATGCCTGCAGAAGACAACAACGACGACGATTCAAATCGTTGATCATCAAGGATCTCCTAGGTGTGCGTCGCTTGCAGTTATCAGTGGCTGCAAATGACCGCCGGTACGACAAACTCCGCCGAACGTTGAGTCCCGTGATTCCATGAGGCGTCGAGGTCACCGGCCCCTAGGTGATTCTTGGCACTTTATGCGTTTCGAGCATCTTGTGCCCAGTCGCGCATTAAAGTGCCACCGTTGCACTTCCCCCAACCCTTTTGTTGACAAAAGGGGTGCCCACAGTGAAGATAGTCTCCTAATCATATCACCATTTTATAGATAGGGCCACTTAGAGTGCAACCGACAAGTTAGGTCACACCTTAGCATGTCGGGTAGGGACAAGGGGGAACCACCCCCCAAGTCAAGAGTACCACCGGATAAGAAAGGAGTGTTAGAGAGACCACTTGCAATCAGGGATATGATGAACCCGGAGCGCACCAGAACGGTGCCAGCGTTCTCCCATATCCCAATGCGGAAACCCGTTTCGCCGCGGAAGGAGTCCGCAACGGGCGTCGCGCTCACGCCAGCCGTGTCTGAGCACACGGTTAGGCAGGAACCGTCGCCCCAACAGCAGCGGGCCAAGAAAACGGCCAGACGCCACACGCCACCAGAGACCGAAGCCTCTCTATTTGAGAAGAGGCAACGGGTAGGCTCTCAGCTGTCGTCAGACGAAGCTCCATCCTCATCAGAAGATGAAAGATACCACCAGATAGTGACGACGAAGAAGGTGCTTAGATCACCTCCGAAGTCACCTTCTCCACCACAAGCCCCCCCTAGCTCTATATTACCAGATCGACGAAGCCGAGATTCGGCCCAGTATGAGCAGGGGGGTGAGGAATCCTACAGCTGGGGGTCGACTACCTATGCAACCCTGGCAGCATCCGCCGGCCGTTCATCGCCGGTGGCATCATCCAATCCGTCCGGGCTCCCGCAGGATGATGGTCAACGACCATCTACCAGTACCATGGTGCAGCTACCATGCCCATATGGTAGCTGCACCAGCAGTACCACGCCCTCAACCGGTGGCAGTGCCTACTGACAAGCCTGCCGACCAGGAAAAAACCAGATACCCACCAATAGTGGCCGAATGCCTACCGGACTGGACGAGGCATTTTAAGGAGCTCAACAGAATGTTGGGCCACCCTTTAAATGCCAGTCCGTTCGGGAAAGGCGTACGGTTCACGCCACAAAGCGCCAACGAATTTCGTACGGTTCAGCGCTATATGGTGGAGCTGACCAAAGAAAGACCAACGCTGTCCTGGTACTGCTATACCCCGGAGGAGGACAAGCCCACTAAAGTGGGCATCCGGGGTCTACCTATGGGTACGGATACCAAGGCAATAGAGGAGGCCATAAGGGCAAAAGGCTTCCCCATCGACCGCCGCTGCCCAGTCCTGAGGAGGACTGCTAGGAGGCAGGGGATTACCTTACCAGGGCTACTCCCGGAGGACCCTAAAAGGATCCCCCAGAGTCGCCCGAAAGCTGTAACCATCCAGCAAGACGGGTGGGTTAACATCACAGGGAAGGGCAGACAATCAGCCCCCCCCCCACCCGTAACACCTACGGAAACGGTGGAACCCACAGAGACGAGGGCAACCACCGGGGCGACTCTACAGCCTCTCGCCAACCCTGCCACAGAACGGCAACCCTCTAAGAAAAGG
This sequence comes from Parnassius smintheus behrii, assembly GCA_036936625.1. NCBI lineage: Eukaryota > Metazoa > Arthropoda > Insecta > Lepidoptera > Papilionidae > Parnassius > Parnassius smintheus. The sequence goes on along the minus strand of JAUPFT010000030.1, from coordinate 17,869,604 downwards.
AGGCGGGAGAGGAGCAGGAAAAAGTCGCAGCCTCCTCAGGCTGTCACCTCTACCCCGACACCATCTGGACCAGTAGCCTCACAGGCGCAGATTACTCGGGAGTCGACCAAAAGCGTGGGTGGAGCGCCAGAAAGGGCCCTACCAGAACGTAGAGCCCGCTCTACAGTCAGAGCGCGCTCCACCCACAAGCCAAGAGGGCAGGACCAGGAGCATCCACACCCGAGACAATTGCCAACGCCTTCATACAGGAGAAAACCCGCCACCGGCCTCGAGACAGCAGATGCGATACAACGCTTAGTTGGTATTGCCATCGAGGTCGGCACGCAAGTCCTGGCTGATATCAGAGCCGGGACTGACCCAGTCACAGCGATCATGAAGGCGCTGGCAAATCTATTAGCCCGGCATTACGGAGGAGAGTAATCTGCGCCTCCTCTATTGGAACCCGGGCGGTATACAGCAGAAGCTGCATGAACTCCGCACTGTCGCCCAGCAACAGGACTTGCACATCATATTGCTGGGCGAAACAAAACTAAATCCAAAGACGCATATCAAGCTGCCAAACTACCATCTATACAGAAGGGACGAGGTCACCCCTCAAGGGGCCGCCTACAGAGGGACGGCGGTTCTTGTGAGGAGGGACATCGTCCACCAAGAGCTGGAATTACCACCTTACCAGACTATGCGCTCTATCGGCATAAGAATGGAGGCGGCGGGCGAGGAACTAAGGATCTACGCAGCATATCGCCCGCCAGGGACTCCATTCTGCTCCTCAGACATCCGGACGGTGATGGAAGGCGATACACCCACTATAATCGCCGGGGACCTAAACGCCAAACACCCGGCGTGGGGGTCCAGAGTGATTACACCGCCGGGTCATGCACTATATGAAGACGCCGAAAAGAACAACTATGACGTTTTAGGTCCCGAAGAACCAACAAACGTTCTGACAGATCCGAGGCAACTGTAATTGTAAAATGTATTAGACATCGTGCTCTCTAGGAACGTCAACTACCCAGTAGTGGTAGAGGTGCTATACGACCTGAGTTCACAGCACCTCCCGATTCTGATAACCCTTGGCACTAAGGTGGTGACTACGCCGCCCAGAGCATTTAAGACACGCATTGACTGGAGGCGCTATGCACAACATCTGCAGGCGAGACCTCCAGTCCACCATCTTATAAATACAGCGGACGACGTAGAGGCCGCTGCAACTAGAATTACCAAAAACATCCAGGAGGCCCTCCACGCGGCCTCTACGATCGTCCCGATCACAGAAAGGCGTGACGATCTGCCGCGGGACATAAGCGTGCAAATAAAACGCAAAAGAGCACTAAGGAAGCTCTGGGCGCGTACTCGCTGCCCAAGACTAAAATCACAGCTTAACATCTTATCGGAGGAGCTGTCGGTTGCAGTCCGGGCCTACAGAGAGCGGCGCATATGGAAGGCGGATGAACAAAATGCGTCGCTCTATAAACTGAACCGACAGCTAACCAAAACCAGACCTCCCGTTTGCCCGCTGACCAACAGTGCGGGCGAACGCTGCTATGATGCCAAGGGCAGAGCGGATATCCTAGGAGAGCACTTCGAGGAGCAATTTATGCCGAATCCTGCAAGTGCGGAGTACATGGAGCTTCATGCCATAAAGGAGAGTCGCGTACAGGAGTTCCTGTCGTCACCTGCGTCGCCTCTTGCAGGAGAGTGGTTCATTTCCCCCGCCGAACTGCGGAGGACAGTAACCTGCCTGCAACTGAGGAAGCCGCCCGGACACGACGGGATTACCAACGCTGCACTCCGACAGCTGCCCTATAAAGTCCTAGTAGAGATTGGTCGACTCTACAATCTACTACTGCGGAATACTGCGGAAATCTCACTTCCCGGAGGAATGGAAAAAAGGCAAAATTATCGTCTTGCCGAAACCCGGAAAGGACAGGCGTAGAGCTGCCAGCTACAGGCCGATTACGCTATTACCGCACATAGCTAAACTGTTTGAAAGATTGCTGCTAAGACGTCTCCGTCCGTGCATCCAACTTCGGGCGGAGCAGCACGGATTCAGGAGGGGTCACTCTACAGTCATACAGCTGACTAGAGTACTGCACCTGCTTGCGGCAGAGTACAATCGTGGCCGCATATCGTTGGGCGTCTTTCTCGATATCGAGAAGGCGTTCGACCGGGTGTGGCACTCAGGATTACTATACAAGTTACACGAGCAGACCAGTGTCCCCCCTGCTATGTTGCGGTTAATGGCGTCTTTCCTGGAAGACAGGAAGTTCTACGTCTGCGTAGAGGACGCTGAGTCCGCAACAAGAATCATCAGTGCCGGCGTCCCACAGGGCAGTTGTCTGTCTCCAGTCCTGTACGCGGCATACACGAATGACATCCCAACATTGGCAGGCAGGCTGCAAGAATGGGAGGACGACGTTGAGCTGGCGCTATACGCGGACGATAGCGCCTATTTCACCTCGTCCAGAAGAGCCCATATAGCCACTGCCAAAATGCAGCGTCTGCTGGACCTGTTGCCACCATGGCTGAACGAGTGGAGGATGGTCGTCAACGTTGGTAAGACGACCGCTCTGCTCACTCGTCGTCTCAGAAATCTACCACCACCACTAACCCTCGACGGCCAGAAGATCGCGTACGAGAAGGCCGTGACATACCTCGGGTATCGGATCGACCGGGCGCTGCGCATGACTGCGCACGTCGACTTCGTCGTCCGCAAAGCCAGATGTGCGCGGGCGATGCTTCGTCCGGTCCTGGCATCCAAGCTGCCAACAAAAACCAAGCTCCGGATATACAAGATGTATATCCGGACTATTACCACCTACGCTGCTCCGGCCTGGTACGCGCTTCTGAGCGACCCTCTGAGGCGGCGACTACAGGCTCAGCAGAACCTGTCATTAAGGACGATTTTCGGAGCAGGTCGTTACGTCCGGAATGACGTCATAGCGGCCGATCTGAAAGTCGAGACCATCACCGACTTCGTGGCCCGGTTAGCGCACGGCATGTTTGACCGTGCCGATAACGGGCCACATGAACACCTCAACGGCTTTGCGCCGTTGCATACCCGGCCACCGGACGGGCGACCTCTTCCAAGAGAACTCCTCTCTATATGTGATTAGAGAGTCGAGTAACAACCCACAATGCCTCAGAAAGGCCAATTTAGACTCAAATAGATTACCTCTACAGATCACCTCCTTTTCCCGTAGTCGGTGAACTACGGGAAAATTATTCTTATCCGGCTACATTATAAATGTAACCTACATACTACATTATAAATAACCATGCCAAGATAGGCTAAAATTGACTGCCCCATAGTTATGGGGTATGAGGATATCCGGGTAGTGGGGTATACCCCGGGGCCCGATACCTACACGTACCTAGGTCCGTGGAGAAGACAATTAAGGTACAAATCGTTCGGGACCAGCAGTATACAGTATAATCAAGAAAGAAAAAGTGTATAGGGAAGTGATAGGGAAAAGCAATTACTCTCTCACGGAACGGTTTGAAGATAATTACTGTTTTATTCCCAAGGAATCCTTCACCTTAACAAAAAAGTAAATACAGTCCACTGGTGTCGCTATTGCGGCACATATTGAAGAATTAAGGCGTTGGGACCGGGACGACTTCGAAAGACCCGTAATCCCCGCCTGAACCTATTTGAAGAAAAGGAAAAGGTCGACGCCCTTGTGTGTTACTCCGTTGCGGGGTTCACATACGCTGTTCCCGAACCCAACGTAGGTGTCATAGGAGATTAGGGAATCCGCTGCTGAACCAGCCGGATCAAGTAACAAGCGACTCCTCGACCTTCTTCTCCCTGGTTCCTTTTCAGTTGCAGAGATTGTGGTTGTCGAATGATACTATCACGTTGCGGTGCCCGGGTCACACTTGCATAGGAAATAGCGTTTGTGTCTTGTGACTGCATGGGTACATGTTCAGGTATAGACTCGGGAAACTTACCCGCGTGCGCCAGTAAAGTTGAATTAATTTGTTCTGCACGCAGTGGAGGAAAAGTTTCTGGTGGAACATATATTTGCAACGCCTTCCTATAAGAGCAGTTGAACTCTGCCATCAAATCCCGAATTCACTTCTTTTTTTTAAACGCAGGCCAAAATCTATCCAGGGATAAATGGTTTCCCGTACAATTCACACATTTATATGACGTAGTCCCACAATTAGCGTGACCCCTTGCGCACTTAGGGCACACAACCTTTTTGCTTTGGCAAATACGTAAGGAGTGCCCAAACCGCTAGCACCTTGAACACTGGGTAATTGGGAATACGTACGGGTCCACATTTATCTTCATGCCGTAGATGTAGACACACGTTGGTAGAGAGGGGCCCTTGAACCCCAAACGTATTGACTCACTTTCTTCCCAGCCGTTACCATCCTTATTCCTGCGTTTTAAACATTTTACCGCTATCAATTCAAAATTGCTTGAAATAACTTCTAGCATGTCTTTTTTACTCAAGTCTAATTCTGCATCCTTAATAACACCGTAAGATATAACGACTTCTAATGGTTTTTGGCATCTCCAACCTAAATCTTGCAAAGGTTTACAATTGATCAACTCCTCAGCGCTATCTGCATTTTCAAACTGTATGAACACTTTATGTGGGTTTATATATTTTACCCGGGTAACATTGCTTATATTCTTTGACTTTAATAATTTAGCAAGCGCGAATTGTTTCGGTAGCTTTTCAGAATTATTAATGTTTAAATCAATCTTCTGACTCAATCTCTTTCCATTTCTTCCAACCGCTATCCACCCTTCTTCCTCGTCCACCTCCCGGGGTCTCTTATTACGTCTAACTCTAGAATTAGAGTCCTCAAGCATTTCTTCCTCACGTTGTGTATTATTCTTCTCCAGTAAACACATCCGACTCCTCAACATTACTTATCTCGGTTAGAATATTATTACACTCATTATATTCTTGAATTGAATCTTTCTCCATGTTAAATAAGGTGCACTATTGTATGTATCTATTCACCGTTGCACGATGTGCGTAAGTAGTAGATACACTACAGCGTGAAATATTTCCGGAGATAAGACAGCTCGGCGAGAAAAAACAACGCGACTATAGCGGGCAAAATAAATGCCCACAGCACACACGCCTACTCGCTTCGATCGTGCGGCGCACATCCATAGAGTAATTGACTTTTGTTTAGACCACAGGATAGAGAATTTTGTATAGATTCTATAATGTCAAACTTCTTTCTAGAAAGTAGTCTATAAATATAACTTTTAATGGTTTAAAGTGCTGTGGGTGGGTGCGGTCGCATGCTACCGCTCGGGATTTGTCGAATGCATGCGACAGTATGGGAATTTTAAGAGGATTGAGGTGTTAAGAGACAATTACACAATATTGTCAATCACATCAGTAAGAAAGTAGTGTAACAAAAGAATAAAAAGTTACTTAATATAGCAGCGCGCTATGATGGTCATTTTGACAAGACTATTTTAAACGTGATGTTAAATGATAGGCAATTTGATATCTTACAAATAGCTAGCTAGCCAGGCAGACGTTGTTCTGCCCTTTTCGACGCTCTTTGTCATGTCCTATTAAAAAGCCTTAAATTCGCAAAAAAAAACTCATGGACAAAAAACTATCCTATCTCTCAAGTTGGACCAAACTGCACACGGTGTGCAAATTTGATTAAAATCGGTTAAACAGTTTAGGAGTCCATCGCGGATAAACAACGTGACACGTAATTTATATATATTAAGATGATGTCACACATTTGAAATTACTCTCAAAATGTCCATCATAACTAATGACACGCTCAAAACATTCATGTCAAAACTCAAGGTCTTGATCAAACAATTCATAAAATTGTTGAGAGCCACTGACACTGACAAAGATAAACTATTCGAAATTACCCCATAAGGGTAATTTAGAAACTAGCAATTTATCTTCAGTTATAACGTTCTCACACACACAATAACACGTTAAAACTGACAATCTATCCAAAAACAAAAACACTAATAGTTTTACTCACTAAAATCCAGAAATACAGACACAGGGGTAATTCTGAAAGCCAAAAAAACGCGCGAAATCTGGCAAATACTAAAAGGGCGACACTGGGCACGTATACTAAGCAGTAACGCTCTGAGCGAATTAAAGCGGGGAAGGGGAATAAGATGACGTCGAAGTAAATGTTGCTAGATTACAAACGCATGTTGTTTTCAAGGCGTCAATTTGTCTGTAGGTTTATCTGTCTACGTATTTACCCCACTCCACCTTACACAATTCTTTGTAAATTTTTCGATTAAAAAATCCAAAATTTTACTTCAAGAAATATAAAATAAAAACGTGATTTGCTGCCAAAATGTATTAAAGATAGATAAATACAGTTGTTAAGTATCATGTGTACGAAAAATCTATGATTTGCTATTATAATGCGAATGTCTGTCTCAGGCTTTTATGGCTCCCCCCCGAACGGGTTTTCGCCTTGTCGTGGCGGGGGGGCTTAGAAGCCGTGGCTTGGTCACCCACGGCGAAACAAAGAGGAACCGATATGGCTGGTCCGAGGTGGAGGGCCGGCCCGAGGTGGCCACTCCGAGTGGGCTTGGGGAGCCCACTTCGGATGTGTGTTGGTGGACTGCGGTGAGAGGTGTGTCCTCCCCACCTACCGCTGCAGCCGAGGTGGAGTCGCGGAGGAAGAGGAGTGTTGGTATGGCGATGCGCCACTCACCCTATCCTCCGCGACTCAAACGGGGCCGCACCGTTGATGCGGTGGTGGTTGGGCTGCGGGGGTAGAGGATTGTCGGTATTGCGAGGCGCCGCTCTCCCTACCCTCCGCAGCCGAATCTTGGTTGGCGGCGGAGCCATAGACCAGATCCGCCGCTGGGGTCGGGAAGGCTAGTACTTCTAAGTGCTCGTTTTTCCTGGCCCCATGGCCTTTGTGCATCGGACGCGGGGGCGTCTGTTGCACAGACGTAATTGGAAGCCGTGGAGGAAGGCGCGCCATGTGTTCTTGTGCGCCTTACCTGTGATGGAGAACGGGGAGGAATTTTCCTCTCCCGAGGAGGTGCTGCCATGGGGCGGCAGGCGCTAGTAGGGCCGCGGATGTGTGCGAAAGCGTTCCCGTAGCCCTGCCAATATGCGACAAAGGTGGAACACCATGGGGTTTTAGTCGGTGCGAGTCCGACATAACCCGTCCTTGCCCCCGCGAGGCGGGTATGCGTAGACATTTCCCCATGTACAAAAAAAGGCTTTTATGGCTAAACCGCTGAGTCTATTGCGATAAAATTGAGATGGTTTAATGCCTGGTTAAGCCAAAAAAGTGATATCACAGCTAAGTAGGCTGTTAAGCCTACTTTAGTTTAGTCGTTATTAGCCGTTAAACCGCACTATGAATACAAAACTAACTAAAACTAAATGTTGGTCTATTAAGAACTTATTTAACTTGCTTTAACAAATAAAACAGTATTCACGGAATAATAAAATTTATTCAAAGTTATGGAATAGTACCATTTATTAAAGGCTTACTAGGCCGTAACAATTCAACCTATAAATAATCATTAATCGATCGAGTGTGTATGTCTACTATGTATTGTTTAAGTCCGGATCTCCAGGAAAACTGCGAAAATCGCTAATTCACCCCAATAAAGTCGGCAAGCAGAGATAGTCCATCATAGCGATGACGTAGAAGATATGAATATAACACTGGCAGAACTTAATGATTTCTTATATTTACGCGAACACTACACATTGAAATAATACTAGTTTTAACGGAATTTATCGCGTATATTTAACTTTTTTACCCGACGTTTCGAGAGCTTTACAGCACCCATGGTCACGGGAAGGACTGAGATGTTCAACGTCCAGCTGTCATAGTTAACCGCGGTTACCATAGATTAAAATTTTAACTTTTGTTCCGATCTACACAGTATGAGCTTATGGTATCATGGAGTCTTGCAGTTGTATGCTTGGGTTACTTTAAACTTTTAAGTAACTGCATTTTTAGACCATCTTAACTCTATAAATTCTAAAATTCAGTTCACAATGGAGTTAGAGGCAAACAATTCCTTAGCTTTTCTAGATGTGTTAGTAATTCGGAATCCTGATAACACCTTGAGCCATACTGCGTATAGAAAAAAGACCCATACAGATAGATATTTAAATGGTGATTCTCACCACCATCCTTCACAGTTAGCTACCGTGGGTAAATCTTTGTTTCAGAGAGCACGAGGGATCTGTGACAGTAAACACCTGGCTGCCGAGCTCCAACATGTCAAGCAAGTTTTGCATGACAACAAGCTTCGGGTCCCACGCCTACGTCACAGAGAACGAGTGAAGCCGGCCACAGTCGAGCGTGTACCTGCTGTACTGCCATATGTTAGAGGAGTCACTGACAAGATTGGCTACATCTTGAAGCGCGCTTCCATCAAAACATACTTCAAGCCGCCGAAGAAGATTGGTCAGTTTTTTCCATCAGTCAAGTGTAACGTCCCTCTGCAAGATGCAGGAGTGTACAAGCTTGATTGTGAATGTGGTCTCTCCTACATAGGACAAACTAAAAGATCAATTAAAACCCGCGTCAAAGAACATATAGCTGATGTGAAGAATCGACGCTCCGGGAAGTCTGTAGTCTGTGAACATGTACAAGATCGCCCCCGCCACTACATCAGATTTGATAGACCACAAATCCTCGCTAAAGAACACCGATTCCTTCCAAGGATGATTCGCGAGGCTATTGAAATCAAAAAACATCCTAATTTCAATAGAGAAGATGGCTGGGTGCTACCATCTGCTTGGGATCCTATAATAAATAAAATTAAATCCCAACCCAAGCATACAACTGCAAGACTCCATGATACCATAAGCTCATACTGTGTAGATCGGAACAAAAGTTAAAATTTTAATCTATGGTAACCGCGGTTAACTATGACAGCTGGACGTTGAACATCTCAGTCCTTCCCGTGACCATGGGTGCTGTAAAGCTCTCGAAACGTCGGGTAAAAAAGTTAAATATACGCGATAAATTCCGTTAAAACTAGTATTATTTCACTGGCAGAACTTATGAGAAGGCGAAATTCAAATTAAATGACTATTCAGGAGATCTGTGATGCAGAAGCATCAGAATCAATATCATTATCATTTTCTCTTGTATTAAATTATCTTACTAATATAATAATACTAATATAATATAAGAAGATGGTGTTAATTTAATACAAGATATCCCTTCTCCTTCGGCTTCAGCCCACCAAGAGTTCAGATACCACACTCTTCTTACTCTTCTTCTTTCACATTCTTCTTCTACCAAGAACGATGCTGTCCTTCGGAAACATATAAAGGAAGAACATGGAAAGGAATATCCTTTAATTTTAGATTGCAAAACTAGATGGTAGTAGTATGTCTTATATGGTAGCCCGTTTTTTGAAACTTAGGTCATCAATTGCCAAAGCTTTAATTGTCCTCAAATCTGAAATCAAATACAATGAGCCATGTAAAATGCGTTGTCTTTTAATAGATGATCACGGACCAACTTTTTCAAAACGTACTTATTGGGTGTTTTTTCGATATCATTGGGCAAGGAGTTTTAAATTTGAAGGAGTTACGTACTATAGAACTCGGTGAAGTGAACAGGAATACATATTTTGTTGTTAGAAGAAGAGCAACCCTATCATGAGATGAGGAGAGATATTGATTTCCGCAAAGTAACGGCTGATTCTATTAATTATCCATGCGATTGTCACACTTTGAATTTAGTGATAACTGATGCAGCCAAAATTTACGTTAAATCAGTTTCCTAATTCGGAATTTTCCGAAGAATATTTGTTTTATTCTCTGGATCGACAATGCGATTGGTAAAGATATTCTTGCGAAATAGAAGAATTATTGCTAATAAAAGTTTGCAAAACCCGCAAGGAGAGTAGAGTTTCTAGCCTTGCTGCTGTTTTTTTAACTACTTTTCAGTTTGTGATGCCCTTCTGAATCTTCATGAAGAACCAAATGACGCAATTGCAGCATCATAAGTGTTGTCGCTAATTCAGTACGTGAGTTCATAGTTAAAAGAACGACATCGTATGATAATATATTGTTTCAAGCTATACTAAAACGAACGCTGTCTCAAACTTCTATTGAGGTTGCAATTACCAGGGGCTGCCCACAAGGAGGTGTTCTGACATCCCTTCTTCAGACTCTTGCGGTTGACCAATTATTGTACAAGATGGCAGACCTACGCATTGACACACTGGGTTATGCTAATGACCTTGTGGTCATTGCGAGGGGTTTCTGAATCATTTAAAGAGCCCTAAACACCATAAGTAACTAGTGTAGGGATAACAGTTTATCAGGTAATGCTGTATGTATGCGATAAAACTGTTATAATAACCCTTTACCAAAAAGAAACTGTTGGACACAGCAGTCATACCAAAACTAAATGGCAAAGACGTGCCATTCTCCACTGAATTAATAAGTATTTGGGCGACAAATTGACCAAAAACTAACGTGGAACTCTTACCTTAGCAAGTATGTCATAAGGCTAAAATTGTTTTAGGTACGTGCAGTCGTATGGTTGGGAACAACTAAGGCTTACTTCCCAGTATGATCCTATGGCTATACAGCAGCATATTGAGGTTGATTATCATCTAAGCTTAGCGGTGAGCAATTTCACTTCTTCTGGGCGAAATATATAGTTTCCCAGATGAGTGTTACGTTTGCGCATTAAGGTCCACAATCGGTTAGGATGCAAATTGGAAGCATATCAGAATTCCTCTTCCTTGAAATCCTTTTCTGCCACACAAAATTATTACTTGGGGTCTTTTACAGTCCTTCTCTCACAATGGACTTCTTTTCTATTTTAGATGATCTGTTAGTGAATCTTACACCTGTTTATAGTCATACCATAATAATGGATGATTTTAACACGTGTTTTCTTAAATTACAACACACCCATTAAACTGAAATATTTTATTGAGGCAGCAAATTTAAAAGTTCTTTTTATTTCAATTCATTTTTTTCCTAATTGTGCCTCTTCCCTTTTAGACTCAATGTTTGTATCTTCTCTTGACCATGTTGCAAAACATGGTCAATGTACAGTTGATGCGTTTTCTTATCATGACCTTATCTTCTTGTCTTATAAAATTACACCCCTGAAAGCTAAATCGAGGACTTTACTTCAGCGCAATTTTAGTCAGTTGAACCTTGAACGACTTCGTCGTGATACTTCAAAGATTTATTGGAATTTGGTTGTGCATGCTCCTACTGTCGACGAACAGGTAGCCTTATTTAATTCCTTTTTAATTCAGTTATATGATATTCATGCTCCTGTTCGACCAGTGCGCGTTAAGCATTCTCCATTTACATGGTTGAATGACGAAATAAAGCAAGTAATTGATAAGAAAAATCGAGTTAATGCAAAATACAAGTCGGATCCTAGTGATGCAAATAAAGAGAAATATAGGTTGATACGAAATCGTTGCAACAACGTGTGTAGAAATGCTCAACGACGCCATATTCGTGAATCGGTTCGTGACCCTGACCCTGCTAGGGTCTGGAAATTTCTTAAGTCCTTAGGAGTTGGGAAGAAAAGTGAAATCCTTAATCAGCTCTTTTCCTCTACGTCTTGCATTAATTAACAAGCAATGCAAAATACTTTAAGTGTCATCTCTAATATTCCCTTTTCTGCTTTTAATTTTAGTCAATTTGACAGTTGTGATGTTGAGATAGCAATTCTCTCCATCCATTCGAATTCAGTAGGCGGTGACTGTATTAGTCGTAAAATGATCATTCCTCTCCTGGATCTTCTTAGCCCCGTAATTACTTACATCTTAAGCAATTCCATAAAAACTGCTTCTTTTCCCTCTGCTTGTAAAGAAGCGAACGTGATTTCTCTTCCTAAAACGATGAATCTTAAATGTTTTTTCCTGATTACCGGCCAATTTCTTTACTTCCTTTCCAATCTGAAGTGTTAGAACGTCTAGTCTCCTAGCAACTAAGCTCTTAATCTACGAGAACATAACCTGCTTAATCCCTTGCAATCCGGTTTCAACCATGGCAAATGGTAGTACGACTACAGCACTTTTGGTATTCATTTTAGTAGCCACAAGTAGCACATTTTAATATGAACATTTTTATTTTGTCCGGCGCAATTATCGGACCAAATTGTAACCTCTCTGGTAGATGTATTTGAAACACTTTTTTCGAACCGTTTGAATAAACCCGATGATAATTCGTTCCCTCCACGGCCTGATACGGATTTTTAATGCATGCATGCAATGCATCCCACATAATGCAGGTACTTTTGTTCATGGAACTATCTAATATTGTGTGATTAAAAGTCCTCAATTTGTGGAGATAGAAACTAAGACCGTTCGTCAACAAAGAAGTTGGTAAACATTTTTGTAAGTCTACGGTAATCATTTTCTTCCCAGCGGCAGTATTTATACATTCCAATTTACCAAAAGCTTTTAAACCATATCCAGCCTTTGCCTCTTTCAAGTGATCATCATATCTGTTTTTTAGTGTCTCTTTTTTAGACCCTTCGGACCCACGCGTTTGAATTACAAAATGATCGCAATCGTCTCATGTGTCAGTTTCTTATGGTTTAAATTCCAAATTAAAATGAGTATCAAAAATATTCCTGTTTGTACAAATTTTTGCATTCACCTTTTTATCAAAATTATCTTTTGTGCATTCATCTACATATAACTTATACATTAATTGAAAATTTAAATGTGCACCTAAATATTCACGGCCGGTTTTTTTCTGTTGTAATGACTTTTATATTTAGGAAATAATTCTATGTGTTTTTTAATCCTTTCTATGACTTCAGTCTTTGTTTTGATTGAAGGCTTCTTTTTCCTCTTTTGTTTTCTTCTATAATTCCATAGCTAGAATTTTAATTGTGTTTCGAACTACCGTTTCAGTTATACCCAGAGTTCCCAAGAAAAATGTCTTACACCGCCAATTTCGTTTTGATTAACCATAAATCTATATTTTAAAGTATGATTTCTTTGTTTTTTAGAGTCTTCTTTGCGTATTCTTCATCTATCTATAGCTCTTATCCAAACACATGTCAAAATAAATTGTCGTTTCATGTCCCACGTCTTTTCTTCGTCCCAATATTTTTCAAATATTTGTCTTCGTTGTTTATCGTTGATTTTTTTACTGCAATCTTACCTGCAAGAACAAGGGGTCTTGACAGTCTTAGCAGAAACTATGTTTCCTTTTTGAGTTTTATGTAATTTGCCTGAGATTGCTTTTTTACGATTTAGATTACACTTCCATGTTTCTGATCTTTTTAAACGTTTTCTGGTTTTTATTTTTTCAACAAATACTTCAGAACCTATTTCTGTATTAGTTTCCCAACTTTCGTTTATAGTAATGGGAAGTCTAGCATTATGTCTGTTTTTCGAAGGAATAGAAACACTTGAGTCACTCGTGTTGGGAATATAATCATCATCGTCTATCAAAAAACTCTAAGTATCACTTTTTACGCCTGTTCTTTTGGTGTTATCATCAGATTGTGATGATTGTGTAAAAGCTAATACAGAGGGAGATAGTATCTCATTCATCGGTTCGAATATTCTGCTTTGCCCTTTAGCTATTGTTACATCAGGCCATTTGGAACATCCTGGTTGATTCTCTTTTACTATATTCTCACCATCTAAAATACATGTGTAAATAATTTATTTATATATAACGTCATTCATCATACTTACTCATTACAAAATTATAATAAAGTCTATAACTAGGGTATGTCGCAATTTACGTAGAAAGCTAGCACCCGGAACAGAACTGATAGATATAGTTTACTAGCTGCGCCCTGCGGTTTCTCCCGCGTATGTCCCAATCCTATGACAATATCACGATAAAAAGTAGACATTGTATTCATCGAGGTCTCCAGCTATCTACATATCAAGTTTTACTGCAATCAGTTTAGTATTGTTGTGTAAAAGAGTTATAAACACTGAATTGTCGTCTATAATTGAATGCTAAAAGATATTAAGCTTTTATTTCACAGGGCGATTTTGGATATTGTTCTTTACGACTGTTTACTTTTATGTACTCAGGGACTTCACGTCCAGTTACATTTTCTAATTTAAAATGATACGGCGTTAGGACTTAATGTCCTTTAATATTGTATAAATTCAAGTTCTTCGAATCAGAGTCTATAAAAACATGAAAACGGCCAAAATGGACTTAAGGTTCTTTAACTTTCACCTACAGTTAATAATATAGACAAAGTTTAAAAACTGTGGTAGCTTCTACTTGCATACTTTTTTGAAAAAGCTTTAATACAAACATAATAATAAAATTAACTAATGAAAAAGATGCAAACGAAAATAACATAAACGCCACAAAGTAATAGAACAAACGTTTTATTGTCCAAAGTTGACACAGTTAAAGGAAAACGTTACAAATAGATTCCATTACATTTAACTGTCTAGGCCAAAAAAAATTATGAGAAAATTATGGTTGCTTGCAAGTTCAGACATTTTTATTATTATTTTTGTGAGCAACTGCGCAGAATAATAATCACAGACCTGAGTGCATCAGAAATATGGACTTGGGTTTTTTATAATTTTATTTGTTATAAATTATTATAAATATAAATTATTAATTATTATTGATTTACTATTATTAAAAAAAATTGTAGAATTTATAGCGGCGCTGACGTCGGTGAGTAGTGACTGCGAAGTTAGCTGTTTACGAGCACAAGTAGATGAAGTTAGTTGAATAATGTACAAATTTTCTCCGCGGCATTGGTGAGAAAATTTTCAAGCTCCATGACAAAAAGAAACATTACAAAATGGAGAAATATTTTATTGTGCTTGGATGTGCAAGTGGTTTAGAATCTGATCGGAAAAATGGACTGAAAATGTCTTTTATTGACTGAACTTAGCGGTCGCGGCGCCTCACTATACTACTAACGGATACCATATAACCGTATTTCTGGGACACTATTTTCTGCGGCAATCGTTCTCCTGTTCTCTAACCTTCATGGATGGTTACCGCCCCGTAGACAGAGAAACCTATAAACTAATGATTAGCGTGGCCTCGAGTGAGAAAGGACGATAACATAGTTTTAGGTTATAAATAATCTTTATGGTTTTTAAACATATTTAGATAAAATTTTTAATTGTTCTAAGAACTGAACTGAACAAGATTCACCAATCTTAAGCTCACAAAACTCTTTCTTTCTCACTTAAACCAACTTGTAAACTCCTTAGATCGCTATGAACTGTCAAAGTTGTTTAGCAAAGTGTAGTTTGCTATACAAAAAAACTGGCACGGAGAAAGGGACAAACAATCACACCGCTCTGTCTCATTTCTATGCAAGATGTATGCATAAATCTATCTTTTTCGTGTGCGATTGCGAAAGAAGGCATCAATTTGTCTATAGGTTTCACTGTCTACGTACCGCTCACTTACGATAGTGGTGTACCACGCTAAAATATGCCATGCCATGACGAACAACCACAGACTATCAAAATCGGTTTTGAAATTAATCGAATATATAAAAATCACGTAAATATGTATTGGAAATAACTCGCTATTGGCAAAATATGTTCTATTAACGGTACTGATTGCGTATCAGCCCTATATTGTCAGCTGTTATTCTGAAAAAAAAAATGAAACTGTAAATATGCAGTGTTTCCGATGCATAGACCATAAATTATTCGTTAGTCAGCTCAGGCAAAAAAACAATTATAAAGCAAATTGCGCATTGTGCAAAAAGACTTTATCAATAACTCATGGCGGCCAAAATGGCTACAAAAAACCAATATTTTATATTTCATTAGATTCGTACACCAAATTCTCGATTATTTTACCTTTCGTCCCGATGATTGCCCCATTGGACCTGCCATCACTAATACACATATAGCGAAAGGGGTTAACACTCAAACCTTGAAAAGCTGCCGGTGCAGTCAACGCCGTACTGAAAATTTCAGATGCTGGCAGCCATTTCATTTGTTTAAATGTCAATATGAATGTTGCAATCAACATGAAATAGAAGATAAGGTTTATTTTCAAATTAATACATAGTATAATCTATACATTGAAGTGTCCGTTTGTAATATCAAAATAATAGCCTTTTACTAAATGCATATGAAAGTATTTATATACGGTATTTATAACAAAAAGACAGAAACAATTTTTAAAATATTTTTGTTTGTCTGTTTGTTCCGGCTTATAGCTGTCACTAGCAAATAGCCAATGTTATAAGGCTTCTTTTATTTTAGAAAAAGAATTAGGATTCCGCGTCAAAAAATTAAAACCCATGAAATCCAATCGTAATAAACACCACGCGGGTGAAGTCGCGGGAACTGCTATTATGTAACCATTATATATGTGATAATTTGTAAACTTACTTTAACTTAATTTTACATACATTGTAGTTTATAAAGAAATATATGTTTCGGTTTTAATTTTTATATCGATAGGTAATCGCTGTTTTTGCCTTTCGTTTGATCGCCTTATTTAAATCGATATAACATTGTTTCATTTCTACACACGCCAAACCGTAACCTGTCACCCGCACCAAGCTTATAACCCATGGAGGTTAGAGAACAGAAGAACGATTGCTACGTGCTGAAGCATAGCACGCCTGTCCTCGAAAATTTGTAGAATTTATTACGGCGCTGCCATCGGTGAGTAGTGGCTGCAAAGTTAGCTGTTTATGAGTACACGTAGATGAAGTTAGTTGAATAATGTACACATTTTGTTCGCGGAATCGGTGAGAAAACTTTCGTGCTCCGTAATTTTTTAATTTTTGACAAAAAGAAACATTAAAAAATGGAGAAATATTTTATTGTGCGTGGATGTGCAAATGGTTTAGCATCTCATTGGAGAAATAGATTGAAAATGACTAATTTGAGCGAACTTAGCGATCACAGCGCCTCATTTATGGTGTCCATATTTCTGGCACACGATTTTCTACAGCAATCGTTCTCCTGTTCTCTAACGTCCATGCCATGAAGGTTAGAGAACAGGAGAACGATCACTACGTACTAAAGCATAGCCCGCCTGTCCTTGTAAATTGTAGAATATATAGCGGCGCTGACGTCGGTGAGTAGTGACTGTGAAGTTAGCTGTTTATGAGTACAAGTAAATGAAGTTAGTTGAATAATGTACAAATTTTCATTTCATTTTTAACGAGAAAATTTTCATGCTCCGTAATTTTGTAATTTTTGACAAAAAGAAACATTAATAAATGGAGAAATATTTTATTTTGCGTGAATGTGCAAGTGATAACTATGAAGGCAGTCGTGGCTGTGTGCTAGTATTTTTATTGGTCTTTCGTATTTGTTAGA
Organism: Parnassius smintheus behrii; assembly: GCA_036936625.1. Lineage (NCBI taxonomy): Eukaryota > Metazoa > Arthropoda > Insecta > Lepidoptera > Papilionidae > Parnassius > Parnassius smintheus. Next base: position 17,852,341 of record JAUPFT010000030.1, on the reverse strand, counting down.
GTGCATCAAGCGTACATGTATAATTTTAGTTTTACCAGAATTTAATACGTCCCGCGTCATGTGACCACACACAGAGGTTAGTAAAGTCAAGTTGTAACATTTTTTCTGCTTTTGTTATGTCTTTATTGGCTATTACTAGGCAAGTATCGTGTGCATATATTCGACGGCTCCGTGGCGCAGTGACTTAGCAATGAGTTACAGCGCTAAGGGCCGCAAGTTCAAATCCCGCACGGAACGGTATTTGTATGGCCTACAAGTAATTATTCCGAGTCTGGATGTTTGTCCTTGTAAAATTTATGTTTGTAAACTGCCCCCACGATACAGGAGAAAATCCTAGTGTGGAGGTAACGTTTTTAAAACAAATAAAATAAAAATAAAGTCATATTGATACACTGAACTATGTTAAATCACATTCCCCATGTCATTTACAAAGGCCAGATAGTGTAAAGGGCCAAGAACCGATCCCTGAGCTTTTCCCGTAGGTACAGGTATTTCATCACTGTAACCATTTTCAATTCTCACCCGGTATTTTCTATCTTTGAGGTAATTTTCACACCACCTGAATAAAGGCCCGCGTATGCCTGTATTTTCCAGTTTTTGTATTAATAAATCGTGTTTAAGGGTATCGAATGCTTTGCTGTAGTCAATAAATAAAAGAATTATATGTTGTTTGTTGTTTAAATAAGTATTAATTTCATCGGTAAATTTTGATAACAAAGAAGTAGTTGAATTATTTTTTTGAAAGCCAAACTGAGTGCTGGACAAAACGTCATTCGATATATAATATTTATGTATCTGATTACATACATATTTTTCAATTATTTTATCTATTACAGGAAGTATTGTAATTGGCCTACAATTGTCATAATCACAGTGCGACCCCTTTTTGTAGATGGGTCTTACTATAATTAATACTATCCTATTATAATAAAAATAACCTTTAATTCTAAGGGATAAATACCAGAATGAACACTAGTATTAAACTACTTTGCAATTACTGTTGTGATTTTTTCACACAAGGATTTTATGTCTATACAGCGAATATGGTCTGCTCCAGCGGATTTGTTTGTGTTCAATTTCTGGTTCAATTATTTATGCTCTTGCCATCTGCTGCTTTAAACCACATTGAACTATTCTGAGGAAATAAGTACTCTGCTTGATCTAAAAGGTTTTGTTTACAGTTGAGTAGTATTTTTTCAACATTTTTAACAAAATCTTTACCAAAATTATTTGCCAATGGTTTAGCTGTTAATTTGTTTTTTGAAAAGCCTTTAATATCGCCGCATCTAATGATTTATTTACTCTGCCTGTGATGGAATTCAGAATATTCCATAGCTTCCTTGGGTTATTTTTGTTATTATTTATTTCGTGATTAGTACTTGTTTCGAGATATTTCAATAAGTTTATGTGTTTTATTCCTAATTTTATTAAACTCTAGTCTTAATATTTTATCGGTTGTATTTTTTTTCCACTTGTTATACAGGTAGTCTCTTTTTTCGCTGTAAAATTTTATCTTATTATTTATCCATCTTTCCTTAATTCTTTAACTATTTAAGCCATTCTTTGTAGTTGTAGTTCCATTCTAAATATAGAATTATTATAACAATATTCAAAGCTGTTTTAAATAAAGTTATATATCGGTATCGGACACTGCATATTATCGATCTTATTCCACTCGACGTTTTCAAGAAGTGATATTAATTTTTTGTTATTAATTAATTGTTTGAGTTTTGACTCAGCCTGTACACTGCTGCTGGTAGCCTCGATCCCGGCGCATGATAGCACGCACATGCGGTGATCTGCCAGTACCGTTCCAAGCGCAGCCGAGTAGATGTCAGACGTGCGCGATCTCGCGAATATGTGGTCAATACAACTCCGCGTGATTTTTTCATTTTGAATCTCTATTCTTGTAAAATCAGAAATCGCTCTCGTCAGACCACACTCGGCCAAGCAGCTTAAGTAGTAATCATGAATGTTATTTTTTGATTCCAGGACAATATTTATGTCTCCGATTATGAACAAGTCAGAGTGCTTGATTATATTGACATAGTAGTACTTTAAGTTCATTAATAAAAAGATGCTTGGTTTTATTAAGCTGTCGATATAATGCGCAAATGTGAGTCGTGTAGTGGTGGCAAGATTGTAGGTTTACAATTAATGATTCACAGTGGGTTAATTTTACGTTGTTTACTACTTCAAAACTGTGGCAATTTTTAATGTACATTATAATACCACCACCACGTCGCTGCTCACGAAGCTCACTGCACATTTCATAACCGTTTATAGAAAAGAATTGAGAAAGATTGCTACTTATTGATATTCCTGCTTCAGTTAGTATAATGACGTCTATAGCTATTGGTGATTGGTTTATTGTTTGCAGTAATGCACTAAAGTTTTTGATAATAGATCTAATACTTATATGTACAATAATAAAAATATTAGTACGCTTAGGTAGATAGATACTAAATTCACATAAATTTGCCGAATCATAAATTTCAGTTACTTCCAAAGTAGTGTCTAGTGCGTAAAATTTCTACTATCGACTTACAATATGCTCCACCGCCATTTTGTCAATATCACTTAGGTTTCGGATGACCACATGCTTATCGTTATCATTCTTACGAACTAAAATTTTACCGCCCTGGATCCATATATATTTATAAGTAACCTTAAGTTTTTGCTTAGCTTGCCACAGGAGGGTTTTATTTGCACTGGATAGGGCACGTCGTATCATTATCTTTGTTCTTGCTATGGCAAGATCTGGACAGGATACGATGTCCTCTGCAAGTGTAGTTACTTTCTTGCTGCTTTTATCCACTGATACACTTGTTCCTCCTGTTTCAAAGATACCTGGATCACGCCCTCCTTTCCATTTTTCTCTTTCAATCTTTTAACTGTAGTTATTTCTTTTTTTTCCAATATTTAACTTCGTTGCTAGTGTATTTACGATAATTTCCATATTTTCGTCTTTTATTTGGGGTACTCCTGCGACTTCAAATGTGTTATTAAGCTGTTTTTGCTCAAGGTTTCCAATGTATTGTTTCGTAGCATCGATTTTCAGCTCTAGATGTTTATTTTGGTTATATGTATTCTTGTTTTCCAGCCCTTTTATTTTTCCGCTACTCGTCGCTAAAGTGTCCATTATTCCATCCATTTTTGACAACAAGAGCTGAGCGCTTCATTTACTGAGTCTATTATTTATTTACTGCTTTTTTAACCTCGAATAATATGTCGCTTAGTAGCTTTTTCATCGCGTTGGATCCGCTGTCAGTTCCCTGTGTTAATAATGGTTCCTCGTCGTCTTCCTCTTCCTCCTCATGTATGACAAATGACCTTTGTCTTGGAGTTTCACGGCGACAAACTTTGCAGGTCCATTCCAGATTCTCAGTGCTGCGCAGTGCTGCTGATTGCTTAGATGTTAGGCTGGTGCAGGCCTGGGTAGCATGCACAGGTTTTAAGCATGTGCTGCACTCGAGAATGCAGATTTCTTCGCTATTAGTTTGTCACAGTTGTCACACTTGGGCATTTTTGCGTTGTTTTTATTATAATTACAAACTAAGGGTAGAAATAAAAAAAAACTTTGTAAACGTAAACACAAGTCAGCTGTTTCGTACAACGTCACAAGCGAGACTAATTGACGATTTAAATGATTTATAATCTACGTTCATTTCGTACGTAATTTTCGTGTGAATGTTATTGTGTTGATTTTTGAATTTTTATTATAAAATTGTAATGAAAGTTTTGTGTGAATATAATTTATCTTTTTACGTAAATAATTTCGAGTAATATGTATTGAAATATTAAATAAAACTATTATTTACGGATTTTATCGCGCTTAATTACTTTTATTTTATTTTTATTATTATCCCGACGTTTCGGGTGCTTTACAGCACCCATGGTCACGGGGGGGGGGGGGGGACTGAGATGTTTGACGTCCCAATGTCATAGTTAGTCCGGCTACCTTCAGTTTTTTTAATATTAATTTTTGGTCCGATTTACGCAAAACGAGCTTATGGTATCATGAAGTCTTGCAGTGGTATGCTTGGGTTTGGGTTTAATTTTGTTAATTATAGGATCCCAAGCAGATGGTAGCACCCAACCATCTTCTCTATTGAATTTGGATGTTTTTTAATTTCAATAGCTTCGCGTATCATCCTTGGTAGGAATCGGTGTTCTTTTGCGAGAATTTGTGATTTATCAAATCTAATGTAATGATGGGGACGATCTTGAACATGTTCGCAGACTGCAGACTTCCCGGAGCGTCGGTGCTTCACATCAGCTATATGTTCCTTCACACGGGTTTTTATAGATCTCTTTGTTTGACCTATGTAAGAGAGACCACATTCACAATCTAGTTTGTACACACCTGCATCTTGTAGAGGAATATTACATTTGATGGATGGTAAAAATTGACTAATCTTCTTCAGCGGCTTGTAGTATGTCCTTAATGGACGCTCGCTTCAAGATGTAGCCAATCTTGTCCGTGACTCCTCTGACATATGGTAGTGGAGCAGACGCGCGCTCGACTGTGGCCGGCTTCACTCGTTCACTGTGACGTAGGCGTGGGACCCGAAGCTTGTTGTCTTGCAATACTTGCTTGACGTGCTGAAGCTCCGCGGCCAGATGTTTTCTGTCACAGATCCCTCGTGCTCTCTGAAACAAAGATATACCCATGGTAGCTAACTGTGAAGGATGATGGTGAGATTCACCATTTAGATATCGGTTGGTACGGGTCTTTTTCCTATACACAGTGTGACCAATAGTGTTATTAGGATTTCGGATGACTAAAACATCTAGGAAGGCTAAAGAATTATTTGCCTCTAACTCCATTGTGAATTGTATTTTAGAGTTTATGGAGTTAAGGTGGTCTAAAAATGCAGTTACTTTGTCAGATGGTAAAATTGTGAAAGTGTCGTCTACGTACCGCTTGTAGAACCTTGGATTTACAGGAGCAGTAAGAAGGACTTTCTCCTCAAAGTCCTCCATGAATATGTCGGCGACTATGAGAGACACAGGTGAGCCCATCGCCACACCATCTACTTGCTTGTAGAACTCCTCATTCCACAATAGATAGCCAGATGTGAGGCAATGTACAAGTAGTATTGCATATTCTTTAGGCATGTTACGAGGGTGGATTGAAAAGTACTCGGCCTAACACAGATCCATTCAATTCTAAAAATCAAATCTACCCACATTATTTAGTTCAGTTCAGACTAGTTCATTGTGTGAAGTTCGAAACGTGTGCGATAATTAGTTATGATAAATTTATTAACAAAGTAATCGGACAAAATCGAGCAAATCGAGCAGCGTGCCGTCATTAAGTACCTCCATATCATCAAAAGCCATCCGTGATGACATGGTCAGTACATTAGGCGATTGTGCTCTGTGATATTCATCCGTCAAAAAATGGATAGCAGAATTTAAGCGTGGTAGAGAGAGTGTGAAAGATGAACCCCGCTCTGGAAGGCCTTCGACGTCAACTACTGACGAAAATTTTAAAAAAGTACTTGATTTAATAATGGGAGACCGCAGATTAAAAATTAGAGAGATAGCCGAGATTATAGGCATCTCTTATGAATGAACTCAAAACATCATTATCAACGAGTTGGGTTTCCACAAGGTGTCTGCGAGGTGGGTTCCGCGACTGCTTTCAGTTGAACAAAAAAGGACGCGATTGACTATTTCACGCGACTGTTTGGACTTATTTGAAGCCGATGCAGATGATTTTTTGAATCGTTTTGTTACTATGGACGAAACATGGGTTCATTACTGTACACCGGAAACAAAACAACAATCAAAACAGTGGAGAAGACCTGGTTCACCACCCCCTAAATAGGCTAAGTCGATTTTGTCGGCAAATAAGGTGATGGCTTCAGTATTCTGGGACTCGAAAGGTGTGATTATGATTGATTATCTTGAAAGGGGTCAGACTATAAACTCTGATTACTACTGCACCTTACTACGTCGTTTACGAGAGGAAATAAAAGAAAAACGTCGAGGAATGCTCAGAAGAAAAGTCCTGTTTCATCAAGATAACGCCCGTGTTCACACGTCAGTACAGTCAATGGCTGAAATTCACAACTGTGGCTTTGAACTGTTACCGCATCCGCCGTATTCACCTGATCTGGCACCATCAGACTTCTTTCTGTTCCCTAACCTAAAAAAGCACTTGGGAGGTCAAAGATTTTCGACAAACGACGAGGTCAAAGCAGCTGTAGACGCATATTTTGACTCTAAGGAAGAATCATTTTTTTTCAACGGTCTAAATGCTTGGAAGGGGAGGTGGCAAAAGTGTATTGAACTTGATGGTGATTATGTAGAAAAATAAAAATATAACTGATTTAGTATGTGTTTATTTTCTTGGTTAGGCCGAGTACTTTTCAATCCACCCTCGTATTTTCTTCTAGCTTCCTAGTTACAATTGAGAAGCAGTCCACAATAGGTAGGCATGTAAATAGTGACTGAACATCAAAACATAGTTTCATTGTTAGCGAGATGTAGGTCTTTTATCTCACTCACAAAATGGTATGAATCCTTTGTGTTTGCTCTGGTATGTCCTCTCAATGGTGATAGTATATCTGCTAAGTATTGTGCCAGCTTATAAGTTGGTGAATCGATCTGGCTCACTATGGGACGTAGTGGAGCGTTTGGTTTGTGTATCTTCGGTAACCCATACAACCTCGGTGGTTTGGCACACGATGGTATTAGCGAATTCACGTCGAGATTTAATTTTTCGGAGTATTTCTTTATTAAATCGCTAGTTGTTTTAAGCGTGTTAGTTGTAGGGTCTGTTTTGACCTTTTTATATCGCTGCTTTTGAAGAATAGTGTATTATTACCAAATACTACAAAATTAAGTTTTCAACAACATTCAACGTAAAATGATCTGTTTTGTATACACAATTAAGATCATATTTCTATAACAACATTTTGCGGCCGTGGCGCCACCGAAAGACTGTATACTATTGGTCAATTTTGATAGCCATTTTTTATAGACAGCGTTGTATCGCCAGTTGCAACTTGCCCTTAGAAGTAAACAATCGGTTAGTTTTCTGAAATATGGTCATATTACAAAATAATACAAATTTTGAGTGCGCATTTATCTAGAACACTACATTACTTCGAGATGTGACATTATTGTTTAAAAAAATCTACAAGAACCTTTAGACACTACTCATAAACAAAGTATCATTTGGGATTACTACGTTGTTCTACAAAAAGTAAGTATAACTTTAATGTATTAAAATTAGATGTTACTGTTTATAATAAAAAATACGGTCGATAGTATTTGTACAATTAAAATTAAAACGTTTTTCTAGATAAATTATTTCGTGATTGTAATAGTATTTTTCGTAATAAGACTTTATCTGTTTAACAATCTGTCGTATTTTTGTACTTGACACAGTATTTCAGATAAAAAGCAACTCGAAAATGCATTTAATTTTTCTAAAATGTCAGATACGAGTACCTACCTAGCTAATCGTAATGAGCTTACAGAACCTAATATTTTAGTAGGTACCTAGTATTCTTTTTACCTATCGACTCTACTATTCTAGGTAGCTATAACCTAGGTACCTAAATTCTACTACTACGGTACTTAGGTACTTTATAAAGAGTAGGTACTCTAGGTAGGTACGTAGATATGTACCTATACCTAGAATCTAGGTCCGATAGGAATCAGAATCCGATAATTATATGAAAGTGCGAGTATATACCTACCTAACTTTTAATTGTTTTTATTTTTTATTTTAGTGGCAAACCGACGGACACTAAAGCTGTTCCGGAACAACAATGTCCCGTTGAGTATCAAGGGAATAAAAGAAGTGGTACGTACTTTTACATGAAGTGTAGGTAGTTGGATTTTTGATTTTATAATAATAATAATAATATTTATTACCAATTACTATCGAGAAGAATATTATTTTAAACTTTTTGATTTATGTTTCATTGGATACTTTTTCATTTCATGTTTTGTTTATGTTACAGGAAAATCAAGCAGAGGACAGAATAGGTCAAACGGAACGCGCGATACTACCTCCTTTACCGTCTGAAAACAACAAGCTTCTAGATGCAGAAGATCCGCTAAACCAGGAAGTACATGACTATTGTTCTGATGACAGCGTTAAGGACCCAATTTACGTAAATAATGATGACTATTATTCCGATTCTGATCATAGTGACTTCAATAGTAAGAAATGCGTAAAGCAATTTAAAAGAAATAAGTTTGCTGAAAACATCGATCCCATGCTTTCAGTTGCGACTAAAAATTCAAGTTCAAGTCAAATTAGTACGCGCAATTCTCACCAAAAAATTGACTATTCAAGCAAGCCCAAACCAGGTCCTTCATAAATATCGTATATACCACCGAGTAGTTCATCTAGTTCAAGCTCTTCTTCGGACTCTTCTGACAGTTCATCATCGTCTAGCGATTCTTCAGACACGGAAGAGGATGTAAAAAGAGTTGAGGAACAAGTTACAGAACCAGACACTAAAAAAAATACAGAAATGTATATAGAACCAGATAGAGAACAAGATTTAGAACAAGTTACAGAACAAGAATTAGAAAAAAATATAGAACAGGATATAGAAATGGATAGAGAACCAGAGAGAGAACAAGTAACAGAACAGGATATAGAAATGGATAGAGAACCAGATAGAGAACAAGATGTAGAACAAATTACAGAACAAGAAACAGAAAAAGGTACAGAAATAGATACAGAAAAAATACAGAACCAAATACAGAGCCTTCGAAAAAAATTGGACGTAAACGCAAGGCAAACCCTAAGAACTGGATATCTGTAAGAGCAAAAATTTTAAGAAATCATGGCAAATCGTACGTGACTAAAAAAAAAACAAAGTAATTCCCGAGAGACAATTGGAAATTTCGGATGACTAAAACATCTAGGAAGGCTAAAGAATTATTTGCCTCTAACTCCATTGTGAATTGTATTTTAGAGTTTATGGAGTTAAGGTGGTCTAAAAATGCAGTTACTTTATCAGATGGTAAAATTGGGAAAGTGTCGTCTACGTACCGCTTGTAGAACCTTGGATTTACAGGAGCAGTAGGAAGGGCTTTCTCCTCAAAGTCCTCCATTAATATGTCGGCGACTATGGGAGACACAGGTGAGCCCATCGCCACACCATCTACTTGCTTGTAGAACTCCTCCTTCCACAATAGATAACCAGATGTGAGGCAATGTTCAAGTAGTATTGCATATTCTTGAGGCATGTTATTTTCTTCTAGCTTCCTAGTTACAATTGAGATGCAGTTCACAATAGATAGGCATGTAAATAGTGACTGAACATCAAAACTGACCATAGTTTTGATGTTCAGTCACTCGCTTCAAGATTGGCTACATCTTGAAGCGAGCGTCCATTAAGGACATACTACAAGCCGCTGAAGAAGATTAGTCAATATTTACATCCATCAAATGTAATATTCCTCTACAAGATGCAGGTGTGTACAAGCTAGATTATGAATGTGGTCTCTCTTACATAGGTCAAACAAAGAGATCTATAAAAACCCGCGTGAAGGAACATATAGCTGACGTGAAGCACCGACGCTCCGGGAAGTCTGCAGTCTGCGAACATGTTCAAGATCATCCCCAACATTACATTAGATTTGATAAATCACAAATTCTCGCAAAAGAGCACCGATTCCTACCAAGGATGATACGCGAAGCTATTGAAATTAAAAAACATCCAAATTTCAACAGAGAAGATGGTTGGGTACTACCATCTGCTTGGGATCCTATAATTAACAAAATTAAACCCAAACCCAAGCATACCACTGCAAGACTTCATGATACTATGAGCTCGTTTTGCGTTAATCGGACCAAAAATTAATATTAAAAAACTGAAGGTAGCCGGATTAACTATGACATTGGGACGTCAAACATCTCAGTCCCCCCCCCCCGTGACCATGGGTGCTGTAAAGCACCCGAAACGTCGGGATAATAATAAAAATAAAATAAAACTAATTAAACGCGATAAAATCCGTAAATAATAGTTTTATTCAATGTGTAGTGTTCGCGTAAATTTAAGAAATCATTATGTATTGAAATAATTGTAATTTTCACGCTGTCGACATTCGCTTGGTATGTTTTGTTTTTCTTATCAAAATAAAATGTCTTTTTGTAATAAAGTAAAACCTGACTTTTATATAGAGAATTTTGTATAGATTTTATAATGGCAAAGTTTTCACAGAAACGATGTCTCTAAGTATAAGTTTTAATGGTTTAAAGAGCTGTGTGTAAAGAACTGTGGGTTGGTGCGGTTGCATGCGACCGCATGGGAATTTTAAGGGGACTGAGGGACTGAAACGAAAGAAATTAATAAAACATTTAGTGTCAAATAGTAATTTAAAAAATGGGGAAAACTTATTAATTATTTAGTTCATTTGTTATATTTTTTGCCGATAATGATGAGTGTTATTATTTTGATTTTTAAATGTTCCTATACAATCATAAATCTGGTATGAAAAAATTTACTATGGGACCTAATATTAGTATCCACAGCCGTTTATAAAATACACTGTAGAACGCACTACGCCGTGAAATCTTTTATTCTCACGATCCCCCAGTGATTTATTTTCGTAAACTTAAAGCAAACAATAAACCCCCTATCCCAAGCTCAAAAAACAGCTAAATATAATTGAATTGTGTAGATACATATTGTTTCAAAATTATGTGTGTGCCGGCAGCAAAGGAAAAAACAAATAATCTGAATATCAATTTATGTAGAAAAGTTACTAGGCGACAACCGACAAAGATACCACAGAATATCAAAGCGAAAGTAGTGACAACTGTGACATTACTGTTCACACTTGACAAGGCGTATGACACAACATAATGATATTATTTAGGTGATCGATGCATTTATGAATACTAAATTATTAAAAAATTTAAACCTTTAATAGGAGATGAAATATTTAGTTGATATTGATTTCGCGGGTTCGCATTGTTCACAAGTTCTTGTTAATCGATTATTGGTTCATTGGCATCGATGTTTCGATGTTTGACATGTGGCAACATCGATGTTTCGTTGATTAACATGTGGCAACATCAATGTTAAAACATCGATGTTTTCTTGTGTCTTTGAAGATCGATGATCATCGAACATCCCCATGAAGGTTAGAGAACAGGAGAACGATGGCCGTAGAAAATAGTGTCCCAGAAATATGGACACCATAAGTGAGGCGCTGCGATCACTAAGTTCGGTCAATAAAAGTCATTTTCAGTCTATTTTTCTGATCAGATGCTAAACCACTTGCACATCCACGCACAATAAAATATTTCTCCATTTTTTAAAGTTTTTTTTTTGTCAAAAATTACAAAATTACGGAGCATGAAAATTTTCGCGGAGAAATGTACATTATTTAATTAACTTCCTCTACTTGTACTCAGAAATAGCTAACTTCGCAGTCACTACTCACCGACGTCAGCGCCGCTATAAATTCTACAATTTTCAAGGACAAGCGGGCTATGCTTTAGTACGTAGTGATCGTTCTCCTGTTCTCTAACATTCATGAACATCCCTAGGGTATGTTCCATAATACAACCCAGTGTACTGTACAATGCAAATGACGTCATGAATCGACGCTATACTGGTGATTCGTTCCAAAACATAGGACAGTATATTATGACGTCATAATTTAAATAATGAAGATACCGGCCAATTATTCTATAATTTTTTGTATTTGAATATATAAAAACAAATTCTGGCATGCTTCATTCAGGGCACACACAATTAAAAGTTGTTTTGTTATGGCCGGATATCCGACTTCTCTGTCTACGTCCGACACAATATGGTGGCGGCAGCGGCACACTATTAGCATAGTAATAGTGTTCTGTGATTAGCATTCTCTGTCTACGCTATAAAATATACAGTAATCTATGGGCACACCAGCACCAGTACAATATAGTGTCAATTGACGACGTCATTTGTATTCGGCAGTATACTGAAAACGTTTTGGAACGTATAAAACTGTGGGTATGTTCCGAAATACAACGCAGTGTACTGTCCAATGCAAATGACGTATCATTTGATACTTTATTGTATAAATACTACCGTGCCACCGCCATATTGTGTCGAATATCCGGCCATAATAAAACAATTTTTAATTGTGTGTTTGCCGAATGAAGCATGCCAGAATTTGTTTCTATTTATTCAAATACAAAAAAATATAGAATAATTGATGGTATATCCATTAGGAGGATATAATGATTTTTGGTGCACAAAATGACAAAATAATCGCCAACACTTTTCCGAATTGCGCAAAAGTATGACGTCATATGCTGTCCAACGTTTTGGAACGAATCACCAGTATAGCGTCGATTCATGACGTCATTTGCATTGGACAGTACACTGCGTTGTATTTCGGAACATACCCTGTATACACAGTTACAGTGTAGTTATACAGTTTCCATAGATTAATGTGCATGCCCATGACACATGACAGTATCTTTGGCTGATAAATTGCGTCAAATTGCGTTATTGCGTACGTTTAGTATTTGCAAATTTGCTACTTATTATCAATTTAAGAAACAGGAATGGCCTTCAGTGAAATATGTAGAATTTGTTTAAGCGTAAATGTACGCATGTGTGTACTAAAGAGGACTGGACTCCAAAATGTGTATAAAGCATTGACGAACAGTTTTGTAAGTTTGATAATATTTCTTAATTGCAAACTGAAGTTGCGGTAATTTGTTGTTATCGCTGGAGAAATACATTATAACTTGCCTGATATTAGATCGGGACCAAGCTAAGGTGCAGCGTTAAATAAAGAGACAAATACACCCAGAATCTGAAAAACAATAATCAGCTTGGAATCCCGGGTTGCACAAAAATCACTACTATCATTGAAGAAATATCTACTACGTACTAAAACTAAAAGCTTCATCGAGATGTAGTATTTGTAACATGTGTTGGGGCCCACGGGCTCAAACTTACAGAGTCTGTGCCTACTTCCACGCAACCAGCACTGCTGCATACATTTTGTTCGCGCTGTCTGCTCTAGTATATGTTACTTCAATAGATGTTATTGCGAATTCCTTCCAACAAATTAAATTCCACCTTAGTTTGGTGTTTCACCTACTTAAAGCAGTTCTATCGGACTATTAAACCGGGAGATCAGAATGCGCAGAAATTCCCTCACTCATATTTCTATCAGACAAAAATCAGAAGATGGAATAATCTGCACATTTAAATGAATAAATAAATGCAGGAAATCCGCACATGTGCCAGCTTACATATACATGCAATATAATCCTGTCCTGCATAGTGGCAGCCCTAGCAAAATTTTTAAGTGGTGCGAGATCTCATAGTGGCACTCCTGTAAATACAAAATCTTAGTTCTTATCTTATCTTATCTTAGTTACTATACCATGCAGTTGCTTTTTCGTGATTTTAAATAGTATTAGACCTATCAAATATCTACAGGTGTATATGCAGGGCGAGCACAGTTGTGTTTGTCGTTCTTACCATAGAAGTTGTTCTGCTTATACATGTTAAAGACATGTCCATTCCTCTCGCACTACTCTGTTGCGCTCGACAACGCCACTATGCTTGCCTTGCTGCAGTGACTAATTGTACAGATTATTTCTAATATTAAGAGCTAATAATCTTGATCATTTAATCAACTTTTACTTAAATTGTTGTTCTGCAGACAGTGTTAAAAAAGATAAAAGAACTACCAACAACAAACTCAATGAAAAGCCTGGATGGCCAGCTTACTGGCTTATGCGCTTGCGTTTTTTTTATAAATTAAGAATAATTTAATTTCTGGGCAATAGATATTTCTATGGAAAAGATTCCAAGATATGACAGTCTTTCCGCAAACAAACTGAAACTACTGTAATTTAGAAACATAAATCTTTAAACATTTTAATGTACTAAAACTTCTTTTCCATTTAGCAACAGTTACAGGACAGGTATAGTCAGTAAGATATGAAATGCTGTCTACACATTTGGCAAAAATGTCCTGCCAATTATTATTTTATAAGTCTGAGAACTTTATGTGGCTCTGCTGATTGAAAATCTTTAAATAATGGGTTCAAGCTCATAAGTTCCTATAAACCATTTTACAACTAGACAAATCACATTATGCCCAACTGATTTGCCACTCAAGCTTTTTAACCTTTCAGGAATTATGTTCATTTTGTGTAAAAATAAACAGGTAACAGTACACTTTTAATTGTATCAATCACAGGGTAAAACATTAATTTTAAACAATTCTTTAGGACCAGTTGGTGTCTCACCTACGGCTTCGTACACAAATATATTTTCATTTTTCGGGATCGGGCTGGCTTAAAAATTGAATCTAGCTGTTATTAGAGCAGATAAAAAGATCTTGTTAGTGTTTAAAAATTCTGACAAAATTTTCAAACAATATGACACCTTTGGTAAATCCATAAATTCAGACTGCATAGCTTTTATGTGCGAGCAGCTATGCAGGTCTAGAAAGACCTGTATCACTGCGACTCAAAAGGTCTATTGTGATTACTGCTGTGGCTATAGTTCACTGCTAAGCCTTAGGTCTTCAATGAATAGGAGTTGCTTAGATGTGAGCAATTGCACTTCTTCGGGGCAAAGTAGATCAAATGCCCGGATTAAGATTTTAGAATGTTATAAGCCTGGTGTGTCAGACCAGATCTTAAGTGGTTTATTGTGATAAATAGTTTTAAGGGTCAATTGGGCTAGGCTTCTTGAGTGTACTCTTTGAGCCCTCCCTTGTGAGTTTGTCAGCAAATTCATTACCTATAATACCCACACCACTCAGCCAGTCTTCTCTGCAGGGTAGTTCTACTATATACTTTTAATTAAAAGTGTATAGTGGACACATGATATCTGAGAACATGCATAACCCATGTTTCCTTAATATAAAGTTGAACATGGAACTCAATTTTTAGGAAAGCAGGTGCAGACCGCCCTGTGCATTAATCCTATACAGACTAGCCCTCGCCTCCTGGTCTAAATAAAGATCAGGGGGCGTAAGACACAGAAGTGCATTAAGAGCTGCTCCGGAAGATGATTGCATCGCTCCCATTGCCATTAAGCAGGCAGTCCATTATGGACTATTTAGTCTGTCCGCAGTTGTCTTTTGGTTGGCCTTATTACACCAGACAATGGAGGCGTAGGTGATAATCGGCCTCACTATACTGCTGTACAGCCATAGGATCACTCTGGGACGCAAGCCCCAGTAGTTGCCAACCATACAACTTCCCTTACCTAAAATAATTTTAGCCATATGACATACGTTGCTAAGGTTCCACGTTAGTTTTTAGTCGATTATTATGCCCAAATTCTTAACTATTTCGATAATTAAAAGAATTAGGCGCTACTTTGGGGCAATCGGAATATGTAATAAAATACAATGCGGTTTCCTGCCCAGTCTAAAGAGCACTCACCTCTTACCCTTCCTTAGTTGCATCCACTGCTATTCCCTTCACCACCATTCTCAGCACCACCACTCTCAGCATGTTTCGCCTCTACGCGAGACATCCTTAGATGAAGTAGACTCTGCAGAGGCTGGTACTATCTTCGTCACCATTAATTTCATCACCACCACTTCTAGCACCCTCTCCGCTCTTCACACGCTGCTATTTACACAAGTCGTTGTTCAGTGAGACGTATAAACAGCAACTGTTGCAGAAGACCTGAATGCAGAACTCTTGAACAAATATGACCGTCTTCTTAATAACTGCATTCGATTCATTTTTAATCTTCGAAAGTATGATCATGTGTCTACTTATCGCTCTCAACTCAACTGGTTACCCATTCGTCAGCGCCATAGTCTACGTGCACTCACTACTCTTTACTCTATCTTGATGTCTCCTAATCCTCCATCTTATTTAACTCCTCATTTTCAATATCTTAGCTCCAATCATGATAGAGTTCTCCGTTCTAGTAATAACCTTTTGCTTCAGTGCCCCCCTTTTAGTACTAACTTTGTTCAATCATCGTTCTGAACAAAGAACTGTTCTGTCTGAATCTCTGTCTGAAATCTGAATCTGTTCTTCTTTGGAACGCTCTTCCTTCCGAAATCAGGAGTGCCGAAAACCGGATTACGTTCAAGTCTAAAGTGCAAGAAATGCTCGTCAATAAAATGGCAGAATCAATTTAGCGTTCGTAGTTAGCAGTATTTAATATGATATTTAATATATATGTGTGTGTGTGTGTATGTATGTATATATATGTATATTATTATTATTAGCTTTATTTAATCCCTTACATGTATATATTTCTTATCTACTATTATGTATGCTTATTTATTTATTTGTTAGTAATGTTAGTTTTGTTTTTAAATAAGGTTAGTATTGTTAGGTGTAAGGGCCGCCTTTTGCGGTGAAAGCCTCCTCCAAACCATTCCAGGTGGCTCTGTCATTTGCCCGTTTGGACCATCTGAGATTGAATGTAGATATATAATATTTTTTTTTTAGGTTTGGAGGGTGGTCGTCTACAACCCCCGCGGTGACGAGCCGTTCTGGGGGAGGATTTGTAGGTTTTGTGTTTGTCTTTGAAATATAACGTTTGTTTTTTTGTTTTAGAGGGTGCAGTGTTTTCATTTTTCTGGAGTATTCTTAATTGCTATTCATCAGAATCATTTGAAGAGTAAGGAGTTTCCCCTTCCTCGGGTTTTTTAGTTGAAATAACATTTTGTTTAGTGAAGAAATTTTTCATAGAGCTCTGATTTTTCCCCATTTTATATGTTTGAGTTTTATTCTTTTTTATTGCTTGTTGTTGTGCGGTGTTCTTGTTTGAATCTATTAACTGGTGGGGAGGGGTTATTTCTAACTCTCTCTTTTTCCTAGTTTTTTCTGTTTTGGTTTTGTTTGTCTTTTCTTCTTCTGTTTCGCTGCTGTCTTTCATGGGTGGTTCTCGAACTATAAGTTTGTCGTATCGCAGGAAGGCTATTTTTCCGGCTTCCTTCTCTTTTTTTAACTGTTCTTGTAACTCTTTACGCGTTTCTAGGATTTGAGGTGGGAAATCTTCTTTCATATAAATAGTTTTCGTTTGTATGTATTTCTTGTTTTTCAAAATTGTAATCTTCCTGCCGTACGTTGTAAATGTTACGACGATAGGTCTCACTTTGTCTTTTGAGTATTTTCCCATTCTCCGGACCGTCTCTAATTCTTTTCTGTCACATTCCAGCTTAAGCTCGTCTTTAATAGTTTGTAACACGGTTCCTTCCAACTCCTGATATGATTTTTCACCTTCTTGTACCCCAAAGAATATGACATTCCTTTGCCTAATGTGTTTTTCTATGGCACTAATTCTTTTGTCATGTTTGGAGTTAGTTTCCTTAATTTGTTCAAGTTCCCTTTGTAAGAAGTTAAAATTTTGGTCTATTTTATCATTTATTTTGCTCGTGATACTGGTCTCTAAATTCAGCAGTGATTCTTCAGTGTCTCTTTTAATATCTAATCTTAGTTCTTTTAAAAGTTTTCCTATTTCTGACATAGTGGCGCCCTCTGTTAACTTTAGGCCGTATTGTATACTTAAGCTCTGTGATGCCCTCTGTGAGTAAGGTGCTGTACTATGTGAACTTCTGGACGTTTTTGTGTAAGTATGCTTTGGAAGTAGTTTCCCTGAGCGGAGACAGATGTCGCTTTTCTTTAATACTTCTTGTTGTTTAGGTCATCCGTTAGATGTCATTGTGCGCCGAGTTTCTAATCGATTTTCGTGCTATTGTCTAGGGATGACTTTAAGTTTAACAATTTGATTTTGTAGGTTAGGTTTGCAATTTTTCGGTGTAATTTTAAACGGAAAACTAGTTATTTATTTTTAATGCATAAAAATGTTCAAATTTCCAATGTTCACACGATTTTTAAAGCACATTGGCTAGTTTTTCTTTAAAATGTCATTGTCTTCACATCACTTCATCTCACTTTGTTTTGCAATTTTGTCCTTTATTTTTGGAATTATTCACTTGATAACACTTGTAGTCGGGGTCTCCACTATTCTGCACTGTTTTAACATAAGTTTGTCTAATTTTTGTCGTGATTACACTTTTAAAACTTTAAAACCGACGAGCGTTTAAACAAACAATGTTTACGTCACCGCGCCCTCCTTATTTCCCATAAACATATTATATGTATATATATATGTTTAATTTTATGTGTATATACTTACATATGTATGAGTTTATATATGTGTATATATGTATATGTATATATGTATTGTACATACTTCTTATTACACCTACCTCTTTTATCTCTGCACTACTCTAAGGTAGACTGGTAGATAATGCCTCAGGCATTAAGTCCGCCTATATACATCTAATGTGTATATGAAGTTAAATAAATAAATAAATAAAACTGTTTCAGCTCGCCGCTCACTTAGCATTCAGCCACTACAGAGACTACTTCACCTTTGGATGTCTCACGTAGAGGCGAAACAAGTATCGTATTATCGAGAGCGGTGTGTCATTCCTAGTGTGGTGGTGTGAGTGGTGGCTATGGGGATTTTGTATGCAATTGAGGGGGGTTGGGAGGTACTCTTCAGACAGGGTAGGACACATCATTTTAATTTATTACGCGAATATGAATAAATTACAGAACTTTCCTGCCATGTTCCCACCATTATTGTACCCTTGACCTCAAGAATCGTTCATGTCTAAGTCAAACACTTGTACAATTGCATCAAGAAAGAGGCCAGTAAGTCCTTTTTCCGAAGAGTCACTTACTGGCTTGTAAGCAACAAAATACTTGTGCTTTGACTTCCTAATTAGTGTGAACGAAACGGAATGTTAGTGATAAGAGAGTGAATTGGTGACCAGTGTCTGGTGGTAGCAGTTCGGTAGATTTCGGCGCCCCCTACTACTACTAGCACCGTCCTAGAGCTGCCACTGGTCCTGCACTGATAGTGTCTGTTGTGACCAAATGGTGTCCGTAGGAAATTATTATCATTATTTGGGTGTGTCACCACATCCTCACAAAATACCAGCGTAAAATAGCAGCTTAATACTGTTCCGATGGTGAGTGTAGAGAATGGGAGATCCTATATACTGGTAGGTAGTGAGGCGTTCCATATATATTCCATATATAATATGTATTATATAAGCAACATACTAATGTATTATTGTTTTAATTTTTTAGTCCAATTAACTTTTTTTATTTTAAATCGCATATTCTTATTTCTGAAATAATACGTACGGATTTGTGCATAAACGCCTGTGTACAGAGTACAGACACTGCTGGTTGAGGCCTGATGTTGTGTAGACGTGTCGCTCATTTTGCCGCAATCAAAGACATTTAAGTATGTAGTAGTAATAGACTATCAAGAGATGGGTAAACAATTCTCGAGTGGTAGCCTCATACTGGTAAGCAAATTGTAGAGTGGTCTCCCATTAGATAGTGGCAATCTTATAAGACAGGAAGTCGATGAATGTAGGTTGCTTAAGACTGTGTTGTTGCAGTGATGATGATCCATTAGTTGGTAGGACTTTTTCTGTCAAGTAGTCTGTCTGGGCAGTAATTATCCTCTTTTGCCTGTCACAAGCAGTAGTATGTGTCCCAGCCTGAAAGACATCGAGAGCCAGTATAATAACAGGCTGTGAAGCATTATAGCTTAGTCCTCAGAGGTAACATCGCATCTGTAGCATTTGCATCAAGCTTGTTGCAGGTGCTTGTTGCAGGTGCTTGTGGGCTACTGCAGCCACTTACCATCTGGTGTTTTGTAGGTTTATTTGTTACTTCAATGTTATAAAAAAATGATGTTGAAGAAAAGAGTTGTGGTAGCCAATACATTTTATTATAAACTTTGATATTTAGGTAGTTTCCCATATTTATGACAAACTTTCATATTTAGGTAGTTTCCCATATTTATGACAAACTTTCATATTTTCAGATGGATGAAGATGAGGAGCCTATAATTGTCTGTTTCATCTGTCATGCAAGACTCATTCGATGCAGAACATTACAACAACAGGCTATTGAGTCAAGTGCAGTTCTGGAGCAGTTGCTTGCTGGAGGGTCCATGGTATTATCCATTCCACCTATTAAAACCTATAAAAGTCCCTCACAGATTGCTTCATAGGAAGGATTTTGCCCTGCCACAGTTGGCATGTTGGGAACCGCAGTATACTACTCTGTGTAAAAAGTATCGGGAATATGTCAATAAAAAGACCCGCGTAAAAGAGGTCGTTCTAATTTTTTTTACTGCATGTTGGTAGCACTGTACTGATTTAGCGCGCAAAGTTTGAGCGGGATCTGTCATTTAATTTGTTTTAAACTACACTTTTTGTTGGTCATAGTTTTGAGTTCTCGGCGATTTTTCCAATGGAAAATATTGTTGAACAAAGAGTGTGCCTTAAATTTTGTGTTTCGAATCATATTTCATGTGGTGAATCACTAAAAATGTTGCGAAATACCTACGGCGAATCGTGTATATCGAAAACAAGGGCTTTTGAATGGTATAAGGCTTTTAAAGAAGGCCGAGAAGTAGTAGTAGACTTGCCTCGTTCTGGTAGACCTTCAACCGCTACGACCAAAGAAAACATCGACAAAATCAAGAAGCTAGTGCTCGAAAATCGACGTATGAGTCTGAGAGAGTTGGCTAGTGAGGTGAACATATCTTTTAAGTCCGTTCACAACATTCTCATTGACATTTTAGGCATGAAACACGTCGCCGCTCGACTAGTTCCAAAAGAGCTCAATTTTGTTCAAATAGCGCAGCGAAAGCATGTCGCTGAAGACATGGTTTCCCGAGCTTCTACGGATCCGACCTTTATGAAACGTATAATAACTGGCGACAAGACATGGGTTTATGAGTACGACATGCAAACAAGCCAACAGTCTTCAGAATGGCGTCTCGAAAACGAGCCGAAACCCAAAAAACCGCGGCAAAGTCGCTCCAAAATCAAGGTGATGCTGACAGTTTTTTTGGACTACCGTGGTGTGGTTCACTCCGAATTCCTTCCAAAGGTAGAAACAGTGAATAAAGAATATTATTTAGGCGTCATGAAGCGTTTGCGTGAGAGTATCCGCCGAAAACGTCCAGATTTGTGGCAACACAACTCATGGATGCTGTACCATGATAATGCACCATCACACACAGCCATTATAGTGAAAGAGTTTTTAACGAAAAATTCAACAAAAGTTCTCGACCAAGCACCGTATTCACCTGATATGGCTCCGTCTGACTTTTTTTATTTCCCAAGTTAAAATTACCACTTCGAGGAAAACGTTTTGAGTCGATAGAAGCCCATAACAAAAAATTCGCTGAATGAGCTAAAGGCCATACCGCAAATAGCCTATGAAAAATGTATGGAAGACTGGGTAAAGCGTTGGAGATGTTGTATTGCAAGCGATGGGGCCTACTTTGAAGGCGATAAAATAAATTTAGATGAATAATTTGTATTTCTTGTTTTATTGACAAATTCCCGATATTTAGTACACAGAAGGTATATTAGTCTGAACTGTTATCAGGAAGATGCTGCTGCCCAACTCCTGATTCTGTTTCCCTCTGTCCCTCTTACGGCACCCGTACCGTGGGTAGGTATATAGGATAATGGATATCCTTAAACCATCACTACAAGGTCCGCAGAAATATACTTTTCTTATTAATAAAAGTTCACTGCTTGAGGGGTCATTCCCATTATGATGAAATATTTACCTTAATCATCACTTGGCAGGCATTTTAATGATCACTATAATGTTGGCTTATAAACACAAATCTATACCAGCTATCACAAATCATGTGTCATACTCTACTACACGTTATTTTAATATAAGTAGAACGGTACATTTCTGTCTTTGTTCAGAGTCCCTAGTAACACCTGTTCATGAGAGTGGAGATGACAAGGATATCAACTACAGACCAATTTCACTAAAAAGCTATAGATATTAAAAAGATTAATAGAAAATTTTATTTTATTTTAATTTAATTTATTTATATATATTTAATTAATTTATATTAATTTAATTTTACCTTATAATAATTAATAAGTTTTTTAAATTATAATAAATTAATAAGTTTATCTTATCCAGTTTGGCTTTCAAGCAGGAAATTCGACTGAAGACGCTGTAAAAGTCCTAACATCTGTAGTTGTTGATAGTCTTTAAAATTATAAATATAAATATATTTAATAAAAAATTCGAATTGCCTCGTGGTGTTTCTTTATCATAAAAAGGTATTTGACAGCGTGTACCTCCATTCTGTTGCAGAAGTTAGAAAATTGTGTAATTCGAGATGTGCTCAAGGAGACTATTACACACACTACACACTATATCTGCTTTCTAAATTTAAAAAAAAATGTTTACGCTCAGTGTTAAATTTAGTATATGCTTTAGTAAATTTTATAATACGAAGGAGGGGCTTACTTCTGATACGGGTGCATTTCGCGTTCAAAAGAAGAAGTCTACCATTGTATATGTACTTGTTTATGAATAAAACCTTCTTATTTATTTTATTTTGTTCATATGGGAGAATGTATTTTCTACTGCAATGTTAAGTTTGTCTTTCAATCCAACTTACTTTTTCGTAAGAGCAGTGTTCTATATTTTACGAATTGCAGTAAGTAAAGTACTTATTTTGACACAAATATTTATCGAACTGTTTATACTGTTATGTATTACTTTATTGTTTATAAACGAAATACTATCTATAGGTGATAAATATTATTAGTAAACTTTTGTCAATTTACGGTATTTGTGAATCTGAATGGAAAAATTGTTGAGTCTCGATTCTAATTACATTTCTATCTACATTCTTATTTAAATTTATTGGGGACTCTCACTTTTGGCTGGTTTTTATTATTATTTGGAATTGTTGTCAGGAAGATGCTACTGCATCTGCGGGATGGTATGGGGTAGTATGTATTCTCCTACACTTATTTAAAAAAGAGTTTAATTTCAGTTAATACCAAAAGCGCATGAGGCTAGAGATAAGATTCAATTCGCTCCAATTAATCATATTGATATCTGGCCAGTAGAGTGTGAAATAGAAAATGATTGTAAGGACGACATTTTTAGCCTTGAATCTGTTAAAGTTGAGGAAGAGAAAATCGAAAATGAGAACTTAAAATTTGAAGTAAACTGGAGTCATAAAATAGGTAAGATATACACATTTTGTGATATGATTAAATTAAGGTACAATTTACATAATGGCATATGGTTATTATAGCCCACGTACACAAAATAAAGAAGGCTTCATGTGCAATGTACTGATTTGCCTTTGCCTAAGTTCAAAGTGCATGTAAAAAGCACTCATGGAGAATGAAAACAACAAATTAAAAAATTATTTAAGAGATAAGCATACATGGACATCATAAGACTTTTTTTGGACTTATGTATAAATATATTTAAAAATATTTTGACCCTGTATAAATGCAGAACAATTTTGAAGATCGACCTAAGGATTTGGAGAGCGACTTGCCACTAATGACATATGGTTCAAAAAGTAAAACAGATGACTTTGACATAGGTAAAAGAATTTATTTTATAAAAACCGTATCAAAAAATAAAAAATAAAACACTACATTAGAAATTTCTCTTGCATCATGTAGTTGCAGATGTACTGTACATACAAAAATTCTGTTCTTTTAATACACATGAACAAACCAAATGATTGTTTGAGGCACAAAGAACCAAAATGATTATTTGTAGGCCATACAATTATGTTGTTTTAAGTAAGAACTGAATTCGCCGGTGGTGACCCAAGTTGTTATTAAGATAAAACAGGAAAGGGGATTCACTGATTTGCTGATAGGGCTACTAACGTCTGAGAAAGTTGTTTTAAGTACATCTGCTAATCATGAGATCCTGGGTTAGGCCAAAATCTGTTATTGGGTTTTGCCGTCAAGAAATTTTCAGTAGCAGCCCGGAGCCAGGAAATTTGCAGTGTTTCAACCCCGTGCCTTGGAAAGCACATAAAGCCGTTGTTTCTACGCCTGATCTCTCTCCAGTCGTGTTGGATTACCGTCCCATTGGACTTAGAGAGAGTGGGAATAGAGAGTGTAAAAAACATGATGATGACACGAGTAGCTAAAAGAATATCATCTTATAAAGTTTGCAAGCTTTTCTTTAACTTAGTGCACCCGATCTCATTTTATTAAACGCTTCTTCCATTCCTTGTAGCAATATCAGTATAATATGCACGGCACGTTAAATGAAGGTAAACTGAAAAAAAAAATTAAAAATTTGTTAGGTCATTGTCCGAAGTTACCTTGTAAATAGTAATAAACACTAAATAAATGACACAAAACTACAACAACTCACCGATTTCTAGCTCACTAAATACAAAATTATTTCTAAGTTTAATTACATTTATGTATATGTGCCAATTTGTTCGATAACTTGTTGCCATCTTGTAGGTACTGACATAATCCCGTTGCTGTAGAAATCTTGGGATTTTTGATGAAAACAATACGACAAGTACGTTAGACAGTCTCCTCTTCATGTTAACCTACTCGTAACACTATCTAAAGAATTCTGAAAAAACCGAAACAGGTGATCTGAGGGTGCAAGGTCAGGACTATATGGTGATTATTGACACTTCCCAACCAAGCTCTCTCAATTTTTGCTGAGTGGCCAAAGATGTGTATGGTCTGGCGTTATCATGATGAAATACCGCTCCTTTTTTGTTGTTCAATTCCGGCCGGTTTTTTTCAATTTCTTTCTTGAGTCTCATTATTTGTTGAGTTACAGCGAACTCGTGTGGTATCCAAATATCTTTTTTCTTAGCTTTTTTGTTTAGCCATACTTTTTCAAATAGGTCAAAACTGTTTTGTGGTCAATACTCAATTCCACAGCTATGTCGTACAACTAATATGCCGATATTGCACGACTTTTTCAAAAATGGCATCTACTTTATATGTATGAGGGCGACCAGAGCGAGCTGCATCTTTGACATCAAAATTACCGGACTGAAAACGCTTCAACCAACTTTGTGCTACCCTCTTACAGACACTGCATTAGGTCCATAAAGGTCGTAAATTTTTTTTCGCAGCTTGAGTCGCATTTTCCCAACAAACAGTACAACCAAAGAGATTTTTCTTCAATTTTATAATAACAAAATACGAAGAAACGTTTTCGCCTTAAAATACCTCGTCGATTGCCACCAATTACATCAAAATCGATTGATCCATTAGAAAGTTATCGTTGTCAAAAAATAAAAAAAATGTTCTTTTTGTGTTTTTGATCTGTTGAGTTAACTATTAGTTCGTAAAAATATTTGTCGAGCGTTTTGAGATTGAACATAGCGGATAGCTCCAGGAATGGCCTGCAGGGTCAACTTTTATTTTTTTAGTTCTTTGTTAAACATGCTACTTTTTATTTTTTAACGTTTCATTATGCCTAAAGATGCATACACCCAGGAATAAATTGTGTAAAAATTATATTAACTGTACTGCCAAGGGATTTTGTATTCATTGCCGGTGGAAATGAATCCGTAAATGTGTTTCATTATAATAATATTTTGTAACCTAAAATTAGATGGCAGAGTCACGATATAGCTGGTTTATGGCTGCAGTACAAATGGGTGAGCTTGACCGGGGAAGGACCGCGTTCTCGAGTGTAGAGAACTGGAGATGCTATCTATTTTAGGCCTATATATACATACAGGATGTCCCAGAAGTTGACGTTATGCCGGAATCGGGTGATAGGTCAAGTCGTAAAAGTTAACAGAAAATATTTAAAAAAAACCTTTCCTATGTATTTTAAAAATTACAGGCATTTATAAAAAATATCGAGAAAATCTACATCCTGTGACGGTCTTTTAACTTCTGTTGCTACGAATTTTAACTTTTTTAATTTTCTTATTCTTATGTAATCCTGAATAATGCTTCTGAGAACTGTTGCTTAAAATTTGCAGCCAACTGCTCCAGTTCAGAAGAAAATGTAATTTTTTTTCCCAATAAAGTATTCAATATGAATCACTTTGCCCAGTTTTAAATCCAGATACATTGTACTGATCAAAATCTGAAGAAAGAAAGTGTGCGTTATCCTGTGAGTTGCACTTTCGGAAATTCCAGTTCTTATTTTTATTTCTTAATTTTATTGCACGCACTGAAGTACCCGGGTCTTCTTCGACAGCTTCTAGCACAACGTCTTTTTAACGCGGTAGAGCCATGCTGCACCAATATTAGTAATATAGTTGTAGCACGAATGGGTCGGCCCGTCCGAGGAGAGACCACGATCTCACGGAATACAAGCGTGAAATAGCTGCTCAACGCGGCTGTGTTTCGTATGGTCAGTGTAGAGAACCGGAGATCCTTTTAACTGGAAACGAGGCATTCCATCTTAGTCCTCACGGGTGACAACGCATCTACATTTTGATTTGTAATCGAGGATAGATGTAGATGTCTATGGGCCGTAGCAACCACGACCCATCAGGTGGACTTAGTGCTCGTTTGTCACTCTATGCTATAAAAAAAACGAAGGAGCGTAATGTGCTGAACTTAATTTTGTGTGCGACAGTGAAAAAGTAGCGTCACTATTTGTCTCGCTCAAACTACGTAAAATTACTCTCTCCTTCTTTGTCATTAACGTCACTCTGTCTCGCTCACACTTCGTCAACTGGCTCCCCCCGTTTCACTCATACTAGAATCTTAAGTAACGGGCTTGAGGAAAGCCTTGGGGTGCACAAAAATCATTTTAAACAATTAAGGAAAATTAATTTACAACTGGCTTTCTTTAAAAAAATCCATAGCAAGTGTTATACCATTTTGGAATCCTTATTAAATGCGCCAACGTTGTAAAGTTACTCGCCAAACTGTTGTAGTATATTTCTTTTCAGTACAGTCGCTTAAAACTGGGCAAAGTATTAATTTTAAATACATGGTTGAGAAAATAATTACATTTCCTTCTAGACTGGAGCAATTAGCTGTAAATTAACTAAAATAAACAGAAGCATTATTTTCAGAAACATTATTCAGAATTACATAATAAGAAAAAATTAAAAAAGAATTAAAATTAGTAGCAACAAGAGTTAAAAGACCGTCACTGGATGTAGATTTTCTCGATTTTTATAAATGTCTGTAATTTTTAATGTACATAGCAAAGAATTTTTTTAAATTTTTCTGTTAACTATTATGACTTAACCTATCATCCGACTCCGACTTGACGTCGATTTCTGGGACAGCCTGTATATATACATGTAGGAAGGTAGTTGAATAGAATTAATTTACAATCACAAAATACACGGATCTCAGGTAATGAACTATAAATTGTACTGAGACTAATTTAATAGCTGATAATAATAATTAATTCGTTTCCACGAATTAATTATCCGAATAGTCTAGGATGAGCTAGTAGCGGGATACAAGTGAACCGTGCCATGCCAGAGCCATTACTGCCTGCTCCGCCGCTGCGCAGTCGTTTTATACCCGTTGTTGCAAAACAAGCCGAGCGGTGAGGGAAACTGAGTGACGTGCCGGGTGGCGTGATCGGTGCACGTGTTCTTTACAATTTTGCTGTACCGACGTACGATGGCGCCGCCGTCATGTCGACATACACATAGAAAATTAACAATTTTATTGATTCTAGTGAACTAACCTGGGTGGCTAGCATACTGTGAAATTTTACTCCTAGCCCCTGAGCTACCAGGGCTTGTTTTGAGTCTTTGTATGGCCTACAAATAATTCCTCTATCATAATCGTCCCGTAAACTTCCACTGCTAAACATGGAAGGATATAACGATGTAGGGAGGATTTGCCTCAGTCGTCTTGCTTGACATAGGATTGACGATATGTTATACCCCGTATTCGTTAGCCTTATTGCTGCACTGCCTCTTAATAATGTTGAATTGGCCTTAAGGTTCAGTGAGTATAGCAGTGGAGCAGTTCGGCCACTTCAGTCTGTCTTCCATCTTCGAACCTGCTCGGTTGTCTACGGACCTACCAGGCGGTCCCATAATGAACTGGCCTGATATAGTTCAACGCGACATGTCGCTACATGTTGTGTTGCATTAAATAGTACGTTTATCGTGCGCTTAATATAAGAAACATGCATCGACATGAAATGCTTAGTCTTAGTTTAACAGGCATTTGAATAACGAGAGTCGCGTATTTTTTCAAAATGTCGAAAACTAAGTATCGAAGTGTCATAAAGTTTCTGTTTAAAGAAGGTTTATCCCCTGCCCAAACAAAAGAACGATTGGATGGCGTGTATAAGGAGTCTGCCCCCTCCTATAGCACAGTGAAAAATTGGGTGAAAGAGTTTCGCCTCGGGAGAGAAACCGTCGAAGACTTTGGCCACGACGGTCGACCTGTGGAAGTGCTCACTCCCGAAACGATTGTTCTTATCGAAGATGAGGTTCTG
The DNA here is from genome assembly GCA_036936625.1 of Parnassius smintheus behrii. NCBI lineage: Eukaryota > Metazoa > Arthropoda > Insecta > Lepidoptera > Papilionidae > Parnassius > Parnassius smintheus. Next base: position 17,824,083 of record JAUPFT010000030.1, on the reverse strand, counting down.
AGTGACCGCCGTTTGAAGATTAAAGAAATTGCAGCAAGGCTTGGGCTCTCTAAGAGTACCGTTCATCGCGCGATCCATGAACATCTTCACATGAAAAAAGTGAGTGCAAGATGGGTACCGAAACTTCGTTCAGCGGTACAGAGACAGGAAAGAGTGCGCTGCGCTTCGGAGTTTTTGGATCTTTGTGGCGAAAATCCAAAGACTGTGATCGAGCGGCTAGTGACTGGTGATGAAACTATGATCTTGTATTATGATCCACAAAGCAAGCGCGAGTCAATGGAATGGCGTTATAAGGGTGAAAAGCCCTCTAGAAAGGCAAAGGTGCAACAATCGACTAAAAAACTGAAGTGCACAATATTTTGGGATTTTCAAGGCATTTTGATGGTGGATTTTAAAGAACGTAATACAGTCGTGAACGGCGAATATTATGCTTCTTTAATATATAAATTACGAGACAAGATAAAGGAAAAACGAAGAGGCAAGCTGTCTAAAGGTGTCCTGTTACTCCATGACAACGCCCCTGTTCATACCGCTGGTGTTTCGAAGGATGCAGTTCGTCAATGCGGGTTCACAGAAGTTCAACATCCACCTTACAGTCTAGACATGGCCCCGTCCGACTATTATTTATTTCCAAATTTAAAGCGGGTTTTAAGAGGAAGAAAATTTTCAAGCGATGAATAGTTGCAGGCGGCCGTCTTCAGTCATTTTGAGAATAAAAAATGTGATTATTTTTATAAAGGTTTAGAGATGTTGATTAACAGATGTCAGAAGTGTGTTAGTATTCATGGTGATTATATTGAAAAATAAAATTGGTTTCGTTTCATTTCCTTCATTGGTTCATAGTTAGACCAATTCATTGTGGGACCGCCTACGTAAGTTAATTTCCAACCAGTTTGTAATATTTAACCCATTAATACTTAATTAAATTTCAGTGTTAAATAAATCTTTTTTTTTTAAAACCTATTAGCCCGTCTCCGTATAACATTTTGGTGGCAGCGGTGGGATACGGAAATCCCCAGTGTCAAGTGAAGTGGAACCGCTCAGCAGACTCGCTCCGTATCCTAAATCTTATAAAATTAAATCTTATCCTGTGTCGTCCCGGCGCGTCCTAGTGAACCTATATATAGTACAAGTGCTATACTCATCGCTACGGCCTGGACGTCCATTCCATTACGGAGGCCCAATTGATTCCTGGAAAGGAATACACATAATCACCAAGGAAGAGCCGCGATTGCATCCTGAACCGCAATCATCAAGAAAAATTAGCCTGAAAACATCCATTCTCATAAAATAAATATTCAGTCATTAGATCGTCAGAGAATTCATTAATTAGAATTCATCGAGTTCCGTTCCAGTGCGCTACAGAAGACGCGCTTATCATCGGAATGTTCCCGCTTATCGTGTTCGCAGCCGTCGCCCACGCATTAATTATTACTGTGAGTCGTAGGTCATTGTTTTGTCTAGACTGTATGAGCCAGTTTCTCAACCTTTTATATTCCTTTGTTTAGTTGAACTTAAATGTTTTAAAATGTATTAATATTTTATTTTGTGATATATTGTTTTTGTGTTCTTTAGTATTTGTTTTGTATTATTGCTGCTTTTCTTTAGATTTTATACATATTTTATTATGCCAAAAGTAGTTAAACGGGAAGAAGCCAGTTCAACCTTTGAATTCTTAGAACCGGGTGTTAGCGACGCCCCAAAATCCACCCCAGCTACTCCAAGAGTCACTAAGGCCAGCATTGCGACTACTGTAATGACCGAGATGGATTTAAATACTTTATTCAAGTTTGTTAAACCATATGACGGTAGTAGGGAGACCGTAAATTCTTTTATAATTAATTGTAATAATGCTTATGAATTAGCCTCAGAGTCTCAGAGACAAATCTTATTTAAATATATTATTAGCCAGCTTCAAGGTAAAGCGGAAATTGCCTGCTCTATAAAAGAGTTTAAAGATTGGGAACAGCTCAAAGACTTCTTAAAGACACAATTCAGTGAACTTAAACACTACGCTCGCATTCTCACTGAATTACAGGAGAGCAAGCAAAGTCCACATGACAGCGTTAACCAATTCGCACTCCGTATAGAGACCTGCCTCTCACAATTATTAACGGAAATATCCCTATGCAACACCAAAGCAAAAGAGTTACCAGGTAGGGTTGCGGCCATGGAGGACCTTGCCCTGCATCATTTTCTTATGGGGTTACACCCACTTACTTACTTACTTACTTATCGTCACGCACAATCCCTAACGGGGTAGCCAGAGAGAACAGATCGCCAAGTGTCACGATCCTTACATACCTCTTTCGCTTCTTTCAGGTTCATTAACTTCTTCATACATGCACGTCTAGGTATCCGAGTACTCTTGACCCTCCCCTCTTCGAGCAATTTGCTCACATGGTCTTCGAAAGTTAGTCTCGGTCTACCTCGACACCTTTTAATATTTACTTTCGCTCTATATATTTTCTTTACCATTCGGTCTTCACTCATTCGTTCAACGTGCCCAAACCATTGGAGTACGCCCCTATCAATTTTTGTGATAAGGTCATCTTTCAATCCTGCCATATTGCGAATCTCTTCGTTCCGCTTTCGGTCGGCTATGGTAACGCCACACATTTTACGAAGAGATCGCATCTCCACTGCATTCAACTTGCTTTTATGCTTCTTCTGGCATACCCAGGTTTCGCTGCCATATAACAAAGTCGGTACCAACACTGCGTTATGTATTGCAAGGCGTGCACTCTTCACCACGCCTTGCCTTTTGACTAATGCATTCAGGGCACCATTGACTTTGTTTCCGGCAGCGACACACCTATCCACATCTAAATCACATCTTCCATCCCGGCTGAAAGCACTCCCCAAGTATACAATTTCATTTACCTGTTCTAGACATTCCTGATTTACCCATATTTCACATTTCGTTCTCTCTTCGTCCTTTTCAAATACCAGAACCTTAGTTTTATTAGCATTCAAACGGAGACCTTTAATTTCACATTCCTCTTTCATACACGTGACTAATGCCTGCAGTTCTGCTTCTGATGGTGCAATAAGCACTGCATCATCAGCATACAGCAGACAATTAACTTTTATGTCACCCAATTTCACACCCAAACAGCTATCTTTCAGCTTCTGTAAACAGCTGTCGAGATACAGTATGAACAGCCAGGAAGACATGACACAACCCTGTTTTACGCCCGCTTGGACGCTAAACATGGGTGACAGGTCATGCCCTACCCGCACACAGGCTTTACAGTCATAGTAAAGTGACTGCACAGCCCTTAACAATCGACCATCCACACCATATCCCGGCAACAGTTCCCACATTTTCTTCCTTATAACCTTATCAAATGCTTTCTCCAGATCCACAAAAGCACAGAAAATCCTCTGGTTAACACTCAGAAGCTTCTCCGTGATCATGCGGAGAGAAAACATTTGATCCGTGCATCCTCTTCCAGGTCTAAATCCGCATTGTGCCTCCCATAAGAATCTTTCCGATTTCTCTTGCATCCTGCGTGTCAAAACCTTCGAATAAACTTTACTTGCTAAACTGGTCAAGCTGATCGCCCGATAGCTCCCGCAGTCAAAATGTGAACCTTTACCTTTATATAAAGGCACAATGACCGCGGATCGCCAATCATCCGGGACATCTCCCGTCCGCCAGCACAAATTGCACAGCAGATGAAAGCTGTCCCAGACGCGAGGCCCACCGTACTTGACCATTTCAGCAGTAACTCTGTCTAGTCCCGCAGCCTTACCACATTTCAAACTTAGAATCGCACTTTCAATCTCTTTCATGCTGATGACCTCAGTGTCATCGAGGTCCGTGTCTGGCGTGCCAGTCGCGGCGTCACCCCCGGATCCTTCACTAAGATCATGACACGCATACAATTCTCTATAAAATTCACTCCATCGCTGCATGACGTCCGATTTTTCTGAGAGGACGTCATTGGTTCTCGAAAGCACTTTGTTCATTCTTAAAGCTGTCGCAGCACTCCGGGACCTTCCAACCTCTTTCCAGAAGAGTTTGGAGTTTTCCCTAAAGTTGTGCGACAACCTCTCGTCCGCTTCTATTCTACACCTTTCACGTACTTCCTCAATCAATGTTTTCGCATGAACTTTCTGCAGCTTATATCTTTCTTTCATCTTCTCTCTCATATGCTCATCGTTACTAGAGGCCAAGTAGTCTAACCATGCTTTTTTCTTCTTTTTTACAGCTTCTTTCACTTCGTCATTCCACCATGCATCTCTTCTTTTACTACTATTACTACCTCTTTTTGTCGTACCACATACTTCTTCCGCTGCACTTACCATTCCATCCCTAAGGTTCTGCCATGTTCTCTCCACACATCTTTCCTGCCATCGATGGTGTCAAGCTTTTCGGCTACCCTCGTGTGATATTTGTCCCTAGTATCCGCTTCCTGAAGCTTCCAGCTTCGGATGCGACAGACCGACTGTGGTTCTGTTACTGCCGTCCGGTGGCGCCAACCCGCGAACAAACCCCTAAATCTAGTAGTTACTAGATAATGATCCGTTCCCAGGTCAGCACCCCTGAACACTCGTGTATCCATCACCTGTTTTCGCAGTCGGTCATCCACCAGGAACAAATCAATCATACTTCTCTCATTCTTTCTTTCTCTAGTGTACATATGGATCTTCCTGTGATTAAACATAGTGTTTGTCACAAGAAGACCCTTTTCCTTGCATACAGCCAGTATAAGCTTGCCAGCATCATTAACCCTTTTATCTCCAAACTTTCCAAGCACCGACTCGTATCCTGGTCGAGCGATACCTACCCATCCATTCAAATCACCACATACAACAGTTCTTTCGTTTCCCTTAACCAAATCTAGAACTTCTCTTACATTCTCCCAAAACTCCTCCAGCTCAGCCCTGGACGACGAAGCTACCGGCGCATAAACAGCCAAAAGGAATAACTTCGTCATTGTCATTGGGGTCATTGTAGAAGCGTGCTCGTCGCGACCCCTGCCAGCCCTTTTCAGGGCTGCAATTCTACACAGCTGCGCACCCATGCGAACGAGGGTTAGGGCGTCCCCCCAAGGCGACGCACACCAGCCTGCCCCGTTGGTGTGGAATGCAGCGCGCAAAGCGGCGATGGGGACCGCCACCCGTCACGCACAGCCCGACACGGCGGAAGGTGGAGGACGGAGTGCAGAGTTGGCACGTGGAATGTTAGAGGAGGCATGAGAGATAAGACGAATGAGTTGATCGAAATAATGAAAGAAAGAGAATTAGATGTCGTGTGTATGTCGGAGACCAAGCGGAAAGGCAGTGGTATTGAAGAGCTCCCTGGCGGGACGTTAGCTATATGGTCCGGAGTCCCGGAAAGCGAGAACGCCTGCCAAGGAGTGGGAGTGCTGTTGTCGTCCCGGTTGGTCGATCTTATGACTGAATACAAGGTTTTGAACTCAAGACTTCTCTGGGTTCGCTTCAAAATGGGACTGACAAAAATGGGGTTACACCCACGAATTTCAAATATCGTTAGGTGTAGGTCTCCAAAAACGCTTAACGAAGCCATAAATTTAGCCATCTCAGAAGAGCGAATCCAACAGAGCCTTTATAAACGACCACCGCCAGAAACAAGGTATGAACAAAAACCTAAGCAAAATTTTGTTAAATCTTTCAATTCCAAACCAACCATTCCTCAAAAATACTCACATTATCCTAGTATGAACCAACAGAGCCCGCCTAACGCTTTCTGCCGATATTGTAAGACGGCGGGGCATGACATTATGGCCTGTAAAAAACGGGAATATGCTAATAACCGATTTAGGTACCAAAACAATCCGTCAACCTCCCAATTCCGGCATAGGGCACAACCAAGGGTTAATTTTATAGAGCAGCCCAATCGTGAGGTCGACCAAGAGGAATTCCATGCTTTACATAATGATGAGCAGTTTTTAAACGGTCAAGAGTCTCGTCACGGTGTCGCCCGAGACTAAACCCAAAAGCCGGCACCAACCATTCCTTCCTCATATCCAAGGACCACACGGGTAACCAGCCCCAAGCAAGAGTCCAATATCCCAAGGACCACACGGGTAACCAGCCACAAGCAAGAGTCCAATATCCCAAGGACCACACGGGTAACCAGCCCCAAGCAAGCGTCCATCAATCCGTCCATCAATCATCAAAGGACCACATGGGTAACCAGCCCCAAGCAAGTGTCCAATATCCCAAGGACCACAAGGGTAACCAGCCCCAAGAAGTGTCCAGCTATCCAAGACCCATAACTCAAAAACTCCTCCTCCAACAAGCAAAATCGAAATCTATGAAATAAATTTAGACACAACTAAAAGGTTGTTACCGCATGTCCTGCTCGATTCATCCGTCACGGATATCCCATTGTCTCTGCTTGTTGATTCAGGGTCTGCCATATGTTTGCTAAAACAATCGAGTATCCAGAGGAACCTCAAATTAATAAAAGAAGCTATCAAACTTAAGGGCATAGACCCGGGCGATGAACCGACAACCACCGAGGGCCATTTTCCTTTAAAAATTAAATAAAACTATATCCGCGTCATATAAATTCCACGTCATAAAAAATATCAACTTACCGTATGACGGTATCATAGGCTCTGATTTTCTAACCGCGTTTGGCTGTAAAATTGACTACACAAACGACACCCTCAAAATCGGTAAGTTAGAAATAAAATTGCATTTTGTTGATCCATTTTATATTATTCCACCACGCACCGAAACTGTCATTGAATGTTCGGTTTGCGATACTGATCTTAAAGAAGGGCTTATCACGGACCAACACATATCAGAAAATTTTCTTATATCCAACTGCATTGTAAAAATCAAAGAAAACGCGTTAATTTAACTATTGCTAATACTTCAAGAGTTTCCTGTAAACCAACAATCAGTGGATTTAGCCAAATTTAAATCTCAAAATTACACCTTTACACTCTGACGCAGTCCAAGTGAACACAAATCACTCTAACACAATCAATAGAACAAACGACGTAATAAACTCATTAAGAATAGATCATTTGAACCAAGAAGAGTCCAACGCCCTCATTGAAATTTGTTCCCAGTATTCCGATATTTTTCATCTGCCCGATGATAAGTTAACGTATACATCCGCCCTTAGCCATCAAATCAAAACGAACAACGAGACGCCCATCCATACTAAAACGTATAGGTTCCCAGAATGCCATAAAAAGGAAGTCGAGACCCAAATCAATAAGATGCTCCACCAGGGAATTATAGAACCCTCATCCTCACCTTGGAGCTCACCAATTTGGATCGTACCTAAGAAACTCGATTCCCAGGGCCAACGGAAATGGCGAATAGTAATAGACTATCGCAACCTTAATGATATTACCATTGGCGAAACCTATCCTATTCCACAAATTTCTGAAATCCTAGACCAGCTAGGCAACAGCAAATATTTCTCAACCTTGGACTTAGCTTCCGTGTTTCATCAGTTGTTAATAAAACCTGAAGATGCATCCAAAACGGCATTTTCTGTACCTTAGGGGCATTTCCAATTCAATAGGATGCCGTTTGGATTAAAAAATGCTCCGTCCACCTTCCAGAAGCTTATGAACGCTTGCCTATCAGGACTCCAAGGTTCCAATGGATGCTTCGTTTATTTAAACGACATCGTTATTTATTCATTCGATCTGAGTTCTCATATAGATAATTTTCATTCGATCTGAGATCCCAACGCTGTATTCGGTAGACTCAGAAACTATAATCTCAAGTTACAACCCGAAAATGTGAATTTCTTCGTAAAGAAGTAGTTTATCTAGGCCATATAGTCGGCGAACACGGTGTCAAACCCAATCCCGAAAAGTTGAGAGCCGTCACCGAATTTCCAGTCCCAAAATCGCCTAAAGACATTAAATCCTTCCTCGGCTTAGTATCCTACTACAGACGTTTTATTCCCGACTTTTCTAAGTATGCCAAATCCCTTACTTCTCTTTTAAAAAAGGACGTCCCTTTTGAATGGAAAAATTAACAGTAGCTTTCTTTTGAAACCTTAAAAGGTTAACTCGTCACAGCTCCAGTCCTTGCATATCGCGACTTTACAAAACCATTCCTTTTGACATGCGATGCATCAAACTATGCCATCTCTGCTATTCTTTCCCAAGTTCCAGTTGGACAAGATCGACCTATTGCTTTTGCCTCGCGCACGCTTAATAAAGCAGAGACTAACTACAGTGTAACCGAAAAAGAGTGCTTTGCGATAGTGTTTGGCACCAAAACATTTCGCCCTTATCTGTATGGCAATCGGTTCACAATTATGACGGACCATAAACCACTCCAGTGGCTTTTTAATTGTAAAGACCCTGGTTCCCGCCTTGTTCGATGGAGACTTAAGTTAGAAGAATTTGAGTATGACATACTCTATAAAAAAGGCAAAACCAACACCAACGCTGACGCGCTATCGCGGTTTCCTGTGAACCCTGTCCAATCATAAAGACCCAACAACGTCCGATCCTCCTATAGCGAATCCAAGTCGAAATCTAGACGAAGATCTTATGGACTTGCTAATTTCTCCGCCTTCCTTTAATCCAGACGAAGCGATCTCTCCTCCACTCGATTTAGATGAAAATGCTTCACCATTACCCTACGTTGATTTGCCTTTCAACATTCCAGACACCCTAAGGGAGGAAATCGAAAATGAATCTATCAACTTACCTCAACCAGAACCTGAACAGATAACACCACCTGAAATCCAAACCGATAATGTCCCATTTCCATCCACGAGGTCCTCTCCAGACGTACCTGTTGATGATTACTCTACTTTCCTTAAATCTATGTCGTGCAAAGATAGGACCTTTAACACAGAAGTGGAAGAGCACAACGAAACTCTAATGAAGTGTCCCGCGAAGGTAATCCTGGTCCCAACATCCATCGATTTGGATGAATCTAACCCATACATTCAGGAAATATTAACCGACCCTGAAATCATTGCTGAAATACATGAGTCCGAGAAAGAACTCTTCTCCTTTAAAAAGATAGAAACAAATAATAAATGCTATTATTTGTTGTTCACTAAATTACATCATTTTGACGGGGCCTCCTATCCAGAAATCTTTCAAACATTAAAAACAATCAGGAATGAATTAATAAATTCCGAGGGAATTAAAGAACTCGGTATATCCGATCTGAAAAACCCATTCGAAAAAAATTCCTTCATTAAAATATATAATATTCTATGCTATCTCTTTCATGATACTCAAAATTAATATATATCATAACAATATCATATATCCAGCTCCGACAGAAATTAAGAAAATCCTTTTCGATAATCATAATATCCCGATAGCCGGTCATTTAGGTTCTGTAAGAATGTACAATAGAATAAAACAATCGTATTACTGGAAAGGTATGCGAAGCGATATAGAGTCATATGTAAAACAATGTAAATCATGCCATGAAAATAAAGCACTTAGGAAAATTAACCGTGCGCCAATGCAGATTACCAGTACATCCACAGAACCATGCCAAAGAATATCTTTGGACATCGTCGGTCCACTTCCCGAAGCTGGACCAGCAAAATTACGTTTTATTCTCACGATACAAGACGATCTTACAAAGTTCTCCTGTGCATATCCCATCCGGAGTACCACTGCTGAAGGAACAAGTGAATGCTTACTGCATTATATATCAATCTTCGGTATTCCTAAGATGATCCTTACCGACCTTTTAAGGGACTAATTTTACTTCAGACCTATTTAGGAAAACTGCGAATTTCTTAAAATAAAAAACTTATGGTCTTCACCATATCATCCTCAAACCCAAGGCGCCTTAGAGTGAAGTCATTCAACCCTAAAAGAATATTTGAAATCTTACATTAATGAAGAACAGTCAAATTGGCCTCGTTATGTATACACCGCGATGCTCGCTTATAACACATCCGTTCATTCCACTACACATTACACACCTCACGAGCGTATGTTCGGGAGTAAACCATTTATTCCTAATTCCATTTATAATGAATCTCCAGGGGCTAGATACCCTGATTATGTCCGCATGTTGCAAAACCGTTTGAAGTATTCCAGAGAAATGGCTTTAGATTTTATAAGGAAGTCAAAAGAATCCTCAAAATCATACTACGACACCCATACTCGACCAGTTAAATATAAAGTCGGTGAGTATGTCTACATAAAGAACCACTTGAGATTGCGGAAAGCACTCTCCCCTCTCTGGAAAGGTCCCTATAAAATAGTTAAAGTAAATAATAATAATACACTTACCTTGCTAATCAATCGACGCCATGTCACGCATCACTTCGATTAGGTGAAACCCGCATCGGAAATCGGAAGTAACCTGTAAATTAAAATAAAATTATAAAATGAATAGTGTCTTAAAAGTTAGGAAAATATATATACTTATCTATAAGCATAGTCTCGCCATCTGAAAATTGTTAATATACGATATATAGTTAGTAAAGTTATCAAATATACAAAATATAATTATTAAAAATGTTAGATTAATCAATACCTACCTTTGTTAGTATTAATTATAGTGATTATTTACAGAACTCCAACTCGATGTCAATCGCATCAAGATTATATTCAACCGATAACTTCGAGTGCAGGAATCTACTTTGACTACTTAGGTACATTAAAAATCACTAACGCCCAACTAAAAGCGTTAATACCGATAGATATCTCGCACTTTGGCCCCCACATTAGAAATGTAGGAAACGCTCTAGAAACAATTAATTTTTTATGTGATCAAACTAGGATTCTAGAGATTATTACCGAATGTCACAATATGCTTCAACCATTAGCCGTACGTAACCGGGACTTGAACAAGGATTTTGAATCCATCTCACACTTGTTAGATAACGGAGCCAAGCGTAGCGCCTGGTTTGGAGGTATTCGTACAATATTAAAACATATATTCGGTACTCTAGATGAAGATGATGCTTTAAAGTATGATGAAGCAATAACTTCCGTACAAAATGATGAAAAACAATTGGCTTCTCTGATGAAAGAAAACATTTTAGTTACTACCTCTGTAATAAAATATTATAATGATACATTAAATAAAATAAAAAGCAACGAAGCAAAATTAACAAAGCTATCGACAATCTCTCTATTAAGATTAAAAATATTTCCGAAATAACCAATGGTCTACAAATATCTATTAGTATTAATGAAATTTTTGATAGTTTAGAAACCTCGATTTCCTCGACACTTTCCTTTCAATTAGAAGATATTATAAACGCTATTTTATTTAGCAGTAAGGATATTTTACACCCAGCCGTTATAACGCCACAACAGTTAAACCGAGAGCTTGCCGATAATTATAGATATCTGCCTAGTAATTTAGTATTGCCTATTTCCTTAGATATTAAGAATATACATTTAATTTTAAGACTTTGTAAAATTACCTGTTATAATATAAATAATAAAATCATATTTTGTTGCATGTGCCATTGGTTAACGTAGAAAATTATATGTTGTTTCATAATATAGCTCTGCCTACACCATATAATCCAAAGGAACCCAATTCATTTAATTGTACCTAATAATAAATACATTGCAATGACCAAAGACAAAACACATTACGGCAATATTGACGACTTAGAGAAGTGTAAAATTGTGCAACCAGGAACATTCATCTGTGACGTAAACAACGTGTATTCGGTGGACGCTAAACCATCCTGTGAAAGTGAACTTATATCTAAAGTGATCAGTGAAATCCCGTTACAGTGCGAAACTAAATTTATTTTCGGAAAATTAGATATCTGGAAACCATTAATAAATAATAAGTGGATTTATGTTCAATCCGACCCAAATAAAATTTCTATAGATTGTATGAAGTTTCAACTATTTGAAGCAAATATTCTGGGCACAGGCATAATTACGATTCCCGATGGTTGTATCGGATTTTGTAAAAGCACTACATTGTTACCTAAATATAATGTTCTAAATATTACCTCGCCCATAAGTTATATGCCTGATTATAGCCTTATCAATGACACTTGTTGTAATATTAATAAGTTCAATCATGTTGTAGAAAATGTGTCTCCTATAAAGTTACAAAATATAGACTTAGACGAATTTAATTCAAAAAATAAATTAATTATTGATTCTTTATTAAGTAATCTAAAAACAATAGAAAGTAAACCTCACATTATTCAGTATGGTACACATTACTCTACCATTATTATTATAATTTCTATTTTAATCCTGTTGTATTTAGTATATTTGGGTTTTAAGCTTTTCCGTCGATTCCGAAACACTCGTCTTATAAATAAAAATAATAAAATCACTCCTAAAATGGAGTTTATAAAAACTTCACCTCGACCTCATTTAAAATCTATACAACCTGAAATTGAACAAAATAGTAATTCTGAATCCGATAATATTGCACCGCTTAGAACCCAAATTTAATGGCATTACTATTAAGTTAGTATCTAGAGATTTTATGTTATCATCCCTAAAATCTCTTCTTAAGGGGGTAGATGTTATACCCCGTATTCGTTAGCCTTATTGCTGCACTGCCTCTTAATAATGTTGACTTGGCCTTAAGGTTCAGTGAGTATAGCAGTGGAGTAGTTCGGCCACTTCAGTCTGCTTCCATCTTCGAACCTGCTCGGTTGTCTACGGACCTAAGTTAATTTCTAACCAGTTTGTAATATTTAACCCATTAATACTTAATTAAATTTCAGTGTTAAATAAATCTTTTTTTTTAAACCTTTTAGCCCGTCTCCGTATAACAGATCGCAGAACCAGACGCGAGCACTTCTGGCAATGTGGCCTGTCGCCGGTCTGGACATTTTACATCTGAAGTAAACGAGGTGGTTATACCGTCATCTGAAAACCAAACCTATAGTCCCTTACGAAACCCACAGGATAAAATGTGATGATGAATTTTCCTATGCCGGACTTACACGCCAATTTCAACAGTACTGTGTGTATAACACTAGTTCTGTGTGAAATTAGAAACAGCGATTATTAGACTAGAATAGATCTTATACTACTACCTAGACTATATTCTTAATATCTACAAAAAATACTGTTCAAAATGTATGTATGTATAAGACTCTTTCTGTTTGTGATTCGAACCAGCGATTATTAAATTAATGTAATTATAACACGGTCAGAAGAACGTCATCATTTTTATTCGAAGTAAGGTTCTTTACCATTCTTTCCCTCCAGAAATAAATATGTGTGAGAAAAATCATATATTATCCAAAGTAATTGCCTCTAATACTTTATTTCTTGTATTTAACTAGCTTATAATTATGTAAAATATTATATAAATTTTTTATGTAAAATATTATATAAATTATGTAAAAAATATATATAATATTATATATAATTTCTCTTTATCCCTCTGGTAAGGTATAAATTCCGCCCTCTGTAAACCGTCTAAAGTATCTTACAATAAGATACAATGTTTACAATAAATAAAATGTTGATTCATTTGTATTTCAGAACAACCCTGCATACAAACAAATAATTTTTCGATACCGTGTGAGAAAAAGATTGAATCAAGTTCTACTGATTGTAACATAAATGATGTTTGTATAGGAAACCTCGATTTAGAAAGCCCTACTGTTAAATCAAATCCTAAACTGAAAAGAGATACTCAACCAGTTATTAAAGGAAGGAAGCAACCTGCAAAAACTATGAAAAAGAAAATTTTGAAACAGAGTGTAAATAAACTTACGAAAAACACATCTGAGGCATCAACAAAATACATTTTTGAATGTGACGATTGTAGAAAAAATTTTTTAACTAAAGATATTCTCGCCGACCACATATCATACAGTCATAAGACGAAAAAGAACTCAGATGCAGTTCAGACACAAGTTGAACAAACTCCAGTATCACAACTAATGGATATATATAACTGTGATATTTGCGAATTTAAAACATCTCAAAAACGTTGCATTTTAGCACATCTTAAAGCGCACGTCGCTAAGCAAAGGTACTGTTGTAATAATTGTGATTATAAATGTACAGTTCAAGCAAATTTCCAAAGGCATATGAAAATACACACCGGAGAAAAACGTTATTCGTGTCATATCTGTGAATATAAATCTATTTCAAAAAGTCATTTGCAAATACATATGAAAATACACACCGGCAAAAAACCTTTTTCGTGTAATATCTGTGAATATAAATGTATTCGAAAAAATACTTTGATGAGACACATAAAAATACATACTGGAGAAAAACCTTTTTCGTGTAATATCTGTGAATTTAGATGTACTACAAAAAGTAATTTGCAAACACATATGAAAATACACACCGAAGAAAAACCTTTTTCGTGTAATATCTGTGAATTTAAATGTAATAGAAAAGATAATTTGCACACTCATTTAAAAATACACACAGCTGATAAACCTTTTGCGTGTAATATCTGTGAATATAAATCTATTAGAAAAAGTAATTTGCAAAAACATATGAAAATACACACCAGTGAAAAATCCTTTTAGTGAATATCTGAGGAATAATAAAAAATATTTCGAAGACATGTGAAGTTCGCCAATACGCATTGAGGCAGCGCGGTGGACACTTCCTTGCCCTAAAACCCTCTCAGAAATGAGGGGAGGCCTGTGCCCAGCAGTGGGACGTATATAGGATGTAACTTTACTTTTATATGAAAATACACAACGGCGATAAATCCTTTTCGTGTAATATCTGTGAATTTAAATGTATTCTAAAAACTGATTTCATGAGACATATAAAAATACATACCGGAGACAAACCTTTTTTGTATAATATCTGTGAACATAGATGTACTACAATGAGTTATTTGCAAAAGCATATTTATTTATTTATATTTTAAAAACAGTGTTGTTGTGTATGCGGTCGCTGTCTCATTAAACCAGTGTGCAATTAACTAGCTTGTCTAATTGACGTATCGCCCTTGTCACTCCCTAAGTATATCAATATTCAACACGTGGCGACGAGCGAACTCGCATATGTACACTAAAAATGTCGACGGGAGTAACTTTTGGCATTATATCAACATTCGATCATCTTTCGCACGAATGGAGCAGTTATAAATCGCGATTGAATCAGTGGTTTATCGCGAACGACATAACCAATGAAACTGACAAAGCAACAGTAAAGCGGCGGGCGATATTGTTGAGTGCGTTAAGTGAATCGACGTTCAAGTTAGCTAATGACCTGGCGTTACCCAGCAAGGTGGAAGAGTTTAGCTACGGAGCAATAGTTAAGCTCCTCGATGATTACTTCACACCAAAAAAGTTGGGGTTTGGGGTTGGTTAAATTAGAAAAATCAATTTTTTATGCGGCAACTCAGCCCACAGGTGAAGGTCACACTCAGTGGGCGACCAGAATTAGGGGATTGGCGGCACATTGTGAGTTTAAGAACTTGGAGGAAGACCTGTTGGACAGATTCATCATGGGCATGGCGGCAGGACACGAGCGGGACAAACTTTTCGCGCAAGATCAGCGGGAGTTGACCCTGGCAAAGGCCATCAACTTGGAGGAGAGCGTGCGCTGTGCACGTCACGCTTCGTCAGTTGCGGCGCCAGGCGAGAATGGTGTCGGTGCGAGCGGATTCGCGGATGGTGGCGTATTCAACATCTCCAAGAAGGAAAAGTGCAATGTGTGTGGTTACGCCAATCATAAATCCAATCAGTGTCGTTATAAAAATCTCAAGTGTAAAAAGTGTAATAGGAAAGGTCATTTACGAAAAATGTGCGCTTATGATGACAGAATAAAATATGTCGAGGAAGGTACTCTGGTCGAAGGAGACGACGACGACCTCGTTAAAACAGTGGAACACAATCAGTCATTACAGGCCTATAATTATAAAGGGACACAAAGATCAGAATTAAGAATTAGTGACAAAGTGTGGCTAACAAAAAATATAGACAGTAAAAAATTCTGTTGGATCGAAGGTATAGTCAAAAGAAAAATTGGAAACGTAATGTATAGAATATACGTACCTCAATATAACTGCGAAGTCACGAGACATGTCGATCAGTTAAGAGCACGGTTATACTCACCGGCTAGAGATGACCGGCGATGGGACCTGGATGTGGTGCCCGACGAGCTGACCGCTACTGCTTCTAGTGACGGAGTCCAGCCTGGAACCACAGCTGATGTAGGAGGGGAAGGACGGGACATAACGGAACCTGACCTGGCAAGCGGTATTAGCGAGTACCCGTAGACTGCACTCCGTGCTAGCGCCCCTCCTCGAAGAAGACAAGCTATAAGTCCGATATTCTCTACGCCGACATCGGAACAGGAGGATACCTAGATGGAGGCTGACGTTTCTCTACGTGATCTATGTTGTCATAGCTTGGAAAATGTTTCCATATTTTATGTACTTATTGATTTTGTATATTATGTTAACTATAAGGTGGAGGGATGTTGTGTATGTCTATGTGTGTAAGGGTGTGCGGGCTGCGTCCCCCACCTAACGGTCGCTGTCTCATTAAACCAGTGTGCATAGCTTGTCTAATTGACGTATCGCCCTTGTCACTACACCCTAAGTATATCAATATTCAACAAGTGTACATGCTGGCTTACAGTATGCCCAAAACGTCAGCATGTTAATTGACAAATTACAGTTTTAAATAATAGTAATTATATAAGATACATGTCAAAAGGTCAAACAAATTAAAGAATACATGTCCAATAGATCAAATAAATACCAAAAAATACATGCCAAATAGATTAAAAGTCAAATAGATTACAAGTCAAATAAATTAAGCAAAATGTCATTGTCAGATTGATTACATAAGATAAGATTAAAAGAATATATTACAATATATCAAAATTGGATGTCAGAAATAGAAGGGCTTTATTACACAGTTGCCCTAAGCTATCAGCAAATAAATCAGTCTTGTTATCATCTGCGAGCATGTCTCCCATAAGCCGTATAGCACGAGAAGTGGGCGCGTGAGCACCGTACCTGGTGCGCGCCGGCGGCCGCCACAGAAGGCGCGGCCGCCGCTGTGGTGCCACCGTCACCTCCACATCATAGCCCAGCTGCTTCGGAGCCAACAACCCTACTCTACTTAATATCATTGAACTATCTATTCGATTACGGATGATTGCTAGGTAGTATGTTATCAACTGCATAGTTCGCCTAAGTTTAAGCGTGTCCAAACCCACCACACCAGTAACAAAAAAGGACGGATATAGATAGGGGTAATAACCTTATTTCTGTTTATATAGTAGCCATCGTGCAAATTTGCGCTGTATTCTCTCTATCATCAAAATATATTTTTCCTCATAGGGATTCCATACAATGGCACCGTATTCAAGCTTACTACGAACGTATGCATTGTACTCAATCCTAATGCAAATAATCCTAAGTCACAAATTTCACTTGCCCTTACTAAGGGCGTGTCAGATAAATTATATTCTTTTTTTAGTGGACAGCGTTTACGCGTGAATGTTATTATTGTTGCGCGCCTAAGTTGACGTCATGTACCCAGCACTAGCGCCATCTAGTGTCGGGGACGAGAGCGAGGAGAGTTTTCCAGAAAATGACATGACTAATTTAAGTTTTAATTAGTGTAAAGTGAATTAAAGTGTTAATTTTGGTAATTCTATCGACAATTTTTATTGTCACGAACCCTAAGCTCGTAACAATTGGTGTCAAAAGTGGGATAAAATCATGCCGATTTTACCTAGGGAGGAAATGGAGGGTGTCCGTACCCGAAGTCAACGTCAGCAGGAGACGGACCAAAGAAGATTTGGTGGTGCAATGTCGCAGACGTCGCAGGGCCAGCCGCCGGCTGCAGGCCCGTCAGTAGCTCCTACATCTGCAGCACCTGACTTAGGTGCTCTGATGGTGATGCTACAGGAGCAGGCTCGCCGACAGGAGGAGCAATCCCGTTGGTTGAAAGAGCAGCAAGAGGAACAGGCTCGCCGACAGGAGGAACAGGTCCGTCAGTTGAAAGAGCAGCTGCGGGGTGGACAAGAGGAACAGGCTCGCCGGCAGGAGGAACAGGCTCGCCAGCAAGAGGAACAGGCACGCCGGCAGGAGGAACAGGCCTGCCGATTGGAAGAGCAGCTGCGGGGCGGACAAGAGGAACAGACCCGTCGGTTGGAAGAGCAGATGCTCCTCATGAAGGACCTTCACGCTACCTTCGAGAAGGAGATAAAGGAGGTGAAGGATAGGGTTGCTCAGCATGACAACCGCTTGTCGGAAGCTGAAACCCAAATCGCGAAAGCTGAAACCCGAATCGACCAAGTGAACAATCAGATTGATAGCGTTATGGCTGACGTGAAGAAAACGCTGGACTATCTCAAACTGGGGGATGGAATTACAGCTCCCGTAGTAGCTACAACACCTTCGCTACGTGGGTTCAAAGTGCCTCCGTTTGACGAGACTTCTTCCTGGTCAGCTTAGAAAATCCAGTTTGAGGCCGTCATGGAGGCGAACGGCTGGAATAAAAGCCAGGCCATGACTGCACTCGCCCTAGGCTTGCGCGACCAAGCCTTAACTGTGTTGGAAGCTCTCGGTAAGAAAGTGACCTACGAACAGCTCCTTGAGGCATTGGAGGCGAGATATGCCGACGCTCATCTGGAACACGGCTTTCGCGCGCAGCTTAAAGATTGCGTGCAACGCAGCAAAGAAAACCTTCAGCAGTGGGCCCTTGAGGTGGAGAAGATGGTTCGAAAAGCATACCAGTATGTACCTGCGCTCATTGAAGGGAACCTGGTGAGGCTCGGACACCACGAGACGCTTAACTGAAATATGAAATATTTATTTGCTTTTGGTTAAGGTACACTGAAGATGGTGGTATTAATTAAACATCCGCTTAATCAGCCATTATTTATGGCATGCTAATCTTACAAATATAAAATAATGCGATAGTAATATTTATGAGTAAAATGTCTAAAATAATAAAATGTCAACAATTACATAATAAATAGGTACTTAATAAATATTTTACAATTGGTCCAGCAAATCCATATCAGTCCAGCCGCTACCACATATCGCAGTTCAAATATTCCTCTATAGTATAAAAAGCCTTTTCACTCAGCCATCTCTATAACTCTCTTTTAAATTTCATGAAAGGTAGGTCTTGAATTTCTTGTGGTATCTTATTATATACACATCCAGTAGCAATTATTATGGAATCTCGCGCTCTTGGGTATTATGGTGGAAACCAACCTATTCCTATTTCTAGTGCCTCGTTTGTAAAAGTCTTTGGCTTGTGTGAAATAATACATATTATTTTTGATTTCTTAATTATACTTATTTAAGAAATCATTATGTGAACCAGTACGGACTGGTAATAGCAAATAAAATTCGCCGATTAGAAGATCTTAAAACAAAGCGTGCAAGATATATAACATCTTTAAATTTCTTGAAGAGATGCAGAGGCTGTAATCTCATTCTTACGTGTGTCAAAATATCAACAAAAAAGGACATTCGAGGAAGCGCTAAGATCTTAAATCAGGCAAGTAAAAAGTTGTTACGAACGGTGATTCAGCAGAAACGGTTCGATTTCCATTTCGTAAACAACACCATAGACAATTTGTCCAGTGAACTAAAGACAGTTTTAACGACATTTGATTTTAATAATTGCATCGAAACTTTAAACAAACGAGAAACATCAAAATACAATGAATGCAAAAATAAACAAATAGAAAAATACCAAAAATTAACGATCAAATCAAATGCCAACCATCTAAGTCAACGTCAAAACGAAACACAACTGTTGACCACAGACGTAAACAACAAACAACGCACGGTCTATAATCTGTCAAATCATACACTAGATGAACCGACAATAAAGGTCATAGAGTAAAGTAATATATACAGAAATAGAGAGCCATCTCCTAGGATTTTTTGTCACCCAATATGAATAGTGTCGCCGTCTGGTATCATATCCCTTGAACTAATCTCAATATCACGTTGACTATAGATAGCTGTATGTAGTTACGTATAATGTATATACAGCTATCTATACTATGGGCGGTTATATTTATATTTTAAGGGATTAGGGTTCAATTAAAGACGTAGTATATATTTCAGTAATATTAACATTTATTTTTGTTTTAACATACACGATGTGTTACATTTTTGAGTGCTAATTAACACCATTTTCTTGATAATCGCATTTGTACAACTGTGTATATGTCAATTCATTCCATCTAAATACACCACCTGCCAGCATATTACACACACTTGGATTTCATATATATCTTGGCCCAACACAATGTCTCAACTTGATGAGATTAGAACTGCACAGAACAGTTTGGAGGAATGCTTTTCAAAAAGTATGGCCGAACTGGAAGCACAGTTACACACGGGGGGATCCGCCAAGGACACGGTTGCAAAGGTGGCTGAGGAGTTTCGAACCTTCCGTGAACTCATGTTCTCTATGCTCGGTATGCTCCGTAAACAAATTAATGAGTGCTCCCATATGGTTGACGCTATTGAGACCAGGCATCGACGAAAGGCTCTCCTTTTCTTGGGTGTTGCTGAAGAGGAGAAGGAGGACTGCAAGGCTACAGTGCTAAATATAATCCACAAAATGGAGTTGAAGGACATCACAGCATCTTGCATTAGTGTCTGCCACAGGATTGGAGTAGCCACCAAAAATCGTCTCCGGCCAATCCTAGTTCGATTTCTTAGCGTTGACTTCAGGTCATCAGTATGGATGGCGAAGTCTAGACTGAAAGGTTGTCCAGTTTCAGTAAAGGAGTTGTTGACAAAGTCTCGGCAAACTGTTTTTGGCAAAGCCCGTCAGCATTTCGGCATGCGTGCATGCTGGACCCAAGATGGAGTAATTGTGGTGAAAGTTGCAGATGGATCCCGGCATAAAGACACTACCTTAGATGAGCTGACTACTCTTACGCAAAAACACCCTAAGGCGACTGCTGAATCCTCAACTGGAGGCGAGCGCATTGCAGGAAGCAATTTATCGTCGCAACCCAATTAAGCCACGTAAATAACTACGCAGTATTGCGTTTTATTGTCTTAATTCTCCTTTTTCCTTTTACTACAACTTTAAATTTATTCAATATTGTAGAATTACTTAGTATTTATTATTACTTTCTATCCACAGTATTAAACCTTGTTTTGCTTTTATGTAACCTTAAGCTTCTTTCTTTCTCATTTATTTACATTTTTTTTAAATTAGTTAATTTCTAATTTTAATATAATTTTTCGTTTTACATCATTTATTAAAACTTGTATATTTTCACTTTAAATTTTAATTACATTTTAGGTTAAGTTCTACTTTGTTTTGGTAGTTGTTTTGCTTTTGATTATATTTTGTCCATAGATTAACAGATTCGTAACAAGTGCATAGTGCAAGTTAACTTTCGGTCGCTAGGAAGGTTTTTTTTATTAATACATGATCATGGATACAAAAAGGACTTTGTATCCATGATCATGTATTAATAAAAAACACAGTATATTTGTCGTCTATGAGACACTTCTCTATGATACTTTTTATTTGTTCTAAGTTCTGCTATTTATTATTAGTAATCTTAACGTTTCCCTCCTATATATCCACTACCCCATATCTTCCCGTGGGTGTCGTAAAAGGCGACAGAGGGAAACAGGCAGGAGATGGGCAGCAGCATCTTCCTGATAACAGCAACTGTACGACAAAAAAAAACTGCGGTTGCCAACCCGCTCGCCAAGCGTGGCAACTATGGCAATATACCCCCCATGAACAATTACACAAATAGACGGCCCCCAGTCCCCGGCGGCCCCGCTATTCCTGACTACGGTGGCGACCATGGTAACGTCGGGGAAGAGGGTGCTAAGAATCTCCGGTGGAGGTTCGGTTGCCACCTACGACGACTCGACCTGGCAACATTTAACGCACGCACACTGAGGACTGACGAGAAGGTCCTGGAGCTGGAAGAAGAGATAGACAAGTTGCGCTGGAGTATTATAGGATTATCTGAGGTCCGAAGAGAGGGGGAGGACACGGTGATTCTCGAATCCGGCAACTTGTTCTATCACCGGGAGGGCGACCATCTGTCCCAAGGAGGTGTCGGATTTATCGTCCATAAGTCTCTCGTCAACAACGTTGTAAAGATTGGGAGTGTGTCGACGAGGGTCGCGTACCTGATACTCAGAATCACCAAACGGTATTCGCTGAAGGTCATACAGGTTTACGCACCAACCTCGGCACATTCCGATGAGGAGGTGGAGGAAATGTTTGAGGATATTTCTAAAGCCACGCATTCCTCCAAAACCCACTACACGGTGTTGATGGGAGACTTCAACGCAAAACTAGGCACAAGAGAAAGCGGTGAGCTGAAGTTAGGGAAATTTGGAGTAGGGCAACGGAACCGAAGGGGCCAGCAGCTGGCCGACTTTATGGAGAAAGAGGGACTCTTTATGATGAACTCTTTCTTCCAGAAGCGGCCCCACAGGAAGTGGACCTGGTCGAGCCCCGACGGTTCGACAAAAAATGAGATTGACTTCATTATGACGACCAGACGCCAACTGTTCAGTGATGTCTCAGTGATCGCAAGGGTGAAAACTGGCAGCGATCACCGAATGGTTAGAGGCACACTGAACCTAAACGTTAAGTTGGAGGTCTCGTCTAATGAAGTCAACGCTCCGTCCCCCTCGTGCTCTAATCCAGAATCCCGAAAACTTTCAGCTCGAGTTACACAACCACTTTCAGTGCCTACAAGATTGCAATGCAGTAGACGATATGAATGACAAGCTCGTGGAAACTGTCCATGCGGTCGGAGCTAAGTTCTGCAAGACCCGCCGCAGAAGAACACAAAAACTCTCCGATCACACTCTTAATCTCATGGCTGTTAGACGGGAGATGAGGCTGCAATCGTCAACAGATTTGACAGCATACAGGCAACTGAACAGACAGATCTCCAAATGCATGCGGCGAGACTTACTTAACTTTAATACTGCTCGTATTAAAGAAGCGATCGAGCGGAACCAGGGCTCCAAAGTCTTTGCCAGAGATCTGTCTGCCCGTAAGAGCCAACTGTCAAAGCTGAAGACTGAGTGTGGCAGCATCGTTTCCGGGACACCTTGAGATTGAGAGGTTCTATGGGCGGCTGTACACATCATCGTTGGAGCCACACGCAAGTGTGAGTAACGATCCAAGAGCAAGTCTTATCCGACACTATTCCGATGATATCCCGGACGTCGGTCTAAGCGAGATTAGAATGGCTCTCCAGCATCTTAAAAACGGCAGGGCCCCAGGTGAGGATGGAATTACAGCGGAGCTTCTGAAAGCGGGTGGAACACCGGTACTTGAAGTCCTTCAGAAGCTCTTCAATTGCGTCCTCCATGGTGGCACTACTCCAGAGGCGTGGAGCAGAAGTGCGGTGGTCTTGTTCTTTAAGAAAGGCGACAACGCTCTCTTGAAGAACTACAGACCGATTTCCCTTCTGAGCCGCGTCTACCTGCTGTTTTCGAGAGTCATTACGAATCGTCTCGCACGCAGACTCGACGACTTCCAGCCTCCCGAACAAGCCGGTTTCCGAAAAGGCTTCAGTACCATAGACCACATACATACCCTGCGGCAGATTGTACAGAAGACTGAAGAGTACAATTTGCCACTTTGCCTGGCGTATGTGGACTATGAGAAAGCCTTTGATTCCGTCGAAATTTGGGCGGTGCTGCAGTCCCTTCAGCGGTGCCAAGTTGACTGTCGGTATATCGAAGTGCTGAAGTGTTTGTACAGTAGGGCTACGATGGTTATCCGAGTACAGAACCAGAGCTCGAAACCTATCCAACTGCAGAGAGGTGTAAGACAGGGTGACGTTATATCCCCGAAACTCTTCACCGCTGCTTTGGAAGACGTTTTCAAGCTACTGGACTGGAAAGAATACGGTATTAACATCAATGGCGAGTACATCACTCACCTTCGATTTGCCGACGATATAGTCCTTATGGCAGAATCGCTGGAGGACTTAAGCACTATGCTCAATGACCTCAATAGTGCCTCCCAACGGATAGGTCTTAAGATGAACATGGACAAAACAAAGATCATGTATGTCCATGTCACACCTATGCCGGTAGTTGTTGGGAGCACTATGCTCGAAGTTGTTGACGAGTACGTTTACCTGGGACAAATAGTCCGACTAGGTAAGTCCAACTTCGACCGAGAGGTCAATCGACGGATTCAACTCGGCTGGGCAGCGTTCGGGAAATTACGACATATCTTCTCGTCAGGTATACCTCAATCTCTAAAAACTAGATTGTACAACCAGTGCGTGTTGCCAGTGATGACTTACGGATCTGAGACGTGGTCCTTCACTGCTGGCCGTATGAGGACGCTCAAGGTCGCTCAGCGAGCTATGGAGAGGGCTATGCTTGGAGTTTCTCTGCGTGATAGACTCAGAAATAAGGATATCCGCAGTAAAACCAGAGTGACCGACATAGCCCAACGGATTAGTAAGCTGAAGTGGCAATGGGCCGGCCATATAGCTCGAAGAACCGATAACCGATGGGGAAGAAAGGTTCTCGAGTGGCAGCCTCGTACCGGTAGGTGTAGTGTAGGGCGACCCCCACTAGATGGAGTGACGACCTGGTAAGATATGCAGGAAGTCGATGGATGCAGGTGGCTCAGGACCGTGCTTTGTGGCATTACTTGGGGGAGGCCTATGTTCAGCATTGGACTTGTGAAGGGCTGTAATGATGATGAATCTTAACGTAGTTTAGTTGTAGTTGTCTTGCAAATCATTTTTATTTTTATTGTTTTGTGTATTATATTTGTCTTTTAATTTTTGAGTGTGTTAGCTGGCGGGTGGTGCAGGGATGGCAGTTTAGCAATCGAAATTATTACTATTTATTTTTTTTACTGCAAACTTTTCTGCCAACGAGTTTTCTTCATCAAATGACAGTTATTGCTCTATTACTGAAACGTTAGGGGATTTTGTGCGACATAAATTCGATGAATCCCGCTCATTGTTTAATGTTTGCCACATTAATGCACAGAGCGTACTTAGTCATTACAGTGATCTGATTGAGGCCCGTTCCTCTAAGCTCCTTCAAATTGTCGAGTCGGTTGGCCTCCACATTTTACCTTTACAAGCCACTCACCACAATATTGATGTGGAGGATACCTGGCTTGACTTAATCCTTCCCTCTGCTCCTTCTCTTGTCTTCTGCCACGGTCAACACTTTGCACCTGCTTTCTCCTATCATGACCTCATTTTCCTTTCTTACGTCCTTAAACCTCCTAAACCTCCAGCTAAAACTCTACACATACGTTGCTTTGGTCGCTTGGATGTTGAAAAGCTTTGTATGAATGCATCCAAAATAAACTGGAACAGCGTGGTTTCTGCACCCACTGTGGATGAAAAAGTTGGGGCTTTGAATGAAGCTATCCTTAGATTATATGACGTACATGCTCCCATCAAAAAAGTGAAGCTCATGCGTCCACCTGCGCCTCGGATGACGATTAGGGTTCGAATTGCGATGAGACGTAGGGATCGCGCTTTCGGCAAATTTAGAAAAGATCGATGTGATCAAAACTGGACGCTTTATAAAGTTGCAAGGAATCGGTGCAATCAGATGATACGCAACGCCAAACGCCGATTTATTCTTAGTAACATCTCATCTTCTTCCCCTGCTAATATCTGGAAGTTCCTTGGAACCATAGGTATCGGTAAACGACACCGTTGTGAGTTTCAAAGGACGATTGGTCTGGATGATATCAATTTTCATTTTGTCTCCAACAGTCCACTTGATCACCAGACCAAGCGTCTTACTGTTGAACACTT
Source organism: Parnassius smintheus behrii (assembly GCA_036936625.1). Lineage (NCBI taxonomy): Eukaryota > Metazoa > Arthropoda > Insecta > Lepidoptera > Papilionidae > Parnassius > Parnassius smintheus. The sequence goes on along the minus strand of JAUPFT010000030.1, from coordinate 17,798,413 downwards.
AATGGGTTTACCTCGTCCTGATATTAATCTGTTTCAATTTTCTCCAGTAGCTGTGGATGAGATCAAGAAGATAATCCTTTCCATTAAATCTAATGCTGTAGGTTGCGACAACATCAGCCGACGGATGATTATCTATATACTTGACCATATCCTCCCAGTCATCTCGCACATCATTAACTTCTCCTTGGATTCTGGTAATTTTCCCTCACTGTGGCGTAAGGCTTACGTTATTCCCTTACAAAAGATCCCAAATCCCACTTTACCCAATCATTTCAGACCTATATCCATCCTTCCCTTCTTATCCAAGGTCCTTGAGGCCTGTGTCCACAAGCAACTTTCGCAGTTTATCTCTCGTAATAACTTATTAAGTCCCTTGCAGTCCGGCTTTAGGCCCGGTCATAGTACCGTTTCCGCACTCCTGAAAGTAGCTGGTGATATTAGGGCAGGTGTAGAGGACACTAAAGTCACTGTGTTGGTTTTGGTTGACTTCTCGAACGCCTTTAATACCATTAGTTATGACATTCTAATTTCCATCCTTTCCCTTTCTATGATCTCACCCGAAGCACTGGATTGGTTTTCATCATATCTTCGAGGGCGCCAGCAGTCGGTTCGCATCGATGAGCTATCATCTAGCTGGCTTGACATACATGCTGGTGTCCATCAAGGCGGCATATTATCTCCTTTGTTGTTTTCTATATTTATTAATCTTATTACTCAAAACCTTCAGTCTGCGTATCATCTGTATGCTGATGACTTGCATTTGTACACACAAGCTAGTATTGACGATATTTCTACAGCGGTGGACATACTTAACAGGGACCTTGAGTACATTAAAAACTGATCTGACAGGTTTGGCCTAATGGTCAACCCTTCGAAGTGTCAGGCCATAATAATTGGTAGCCGTCCGATGATCCAGAGATAGAAAAAAGTAGCTCTACCTCCTATCTTTTTTAATAGTACTGAGATTCAATTGTGTTCCACTGTGAAGGATCTAGGTTTATTAATTGATTCTACTTTGAGTTGGAAAGCCCAAACAACGACCGTTAGCCAGAAAGTCACTGGTACCCTGCGTTCTCTCTATCGCCTAAAAAATTTTCTACCATCTGAAATTAAGACAATGCTTGTGCAGAGTTTAATTTTTCCCCTAATCGACTATGGTGATGTGTGTTATTTCGACCTGAATGCAGATCTTCTCAACAAATATGACCGTCTTCTGAATAACTGCATTCGATTCATTTTCAATCTTCGAAAGTATGACCATGTATCCACGTATCGATCTCAATTAAAATGGTTACCTATTCGTCAACGCCGTAGTTTGCGTGCACTCACCACCCCGTATTCTATCCTGGTGTCTCCAACTTCCCCTTCCTACTTATCTCCTCACTTTCAGTTGCTTAGTGCTAGTCATGAGAGAAACCTCCGCTCTACGAACAACCTTCTTCATAGCTCTGGATTCATTCGTTCTTCATTCTTCTTTCCACATTCAATCTATTCTCCTTTGGAACGCACTCCCTCTCGAAATCAGGACGGCTAGCAATCGGTACGCGTTCAAGATGAAGGTTCGGGAACACTTACTTAATAAAATGGCAGAATCATCATAGTAACAGTTTATATATATATATATATATATATATATATATATATATATATATATATATATATATATATATATAAACATCATGTATCATCATCATCATCATCATCATTATAGCCCTTCACAAGTCCACTGCTGAACATAGGCCTCCCCCAAGTAACGCCACAAAGCACGGTCCTGAGCCACCTGCATCCATCGACTTCCTGCATGTCTTACCAGGTCGTCACTCCATCTAGTGGGGGGTCGCCCTACACTATGCCTACCGGTACGAGGCTGCCACTCGAGAACCTTTCTTCCCCATCGGTTATCGGTTCATCGAGCTATATGGCCGGCCCATTGCCACTTCAGCTTACTAATCCGTTGGGCTATTTCGGTCACTCTGGTTTTACTGCGGGTATCCTCATTTCTGAGTCTATCACGCAGAGAAACTCCGAGCATAGCCCTCTCCATAGCTCGCTGAGCGATCTTGAGCGTCCTCATACAGCCAGCGGTAAAGGACCACGTCTCTGATCCGTAAGTCATCACTGGCAGCACGCACTGGTTGTGCATATATATACATGTGTGTATGTATGTGTATTTATATATGTGTATATGTATGTATATATGTGTATATATGTATATATATTTATATATTTGTATATATTCTTATTGTTCTTATTGTAATTATGTATATTATATATTTTATATACATATATGTGTATGAATATTAATATAATTTTATCTATTTTTTGCGATGTATCATTTATAACTTATGTATTTTATTTCCATGTATTACAATTTTTTTTGTTATTTTGTTTTAGTATTCGCATATTAACTTTTTATTACACCTACTTCATTCTATCTCTGCATCATCCCAAGGTAGACTGGGAGAGAATACCTTAGGCATTAAGTCCGCCTATATACCACTTGTGTATATGAAGTTTTAAATAAATAAATAAAAGCGTCTATTCCGCAAAATACAACACCAAACCAAATTAAATATGTCCACCGGGTTACCGGAATGATAAATGAAAGCGTCTATTTCACACAACACTACACAAACGTACAATGTGGTTCCAGCATAAAAATCTAAACAGACAACAAGAAACAGAAAGAGAAGAATAATATCGGTAAGGAAGATTTGGAGGCTATACGTCAAGATATTTCGTCCTTGTTACGTCGTAGTACAGTGCCGAAACCAAACCTTCCTAAAGACGAATTTACAGCGTTGATTAACTTACGGAACAGACCAGCAAGCTTACTCTTGAATCCAATAACAATTTCGATCCAATCTCAATTTTAATCCAATGTCAATCCAATGTTGACAAATTAGCGTACTCTTGAAAACAATTTTGTCAACATTGGATTGAAATCGGAATTGCGCTCGGATTGGCCAAAAACTTTGTTGTACCACGTGAAGTTAGCTGCGTTACTCTTAGCAACAGGCATGTTTTATTTATCGTTAAACTGGTAGTCATAATAAACCCTTTGTAACTTTCATAAACGAGCGTTTAAGAAGTAAAAATACTTAATAAATGGTGTAATTCGTTAAACATAACATCTTTTCATACAGTACTTATAAAAAAAGCTATATTTGCGAGTTTTAATTAATTATATGGCTGTATAGGATGCTGTGCTGTCTTTGCCCCATTTTTTGTGGTCAGAAAAAAATTGTTATCACGACGGCCATGAAACAAAGTAAATAAATATCAACTTTCGAATTTCGAAGAACTCTTTTTAAGTTTAAAGGTGAAGTGTTTTTTAAGTATGTGTAGAGTGAATTACTAATACACATTTCAATTTGGGTATAACTATTAACAGTTTGAAATAGTTCATTACCGCATTAACACAATTAAGCATCATATGAAATTACCTTTCTCACTACTTAGTTATTACAAATAACAATTGATTCGTTAACTTTTCAATATTGTTGTGTGGCATCTAATAATAATAATAACTATTTTTTTACTCACTTTTAAAGACGGACATTTTAATATTATTTTATTTTTCTAGGAATATCTAATGGATAGGCTAGGACCACGGCACCAAATGAGCCAACAGCTGGTTGATTTCATGAAGAAAAGAGACTCTTTATGATGAACTTTATCTTCTAGATACGGCCACATAGAAGGTGGACTTGGTCGAGTCCCCTACCTTCAGTTTGATAAAAATAAGGAACTTGCAATATATATGCCTTACACTCAAGTGGTACAAAGGTAAAGTAAAGTAAAGTTACAGCCTATATACGTCACACTGCTGGGCTCAGGCCTCCCCTCATTTCTGAGAGGGTTTAGGGCAAGGAAGTGTCCGCCGCGCTGCCCAAATGCGTGTTGACGAACTTCTCATGTCTTCGAAATATTTTTTTTCTTATTCCTCAGACATGCAGGTTTCCTCACGATGTTTTCCTTCACCGCCGAGCACGTGGTAAATCAGCACTTAAAATTGCAATTAACAATTTCATTGGTGCCGGCGGGGATCGAACCCGGGTTACTCGCGTTCTGTTATATTTACAGCGAGCGTTAACCACTGAGCTACCACGGCTCAAATTTTTTTATTGCAATAATTTACATAAATTGACGTCATATATGTTATCTCTTAGTGTAAAGAATATAAATGTTTCAATAAATCTTAAACAATCTTTTAAATGGCTTGTGATGGATTAAAATTTCTAAATCAAATATTCCAAATTTAATTTTGTCTTTGATTTATAATACATTACTCTACAGAGATGGGATGTTATCAAATATTTATTTTCATTTCAGAATCACAACTTAATTCCATACCACATTCCCCAAGCAACGACACTCTACCAACAAGAAATGATCAATATATGGAGCATCTGAAAATAAAGTAATAATCAAATGCAATGTCCAAAATAGCCAGGACAATTGAGGGTTTTAATATTATTGTTTTAAATTTTCCAAACAGAACACAACAACAATAGCATTGCTGTAATTTAAAATAAAACTTTCATTTAATTTTATAAACGTTTTCATGTTATTTTAAATTTATTTGTTTTCTTTTAATTACTTTTGTAAAAGAAACTGATTTTGGTTCACTGAAGATATAATTTTAAGATTTTAATTTCATAGTCTTATCATTTGATATATAATCAATATGTTTTTGATTACATATGTTAAGCTATATTATCAAATTTCAAATATGAAAAATAGATTTAATGTAGATTTAGTACATAGGTAAGAATATATACTAATGGTGATAGGTTGATAAAAATATGTTTATAATATATTAAATAAATGGTTAAATTTGTATCAGAATTTTATTAAAAAAATCCTTTTTAAAAAGTAATGAGTGAATGCAGGAAATAAAGTAAATGGGGCTGGCTCTAAACTCTATTGTGAAAAGTCAGAATGTGTCAAAAAAGGCACATATGGCTGTTAGTCCCTATTTTAACAGTGGAAGTTGGGTGTGCCAGAAGAAGCACGAAAGTAGAATAAACGCAGTAGAAATGCAATCATTTAGGAGTATGGTAGCGCTGAATCTGAGTGAGAGGGTGAGAAATTGTGTGATAAGAGTGTGGTTTGCAACATGATGTGACCAGTATTAAGAAAGGAATGCTTCGGTGGTATGGTCATATACAAAAAATTGAATGACGAACAAGTGAGAAAGCAAATTTATGTTGCAGAAGTGAGCAGCAGAGTTGGAAAGGGATGTTCTAGGCGAAAGAATACCGACAAAATTGGCGATATATTGAAAATGGGCCAAACTAGGGGTACCCTTAACAGACGAGCATGTATGTGTAGGTATAATGATGTGGAGGAGGCAAGAGAGGTGTGTCAGGATTGTGCCAAATGGAAGTCTGTAGTCTTTGCCCACCCTTCGAGTGACAGGCGTGAGTGTTGATGTTGTGTTAAGTTATATGTTATTAAAATTACGTTAGATATATAATTTTATTTTTAATTCTTATAAAATTATACATTTATTATATTCATATTTCCTTTACGTGTGAAACCCGCCAATAAACCTCTCAGACATGATAAGAGACCTCTGCCCAGCAGTGGGATGTTTTAGATCATACTTGAGATATCTAAACAATCCTCTTTAAACCTTTGCGCCGCCTAACTATTGAAAATATTTCTTCTACAAAACAACCACTTTATAACGAATTAAAAATAAAGGCTGTAACAATATGATGTAAAATATATTCTCTACGGAGGGTCATATTTAGGTTTTTATTCAAGCACTATTTTCTCACTAAAGCCCTTAATAATACAATCATTAGCTCCATAATTACCATCACTCATAGAAAAAAACGTTAAATTCTTAAAATGCATAATTTGAAGCTCATTTCGTCATTATTTTAATTGTAATGCACTATTACGACGTAGAATAAAAGACGCAAGAGCTAAACATGTCATTATTTTATCGAAAACAATAAGATAATTGCAGAAAACAAAAGATTAATATGAACACAATTCTTAAAACGTTACTGTTTTGCTATTGCCTTAATTCCAATTTCAACGCAATATCAAACACAATACTCTGCTGTCAACTAACTGTCAAAAGTGCGTCGGGAGTACCGATTTCGCTTGGACAATTTCAATTCCAATCTCAATTAGTTCACACAATCACCACGCAATACTAAACTAATTTAGCGCTAGAGTCGCTTTCAGGAGTACCAAACGTCATAATTCCAATCCCAATCGATCGGAATTGTTTTCAAGAGTAAGCCTACAGAGCTAACGATTCTCCGCACGGATAAAGGAAACGCTACGGTAATAATGGACACGTTAGAGTACAGTTTTAAAATACTACAGCTTTTATCGGACGAAAGTACATATAAAAAGGTCAAAACAGACCCCACAACTAACACGCTTAAAGCAACTAGCGATTTAATAAAGAAATACTCCGAAAAATTCTCTGGGCTGGGGCTCCCCTGTACCAGCTCCTTCCACTTGACCGCATCCAGCGCAGAGCGGCTCGAATCGTCGACGACCGAGTGCTCTACGATCGGCTCGATTCACTGGCGTTGCGAAGAGATGTTGCATCTCTTTGCGTATTTTATCGAATCTATCACGGGGAGTGCTCTGAGGAATTGTTCGGATTAATCCCAGCCGCCAAATTTCGTGAACGCACGACACGGCAAACGTCCCGATACCATCCACACCATCTGGATGCTTGGCGGTCCACCACTGTACGTTTCACAAGGAGTTTTCTTCCACGTACAACCTCTCTGTGGAATAGTTTATCACCGGCGATTTTTCCGGACCGATACTACCTGGGGACCTTCAAGAAAAGAGCTTACTCCTTTCTAAAGGGCCGGCAACGCACCCGCAATTCTCCTGGTGTTGCGGTTGATCATGGGCGGCGGTAGTCACTTAACATCAGGTGAGCCGCATGCTCGTTTGCCCCCTCTTCCATAAAAAAAAAAAAAAAAAAAAAGAAAAATTAAATCTCGACGTGAATTCGCTAATACCATCATGTACCAAACCACCAAGGTTGTATGGGTTACCGAAGATACACAAACCAAACGCTCAACTACGTCCTATAGTGAGCCAGATCGATTCACCAACTTATAAGCTGGCACAACACTTGGCAAAAATACTGTCACCACTGAGAGGACATACCAGAGCACACACAAAGGATTCGTACCATTTTGTTAGTGAGATAAAAGACCTACATCTCGCTGACAATGAAACTATGGTCAGTTTTGATGTTCAATCACTATTCACATACCTACCTATTGAAGACTGCATCTCAACTGTAACTAGGAAGCTAGAAGATAACAAAATGCCTGCTGAATATGCAATATTACTCAAACATTGCCTCACATCTGGCTGTCTATTGTGGAAGGAAGAGTTCTACAAGCAAGTAGATGGTGTAGCGGTGGGCTCACCTGTATCTCCCATAGTCGCCGACATATTTATGGAGGACTTCGAGGAGAAAGCTCTTCTTACTGCTCCTGTAAATCCGAGATTCTACAAGCGGTACGTAGACGACACTTTCACAATTTTACAATCTGACAAAGTAACTGTATTTTTAAACCACCTTAACTCTATAAACTCTAAAATACAATTCACAATGGAGTTGGAGGCAAATAATTATTTAGCTTTCCTAGATGTTTTAGTCATTCGAAATCCTGATAACACTATTGTTCACACTGTGTATAGAAAAAAAGACCCATACCAACCGATATTTAAATGGTGAATCTCACCATCATCCTTCACAGTTAGCTACCGTGGGTAAATCTTTGTTTCAGAGAGCACGAGGGATCTGTGACAGAAAACATCTGGCCGCCGAGCTGCAGCATGTCAAGCAAGTGTTGCAAGACAACAAGCTTCGGATCCCGCGCCTACGTCACAGTGACCGAGTGAAGCCGGCCACAGTCGAGCGTGTACCTGCTGTACTACCATATGTCAGAGGAGTCACAGACAAGGTTGGCTATATCTTGAAGCGAGCTTCCATTAAAACGTACTACAAGCCGCCGAAGAAGATTAGTCAATTTTTACCATCCGTCAAGTGTAATATCCCTCTACAAGATGCAAGAGTGTACAAGCTAGATTGTGAATGTGGTCTCTCTTACATAGGTCAAACAAAGAGATCTATAAAAACCCGCGTGAAGGAACATATAGATGACGTGAAGCACCGACGCTCCGGGAAGTCTGCAGTCTGCGAACATGTTCAAGATCGTCCCCACCATTACATTAGATTTGATAAACCACAAATTCTCGCAAAAGAACACCGATTCCTACCAAGGATGATACGCGAGGCTATTGAAATTAAAAAACATCCAAATTTCAATAGAGAAGATGGTTGGGTGCTACCATCTGCTTGGGATCCTATAATTAACAAAATTAAACCCAAACCCAAGCATACCACTGCAAGACTTCAAGATACTGTAGGTTCGTTTTGCGTAAATCGAGCCAAAAATTAATATTCAAAAACTGAAGGTAGCCGGGCTAACAATGACATTGGGACGTGAAACATCTCAGCCCCCTCCCCCCCCGTGACCATGGTTGCTGTAAAGCACCCGAAACGTCGGAAATTAAAAATAAGTAAAATCAGTTAAATAAACGCGATATAATCCGTAAATTTAGTTTTATTCAATAGGAAGCTAGAAGATAACAACATGCCTGCTGAATATGCAGTATTACTCAAACATTGCCTCACATCTGGCTATCTATTGTGGAAGGAAGAGTTCTACAAGCAAGTAGATGGTGTGGCGGTGGGCTCACCTGTATCTCCCATAGTCGCCGACATATTTATGGAGGACTTCGAGGAGAAAGCCCTTCTTACTGCTCCTGTAAATCCAAGATTCTACAAGCGGTACGTAGACGACACCTTCACAATTTTACCATCTGACAAAGTAACTGCATTTTTAAACCACCTTAACTCTATAAACTCTAAAATACAATTCACAATGGAGTTAGAGGCAAATAATTATGTAGCTTTCCTAGATGTTTCAGTCATTCGAAATCCTGATAACACTATTGTTCACACTGTGTATAGAAAAAAAGACCCATACCAACCGATATTTAAATGGTGAATCTCACCATCATCCTTCACAGTTAGCTACCGTGGGTAAATCTTTGTTTCAGAGAGCACGAGGGATCTGTGACAGAAAACATCTGGCCGCCGAGCTGCAGCATGTCAAGCAAGTGTTGCAAGACAACAAGCTTCGGATCCCGCGCCTACGTCACAGTGACCGAGTGAAACCGGTCACAGTCGAGCGTGTACCTGCTGTACTACCATATGTCGGAGGAGTCACAGACAAGGTTGGCTATATCTTGAAGCGAGCTTCCATTAAAACATACTACAAACCGCCGAAGAAGATTAGTCAATTTTTACCATCCGTCAAGTGTAATATACCTCTACAAGATGCAAGAGTGTACAAGTTAGATTGTGAATGTGGTCTCTCTTACATAGGTCAAACAAAAAGATCCATAAAAAACCGCATGAAAGAACATATAGCTGACGTGAAGCACCGACGCTCCGGGAAGTCTGCTGTCTGTGAACATGTTCAAGATCGTCCCCACCATTACATCAGATTTGATAAACCACAAATCCTCTCAAAAAAACACCGATTCCTACCAAGGATGATACGCGAGGCTATTGAAATTAAAAAACATCCTAATTTCAATAGAGAAGATGGTTGGGTGCTGTCATCTGCTTGGGATCCTATAATTAACAAAATTAAACCCAAACCCAAGCATACCACTGCAAGATTTCAAGATACTGTAAGTTCGTTTTGCGTAAATCGAACCAAAAATTAATATTCAAAAACTGAAGGTAGCCGGGCTAACAATGACATTGGGACGTCAAACATCTCAGTCCCCCCCCCCCCCCGTGACCATGGTTGCTGTAAAGCACCCGAAACGTCGGGAATTAAAAATAAGTAAAATCAGTTAAATAAACGCGATATAATCCGTAAATTTAGTTTTATTCAATAGGAAGCTAGAAGATAACAAAATGCCTGCTGAATATGCAGTATTACTCAAACATTGCCTCACATCTGGCTATCTATTGTGGAAGGAAGAGTTATACAAGCAAGTAGATGGTGTGGCGGTGGGCTCACCTGTATCTCCCATAGTCGCCGACATATTTATGGAGGACTTCGAGGAGAAAGCCCTTCTTACTGCTTCTGTAAATCCAAGATTCTACAAGCGGTACGTAGACGACACCTTCACAATTTTACCATCTGACAAAGTAACTGCATTTTTAAACCACCTTAACTCTATAAACTCTAAAATACAATTCACAATGGAGTTAGAGGCAAATAATTATGTAGCTTTCCTAGATGTTTTAGTCATTCGAAATCCTGATAACACTATTGGTCACACTGTGTATAGAGAAAAGACCCATACCAACCGATATTTAAATGGTGAATCTCACCATCATCCTTTACAGTTAGCTACCGTGGGTAAATCTTTGTTTCAGAGAGTACGAGGGATCTGTGACAGAAAACATCTGGCCGCCAAGCTGCAGCATGTCAAGCAAGTGTTGCAAGACAACAAGCTTCGGATCCCGCGCCTACGTCACAGTGACCGAGTGAAACCGGCCACAGTCGAGCGTGTGCCTGCTCTACTACCATATGTCAGAAGAGTCACAGACAAGGTTGGCTACATCTTGAAGCGAGCTTCCATTAACACATACTACAAGCCGCCGAAGAAGATTAGTCAATTTTTACCATCCGTCAAGTGTAATATCCCTCTACAAGATGCAGGAGTGTACAAGTTAGATTGTGAATGTGGTCTCTCTTACATAGGTCAAACAAAAAGATCCATAAAAGCCCGCGTGAAAGAACATATAGCTGACGTGAAGCACCGACGCTCCGGGAAGTCTGCTGTCTGTGAACATGTTCAAGATCGTCCCACCATTACATAGTTCTTCAATCATCTCTTCCATATTAAGTCTATGAAGGTCTGGACAGCTGCTATTCAACGGACTGTTTTGAGATATGAATATGTTGTCTGTATAATCATGATCAGAGAGTGACTCGAAGGAATTCTCTGTCGATACATTTATTATATACTTTTTGTTTTGAGTTTTACACCAGCAGTGGTCACATTTCCATTTAGTTTTGTTTTCCGTAGTCATTAGATAAGCTAGGCTTAATGACGCCTTGGCCCATGCACTGGAGGTAGAAGCCGTGCGGCAGGATCTTCGCTCCCATCGCAGGGAGGTTGCAGCAGCTACGTTTCGCGACCGCAATAAAGGAGACAGCCCTAGGTGCTATGGCTGTAGGGAAAGGGGCCATCTTCGATCCAGCTGCCCTAAGCGAACCGTAGAAAGGGAAGGTGAACGATATCAGGAGGATGGTGCGGCTAACAGCCCCGCCTAGCAGCAGCAGGGAAACGAGTAAAAGCCAGAACTGCGGGGCGGGTGCTGGCTGATGTTAAAAGAGCCCCAAGGATCTCGATCTCACAAACCTATGATGGGAACAGCCTAATCATCAAGGGCGAGATCAACGGAATGCCGTGTAAACTGACTATAGACACTGGAGCCTCTCGCACGGTTGTTAGTTCCCAACTTATAAGACAATTCCTTGGGGACTCCGCATACAACCGAGAACGCATTAATTTGGTAACAGCCACCGGTCAGCGTATACCCTCCGTGGAGAGAAGGTGATGGAGTTGAAGCTAGGCAACATGATCTACCTGCATAATGTGAGCATATTTTAAGAGCGTTAAATGGTATGTGAGAAAACTTGAAATTTCGCTATGATGAAATAACAAAATTTGTGTCTGTTTCTGTTTTGGATAAAAATATATCATCCGTAACATTATCACCCAAATTAAGTTTACAACTCGGTTAGGAACCAAAATAAATCTTCTAGAGAGAAATTTTGGAAAGTGTCCTGCTAATTTACAATTAGGGTTACCATCGCAACTATTTCTATATTGCGAAATTATCGATCCGCAGATTGTGGATGATCTTATGACTTCTTTACTAAGAGTCATTTCGTCAGATCCTACAAAATACATTTATGGTGCAAAAAAATGCACTTTTTCTCTCCACCTCACTACTTACCTGTTGTGCGAAGAGTTCGATACACTGGAAATAGTTAGAAGATCGAGCACAGGACATAAAATACTATTCCAGTTTGCAACCGTGTGTATTAAACTACATTTCCGAAAATTACAATAATGAATTCTCATCGTGATCATCATAAATGTCCATATGAAAATTATTATACACATCAAGCTGGGTCAGGAGTTGGAGCAATTTATAAGGGTTCACCATACCAACGCGGTCATGGTATTGGGAGCTTCTTAGGGGGGTTATTTAGATCAGTTTTACCTTTGCTTTCAAGTGGTGCTCGAGCTATTGGCAAGGAGGTATTAAGCGCTGGAGTAATACTTTTATCGGACATAGTTCAAGCGCGTTCTATGGAAGGCTCAAGAAAAGATCGTCTAAAGCAAGTTAGTACGAATTTAAAACGTTAGACTGATGAAAAAATTGATCAATTTAACTTGACGGGATCTGGGTATATAACTAAAAGAAAACAATTGGCCTCGTTCATTCCACCATTAACTGCTGAAGTGAAAGCTGCGAAAAAACTTGGTCCAAAACCAAAAAATATCAAAGATATATTTTTAAATTAAATATATCTTTCTTCCATAATTATCTTGTGAGTGCGTTTAGTCAGAATTGGATTTGTTTGCACTACCGTCTACACAAACAAGCATTGAAAATGAATTTGTGGATTCACTGTAAACCAATTTCGTCTCTTGCTAATGATAGACCCGAATTTCAAGTTCCTGGGACAGGCGATGACTACATAGATTTGTCTCATACATTACTCCACATAAAAGCAAAAGTATTAAATCAAGATTCACCTAACTTGATATCGTCTACAGTAGTAGCACCTGTAAATAATTGACTGCATTCACTTTTTAGTCAACTTGATGTTTATTTTAACCAAAATCTTGTATCGCCACCTAATAATACCTATGCATATCGGGCATACATGGAAACCCTTTTAAACTACGCTCCTGCTGCTGAACAATCTCATCTTATTTGTAGTCTTTGGTACGAGGATACAGCAGGAAAAATGGATTCTACAGATGGTAAAAATAGGATTTGTTAAAAGACAGGAATTGGTTAGTAAAAGTAAGGAAATAGAAATGATTAGACATCTTCACGGTGACATTTTCAACCTAGTTAAATATTTTATTAATGGTGTTGAAATTAGTGTAAAATTAGTTCGATCAAGAGAGAATTTTAATTTAATTACTGGGTCAAACGTTTACACTTCACATAAGTGTAAAGTTTGCAACTTGTCCGAGCTGCACGAATTAATCCAAGTGTTACTCACACATCAAAAAGTTTTAGCTTCTACCACTGCTAAATATCCTATTACTCGAGCTGAAGTTAAAGTTTTAACTATGTAAAATTTGTAACTATGGTATTTATTCTTTCAGCTTATATATTGATGGTCAACAAATACCTTCAAAAGCTTTGCAACTTTTGTAATAATAGTATATTTACATCAGCATATCATACTCTATTCTCGGGAACTGGTATTCACTTTCTTAATGAAGGAAATGGAATCTTGTGAACATACTGTTCAAAATTGTGCCAAAGGTTACTGTCTATTAGAATTTGACTTATCTCCTGATTTATCAGCTAACTCATCAGCTCATTGGAATCTCACAAAGCATGGTTGTGTAAGATTAGAAGTACGATTTGAATCCTTACTAAAACAAACAATTAACTGTATAGTTTATGCAGATTTTGATGATATTATTGAAATAGATAAAAACAGAAATGTTACTGTAGACTATAGTAGTTACGGTTATAATGTGTATGGTGTTTTAGATTTATGTGTTATGCGTAATGCATTTTGTGTGTATATAACTATATATATATATATATATATATATATATATATATATATATATATATATATATATATATATATATATATATGAAACATTATAAAATTAAGGGGATAGAGTAAGTCAGCTCAAATTCTAATTTCGTCCCCACTTGCCCGCGCGTCGTATGCTATGTACCGACATGTTTGTAATCACTAATACTGTAAGTAAAAAGGTCGTTAGACACTTATTTCATTAGGTTTATCATATTTATGCCTGTTTCCTAACGCCAAGCCAGTCGCTTCTTATTTTTATTACGGTTATTTCCCATTTTAATTTTACGTCGTCCTATTGCGTAATGTATATTCTGATCGTAAGCGACACAACCTCTCCGTTCAAAGGCCGAAGCGAAGTGACCGTGCGGCAGGAATCGCGCTTCAAAGGGCCGATAGTTTAGGTAATTTCTTTTTACAGTGAAAATAATGGTATTTTAAAAAAAGTAAATAACATAAGCACTGCTTTATAGTTAGTTCAGTTAGTATGCAAAGTTTAATGATCTTATTTAAAGTATTTTATGAATAACAGCGGTTTATTGTTTATTTTGGAGGTAACTTTGGATTTTTTTTTCTTACGAGAAAATTTTACGAAATCGTGTTTTCGTCTAACATAATCCTTAACATTAATCGTCAACTTTACCATATATTTCTTTCAAAATTAATGCTGCAATATTATCGGCATAACGAAGGATCTTGCTAAGCCATTTGAGATTATATTTACCCTTAAATAAAACAAATGGTATGCGATATATTATTTTTTATCTCTTTATAAACCCCCTATTTTGGGATCTATCAGACAGAAGGCGTTCAAGCGTTCCGCGTTCGCGTTCAGCGTTCATTGTGTTGTATTGCGTTGTATAGACATACCCAGACAGCAGGCATTCTGACCGCGTCGGTCAACCAGAATATAGACATTCGTGATTAGTGAGCAACTGAATGCTCGAACGCAAAACGCGAACGCGGAACACTTTAACGCGGAACGCTTTAACGCGTGACCGCTTACTGTCTGATAGAACCCTTAATCTCATACAAAACACTGTTCGAGTTTAAACCTTACACAAGCACACTGACTAAACCACTGACAATGCTGCTGCCAAGGATCATTATCATCTTTCCGATCTTTTAAACCACCACCACAATGGAAACACTTGCTCCTCTTGTCTGCGTGGCCCGTATAAAAGAAACCGGCTGCCGCAAGATCTTTAGGCTTTTGTCACATAACGAGAGGCCAGTCTTCGAAACTGAGCAAGGGGCTAGATTTTAAACTGAAGAATGGATATTCAGCTCTTGAGTACTGCATTTTCTCCTCTTTTTCTTCTCCACTCAGTGTTGTAGTTTTGCTATTCAATGACGTGTTCTGTACACGTATGCCACACTCATCTCTTCCTTCTGCTCTTGTTTTCCTTTTGTTTTCAAAACACCATTTCTTAATACATAAAACATTTTTTAACGCACAGAGTTTCTTATGAGTAAAGCAGTTATACAGTAAAGCATCTTTACAATAAAGTTCACAAAGAGTATTTAAATTGGGAGCTCCTAAGCAACTTATATCTATGATAGTATTATTTTCATCACAAATATCTTCTACCTATTCAATTTTTCACATCCTTTTAAAAAATCTTTTTATTTTTCAAATATGTCTTGACGATTGTACGATATATTACTTTCCTCTATGTTGACAATTTTGTGAAACTCTATAATCAACAAAGCCCTCACTCCATCGATACCCTCTGTGCTTTTCAATAGAGCCAATTTGTTTTTTCTTTTCAAAAGACAGTGAAGTCAATGGGTAAGGAGGTTGGTTTAATTAGGAATATTTTGGTGTAATCTAGAGTGGCTATAGCAATATATATTCTTTTACTATAAACTCATTTTTGCTATTTTTGAATCCTTGAAGATCTACGATTATTGTATTGCAATCCATGATATTTTCTTAACGACTTAGTGGTTTGTATTCGAATATAAAATCGTTTAAATTCGGGCAATAAGCGTTCGTCTGATCTGGTATTTCTTGGTCTGTTTCGATTTCAACTCTCACATCGATCCAACCTTTTAAACCACTGCGGTCAAACGACTAAACACTGACTCCATGACTGCAGCTGCTTGGTCTTATGTAGTACCAGTTATATCTAGTCTAAAGCAGTTCCGCAAGGAAACTGATAGTAACTTTATGAGTCAACAAGCTTATCTTGCATTCTTTCTTCATTTTTTGCATTCTTCTTTCTTACAAATCATCATATTTTTTTATACCTCCACACTAGAATTTTCCCTGTATCGTGGGGGCAGTTTACAAACATAAATTTCACAAGGACAAACATGCAGACCCGGAACAATTACTTGTAGGCCGTATGAATACTTGTTCCGTGCGGGATTCGAATCTGCGACCCCCAGCGCTGTAACTCACGCTGTACCCAAATTATTGAGTTTTTCTGTCAGGAAATTCTCAGTAGCTGCCGGGAGTCAGGAAGTTGGCGGTGTCTCACCCCCGTGCCTCGGAAAGTACGTAAAGCCGTTGATCCTGCGCCTGATCTCTCCGGTGGTGTCGGTTTACCGTCCCATCGGATTATGAGCTATATTATATTATCTTTACGTGGTAGAGCCATGCTGCAGTTATATTAGTAGTATAGTTGTAGCACGAATGGGTCGGCTCGACCGGGGAAGGACCACGCTCTCACAGAATACCAGCGTGAAATAGTAGCTTAATGCTGCTGTATTTCGTATGGTGAGTGTAGAGAACCGGAGACCCTTTTTACTGGAAACGAGGCATTCCATCTTAGTCCTCATGGGTGACAACGCAACTGCATTTTGATTCGTAATCGAGGATAGATGTAGATGTCTATGGGTCACAGCAACCACTTACCATCAGGTGAACTGTGTGCTCGTTTGTCACCCTATCCTATAAAAAAAAATGAGAGTGGGAATAGAGAGTGCACCTGTGCTTGCGTATACACGTGGGCACTGTAATTCTGTCCTGCGCCTCCGTAGCCTCCGTAGAGGCAGGCCGCCGTGGCCGTAATTCGGTCTGGAGGACATTATTATTATTATTATTTTAACTGAAGTGAACTGTGCGGTTACTGATTAGATTACAAATAAAAAGCAGTATTAATTTTATATAATTCATTTATTTCAATTGTATAGTATTCACATGTCGCTATGAGTTTCAAGACGTGAAACACCAGCTTTACATACAAAATGAGAACACAATGCTTTACAAAATAACTAGATATAAAGAGAAATGCAGCGGTCGAACAAAAGCGAATTGTATGTTATAACTAGGGCTGCTATATGTAAATTGTGATATAGCAAAATGAGACTTATGGCTTAAAATTACTTGGCAGTTAGCACGCGAGAGATGATGGAAAAAATGATTACTTAATACTGATCAATGCCAAGTCAACAGCTCGCGCGAGAACGATAGTTATACAGTTCTGATGGCAGGAAATATGCGAAGATCGCAAAAATGTGAAAGAAAACTATCACAATTCCAAATCAACGGCTGAAATGCGAATAAACGCTCAGCTCTCACGTTCTCGAATTAAGAAAAAACTATACAATAATTGACTAAGTAAATACCTTAAACCGCTACTCGGGTTAAAAAATAATAAGCCGTTTGTCTCTTATCAAGACGTCCGGATAATATTAAACTATTGAGCATAACAATATACGAAAGGCAGTCATCTTAATACAAATATTGAAAATAAAATGCTAAATTTGAGTATAGTGAGATACTGTCAGAAAGTAAAATACTTTACGAGTTAATATGCTTAGACTTGTACAAAAAATATTCGTAACAAAATTTCACTTCAAACCACGGGGGAAAAGGAGTTTGTTTTTGAACTATTTAACATTTCTTGGCTTTTGACCAAAACACACATGTAAATTATAACATTTTATTGTATTAATTAATAAACGAAACTTATTATATTTGTAAAGGAACAATATTAATATTAAATAAAATACCTTGTCATGTCTAATCACGATATAGCTACAAGTTAAGCATTATTAACCCATTTACATTGAAGTATAACATTACAACAATAATATGCATTTATTTTGTAAATAACAACACACTTGTATTTTATGTGTAATGTTATTACTTATTACATGTTAAAAAATCATAAATCTATTTGAAAAATAAAAATGCTTTAATGTCGATATACACATAAAAATAGGCCCTTTATAAACGTTACAAATATCGGAAGACAAAATAATTAATTTTAAAACTCAAGTCAAACATATTGCACTGTAAATTAAATAAAAGAGACTAGACACATTAATTGCACTGAACGATTTTTAACATCTTTACTAAACGATTTGATTTATACTCTACATTTTATTGGAAGAATTTTGATTCTGTACTCTTTGATGCTTTATTAATATGTAAACGATCAATTATTATTAAGTCCATTTTGAATATAATGTGTCTAGTCCACATGCGAACTGAGAAATTGTGTTTACAACAACATATCATAAATTTGTTTTATTTGCAAAGCGAGATTAATTAGCACTAACCAGTGATTTGTATAGTAGTCTAGAATATTCTGAGAATAATCGTTCGTAAGATTGGATATGTTTGACAAACTTAAACATAACGTTTGTGTTACAATCATACAAGGAACCATTTTGTAGTTAAGTAGTAAAAAGCTGGATTATGAAAAAAAAATGTACTTATAATGCTACGCAATAAGTTGTAACTCTCCATAATATACAGAATGGCCATGTATAATATGTGTAGTTATTTATCTACTAACGCATCTATACCCACTGTATAACTCGTCAACTTATCACATTCACTACTCTATATTCATTTAAAAAAAATCGCACAGCTTAGCTTCTTAACTAGCTTAAAAAGGCCTTGTAACTATCTACCCTTAAGTCCTTTAAGAATTCCGATTATAAGGTCACCATTTCGTCGCGAATACAACATCACTATATCACTTGAGAGAAATTAACTAATTACACAATGTAACTTAAAAACGAATTTACAAGTAGTAATTTAAAAAAATTATCAATTGATTTTGTAGGAAAATCGTTATAACACACACATTAATAGTTTAGTTCGCTTAAATCTATGTTTTTTCGAGAGAGAATTTTTATGAAGAAAAAAAAAGTAGCCTATGACGCCAATTATTGTAATCACCTCAGAGCGTCACTAGATGGCGCATGCGCTTAAAAGAAAATTCAGTCAAAATCTTGTATCAATGACTGCAAGATTCTACGAATTTCGATTGAACGCACCTTACAAAACGAGTGATTGGCGCGAAAAAAATTCAACTCTCGAAATGTAACAAGTCGTCTTTCGGTAAAATGGTTCAAAGAGCTCCCTTAAACAGTGGTCGAGGTTTCCTATACACTAAACCAGACTTAGCAGGCACTAACAACGACACATTCGACTCGTGAACGTACGTACTCTTAATTAATACGTATACCAACATAGAAAACAGTAAAACACGTTAGATTACTCGCACAATTCCACTAGATGTCCGCATTACATATACATTATGTAGTCTTTATTTTATTTATTGAGATCAATAACGCCGCTGCGCACTAAATTGTAGGCTCTTCGCCGAAAGAGAACGTCCTTTTGTCCCTCAACCACTGCCTCACAAATGCCACAGTTTAAACTACGTAGGAACATAAAAATGATTGTGCTTCATAAACACTACAAATCCAATCACTAAATTTAGATTTCTTTGAGCCGACAGCAATGTATAAGGCATTAGGTTAGAGTCGTCTAAAAGAAATCTTTAATAATATTTTAAATAATTCGTATGTTGCGATAATTATTTTAACCGGTGTATTTTTCAGGAATTAACGCTAACGTAGCTTTATTCAGTTCTATATAATTGCAATAGTTTACGCAAGAAAACTGGTCGTTTATTTGTACATTATAATCCATTCACAAACATCCTAGTATACACAAAACCTACGAATCACTATAAGGCAGTGGAGGGGCTTGTTACCGCACACACGTCAATTTTGTAGCACCAATGTCGCCGAACACAAATCGCTCGTCACAGTCGCCAAATATCTTCTTTTTATGTCTGTCGAAACTCAAAACAGCTGTACTTGAATATGTACTTAAAATCCCATTGGCATTTCTATCGTTTTTGTTTGGACTACGTCAAATCTTGAAACAAAGCCCAAGTTTTCTACAAGACAACAGAACGATAAAATGCGTACCGCGATTCAAGTATTCCCTGCTACAATCGTAGAGCGCAGCATACAGATGCACACCAGGGCGAATGAAGCCAGGGGGTGTTCACGTACGCGGCAACAGTGCGCGATGGCGGAGGCGGGGGCATCCGCGGAGTGCGGGGCACCGGCGATGTGGCGGGCGCGAGAGGCACTGCGGGGGACTTGAGGGGCGCGGCGGGGGGCGCATCAGACGAGGTGGTCGCGGTCGTCGAGCGAGGCGTCGGAGTCGCGCTCGGCGCGCAGCTCGCGCTCGAGGTCGAGGCTGCGGCGCTCGAGCTCGAGCCGCGCGGGGCCCGCCGCGTGGGGTCGCCGCGGCGCTTCCAGGGATGACACCTGTTACAACAGACATCGTTATTATTATTGACCCTTCAAGCGCCATAAAAATCGCATGCGCTCGGCAAATCCTGAGTCGCATGCGACCGCACCCACCCACTGCACTTAAATTCATTAAAACTTGTATTTAGAGACTACTTTTCTATGAAGAAGTTTAGCATTATAAAATCTGTACAAAATTCTCTATCTTATGGTCTAAACAAATGTCAGGTTTTACTTCATTACAAAAAGATTTTATTGTATTTTAATAACAAAAAATATATACCAAGCGAATGTCGGCAGCGTGAAAATCACAATTATTTCCATATATATTACTCGAAATTATTTACGTAAAACGAGAAATTATATTCACACAAAAACTTTCATTACAATTTTATAATAAAACACTATACTAAAACACTAATAAAACACTAGAAAAATTCAAAAATTAACACATTAATAGGATAACAGCTTTTTTATTGCACTAGAGGATAGAGTATTTCATATTGATTATATAATGCCAAACTTCTTCAGAGAAAATTAGTCTCTACGTCTAAGATTTTATGGGCTAAAGTGCTGTGGGTGAGTGCGACCTCATCGACCGCTAGGGGGTTGAGAGGGTAATAACACCACTATGACGTTTTTACCCGACGTACGTCAGTTACAGATTTCTCCCACTGCACTTACACGTCAGTGAATTTGCTTAATAACAAACGTGGGTCTCGTTTATTCGATCAAATAATAATGATATATTTCTTCAAAAACGTACAATATAAAACATTTAGAGGAAAAATAATAAACTTAACGTAACCAACAGAAACTTCAAGCATTTCATTGATAGTAACAACACAAATTCCATTAATAGTTTCTAAATATGCGGTCTTTATTCAAATTAGAAGTTAAGGGGAAATATAACCTCAAATGGCTTAGCAAGATCCTCCGTTAAGCCGAAAGTATTGCAGCATTAATTTCTAAATAAATATATGGTAAAGTTGAGGATTAATGTTAAGGACTATGTTAGACGAAAACACGATTCCGTAAACTTTTCTCGATAGAAAAAAATCCAAGGTTACCTCCAAACTGAACAATAAACCGCTGTTATTCATAAAATACTTTAAATAAGATCATGAAACTTTGCATACTAACTGAACTAACTATAAAGCAGTGCTTATGTTATTTACTTTTTTTAAATACCATTATTTTCACTGTAAAAAGAAATTACCTAAACTATCGGCGCGTAAGCTTGATTCCTGTCGCCCCGTTACCTTAGTATCGCTCCGGCTTTTGAAGGGAGAAGTTGTCGCTTACGATCAGAATACACATTACGCAACAGGACGACGTAAAATTAAAATGGGAAATAACCGTTATAAAAATAAGAAGCGACTGAATTGGCGTTAAGAAACAGGCATAAATATAATAAACCTAATGAAATAAGTATCTAACGACCTATCTACTTACAGTATTAGTGATTACAAACATGTTGATACATAGCATAGGAAGTGGGGGCGAAATTAGAATTTGAGCTGACTTACTATATCCCCTTAAATATAATATGTAAAAAAATAAATTTGAATACACGAACTCCATGATTTGTGCCTTCCAGCCGTAGTATGTTGGTAAAAATGAAAATTTAAAAACCATTATTTTTTTAAATTAATGCACTTAAAAGTAATTAACATTTTTGAAACATAAAGTTTTCGTATGCGAATAACTAAAGCAAAAAATTTAAGAACATTGCGATTGCAACAACTATTGCAACAAAAACCTTCACACAATATTTTATTCGTTTTGGCATTTTGTGATATAATTCACACAGAGTATTAGCGCACAGAATGTCAACGTAAAATAGCAACTTAATGCTGCGGTCTTTTGTATGATAAGTGTAGACAACCCTTTTAACTGGTAACGAGGCATTTTATTTGTCCTCAGGGTGATAACGCATCTACAATTTTGTTCTCAATCGATTATTGTTATAGGCGTCTATGGGTTACATCATCCATTTATCATCAGGTGGACTGTGTGTCTATATATTCTATAAAAATATGTTAGAGGGGCGGGGGGGACCTTGGCGAGGCGGCGGGCGGAAGGCGGGCGCTAGGAAGGCGCGGGCAGGTGCGGCAGCTTGGCGGCCCAGTAGCGCCCCGACCCGCTCTCCTCCGACAGCGCCGCCTGCAGCTTCGCTTCTGCGGACATTGCACACGCTGTCTTGAATGCTCTCATCAATATAAACAATTTCTCGTAGTATCAGCACAAGTTTTTCACGTAGCAAATCAGTCCACCGTCCATAGAGAAGTAAATATCAGCTTCATTTTTATTAGAGCCGTAGCTCGAGGGCTAAATGTACAAGGAGATATTTCTCAGTACGTCAGCAATTAGGATTCAATCCCTGCCGGCACCAATAAAAATTTTTACTGAAATTTTGAATACTGATTTATTAAGTGCTCGTTAACACCGCGAGGAAATCTGTATGTCTGCAAAATATAAAAAATATTTCAAAGACATTTAAGTCCGTTAACACGCATTGAGAGAGCGCGGCGCACACTTACTTGTCCAAAAACTCTATCAGACGAATATAGGTTGTAACCTGTTATTGCAACTCAGCAAAGTTCATGTTGGACATAAACCTCCCCGAATGACTATCAAAATCCTTGATCCACCGGCATCCATTGATTCCCTGCATTCCACATCAAGTTGTCATTCCATTTATTATAGAATCACCTACTCTGTGCTTGTAAGTACGAGTTTCGGTTAAAAAATCATGCTATCACTATCACTACTGCCTATCACAAGCACTGTCGGACATAGGTTCCCCATAGATCACTACAAAATAGTATCCCGAGGTCATTATTCCACTTAAGTTACACATTTAAGTGAGAGGTCGCTAAACATTGCGCTTGCAAGACTTTAATAAGGCTGCCACAAAATATACGTGGTAGAGGCCAGTGTTGCCGTATGAAGAAAAAATATGCACTACACCCTTATGAAAATTGCGCTATATTTTACGAAAAGCACTCAATGAAATCCACTAAATTCCGCAAAGTTGTACGATGTAAATGTATAAAGAAATAAGATAAACTGCGATTATTTAAAGACTAAGATATTAGTAATTATAGAACTAATATTAGTTATATAATTACTAATATCGACTAAATTAAACAATCCCACTACGTGTTCATGGTCATTATCACCTCCAGATGCCAATGACGAGCCTAAATTGCTGCTGTTCCTTTTCACAGTTTTGGTAACTTTGTCGAAAGTTTTCAGGTAAGTCATAAGTGTGCTCGCTTTTCTTAAGATTTTTTTATTGATGACGTAATTATATTTAAATTTACTGCTAGACAATGGCGAACAAATTTTATGCGACTGTTTTGTCTCGCGAGAAAAACAGTCTACAAATGCAAAATATGTAAAAATATAGAGTTATTTATTTATTTAGGTAACACCAACAACACATACACTAACAAAAGCATAATATTTTTGCAAAAAATCATAAAAATTAAGTGTTGACTTAATTATAGGTGTATCACACATTTCATTAAAAAAGAGTTTAAAATCACGAACATTTTTTTCTTCGGTCATACTACTGCAGGTAGTCAGGATTTAAAGATATTCCAGTTTAAACAAAATACACATCAGACTAGGCTGTATGGTATAAAATGCCTTAATTGGCAAATCGTTACAACAACAACTAGGTAGTCAATATAATTTTCATATAATATGTTTATATAGGGTAATTACTAGCATAGATCCTTATTGCATCTTTAAAGAACGCATTAGTATATATAGAAGAGTTTTCTGAATATAACACACGTCAAACACGGCTGCATGCTGTAAGACCTTTGCGTGTCTTAACTAACGAATCGTAACAACTACAACACCTAGGACAATTAAGTTTTGAATGTTTTGAGTGTTTATGATGATCATTGAGATATTATGTATTACGTACTAGAGGCGACACTGCATTCAGCTACTCTGTTCCACTCAACTGCGGTGCATACACTCTACACATCCCACTGTGCACACTCTACAATCTCGTGATAAAAATATGCCGTCGTGTGTACTAAGATATTGCACAAATAATTCAAGAAATGTCAGTAAAAACCAAGGAATTACCTTACCTACCCTAATAACCAAGGACGACTCCGTGGCGCAGTGGCTTAGCAATGAGTGGCTGCGCTGCGGGTCGCGGGTTCGAATCCCGCACGGAAGAAGTATTTGTATGGCCTACAAATAATTGTTCCGGGTCTGGATGTTTGTCCTTGTGCAATAAATTAATATGTTCAGATGCGACATTTCTGTGGGCACTTAAGTATAGGACTTACTTACTTACTTACTTACTTATCGTCACGCACAATCCCTAACGGGGTAGCCAGAGAGAACAGATCGCCAAGTGTCACGATCCTTACATACCTCTTTCGCTTCTTTCAGGTTCATTAACTTCTTCATACATGCACGTCTAGGTATCCGAGTACTCTTGACCCTCCCCTCTTCGAGCAATTTGCTCACATGGTCTTCGAAAGTTAGTCTCGGTCTACCTCGACACCTTTTAATATTTACTTTCGCTCTATATATTTTCTTCACCATTCGGTCTTCACTCATTCGTTCAACGTGTCCAAACCATTGGAGTACGCCCCTATCAATTTTTGTGATAAGGTCATCTTTCAATCCTGCCATATTGCGAATCTCTTCGTTTCGCTTTCGGTCGGCTATGGTAACGCCACACATTTTACGAAGAGATCTCATCTCCACTGCATTCAACTTGCTTTTATGCTTCTTCTGGCATACCCAGGTTTCGCTGCCATATAACAAAGTCGGTACCAACACTGCGTTATGTATTGCAAGGCGTGCAGTCTTCACCACGCCTTGCCTTTTTATTAATGCATTCAGGGCACCATTGACTTTGTTTCCGGCAGCGACACGCCTATCCACATCTAAATCACATCTTCCATCCCGGCTGAAAGCACTCCCCAAGTATAGGACGAATATATTATTAGGTATACACATTTTTTTTTGTAGAAACATGTATAAGTTATTATAATTAGGCTAAATTTTTCATGTTTAAATCTACTTATTATTCTTTTATTTTATTTTTAAGTTTCCACATCAAAGTCAAAGTGGTATAAATTGGTCCGTTTTTAACTCTCGCGTGCCCAGCATTTATGAACGACTTTTATTCTAATTTAAATAAATATATTTGTAATTTAAATGTTATGTTAGTAAGTTTTGTTAAACATACATTTAGTATGTTTTTTTATATTTGACTTAGAAACCTTTTAAAATATTCAGATAAAAATATCATTAAAATGTAATTGTGATATAATATCATGTAATATTATATTAAATAAGCAAATATAATATACGAAATAAATGACAAAATTTAAATATTGTTCTCGATATAATTTACCTATTTAACAATACAATCTACTACTACCTACGGGTCATTCGACCTATGTTTATTCTACGATAAAATAAAACAACAGCGCGAACACAGAGTAGCGCATATTTTTTGTTTGAGATAGCTGTTCTAGTACGTAAGTACATATTACTTCAATGATGATGATTTTTTCCAGACTTCGATGGCCATAAGCTTGATTAGATAATACATAGTAAATTGTTTTATTGATATCTGAAATGGTGACATACGATAGACGCTTAATAATTCCATCAACAATTTGCCACAACAACTAGTCAATTTAGTTTTAAATTAGGTAAGATGATTTTTTTTCAGACTTCGATAGACCAAAAGCGTGATTAGATAACGAAAAGTAAATTATTTTATTGATATCCGTAATGGTGACTTAAGTTAAGTTTTCTTTCTCGGTGGCATCTCCATTTAAAATTTTCACGAAACACAAAAGTGAGCTAAAAGACTAACCCAAAACTTCAAAGTTAGAAAAACCAGTTCTTCTCAAGTATTAAAGCTTAGACGATTAATATAATGGATAGCAAAACAGCTTCATATATTATACTATAATGCAAAAGAGAGATAAAACAATTAACGCATCAGCAAGATTTTGGCCGGGGAATATCTGAACGATCGACTAACTAGTTTTTTTATCACACATTAGGCTGTCAACTAACATCAAATTTTCCGACAGATTCCACAATCTACAAGATTATGGAGTATTTATTAAATATAGATTACAGACCTTATAGTATACCGACAGACAGTATGGGTTGCGGCATAATCGGTCGATTTTGAATATGCCATACATAGAGGTATGGACTGAGGGTTAAGGAGAAACTGGGGAAGTAATTGCCGTTTCCCTTAATGTTTCAAAGGTCTTCAAAAATATTTGGAACGCTAGCCTTTTCGGTAAGCTTTTAGCGTACAGTTTATCTATAAAATTATCAGCTAGGCGAAGAACTCTCTAAGTGAACGGTATCTCAGGGCCGTTATCGAAGCCTGCTCTTCTGAGCCATCTGTATTCAAAATGTGTATATGTCGGAATTTCTCAGGAGTATTCGTTCTCTCCGCAACTCGTAAAATACAGATTAGTTAACGCGGGAGTTACAGTAATATTCATAGGATTTTTTTGTTGTATAAAATCTTAGAGTTAAACACTATTCTTTTTATCCAAAAAGTTTGTTTTCTATACTAGTGCACTTCACTCACTGGCGACTTGGGATGCGTTGAAGGTGACCGGTGTGCGCGCGAGGGGCGTCCGTAGCGAGCCGCTGCGACCGCCCACGCCCCCCGTGCTCCCGGCTGCCGTCCCTCCTGCACCCGTCGCCCCCACACCCGCACCCGTCGCCCCCGCGGCCGCACCCGCCGTACCCCCTGCACCCCCCGCGCCGCCCGACTGCCGGCAACAGAAAAACCATATCTATACACAATTACTCGATACCACACAACACTAAAATACAAACATCGAGGAACGCTTCACAACTAAATAACTGTTCGCTTAACAATCTGAACGAAATTGACCGCGTCCAGGATTTAAATTATAGTTATGGCTAAAATCTCCAGCTGTTTATTTTAATATGTTCTACAAATTTAATAACAAAAATTAAAAAAAAAACAATAAATTAAACAGTTAAACTCAGATCATTGATTAATGCATTTATTGTTGCCGATCACAGTTCCACTGCTGATTAGAGATAGATTGGATCATAGAGGGATATTCGCCACGTTTGGCATGGCATGGCAAATACAGTTTTTTATTATTTTATATATAGCAACCACAGTTTTTTTTTTATAATTTTGAATGGTTATCAGGAAGAGGCAGCTGCAAATCTCCGGTTTCGTTTCCTGTTTCGTTTTTCGTTCTCTTACGACACCCATGGGATGATATGGTATAGTAATAATAATAATAATAATAATGTCCTCCAGACCGGATTTTGGCCACGACGGCCTGCCTCAACGGAGATTAGCCATCGGCGCGGGACAGGATTATAGCGCTCTATTCCTTCATTCTCATAATCCGATGGGACGGTAAACCGGCACGACCGGAGAGAGATCAGGCGCAGGACCAACGGCTTTACGTGCTTTCCGAGGCACGGGGGTGAGACACCGCTAACTTCCTGACTCCGGGTAGCTACTGAGAATTTGTTGACGGAAAAACTCAATAATTGATTTTGCTGGCCCGACCCGGGATTCGAAACCCAGGACCTCATGATCAGCAGTCTCACTACTACAACCACAATATACTCAACACACCATATACTCAACTCAATCTCATAATGTTACAGCGGTTAAAGTACAAATCACATGATTAATAATAAATATATAATAATAAAAACAACTCATAGTGTATTCAAGGTGCTATTTTCCAGACATTTTTAGCGCTTGATCGAAAAGTACAAATACCTTAATATATTTATTGCTAAGAAAGCTTAGAAAGATAAATATATAAAATGTTAACCAGGTATAAAAGTGCACGTGAAACTGTTATTACTTTGGCTACTTTAGAAAAATTAAATTAAAGTTTAAGCGTACTGTTCCAGTGCAATCTACGCTCCCTGCTTACGGACCAGGAGCTGGTTTTTGCAGAATCGTTGAATAATATATAACAAATTCGGTTTTGTGATCAAGTCATAAACACCTCACTGGTAACTCTTATTGAAGTAAAGCCAAGGCGAGTCGTTTATGTTATAAGAACGAAAAGAAATCGAATACATAAAGTTTATAAAAATTACCACATAACATATCAATCACAAAATAAGTTTATTTTTTTTTTCTTTATTATAGAAAAGCGAGCACACAGTCCACCTGATGGTACCTAAGTGGTTGCTGTAGCCCAGACATCTACAGCTATCCTCGTTTGCGAATCAAAATGAAGATGCGTTGTCAGCCTTGCGGACTAAGATGGAATGCCACTTTTCCAGTAAAAGGGTCTCCGGTTCTCTACACTAACGATACGAAACACAGCAGCATCAAGCTGCTATTTCACGCTGGTATTCTGTGAGAGCGTGGTCCTTCCGCGGTCGAGCCGACCCATTCGTGCTACAACTATACTACTAATATAACTGCAGCATGGCTCTACCACGTAGGTACCGACCAAGCTAAGAAAAAATATGTTACATGCGTGTATATAAAATATTACGCCTACGACTAAATAAGCAAAGAGATTGCATGCATAAAATATACAAAATAAAAAACTTAAAATTAAACTGATAATTATTGCCTAGATCAAAAAAAATCGCAACTTATTGATAAATACTTAAAAATAAAATAGACAATGAGGCTGAATTTTAATTAAAAGTCTTTTCTGATTAGTAAAAAAGAGTTAATAACTTTTATTTTTGTTTATTTCATCTTAATTGACAAAGTTATTGAATTCTTTTTTTATCATCATTAGATTTAACATTTTGAAAATAAGAATTAAAACCGGTATTTTAACAGGTTAATCAGCGGGGCTAGCCAAGTTCACTTACTACAAACGCTAACGCCAATAAAAACTATGAAATGTTTTTTTTTTTATAGGAAAAGGGTGACAAGCGAGCACACAGTCCACCTGATGGTAAGTGGTTGCTGTGGCCCATAGACATCTACATTTATTCTCGATTGCGAATCAAAATGCAGATGCGTTGTCAGCCTTGAGGACTAAGATGGAATGCCTCTTTTCCTGTAAAAAGGGTATCCGGTTCTCTACACTCACCACACGAAACACAGCAGCATTAAGCTGCTATTTGACGTTGGTACTCTGTGAGAGCGTGTTCCTTCTCCGGTCAAGCTGACCCATTCGTGCTACAACTATACAATTAATATAGCTGCAGCATGGCTTTACCACGTAAAAAATACTACGTAAATAACGTGAAAATGGTTTTTTATATAAAACGGGCAAACGAGCATGCGGCTCACTTGATGGTAAGTCCACCCTCCGCCCATGAACAACCGCAACATCAGGCGAATTGCAGATGCGTTGCCGGCCTTTAAAAAAAAGAGTAGGCTCTTTTGAATGGGTATGACATATCACAACGGGGAATCACGCGACTTAACTTTATTCATGTATATAGTTTTCTACAGGCGTAACGATAGTAGAACTCAACTTGGCTAGCTCAGCAGATATATTTATACCACAAGCGCTCATTGCCTATACTAAAATAAATAAAAAACGACGGGTTGCACTCTGGGAGTGCCGGCAGAAGTGAAAACTTGAATATTAACGATGTGCATTTTTTAAATTTTGGAATGATTAGGGAATAATTTTGCACGAATTGCTTTAATTATTTAACACGAACATTCGCGCAAGCGCTCTGCGTCGCCTAAACCAAACAGCAGGCGCAGGCATACATTTTCGCCGCGCCGTAGAAATAGATACTTCCTCTCCTACGCCGCGCCGGCTGACTATCTCTCTCTCTCCATCCGTCTTACGAATTTTCGATCAGGGTCACGTGTCCTGACGCGAGTTTAACATTTTTTACCCATCACAAAAAAGTGTACAACGCCGCTAAAGAAGTTTTCACTTCAAAAAAATAAAAAGCGTAACTAAGACAAACCTATTTGTCGGTGCATTTGGGCTGGGCGAGCCGTTTGACGTGGTGCGCTATACTAACGTGGTTGGCGGGCACGGGCTGGGCCTGTCCGTGCTGATGCGGCTGCGCGTGGGACTGCGGCTGTGCGTGCGCGGCGTGCGGCTCGTCGTCGTGCGGCGGCCGCGGCAGCCGGCGGCGCAGCCACGCGTGACGCAGCGCTTGTGCGGGCGTCAGACGCTTCTCCGGATCCCATTCTAAGCATCTGCAAGAGACATGTTATGAGTTGAAATATCTTACAGAATATTGCTACTATGTGAGTGTTACAGAATATTATTATTTTTTACTGGTAGAGCCGTGGTAGCTCAGATGGTTAACGCTCGCTGTAAATATAACAGAACGCGAGTAACCTGGGTTCGATCCCCGCCGGCACCAATGAAATTGTTAATTGCAATTTTAACTACTGATTTACTACGTGCTCAGCGGTGAAGGAAAACATCGTGAGGAAACCTGCATATCTGAGGAATAAAAAAAATATTTCGAAGACATGTGAAGTTCGCCAACACGTATTGGGGCAACGCGGCGGACACTTCTTTGCTCTAAAACCCTCTCAGAACTGAGGGGAGGCCTGTGCCCAACCAGCAGTGGGACGTATATTTACTTTTACTTACTTTACTGGTAGAGCCACGCTACAGCTGTATTATGGTTGTAGCACTACTGGTCGACTCGATGTCACATAATACCAGCGTAAAACAGCAGCTTGACGCTGCTGTGTTTCGAACTCCTTTTTAACCTAAGACTCTTTTTACTAAAATGAAGCATTCCATCTCAGTCTCCAGGGTTGCTAACACATCTGCATTTTGATTCTTAATAAGGAATAAATGTATTTAAATGTCTTTGCACTAGATACATCATCTAATTTTCATTAGGTGGACTGTGTTCTCGCTTGTCACGCTTATTCTATAAAAATTAAAGGATCTGATGGAGTCTATTGTGCTGCTTCAGCTCCTGATGTTGAATAAAACATGCCTGTGAATTTTTGTATGCAGTTTTCCATGTTTTGTACTATTTCTGCCTGCTTTCTAAATATAGAAAATCAGTAGAAAAGATTAGATTTTTTTGACCCCACCAGTGATTCGAACGAAAGGACCACACGACCAGCCGTCGCGTTTCCGACCACCAGACAAACGAGGAACAGGAAGAGAAACAAACAGCATTGTATTTTGTGGTAAACAATGGGGAAAGCCCATGTTCAGTAGTGGTTACGATGGGCTGTACTGATCTTTCAACAAGGAAAACGACAATACTATCTGCATTATTTACATGCGCAGAGTAATGCTGCAGTGCGAGTGAGTCGGCTAGATTAGGGAAGGACCACACTCACGCAGAATACCAAAGTGAAATAGTAGAATAATGTTGCTGTTTTTCGCTAGACGATTGAGGACCGGAGACCCTTTTTACTGGTGGCAAAGCAACCACGCTTCTGCGATAACTAAGCTTTCAAATGTTAATAATAATGTCCCCTAGAACGAAATTTGGTCACGGCGACCAGTCACAACTGAGAGTAATCATCTGTACAGGTCAGGATTATAGTGCCCGAGTGTATGCGCAGGCACAGGTGCAATCTCTATTCCCTCACTTTCATAGTCCAAAGTAATCTGATTGGACCGGAAGGAGATCCGAAGCAGCACCAACAGCTTCACGTGTTTCTGAGATATGGTAGAGAAACATCGCTTTTATTGTAAATGCCTTCTGGCGAAGTAGAAACAGCTTTGTCCTGGAGTGAACTATATAAGGGTGTTTAAGTAGATACATTTCAACACTAAAACCGCTTTAAACAGATTTATGTATAATTTCCATAAATTTAACACCAACCTTCTAATAAAATCGATGAAGAACTTGTCCTGGCAGCCTTTGAGTGCAGTGACAAAACTTCTCGATCCGGGCAGACCTCTTGGCTTTCCTCTTCTTGACATACCTGAAACGAAAACAAAAATAAATAAGATCAGACTGTAAATTATATTTTTTCTTTATCATCAGCTCGTAAAAGATCATTGTTGATTATGTGTCTATATCATTTTAGAGAACATCAACCGCTACGTTTGGCTGTTAGTATCAAGGTAGCCTTTTACGTCATACATACTGCTACCACATGAAAACTTCGAAACGAAACGTTAGCAAATCAATGTGGATTCGAAGAAGTACAAAACATAGAATGATATTTGAGGATAAAAAGGATCATTAGGTCTTCGAAGGAAATAATCTCTTTTCAGAAGAGACCGATCTTATAATGCCTCTCTGTTAAATAAACGATATTGCGCGGGTTTGTCAAACCTCAAGATTATGTAAAGCCGAAATCTGGCACAAATGAAAATAGTTTTAATAGAGGTTAATGGTGTTCTAATACTAAACAATGATATTAGTCTTCTAGAAGTCTCTTTACAAACAATAACAGTGCATCATACCTAATCCCTGCGCTATTTGTATTTTTGGAATAATCATTTCAAAGCCACTAAAACTCAAATGGCTAGTGTATTTCATTGCAGACATAAATACGACCAAACTGGTGTGTAAATAGAATTAAGCGAGCGTCGTTATTGGCTGTTTTACCATCATCGCATTTTCACGTCATACCGTTACACTTTTATCACCAAATAACAATTGCAGTCATCAAAAACTTAATTAGAAAATTCTAGAATCTTGAGTATAGGGCAAAAAATTCCACTCCATAAACTGGGCGGAATAAGAAGCCTAAAAACCAAATTAGAAAATGTATACTCCAGAGTATAAGGCTAAGAATTCCCCCAAAGATATTTGTATGGCAATACTGATTGCCTCATAAACTGGAAGGAAATGAGAGACCTGTGTGCCCAGCAATGAGACGTATAAAGGATTTAACATAATATTCCAACATCTAGTATGTTATAAGCGGCAAATTAGGGTAATGGTAGCAAGATGGACCAACAAATGTTTATACGAGACGTAATAATATTTTAATAAATGTTTCATTAACAAAAACAATTATTTAATTTATAATATTACATACTTACACTTTAACGTAAGAGAAAAACAATTAAATCTCAACAACCTCGAATGAATTTGTCTACAATTCCTAGAGAAATTGCGATGAAGTAATGCCCCAGTAACAAAAAGCCTCACAGAATATATTAATATGTTAATTTGCCACAGTTCATTCCACTGACTTATTACAGCATGTTTTGTTAAATCATTGTTTGTTGTCTCTTGAGACGTAACAATTGAACAGCGTACTGTAAACAAGCGTCGCGTCGTAGCCTCCGCGATCGGTCATAAAACTTGAGTTTCTTCTGGTTGGTTGCCAAGCGTAATTGGACGTACACACTAACATTATTTATATTTTTTTATATAAAACTGAATTAAAAATGAACTTACAGTACCTGTATTGTATTGTATTATACAGTACATGGCTAATAGTTAAGATGGATTCAATCATACCTAAACAGGAGGAGTTAGTTAGTCACTATAAAAGGCTTCATACATCGCCTGCTTCCGTGACATTGGTTAAGCCCTTGGGTAACTATTTGGCGCACCAAATGTCTCTTCGGAGCAATGAAAGGCATGTGGTAGGCTTGCCCAACGTCCAGCGATAGTCTGGACGTCCCGTTTCTAGTTTTACCAAATGTGTCCTGCAAAAGATGTATGCGGGATGCCAATTGTCCCGTCTTATTGTATATGACAATTCCAGACAAGAGTACGCAATTATTTATTTTTTAAAATTTAACGCCACCTGCATAAGTCGACTTCCTACATATCTTACCAGGTCGTCACTCCACCCAGTGGGGAGTCGCCCTACACCTAGCCTACCGGTTATCGGTTCTCCGAGCTATATGGCCAGCCCATTGCCACTTCAGCTTATTATCCATTGGACTATGCCAGTCACTCTGGTTCTACTGGATATTCTCATTTCTAAGTTTATCACGCAGAGAAACCCTGAGCATAACCTTCTCCATAGCTCGTTGAGCAACCTTGACCTTCCTCATACAGTCAGCAGTGAAGGACCACGTCTCAGATCTATAAGTCATCACTGGCAACACGCACTGGTAGTACAATCTCGTTTTCAAGTTTTAAGGTACATCTGATGAAAGGATGTGTCATAATTTGTCGAACACTGCCCAGCCCAGTTTTAGGTGATACTTCGAAAATTTGGTGGTTTTTTCTATTTCACTTATTTTTTAAGGTTTATAGACTAAAAACAAAAATTTTGGTAGATGATTTTTAACTATATGACCTTAGATTGCATAAAAGGAAAACACGATATCATGTAATTTTCTCGATAGAAATAAATTGCAAAGTAGGCTCTAATTAGTTACATTTCATCGTGGCACTCTTTGTCACTCTTTGAGAAGTCAAGTTTGAAAGAGTGACAAAGCAAATTTATATGGCAGATGTGAACGGCCGAGTCGGGAAGGGACGCCCTAGGAAAAAGTTTATCGACCAAATTGGCGATATTTTGAAAATGGGCCACGTTAGAAGTACCCTTAACCGACGAGCATGTATGCGTAGATATATGGATGTAAAAGAGGCGAAAGAGGTATGTCAGGATCGTGCCAGATGGAAGTCCGTAGTCTCTGCCTACCCCTCTGGGTGACAGGCGTGAGTGTTTATAAAAAAAAAAAAATTCATCGTGGCATCGCAATATTTTTACGAATAAGTTCATGGAATTATTTTAAAGGCATAGTAAATAATCGTATCTAAGTTCTTATAAACTATTTTTTTAATCCATAACGATTAGTAGTTCAATGATAGCTATACCGATATCATTCATTGTCATAGCATTACTTTGATTCTGACACTTCCTCAATCGTCCGTGAGCTTCACCGAAAAAGGAACAAGCCACGCCCCAAAACTACGATTCATTTTCAAAGTATCCTCTTAATCCGTCGATTGACCTGTCGGTTGAAGTTGGGCTTCCCTAGTCGGGCTATTTGTCCCAGGTTAACATACTCGTCAACAACTTCGAGTTTAGCCAACAACTATCGGCATAGGTGTGACATGGACGTTACACATGATCTTTGTTTTGTCCTCCTGGGATATTAGGTCCCCCATTCTACCATAAGGACTATATCGTCGGCAAATCGAATGTGATTGATGTACTCCCCATTGATGTTAATACCGTATTTCCAGTCTAATAACGTCGAAGAGTTTCGGGGATATAACGTCAACCTATCTTACACCTCTCTGTAGTATGATGGGTTTCGTACTTTTTTTCTTTATAGGAGAAACGAGTGATTACCGCCGCCCATAAACTACTGCAACACCAGCAGAATTGCAGATGCGTTGCCGGTCTTTTAAAAAGGAGTAGACTCTTTTCTTGAAGGTCCCTAAGTCGTATCAATCCGGAAAAATGTGGAAGGTAGTGTGGTGGTAGGGAAGAAAACTTCCCTTTAATCGCACAGTTGTGTACCACCAGTTATCCAGATGGTATAGATGATATCGCGAGTTTTGTCCCGATGTGTGATGGTGAAATCGTGCGGCTGGAATTAGTCCGAACAATTCCACAGAGCACTCCCCATGGTAAATGCGTTAAAATACGCAAAGAGATGCAACAACTCTTCGCAGTGCCAGTGAGTTAAGCCGATCGGAAAGAGCTCGGTCGCAAACGATTCGAACAGCTCTGCGCTGGATTCGGTCAAATGGAAGGAGCTGGCACTGGGGAGCCGCATCCCAGAGATGGGAACAGAATTGCATGCGCAGCTGAACCTGCGCCTTGTAAAGTTGCAAGCGGTGTGCCGGCATGAAATACTGTCCCGCTCTACTGAGCACACCAAGCCTTTTAGAGGCCAATTCGGCCTTCTCTTCCAAGTGATTACGAAACTGCAAGTCGCTCGATATGTCGCGCCGAGGATTCCGATACTGGTGGAGGCAACAAGGGGAGTGCCTTGAAACTGAAGAGATACGATGAAGGGATTCCTTTTAGCCGTAAACGCGCAATGTGTCTTCTGGGGATTGAACTGGATTAGATTTAGTCGCCCCTAGTCCGATACATTGTTCAACAAAGTCTCGACTTCATACACAAATATGTCCCGGTACTCAACGACGTTTTCCCGAGAAGTATTGGCACGGCCGGTAAATAAAGCATCACCAGTGCCGTCGTCCGCATAGCAATGAATGTTTACCAGTTTGCAACATGTCATTGATATGCAGAAGAAACAGCGTTAATGATAGCACGCAGCCTTGTAAAACACCAGCGTTAATGGGCTTGTAATCGGAGAATGCACCGTCTACTATGACCTTGCTGCTCCGATCTGCAAGAAAACTGATGATCCGATTGTACAATTTCTCGGGTAGCCCATAGGATGGAAGCTTCGTAAGAAGCTCTTTGTGCCAAACCCGATCGAAGCGAAGGCCTTCGATATGTCCAAACTAACGGCCAACGCCGCCCCCTAGGACTCTACTGCCTCCGCACATTTATGAGTTAAGTAACGCAGAAGATCACCAGCCGAGCAATCGCGATGGAAACCGTACTGGCAGTTACTAAGCCGCTGGTGATCCTCAAGGTACCGCATGAGCTGGCTGTTAACAACGGAATCCATTATTTTAGAGAACAAGGAGGTGATAACGATAGGGCTATAGTTGGACGGATCAGAGCGGTTACCTTTTTTAGAGATCGGGTGCACGAAAGCTGTCTTACATGATTTCGGGACCACGCCTAGGGAGTAGTACCGGAAAAGATACGTGCTAACTCCGGAGCACACGTCTTCAGCAGTAGATCAATAGGAGGGACGCCATCAGGCCCACTCGACTTGTTGACGTCCAGGGAGAGGAGTGCTCTGCATACTGAGCGTTCGGTAAACAACACATCCTGCATGGAGCACTCACACCGCGGGATGGTCGGCAGTGTGTTCCCCCCGTCATAGAGTCGAGTTGGACGCAAAGAGAAAGCCCAGCAGATTGGCTTTATCCCTTGCGTCACGGGCCAGTGAGTCATCCTAACTATGCAGAGATGGGAGAGATGGCTGACAGAAGTTCCCTTGGACAGCCTTGGCGAGAGACCAGAATGCACGTGTTCCCGAAGGAAGACGAACTGTTTTCTCGCCATTTCTGTCGATGTGCTCTGACTTTGTCTTGACAATTACACTTTTAAAGGACCTGGATGCGGAATTATACTTCTTTTTAAGAGTGCTGGTATTTGCATCCCGGGACGTCGATGCGTGAGCCCAGGCCTGGTAGCTACTGCTAATGGCATAATGCAATTTTGCAGGAGCGATCAAACCATGGCTGGGTTTTGCCTCCGATAGGTACCACAGATGAAGGAATAAAAAGTACCATTGCCTGTAGCACCACATCAGCGGCAGAATCAGCAACAACGCTGGGATCATTCGGCGAGCATCAACGGAGACCTGATATACGTTCGGATGCGAGGTCAGCAGAAGTTCCAACAGGGAAGGTACATAATCTTCCACATCTGGGATCCGCGTAGGCGAGGTAATCAGTTGTGTCAGACCATATGCCAAAGCAGAGTCATAAACATATCTACCCGCATGATCGGTTAAACGAGAACCAAGCCATTCAGCGTGGTGGGCGTTAAAATCGCCAAGTATCATAATCTATGTAGATAGTACCTGTTGTAGTATGGAATCTGCAGTCATTTGGACGTGGTCGATGAGTCGGTCTGTGTCGGCATTACCGCTATGGGACCTATAGAGGCACCCGTAGACGGAAAGATGGTCGTCGCTGTCTACGCACAGTGATAAGGTGGGCAGGTCTGTACCTTCAACGCTGCCCAGGCGTCGAAAACAGATGTCCTCTCTGATGTACACGCTAACTCCAACGCAGGGCACAAAAGAAGAGTTCTAATTTGTACTCCGGGTAGGAGAGATACTAAATATCAGCCAGAGAGGACATCTGTGTCTCGGTTAGAAAGAGCAAGGCCGGCTTCGCCGTTTCCAGATGGTAGTGGACGGTGTTATGGTTTGAATGGAGTCCCTTGATGTAGCAGAGGTTCACGAATAGCGTAGTAGTGGGTATATTTGAGGCACTTTGGTTCTGTACTCGGATAGCCATCGTAGCCCTTTTGTTCATTTCAGAACTTCGATATACCGACAGTCAACTTGGCGCCACGGAAAGGACTGAAGCACTGCCCAAATATCGACGAAATCAAGGGCTTTCTCATAGTAATCGGTCTTCTGTACAATTTTCCGAAGGGTATGTATGTGGTCTACGGTACTAAAGAATTTTCGGAAACCGGACTGTTTGGAAAGCTGAAACTCGTTGAGTCTGCGTGACTCAACGCCTTTCAGACGACTCGTAATGAGTTTTGAAAACAGAACATAGACGCGGCTCAGAAAGGAAATCGGTCTTCTTCAAAAGAGCGTTGCCGCCTTTCTTGAAGAACAACTAACAATCGTAATTTTAACTATATTGTGTGCACATGTCTTGTAATACCATCCAGATTGCAATTTATGTAATTGATATAAATTTTCTAAAATCATATAAATGCAATTCAAACGTCTGTCTGTTACATTGAAAAAAAGAACAGGCTTCTAATAAGCACAAGAGACTACTACTGCTACTGAGACTATTTACTATTACGACATAAAAAAAACATTTTTTTTTAATTTGCCTGCTCGTCTGTCCACGCTAATCTTGGAAATGGCTGAACAGATTGTGTTGTAACTTTACAAGCAGATAGAGAGCAATGCCAGGAGGGATCAAGACTATACAGAGTGTTAGTGTAAACACCGTTATCCTTGAAACCAGTAGTTTTACGTAAATTCAATGAAAAATAACGATATTTTTTAGTAAAATCTCAATTTTTCCTTAATTCTACAATTTTTGCCTGTCCTAAGCCAGGATGAAAGTATGAAGGAAAAGTTACATCACAGGTTATGTGTACCTTGAATACATACGTAATATATGTATAACGTGAATTTACGTTCTATAAGTGAAACTAAACCACTGGTTTCAAGGATAACGGTGTTTGCACTAACAACCTGTATTTTATCGAAAAACTTAGATTAAAAAAACATGGAAAATTGATAAAATAAATGGCCTTTTATTATCTTACATCTAACTAACGCGATATTAATAGATCATATACAGGCGAAACCAGAGGGAATCGCTGTATTAAATAAATATATTTAGGTATTAGATCCAGTTGAGATATATAAAATGTTTATATTTTCAATAAAAACCACTAAACAACCTCCCAGGCACGATATTACATCAAACAAATACTAATAACCTCGACCATTTTTTAAGTCGCTTCAAATTTGTCTACATTTTTATTCATCACTTTTCACTGTCAGAGAAAACGTAGATTATATTTTGGGCGCACATTAATACTTGTTCAAATTAGTCAATTTCTGCGAGAAATTTCGCATTCGGCTAGCATTGTTGGATTTTAAGAATATTCGTAAAAATTATTCTATTTTTATGACACTACGTAGGTTTGCTATTTTTAATTAAGTCTAACTGTCTAACTTCTTTTCACTCGCCAATTAGTTCAAGGAATTGGAAATATTATCACCATGAGCATGTTAGTGATAAAAATAGGCATTTTCTAAATAGAAAGATTAAGTTCAAACAGCAATTCAGACCATAATTTTATTTTACGAAATTTTTACCGGTATTACAGAAACCGTGTTTAAAATAGTGAATTAAAAGTAAAGGTACGAATTGGCTATCTACTAGAGAATTTTAAATCGACACACTTTATCAGAGTGGTTGCAATTAACATTTCTACTTAAGATTTTCAATTATCTTAAGTGCTGTCTCTCAAGGATTAAATGAACTTTGCAAAACGTATCACCGCAAAAGCATATTACCAATTTCCATACACAATGAATTAGCTTTGTTAGCTCACTGTTATTATTTACCATGACGGTAAATTATG
The DNA here is from genome assembly GCA_036936625.1 of Parnassius smintheus behrii. Lineage (NCBI taxonomy): Eukaryota > Metazoa > Arthropoda > Insecta > Lepidoptera > Papilionidae > Parnassius > Parnassius smintheus. The sequence goes on along the minus strand of JAUPFT010000030.1, from coordinate 17,758,204 downwards.
CCAAAAATCTACCAGTGGGTTTGGAATTTGTGATTCAATGTCGCACGTTGCAGTTGTCGCGTCGATGTGAACCTACGGTGAGAGTAGACGTATTTTTTAATGTAAACAAAATGACATTATAGATAAAATTAGGCGTGATTAAATTTTAACGTTGTGTAGCTAACACGAATTTCTGAAGTACTTCTCTTCGCTTTTAATTATAACTGCTGATGTATAAGTTCTTTACTATCTATCAGTATTTTGTGTGATTTCGTATTTTCCTAATAATCGAGGGTTTTCTTTTTTCATAAATTAGAAGTGATAAACTAACTTACAACTTCAAACAAAAAGGCTACAGAGGCATTGTCACGTCTGAAGACTAAGATAAAATGGCACTAATTGTACTGACTCTTTATTGAATAATTCAGACCGGAACAGTTTTTGTCACAGCAGTGCAGGGCTGTGGTCCGGTCTTCTTTAACTACTACTGTACTACGAACGCAAGCAGACTAATAGTAGTCTACTATGATGAACATAGACCTCTTTGTACATTGTCTCACAGGGGAGATATTTGCTATAGTTGCCACGCATGGCAGGCGGATTAGCCTGTTTTACTATTTTCAGTTGTTAACGGGATACAGAAACAGAAACTTTTTATTCAGTGTAGATTATAAACAATACTTATTGAAACTCACTTTTTTCATTAACCACTGGTTCGCAAAAAAAAACTCTGTCCTGGGAAGAACCAGCAAGAAACCCAGCGGGACTATTTTTTTTTTCTAAACAATAGCTTACAATCAAGTTTACAATTAACAACACGAGACAAATAAGAAATAGCTTGGTAGCGATCACCCTTCCCAGAGGTTATTATCATCCATATATTGATGATGCTGCTATCTCCTGCCCTGCCATCTCCTAGTTCAGTTTCCCATGTCAACTTGTACGATACCCACGAGATTATATTGAGTAGTGGATTCCCTTACACCGCCGTTACACGGGGGTAGTTGTTTATTACATTGTATGTTTTTTTTATTGTTTAGTGATCAGCCCCGGCTTTGTACGGGTAATTTCTCGATCTCGACAACAGCGCCACCTACTGGATCCAACTGAGTTTTCAAACCATCCAGTGTATCATTCAAATACACACAAAAACATTCATCAAAATCGGTCGAACGATTTTCGAGTTTTTGCGAGACTTACGGCAGCAAATATATTTATAATATATATACAAATACCTGAAACGCGCGCGTATTCGAATGTGTTGTGTCAAAATTTCAAAGTAATCGGTGAAGAACTCTTGAAGATTTAAGATTTTGAACAAAAAAACATTTACATTTTTAATTAAATAGATAAAATAATAACTAAACAATTGTTCTCCTACATATTGAATTCATATAACTTCGAAAACTATTCGAACTTTATTTATGTTTTATTTAGAAAATTATGATATAGGTACCCATAACTTTCCTGTCTCAGGGACTGGTAAATATAAATCAAAGAGGAAAACGTTTACATTCCGATCGACTAGCTGTTTTAACGTTACGGTATTAAAGCTAGCAAATCATTTTAAAACACATTTATATACGTCAAACCAATGTCTTCTTCTTCTTGAAAAATCTCTGTGGTCACATCTTTGATTATAATTTCGATTGCAATGATAATTTAAATAATGAACTGGATAGTTTCATCCGTAATGTAGTGGCTTCGGTAGGCAATAAATGTATGTCTGTAGGTCAGCTTGCCTGTAAATTCGATGTAACGCATATACGACAAGATGAAAGAAACTTTGCCTTCAATGGCAAAATTGAAGACTTTGATGCTCAAAATTATCTAGGTTAAAATAGGTTACTAGCATGATAACAATGCTGTCATATAATATCTCATGTAACACTATCATAATGATATAATATTATAATTATTATATATATTATATAATTATTATATAATATATATAATAATTATAATATATATGTATATATATATACAATATTTACTACGACAACCTATTAATAAATAATTTTAATTGCTACAGCAATCTATTTATAAAACGGCGTAATACTTTCTAGACGAAGTGACGAGTAGTAAAAAATTTTTTACCTGCACCAAGAACCGTGACCCCATCAGGAAGCGTGGTAGCCGTACAATACCGCGGAAGGCCTTTGCTACTAATGAAGTTTTTCGATCTCTTCCCCTGTTCGATGAGCTTCTGCGGCGGCATGCCTAGGAGTTCGATAATACACGCCATCTGGTCCAATTCATCTTCACCGGGTAGTAAGGGAAAGCCTGAAATGTGAACGAAATTTACATAAATATTATGAATCTTATAGTGACAGGATAGGTAATCATCATCATCATCATTACAGCCTTTCACAAGTCCACTGCTGAACATAGGCCTCCCCCAAGTAATGCCACAAAGCACGGTCCTGAGCCACCTGCATCCATCGACTTCCTGCATGTCTTACCAGGTCGTCACTCCATCTAGTGGGGGGTCGCCCTACACTACGCCTACCGGTACGAGGCTGCCACTCGAGAACCTTTCTTCCCCATCGGTTATCGGTTCTTCGAGCTATATGGCCGGCCCATTGCCACTTCAGCTTACTAATCCGTTGGGCTATGTCGGTCACTCTGGTTTTACTGCGGATATCCTCATTTCTGAGTCTATCACGCAGAGAAACTCCGAGCATAGCCCTCTCCATAGCTCGCTGAGCGACCTTAAGCGTCCTCATACGGCCAGCAGTGAAGGACCACGTCTCAGATCCATAAGTCATCACTGGCAACACGCACTGGTTGTACAATCTAGTTTTTAGAGATTGAGGTATACCTGACGAAAAGATATGTCGTAATTTCCCGAACGCTGCCCAGCCGAGTTGAATCCGTCGATTGACCTCTCGGTCGAAGTTGGACTTACCTAGTCGGACTATTTGTCCCAGGTAAACGTACTCGTCAACAACTTCGAGCATAGTGCTCCCAACAACTACCGGCATAGGTGTGACATGGACATTGAACATGATCTTTGTTTTGTCCATGTTCATCTTAAGACCTATCCGTTGGGAGGCACTATTGAGGTCATTGAGCATAGTGCTTAAGTCCTCCAGCGATTCTGCCATAAGGACTATATCGTCGGCAAATCGAAGGTGAGTGATGTACTCGCCATTGATGTCAATACCGTATCCTTTCCAGTCCAGTAGCTTGAAAACGTCTTCCAATGCAGCGGTGAAGAGTTTCGGGGATATAACGTCACCCTGTCTTACACCTCTCTGCAGTTGGATAGGTTTCGAGCTCTGGTTCTGTACTCGGATAGCCATCGTAGCCCTACTGTACAAACACTTCAGCACTTCGATATACCGACAGTCAACTTGGCACCGCTGAAGGGACTGTAGCACCGCCCAAATTTCGACGGAATCAAAGGCTTTCTCATAGTCCACATACGCCAGGCAAAGTGGCAGATTGTACTCTTCAGTCTTCTGTACAATCTGCCGCAGGGTATGTATGTGGTCTATGGTACTGAAGCCTTTTCGGAAACCGGCTTGTTCGGGAGGCTGGAAGTCGTCAAGTCTGCGTGCGAGACGATTCGTAATGACTCTCGAAAACAGCACGTAGACGCGGCTCAGAAGGGAAATCGGTCTGTAGTTCTTTAAGAGAGCGTTGTCGCCTTTCTTAAAGAACAAGACCACCGCACTTCTGCTCCACGCCTCTGGAGTAGTGCCACCATGGAGGACGGAATTGAAGAGCTTCTGAAGGACTACAAGTACCGGTATTCCACCCGCTTTCAGAAGCTCCGCTGTAATTCCATCCTCGCCTGGGGCCCTGCCGTTTTTAAGGTGCTGGAGAGCCATTCTAATCTCGCTTAGACTGACGTCCGGGATATCATCGGAATAGTGTCGGATAAGACTTGCTATTGGATCGTTACTCACACTTGCGTGTGGCTCCAACGATGACGTGTACAGCTGCCCATAGAACCTCTCAATCTCACTCAAAATCTCAGGTGTCCCGGAAACGATGTTGCCACACTCAGTCTTCAGCTTTGACAGTTGGCTCTTTCTGGCAGACAGATCTCTGGCAAAGACTTTGGAGCCCTGGTTCCGCTCGATCGCTTCTTTAATACGAGAAGTATTAAAGTTGCGTAAGTCTCGCCGCATGCATTTGGAGATCTGTCTGTTCAGTTGCCTGTATGCTGTCAAATCTGTTGACGATTGCAGCCTCATCTCCCGTCTAACAGCCATGAGATTAAGAGTGTGATCGGAGAGTTTTTGTGTTCTTCTGCGGCGGGTCTTGCAGAACTTAGCTCCGACCGCATGGACAGTTTCCACGAGCTTGTCGTTCATATCGTCCACTGCATTGCAATCTTCCAGGCACTGGAAGCGGTTACGTAACTCGAGCTGAAAGGTTTCGGGATTCTGGATTAGAGCACGAGGGGGACGGAGCGTTGACTTCATTAGACGAGACCTCTCCAACTTAACGTTTAGGTTCAGTGTGCCTCTAACCATTCGGTGATCGCTGCCAGTTTTCACCCTTGCGATCACTGAGACATCACTGAACAGTTGTCGTCTGGTCGTCATAATGAAGTCAATCTCATTTTTTGTCGAACCGTCGGGGCTCGACCAGGTCCACTTCCTGTGGGGCCGCTTCTGGAAGAAAGAGTTCATCATAAAGAGTCCCTCTTTCTCCATAAAGTCGGCCAGCTGCTGGCCCCTTCGGTTCCGTTGCCCCACTCCAAATTTCCCTACCTTCAGCTCACCGCTTTCTCTTGTGCCTAGTTTTGCGTTGAAGTCTCCCATCAACACCGTGTAGTGGGTTTTGGAGAGGTAATGGGATCTAGTAGAACTAGGAACCATATCATTTCAAAGGTGTTTAGACTAAAAAACTCTAGAAAAGTTTAAGACTTCCGAATTAGCATTTTACAAGGTGTTCCACCCTGCAAGCTTTTAGACTTCAGGGAAAAGTAACAAAGCCTGCGAAAAACATTTGACTAAGGAATACTTTAGCTAACCTTTTATTAAATGTGTTTGTTAATTTTAACGGTAATTTAAAAAGTGTGTGGGTAGAGAAAGATTCTTAATCATTCATTTCCTGAAAAAAATTTTTACTGCATTTTAAAATTTTTGTCCACAACGAAGCTAAGTAACTTGTACGTTACTTGACCTCGGCTGGCATTTTATGAGAAGCCCCAACCCGTATCATTGTTTACAATTAATTTAATGAGTTTCAACGTAATCGTAGCAATCTCTCTGATGACATAACACCTACGCATACATGTTCGTGGGATAAGGGTTAAGGGTACTTTTAATTTCGCACTCTAATGACCTATGTGAAGGACGTCTCTCAATGCCGCATGGTTCTTTGAAAAAGTACGTTCATCGGAACGCTTATAATTCGCTAGAAAAACAATCTGATATGAGTGGAGAGAGATCACGCACAGTACCAACTTTTCAACAGGTTTTACTCTTTTCCGAGGTTCGGGGGTGAAACACTGCTGACTTCTTGGACTCCGGGCTGCGATTGAGAAATTCTTAGCAGAAAAACCCAAGAGCTGATTTGGCCGGCCAGGGATTCGAACTTGAGACCACATGATTAGCAGTAGCGCCCTCAGTCACTGGACCATTTAGGTCACTAAAATTAGGCAGTGATTAGAAAAGAAGAAGCTTCTAAAGTGACTCCTAAATTTACAAACTTAACAGCAGCCAGGCATAATAATTACCAATTACTATTAATTGATTAATGCTAACACTATCTGAATTTATCTGCCATTCGTAAGCAGTTCTAGTGTTGAATCACCCGCTGCGTGTAATACGGCTTCGATGGATTTGCTTATTTACTTACTGACGGTTTTAATGCGATTATAGTTTACAAATTCTTCTGTTTCTAACTCTAACACAAATAAAACTATTTTTTTTTCCGTTAACACACGTACATCTTCTTTTTGCATAACCATAAGCACATTACTGCTTCACGTCTTTACAAAGAATTTTCAGCTTTTTACAGTACATCATTATTTTTTTCTGGACAAGAATTATATATCAATATACAATTAAACTGTCTATCAAAACAAACCTGTTAGCAGCTCCGCCAAAATGCACCCTAGTGACCACATGTCGATAGGCATGCCGTATCGCGCGCCCATCATCACTTCGGGCGCTCGGTAGAACCTCGACTGAATGTAGGTGTACACGCGTTGGTGCTCGTAGCATGAACTGCCAAAGTCAATGACCTAAAAAGGAGAAGAGGACGTCAGAAAACTATGACAAGTACGTTATCAATGTTAAAAAAAGTTTTCCGTGGCAAAATACGTAGGTAAAAACCGTTCATTTACAAATTAGGGTAACTACTATCCGTTTAATTTTACTGTCGTTTACCGTTTATCTCTATGTTGCTATGGACCATAGACATCTACATCTATCCACGATAAGAGTCAAAATGCAGGCGTTGTCACCCCTGAGGATAAGATGGAATGCCTCGTATTCGAAAGTTCTTTACATTCACCATACGAAACACAGCAGCATTAAGCTGTTATATTACGCTGGTACTCCGTTAGAGCATTTTTCTTCCTTCGTCGAGCCGATCCATTCGTGCTACTATTAATTATGCTAATTGGGACGCTGCAGCGTGTCTCTAACACGTATAAAATAATTATTTTGATAAAGATAAAGAATATCGATATCTTCTGTGTTATTTCATTAGATTTAAACAGTTTTAAGGTTGTTTGCAAGTCCGTATTATTTTGTATAAATAATCTAATGATTCAGATTTAATGTAAACTTAATCCGGTCTTTTTATGTATTTATCGATTAAAATCGGTTGGGAGTCGACATCATCATTTTTTTCTCGAGATATGCGAAACGAAAAATGTTTATACCGTATCGTATGAACGTATGTGTACATTCGATTAAACTCAAAGGACAGTGTGTAAATATTATGTTGAAAAGAAATTGTTTGTACTTTCATAAATTACAACACCTTACAAAAGGAAATGGAAAAAGATTGTTGTAAATTTCCAAATACAAAGGAAACGCTTTCTTATATTTACGAACTAGGTGGTACCGGCGTATGTTGCAATGTCTTTTTGGTCAGAAAAATGTATAAGTCAATGTCAGAAACATTCTCGGACACGCGCACATCCAACAAAGAAACATTCTCTTTTATTTACTAATTTATTTAGGAACTATAAAATATACTATTAAAATAATCTACGTATTTATAAAGCTTAGTTTTACTCTAGCGTGCGATTCACCGTCAAAGGAACGGATTCCATAATTTGCCAACCTGTTACAGTCAATATAAAAAGTCCACCTTACTATTGTGAAAAGGTACCTTCAACTCAACGTCGCTAGGAGGGCGCGTCTATTAATTACGTGAGGCGATTTTCGTGATTTCCATCCTCGCCCTCTCATTGAAGAAATTTCATGAGATAAGGCACGACCCCTTCAGCCGCCCAAATCTCAGGTGAGATTTTCAAACTGCGTAATTTTTAGTGTAAATACGTTCATCTGTGCTTGCGTTGGATAAAAAAATATATAATTTGCTTAATTCTTTTTATAATTTGTAGAGTTGGTATAACTGCGATAATCTATCAGATAATAAATCTTACTGTGTGGGATTTAGCCATATTTTACTTTTTAACACAATTTTCTTGAAGCTACACTGTTTCTTACTGAAAAAATTACGTGATATTTACCGAGACTTCCTCTCCCCCACGTGAGATTGGTTAAGACCCTCCTTCCCCCTACGTGAGATTGGGTGAGATTCGGCTCGACCCCCTGCTTCCCCTAAATACCTTACATAATTAATTTACTCCCCCTAAGGGTTGAAGTTCTGGACAGAGTTCCAAACATGAGTCCTGTGGGATAAAATAGAATGTATGTGAACAGTTCATAACGGCGAATTGGGCTACTCTCGTTAAGAATAGAATACAAAATTTTTTACTTAATATAGATTTTAAATAATTCTTATTGAAAGTCTTATTTCTCTTTGAAAGTTTAATTCTAAAAACCCCATGGGCAATATTAAACCGACCCTAATATTATAAGCTTTTTACAACAAATCTGATTACGGTCAAAGTTGGCAAGCCGGGTTTTCGGATGAGATCAATATAGCTGACGCCAGCACAAATGGAAATTAGGAACAGCAGAGACGTAGCAATTACATACTAGGTTACATACATAGGGTAGGTACTAATTAAAAAAATCACGGAAACAACGCAAAGTGAATGACTACCCAAGTTTTCAAAGAGTCACTCATTATATAGATAATAGTACTATAAAACGCTTTACTTAAGTAATGGTAATGATTTATTATGTATGAGTTAGAACAATACTTACTTTTTATTTCTTAAATTACTAGTACCCGGTTGACCGAGCTTTGCTCGGTATTTATCGCTCGATTTTTTTTTAATTCGTGTGTTTTGGAAATTATATTTAGATACAAATTACATACTGATGAAATATAAATAATATTTTTTGATCTTAGCGACATAACAGCAAAAACGGAACTGGTTATTTGAATAAAAAATCATGAGTGCAATTATTTTAATTTAAATTTTTGTGTTTTTAAAAAATACTAAAAAAAGGGCTCGAAAAAATAGATTTTCTCAAAAAAGAAAGGAACTTGAAAAAAAAAGTCGGTTGGTCGGTCTAGGCTCGAACCGGGGTTTTACGATTCTGTGACCGCCCATTATACCAATTAAGCTATTTATACTCATTAACAGTCTGTCAAAATTTACCTTCTTATTCTAACGATATTGTAGCAGTTTTTCATTGCCTAAAAACACGGACAAAAAGACATTTTCTAAAAATAAATCCTAGCTAGATCGATTTATTATCCCCGAAACTCCCCAGACACTAAATTTTATGAAAATCGTTGGAGCCGTTTCCGAGATCCCGATTATATATATACAAGAATTGCTCGTTTAAAGTATAGGATTTATAATATTATCTGTCTTAATTGCTATTTCCTAGAGTCTGTAAACTAATTTATGCTTCATTTTATAAACGACTGATATTTTAGTATAATATAATATAATTTCGTTTGGGACACTAGCCATTAGTCATATTACATATAATAATTTAAACAATAACACCCTAACTAATAAAAAGCGCAGACGCAATTTTTAAAGTCAATCATGTTTAATTGTAATTTTTGTCTGTGAACAACGCTACAACGTCTAAGAAAAAAGAAAGATTACTTATATAAAAGTAAAAGCCTACTTGAAATGAGTAAAAATTATAAAATAATATCCGCCTAACTACCACGGGAGTCCGTCCTAAGACATAGTTTGTGAAACAAATAAAGCCCCCACTTCAGAAGCTGGAATGTGTTTTTTTTTATAAAGGATGATTTTTGACCGTTTTGAATGACATACATAGTTATGAGATTTTTTTAATTTATATAGGATAACTCCAACGTAAACCTATTTAATAAAAGAAGAATCAGTAAAATAGGTTCAACCGTTTCTTAGAAATCGGTAAACATACATAAAAACATACGCGTCGTATGTGGTAACTTCATGTTTTTGGAACTCGGTTAAATTAATCACAAAAACTGTATGAAGAGTAAAATATATTCATATCGCTTTAATAAATGATGACAAATTGTTTAAATAATTGCGATCTTTAGTGAGCAAAAAAATGCGTTTCTACAATTCATTTTTCATACTCGGCCATATTTAAGTCATCGCCTATTTAAATAAGCAATAATATATTGAAATAATCTCCGTTTCTGTGTTCTGTGGAAATAATGTTTATGTATTACATTTGTGCGTGTTTTATATTAAAATTACTGCCCACTTCAAAGAGCAATGCTTTAATACTTTGTAAATAGAACGAGAAAACGCCAATAATAGCAATGTAAGAGGTATTTTTGTAGTTGTTCACTATTGGGCTATGTTTAATGTGTGTATATACATTTTTTTTTATAGGATAGAGTGACAAACGAGCACACAGTCCACCTGATGGTAAGTGGTTGCTGCGGCCCGTAGACATCTACATCTATCCTCGATTACAAATTAAAATGCAGATGCCAAAGATGTTTTATAGGTACAGATACCGTGTTGCTAACACTTCGCACCGTTCACCAGTGACGCCAGTCTTTGATTCATGTGTGCGTGAGTACCACGTGACGCGCATATCTTACGTACCATGCCTGCATTAGTGTGCGTGACTTCGGTAGTAATAGTGCGAATCGATTGCCCAAAAATTTGGGAGATTTTATATTTCATTCATATTGACATACCTGAGTGTAAAATGTGTGTGCGAGGCGTGTGCATTTGTGTCCGTATGTGAATGGGGATATACACACACAAGGGATATGGGTGGTTATATGTGTTTTATGTAGGTACGAAAATCGCACTAAAATAGTGAAATAAGTAATAAAACCTAGATATAATTAATGTAACAGTTAAAAATAAATAAAAAATCACAGTAGATATTTATGTATCTGACATATATTGAACTAATCTATTATTATTGAATATATATAGAGTACTACACTTTCGTACCTTAGAACCCAAAATATTGTCGCTTTTTACGAAGACATTAATTATTTTTTAATCTCAAGTAAAATGACGTAAAAAAGTAAGTTTGGTTAAGTGTAACCGTAAAAGTTAACTTCGGCCAAGAGATAGCAAATGTTTTTTTTAAAAATTCATATATCGATCCAGTTTCATGACTAGATCAAATAAGCGGTTCACAACGGTTGCGTATCGGCTGCTTTGGATAAATATCCGTTGTCAACAGTTGCTTTACATCTATTAATGACATTAAAATAGGGAAAAACATTTCATACGGTAGGCAACACACGAATATTATTGCGCAGTATTATTACTTGCATTGACATTCAGCTTTCGTATTATTTTATCAACAAATACACCAGAAAATTGTATATTTACTTATTAAAAGTGATGTTCTTATCCTTATCTTTTTTCCAAGAGTAATTTTTACATGATTTCACAGCACAAACAGTCATTTTGTGAAAATAAAAACACTGGTGCGTGATATACGTTCGCAGTGAACGTCGCTGGCGTAACGGCGGAACGATCTAACGAATACGCCAATATTGGCGCCTTTTAAATGGAAGCGTTTTAGGCGCGCGTACACGGTATCTGTAAAACATCTTTGGCAGATGCGTTGTCACCCGTGAGGACTAAGATGGAATGCCTCGTTTCCAGCAAAAAGGGTCTCCGGTTCTCTACATTCACCATAAGAAACACAGCAGCGTTAAGCTACTATTTACGCTGGTATTTTGTGAGAGCGTGGTCCTTCCCCGGTCGACAAATATACTACTAATACTAATATAACTGCAGCATGGCTCTACCACGTTTAAATTACTACTTACTATTAAATGAATTTCTACTATTGATGTGTATGTGTATTAGTTTTCCACTTTATAAAGTTCTTCATTTCACAAATTTCCAGTATCGATAAGGCAATAATTAACGGGGTAAGCTGGAATCAAAACAATGTCAGTTGTTTTCACTACAATCAAAGGTTGGTGCAAACCTTGTACGAATTAATATGTGTACTTGAACCAGGAGGCCCCGCTCTGCCATATCTAAATTTTATCTCAAAGAACTTTCTAAAATTTAATTAAAAAAAATTCCTTAACAAACTTATTTGTGTGTATGTGTGTTTATATCAGTTAATATCTTGAAGCATCGGTTATATATACTATATACAAACACTAAGAAATTGTCTATATAAGTTATTATTAATAAATACAGATTGTGGAGAGTATTGTGGTTTAGCTAACTTTGTTTTAACAGGATTTGTCGATGCGACTCTATCCTTTCCTCTTTAAAGTATCTAATAAGTCAGACCTAAATGGTAATGTTTTGTGTAATTAAGGGCCGATCCTCATTTGCCATTCGCAGTTCATTATTGGGCTATGTTGTAAGAACGTTCTCGGTCCGATCTCGGTTGATTTATTATATTATTGCAATGGGATTAGAGCGAAACTTGACTGATGATTTCTTAAATTTACGCGAACACAACACATTGAATAAAACTATTATTTACGGATTTTATCGCGTTTAATTACTTTAATTTATTTTTATTATTCTGACGTTTCTGGTGCTTTACAGCACCCATGGTCACTGGGGGGACTGAGATGTTTGACGTCCCAATGTCGTAGTTAGTCCGGCTACCTTCAGTTTTTTTATATTAATTTTTGGTCCGATTTATGCAAAACGAGCTTACTTGTGTACTATCAGAAACTTGACTGTTACTGATAGTACACGCATATTTTTTACTTGTAAATATTTTATCAGACCGAGATCGGACCGAGAACGAACTGTGAATGGCATTATAATGAGGATCATCCCTAAAATGTTTTTGTCACAGTGTACACAGTTGTGTTTCGTCTTAGAGGGGTAAAAAAGCCAGTACAATCACAGGCCGTGAGGCATTCCATCTCAGTCTCCAGACGTAAACGTCTTAGTAGCCTTCTTAGTTTTCATATCTAAAGCGTGTCTTATTTTATTTTCTTACCTATCATTTGTTTACATGACATATTTTCCGGCCGTGAGACATGTCGACTTTTCATGACCGTTTTAAATAGATCTCATGAATACAATCCTACATTGTGACATTCAAAACATATGAGACGAAACTTGTTACAGTTTGATGTGACGTGAGACCACATATTGTAGCAAGGCCACTGCTACTGGAGCTGAGAAGGTCAGGAAGAGGATGTCAACATTTAATCAAACTCATGCGTCCAATTTAAAAATATAATTAGCTGTGTAAAAATATTAGATAGGTTTTTATTAATGGTAACAAGGATTTATGGGCAACTAGACTAGACAATACGTCTATAGACCGCGTTTCGAGGCGTGACACGACACCGATAGAGTCAGTGCTGTTGAGTATTGTGGTAACACCGATGGGGACGGTTAAGTTCAATTAGTTTTATGCTTTTTGAAAAATTACTCCTCTCCGATTTTGCTTCGAGGCAATCTATAGCAAATGTTAATATTAACTGCGAAGAAAGAAAAGCTTGAAGTTAACTGAGGTCTTTAATATGTGCAGTGCTTTTTGCACCAGCCGTGCCGTCAGCCACTTCCCCAGGCAGAGTCAGAGGTTAGGGAAGCCGAAAGAAGCGGGGAAAAAATTCTGGATAACTTGATCCTCAGTGTGCCCAGGAGGATCTCCGTGTGTGTTCGAGCCAGGGTAGGAGTTATATTGTGTTACATAAAACCCTTTACTAATAAATTGTTGAAGTTTAGTTAAACAATCTTTTCATTTTCATCAAATTTATGTTACTAATTACATTACATTAGGATTGAATTACTCAATTTTTGTTATTATAGTTCGGAGATGTTCTATACATGTGTATATACTGTTTATTATTCGGAATTTTGATAGCGTGATTTAGGCTTCGGTGTGTTTCGCTTGCGGCGCGATGACAGCGCCGCCACATCTTCTTTACCATCAGGTCTTGAAAATCCACTGCCAGGCATGGGTTTCTCCCATTATCCTCCCTGAATTTGCCGTAATCATCACGCTTAGCAGAAGGATTGACGATCGCAATACCAGGTGTAAGTATCCTTGCGTCTTACGTCTTGCGTCTAGCGTCTAGCGTAATTGAAATGTTTACACTGCTAAAACCATAAGATCTTTTTAGCATTTTTTTTTAGTCGTTTTTTACGACATCGCGGGACAAAACGGGGAAATGGATTCTAGAGAAAATCTTGCGCTGGTTACAAATTACAGTCTAGTACAGTTAAAATGACAACATGAGACGGTGGTCGTATTACAAATCTAAGATTTCTGACAAACATGGGACAATTCATCTCAGCTTCAGAAAGTTATTGAATAATCCAAATAGCAGAATCTTATTCCGCCGTCAGGATTATAAAAAAATATTTTCAACTATTAATTAAAGAAACTGTTCAACTGTCTGTAGTTTTTTTCTATCAATATAAGAAAAATGTATTTACAAAATTAAGTACAATTGTAAAAATATACCAAGGCATTAGCGTGATAATATTATTAAATTCAGTTAAAATGTCAATGGTGCGAAGTAAATGTGACCCCGCTTGCACTATAAAAACGCACAATAAATGCTCGGTTTTATCGTGGCCATTTCTTCTTGTCATAAATAAATTAAAATTTACGTTACTGTTAACTTTAAATATTTCATAGAGAAGTTACTTTGCCTTATTAATTTTATTTATAAACTAAATGTCGTAAATACCAAATCCCAATTATTCAATTATCATCACCTTACAAAAATAGAGCTTTAAATATACACAAAAAGGTTACGTTAACGTAGTATTGTGATTATCAGCCAACGTAAGATTTTAAATAATGTCTGAAAATACTTTAATAATAATATTTTAATCAAAATTACAAAATTCTAAACGCCGCAACTTTAAGAGACAAAAGTATAATTTTTCGATAACCAAACATAAAGAAATTATCATACTTTTTTGTAGCAAGCATTGTGATATGTATTTGCGGATATGACTAGTTTTAAAAATGCGTGATCTAGTAGGACAAGATTACAAGGTACTTTTATTTGTGGTAAGTGTTTTCTATAACGGTAAGCGCAGTGCAGAGTGGAGCCACACAAGATGGAGTAAAGACTTGGCAAGAGATGCAGAATTCGTTGGACGCAGTTAGCTCAGGACCGTGCGTTGTGGCAATCCTTGGTGGAGGCCTATATTCAACAGTGGACTTGTGATGAGCTGATTACAGCTCATCATAAGACCATTATCAGATGATTGCGATATGGTTAGACTAACATTTTGCGATGTTAAAGGTTTTTTTATTTATAAGCGACATGTCTTTGAACATTTAAATAAAGTTAATTTGCGAAGTTTCTGTTGCATTTTCTATTATATTTATGATTATGTTCGTATGCATTATTTTATTATCAAGCCTAACACAGTAAAATTAATTCATCAAAAAATTGTGCATAAATATTTTTTCTTTCTCAATTGCCTGTTATTAACTATTTTTATATCGAGAGATTAGATATACCCATACTTGTATATTTGCACTACGGAAACTGAGTTGCACTAAGAAATAAAGCGAGCCGTGGTAGTTCACGGGCTACGCGCTCGCTGTCAATTTCACAGAAGAAAATCGGCATGCAAGCAAACCCCTGATCAAGGGGTGTCGCCTAAATCAGGGGTTCAACGATCAACGCTTGTTCGATCTCCGCACCAATGAAATTGTTATTTGCAATTTTGCTGATTTACACGTGCTCGGCGGCGAAGGTAAACATAGTATAGATACCTGCATATCTTAGAAATTAAAAGTAAAAAAAATTATGAAGACATATGAAGTCTGTCAACACGCATAAGGGTAGTGTTATAACTTTTTTTGCCCAAAATCTCTCAGACTTTAGACGAAGCTTTGACAGTTGTTTATAGTGGTCTCTCATAAATTTCAAACAGATTAGATAATAATTGATGTAGTTTTTATTTAATGATCTAATTAAATGTACAAAAACAAGTTATTTTAAAAATAGAACATCCATTCCGGAAATCCGGGAGTCTATAATCGTAAGTTTCTGGTCGCAGCTCTGCAGGCGTGCGTGCACAGTGCACACGCACAAATTGACGCACGCAATTACAATACCAGCGTCTCAATGGCCTATTGTCTGCCTACCGCGTGCTATAAATGGTCAACGTAATTACAGCATTAACAAGAACTAAAACCGCACGCGAACACTCACAGATACCTTTTTTTTCGTGCTTGCCTCAGTTCCGTTTTTAAACGAAACATGCACGTAACTACAAAATTATATTTCATTAATCATCAATATAGAATAATCGTTGAAAAATCCTTATTATATGTTTAAATACACAGTTCAGCAACTTACTTCTTAAAAATTATGGCTGCAGATGCCATAAATTTTGACTCTTAATCTAGGATTTTTTTTATAGAATAGGGTGACAAACGAGCATACAGTCCACCTGATGGTAAGTGGTTGCTGCGGCCCATAGACATCTACATCTATCTTCCATTACAAATTAAAATGCAGATGCGTTGTCACCCGTGAGGACTGAGATGGAATGCCTCACCAGTAAAAAGGGTCTCCGGTTCTCTACCTTTAACTTTAGTAATCACCAGGTGCTCAGTTCTTTCAATAGAGAAACGATTTTAAGAGGTGGCTCCTTAATTTTAGCTAGTAAATTATTATCATATAAAGAATGTAAAGATATTGTGAGCCTCTCTGTTGAGCGAACTGTAGAAATGGCATGTGTTGAGTTTGAGCACCTCATTGTTGTGAGCGTTTACAGACCCCCATGTTCTTTATATGATACTTTTGAAAAAATTATGGAGGAAGTTTTCGCTAAGCTTAATAAACAGAATAAATCTGTTGTAATATGTGGAGACTTTAATATCAATCTCCTAGAAGCTTCCTCCACTAATATTAAATTTAGATCATTGTTTAAATCTTATGGTCTTTTTAATTTATTTTTGGAGCCAACACGTATTGCTGAATCTAGTGCAACATGTATAGATAACATTTTTACAAATGTTAAGCCATTCAATAAATGTATAATTCAAAAATTGAGCTCTGATCACTGTGGACAATTTGTTTCATTACCATATGTTCACAAAAAGCAAGTAGATAAAAAGTAGTGTTTGTTCCAGTAAATGCACATCGCTTGGAGAAGTTTAGAAGTAACATAGTAAAAAAACTTCCATTACTTTCATACCAAAATAATCCAAATTTTGTTGTATGCAACATTATTTAAGCTCATTTGCAATGAATTTAATAATACTTTTACTTCTAAAACATTCTCCTTGAATAATCGTAAAGCATTTAATGAATGGGCGACAGTAGGAGTCCATAAGAGTAGACAAAGGTTATATGAACTTTACAATGAAAGGTCATATAATCCTAGCGTCAAATTTAGGGAATATGTAAAAAATATTCCAAAATATTTAAAAGAGTGTGCTCCTTAGCCAAGTCATTGTATTTAAGCAACAAAATAAAGACTGCTTCTAATAAAATTAAAATGACATGGAGTATAATTAATAGTGAAACTGGTAAGGTCAACTCTCGTAATTCAAACTACCAGTTAAGTTTTAACAATAAATTAACTAAATCAGATCAGGACGTTGCAATGGTTTTTGAGAAATATTTTACTGATATTCCGATCTTAACCACTAAGTCACTGAATTCTTCTCCTACCGTCGGCGAATCATTACTTAAACAAAATGTAAATGTGTGTACAAAGAATTTTACATTTCATAAAGTTTCATCAAAAGATATTGTAAAATATTTTAAGACTATTGATATTAAGAGAACCGCCGATCTGTGGGGGATTTCTGTTAAAGTTATTGCGTCTATAATAGATACAATCGCACCTCAACTATCTATTATTTTTAATAGTAGTATCAAATCTGGTGTGTTTCCTGATTTAATGAAGCATAGTAAAGTAATACCTTTATTTAAATCTGGTAGTACATTGGACCCCGCTAATTTAGACCTATTTCTGTACTGCCAACACTTAGTAAAATTTTTGAAAAAATTATTCTTGATCAATTGTTAATTTTTTTTAATGTATAAATAAATTACTTCATAAAAATCAATTTGGTTTCACAAGGGGTCGCTCGACAACTGATGCTGGTGTTGAGCTGATTAAATATAATATATTTAATGCATGGGAGAATTCACAGGATGCTTTGGGTGTGTTCTGTGACCTATCCAAAGCCTTCGATTGTGTTCACCATGAAACATTAATCAGGAAACTTCAACACTACGGTGTAAGAAATGATGCTCTTAAATTAATTATTTCATATTTAAGTGACAGAACACAAAAAGTTGTTATTAATAGTATAAGTTCTTCCGGGTCGATTGTACAAATGGGCGTGCCTCAGGGCTCAATTCTCGGCCTTAAACCTAAAATTAATGAAGTATCATCAGCAAATAATACTATATCATGGTTATCCCCTACTACGTAAGGTAAGTCATTAATATATACAAGAAACAGAAAGAACTTAGCTATAGCATTATTTACTTCGTCGTAATTTAATAACTGTCGTTTTAATTTGAAGATTAATGAAGTATCATCAGCAAATAATACTATATCATGGTTATCCCCTACTACGTAAGGTTAGGCCTATTTTAGTAGTACAGTTATTAAATTACGACGAAGTAAATAATGCTATAGCTAAGTTAGTCAATTGGTTTAATGTTAATAATTTGCATTTGAATGGAACTAAAACTAAATGTATGAAATTCGTAACTCCTAATGTTAAACATGTCAATACTAATGTAATTTTAAATGGGGAGGAAATGAGTCTCGTTGATACCACCATTTTTCTTGGAATCACACTGGACGCAAAGCTTCAACGGCTCCCCCATATATCAAAACTAGCTAGCGGACTTAGTTTTGCAGCATATGCTGTAAAATAGATTAGAACTCATACCAGTGTTGAAACAGCTAGAATAGTTTACTTTAGTTATTTCCATAGCATTATGTCGTATGGTATTTTGCTATGGGGACACGCGACTGACACTGAAATTATATTTATTTTACAGAACAGGGCCATTAGAGCAATATATAATTTAAAACCAAAAGAGTCACTGAGACAAAAATTTAAGGAAATTAATATATTAACTCTGGCCTCTCAATACATTTATGAAAATGTAATGTACGTACACAAAAATAAAAGTAGTTTTGCGAAAATAAGTGATATTCATTCTGTAAATACTAGGAGCAGACACAAGCTGGTAGTACCAGTTACTCGACTCCACCGAGTCAGTAATTCATTCTTGGGGCGATGTATACGCTTTTACAACAAATTCCCAGAAAATATACAAAATTTGTCATACACAAAGTTCAATAATGTTATTAAACTAAGTTTGTATAAAAAAGGTTATTATAATATTAAGGAATTTATAGATGATAATAACCCCTGGGAAGGGTGATCGCTACCAAGCTATTTCTAATTTGTCTTGTGTTGTTGATTATAAACATGATTGTAAGCTATTATTAAAAAAAATAGTCCCGCTGGGTTTCTTGCTGGTTCTTCCCAGGACAGAGGTTTTTTTTTGCGAACCAGTGGTAAATTAAAAAAGTGACTTTCAATAAGTATTTTTATAATCTACATTGAATAAAAAAAGTTTCTATTTCTACACTCACCATACGAAATACAGCAGCATTAAGCTACTATTTCACGCTGGTATTCTGTGAGAGCGTGGTCCTTCCCCGGTCGAGCCGACCCATTCGTGCTACAACTATACTACTAATATAACTGCAGCATGGCTCTACCACGTACCATAGATGTAGATATCTGTAATTCATTCAGATAGACTGTGTGCTCGTTTATAAAAAAACAACTGAAATGTAAACCCACACCCTCACACAGCAACATTTCTCATGATATTCCTTATGTCACTGCGCTACCGAGCCGACTAAAAGGCTCAGCTTTTCTTTTTCCCTCTACTTTTATTTTCTACATACGTTTTTGTTGTCCGTCTCGAAAAAAATCAAAAAATATACCATACAGAGCTTCAATAGCTGTTCGAAGATAATTTTATCATAAACACCTGCAAGTTACACAATATTTGTGCTCTCATCCGTTTAATTAAGATTTCGTTTAAGTTTTACATATATTAATATCTTAATTTTTTCTTCATTTTTTAAAAAACGTTACCCCAACACTAGGATTTTCTCCTGTATCGCGGGGGTAGTTTAGAAACATAAATTACACAAGGACAAACATCCAGACTCGGAACAATTATTTATAGGCCATACAAATACTTGTTCCGTGCGGGATTCGAACCCGCAACCCCCAGCGCAGCGAGTCGTCTAAAAATATGTGTCAATGATCCAAATAAGCATTTTTAGAAGTTAGTTAGAAGCAGGAAGAGTATATTGCAGACATATTCCTGAGAAAGCTGTTGTGACATTATTAAGTGGAAGATGTATTGTCCCAAATCAAAGCTTTCGCCGAAGCGCCAGCACCGTTGGCAGATTTCCAATCGTGACTCCTCGTATGAGACATCAGACCAGGCCAGACGCGAAACAAACGTAAGAAACCACATTAAATTACCAAATGAATGCAAACTTTATTGGCAAACACTATGCAAACTATAATGTGTTGATTTATTACGATATAAGTATATCAAAATAATGATATTTTGGGTGAACAATGAGCACAAATTCCACCTGATCGTAAGTTGATGCAGTGGCCTTTATACACCTTTATCTATCCTTTATTAAGAATCAAAACGTAGATGCGTTTTCACCCCTGAAGTTCAAGACAAAATGCTACTTAACCAGTGAAAGTATATTTGGTTCTCTGCACTCATTATACGAAACACAGCAACGTAACTTAGTCCTTCCACGTTTAAGCCGACGCCAGTCGAGCTGTAACCATAATAAAGCTGCAGCTGGTCTTTACCGCGTAAAATATTGAATTTGATTAAAAAAAAACTTATTCATCATTTAATTCTTTCAAATTATAATCCTAATAAAGAATAGTAGTCATGACATAGTATTGACAACGGTTCTTGGTACGTGTGCATACTATGTGTATATTCGGAAGTAGGAGAAAATGTTTGTTATCTTTACATCTTTTAATACTGATACTAAATAAATACTAAATAATAGATAAAGGATATTTTTTTGCTAAAGAAAATGCCTTTAATTCTATACTTAATAATTTATCGTAACTTGAATTGTCGTAATTATTACTTAAAGGGTTCTTAAACGGGCAATAAAAATTGCATTTTACTGGAAATCTTGCTAAAGAGGCTTTCTCTTTAGTTATACCAAATACAAAACTATTTTTTTTTTGGGTCGACAAAATCGGTAAAATTTGTATTGTTCAAGTTAATATTGTGAATAACCTATTGTAAATAAAATTCAAAAATAAATATTGAAAAGTTTTCTAATAAAAGAAGTTATATAAAATTCATCAAAAATATAGATTTCAAACACATTTCTCTCCTTAGTTACAACGAACTAGCGTTTCAATTTTCATGTACACAAGGCCGACGTTACAAAGAGGCTCGTTATGCCTCATGCCCACTGCACTTAACTGCAAATCCGCGGGAAACGAGAACAAAAAGCAACAGCTTTTATATAACTAACGAGTATGTACACGTATTAAAAAGCAATATAATTTTATAAAATTTTTACCCACATTTTAAGTGAATTATAAAATTTGTACCCACAAATAAAATGCCTAGCGAAGTCTTTGCCCAGAAGTGGAATGTTTAAAGGCTAATTTTAAAGATAAAGAATAAAAAAACCAAGTTCATATTAACATGCGAAATCGTAAAAGAATCGTATATTTTGATTGTGATGAAAAACCAGCTAAGTGTAGGTCGGACATCGTTGTTTAGCATTTTATTTTTATTTAATTTATATTAGGGCACCAAACATATAATATATATTATGTCCAATTAACTTTTAAAGCTTCATAATTAAATAAACCTTGTACACATAAGTATTGTGGTGATGATTTTGACATAGTTTGAAGTGGTATAAATGAAAAAAGCTCTTTACTTTGTGTTAGTTACAGCTAGCAAAAAGTACTTGACAAACTTACATTCAATGTTTTCTGCTTTTTTTTTTGTTGAATCAAAGTATAGAGTACATAATATACAGTAATTTCAAATTCTGAACCAGTTTAGGTTTTGTAATAAAATTGTACATTGCAAATCCCCCCCCCCCCTCTAGTTCTTTATTTTTGAAGAAATATAGAAAACTAATTTAAATTATATTTGTACTCTCTACACAATAGAATTTGTAATTCAATATTCGGTGTTGGTCATTCTTCAAATTTCAGGACTCAGATGCGGATGCCAGGTTCGTTTCCAATCAATGTTAATGTTAAAACCAACGAGCCCGTTCGGGCTGTGTAGTCGTTGGTTAAAACACTAGTAAGTTTTTCGTGTTGAGACGTGATACTTTACGTGTTGAGACGTGATTATGTACCTATGGTATGGAAAAAGGGTGGTTTTAGACATACGGCGGCCCTTGCTGTCTGAGACTGTATGACTGTACGGTATTGGCGTAACGGAATCTATTACCCTCATCGTTCTATAGGTGGAGTGTTCATGGAAAAACAGAGATAAATCATGTATAATCATTGCGTATATACCAGATTTAAAATAGCCAGACCTGCGACGGGAAGCAGAGTCAAAGGTGCGAGAAGTTTCGTATTTAAGTCCTCGATTAAGACTGAAAATGTAGATGTGTTGTCATCACTGAGGACTAAGGTGGAATGCCTCATTTCCAGTAAAAAGTCGCCAGTTGTGTATTCACCATACGAAACACAGCAACACTAAGCTGCTAAGGGCCCATGCGTGCCACAATAATAGTAAAGCTGCAGCACGGCTCTACCATGACTCCACAACATACGAGTATGTGTATGTTAGGGTACGTGTAGCATATGTGTAGAATTAACATTAACATTTGGGACACACGCGCTATTATAATTTGGAAAACTTTTGATAGTATTCGCAGATTGTAGTCATAGTTAAAATCGAGGCCGAAAAACTAAAATTATTTATTTTTCACTTAAACATAAAATAAAGTCATATAAAATGGAAACTACAAAGAGCGACATAAACAATTTCACGCATCTGTTGCTATAAAGCTATATTTTTTTATAATTTTAAATCATAGTTCTAACAAATTTCACCAACTGATTAAATTGTAAATGTTAAATGGCTACGATACGTTATAAAATCTACTTTGTACATTACCTATTCCCTCCCCCCTCCCCCATTGGCACTGTCGTCACCTTAATGGTTTCTGCAAATCAAAAATAAATGACCCATACTTTGAAGTTGACAACAAAAATTACTATAAAAAACGCCAAGATGTAACACATCAAGAAAGGGAACATATTTTTCCTAGATTTATGTGACGGCATGAGAGCATCGGGTTATTAGATTATTAGTCCAAGCTACGGCGCACCAATGATACCTTCGTATACACTGGGACAAATGTAAATGATCGTTTGATCAGATGATTTGTGACCGCTTGACAAATAAAAATATTATTAGCAAACACTTTTATAATATATGACATGTTGGCATCATGTGATTACTGCACGGATATCCATCAAAACATAAATGTTGGTATTCAAATTGATAATAATCGTACATTTAAATATAAACTGCTTTTTTCACGTAAATATAGGCAAAGATGTTATGACAAGAAATTGCTAATAAGCCTTATATTTATATTTTTATATAAATCTCTAATTTCGATTGTTAGGGATGTAAAAAAAGTAAAGTTACAGCCTATATACGTCCCACTGCTGGGCACAGGCCTCCTCTCATTTCTGGGAGGGTTTTAGGGCAAGGAAGTGTCCGCTGCGCTGCCCCAATGCGTGTTAGCGAACTTCACATGTCTTCGATATATTTTATTTATATTTCTCAAACATGCAGGTTTCCTCACGATGTTTTCCTTCACCGCCGAGCACGTGGTAAATCAGCACTTAAAATTGCAACTGACAATTTCATTAGTGCTAGTGGTTGCTAGCGTACTGTGAATTTTACAACGAGCGCTAACCATCTGAGCTACTGCGGCTCAGATGGTTAGCGCTCGCTGTAAATTTCACATTAGTTTGGGATGTGTTTCTTAAAAACAGGTTATATGATTTTTTTGTATGTCAGTTAATTTCCCCATACTTTCTAAGCAGATCAGACGTGTTGGTGAGCATAGTTGATACCCACACACTTAATACGGTCAATCAGCGGTGTGTCGGTTCAGCACCAAAGTGGTAGAGCTACTATATTATGGTGGTACGAATGAGTCTGCTTGATATTGCAAAGTAATCGTCAACGGTGTTAACGCGTCATTAAAAATCAAAATGCAGATGCGTTTTGATTTTTTATCTATGATAGATGAACCTGTAGATTACGGCGTCTACTCACCACCAGTTAGACTGTTTGCTAATTCGCCACGCTAACTTTATCAGTAGCCGGAACTCCGTTTGTAAGTTACAAACAAACGAAAAAAAACAATAACAGATCTTGGTCCGACCTGGGATACGAATCCGGGACCCCATGATCAGCAGTGCCGCTTACGGCTACTAGACCAATAAGGAAGTCATATAATAACAGTACAAAACAAATAGAGTAACTCAATAGGGATATTCCAGTAATAACTTTTCAACTGTTAACTTTATACAAAATTTTCAAGGAAAGTAAGCATACGTGTAGAATTCTGTTAAAACTGAAAAAATCTTATATTTTCCTCTTTGGCCGCTTGAAATTATTCCAAGGTTGCATCGAAAGCGAAGCTTCGCCGATATGAGGGCGATGATATTTTTATATATTACGTAACTAAACGTTGATACAATTCATAATATTATAAATCGTAGAATTAACTCTGTGAAAGAATTGTTGACCCACATTAAACCAATTTAATCTTTCAGAGCGTAAGATGATACCTCGAAAATGAATCGTTATTTTGGGGACGTGGCATAGCCCTTTGTCGGTGAAGCTCACGGACGACTGATGGAGTGTCAAAATGAAAGTGATGCAATTATCTCATGTACGCAAATTATAAGATATATTATAGCTAAACCATGCACGCTCTTGGAAATAAGCTATGTATGCGACAATTTTTTTAATCAAAACTTCGTTATGAATTAAAAATTAGTTTATTATTACACTTACACTATGATTATTTATTATGCTTTAAAAATAATTCCATGGAATTATTCCTAAAAATATTGTAGTGACATGAAGAAATATATACAACTAGACCCTACTTTACAATTTATTTCTATCGAGAAAGTTATATGTTATCGTGTTTTCTTTTATGCAATCCATGATCATAATAGTCAAAAATCATATACCAAAAATTTGATTCGGAATCTATAAAACTTAAAGAAATATGTGAAATAGAAAAACCACCGAATCTTCGAGGTATCTATCACCTTAGCGTTAAAAATATAATTAAATTTAAGCGATTTTAAGCAGACTACTTTTCTTCATTAGATTATGTCTGGGAAAATACTACCGTTGCATCCAGTTCTGTCACTGAACAGTACGTTCACTGCGCGTTTCATTTTGAAGGTTATATAGAGTTGACAAACGCTAGACAACGCATTTGTAGCGTTGTTTACTTAGTTGGTCTACGGTCTGCAGGAGCAACATACCATCAGGTGGACTGAGAGCTCGTTTGTCACTTCAATTATAAAAGAACCTCCGGTTTATCAAATGTATATATTATAATAATATTGGCAGGAAAAAGGGGTAATTTTTTTGAAAAAATTCTCATTCATCCATCCATTTGACGAACACAGTCCACCTGATGGTAATTGGTTACCTACTGCTGCCCACAGACATCTACATCTATCTTCGATTAAGAATCAAAATGCGGATGCGTTGTCACCCGTGAGGACTAAAATGGAATGCCTCACTGCTGAACATAGGCTTCCCCCACTGATTACCTCTTAGGCTCGCCGCTGATTGCAATTTTTTGTCACCGTGATTTATTGTTACTGTCACCTGCTGTCTGTCACCCACGATGCGCTCACTGAATCTGTTCTTGGGTAACAGATCGCGTTCATTTTTGTAATGGACTTCAACGAGGTTGCCGTAATTTGTGCTCTTGAAATACGTAGAAGAAAAATGAAACGGAAAAAACGCTACTGGGTGCATCCTATATACACGGAAAGATTATTTGAAGGAAAATTCTACACTATATATTCTGAGTAATTTGACACATATATTAATACTATTTAACAAATACTTTAAATAGCACACGTCTACTCCAAACGCGCGGCGCCGGCCGAGTGACAAAAAGCCACCAGTGAGCGGACTCCCATAGTAATGCACAGGGCGAGTGACAGTCACGTCACTCCGGTGTTGCCTGCCGCTGCAACTATTTGTCACCGTATTATCACGTCACCATAATGAGCGCACTCAATATAGTTTTCATTGAATTCATTGACACTTGACTAAGTGACAAAAAGTCACGTCGACAAAAAATTGCAATCAGCGGCGGGCCTTAGAGGGGATTTTGCCATAGTTGCCACACTGCGGGCTGGAAACCGCAGTTTTTTATTGTTTGAGTTATAGTCAGGAAGACGCTGCTGCCCATCCCCCGTCACAGTTTCCCTCCGTCGCTTCACACAGGACAGGAACACACAGGACGATACGGGGTAATGGGTATTCTTCCGCCGTCACTACACGGTTTCTCTCTAACTCTTAATTACTTTAATGAGGGCGATGCCCGATCCAACAGCAGCGTAGATAAAAATATAACTATAACTTCTAAACAGAATCATATTATAAACATCGAGTTATTTGAGAATGCCGCGCCCACGCAAGTTTGCTAAAACTGTTATATTACGTAAAGTAATAGCCTTTGAATTAGCACGGCCTATATTACGATATTATGCAATATATCTCCGCTTTCAGTGGGTCACGTACGTTACTTCTCGTGAAGTGAACGCAGATGTTTGTAGGCGCGAATTGTGCGAAGGATTTCCACAGGTTAACTACGGTACACTTCCGTTGAGATGTTCTTACATAGTCGAATACATTTTATCTTAATGGGTTATTACTTTACGCAGGTTTTGTTAAAACAAAATATTATTTTTATAGGACTACTTTTTAACCTCCGATACAAAAGGGTATTGACCGCTGTGTCTGTGGGTCTGTCGGTGTCCGTGGCACCGTGGCAACGGGTGAACTGATTTGGGTGCGGATTTTTTTATTTATTTAAAAACAGTTTTTCTAGAAGTGGTTCTTAGACATGTTTTATCAAAATCGGTTTAAACCGTTTGAAGATCATCGCCTCTTATTGTTTGGGGGGGGGGGGGTTAAATTGTTCAATTTAAGTTATATACCTTATACGACCTTTTGAGTAACTGCTACCGTCATATCATCGTATGTATATGTTTCTCAGTTTCAGCGGGCCCAAAATACGTTTATCATCATTTTGATTCTCTGGAACTCAAAATAGTACTTGATAAAGCTGTGTTCGAATTCCAGCCATCACCAATGAAATTGTTATTCTATTAAATGCCGACTTCGTCCATGTTGCGTGGCGGAGTGATTGCTCTGATTGAGTGTGAGGTAAGACGTATGTGACCAATAGTGGGACCTATTCGCCTCTGGGCGGTTGGACTCCTTGCTCCGACTAGATAGGTACCCTCTTATCTATTTCTGTGTTTCGGTCTGAAGGGTATGGACCATGGATTTAGTAGCTACTGACCATCAGGTAGATTGCAAGTTCGTTTATCACTTAAATTAAAAAAAGTAGTAACTTTACACGTTGGAGAAATAAGAAAATATCGCGGAAACTTAAAGTTCGATAAAATTAACCGGAGCAGAGCGGCGAACTAACTGCTCCATAGCCTCCTCAGAAATGGAAGACATTTGCCCAGAAGTGATGCCGTAAAGTATCAATTTTCAACTTTCAATACGCACGTAACGCACTACGTATGCGTTCATTATTCATATTAATTTATTATAATGTATTATTTTATTTTAATTACAAGCATTCATTATATAGGAGCACAAGCATACGCGCAGAGATAGAGATTGTATTAGTCTTAGTATGAATAAAGCATGAATACAATGTTAGAGGACTCCAGGACATTCCATATGGAATCGATTGATCAAAAATGATTTCTTTTCACAAATCTTAATCAACAGTATTCAAACTCGAAACACATAAATCGGTAGTTAACATAACCTTAATTAATAAGATAACAAATACTAAGGCCAAAGATGGCCAAAGTCAATATATTTTAAGCAGTAGGTATACAATGTCACTGAACTTGTACGAGTATATCAGAGATTAAATTCCTTCGGGCGTAAATAGTTAAAAACTCATAATTAGTTCCCATTAGCGTGGTTGATAAGCAGAACGTTTCTGAAATGCAGCATTCACAACACGAAATTAATAGGTCGGCCCGACCGGGAAAGGACCAGCATAAAATAGCAGCTTCATACTGCTGCGTTTCATATGGTGAGTCTAGAGAACCTTTTTAACCGAAAACGAAGCATACCATCTTAGTCCTCAGGAAGTGATGCCTAATCCGAACAATTAGGTTAATAATTAAACTACAAATACAGTATGCAAATATGTATGTATGTAGTATGAACATACAACAAAGTTTATTTTACATTTCATATACATAATGTATGTACACGTACTGTAAAACATATTTCACCTAGATTTAATAAAGTCACGAAAGTCATTTTGTTTTCTTGACTTTTGGCGTTTAGTATAAAATTTATTTCTAATGATATGGAAATCAATAATTTCTGAAGCACTGTAGCTAGTACTAGCCTCAGCAAAAGAGATAAACTTATTTAGTGATTCTGCAGCTTCCACCGCTGATTTTTTAGTTTCGGCATCTGAGTCACTTTCTTCAAGATTTTGAGTAGGCTGAGGGTTTACTACAATGTTGATAATGTCCTCATCGGTTAGTTCTTGTTCAACAGGCTCATTCTCGTAGATTAGAAGCCACTCCTCTACCTCATCTTTAGGCAGGGTTTTCAAGGGATTGTCAGCACTTGAACAGATTGGCAACACAACACATCCAAAATCCGCTTCGTGATTGATTAACGGAGCTAACTAGCCGGCCGCTAACTACGTAATTGTTTCCGAACAATACCGAGCGCTTCCGGATGATCCCGAACTACCCCGAAAACTTCCGAATAGCTCTCGAGCGTTTTTATTTGCTTTAAAGACACACTTTTGGTGAAAACCGAAAACCAAAGAGCGATGCCGGACTATCGGGCACTCCGAACTGTTGGATGCCGGACCAATGGACTTCTACTGTACACTGTTTTATTTAATTACAAGAGGAATTTAAATTACTACACATAGATGTTAGAAGTATAGAACAAAATTAATTTTATATGCAAACGAGTCCATGAGAAAAGATGCCTGTGCATATAAATGTACTATCTATGGAAATATTATGTTAAGTGCACTGGGTGCGCAGTATTTTTATCTGCCTTTTTAATATTTTAATATTACAACGCTGTATGCGAGGAGTAAACATTTAATCTCCGATCAACAAGAAAATTAATGTTCTATGATGAATGAGGTTATAAACTCAAAGATATCGCCATTTTATTTGTACAAAAATCACGTTAATGCTTAGGGAAAGAAGAAAGAAAGACATTTATTCACTTAAACGCATACGTGGACTAACGCATACTGTGGGTTATCGATTATCGCTAAGTGTATGTTAAAATTGAGTAATTGTTACACCTAAGTCTAATCCCTTTAGTCAAAATTTAAAGTTACAGCTTACACTGCTAGGCACAGACCTCTTACTCCCTCATTCTTGAAAGGGTTTTAGGGCAAGGAAATATCCGCCGCGCTGCGCCATCGCGTGTTGGCGAAGTTCATATGTCTTCGAAATAAATTTCTTTCTGATTTCACAGACATGCAGATTTCCTCACGATATTTTCCTTCACCGCCGAACACGTGGTGAACAATTAATTGCAATTTTAATAGTAATTGTTAATTACAATTTTAAATAGTAATACAATCGTGCGCTGCATGGACTGGGCTATGGCTCAGAGAGTTTATCGAGAAACGGTAACTTAATTACTGGCAACAAAGAATGAGATTTGATTTGACTGGAGTGATAATGCTCTCACATCATTCTTCTTCTATTAAGTAGCGTGTTCGTTGTCAGGGTTACTCGCATAAAAATACAGTTAAGTAATCCATTCGATATTAAAATTTTCTTCGGTCTTCTGAATGATCAAAAGCGATTTTAACAGGAATTAATATTACAATTTTTTCATACTAAATGACATTAAAGCAGACTTAAAGAGGCCATTATGACCGGATGTCGCTTTACTCGTTATACTAAATTAATTGATATTTATAGCACCCCGTTTTGAAGTTCAAGATCGTAATTTTTATCAAATTAATGGTCACATAGTAAAGAAGTAATGGTTCGTGTTATCGTGCACAAGTAGGGGTCTTTCAACTTTATATCTGAGTTATTCTTAAGGTTAGAGAGACTTCATGTCTTCCGCATCCGTCTTTAAACAATAGTAGTGCTGGACATGTGTCTATCATATGTTCATATGGAATGGGGAATTCCCATAATCGCCATTCTTTCAGAATATTTTTGCAATCACAGTGTCATCCCAAATATCCTTTAGATCGTCTAATTTCTGAACGGCTTGACAGATAGAGGTTAACACAATATGTATATTTATTTTATCGAGACGATGGTTTACAGCTACCGCTAGGGTCCGATAGGGTCTGATAGTCATTTTATTAAAAAAATTCTATAGTTTAAAACTACTTTTACGGATTTTATCGCGTTTAATTTTAATTATTTTTAATACCCGACGTTGAAAAAGCTGA
Source organism: Parnassius smintheus behrii (assembly GCA_036936625.1). Lineage (NCBI taxonomy): Eukaryota > Metazoa > Arthropoda > Insecta > Lepidoptera > Papilionidae > Parnassius > Parnassius smintheus. Next base: position 17,727,936 of record JAUPFT010000030.1, on the reverse strand, counting down.
AGGTACTCCGGGTTTAACAATGACATCGGGTCGTCAGTCATCTCAGTCCCCGTGACCACGGGTGCTGGAAAGCACCCGAAACGTCGGGAATTAAAAATAATTTAAATTAAACGCGATAAAATCCGTAAAAGTAGTTTTAATCAATGTGTAGTGTATAAATCATTATGATGATCTCACTTTAAACTTAAACTAAAAACAGCACATAAAATGAATATTCTTAATCAGTGTATAATCAAGGCCTTACTTTAAAATAATTAATTATCTCTATAAACCTTTTATCGTTTAGTGAAAAAAGAGAGAGTGGTTTGATTTCTTATATTAACGTCGATTTTTATGACTAAGGCTATAAATGCATATAAATTACTACTTGAATCTTATTATCACTAATGTAACGAAAAAATTAAAAGTAGCAGGCTGATAAATCCACATTCCTTTAGCTATTTTCATTCTCACATCTTACCATGGCCATGGCTAACTGCTCTCGAATTATCTCTATGTAATTTACGCAAGATCACAGTCTAGTAAACAATGAATTCCAAAAAAAACCACCTATCCATCAACTCCTAAACACCAACTTGACAATGAACAAGTGAGTTATAACCAAGGCGTTCGATGATTTGCGGTCGTATTCTACAAATACCGGCTCAGCTAATTCATTCAATGCAATAGTTTATTTTAACAAAGAAAACCAGGTCAAGAAAATCAAAACGGCGATAGGAAAGTAGTTGGCATAACGGCCTTCAAAGAGAGATCCGCACGAAAAACGATCGCGCGTAAAGCCACGGACATGTGTTACACTGTAGCACTGCATTATGTTACTATTGCCCATGGCAATAAATGCGACAATTGGACGCGTGCTGTTACGAAACATGAGCACAATATTGCGACGATAATTACCGGACAGATCTGGACTGCGACCCCAATATACACTTGTAACCATACGCCTCGTAATTAAGACGCTTCCCGGGACTCGAAGATCCGTGTCACTAGAGACGAAAAAAGCAAATGTTACATTTTCGCGCGAAACGCAGCTGATTTTCAATAATTAGGTAATCTCACGAAACATTCCGCTAAAAAAAAAGCTTTTCGAAAATTTGGGTGTGTCGAAGACTCTATCGAGAGAATTTTGGATTCAAGCCCAATATGCGCGAAATTTATTCCATATTTCCTAAAACACAGTATTTTCCAGGTAAGGGCTATATTCAGGCCCCAGTTTTTGGTGCCGATAAAATGTTTTTTACAAGCCTTTTAGCGCTTAAGAAAACAATAAGTATGTTAAAGCGAGGCCATGAGAGTTCAACGTACATATAGCGACCTTAATAACAGTTCCTTGGAACAAATAAATGTTACATGAGAAACAGGACAAAAGAATACTGAACATAATTTTATCAAGAAACTAAGTACATACCAGCAATAATATGTCCTTCTTAGAATAAAGTCCTTTTATTTCAAATATCGACTAGCCTAAAAGCCCATGACTAATTTACATTACGTTTAACAAGAATAAAGCAAAAACCAAAAATTTCGAATTAATTTATTAACAAATAACGATTTTTTTATGTTTAGCTTTTTATTATAATAAAATTATCATATATTATTGTTTACGTAGGTAAACGACATATAAATACAAATAATTCAGATTGATTGAACAGTTTAGATTATGATAAGTAAAGCGGAAAAGATAGGTAAAAAGTTTAGATGCGTCTATTATTTAAAAAAGTTAAAAATGTTAAAAGTGTTTGTATTTCTGTTACTCAATCACGCATAAATAGATATGTCCTGGATTAATACAATAGATAATTTTTAAAACTGTGGGGAAATAAATTTATATGAAGGCGATTGCGAAACCACGCGGTCGGAGTTACAGGCAGTTAAAATAAACACGGCGTGAAGATTATCACTAAAAAAATATTAAGTGAATTTTTAAAGAAATATTAAGACATACTTATTTATATGGGACAAACATTAAATGTGGACATCTTCATTTTGTATAAGTTCCACTCCAGTTCTGAAGAAACTTAGTTTTTATGACGTGTTTATTTTTTCTGCGTATTTAACATCTGTAGATCGTCTGTATACATTACCTTACACACATTTCCATCGTATTTAATACGATACAGAAACACCTTTAACCAGAACTAGGAAAAATTTATTAAGATTACGCTGTAATGAACCCTTTTAATTTACCTAATCATAAAATATGCATGAAAAATGGCATAAAAGTTTCCCGACTTTTCATATTTGGTAAAGTGTAATTAAAAGTTTCTTTTAAAATGATTACGATGTTCTATATACCACGTAGCTTAGTTTTTGAAATATCGAGCGAGATTGCAATGTATTTCCCCACCTCAACTATTTTAATAATGCTATACTATAAATATGAAAATTAGGACCTATTTTATTTCACAATTTCTGTTATAATTACAACAAGACCTGTAGCCAAAGTAAAAAAAAATGTTCTAAATTGACCTTTATACAATTCGTGAAAGCTATGCCATCGCTCCTACCACTCCCTGTAGTATTTTAGCATATGAAAACATTGGAGATAATCCGAAAAGCGGAACTTACGCGTGTTCCAAACACACAATTGTCTTTTACACTCCATTATATGTATTAAGAGCATTCTATTAACTTATGGCACATATACCTTTAATTATTAAAAAAAAAATAATAAACGCAATAAATTAGTGTTTCTAGATTTCTAGTCTTCAAACAGCGTCGTGTAGATTAAAGGAGATCATAACAACACGTAGGAAATACGGTTCTCGGGAAACTCAGTGTATTATAAATTAGCAAGAACTACAACACTATATCAACCTAATTAGCGCTGGAACATAAACAAATAGTGAAATAACGTTCATCACGGGCGGGCGCGTCGATAACGCGCATGTGCGCTTTCGCTTACGTATCCGCGTCGACCACCCCACGTAAAATTATTGGAAAAGTATTATTTATATTTGCTATTTTCATCATCATTACAGACTACTATCAGTCCACTGCTAAACATGAAGGCCCCCTCCAAAAAACGCAATTTTATTAACAATAAAATGAAACGAAGAGAAGATTTCAAATCAAGAAGTTGCAGCAGTGTTTGAGCTCGTATTTCACTGATATGAAATAATATGATGCAGCACAAAAACAAACAAGCACACAATAGGATGATTAATTGCTTGATATTTCAATACTGAATACACAATTTCACTCGACTTATAAAATATGGTTAGGAGATTATAGTTAGAAGACTTTAACGTTTTTCATTATCATCTAAAGCAGTGATGGGCAAAGTACGGCCCCCGGGGGCCAACTCCGGCCCGTGAAAGTATTTAATCCGGCCCGCCGAGGTTCCGTCAACATGGATAGTATATTTCCCGTATAATTGAGTTTAACACAAAATGCATTTTTTCTATAATTCTGACCCTCCTCTAGAATTTCTTAAACTTTGTGGCCCGCCATTAAAAAAGTTTGCCCGCCACTGATCTAAAGAGTCAACAGCTGGACTTGAATAATCACTCTGATTGGCCGTCATCGCCAATTAGCTGCTAACAGTGATTATTCAATAAAAATAAGTCGATCGCCAATAAAGATGATCCACGTCGGCGATCTGGGTATTTTATATTATCTGGTATGATTATGAGATTAAGTCCCTATCTAATTAATGCCAAACTTTACCTATACATACCGAAATGGAGTGGTCAATTCTCTTAGTGCACCCTCATACATCATTCTTATTATAAGTTTTCTTAGATTTAGTTGAAGATTGAAAATTATTTAATGAGAAACTTGAAATGGTAATCAACTCATAACGCATTTTCGCCGTAGATGCCTTAAATAACAATGAAGAAGAATGCTCGGAAGTACATGTTTTATTCTAGTGAATTTTTAAACATAAAATATCAGACTGGTGACGCCGAGTAGCACATATTATTAGGCAATTATCTAATAATTTAAGGTTTATTGTACTGAATTTTTGTATTGCACATAATATATGTGCAATACAAAAATTATAATTAGTTATGTCTCGGGTGTACTGTATAGTGTTTGGCGCTGTAGGTCTAACTCTGTTGGCAATCTATTCCTTTTATAATCTATTCTTTTAGTTTTAGCGTTGCATAATATGGTAAATTGAGAGTAAGAGATTTGACACGATTTAACAGATGCTTTGATGTTAAACGATGATTAGAGGTTCTTCAACTCAGCTTTTGTGGGTCACAATGCGCATCACCTGCTAACAATAAAACTTTAAATTAAAAACATAATTCGAAAGCAGACCTCCATGTTGTTCAGCTGCGGCATTTGACTTGTAAACGTTCTATAAAAATTGATATTCAACAAATAAATAATGAAATTTTATACCTTACCTACCGCGTCTTATTGGTGTCCATGCAGTGGCAGTGTAAGAATATCCACTAATAAAATAATACAGCTATAAATAAATAATATACACTATTAAAAAAAAACAGCGGTTGTCAACCTGCTTGCCAAACATGGCAACTATGGCAAATATCCCCCTATGCGACAATCTATAGGGGAGGCCTATGCTCAGCAGTGGAATTTAATATTATATTAATATTATATATTATATATAATTTAATATTATTTATTATTATTTTATTAATATATAATTTAATATTATATATTATACGTGGTAGAGCCATGCTGCAGTTATATTAGAAGTATAGTTGTAGCACGAATGGGTCGGCTAGACTGGGGAAGGACCACGCTCTCACAGAATACCAGCGTGAAATAGTAGCTTAATGCTGCTGTATTTCCTATGGTGAGTGTAGAGAACCGGAGACCCTTTTTACTGGAAACGAGGCATTCCATCTTAGTCCTCACGGGTGACAACGCCTCTGCATTTTGATTTGTAATCGAAGATAGATGTGGATGTCTATGGGCCACAGCAACCACTTATCATCAGGTGGACTGCGTGCTCGTTTGTCACCCTATCCTATAAAAAAAAAATAATAGGCTGTTATGATAACTGTAACGGTATTGCGTTTTATTATTTAAGTATATATTTAAGTTAAAAATCAAGATGGTCTGAAACGTTGAGTGAGGAATGTGCGTTTCGTTTTTTTCGAAAGACGCCCGGTAGTGGAAAGTATATCGGCTGTAACATTAAAGGGAAGTAAAACCAAAGGAAGACTGCAAAATCAAGACTTATTATCGATCGTTCCAAAAATAAACACACGCAACGAAGTGTAAACAAATGCGGCGAAAATTTTAATGCCCTTCGGACGCCAGTCTGCGTTTAAACCTCGATTTTTTTCCATGAAACTGGACCGTTCCAAGAATCGAACCGCAACCTCCGTTATGTCATGTTATGTTAAAAAATACGTAAATATTTAAGGGGATCGATTTGCTCCAGTCACAATTTTTTCAATAACCGTGTTTTATGATTGTGTTTTTTTTTAAACGTAAAAACCTCAAAGCGCCAAATTAAAAAATTCCTTCAGTTTTAAATTATGAAAGCTGAGATGACACCTAATGTACTCGGAATGTAAAAAGCACTTTCTAAGCGCTTTGCAAAAATGTTTTTCTTTCTTATTGTGTATTGTGTCATTTTTATTTTTGCGGAAATTTGCGAAAACTTATAACAGCTTCCTTTTCAAATCTTGAAAGGCAATATCCTTCAGGTACAGCAAATATAAAGCACTAAGTGATAACCATATCTCGTTTCAAAATGGAAAGTCAATTAAGGTAAAACAAACAACAACATTACGTTGTATTTTTTTATAGAATAAGGGTGACAAACGAACGGACGGTAAGGGGATACTGTGGCTTATGTTGTAGATTTATAGGTGGTGGAGCCACGTTGCAGCTATATTATGGTTGTAGCATGAACGGCTCGACCGGGGAAGGACCTCCTCGCTCTCACAGAATACCAGCGTAAAATGGCAGCTTAATGCTTGAGAATGAGGGAATAGAGTGCACCTGTGCTTGCGCATACACTTGGGCACTATAATCCTGTCCTGCGCCGATGGCTAGCCTCCGTTGAGGCAGGCCGCCGTGGCCGGTATTCGGTCTGGAGGTCATTATTATTATTAATGCTTCTGTGTTTCGTATGGTGAGTGTAGAGAACCGGAGACCCGTTTTACTGGAATCGAGGCATTCAATATTAGTTCTCAAGGGTGACAACATATCTGCATTTTGATTCTTAATCCGGGATAAATGTAGCTGACAATGGGCCACAGCATCCACTTACCATCAGGTGGACTGTGTGCTCGATTTCACTCTTATTCTATAAAAAAAAACATCTAAGTTAAGGTTTGACATCCTTTATTAAGAATCAAAATGCAGATGTTGTCACAATAACTCGTTTTCAGTGTAAAGTGGCTCCGGTACTCTACACTCACCATAAGAAACTCAACAGCATAAAGCTGCTATTTCACGCTGGTATTCTGTGAGAACTAGGCCCTTTCCCGGTCGAGCTGCCCCATTTGTATTGCAACCATAGCACAGCTTCAGCATGGCCCTTCCAAGTATAAAACCAATTATTGTATGGATGCAAATTCATCATAAAACTAATTTTAAGGTAGCGTGTGTGTTATTATGTACGAATAATATTGATGCGGTTTAAGTTACCTACAAGTAAAGGAAGGATTAACTAACACGTCGTACAAACTAATTTTTTGACTCCGGTCTTGGCGTGAAGCTTTAAAACAAGTTTTGCACATAAAAATGCTACGTTTTGGCGCTAAGACATAATCCATCCTCACTATGACAGAGCATAGGCCTCCTCCAAGGAATGCCATAAAGCACGGTTCTGAGCATCCTGCATCCATCGAATGCCTGTATGTTTTACCAGGTCGTCACTTCATCTAGTGGGGGGACGCTTTACACTTCGCCTGCCGGTACGAGGCTGCCACTCGAGAACCTTTCTTTCCCATCGGTTATCGATTCTTCGAGCTATATGGCCAGACCAATGTCACTTCAGCTTACTAATTCGTTGGGCTATGCCGGTCACTCTGGTTCTACTGCTGATATCCTCATTCCTAAGTTTATCACGCAAGAGAAACTCCGATCATAGCCCTCACCATAGCTCGCATTTAAATTTAGAATTTCTTAGACATTCATTTCTAGTGACCCGATCATTTATGCATTGATTTGTGTTACGAACCGGGTCATTCGGGTCCATTATCCGAATGAATCGTTACGAGTTTCAGTACTCTGAGATCTGTGAGACTGGCTCGATTATGTCAGTCGGTGGACATTACATCATCATGACATCTTTGGTTCAAGGTCTTGTCAATCGTTTGATCCGGAACGTACAAAATTGATATTGCAATCATACTTTGATGCGACCCAGGTTAAATGAACGAATCATTCACTATTGACACATATCTAGAATTTGCTATAGGTTTTAGTATTAGAACTTACATTTTTATAAGTCAATGCTCATTTAAAATATACACATAATTATAATATCCACCCTGAGGCGGTAATTACAGCTCTAATTCATTTAAATTACCGTGGTAAAATCTAAGTAAGAAAATATTACACTCTAATTCACTCGTGGAATTTAATACACAACTAGTGCACCTTACGTTCATTAAAATACGGATAATTTTCGCACAGACACCTGTTAACTAATGTATACGGTTAGTGAAGTGGGAAAGCGTTTCCTAAACATATGCCAATATGAACTTAAGAACCCGAATCATACGGAATGAATTTGCTTGCTCATATTTCGGGATGTCATGCGATAAGTACATAAGCCGTGTACTGTTTATACCTAATTCCAGCTTTGGTCGTCGACCGAGAAAAACGTATAATTACTGCAGGAACCCATCCGTATGATCAGAGATCAGAGTAGGGATGTTCCGGCGTAATCACAAGGAATAGGTTTGATTTAATACAACTACTTTTATTATCAAAACCACAAGAACGTAGAACTCGCGGTATGGGGTTCCGCCCTAAGTTTGGCTTGCCAAACGTTTGGCTTGCCTAGCTACTTTCAGCAAATCAATCCATCATCATTATCATTATTATCATCATCACAGCCCATCACAAGTCTACTGAACACTTGCCTGTACTGAACATAGGCCTTTCACAAGGAATACCACAGAGTACGGTCAAAAGCCAGCATTTATCTTCCTCCTGCATCTCTTACCAGGTCGTACCATATAATGGTAGGCCACCCTATTCTTCTTTTAAAGGTACGAGGCTGCTACTCGAGAAAATTTCTTCCCCATTGGTTAGCAGTTCCTTGGGTTATATGGCCGGCGCATTGCTACTTCAGTTTAATGATCCGTTAGGCTATTAGTCTCGTTCAACTTCTGTGATAACTTACATTACAGGGAACATCACTGGCAACAAACATACAAAACCCTAACAACAAAGGGGGATAGAGATATGGGCTATACGATATTGGATTGTCGAAGATAGTTGATGAAAATAATGCAACACCGTCGTAATTATTATAATTTCGTAGTACTGTTTTGGTAATTGAACATCTACTAGCCTACCCAAAAGTTACAGCCTCTATACTTCCCACTCCTGGGCACAGGTCTCCGCTCATTTCGGAGAGGGTTTTAGGGCAAGGAATTACCGCCGCGCTGCCCCAATGCGTGTTGGCGAACTTCACATGTCTGCGAAATATTTTTTTCTTATTTCTCAGACATGCAGGTTTCCACACGATGTTTTCCACCATAATTCACTAAAATAAACCAAAATCTTTAATTTTCATAATGAATTTCAAAAAAATGTGAATTCGTAGTTTTTAATGACGAAAAATTGCACTTTTAAAGCGTGAAAAATCTGCTTTTGGCGCCCACATCACCTTAAGCAACTAATGCCAATCGTTACTAATAAAGTATATTGAGTAGGAAGCTAACGCCACGGGTTTAGATATTCGAAGGCCACGAGCTGCATAGTTAAACGTCATTACATGAACCAATTAAGGTTCAACTATGCGACCTAGCAAACTAGCACGAATAGCTAACTACGCAAGCCTTTGTGTAACACGTCGAGTGTCATATGTTAACGGCAGGTGAGCTCTATATCGGGGACACTGATTTCAGTCTAAATTCACAGCTATTGAGTATTACCATATTCACTAATCCAATAAAAAATTGAATTAATGACCTATATATTGTCCCATAACTGGGCAGCACACGTCTATTATTCCTGAAAAAGTTTTTTTTATCCTAATATGTATGATTTGATATACGTGACTGCATGGCCGCAAAAGCTTACTTATATTTTTAGACATAGTTTCTTTACGATATTTTCCTTGGCTTCCACGTGGTAAATTACAACTTACAGATTCAACTACATCTGTACTGGTGCCGGTTAACAACGTATTGCGTTTAATAACGTAAATAGGCGCTCTATTTTTATAGCTCAAGAAGTTGGTATGTCATGTTATTGAACATGACTAACAAACATCTAATGTAGGTGCATGTAAATAGAGAGACATCCTTTTTTTGAAACAAGGTAATACGTCTTAGTCCTTAAGAGTGAAAACACATCTACATTTTGATTGTAAATCGAGGATAGATACAGTGTCTATGGGCCACAGCATCCACTTACCATCAGATGGACTATATGCCCATTTGACATCCTGTATATAAAAATATCAAATAATGGTTTCTGATTTAACAAAGAGTCTGTAACTTTTAATTTATAAGAGCGAGACAGCTTGCGCTGCGATCACCAGTCCAGTGTCCATGTTCAGAAATAGACTTCTAGGGGCTGATGAAGAAGAAAAATTTACGGCACTAAATAATCTGCCACATAGTAAAGTTTTGTATCGGTATTTGAAAAACGTCGCTAAATTCAAAGAAGGTGTTAGACCTCCTAAGTTTTTTTTAATAGTATGTGATAAATGAACACACACTCCACCTGATCGTAAGCACTAAGACGCTGGGGCCCATAGACGCACGTCTTTTCTTATTAAAAATTAAAATGTAGAAGTGTTGTCTGCTCTGAGAACTAAGGCAGCATTCCTCGTTATCAATAAAAAGGGTATCCGGTCCTTTACACTCACCATACGAAACACCACATCATTAAGCTGCTATTTAAAGCTGGTATTTTGTGGAACCTGATCTGTCCTAAGTCGATCCAAACCATTCGTGTTTTTAAACGTGAAATTTTAAACGCGAAACCATGTTATATATACATATAGGAGGAACAAAATATTATTAATATATCAAGCAAGAATTCCCGCCGGTGCATTTCGTTTCAATCTACAGAAGTTGCTTTCGCACTAATGCATTTTAACCTCTTGGGAAATTTTGCGCTGTCGTATTAGAAACCACGAAATTAATATATTTGTCTAAAATAACGCTAATGGTTAATTACAAGTACCTGGTTGACCGAGCTTTGCTCGGCATTTTTCGCTCGATTTTTTTGTAATTCGTGTGTTTTGGAAATTATATTTAGATACAAATTACATACTGATGAAATATAAATAATATTTTTTGATCTAAGCGACATAACAGAAAAAACGGAACTGGTTATTTGAATAAAAAATCATGAGTGCAATTATTTTAATTTAAATTTTCGTGTTTATAAAAAATACTAAGAAAAGGGCTCGAAAAAATAGATTTTCTCAAAAAAGAAAGGAACTTGAAAAAAAAAATTAAAAATAAGTCAGTCGGTCGGTCTGGGCTCGAACCGGCGTTTTACGATTCTGTGACCGCCCATTATACCAATTAAGCTATTTATAATCATTAACAATCTGTCAAAATTTACCTTCTTATTCTAATAGATCCTAGCTAGATCGATTTATTATCCCCGAAACTCCCTGGACACTAAATTTTATGAAAATCGTTGGAGCCGTTTCCGAGATCCCGATTATATATATATATATATATATATATATATATATATATATATATATATATATATATATATATATATATATATATATATATATATATATACAAGAATTGCTCGTTTAATAGTATAGGATTTATTTTTTTAGAAACAAGGGTGACAAGTAATACGTATACTGTAGCATATTGACATCTACGTTTAGCTGCGATTAAGAATTAAAATACAAATACTTCGTTTACACTGAGGAATGAATGCTTCGTTACGGTTAAAAAGGATCTCTGGGTTCTTCTAAGTCAGCATACGAAATGTTTCGTTTCTGTGCGAGCGTCTTTTTTCCCTAGTCGAGCCACCCATTCATACTGCCATAATACACTGCACCGTTGATTAACCACGTAATAAACTTAACTTTTATAACTATGACGAATAGTGGTCGCGCAAGAGAATTCACTACCTCATATCATGCTGCGAGTGTCGTAAGAGTCGACAGAAGTAAACTGAAATAAGAGATTGGCAGCAGCATCTTCCTAACGACAGCCAAAAATAACAAAACAACTACGGTTGAAAACCCACCCGCCAAGCGTGTCAACTATGGTGCTATCATAACACATGAGGCTATCTATAGGGACGAAAGAAAAGCCAAATTTAGACATTTGTGATAGGCTGAAATAAAAAAAAAATATAATTTTAAACAAACATCAAATTTAATTTATAGGCCCTTCTATCATTTGCTATTTATTTATATGTATAATAATAAATAAAGTAAAAATTTGGAAAATCCAAAAGTGCACACCCCAAACGCTCACATAATATTTTAAATGGATTACGAAAGTGATTATCAAAATGAACCGGCTCTACGTGATTCTGAAGATAGCGAATAAAATATTAGGTCGTTTTGTTAAGTGGACCTCAAGCTATGTTGTACACAGTGAATTGATGAACCACAGACTAAAAGGACATCCACAGTATAATTTTTATAACAGTTTAAAAAAATACGTGTTTATGATTAAAAAAAACATCAGGCTTGTTCATGAGTGTTTCCTCTTTCTAATCATTTTCTTTCCATAACATATTGCGATGTAAAATAATAAAGTTATGTGTAAACAGTAGAGCCCGAGCACTCCGATTCTCGTTCGAGATGTGCAATACATTTCCACTTCATTTTCTATAGAACTAACAGAATCTAAATAACGAGAAATTTGTAAAAATTAGCAAGATCTGTTGAAAGTGGACTGACTCATGTAAGTAAAAAGAGAGATTTAACTAGTCCCGGAAGAAAAACCACATGTTTCTTCATGAATTTATGTATATATTTTAAATGAAATAAAAAAACAATAACTTCATTAAACACTGTATATAATAAGCTTTCTAACAGTGTATTACGCTTCTTTATACATTAACATCAAACAAAGTTATTAACAATAAAATCACGTTTGTCGTCTTGATACAAAACAACAATTATAAATACAAAATATTTTATTTCTTTAACTAAGTTTACATAAAATACAGAATATTATTTAGCAGCAATTAAAAACTAACGATGATATACAAAAATATCGTTCCGTTTTCGTGGAGACTTTAATGTGTAGTTATAATGTCGACCTTTGACTTTTTACATATTAAAATGTCATAATACAATTTGCATTTTTCTGCTTAATTGTACATGCGCAGTGGACGCTAATTAATATCATGATTCGTGGCGCTACCCATACATATGTTTGTTTTTCTATCATAGGAACAATAAATGGTCCTAACGTTCAGCATCATTGGCTCCGTAATGACCTACATTAATCAAAGGTGGTAATTTGATAGTTCACACGTGACCGCTTTCCGATGTTGTTGTACTTGAAAGAGCAATGTAAGTGATGTTGTCCACGTTGCTTAAACGTGCATTTCTAACTTCTGTCATTTTTTGTGGTATTTAAAACACTCAACAACCGAATTCTCATATTATATTAAATTCTGTGAGTAATTGGGAATAGGTTGATTCGATGAAAAGCAACCATTAAATTAAAATCAGAACAATCATCATCACCGTCGTCATTATATGTTATCACATCATTTACATAATTCTGTCGTTAAACTCTAATGCTCTCATACAGTTGTGCTCAAATATGAAAAGGAAAGCCTAAAGAGCATATACAGTTACAGGTTATATTGAGGCATTTTTATCAATGTCTCTATAATAACAACACTACAAAGAAAGCTACATTTCTGTGCAGCTATTAGCTATTAGTACGTAGTACTATTACTTATTCTGTGCTATTAGGGCAATGAGCTCATATTTCACAGAAAAATAAAAAAGGTTATGATTAAAAGTAATTTAGATAAACAGTTTGAATTTTATTAGATAAACCGTTACATTTAGTTAGGGCTTGCAGAGGTCAGCTGGCAGCAATTGGTGTACTATAAGGTGTACTACGAGTAACCCAATGCCACAAGCAAAAGAGCCCACCACAGCCCAACGCCCGGTTCTGAAGAGTTTCGTACACTTTGACAAGTCATAATGATAATGATTTCTTACATTTACGCGAACACTACACATTGATTAAGACTACTTATACAGATTTTATCGCGTTTAATTTACTTGATTTTTAATTTCCCGACGTTTCGGGTGCTTTCCAGCACCTATGGTCACAGGGTACTGAGGTGTTTGGCGTTCCGAGGTCAGAGTTAACCCGGAGTACCTTCAACTTTTTAATTATTATTTATGGCCCCATCTACGCAGAATGAACTTGCTGTGTCTTGAAGTATTGCAGTGGTATGCTTGGGTTGGTAGTTTTAATTTTATTAATTACAGGGTCCAAAGCAGGGGGTAGTACCCAACCTCCTTCTCTATTGAAATTAGGATGGTTTTTAATGTCACAAATAAACTTGCAGTCCACCGGCTGGTAATTGGTAACTGCAGTACACGGACACCTGCAGCCAACAGTTTTTTAAACGAGTCGCGAAGTAGCAGATGTAGGTACTAATTTAATCAGTTTACGAGTACGTAACTACGACGGTTTTAAAATTTCTAATGTAACTTTTAATTAGTTTTTGTTCATATATTTACAAATGGATTTTATTGTATTTGAAACAGTTAAAAAACTTTCTAAAAGCCATTGCAATCAAGAACAATGGCTGGTTTAATTGAGCTTATTCAATAGATCCATCAGCATCCTAATGTAGCCCACGTCATTCACACAAAGGTGATCTCTAAGTTAAAGGTATATGAATTATTAACTTTGGATTAGTAATGAGATGTTACACATATCTGAAGGTTCTCCACAAAAAATTGTGATAATATGAAGTACATATTAGATGATAAAAATCTATCGTTCGCTCATGAAGCAAACTAAAGGTTGAGTACAAACTATGTTGCTTTTGTAATGCCTACTACATTTATATGTTAGAGTTTGTTTCAATGTTTATTAATCCTATACCTTTAAACGAGCAATTCTTGTTATATATATATATATATATATATATATATATATATATATATATATATATATATATATATATATAATCGGAATCTCGGAAACGGCTCCAACGATTTTCATAAAATTTTGTGTCCAGGGAGTTTCGGGGGCTATAAATCGATCTAGCTAGGATTTATTTTTAGAAAATGTCTTTTTGTCCGTGTTTTCAGGCAATAAAAAACTGCTACAATATAAGAAGGTAAATTTTGACAAACTACTAACGATCGTAATAGCTCAGGTGGAATGTCGGTCGGGCGTGATATCGGAGTTCCGTGGTTCGCGTCCCGTCTTGGGTCCGACTTTTTTTTCCTTTTTTTTTTCAAATTCCCTTCTTTTGTGAGAAAATCTATTATTTCGAGAATTACGAATTAACAACGACGATTAAGAAAAATTTTAATTAAACTAATTGCACTCATGATTTTCATTCAAATAACCAGTTCAGTTTTTTTTCTATTATGTCAATAAGATCAAAAAATATTATTCATGTAATTTGTATCTAAATATAACTTAAAAAAAACCGAGCAAAGCTCGGTTATCCGGGTACTAAATAAATTATTTTAGCACTTATATAGTAACACGTTATATCGCCGTACCGTGCAGTGGCGGTGTCAGAATATCCACTACTCCATATGATCCCGTGGGTGTCGGGAGAGGCGACAGAGGGGAACAAATCAGGAGGTGGGCAGCAGCTTCTTCCTTATAACGACTGAACAATAAAAAAATAGCGGTTGCCTACCTGCTTGTAAAGTTGACAACTATGGCCAATATCCCCCATGAGACAATCTATAGTGGAGGCCTATGTCCAGCAGTGGACTTTAATTGACTATAACGATAACGGTAAAATTATATCGCATTTCCCATAGTTGCTCTCCAATTCACTTACGCTGCCAGACGGCAATATTTGCTTCACATAATATCTTTTTAAGTGTTAATAATAATAGTACATTTTAATTCTTCAACTATATCTGCATTTTGATTCGCAATCGAGGATAGATGTAGATGTCTATGAACCGCAGCAACCACTTACCATCAGGTGGACTGTATGTTCGCTTGTCATTGTCACCCTTATCCTATAAAAAACACTCCACTAATGGAAAAATGAAATATATAAAATACAATATAAAATTTAATTTATGTTGTATTATATCCAATAACCTTGTAGTTATCAAATCGTCATTAAATCTATAATTGGCTACAATCGTCAAGACAGGACTAAAATAAATTTTAAATCTCATTTATTTTTACTCATCACTCACACATTTATCACAACTACCACCATCATTATAATCATCTTTACAACCTATTACATCTTCACTATAGAACGTAAGGACAAGGACAATCACGGAATGCCTTTAAGCCACCTGTATCCTTGAACGTTCTGCATCTCATATCAGGTCATCACTCCCACACAAATTGAGGATGAATGTAGAAGTCTTTGGTCTTGGACTTACCGTCAAATTGACTGTGTGTTCGTTTATCTCCTTTACCTGTAAAAAAAGTAACGAATATTAGTTGAAGGAGAGACATCAGTAAAGCACCAATATATCCGCAAACGGTATCATACTTTCGTAAGACAAGTTCCTCCAGTTTTAAAATCATTATGTTCAGTAAACTGTTGTCAAAGGACTGACGATGAAACACCTAAAAAGTTAAGTCCTTATAAGAAATACAGACGCTTTAAGAAAAGTTTATTAAAAGTGCGAACATAAGTAATATCTAGGTACAACTCACTCTTTTAACAGACGTAATTTTCCTCTTCACTTCGACGGAACAGCGAACAAGTGCCAAATCGAATGACGACCTATCGTCGATTTAGAGTTTCGTAGAAAAATACTCGCATCTCTTCCAATCTCACCTATTGAGCGTAAGCCCTTTTTGGCACATAAATCGCTTAGGTTAAATCAAACTTTGCCGATAGCTGTGAAAAATGTAGCCAAAAGTTAATGGTTCAAGAAATATAACAAAAAAGACGGGTTGTTTTTAAATTCGACGAGTAAACTTTTTTATGTGGAAAAATAGGAAACGAAATTTTAATATGTCTATTTATTTATTTATTTATTAAACAATGGATGTAAACACAAATAACGCAGAGGACACATCATGATAAAAAGTTTAATAATAATATACCTACCATATATATATATATATATATATATATATATATATATATATATATATATATATATATATATATATTGTTGGGGGGGTTTAAAGTGTTCAATTTAAGTTATATACCTTATACATAATGGGTCCCACATATATGCAATAAATGAAACCACAAGTAATACTAGTCCGTAGAAGTGTAGAAAAATTAAATATTAAATTAAAACCCGTAAAATAAAAAAGTGAAATTTTCAAACAAAATAAATATTAAAATAAATTCAGTAAAAGTGAACACTCTGTTTAGACAACGTACCTTGACCCCTTGGAAGATTGACAACGTTGCACGCGGGTGGCACGCCGACAAAAGACACCGCTGTCGATATGTCGCAATACCAATAGTTTGCACTGCGTGGCAACGTCGCTTTTTAATGTTTAAGGATTCATTCAAGTTCATTGAATCATTGACTTAGTGACCCAATTCTATAGAGTGTTCAAATTTGCTTAAAATTAAAACTCTACTTTTTGACCTAATTACTGGACCGATTACGTTAATTTTTTGTATATCGTCAGCAAAGGCGATAACAAGTATATGGTTTCATTTATTGCATATATGTGGGACCCATTCTGTATATATATGTATATAGTTTTTGGAAATTCTAGTTTTTACCTTGAGAATGCGATATTTCATAAACAAGTTAAGGAGCTATCATTTGAGAGGGTTATGGAGCAATCACTTCGCTACGCTGCTTCAGAGCGTGTTGGCGGACTCGACAAACCGTCAGTATTTTGTTTTTGCTATTGAAACACGAACAAATAATATGATGCTTTTGTTTTCAGATCAAACCCGGGTTGCTCACGAACTGCTCGCTCTTTTACGACTAGCGCCTAGCTACAGCCTTAGAACACCTGTCGTTACGATGTTGCACCCAAATATTTCTATCGACTCAAAACTACCCTCTAATAAACTCTTGAATTGCTAGTAACCTTATATATTAGAATTCAATAACAGTTATATCGAAATATTATTTAAAAAGCTGTAAGACATTACTACTCAGCCGCAACTAATTACGAATAAATTAAATCAAAATGAAATATATAATGTGGTGCGGATTAAAACTCCACATACGGAAGCGTTATAAAATAAAAATACATTGGTATAATATCCCATCGAAATGGGAATGAATTATTCATTAATATGCATAAATAACAGACTTTGAGAAATTTAAGAACTACAGACTGATTTCCCTTCTGAGTTTCTGAGCAACGGCTACGTGTTGTTTTGGAGTCATTACGAATCGTTTCGCTCGCAGACTCGACGACTTCTAGCCTCCCAACAAGCTGGTTATCGAAAAGATTTTAGTACCATGGACCACATACCATTCGGCAAATTGTACAGAAGAGTGAAGAATATTTGTCACTTTGTCTTACTTAAGTGGACTATGAGAAAGCCTTTGATACCGTCAAAATTTGGGCGGTGATACAGTCCCTTCAGCGGTGCCAAGTTGACTGTCGGTATATCTAAGTGCTGAAGTGTTTGTATACCAGGTTACGATGGCTTTCGGAGTACAGAACCAAAGTAGATAACCTATCTAACTGCAGATAGAATTAGAAAAGTCGATATTATATTCCCGTACTCTTCACCGCTGCAATGGAAGACGTTTACAAGCTACTGGACTGGAAAGGTTATTAACAACAATGGCGTGTGCATCACTCACCTTCGATTTGCCGAAAATATAGTCCTTATGGCAGAATCGCTGGAGTACCTAAGCGCTATGCTCAATGACCTTAATAGTGCCTATGAACGGATAGGTCTTAAGATGAACATGGACAAAAACGTCCAGGCCACGTCATACCTATGCCCGTAGTTGTTGGGAGTACTACGTTAGAAGTTGTCGACGAGTCTGTTTACCTAGGACAAATAGTTCGACTAGGTAGGTAAATACAACTTCGACCGAGAGGTCAATCGACGGATTCAGCTCAATGGCTACATATCCCAATGGATTAGTAAGGTGAAGTGGCAATGGACCGACCAATATAGCTTGTAGAACTGACAACTGATGGAGAAGCGACAGTAGCCTAATAGCAGGGCGCGGACCTCGAACTCTAAAGGGTCGTGGGTTCGAATCCGCCATTCGACTACTGGCGTGAACCACTCGCAACACAAGCAATTTAAGCTTAGCGAGTGGTTAAGGGGAATATTATAGTTCATAAAAGATATCTTGATCTCTGCGACAGCTGTCAGTAAAAATCACGCCTATGAAGTCTTGAATTTCTTAGTAGTACAGACAGTACCTGTCAATGTCATACTTTATGGGCATGCACTAATTAGGTCGGCATGCGCATAAAGTATGACATTAACAGGTACTGTCTGTGTATCTGTACTACTACGAAATTCAGGACTTCATAGGCGTGATTTTTACTGACAGCTGTCGCAGAGATCAAGCTATCTTTTATGAACCATGGTAATGTTTATAGCATTGTTAATATTCTTTAAAAAAACGGAAATTTCTCAAGTGGCAGCATAGAAGTGTGGGGCGACCCCCACTAGATGTAGTGATGATTTGGGAAGACGTGCAGCTTGTCGATGAATGCAGTTGACTTAGTATCGTGTTTTGTGGCCTTCCTTGGGGGAGGCTTCTTTTCATCAGTAAACTATAATGATCATAATGGTGTTGATTATGGAGAGAAAGGCACATTCACGATATTTTAGCGTGAGTTGGCGAAGTTTATCGCAAACTCCGGGTAATTTGATTTTTTATTTGCAAGTAACAATTATTTTCTCTGCCTATATCGGGAACTAGATTTAGAATATTTGTATACTTGAAACTTAAAGTGAGCGGCCCAGACTTACTCAGACTCAGCAGCACAGTAAATGCAATAACATCAAAGTAATAGCCCATTCAACTCTTGTATTTAGAAAGTATAACAAAGTGCTCGAGCAGCGTGGGGTTGGTGACTTCATTAACCAAGTTAATTGGTGAACGTCGGGGAGAGAGCGTGACACTATCCGTCCCTGTGTGGTGGATGGCTTACAAGTGGATTATAAATATTAGTAGTAAATATTATTTATAATCTACGAGTATACCGATAAGTTATTCATAAATTTAGTATACCCCTATAATAATGTCCTCCAGACCGTATTTCATTAATTGCAGCCAACTTTAATGGAGACTAACCTTTTGCACAGAATAGGACTATACTGCACGAGTGTGTACGCAAATACAGGTGCCCGCTCTATTCTCTCCCTTATAGTTCTCTATTCAAGTTCGATGGGACGAACGAAGAGAGATAAGGCACAGAACCAACGCATTTTCGTGCTATTGTCGTATGTTGTCTTAGGCTTACGGCTCGTTTCGGCAAGCAAAGTGTAGGGCGACCCTCCACTGGATGACGACTTGGGATGCAGGTTTTTTTATAGGATAGGGTGACAAACGAGCACACAGTCTATCTGATGGTAAGTGGTTGCTGTGGCCCATAGACATCTACATCTATCCTCGATTACGAATCCAAATGCAGATGCGTTGTCACCCGTGAGGACTAAAATGGAATACCTCGTTTCCAGTAAAAAGGGTCTCTACACTCACCATATAAAAACACAGCAGCATTAAGCTACTACTTTACGCTGGTATTCTGTGAGAGCGTGGTCCTTCCCCGGTCGAGTCGACCCATTCGTGCTACAACTATATCTGATATCTTAGGACTGCGTTTTGTGACTGTGTTTTTGTGAATATACAAAAAAATATATTCAAAAGTTAATTAAGACACAAAATTGATGTTACAAATTCAAAAGCTTTTAAGCGCGTAATATATCGAATACTATCACTGAATCTTGTATTACGAAGTTATTTAATAAAGCCCTTAAAATAATCTTCAAGCGAAGAACTTAATTGGGCTTGCTAAAACGTAATAAACTGTCATTTCTCCCCCGACAATCCGCGATAAATCTCTACACGCTAAATTCGTAGAATAGTTAAGAAAGTTGTTTTGAGTGTTTTCAATTGGCACACTTTTCAATGAAGCTGACAGACAGTCCACACCCACCAAAGTGTATGTCACTGGGAAATAAAAAAAATAGGCATTTTAAATAATTTCTTGGGAAATTCAAACGAA
The DNA here is from genome assembly GCA_036936625.1 of Parnassius smintheus behrii. NCBI lineage: Eukaryota > Metazoa > Arthropoda > Insecta > Lepidoptera > Papilionidae > Parnassius > Parnassius smintheus. Next base: position 17,707,480 of record JAUPFT010000030.1, on the reverse strand, counting down.
AGTGGTTTTCAATTTAGTTTAATATAAATGCATCCGTCAGTTTGTAACGACCTATTTTAACAATTTTTTTGTACATTAATCTTAATGTAATGGGGCCACTGCAGCTCAAAAAACCTGTGGCCAACTGTAAAGTCTACTTGAGGTTAGTGTTCTTCCATGTTACTTCATACAGGAACACTGCAGTGAATACACTTTTGCTTAGAAAAGCAAAACGGGAAAGGTCAGCCAGACAACACACAGAAAAACATTTAAGAAATCAATGCTTGACTACAACAATCCAAAGGTGTCTATGCGTCTGTATTTTGATTACTGCCTCGTTGGTCTAGTGGTTGTAGTAGTGCGACTGCTGATCATGAGGTCCTGGGTTCGAATCCCGGGTCGGGCCAAAAAATTTAATATTGAGTTTTGCCGTCAAGAAATTCTCAGTAGTTCCTCGGAGTCAGGAAGTTGGCGGTGTACAACCCCGTGCCTCGGAAAGCACGTATAGCCGTTGTTCCTGCACCTGATCTCTCTCCGGTCGTGTCGGTTTACCGTCCCATCGGATTATGAGAGTTAGGGAATAAAGAGTGCACCTGTGCTAGCGCATACACTTGGGCACTATAATCCTGTCCTGCGCCGATGGCTAGCCTCCGTTGAGACAGGCCGCCGTGGCCGAAATTCGTTCTGGAGGACATTATTATTTTGATACCAACATTAAAATCGGACGGGAACACAGATTGGCAAATTATTCCACTCGTCTGCAGTACGCATCACAAATGACACAAACAGTTTAGTTTCGATGGGTGAAATGTCGACAACAAAGGGGTGCAGACACGACGAACGTCTGGCCGTGCAATAGTCGAAAGGGGAGGAAGGAATCATGCTTTCTCCGCACACTCTATCTTCTCACTTAGTAATTGGTCTCCTATAAGACTCATCCATAAGATGAGGCGATCGCGACATTTACCCATTACATTATGTACCTCCGAGAGTACTTCGTCAAAATATAGGTCAAGTCCGCTGATAGTACAAGCAAGACATTACGTTATTCCACCATATTTCCATGGAATCGTCGTACGGAGAAATACATCAAGAATGTACGAAATGACAAAAGTGCGCTAATTTTCTTTTTCTTTTAATGAAAATATATTTTTTTTATTAAAAGAAAAGCAGTAGACTTAAATTTTTAAAATGAACTGACGTTTTTTTAAATTGCGTTAAGAAATTTATCTTAAATAATTTCTTACTAGTGCATACATACACCGACGCAGTTCACATTACATCAGAAATGGTTTACATATTATACGTGATTTTTTTTTTAGAAGAATGGGCAAACGAGCATGTAGTTGATTTGAATTTGATTGTAAGTGACTTACGCCGCCCCTAACAATTGTAACACCATGCGATCGCAGGTGCGTTGCCGTCCTTTTAAAAAGGAGTAAGCTGATTTCTTTAAGGACCATAAGTCGTAAATGATAAATAATAAGGTCCAGAAATTTGTTATTTGTTGTAGTTTGTTCTTTAAATTTATTTGGTTATTTATATTGTATAATATTTTTATGCTGTGATCTCTTACGAGAAATATTATATCAACGACACAAAACCCAGCGCGTTCTGCAGCGCTCAAATCCAAAAACGTTTCGAACATAAAAAAGAGAAATTAACAAAAGATGACACAATAATACAGTAAAAGCTTCATAAAGTACGAAGACATTCAAGTGCCTACTCCAAAATTGTCCACATACCGTTTAACTCTGAGATGATCGGAGTCGACAAGTAGGTCAAAACATTATTTATAGCTCGCACGTCAGCATCAGTACGACTTTGTGACTTCGCAACGGTTCGCGGCGAGGTCCGATGGGCACCACTATTACTAACGGCAGATCACTATAGAAGAAGCTTTTGGGTTTCTTCGCATTTCATAGACGTCGTAAAATATTTATTTTGCTGGTGCGTCCACCGTATATTCAATCGCATCATATTGTATCATGTTTTATCATTGTCTCCATCTTTGCTACAATCTTTCTATACATAGTTATCTCTATATATGTTTGATCATACCTTCTCTACACCTGAATAATATGCGCCTCTGCCATAGCACGAAAAATATTATGCCTTAATCACGTATCAGTGATCGTAGTACGTCGCACACCTTCAACACTATTTCCCATTGTTAATCTGAGAATTACAACTTACGAAAATACGAGATAGTTAACATGCCCACATCTATAAATAGTCATTAGATCATTAGATCAAAAAGAAATGAGCTGATAGCGGCATAATAGCACTTTTTTAAAAGATTACAAATTGACAAAATTAACGGTACATATTTGAATATCTTAAATCAATATAATATCACATTGTTAGATCCTAATCATGCAAAGCCAGGGCGTTTCGCTCGTATTAAATAAAAAATCAAGACTGAGCTGGCGTGTAACTGCAAAATACGCAAAATTTTAACTTGATATTTTCTCTTGTAACATATTTTCACTGTAATACGATTTTTTTGGAAAGTTTAGCGACATAACTTAAATAATAATAGTGTCTACCAGTACGACAGTAGTGTATAGAGTAGTTAGTCTGTTCGGCGACGATAAAGATAATAAAAGAACTTCTTACAGACCAAAACTAATACATACTCACTGGTATCGACTCACACTCGATTTTAATTTAACTTTCAGATCAGATTCAGAGATCTCAGATTCAGAGAACATTCGATTTTAATTTAAATTTAAAAATTCGGGCAAACAAGCACAATAAATTGTGAAATAGCCTACATTCTACGTCTTGGACAGGAATATTTTAATATAGAAAATGAATTATTTCGCAAAAATTATATTTTTCAAAATAGACTGAGATTTATTTAAATTATAAAGGGCAACTTTCGTGTCAGGCTTGGACTTGAAGAAAATGCTGTGTTATGTATATAGCATTAGGTTTGTAAAATGTACCTGAAGAGTTATGTGTGATTTAAATCTTTGATACATAAAAAATAATAACCATTCCTCACATTTTACACAATTATGAAATCAAAGTAATTTTTTTTTAAAGGATAAGGTGACAAACGAGCACACAGTCCACCTAATGGTAAGTCGTTGCTGTGGCCCATAGACGTCTACATCTACCCTCGATTACAAATCAAAATGCAGATGCGTTGTCACCCGTGAGGACTAAGATGGAATGCCTCTTTTCCAGTAAAAAGGGTCTCAAGTTCTCTACACTCCCCATACGAAACACAGCAGCATTAAGCTACTATTTCACGCTGGTATTGTGAGAGCGTGGTCCTTCCGCGGTCCAGCCGACCCATTCGTGCTACAACTATACTACTAATATAACTGCAGCATGGCGATACCACGTTATAAAATTGTGACAATTATGGCCCTCAAATGTTGTTCCAAAAATAGGAAAAGTAATTTTCATATGTGAAAATCACAAAGGAATACAAATGTGTAGCATATATTAGATAAAGATCTCACCGATACATACAGTAATAAGTTTCATTATAAAACTTCTCGGTAGCAAAAGTCAGCACTCGTGCGAACTGCATCACGTCAAGCGTAAAATTTGTTGAGTTAGTCATTTGGACAAATGACTAAGCATAATATTATAAGTAAGAGAACGGTCTCGAGAAGTTATATATTACGATCGCTTTCGAGCGTTTACATGACTGTTAGCTATACTCACTTTCTATAAATTGCTTTTCATAAATATTCGTTCCGTAGTAAATCTAATGTACTTTAAAATTAAAAGGAAACTCTTGTATTTTTGATAGAGCTAGGACTCTATATAATTAAACAGTTTAATTAAAAGTTCAAATTACAAACTGTTTCATATTAAAATGATTGTACATATAAATATATATACGCACATAAACACTCACGCCTGTCACCCAGAGAGGTAGGCAGAGACTACGGACTTCCATTTGGCACGATCCTGACATACCTCTTTCGCCTCCTTTACATCCATATATCTACGCATACATGCTCGTCGGTTAAGGGTACTTCTAACGTGGCCCATTTTCAAAATATCGCCAATTTGGTCGATAAAGTTTTTTCTAGGGTGTCCCTTCCCGACTCGGCCGTTCACATCCGCCATATAAATTTGCTTTGTCACTCTTTCCTCATTCATTCTTTCTACGTGACCAAACCACCGAAGCATTCCTTTCTTAATCCTGGTCACAACATCATCTTGCATACCACATTTATCTCTTATCACGCAATTTCTCACCCTGTCATTCAGATTCAACCCCAGCATATTCCTTAAAGACCGCATTTCTACAGCATTTATTCTACTTTCCTGCTTCTTCTGCCACACCCATCTTTCACTACCATACATTAAAGTAGGGACTAACACAGCATTATGAATTACCATACGTGCCTGTTTTGACACATTCTGGTTCTTCATAATAGAGTGTAGTGCCCCATTCACTCTATTCCCTGCATTTACTCGTCGTTCTATATCCCTATCATATCTACCATCCCTGCTAAATACACAACCTCATCCACTTGCTCAATTAACTCTCCTTCTATTCTTATTTCACATACCGTTTTGCTTTCTTCTCTTTCAAAAACCATCACTTTCGTCTTACTTGCGTTCACTTTCATTCCCCTTTCTTTTAATTCCCAGTTCATTAATGTAACCATCATTTGCAACTCTGCCGCCGATGACGCAAATATGACTTGATCATCGGCATACAAAAGGCATTTGACGGTTAACTCGCCCATTCTTAACCCACATTCTTCATCTTTCAAAGTTTGCAAACACCGGTCCATAAATCGGTTGAACAGCCAAGGGGAAGCTACACAGCCCTGTCTGACACCTTTTTGGATGCCAAACTAGTCCTAGTCCGAGTCCCATTGATCCTGAAACAAGCACTAGAGTCCCTATAAAGAGACCTTAACGCCCGTATCAAACCATCGCTCAACCCATATGAGTTCAGTGTTTGCCATAACACATTCCTGTCCACTCTGTCATAAGCCTTTTCCAAGCCCATGAACGCACAAAAAACGTTCCGGTTTTTGGCCAAAAACTTCTCCGCAATCATGCGCATGGAAAAGACTTGATCTGTACACCCCATTCCCTTTCTAAAACCCGCTTGCACATCCCAAATTTTTCCATCAGTTTCTTTCATAACTCTTTCAATTAACACCTTAGCATACAGTTTTCCCACAATATTAAGCAAGTTGATACCGCGGTAGTTTTTGCAGTCCCGCTGTGACCCTTTTCCTTTATATATCGGTACTATAACTGCTTTACACCAGTCATCCGGTACCCGTTTTAATTCCCAACATAAATTAAACAAGGTGTACAGCAGGCCTGCCACCACTCCCTCTCCAGCCCTTAGCATCTCTAGTTTCAGAGTGATACTCTATCATATCCAGCTGCCTTACCTGCTTTCATGCTTTTCATTGCTTTCATTATTTCATCTACACTTATCTCCATACCCCTTTCCACTTCTTTCGGAATTTCTAGTTCATTTAATTCAGACGACTCTTCACTCATAAACACGCTTTCAAAGTATTCCTTCCATCTGTTTAAATTCGAAACTTCATCATTCAGAATACATCCATTCTCGTCTCTTATAGCATTTATTATAGGCTGTTTTGTATTTCCCCTGGCAGTTCTTACGAGTTTCCAGAACATTTTTATGTTAGCCTGGAAATTATCAGATATCCTTCTATCATTCTTATCCGTTCCTTCTTTCTTTTCCTTTCAACAACTTCTTTTACTCTCGTACATATAAATTTTAATAATTAACTGAATTAAAAGTAAAATCTGTTTTAAACAAGCTTTTATAGGCGTTACTAGCAGTTATCTGTATAGTCGTCCTTAGCAGTATCAGGATCCATCTTCAAATGAGCACCACGGTTCCTTACATTGTCATCGAAGTTATCTTAATCAACTAATTGTCAGGAAATTCTAAAAACTGATTACGAATTTTGTACCGGAACGACATACGAAGAAAGCGAGTTTAACACCGACTTACTCATCAAAAACTTAAGCCACTTCTTAGTTACTTAGGAACTTGAAATTTGGTATTAATGTAGATCATTAGGCGTATACAAAGGAAATATTTTGAAAAACTATCTGTACAAATTACCGATTTACAGTATAGGCAACGTTATTGCTGCGGTTAGTTTCAAGGACTTTGTCGATATTTCATTCCTATCGTTTAAGTTTAAGAAAACCTTAAGCGTAAACGTAAGTAATACGTTGAAGGTAATGTATTTTAGATAAATAAAAGGATAATTTTTTTCAAAAATTAAGGTTATCCTACCAAAAGTGCAAATCTGAAAAGGGGGCCAAGTTTGCTACAAACGTAGTCGTAAGTGAGGTGTGATAAAAGAGTTATGCTCCATAATATATACCCATACCATGAAAGTGCACTAAGTTCTATTTCATAAGATCGATTTCTATAGATCCTTTGATTAAAACTACTGCTATGGACCTTCCATAAAACTAATGGCATATAGATGGCGGTGTAACAATCTTGTTTACGCCTGACGTAAAATACCGAGGATTAGCGATAGGCAGAAGCGTCAAATTTACCAAATGCCAAGCGTGAAGAATAAGGCAAATCCTTCTGCTCTCTAGCAGTAGACTCTTATGAGGCAATGATGAAAAAGAAGATTCAGACACATAGGTATAAATATATAATAAAATCCAGACGCGTAACAACGTGTGGAAGCATATATGTGGAACCTGATATTGATTGTAATAGTGACGAATAAATATACTCAAAGAAATTTAAACTCAATCGAAACCAAGCGACCATCAAAATAAATTAATAACAAAGACGTAAACTGTAACATTACAAAACACGAGTCAACATTTAGATAAAAATCGCGACGTCTCATGTGGTTCATAAAATTGCGCAATTATAATTTATTTTCTGGACCCGGTCCAACTGAATCACGTATAGCGGAGAAAGAGTCAAATTTTACATACACGTAAATCAACTTCTTCGTGCTAGTGTAAATTGTTCGCGAATAAGTAACACAAAACAAATTTTTAAATCTGGATCAAAGTTAATCCATGTGTAACGTATTCTAAAAGACCGTAAAAAATGTGGAGTTCTTTATATCGGTCCGGTGACATTTCTCCAAGACCAATAGTTGTCTTTTATGTATCGTTGTGATTGAACGGACAGGAAGGAGGACATCTCTTTGCTGAATTTCGACCACGACAAACCTAAATACTGTTTACTAACAAAATTAAAACTATCAACTGCCTATGTACATTTAGTTACACGTGAGCTACATATTTATAAAATGGTTAGGTTCGTTTTCTGCCCACGAGTCGGTCGGGGTTGGTATTACAATATTAACACTATTTCTACCTATTTCTGTTGACTTGGAGGATAATGGCCGGTGTAATTACAAGCTATGGAGGCATTTCATCGTTGTGCTTTGTTATGAATGTATGTAATACTACAAACACATATTTTCACGTTCACTTTTTGGTAGCACTTTCACTTTTTGCGATTAACACATACCATTCTAGTACCTTACTGTCACAAAGTATTGTTTGTTTTCGTTTAGCGAAATAATATGATAATGGAAAGCAGAAACTCTCGCATTCGCATTCGACTCGAGATTCGCATTCTCGAAATATACGCAAAAGCGCTGCGAAATCATACTATTGTGTAAATTACCCATTAATTAATTAAATGAGAATAGAGTAGGAAACTTATGCTTTTTTAATTAATATTATTGTAAACTTAATTTTTAGTAATAACTAGCGATCGGCCCCGGTGATCTCGTGCTTCGCACGGGTGATTTCTGGATGTCGACTACAGCGCCACCCACCGAGTCCAAATGTAGATCTAAACCATCCAGGGACCTACACACACAATTTTTTTAATCAAAACCGGTCCAGTCATTTTCGAGTTTTTGCGAGGCTAACGGACAGCAATTGATTTTTATATATTATAGACATAGAAAACTATAATACATACATAATAGAACGGGGGAGTGGGCGGAGCCCGTGTAGCCACTAAAATGTCACTAACATGTCAATTCATACGTATAAATGTCAACACGAGATGTGTTTTGACGTTACAAGCGTTTCCAAATTTCGCATGCAAATTATTTAGAAAATGCCAAATTGCACGCTATTTACAAATAAATATGTATTAAAATCTGTCTGTCAACACAGCGAATCGGGTTTGTAGTAGTAACAATACGACGTTATTGCTTGTATGTGTGCTCCCGGCGACGCCTATCGTCGTACAACTTAAGGTTGACAGCCATTCTATTGTGTATTATAGTATTCTATAATTATAAAGATAATATTTTAATATTCAATAGAAACTATTTTAGTTGACTATATAAGCTATATTTGAATAAAGACTTTTATTTATTTAAACTATATTGTGATACACCTTAATCTAAGGGTTACAATAGGCGCACTTATTGCCTTAAGGCATTCTGTTATCAATCTACTCTGGGAAAAATAAAATATTATACATATTATAATTGTTAATCTTTGGACATTTCTTGTATAAAAAGACAATATTTGTACGTATTTTTATCCCTATTATTACCTGATTCCATAAAAGGAGACATGTGTCTATTTGAGTGTCTGTTCTTTTTTTTACGTATATTACGTGATAGGTATCTATGTCAATTCGGACCAATTATAATGATTCTTTTTATACATAGGTTATATTTTATAGGTGGTTATATATAACTTTGGAGAAAATATTCAATCCCTAGAGACAGAACAATAGACGATAAAGTGTTTAGTGTAACTGTTTAAACGACATTCGATCTTATAATATTCCTTAGTCCACTAAAGTGTAAAAACTTAGACTACATGCTAAGGCAGTCTATATAGAGTTAGAGGTATTAGTCCCGAATAGTGAATATATTAAGCACAAATTATTTTATTCCTTTTATTTCTTTGAAGCCGACTTTTACTCTTTAGTAATAGCCAAATTTTTATAGTTTCAAACAAATAGATATTTTAAATATATAGATTAAATTAATTATGAAGTGTAATTTCTTTTCGTAAAATTTTAACAAAACACCTTATAAGAAAACAAGCAGCTTAAACTTTCTCAATCCGCAATTATTTCCACTTCAATATTCGCAATTTAACTACTTGTGACATCTCAAAAAGACCACTTAAACCAAATTTCCCTTTAGCTTACGGGAGAGAACCGTGGCTTAACTTTAATCTCTTCAATCCCAGAGGTTTTAGCTGATGTCCGAATTATATGGGACCAGTATTGAGACAATCTAACTTCTGAAACACAACGATTAGTCGCAATTTATATAGATTAAAGGAATATTTTCAATACACATAATGGCTTTAAAATAGTTTATACTTTGATAAAATTATTAAAGTTTATACTCTAGCATGAGATCAATTTATTTATGAAATCATGATAAAAATAAAATAAAGAATAATAATTATTGCTTTGTAACGGAGAACGTGAAGGTTTATCCGCGATCTCTCAATTTATCTGTTTTCACCTACAGCTTCCGTCAAACAAATATAGTGTTTTTTTTTTGCTATTGATAGAAAATTATTGTCGCTCAAGACTCAAGGCATGGATATCAAATAAACACCTCACATACACATTAACATTTTGCGTATTTTTGTTTCTGTTGGTTTCAAGTGGTAGAATACGACTTTATTTTCCACAACATATATATATATATATATATATATATATATATATATATATATATATATATATATATATATATATATATACATATATATATATATATATATATATATGTATACGATAAAGTTACCATACTTACAATTTTCAAGGCTTCAAGAATAAAATAAAAATATTTAAGCGTACAAATAATGTCAACATTTTGTAATAATGTCCAGATTAACAACATTAACTAATGTTTGAATATAGTTTATGATGATTAAAACTCTTCTTAAAACAGTTTAAAAATCAAAGAGGTTCTATATATTTCACTCGTATGTTTATATTATTTTCTCGGAAACGGCTCAACCGATTTAAATGAATAGCCGAATAAACGGTAAATTCATTTATATGGGAACAATGTAAATGATAATGAGAAATCTTCTTTTATTAAATAGGTCATTATATACAATTGGCTATTCTTTTATTTAAACATATATTTTATTTAAATAATCCGTATATAACGTAATTAATCCGTAATAACGTAAATCCGTATATAACGTAATAATCCGTAATAACGTAATTAAATAAAAAATAGAAAATGTGCAAAGAACGTTTTATAAACTAATTATGTCAAACGATACCTACCAGGCAAGCATAACGGATTCAGCGACGGGGTCTACGCCCATCGGATTGCAGTCTATGACGTCAATACACAATACTCGAGCGCATTTAATCCTCAAAGCGCGGTGCACTTAGATTCAACCAATATGGCTCCTACAGCCAGTTGTAAAACTAAAAACGTACATGCCGATATAGAAACTTTCACGCAACGATCATAAATGAAGCGTAAAGTAAATAACGGCGATGGATAGAAGCGATCATCAAACCAAAGGATCATTAGCCTAGCTACGTGATCTACATATATAGTTAACATATTAGTGGGCTTAAGTTAAACTTTGGGAATAAAGTTATTCCTGCTTTAGAACTACAAATTGTAAATAGTAAAATAAAGTAAAGAAAAGTTACTGCCTATATACGTCCCACTGCTGAGCACAGGCCTCCCCACTAATTTCTGAGAGGGTTGCCCTGGAGCAAGTAGTTGCAAGGAATTTTATGCCGCGCTGCCCCAATGCGTGTTGGCGAACTTCACATGTCTTCGAACTTTTTTTCTTATTTATCTGACATGCAGGTTTCCTCACGATGTTTTCCTTTACTGCCGAGCACGTGGTAAGTCAGCACTTAAAATTGCAATTAACAATTTCATTGATGCCGGCGGGGATCGAACCCGGTTTGCTCGCGTACTGTGAAATTTAGAGCGAGCGCTAACCATCTGAGCTACCACGGCACGGCACGGCAAAATTGTAAATGAATTAATTAATTCAAAAGAATCAACCTGGACGCGATGCAGCTGCATAAAGGCTGAAACATGAATGGTCGTCGAGCCCGTAGAAGCACCATGCACTCAGAGATCACCAGCGTAAAAGTTGCATAAAAATGCCGTGTTTTGTTGGGTAAGTGAAAACTGGCCTTTTTAGCCGATAAAGGCATATCCCATCTTAGTTTTCAGGAGTAATAACGCATCTACATTTGCATTTTTAATGAAAAATGATGTAATTTAGACATACATGCGCCGTTAAAATTTTCCAACTTATAACCATCAACGTACAGATTTTTGTAAATATATTAAACGCTGTTAGAAGTTGGTTACTTACTTACGTTGTTGATATATACATATATATACGTTGTTGATATATATATATATATATCAACAACGTAAGTAAGTAACCAACTTCTAACAGCGTTTAATATATTTACAAAAATCTGTACGTTGATGGTTATAAGTTGGAAAATTTTAACGGCGCATGTATGTCTAAATTACATCATTTTTCATTAAAAATGCAAATGTAGATGCGTTATTACTCCTGAAAACTAAGATGGGATATGCCTTTATCGGCTAAAAAGGCCAGTTTTCACTTACCCAACAAAACACGGCATTTTTATGCAACTTTTACGCTGGTGATCTCTGAGTGCATGGTGCTTCTACGGGCTCGACGACCATTCATGTTTCAGCCTTTATGCAGCTGCATATTGTATCTATTATTACTACATATTGTATCTATGTTTATTCAGTATCATTAGAAATTTAATGCTTTTGAATAAACATAGTTACGCTATATGTCTATCGCAAATAGACTTATGTCTTGGATGACAAAATAAATTTAAGTAAGCCATCGATATCGTTAAATTAGAATGTACATTTTCGTGCAAATACGCTAAGAAAATTTACGATGCTGGATATTATTTTCCAAAAATACCATTCGTAAAGATGCTCTTGTATGATATTTGTGTGAATTAAAGATTTGATCTAAATCTTCAATACATTAAAAAAGCGCACAGCAAATTCTTATTTTAAAGAAAATCTATCATTAAGCACTATAATAGATACCAAAAGAGTAAATAATTATACCAACAGATAAGTAATAGAAGTAAAATACATTCACTGACATCTGAAAAATATTTATTTAGAATTAATCTTAAACAGAGAGAGTATGAACATCTCTAACTTATTAAACAAAGATTGTATAAAAAAGGTATTATAATACTAAGGAATTTATGGCTGATAATAACCCCTCGGAATAAGGTGCTCACTACCAAGCTCTTTCTAATTTGTATTTGTAGTAAATTGTGTAACATATCATTGTAAACAGTTCTTATAAAAATTATTCCCGCTAGGTTTATTGCTGTTCCTTTGTAGGACAGATGTATTTTCCGAACAAGTGGTAAATTAATAATAAGAATGATTTTTTTAATAGGTATTATTCATAATCTATATTGTGTAAAAAGTTTCTATATCAATATAATAAATGCAGCGACGAGCACAGACCGTAACCCCGCGTGAACTCCGACGGGCCAATGATCGGAGGTGATCGATCGTCTAAACACGTCACCATCGAAATAAACCTGTTCCCTTCTGTAGCAAGTAAGATACCTTTCACAGGTGCATTACATTAGGAGCAGGGATGCAACGGTGCAGAAGACCGACGCCGTCGTTTTACATCAAACAGAAACATTCATATCGAATCAATTATAACGACTATAACGAGTTTATTCAACTGTGTGCTATAAGAATAAAAAAAACTCTTGCCGTGAAGAGTGAGTAGACTTTTGTTAAGTCAGTGCGCTTTATCATCTTATGCTACATCACCACTTACCAACAGATGAAACTTACAATATTTAAAAAAAAATAAACAAAATAAATTTATTTACGGTACTTAATTAAATTACTTAATTTATTTTATTTAATTACGGCAGAACCTTCTATTAATACTTAGTATTGAGAAGATTAATTTAATGGGAATTTCATAATGATTTCTGAAATTTACGCTAACACTACACATTGAATAAAACTAAATTTACGGATTTTATCGCGTTTAATTAACTACTTTTTAATTCCCGGCGTTTCGGGTGCTTTACAGCACCCATGGTCACGGGGGAGACTGAGATGTTTGACGTCCTAATGTCATAGTTATCCCGCCTATCTTCAGTTTTTTAATATTCATTTTTCGGTCCGATCTATGCAAAACGAGCTTACAGTGTCTTGAAGTCTTGCAGTGGTATGCTTGGGTTTGGGTTTAATTTTGTTAATTATAGAATCCCAAGGAGATGGAGCGCCTATCCATCTTCTCTATAGAAATTTGGATGTTTTTTAATTTCAATAGCCTCGCGTATCATCCTTGGTCATCATCCTTGAGATATAGGAATATCATTCCTATATCTCAAAGTGTGACTCTGAAGTGTGGTGATGACGTCCGAGAATCCCATATCCTTTATCATCTCGTGATTATCGTAAGGCATAACAGAGAAATCTTCCTAATAATGACCTAAAATAATAAAAAAAATGTCCGCCAACCGGCATACCAAGCGTAACAGCTAAATAGTAAGGTAAAAATCTCTCATATGAGTTTACTTTTAGTGTAGGTCTTCAGCATTTTCAGTAGTAGACTTTTGATATGCACCAATTTGAAAAAAAAATGGTCAATTAAAACCTCAACCAAATTTTAACGCTGTATATCTATGAAATTACACAATATTAGCAAACCAGTTTCTACGCTGGTAAAACACTACAAGAACGCTTTAAATAACAGTATGGAGTCATACAAGCCTGGCCGACTGTGTGGCGATTAGTGACCTGGGTGGTTAATTAGGATATATTACGATCTTCCGGCACGAGTTGCAAGAAACAGATGATTTTATAGAAGTCGCGTTTGAGGCTGGCGCCAGTTTATAATCCTTAAGGCACCTAAGACATTAATTTTCGTTAATTACGAAAGTAAGCTATATTACTTTAAACATTTATTTGTTAGGATATTTAATTACGTATATAGCAAATGCTAACTTTAAAAAATCAAGTAAAGAAAAAAACGTACTTCGAATCACTGGACACAGTACATCACTGCGTTAAGGTTCCATTGCGACTTCGTATGTCAATGAAATATATTTCTGCATAAAGAATTTTTATTTAAGACACCTTGTTACTGTAAATCAGTATTTAATATTGCGATTTCCAACTTCAATGGTACAGGCAGGGATCAAATTAGACATGTTCGTTTACAAATCGAATTTAAGGTGAGCCCCCAAGTCTTCGTATCGCTACTTAAATTTCGCCAAAAAAAACTATAGTATATTACTACTCGTATAGAAACTATGTAGATGGTGTACTATCGAAAACCACACGTAAAAATGACCATTTTAAAATGAATAAATAGTCAAGTAAAAAAAAATCATATTTAATGGCTGATACTATTTACTTTGCCCAAACAAGTTATTTACTATAATACAAAGTACTTATTATAATGTAGATATAATTTTACAAAACAATACAAAAAACATTGTAGAAAATATTGAAAACAGTTAATAAGATCAAGCGATTATTCTTTGGCAAGTTGAAAGAATTAATGACTAAAGATCTTCGAACTGTAATAGATACATTTTAGAAAAAGGTGAAATAAAGCATAATGCCAGCGGCCAAGCTATAGACGCATTTAGACGGGCTTCCCCGAACGATGTTACACACACCCAAATTACGGTGACGTGACTACGTGCTAAGTGGAGGATCCGAACGCACCGTCTTCCTGAAACCCGCCCTCTCCCGAACAGTCGACCTATAAATATGATGCTGTAACGCATTTGCTTCAGTCGTTCAGGAAAGCTCAGAGGGGGAACACACGTGCTAAATCCAGAATCTCCCCTGTGTAAACGTGTCTCGTGCCGCGAACGAAGTTCGTTTACTTAAACCCAGCGTGCCGATTTCGAAATCTGGCCACACATCAAAGATTTTGAGCCGCGTCTAAGACAGTGTTCCGTGTTATTGTTGTTGGTTGAAGAAACTCTTTGTGCTCCATCCAACATGTTGGACAAGTCAATTGTGGGTGGTAGTTGGGAAAGCGTGGTAAGTTACTCTAAATTCACGTTACAGATTTATTATGATTTGTGAGATACGATGCATATTAAACGATTAGTTCTGCGTTTTAAGTAATTGGATAAAAAAAATCGACGTATATTATTATATTAAAAAAGACCGCTTAAATTTAAATGGGTTTTTTGATTACATTGAGCAAACAAGTAAACGAACATATTAAGTATATAAATGTGTACATTTTCTCTCGCATCGATGCATTTAAAAATAAATTTTAATACCATTTAAAAATCCACAATTTTTCTTATAAGGTTAGATATTCATTTAATCCATTTGTAAGTTCAGTTACGCCGAATCTAAGTTCAAATAAAAAGGAACGGGGCCAACTGTTCTTATTACGGCACACACCCGAACAGCTATTACGCAAACTGCATCGCTTGTAATACGCTATAAAGGCAACTGACTCGCCTAAGGCCGCTGCCATTGAACCGAGCAGTGCATGCCTTTGGGTTAGTCTTGCGCTCTTTTTGTGTTAAAGCTCTTGACATTGCCACGCCTTTCACGGTTACCGACGCACTTCGAATAAGATATTAATCAAAGTTCGATCTAATTATCGCAAAAAATGCGATCTATGTTCCATGAGATAAGAATAAATACAATTTATTTATGTAGAATTTGTAGATAAAGGAATAATTTAATTTATAAAGTATCAAATAAAATTAACTAATCTCTAAATTTAGGTAGAGTACAAGAAGAAACAATTATTAGTATTTTTATTAGTAGTAGTATAATGTATATATTATGGCTTGCAGCGTATATGCACGCGTATATATGCAAAACGTGCAAAGCAAAACATTTGAATACAATTGCACTTGATGTTAACTGGTAATGTAGCCCTAAATGGTAAAGGGAACCAGTTTTGCTCTAGCAAAAGCCTATACACTTTTGCCTTGAAAACACCTACGTTATAATCGAATGGAAAGGTGCACTATGGCAAGTTAACTACGCTCATTACGAACAACAAAGCAAGTCAAAAAGGGACAGAAAAGCGATGGAAAACTACTTCACTTACTAACTTTAATTCTGAAATAAAAGCCAGTATGATAATTGCCCCCAAATAAATAAAGCAAAAAAAAAAAAACAGAAAAATAAAACGAATGATATGTGTTTAAGATATTACATAGCATCTATTTGAGTATGCATTTTAAGAGCAAAGCTTGTAGCTTCAGTATTCTAAAATGTTTATGTGAAAAGTCACTTTAGATCTCTTTTGCTCTTGAAGGTTTATATAAATTCGTATCGATCAAATTGATTGTTTCCTTATGATTTATAGATATCTGAGGAACCATTTATCGAAGCCAGCTCTCGAAGGCCTTGTCGGCAGTTTTAGGGTTTAACGTGTAAATATAATCATAAGTAGTTTCTTATGTTTATTCACATCGACGAAACAACGAAAACTTTATGTAGAACACTTCTTAATGTAAAAGTATTTTTAATCATTCGGGTTTGTTACAAACGTTTTAAAAGCATATTTTTTACAAAAAAAAAAAACTTCTAAACTGGAACTCGAACTCTATCTAACTCGAGGTTTATTATTGTTCTTATTCAATAATTTCTAAAGATATAACAGAAGAGCTAGTTTATCGGTTGAGTAGCACATCTTACTTTTATAATTTGCAATGTTTATAATATTTTAATTAATGTCTTATAACATATAATTTTAAGGGACGATTTCTCAAGCCCCAGATTTATTAATAGGATAAAATACAACATAATACAAAAATTATAATCGTGTGAATAAATTAGTTCAACTATTTCAGTTTAATATTCAGTCAGGTATAATATATTCGATGGATAGCTTTTATCTGACGATTGAAAAAACCTTCAACCTTAGCAGTGCTAACGGTGACAGTCGAAAAAAAATACCAGGGATTATTTAAAGATCTTCTTTTTTTATTCAACGCACTCCAAGTTCCCATAATCATTCTGTAGGAATTGTAAGGTTTTCGACAAAATTTTTAGGAGTCGACAAGTTAATCTAAAACGGAAGATGGGCCAACAGCAGCATCCTCTTGTTAACAATTCAACAATCGTGGCAACCATGTCAAATGTATAAGGCAATATATGATAGGCAAATGCCTGGGTTCAGAACTGGATTTTTATGGGCTGTAATCTATGAATAAATGAGAGAATGAACCTTGGTTTGGACACTTCACCTTACCTACATAGTACGTGAGGGTAATATGGTCTTCCGGTTAATATGGTCAATATCTCGTAACTCAAAAACTATAGCCTTGTTGGTACGATAGCTCTTCATCAGTTGCGCTGATTTATCGACGCCATTTTCACAGTTGACTTTATAGTAAATATTGTCGATTTTAGTATTGTGTGGTGTAATTTTTTTTCAGTTGATTTTTCAAAGTGTTCATAATTATTGCCAAAAATTGCCAGCTATCTTTCTCTTAGTATATTAGTTATAGTATACGAATTTGTGTTTTATCTTTGTTCTCTTCCTAGTTTTGATTTAGGACGGCAAAGCTTAAGGTATTATGGTACCATATTACCCTCACGTACCATAATCCAGCGATAAAATTTATTAACACATCAACACGACATTAGAAAGTGAACTAACGGATATTACAGGGATTTTTTATGTCGCTAAACATTATCACCTCGTCGCTTCTTGTCGCAGGAAATTCGCGAACCGGTCGCGACGAATTTCGTCTTACTTTCACCGCATCTAGAAACACTTGGGACAATTTGAATCTGTTGTAACGTTCTTTAACCGTTGCCATCAAGTCTCGTTGTTCCGGTTCATGATTTCGAAAGTTAAGAACGTTCGAACATGATAAAGATGGATAACAAAATAAAAGTCACGCTGTTCAAAAAGCGGCAAGACTAGTGACATGATACCAATAAACTCCATGCCATCATTCATAAAACTTTTTTTTTTAATTTTTGTTACAATATCTTATCGCTTTAATCTGATATTCAAATATTGTCACGCTTTTAGGGTTCCGCTATCATATAAGGATCCCTTATAACATATTTAGGCGCATATATTTTTAATTATATTTATATTACATACATTTGGCAATGATTGCACCGTTGGTCTATTAGACGTAAGCGCGACTGATCACGAGGTCCCAGGTTCGAATCCTAGGTCGGGTCACAGCTCTGAATCAGGAAGTTGGCTTCGCCCGTGCTTCGGAAAGCACGTTAAGCCGTTGTTCAATGCGACTGACCTTTCGTCGATCCAAGTTATAAGAAAGTATGCTGCATACATATTATAAAAAAGTATGTTACCTCTAATGGTCCTAAATAAAATCCATATTCATCTTACATAAGAATTATGTGGCAGAGGCACCCCGTATATAGTAGAATAATGCTGCTGTGTTTCTTATGTTGACTGTATAGCGAATTAGATAACTATTTAACAGGTAACGAGGCGTTCCATCCTAGTCATTAGTGGTGACAACTCCATCTATATTTTGATTCTAAGCAAGGATAGATGTGGGTGTCTATGGGTCACAGCATTTTCTTAGCTTCTTGTGGACTGTGTTCTCGCTTGCCACCCTTGCTATTAAAAAATCTTGCTTAACTTAATAACGTGTCTTTACCTTACTTTGTGCTTTTCTACAATAGCAATAAAAATCATTCTTTATATAGTTAAATACATCAATAAAGAGAATAATTATTAACACTATTATGAATATATTTTTTTATCTTACAATAATTTGTCAGTTGTGACTTCACACACTAGAAAATAAATTCGCGTTTCATTTGAACAAATTATTGGCAAAAAAAAATTAAGCCAGTACGTTGGCCTCTATCCGGACAGTGATCTATATTGCCTTGCATAATATGCAATCATCTACATCGTTTTTTATGAGATTTGCGTGACAACCGCATTAATAATCACCTGATAATAAATGGATACGGCAATAAATATTCTACTACTACCCAGACTGATAACCACAGTGGATGCTTCGCTACCAGAGATATTAAAACCAAACGTATTCTGTGACAGAAAAGAGCCCTACCGCGAAATAAATTGCGAAAAACACACAAAATGGCGTAATCGAAAATAGTGTTAAACGGTATATTAGTCATGGAAATTCGGTGTAAGTAAAATATTCACGTGGGCGACACAGAAAGCGAATCATAGCGCATTCGTCACACTACTATTTTACAATGTCACCAAAACTTAACATTAGGTTATTAACCTTTAACTGTGCAATAAATAAAGCGTATTGAATAGACCACTCGTACTTGAACCAACCAAAATAGTGAACGGTCGATATTGTTCTATTTAATACGCCACTGGCCTAGGTTTTTGATGCACTGAAATAGTTTCTTGTAAACTTTGCACACGTTTTATTTATACAAACAAATTTGCACGACCCAAAGAAATAAGAAAACGCTAAATAAAGGTTTGTGTGTCTGTAACGACGAACTAACAATACTACAAAATTAAATTTTTATTTATTTTATTTATTTAAAATTACAAATGCGAAAGCTGAACAACGGGCAAGGCATCGACATTATTTTTCGCATAGAAAATATCTATGATGCGAAAAGTGACATGTGCTACATTAAATCCCGGGAAAATGCTCCTGCGGGATTGACCTGGACCATTCTCGTAATTCTGTAAATATCTCTTTATGCTTTTTTAGGTCTTGGAATTACACATAGGCTGTGGATTTTTAAAATTATGTCGTTTTCCGTATAATATAGATACGTACGAGTATCTATGTATATTAGGAATCACTAATATCTATATTAGGAATCACTAATATCTGCTAAGTATAACTAAACTAAATCTAGTTTATTTTATTTACCACTCGTTATGTGGTTATGAACTATAATAATGCATAGCTCATGATATGTTGTATGTTATCTTATGGTATCCAAAGATTTATGTCCGGTAGCCGTAAAATACTTACGGCTACCAGACGTGAATTTGTGTTTCCTACTAGGAGAAAATTTAAGGTGCGACAGCGAAAATCTCAAAAACCGCAAAATAATTCATGCCCAGCGTTTCACGTGAACTGTACTGGATGTACAGTACACGAATTAATTATCATCAGATGAAATGAGATGAAAGATATACTGATGAAAATAAAAATAAGATTTATGCAAGTGTTAATTTTATTGGTTAATACTTCAAAATTATATATATTTAAATTAGTAGATATTGTTGTCAATTTGCATTTAAGTTATAATTTAAAAATTACCTTTTATTCAGCAAAATCGAGAATCCACAATCCGGGCATACATATATTCGTATTTATTTTGTATGACTTATGTGAATCAAACCTTTATTTTTTTCATGTTTAACTTGGCTTTCAACGAATAATATTGAATTACTCCATTAGTACAATATAAATATATAAACGAAAAACGTTGCACCTTGTCGTCTTTATCAAAGGAGGTTTATTATGCAGTAAAAACAAATCATTTCGCCCGATATCATTTTAAAAAAGCCATTCTTAATTAAGAGAATGAGGTTAGTATACGTGTTTGTGAAATGACTAAACAGTCGTTTTATTGTTTGATAATACTGAGCGAGTAACGTCATTAACATTATACATGGTAGAGCCACGTTGCAGCTATATTATGGTGGCACCACGAATGGGTCGGCCCAACCGGGGAAGGACCACGTTCTATTAAAGAATACCAGCGTAAAGTAGCAGCGCAATTTTGTTGTGTTTCGTATGGTGAGTGTTGGTAACATAAGACCCTTATTAACTAACTAGTGAAGATTCAACCCATCTTAGTCCTCAGAGGTGACAACGCATACACATTATGATACTTAATCGCGGATAGATGTAGATGTCTATGGGTCACAGCTACCACTTACCACCAGGTAGACTGTGTGGTCGTTTGTCACCTATATTCTAAATTTTTCTGACTAACATTTTCCATTGTCGCCTCTTGCGACACCCACAGGGCGAAAAGGGATTATGGATTCCATACGCCACCACCTACCACATGAAAACGGCCGTCCCGTATTGCTTTCTATACTAGCCCTTAAAAGTCCTTTGCTTCACATCTTTTACTGGTTTATATATATATATATATATGTTACTATCTCTGAATACGACCAGAATAGGAATCTATCGGATTGAAACTTTTAAAACGGCTAAATTAAATTTAGAAGTATGTAGCGAGTCCGAAGGTTTTGGCTAATAATACACCGCGTAAATATTATTAGACGTTGCATTGAACAACGTGACTATTGTTTAAAATAGATAACGATAAAATTAACTCAAACCTTTTAGTAGTATTACCTTCAGCTTTATAATAACGTCCAGAAATATGCACACTTAGACAGAAATGTAACATGCATTCGTACTGTGTACATGAACTAGGGCGGGCAAACAGCCCGAAAGCATAATGTGGATAAGACTCGCCTCATTATACTGTCGCGGGATAAATTACCTGAAAAAAAAAACAAGGTTACGGTTTTAATGTTGCATAAAGAATAAAGAAACGAAAATATCATTTTTACAATCTACATTACGCTCGACTTAATTTATGCGCTTTAATTGTACCGTGTTAACAATTCCACTAATAGAACAACTATTTTGACGTGACCTCATTTTCCTTGCGACCTAAATTCGCAACATTGCATCGGCTGTTTTTTTTTTACATAAATCCATTTAAAAATGTTTCAAAACTGTGACTGTCACAACACACTTTCAAGCAAATTCTTTGTGTCAGAAACCGAGAACGTTGAAAAACGTCTTTTATCAAGGTGTTTCTCATTTTCGTTACATTTTATTTAAACTTTTTAAATAAATGCGTTCGAATAAGTCAACACCAATAGATGGGGTGAATAATTTAACAAGTTCTAATCGACATTCCACGTTATGACCAACGCTAAAAAGTATATAATGCTAAACAGTTTTCTAAATAATTTGTAACAGTTAGTTTCAAAGTGTCCCATTTTATTGTCAGTTACTATATCTACATCATGGTAAGATTTATGAAACTATAATAAAATTAAATAAAATAAAATACACGACAGAACGTATAAAATTGTTTAAATGTTATGAAATTTTATAGAGTCGTATACACAAAATTTTGCAATCAATAAGTGTTTTCGAAGGGCGATTTAAAAATAATTTAAATCTCATTTCGTAAAACCTACATCGACCTAAATATATTTCTAAAAGTGATATCAACTATCACGTTTGCGTTTGCTTATAGAAGCCAGGATATAGATACCTTGACGCATTATTCTTTCTTTTTAATATGAAGTTCCCTGACAGTTCACTGTCGAATGTAATAATAATTAAACAGCGGGTTCACGTAATATTGCCAAGTTTCCAGCGACTAGAACATATGTCTTGGGCGACAGGTGTTATCAGACATGTGGGCATCGCGCGAAGGGCTCCAATGACGTACCAGATAGAGATAGAATATGTTACTGAGGTGGTAGAAAGAGATAGGGTAAATTTAGTATTACGCATCAAAGTCATTGATAACGTTATTTACATCTTGTAATAATCTGGACGATCTATCATTTGTCGGAATAGATCCAAAGATAGACGAGGATTTATGACTATATCCGAATGTAACCTTAATTTCTTATTTTCAAGGATTTGTTTCGTTCCAGGTGTCGAGAGACGACTACGAGATTGACTACAGCCCGAGTCCAAGAGGATCACCTCTGAAAGATACTTCCAACATTCAAGAGGAGCACTCTTTCTGCATAAGCCGTCACAATCCTAACAAAACATTTCGTCGTGAATCCGTCATTGCTTCATGGAAGAGTTTAAAAAAGGAGAGAGAACTGGCTTTAGGCAAACGAATTATTTACATTGATGCAGAGCATTATCAAGATTATTATGGAAGGAACAAGGTGAAACGTTGCAAGAGCGACAGAACTGCTAATGTTCCTCGAGTGAACAAAAAAGTCAAGCGAACATATTCAGTCCTGTACAGATACGATCCAACGGAAGAAAAAGTCGTCAAGGAGTACAAGTATCAAATCCCTAAGGAATCAGACTTCCCGGTATATTCAGGTTTACAGAAATCATATTCAGAACCGTTTCTTTGCCCGGAAAGAATGCCAAAGAAGAAAGTGAAGAGATCTCTTACGACGTTATTGAACATAAAGACGAAATTTCTCAACATATTTTCGTCAAAAAGTTAAACAATAGATTTCAGTTTTTTTTTCTGGTTTTAGTTGCTCAATTTATTGCATTTCCTTAAATGTAGTAAGTGCTCATTGGCGATTTAATTAAGAATGTTTATAATCAAAATAGCCAAAAGTATTAATATGATGAAATATAGTTTAAGAAAATTACTATTAAATTAGTAGATTTAAGTTATAGTTAATACTATAAGGAACATTAGAAAGTTGCGCATTAAAGAAAATATAGTATTGCTTGAATATACCAAACGCAATCACTGTAACAGACCGTGATCTAAGTATAACATGCTTATCAGAAGCAAACTTTTCCATCTTAAACATATTGACGACATTGCATTCAGAATTGTTCTTCAAGCAGACTGTTCGTGCAGCTGTCTGTTTGTTATTTAACTGAAGTCGCTATTCCGTTAACACAACACAAAACACGTGCACTCTATCATAAGCGACGACGTAATTTTTTAAACAAATATACGTGCAACTCCAACATGCCGTTCAACACAAGTTTGATTGTGAAGTGTATTTTATAGTGTTTTGATATTAGCAATAGGATTTGTAAAATGTACCATTTTGTATTTATGTTAGTTTAATTCGCCTGGGATTGTATGGTATCGATACATAAAAACAGTTTTAAGTTTTATCTAATACTATTGTCTGTTCAGTTGTTTTTTTATGTGTTTCCACCAAAACATTAGCATGCAATCTTTCTGTTTAAAAGATACAACAAAATATGTTATATGTATCGATACTAAGCATCACAGTGTATATAGTTTGTAAATGTGACTATAAATTGTGATATTATTTTATATTGCTTTGGTGTTGTATGCAGTTGTTCTTACAACAATTTAAAGCTACTTGCTATTATAATAATATAGTGTGTATAATATTATTTAAGTTTGATTTACAAAGAGTAAATACATAATTTTTATAGCTTTAATTGCTGATGTATTTCAACTATGGGGTTGTTATAAGTTTTAACGTTCCAAAGCTTTGTTAAGTAATACAAAGTATGGATACAGTTCCACTCTAATACAATACGGTTATAATAAAAATTACAGTGTAGAAGCTAGAGAATACATCGAAGTATTTCAGCAGCTTTTTCCTGATAACAATTCAAAAGAATTGAAAAACAGCGGTATCAGACCGCCCACCAAGGGTATCCCCGCCATTTTCAAAGGGGCAATTTATGGGGTAGGTAAATTTTCAGCAGAGGACTTTCAAAGCTTGTAACGATAATAATAAAAATGAAATAATTACAATTTATAATGGTCGTTTTCAACAGGCAAACAAAGATTTTTGAAATAAAGTTGTCAAATGTTTTAGCAATATCCTTTTTTTAAACGTTGAATCATCTCATCAGACGTCCAAAATCTTAGTGGTATTTACTGATATATACAAAAGGGATATTTGCATATTATAGTGTTGATAATTTAAAAATGATCTATGTTACCCTTATAAAATTCTAATGTAAATATTGCAGCCTAAGTAATTCCTTATATTTCTTGTTATGAAATACAAATGAAATTACATAAAATTATAATATGATAACAATGGCCGATTCCATTCCCAATGTATTAGATTTTACTGAGTCCGTAAAAACTAGTAGCATTCACTTATAACTATTTTAATATTATCAACATTGGAAAATTAAAGTAGAAGAAATGTGCGCTTTATTTGTGTAAAGCTTAAAATAAGTTTATAGTTTAATATTAGATATAAGACTGTTTTGGATCAATAAATACAAATAATCTTTTTTGTAATATTCACTTGTTTATTTTACTCAACATATGTTTATTTTGTTATGGTCAAAGCAAAGTTGTGTTAAAATACATACTCGTATAAACAGTAACAAACATCATAGAAGCTTTAAAAACAATACAATAAAATAATGTTACACATTCGTTCTCTAAAAGAACAAAATAAAATATAAATATTAAAATTGTTGCAAATCGATTTTCCCAATTGACGAATAAGTATCGGTTTAACCGACTTCAAAAGGAGGAGGTATTCAATTCGACTGTACGTTTTTTTATGTGTGGTTACCTCATTATCTGGGTGAACCGATTTTGATGATTCCTTTTTTATCTAAAAGCTTCTTGCTCCTTGTGTGGCCCGTAATGAATTTAATCAAGATCTGACCAGTAGTTTTTGAGTTGTCTTTAATAATGTGTATTTAAATGACTTCGAGTACATTGATCATGTTCTCATTTTGATTATGTTGAAAGTCGGTTGTACAAAATTTTTAATTTTACCACTTGTTTCCATAGAATTTATTAAATATTAATTCTTTATATTTAATTGATTTTTAATTCATTTAAATTAGAATTTAAATGAAATTAAAATTTAAAATTAGAACAGCGAGGAAACGCAGTCAGCGTTCTTGGCACTGTACCACGGGGAGCAGGACTTTTTGACAATTTAAATTTTTAGTGTTAGTTTTTCTATATTATAATTTCTTTTTTTTTGTATAATTAGTATTAATTGTAAATATTATAATTTTAATTATTTAAAATAAAAAAAAATTACTAACTCGGGTTCAGATTTAATAAAAACTGAGTCACTAAAGGATCTCGAGTGGCAGCCTCGTACCGGTAGGCGAAGTGTGGGGCGGCCCCCCACTAGATGGAGTGACGACCTGGTAAGACATTCAGGAAGTTGATGGATGCAGGTGGCTCAGGACCGTGTTTGTGGCAATCCTTGAGGGAGGTCTTTGTTCAAGAATGGACTTGTGAAGGGCTGTAATGATGATGACGAATCACGTGGAACAAAACAGATTTGGATTTGATATCTTTAGATATGTGCTCTCGAGATATGCGAAATGAAACAACTCACCAACTTAAAAAGTACGCTACACATTCTAATACTATATCAAGTTAAAATCGGGAAATACTTTAAAAGCAATAAATAGTAAAAACTTCAAAACATGAAATCTGGATTAAGAAAGATCGAACCCTTTACACAAGGACAACACCCTGTTATCTACATATTTCACAACGAATCTATTATAAAAATATAGCATCTAGATTTGTTTATAGAAGTAAGGATGACAAACGAGTCCACAGTTCATCTGGTGGCAAGTGAATGCTGTGGCCCATTCATCCAGATGAGATGCATCTTTACTAGTTAAAAACGGTCATAGGTTCTCCACACTCGCCATTTTTACGCTGGTATTCTGTGATAGAACTTCGAGGAAACATTTATAGAGATACGAGCTCTTCGGATGACATCGTCCAAGAACTGTGATAGGGCAATATTACATTAAAGGATACCATAATATTATTACACTAACTTTGTTTACGTTTCGTAACACAAACGTAGAGAAGCCAATACTGGCTATTGTTACTCTAGGGTCCTTCCCTGGTAGAGTCGGTCCATTCGTGCTGCTATATACCTATTATATTATACATTATGTTTATATTATACAGCTGCAGCGTAGATCTTTCACGTCTAATTATTTAATTGTTCCTACTATTCATAGTGGTAGCTCAGACGGTTAGCGCTCGTTGTAAATTTCACAGTACACGAGCAAAACCCGATTCGAACCCCGCCGACACCAATGAAATTGAGGAGTGGAACGTATGTAGGCTGTAACTTTAACTTTTTGAACTTTAACTATTCATAGAGCTTACAATATAGTGTAATTACACATATACTTACAATAAAATTGTATGTAAGAATCTTGTTTGATAAATGGCATATCGTTTATGAGGATATAGTAAGTCAGCTCAAATTCTAATTTCGCCCCCACTTCCCCGCGCTTCGTATGCTATTTACCGAAATGTTTGTAATCACTAATACTGTAAGTAGATAGGTCGTTAGATACTTATTTCATTAGTAAGTCAAAGTTTCATGATCTTATTTAAAGTATTTATAACAGCGGTTTAATGTTTATTTTGGAGGTAACTTTGGATTTTTTTTTCTATCGAGAAAATTTTACGGAATCGTGTTTTCGTCTAACATAGTCCTTAACATTAATCCTCAACTTTACCATATATTTATTTCAAAATTAATGTTGCAATATTTTCGGCATAACGGAGGATCTTGATAAGCCATTTGAGGTTATATTTCCCCTTAAGCCGCGTAGTGGCGGTGTGAGACAAGCACCACCATCAGACAGAGGGAAATGAAACAAAGGCTGGTCAGCATGAACTTCCTAATAACAACTAAAAAATAAAAATAAAATGCCAAGCGTGATAACTATGGCAAATATGGGGTATATTTTACAATTCTAAATTTTAAAATCTATGAGAGAGGCCTGTGTTGATATTTTAAACATATATACATAAACTTACAAGCCCGCTACCCAGAGGGGTATACAAAGACTACGGACTTCAATTTGGCACACCTCTCTCTTGCTTCTTGCACATCCATAATCTACGCATACATGCTCGTCGGTTAAGGGTGCGCTTAATTCGGCTCATTTTAAATATATTACAAATTTGTTTTGATCAACATCCGTCTAGGTCTAGGGTGTCTTTTGTTGACTCTGCCTTTCACTTCCGCAGTATATCAAGAACATGATAGTAGGCAAATGTCAAAAAAGGGTACAGAAACGATGACGGCTCGATAGCTAGTGGCTGTGGTAGTAGGGGTCGCAGGTTTGAATCCTCTACAAACAGTTATTTTATTTGTATTCTAATAGATTCAGGTTATGATGTTTGTCCAAGTGCAAATTTTGTATGTAATACGTCTCTATGATACTGAAAAACTCAAAACATTTTCTAGATATACTTAACAAAAAACAAGAAATCTTGAATAGTCTAATATCAATAATAAGTCTAATAGTAATATAATCATCTAAATAATAAAAAATATATAGAAACATACGTCTCGTAATTTGTCCTATTATGTCTCGTATTATGTTCCTAAATTTTTGCGGAAAATTCGGTTTATCTGATTATCCTACGACATCTATACATACATTACTAAGTCGCCAGGCAATCGTAACTTAAAATATTATCTCTACCTGAAATAGTATCAACTATGACCTTAAAATCGACCTCAAATCTCCATAAATCGACGTATCAACAATCCCACAACCTTACAACCCATAGAGGAAGGTCAGTTTCCCTCAAGGGAAATCTTTTATTGTGCGGTAGAACGAATTGATGACTTGAAATTATCCGGTAAAACACGGTGCGGCCGACTTATGTCCCGGAGGCATCAGTCATGCCTTTCTCCATACAGATATCAATATCGTGCTTATGAAGATCTAATTTGCTCTATTAACTCAGAATAAACTGATTTTTCTGAGTCAATTGTCAACGATTAATTTGGTATTCATATGGTAATTTCAAATAAAAAAAAATTAGTCATAAGTTATATAGCTCACTTCTTCATTCTCTTTAATGAAAATGATTAACTGATTACTGATGTAACCACTAACACTACGATAATATCAGTTGGGTATGATGAAAGCTCTTATAAAAATCAATAATGTTTTTAAAATTTCAAGATATATTATAATAATATTTCTAGTATAGTTTCATAAATGAGTAATATGGTACGGAGAGTGAGACTCTTTGAAAACATGAACGAAGCTACTTCATTTTCTTTGATGTTTAAAAAGCTGATCTATGATTTGTTTGTTATATTATTAAATCAAAAAAATGGCATGAAACTAATGTAAAGGATGGGTCAAACTAGGCACAAGAAAATCGAGTCTCTAGACAGAGTGCAGTAACACCGAATCTCACATGTAGGTTCAATATCAATCAGTGCCGCTGCCACAACCTTCCTCATACATGTTGAACCTCAGTGTTGACCTGATTGTGGTGTTGAGATATAATTCATTAACCCGTTTCTTCAACATCACCTCATTTCGAAGGTGGTACTACCATCTCATCATTAAAGGAGTGGGGAGATGTCAATAACCAGCAGACAAAGAAAAGAAAAGAAATACAAAGAAAAAGTCAATGTAGTTTTATTTTTATATAAAATTGATATAACAAATGAACTTACAATTCACTTGATGGTAAGCGACTATTGTAGTCCGTGAACACCTGCCACACACTTCAAACGGAGATGACTACAAATGCGTTACCATATCTGCTAAGGTGGAATTATTTTTTATAGAATAAGGGTGACAAACCAGCACACAGTCCACCTGATGGTAATTGGATGCTGTGACCCTTAGACATCTATATTTATCCTCGATTAAGAATCAAAAATCAGATGCGTTGTCACCTCTGTGGATAAAGATGGAATGCTTTGTTTCCAGTAAAAAAGGGCCCGGATCTCTACACTCACTATACGAAACACAGCAGTATTAAGCTGCTATTTTACGCTGGTATTCTGTGAGAGCGTGGTTCTTCCCCGGTCGAGCCACTCTATATATAGTATAGCTGCATCGCGGCTCTGCAGAAATAGGTGACAAGATAGTAACTACTTGGACGGACTCTTAGGCAGGAAACAAGTCCTTCAACCTACCATCTAGTGAAAACTGTATCTATTCTCCGACGCTGATCTCCTCTTAAATCTCTTCATAAAGACCACTTCTTAATAATGTCGGAAGCTATCAAATTCGCAAGAGATGTGCAGTTCACAAGCGTCTGCGTTAACATCGAGATCATTCATCCTAACCAACTCGTAACTGAACTCGTAAATGAACTGAGTTACATTCATAGCGATTATATTAGGTGCGTAATGAGGTTTAATATGATCATCATCATCATTACAGTCTATCAAAACTCCACTGCTGGAACATAGGAAGGAAAATAGAAAATATTTGCCATAGTTGCCACGCTTGGCACGTGGGATAGCAACCGCAGTGTTTCACTATTTTAAGTTGTTGTCTGAGGAATATGTTGTTGTTGAAATTATTTTTGTAAGTAAGCAAATTTAAGTGCCTAAAATGTTTTCTGTCAATATCTGTGAAAGGTTACCAAGCGATAAATATAACTGTGAGTATGAAACTGAGTAAATAAACACTTGAATAATTTAATTCTATTCTGTAGACAGACACTTCATAAAATGACGAAGCGTCGAAATGAAAATCGATTATCTTTTTAAAAGCAGAAACAGAAATATATAATACCTTGAAATTTAGCACAAAGAGGTTTGTAAATTATTTATAGTTTCCTGATATTGTTTAAATAACAAGCAGAGGTAAAACGATGGACGTCAACAACGAAGAGGTGGAATTCCTCGAGCGGTTTATTTAGTGACGTAATATTTAGGATTTTAAATTGTAATATTAAATATTAAAATTCTTAATGATTTTTAAAGGCTGCTTTGCGACCTTTAGCGGTCGAACACAATAGTAAAAATGTTGTGGTAGCTACAATCTTTGCATTCTTAGCTGCCATGATAGCTTTCTTTTCTTTTTAAAAAAAGTATTAGTAATCTTATTAATTAACATTACTAATATTCCTTTTAACCACTACTGGTAAGCTTGAAACGCTTGTGTTAGGAGTGGTTCACTACAGTAGTCAAATGGCGGATTCGAACCCACGACCTTTTGAGTTCGCGATCCGCGCCCTGCCATTAGGCTACTGTCGCTTCAAGATCACTTCGACAAACCATTTAAATTATTTCTCTAAAATTTAATGTTTCATTGTTTATACCAAAGAGTAAGAGAATTTTATTTCCATTCCGTCCAGCATTTGGCGTAAAAGGCGATTCTGAGAAATGATTCACTTGACAAATTCTCTCCAGCATAGGAGAGTTAGATATCCACATATGAATTCTTATGAGCTGCTGATGATGATATTATATCTTGTCTCTCTTTTCACTGGTAACGAAGCATTTCATTGTAGTCATCGCAACGCATCTGTGTTTTAATTCATAATCTAGGATAATGTTAATGTGTATGAGTTAGAGCTTTCACTTTCTATCAGGTGAACTGTATGCTCGTTTGTCAATTGTACTTAAATAAAAAAATATATAGTCACCGGTTTATCTATGTGTACTAAGATTACATTAGTCGGGTAATTTGAATATTTCAGGTAGAATTTTTAATATATAAAAAATTATTTTCAAAGTTCTTCACATGCATTTGATGCAGGAAAACCACCGACATACACAGATGTTTTTCCAGTTAAAAATATGGAGTGATTTGTTCCGCCTGCTCATGTCGTGGCCACAACGTTAATCATTTTACAGTAATTAAAGTTGTTTGTTTATAAATCACACGTTTGTATTTCCCGATGGATCGAACATTTATTTCTGTTCTAATAAATTTTTAAGGAAAATTGTATTTTTTCTTACTTTGCTAAGGACTCTCTTATATTTTACAACGCAAGAAAACGACTGATCGTAATTAATCTCGTTTAAAAGGTTTAACCATATTTACAACAATACTAATTAGGGTTAAACATTCATTTTAATACATTTATCTTTTATAAAAAACCAAAAATTTTGCAAAAAATAAAATTTGAACCACAAACGTATTACAACTCTTAGGTCGGTCGAGATTCCGTTTCGGAATTGCGAACGGGTTGGCCACACACATTCGGAATCCGCAAAATTTCGAACGGAAAACTACTGCACGTGTGTGACAGATCCTTGATTTTATATGGACTAGTTGCATTTTTAATCCCGAAGCGGAATTGAGTATGTATGTGGCTGACCTCAGGGTTCTTAGCTAGTATATTTTAATAGTATTTGTTAAAATTAACTGACAAACTTCGTTCGATCTTTTTCGATTTGTGAGTTAAAGCTAAAACGCTCTAAAGGAAGTCGTTAAAAATTAAAATAGGAAGCTGTAGAAAATAAGAGGCGGACATCAAATGCGTTTACCTATTTATAAATTAATTTATTTGTGTCCATATATTTATACTCAGTTCGGCTTCAATGATTCAATTCAACTTCAATGATTATAAATGATGTTGGATCTATCATTGAAATATCGAAAATAATTTAATTGATTTAATAAAAAAAATAGTGATACATGAATGCAATCGCATTCACTACCTCATATAATTTCGAGTAATAAGAGGCGACAGAAGAAAATTAAGTAGAAAATAGTCAGTTGCATCTTCAGCAACTAAAAAAAACTGCGGTTGACAACCTGTCGACCAAACGAGGCAATCTATGGCGAAAGTCTTTGTTCAACAGTGGCCTTTTGGATAGTATGGCGGATACCGATAAGAAAACCGTTTAATAATCGTTTATCTCTATTATCTTTATAACATATCTCTATTATCTAGTATGCAGAACTTATTAATGCATGCGGTGAAACATTTAACATGCACTTTTATAGATAAATACTGGAGCGAGACATTAAATTTTGGTCTGTCCTCCGATCATATCGGATGAGCTCTAGTACTTCAGACACGAAAAGTGAAAGTAAGTTTTTATATTTAACACTCATATACGCGGTAGAGCCATGCTGAAGCTATATTACTGGTATTGTTATAACACGAATGAGTCGGCTCGACCGGGGAAGGACCACGATCTCACAGTATACCAGCGTAAAATAGCAACTTAACGCTGTTGTGTTTCCTATGGTATGTGTAGAGAACCGGAGAGCGGAGACCCTTTTTACTGGAACACCCGTGAGGACTAAGAGGCATTCCATCTTAGTCCTCACGGGTGCACGCATCTGCATTTTGATTCGTAATCGAGGATAGATGTAGATGTCTATGGGCCACAGTAACCACTTACCATCAGGTGGACTGTGTGTTCGTTGTCACCCTAATTTTATATAAAAAACAAATATTTATTACAGAACACTGTTAGAGTAAGTAAGTAGTTAAGCGAAAGCAGCACAACTTAACTTTTTGACCAGTGTAGAGATATCCACGAGACTCCAGCAAACTTTGCGGAACACACAAGCTTCATGAATTGTTAATGAAACTGACTCGGAATATAGACTTTGAAGTGTATTTGGAAGTGCAAAGTTTGTTACATCGATAATCAAATGTAATCAAAGTAAATCAAATTTCGGCTTTATCGAAAATAAGATTGGGCTGTTCTTAAATAACTGTTTGTGTTATGCACAAAAAGAAAAATTACAGTCGTATCTTGTAGTATATGGGTGAGATTATTAATAAAAACCAAAAACAGAAACGGGCCAATGAACAATTCTTGTGGTGCAATTATTGGTACAACTAAGCCTTAAAAAATCCTCGCCATTCACCCTAACATATTGTTCACGATGTTTTACGTGTGTTTTACGTGTGTTCACGATTATTTAGAAGATCAAAAATATGAAGTTGAAGGGTTATATTATCCGGTGTGACCAAGCAAAATTGTGGTTCTGCAAATATGATGATTACAAAAGTGCATGGCAACGAATTTAATTACCATATATCATTTTAATTTGTAAATAAAATTATTTTATTTAGTAAAACTTCACTTTCAATGCAACAAATTTATAAAAGTTTAAAAATGTGTACAGCACATATTGTTCATTTGGTACCTCGCACAAGGTACTCGTGGGAGTTCTGCGGCTCGACCGAGAGGGTCGAGGTCGAGGGTGGCACATTTTAGACGCTGCGACCCTTAACTTAACTTAACCGAAACGGGGTTACGTCACCGCGTAATTTAATGTCTGGTTGCGCAAAGTGTGCAGGTGCAAAATGAGCAAAATTTTAACTGGTGCGCCATGAAACACTTTGATACAAAAAGCTTTTTTCAATACAGGCTATTTTTGGCCTATTTGGATTAAATTTTCTTTGCAAAGATAAAATAACGGAAACACTAAATGTTATAACGGTTCCATTAATTCCTAACTGTCCACATGTCAAAGATCTTGGCCTTATCGTAGACAGCTCGTTATTTTAGAATGGGTGTCAAAAGGTTACAATACACTTTAACATTTATACGGTTAAAGAAATACCACTTTTTTAAATAGAATATGAGTGACAAACGAGCACACAGTCCAACTGATGGTGAGTGGATATCGTAGCCCATAAACGTCCACATCAATCCTCGAATAAGAATCAAAATGCAAATGCGTTGTCACCCCTGAGGACTAAGATGGAATGCCTCGTTTCCAGTAAAGAGGGTCTCCGGTTCTCTATATTCACTATAACGAAACACAACAGCATTTAACTGCTATTTTACGCTGGTGTTCTGTGAGGGCGTGGTCGTTTCCCGGTCGAGGAATGGGTCATTCCATTCATACTACAATCATACAAATATGGCTGCAGCATGGCTCTACCACGTAAGAAAATCATGCTCTAAATTGTTTCTAGTGCAGTAAGTGGTACTTCATAAATTGTAATGATGTTTACTACTCTGATGACAATCCATTTCTTGTTAACAAATTAAAAGCGACAGTAGCCTAATGGCAGGGCGCGGACCGCGGACTCAAAAGGTCGTGGGTTCGTATCCACCATTCGACTACTGGCGTGACCACTCGTTAACACAAGCAATTTAAGCTTACCACAAGTGGTTAAGAGGAATATTGGTAATGTTTATAGCATTGTTAATATTCTTTTTTTATAAAAAAAAAACGATTACGTAAGTATTACCAAAAAAATGACGCACGTAAAAATAGTCCATCCACTGCACTCCATCCTAAGAAAACTTGTATGATAGAAGATCAAGATCGTATAGTCGCTACACTCTGAGTATCATAGTGCGAGCGAGTAAATAGATATGAAACAAAGTATCGTAGGTCGTTAGTCGTTACCCCCTCGATGCGTAAAATATCTAAACTTGCGTAACGCTGAAATGTTAGAGGGCTCTTAATAATAACATTTTAATTTTGTTGACTAAAGTTGCTTATTCAACAACGTAAATCTTTAAAGATACTACGCAATCTCTTCTCGGTTTTATTTACTTAACTTACGCATGATAAACTATATTTTACTTTTTCTCGCGATGCTCAGGGTCTGCCATCTTCGTTCCGAACGCAACACATTTAAGTAAACTACTGTTTACGGTTTTATCGCGTTTAATTTGCTTTATTTTAATTCCCGACCCTTGGGGTACTTGACTGAGATAATTGACGTACCAATGTCGAAGTTAACCCGAAATACCTTCATCCTTTAATTATTACTATTGGTCCGATCTACGCAGAATGAACTTACTGTATCCTGAGGTTTTGCAATGGTATACTTGGGTTTAGCTTTAATTTTATTAATTACAGGACTCCAAACAGGTAGTACCCAGAGACCTTCTCTACTCAAATTTTTTTAATTTCAATAGCCTCACATATAATCTTTGGTAGGAATCCGTGTTCTTTCGCGATTTATGATCTATCCAATTCAGGGATAATGCCCTTCCCGGAACCTTGGTATTTCACGTCAGCTATAATGTTCTGGGCTCTTCTTTTAGGCGAAATTTTATTCCGCTTAAAAGAAGAACCGTGGTAGCTCAGATAGTTAACGCTCGCTGTAAATATAACAGAACGCAAGTAACCCGGGTTCGAACCCCACCGGCACCAATGAAAGTGTTAATTGCAATTTTAAGTGCTGATTTACCACGTGCTCGGCGGTAAAGGAAAACATCGTGAGGAAACCTGCTTGTCTGAGGAATAAGAAAAAAATTATTTCGAAGACATGTGAAGTTCGCCAACACGCATTGGGGCAGCGTGGCGGATAATTCCTTGCCCTAAAACCCTCTCAGAAATGAGGGGAGGCCTGCGCCCAGCAGTGGGACGTATATAGGCTGTAACTTTAAAAGGAATTTTATTAATATTTTTGTACGGCCTATATAAGAGAGACCACATTCACGATCTAGCTTGAACACACCTGTATCTTGTACAGGAATATTACACTTAACAGATGGCAAGAACTGACTAATCTTTTTCGGCGGGTGTAGTATGTAAAAAGTAGTTTAATTTTATGTCTTTGATATTTATGTAATATATCTTTCCTCAAAACCGCACGTCTCATAACTTAGGGTTAATTTATCAAGTCCCGTGGCCTGATAACTAATGGTTTATTCCTTTAATTAATTGCCCACTCAAGATGGAAGCCTTAGGCGTCTAACGGTACGGCCTTTACGCGCCTGTGTAAGCATCGACATCAATATTATTGAAATGTTACTTTTATTAATGATATTTAAATGAGGTTTATGGGTGCGTAGTTTAATTTTAATACGTCTTGTACGATTCATCCCAACGTTTCTGAACGAATTTGATAAGGTCATAGAAAGGACATCCTCTGTTCATAAATCTACTATTATATTAAGAATGCTCTCAATAAACTAAAAGGCACATTCTTGTTCCCATCGCTAATTCTCAATTATTTTTTCACTATTTCCTTATTTTTCATTAATGATCTAATGCTTAACGTAGGCCTCCCCCTATCCCCCCTCCCCCGAACGGGTTCCTACCTTATCGTGGCTTGGTCACCCGCGGTGAACTATGAAACCCACATGGCTGGCCCGAAGTGTAGGGCCTGCCCGAGGTGGCCCCTCCAAGTGGGCTAGGCGAGCCTACTTCGGATGTGATGGTGTGTTGCGTCAATAGGAGTGTCCTCCCCCCTACAGCTGCAGCCGAAGTGGATTCGCGGAGGATGAGGAATGTTTGTATGGCGATGCGTCACTCGCCCTATCCCCTGTGACTCTGATGGGGCTTTACCGTTGACACGGCTGCGAGGAGAGAGGAGTGTCGATGTTGCGAGGCGCCGCTTTTCCTAGCCTTCACAGCCAAATCATGGTTGGTGGCGGAGCCATAGACCAGATCCGCCGCTGGAGTCGGGAAAGCTAGTGCTTCCGTACGCTCGTTTTTCCGTACGACTCCGGGGGGGGGGGGGTTACCGTTACGACTAGGGACAGTTGGAGTTGGCGGCTTAATGCTTGTGCATCGCAGGTGCGGATTCGATATTAAATTTCACGCTCCATTTGATTATTACATCCGTCGAAGTTACACTTATGCGAGCACTATAATATGTAGAAATAATTAACAATACAAAATTCTAAAAAAAAAAACGACGGGTTGCACTCCGGGTTCATGGGCGGCGGTAATCACTTACCATCAGGTGAGCCGTATACTCCTTTGCTCCGTTTGCCCCTCTCCTATAAACAAAACGACGGGTTGCACTCCGGGAGTGCCGGCAGAAGTGAAAACTTGAATATTAACGTTGTGCATTTTTGATATTTTGGAATGATTAGGGAATAATTTTGCACGAATTGCTTTAACTATCACACACGAACGTTCGCGCAAGCGCCCTGCGCCGCCTAAACGAAACAGCAGGCGCAGGCATAAATTTTCGCCGCGCCGTAGAAAGAGAGGCGGATACTTCCTCTCCTACGCCGCGCCGGCTGTCTCTCTCTGTCTCCATCCGTCTTACGAATTTTCGATCATGGTCACGTGTCTTAATGCGAGTTTAACATTTTTTACCCATTACAAAAAAGTGTACAACGCCGCTAAAGAAGTTTTCACTTCAAAAACCACAAGAAAATTACAACAAATCACTTTTCAAAATTATTCTCGCTCACTAACAGAGCGCATAAATCGTCACGGGAATTTTCCGATTTAGCACGTTCACTGCCCGTACGTTTACAGTCATAAAACTCCTAACAGTAACAGTGACGTCAGTTCTATTATTTATTCCATGGTGACGTTTCGTGGAAGGAGTATAAAAGCAAACGGCCTAGTTACATTTAGTTGTATACACTAAACGCTTCGGTTTCTTGCAAAACATGAGTTTAAAATATATCGAAGGACTGTTGGTCTTCGGCCACACGACGTAAACGTAAAGGAATCCATATATTAACCCTATATTAGTGATGACATAATATCTAGATTGTGTAGCCAAAGGCCTTTTAGGATCAGGAGTTTTGCACCTGTCTACGATACTTGTTTACATAAATCTCCCTTTACTAAACCAACGGGTTGATACGGTGGGTGGATTTATTTTATCAAACGGTTGACGAGCAAATTTACATTCGACCTGACGGCAAGTGTCTAGAGTCCATAGACATCTACAGCCAACTTTAAACATAGAACACTACGGATGGGTCATCACATCTGAAGACTAAGATGGAATGCCTCACAACCTGTAGTTATACAGGCTCCCTTTACTTATTTGTTTATAACAGGAAAACTAACAGCTTTTAATTAATATTATATGGTATATAACGTAATTTACAAAGTAAGGCTATTAGAAGTTTTCACAGATCACCAGACCGAAACACAGCAGTTCAGCACTGCTATTTGCTGCGTCAGAAATAGATAATAGGTTAAACAAGTTAAAATAAACTATTATAAGTTAAAACGATAACTAATATAATATAAGTTAAAATAAACTATTTGTATCCCAGATCCAACCTGTATAGTTTATATTATAGCCCTTTATTTGTAGTATGACATTAAACATGTAATGACGATGTAAGGATATCCACTATCCCATATCGTCCCGTGGGTGTCGTAAGAGGCGACAGAGAGAAGCCTAAATAGGCGATGAGCAGCAGCATCTTCCTGATAACAACTCAAAATGATTAAAAACTGCGGTTGAGAATCCAATATCTGCTATATCTTAGCAATAAGACAACCCATGGGGTAGGCTTATGTTCAGCTGTGGACTTTTGACTGTGGAATGATGAATAAGCTTAGGAGTTGGGACACGTTACCGAAGGAACAAGAAGACACAAAGTAAAACATATAACATAAAACAAATTTGGTTGTCTGGAAGAAATTACTAACAGCAATAAGACCGCCCATTGCATACTTCTTTTGTATATATAATCTGTATTTTTTGTATGATGTGCAATAAAGTATATTAAATAAAAAATAAAACAAAAAGAGGAAGAAGGGAATAGAGTGAATGGGGCACTACACTCTATTATGAAGACCCAGAATGTGTCAAAACAGGCACGTATGGTAATTCATAATGCTGTGTTAGTCCCTACTTTAATGTATGGTAGTGAAAGCTGGGTGTGGCAGAAGAAGCACGAAAGTAGAATAAATGCTGTAGAAATGCGGTCTTTAAGGAATATGCTAGGGTTGAATCTGAATGACAGGGTGAGAAATTGCGTGATAAGAGATAAATGTGGTATGCAAGATGATGTTGTGACCAGGATTAAGAAAGGAATGCTTCGGTGGTTTGGTCATGTGGAAAGAATGAATGAGGAAAGAGTGACAAAGCAAATTTATATGGCAGATGTGAACGGCCGAGTCGGGAAGGGACGCCCTAGGAAAAAGTTTATCGACCAAATTGGCGATATTTTGAAAATGGGCCACGTTAGAAGTACCCTTAACCGACGAGCATGTATGCGTAGATATATGGATGTAAAAGAGGCGAAAGAGGTATGTCAGGATCGTGCCAAATGGAAGTCCGTAGTCTCTGCCTACCCCTCTGGGTGACAGGCGTGAGTGTTTATAAAAAAAATAAAACAAAAAAACAAATATTAAAAAGTCCATACACAATAAAATTGTAAACTTTTGCATTTATATATACGTTGCGTCAATACTGTGACTAAGTGGTCCTAGCCTGCTTTAATTATGGGTCTCTGTACGAAACCTAGCTATATGCAAATACATACTTTTTTACCTTCGACATTTTACCGTTTTTTAGTTACAATAACTTGTGACCAGTCTTCATATAACTAAAAATAAGTAATAAGTAATTATTACTAATCGGTATTTGTAAAAATTATATATGCACTTACTGTGCGATAAAAATTAAGTTTTCATACAATCAGCGCCATCTCTTGAAACAGCGTTGAATCATTTCCCCTGAAATCAATGAAAACTTGCCAAATTCCCAAATCGTCTACGAGAGCACGCTGTAAAATATTCGAGATTCAGGTTATTTTAAGCTCTCCTAGTACGTGCTCGCGGGTAGTGCGGTCGAACTTTTCAATAGGTTTAGTAGTAGTTTAGTTTTCAATAGGTGCAGAAAATTATATCAGATTTAAAATACAATTGGTAGTAAGCTTAAAGCTCGATATCATTTGATTTATTTAAGCTTTCATAAAGTTCTGGTTTGGATTTCAGATACGGCAATAAATTTCAAATAATATTAAAAGTTTTGAACTGTGCAGGATAATCCTATAATATTTCAAAACCACATTCACGTTTACGCGATATTACAGAACGGGATGAATGCATATAAATATAGGCGTATGATAAGTAATGGGTATGTTGTTTTGTCCAAATATGACCACGGCTAGTATTCGAACTTAAGTCATGATAGGCTGACTTAGGCGATAGTCGCAAATCACTTTGATGTGGAATAGGGTACCTATCATACATAACATACTCTTCTATATTTACTTTATTTATTCTCACTATTATAAAACTACACAAATTAGAAAGATTAGGATGGTCAGTAAAAAATTATAAGAGGGAGAATCGGTACAGGATCGGAGTGATGTAAATAAGTGAATTAATGACTTTTCAGAAAAGCGAATAAATTAAAACGCTGCAGAGTATAAAGGCATAATTCACTGGTGCCAGATGTCAAGATTTTTTTGGCTTGGATACCGTCCGGGTAGGCACCACATTCTAATCACACTCACAGAATACCATCATAAATTAGCAGCTTAATACTGCTGTGTTTCGTATAGTGAATGTAGAGATCCAGAGACATTTTTTTACTGGAAACGAGGCATTCCATCTTAGTTCTCAGGGGTGACAACGCATCTGCGTTTTTATTCTTAATCGAGGATAAATTTAAATGTCTATGGGTCACAGCATCCACTTACCATCACGTGGAATGTGTGCTCGTTTGTCAGCCTTATTCTATAAAAAAGGCTGTGAGGCACTCCATCTTGGTTAACGGAGACGCCTAAGCATCTGTAACTTACTTTGTTTGGAGTTGGTTACAGGTGTCCACAGGCTGCTGCCTTTCTTTAGTTCCAAAAGTTATATCATAACAAAATCTTCCTCATATTTATTTATTTTTTATACAACATACAATAATCTCCTTTATTGCAAGCAGCTTATGTCTGTTCATAGGGCTGAGTCTACATAATACATGATTTTAAATAAAATATATATATATATATATATATATATATATATATATATATATATATATATATATATATATATATAAATGAGCGAAATGTAAGACAGCCCCAATGTGAAATGAGAAAAAGAGATATTGTGATAAAAGATGCAGGAAATCGATGGATACAGGTTTTTTTTATAGGAGAGGGGCAAACGAGCATACGGCTCACCTGACGGTAAGTGATACCGCCGCCCATGAACAACTTCAACACCAGGGGAATTGCAGATGCGTTGCCGGACTTTTTAAAAGGATTAGGCTCTTTTCTTAAAGGTTATGTAGTATCGTTCCGGAAAAATCTCTGGTAGTAGTCGATTCTAGAAGGAAGTTGTGCGAGGAAGAAAACTTCTTTTAAATCGCACAGTGGTGGAGCACTGGTCAACTGAGCAAATCAATACCATCTGGATGACTATATGTATGGATGGTATCGCGAGTTTTGTCGCGATATGCAATAGTGAAATTGTGCGGCTGGAATTAGTCCGAACAATTCCTCAGAGCACTCAGCACCTCAGATCACATAT
This sequence comes from Parnassius smintheus behrii, assembly GCA_036936625.1. NCBI lineage: Eukaryota > Metazoa > Arthropoda > Insecta > Lepidoptera > Papilionidae > Parnassius > Parnassius smintheus. Next base: position 17,665,935 of record JAUPFT010000030.1, on the reverse strand, counting down.
ACCCCGTGATGGACGCAATAAAATACGCAAAGAGATGCAACTACTTTCCGCATTGCCAGTGAGTCAAGCCGATCGAAAAGAGATCGGTCGCCGACGATTCGAACTGTTCTGCGCTGGATGCGAAAAAGCTAGCAAATGGAAATGGCTAGCACGGAGGAGCCCCCGGCTAGAGATGGAAACAGTATTCCATGTACGATCAAACCTGCGCCTTGTAAAGTCGCAGGCGGTGAACCGGCATGAAATACTGTCCCGCACTGCTGAGCACTCCAAGCTTTTTAGAGGCCATTTTGGCCTTCTCTTCCAAGTGATCACGAAACTGCACGTCACTCGATATGTCGACGCCGAGGATTCCGATACTGGCTGAGGTAACAAGGGGAGTGCCTTAAAACTGAGGAGAAACGACGAAGGGGTTCTTTTTAGCGTTAAACGCGCAAACTTGTGTCATCTGTAGATTAAACTGGACTAGATTTAATCGCCACCATTCTGAGACCAAAGTCTCGACTTCAGACACAAGTTTGTCTTAGTACTCGGCGACGTTGTCCGGAGAAATATTGGCACGGCCGGTGTATAAAGCATCACCAGTGCTGTCGTCTGTATAGCTATCAATGTTACCGGTTTGCAACATTGCATTGATATGCAGAAGAAACAGCATTGGTGATAGTGTAATAGTGGAAATGAACGGTCCACTATTAACAGACAGCTCCGGAACAGCAAGAAGAAGCGAGCTGCGGCGTTGAAGAAACGGCTCCCCATTGGTCGACGGATACGTGACGATAGCGGCGTGTGAAGTCGATGTGGCGCTGAATGATCTTTGCGGCTGCTTCTTGTTTCTTTATAAGAACGTCAAATTATCTATATGCAGTCCGCAGTATCTCAGTAGCCAGGGACAGTTAGGAAATAAATGTTTTTTATCTTCGCCTTCCGCGTTATGGTAGCAGCAGAGTATATATTATTTATTCCCGTTTAGGGCTGATTAGTCTGGCTGCTACATCAGCATGCGACCTTGTAGAACACCATCGTTAAAGGGCTTGTAATCGGAGCACGCACCGTCTACTACAACCTTGATGCTCCAATCTGCAAGAAAACTGGTGATCAAATTGCATAATTTCTCGGGAAGACTATAGGAAGGAAGCTTCGTAAGTAGCGCTTTGTGCCAAACCCGATCCATGGCCTTCGCTATGTCCAAACTAACGGCCAACACCTCCCCCTTGGACTCTACTGCCTCCGCCCATTTATAAGTTAGGTAACCCAGAAGATCACCAGCCGTGCGACCGCGATAGAAACCGTACTGGCGGTTATTAATCAGCTGGTGATCCTCAAGTTAGCGCATGAGCTGGCTGTTAATAATGGATTCCATTATGGTATAAGACCACGTTATGCGGCATTCCTTGGGGGAGGATCGTTATTACCAGTATACTTGTGAAGGGCTGTAGTAATGATGATGGTTAATTAATTGATGATGATGCTTAATTGCAGTAGTTAGTTTATTTATGCCCGTTTGCAAATTATACAAAGACTTGTTAAGATATCGAGTAAAGCTGGATACTTTTATAATATGATGTTTTGGAGCGCTAGGATACTTTTGAACAAAGCCATAGTAATGGGACAGTGGTGTTGTGCATACTAACAGTGAATTGGAGGAGTAACCTTATCTTCTTGACTTTAAAAGTCCTCTTGTTGTGTAAGAATTCCTTCTTAAAAACAAGAAACGTAGCAAAGATTCCTTTCATCATTTTAATCTTTATTTTATATATTCATTTAGCATATTAAGAGAGAATACTTACACTACTAGATACGCATCTGTATGATACGTCGCGTCGTGTCGCAACAAAGTCCCTACCACCTCTGGCATGACGGGATCCGAACGGTAGCCCTAATGAGAAGCCGCCACAACACAATGCAACACAATAATGTGAATCCAGCCATGCTGAATTATTTATTGAAATTGATGCTGACATGCCACAATTCATCACGACAATCATGTGAATTGTGAACTTAAGAGAGAGAATGGTTTAAGAGTACTATTATTCTCACTTCTCAGTATTGCTGTATCCATTTATAATTTCAAAGCAATAATGCAGATGTTAATAATTAAGTTGTGAGCACTGCCGTACATAAATTTATGCCTCAATACGAATATAAGATGTATCCGATATATAAAAATTAGTATTTGTTTGTTCATATTTTATGCGCTGACATACCGTTCATTAGACTACGATGAAACTTTGTAAGCATATTGCTTGCACTTCCGCGATAGTTATAGTACCATAGTTGGACTCAGTAGGTGGCACTGTTGTAGAATCCAGATATCAGCCGTGCGAAGCTGGGGCAGATCGCTAGTTTCATAAAAAATATATATTTTGACGTAAACTATAATAATATTTGTTATGCCATCCATACTTTTGGTGATTATTATTTTTAAGAGCACAAATCGTTGACAGCTCATATCCGCTATATTGACGTCATCTAATCTATATTCTATATCTTCAGCTCAGTTATTAAGATAATATTTAACGAAATTAGATAAATAGTTAAGGAGGTAGGTACGTTCGAGAAAACCAAAAATATTACCCTCCTATTATTATTATTATTTCTTATATTTACAAAGCTTTAACCTGTATTATACAATCACATTGGGTAGTACCAACCTATTTTGTAATTTTATCCACTTTTTAGGCACTGCTGCAGTCGGGTTAAACAGTATTATAAATAGGTAATAGGTTTAGGCATAAATCAAATACATCTGCATAACTACGATAAACAAAGCATAAATCTGTTACATTTGTGATCATATTTAGATACTATCTTATCCATACGACGCGAATTAACTGATCCGTTTGTCAGATTGAGATATTGTCTACGTAATAACTAGTGACAGTATAACATAGCTACAAACGCATAAGCTGCGGCATTAATCTGTGTCGCTTTCGAACTTTGGATAATCAGTTATTCAATAATGCAATTCCGACTGGCTCTATGATTTGGTTTATATGTTAAGTTTGAACAAGTAAAACAAAATATTTACAACATAAAAGAGTACATTATATCCTAATTCATAATCATATCCTTAACTTCTCTATTTCTACAAGCAATAATTCCGATTCCGAAGAAACTGCCTCTTTTGTCTAAAGTTTTTTAAAGGTCTCATCTACACTCAGTTCAGCAATTTTTATTGTGCAAACGATTTTCTAAACTCGTCATTGGTTATTATCTCCGATGATATCTGATTAATGATGGAAAACGGCGAAGTAACTGTTCTTTATTTGCTATATTTCATCAATGCTTTCCATACTGTTGATCACAACGTCTTCCTAGGTAAAATGCGCAATCTTTACGTATCTCCAACAGCGATTGGTTAGTTTTAAAGTTACCTGTCTAGTCGCAAGCAATAATATGCATTATTGATACCTTTTTATCTTGGTATGACGTATGTGCTGGTGTTCCACCGGGAAGCGATTTATCTCCTTTAGTTTTTGCTCTTTACATGAACTCAATATCACCTACCTAACCTAAAAATATATCAAAAGGTAAATTTGGTTGTAACCATTTCACAAAAGTTGTAAATATCTTCACGCTAACTCAATAAAAAGACAAAGCATTATCGTCGATAGTCTGAGAATGACTGTCATGCCTTGACTGTCTACCCCAAGTAGTGTTTTATGTGATGAAACTGTTATAATATGTAAAGAGTTTGAGGATTCATATAGATAAAAATCTGTCTTGGTGACATTACGTACAAGAAATAAGCCATAAAATTTATGCCTGTGCAGCCTCATTGCGTAGATTACGTAATATACGAGTATATAATTCTATTCTCTTCCTAATTTTTGACTATGTGGACGTTAGCTGTCTTGATTCCATCAAAGGCCAGCTTGCTTAGCTCGAGCAAAACTCAAAAATGCTGATAAGGTTTATATTCCGATAATGTAAATACGACATTACATAAAGACGTTTACATATAGATAAATTCCGTGCAATAAATGTTTTTGTATTTTGTAACAGCTTTGTCTATATTGTAGGCCAATGTTTATCTGTGATTTACGTTAATGCATTTTACAGATTGCGTTTAATTTTAACTTTTTTAATTCCCGACGTTTCGGGCACTTTACAGCACACATGGTTCCCCCGTGACGTCGGGATTAAAAAAGGAAAAAATTAAACGCGATAAAATCCGTAAAAACAATTTTGGTCCATGATATTTAAAGGGGTAATAAAAACATCTGATATAACAAACGCGCTTAAGTGACTGTAACATAATATAAATTATTTTATAGGATATAATGTAACGATCTTTCTTCAGATATAACAATATCAACAAATCCTATACCTTTAAACGCCTTTTCGGGGGCAATAAATCGATATAGCTAGGATTTATTTTTAGAAAATGTCCTTTTGTCCGTGTTTTCAGGTAATAAAAAAACTGCTACAATATAAGAAGGTAAATTTTGACAGCTAAATTTTGACTACTAACGATCGTAATAGCTCAGGTGGGATGTCGGTCGGGCGTGATATCGGAGTTCCGTAGTTCGCGTCCCGTCTTGGGTCCAACTTTTTTCCTTTTTTTTTCAAATTCCCTTCTTTTGTGAGAAAATCTATTATTTCGAGCCCTTTTTTTTTAGTAATTTTTAAAAATAAAAAAATTTTAATTAAACTAATTGCACTCATGATTTTCATTCAAATAACCAGTTCAGTTTTTTCTATTATGTCAATAAGATCAAAAAATATTATTCATGTAATTTGTATCTAAATGTAACTTAAAAAAAAACCGAGCAAAGCTCGGTCATCCGGGTACTATCTTATAAATATAATATATTCCTCATTTTACAAGTATTCCTCACGATGTTTTTTTTTATGATGTAGCTTAGTGATGTTCATCGTAATCGCTTATACTCATAGTCGATTGACCGAAAACGGACCGTAAGCATAGATTAATTAATCGATCTATAGTCGAAATTAGATATAAGTAAATTAATTGTTAAATTAATAATTAATTATTTTAGCTGTGCTGTGTTTCATATGGTGAGTGTAGAGAACCGGAGACCCTCTTTACTGGAAACGAGGCATTCCACTTTAGTCTTCAGGGGTAACAACGTATATCGGGATTTTGATTCTTAATCGAGTACAGATGTAGATGTATATGTGTCACGGCATCCACTTACCATCAGGTGCACTGTGTGCTCGTTTGTCACCCTTATCTTATAAAAAAATTATATCATATTAACTGAGTAATCATTCTGTTTCATGAACAATGAGTCAAAATATTAAAATAACTTCAGTAACCATCAATTTCGCGGAATGTTTGAACTCTGGTAACGCCAGTTAACAATCTACTTTATCAACATTACATTACATATCGCATTGAATTCGTCCTAAGTTATATCTACTTTATCAACATGACTAGTGCATATTTTTTGTTTCCTTCCTTCCTTCCCTTTCCTACCGCACGCGCTGCCGCCGAGGTGAAAAAGAGGATATCGGCGCGCGTCATTATACTAAGTGATATTACGCCATCCGCAGCGCACGGCCACCCGTCGCGTCTTATGTACATTAACTGCAAACCGCGCAGGACGAACATTGAGTTCTCCTGTTTATGTTTAATATTCACCGCATCAGACATTGTGTCTTTGTAACTCATAAAAGTGTGAGACGCCCCCGTAAGGGCAAAGGTGGAGAGTGTGGGACTTCACGAGACTGTTCCGAGAGTGCGTGTGCGCCGAACCACGTGGCGAGCTCGCTGCATAGCAGACACTCCAGGAGGAAGGCGCGGCAGCCCTCATCAGGTCAGTGCGTGCTATCCCACCTATTTATTTTCCCCTTTGCCGTATGCACCAAAATTACAGTCCACTAAATCTTTATCGAAGATACCTTAAGTTACTGGCGTCTCCATTTTTAATGGTCCTTCGAGCCGGATTGACCTTGACTTTCCGCCCTTATTAGATCGTTATCGTAATAAGCGTTTATATAATTAATTATTTATATTTTAATCCGACTTCGGATTAACCCCGCCCTTATTAGAACACTAGAATAGGTCCTAATAGGTGACATTCATAGTAATTTTAAAACTATATTCATAGAATGAATAAGCATATAATTATCTATATAAATTATTTGTTGTATGTTCACATCACGTCATCAACTTTTAACTACATCTATAGATTATACTGTTAAATTACATTTATTATTTGCACATATATTTAAGCATTATATTCGTTATAAATAACTTCATAATTATTATAAAAGTTAACAATTAAAGTTCATCGTTAACAAAACTAATATTTAATAATTCAACCGCGTAGCGAGGTCGCTTACAGACTACCCGCTTATAATTATATTATTTTTGCCGCATAACTTAAGTTGTAATGCCGCCTAAAAAACAAATAGCATCGAATAATAGCGATTCCTCGGATAATGAGGGCACACCTGATGCTGAGTTGGTTTTATTGTTAGCTAAACGAGATGCTTTACTTGAAATAGTGCAAAAAATATATGATATGTCCTCGGACATCCTCACAAACACTTCCACGATGGAGCGTTTTCTTGATGGAAGTTCTAATATTAATGCTTTACGTATTGAGTTTAAACAGGTCTTAGATAATTATAATTCACATTTATTAAAAATAAACCCTATTGCTAAACCTGATTATAACAGCCTCATTGCGTTTGAGTCTCTTTGCGGTAGAATAAATAGGCTTTATTTACAATATTCGCAATCTAATTCACAAAGTACTAGTACACCGTCTAAAGCCAGATTCACACTTCCGCCTATCGAACTTATGCCATTTTCGGGTGACATTCGCTCATGGCCTTTATTTTATGCTAGCTTTAAATCAACCGTCCATGACAACACATCGCTTACCGACGCTGAAAAGTTATACTATTTGCTAGGTAAACTAACGGGCAAAGCCCTATCTGTATGCTCAGGTATAACTCCTTGCGCTGAAAATTATAAAATTTTATTGCAAGCACTCGTTGACAAATATGAAGACCGGCGTGTGCTAGCATCTACATATATTAATCAGATGTTCGAATTTAAGCCATTGCAATCGGCCACCGCAAATAATTTTGATTTATTTACTGATAACTTTATAAGTGCAGTGCGCGCTTTACAAAACTTAAAGTTAGATAATCTCGCGGACTTAATTGTTCTTCATATCGCGCTTAAGAAGCTGGACCCGGATACCATTCGCTCTTTCGAATATAGTCATAACTCGATGGTACCTACCTTTGATGATTTAGTAAATTTTATTAAGACCCGCTCCAAAGTTTTGCAACGCACCGATTCTAGTACAAATTCTAATAGCGCACCAAACAATCGACGAGGTAACGGTAATAATCGTCGCTGTAATAATACTTCGTCGCCGAAGTATCAGGCGTACGTAAGCACGACGACTAGTTGCTCAAAGTGTCTGTGCGATAATATTGTGCATCAACACCTATTTAATTGTGCAGACTTTAATAAAATGACGCCGCAGGAACGATTTAAATGCGTAAAGAGTAACAATGCATGTGTGAATTGTCTCAGTTTAAGTCATCGAGTGTATAGTTGCTCTTCAAATTATAGTTGTCGAGTTTGTAAATTTAAACATCACACATTGTTGCACTTCCACCGCAGAAGCGATAATGCTTCCCCTGCGCTGGCGCGTTCTCCACCGCTTCAGCCAGTTACACTGAAGTCTACAACCCCCGCGCCCGCAAACTCGCCACCCCTCACCGCAGGTGCGCGTTCAGACGTCGCGCTGTGTACTTCGTTCAAGAATGTTTCTCAACGTTCACCGCCTCCCGCGCGCGCAAGTCGTTTGCAGAGAACTGTTTTATTATCAACCGCTCAAGTATTTGCTTACGATGCTAAGGGAGAGAAACAAATTATTCGTATATTATTAGACTCCGCGGCTCAAAGCCATTTTATGACTAAAGAGTGCTGTCATCGTTTAGGCGTTCAACAACACGATACCGAATGTACTGTAGTAAAGGGATTCGGTGGAGTTGATAAAATTGTAAAATCGAAATCGATTGATATTAAAATTTTCTCACGATTCGACTCGAATATTAACTTCAATATTTCAACGCTAGTTGTTGATCAAATCATCGACCTTTTGCCCACCGCTGTGGTAGACACATCTGTCTTATCACACTTCCATGGCATAAGACTCGCTGATGAATGTTATAGCATGCCTAATAAAATTGATGTTTTGATAGGCGCATCCCTTTTCCCGCACTTACTATGTCCAGACGTAATTTATTCGTCTAACGACTTGTCCGGGCCCTCGGCTTTGAATACGGTATTTGGTTACGTTATTATGGGCTCAGTGCCGACACTTCAGGTAAATCATTCTTTAACGTGCTGCTCAGTTCTAGAGTCTCCTATCGTTGACAAATTAGTGCAACGATTTTGGGAGCTTGAACAGCCACCCTCCGCACCGCCCATTCAGTGTCCTTCAGACATTGAATGTGAAGAGTTTTATAAATCTACGACATCCCGCGATCCTTTTACTGGTAGATATATTGTTGGCCTGCCATTTAAAGATGACGTTTACTCTCTCGGAGATTCTTATGAAACCTCTCGACGACGATTCATGTGCTTGGAGAGGAAACTTCAAGCCTCGCCTACATTAAGGTTAGCATATGATGACGTCATAAAGGAATACTTAGCTAAAAATTATATATCCCCCGCACCGCCGTATGACTCTCATGAACCCGCTCCAATATATGTCATACCGCATCATGGAGTCTTACGCGAAGATAAGAAGTCAACGCGTCTGCGCATCGTCCTGGATGCTAGCAGTAAGACTAGCACTGAGCGATTATTAAATGATATTCTGCATTCAGGACCAAATTTGCAAGGCGACTTGTTCAATATAATTTTAACTTTCCGCTTACATCCAATCGCTATGACAGCCGACTGTCGCCAACAATTTCTGCAAATAGTTGTTCGCGATTCTGATCGTCGTTACCAATGCTTCCTATACCGCTTCCGTCCACAAGACCCACTTGTGTTATACCACTTCAATCGCGTGTGCTTCGGTTTAACTTCGAGTCCATACCATGCATTGCGCACGGTAAGACAGCTCATTGATGACGACGGCGCAAAGTATCCACTTGCGAGTCGTATCGCATTTACTTCGCTATATATGGACGACATCGCGTTCTCTATGCCCAGTGAATCCGAGGCCAGTGAGACCTCTCGGCAGCTGATAGACTTATTCAAGGGTGCCCAATGGGACCTGATAAAATGGCATAGCAACCGTCGATTTGTTTTAGATGACCTCCCTACTTCTCATAAAATTACAGGAGAAGTAGAGTTCGATAAATCGATGCCACATAAAATACTAGGCTTGCATTGGTCTACCGATAGTGACGCCTTTTATTTTAAGATATCTGTTCCCGCTGATGTGACGTGCACTAAGCGCGCCATCTTATCTACTGTCGCTCGCCTGTGGGACATAATGGGTTTCGTTGCTCCCACAGTCGCGTACGCCAAATTGTTAATAAAGCAGCTTTGGCAACTTAATTTAGATTGGGACGACATACCACCACCGCCAATTATTAAGATGTGGAGGCAATTCTGTGCTGAATTACCAGCTCTTAATGATTTACGTATCCCGCGACATGTTGGTGTATCCAAAAACTGTACTGCGTCACTCCTGGGGTTTTCCGACGCCAGCGAGCACGCATACGGTGCCGTAGTCTACATACATGTAAAGAGCGTCAATGGTAACACCGTCCAGTTGATTTGTGCAAAGACTAAAGTCGCACCGACGAAACCACTATCTTTTGCACGCCTTGAGCTTTGTGGAGCGGTTTTACTCTCAAAATTGCTTCGCAGAGTACTCGACAATTATTCTCTTGACCTTGCAATATCAGTCTATGCCTTTGTAGATTCAAAAGTAGCTCTGTACTGGATAAAGAGTTCGCCACACAAGTGGCAGACCTTTGTTGCAAACCGCGTTGTTCAGATTACCGACAATATTCGCGCTGATAACTTTTATCATGTCGCAGGTACTGAGAATCCCGCTGACATACTTTCACGTGGCGTTACGCCAAATAAATTAGTTTCAAACCCCCTGTGGCTCCATGGGCCTCAGTGGACTTCGTTAGATCCATCTCAATGGCCTCTTCGTACTTTAGACAATGAGGTTATTGCAAATATGCCTGAGAAGAAGATTTTGTCGCACACTGTGTGCACATCCGTCTGTAATTCTGCGATTTATGAGCTCGCACTCCGCATCTCTTCTTGGAGTAAACTTCTACGTATAATTGCGTACGTGTGTAAGTTTGCTAAATTATTGCCCCGCCGCAACACTACTGTAGTGACTGCTGATGATCTCAGTTTCTCTGAGGTTATAATCCTCCGCGCCCTGCAAAAACAGCATTTTGCAGTGGAATATTTAAATATTGAAGGTAACAAACCTTGCTCGCCCGCTTTCAATCGTTTAAGGCCTTTTATTGAGAATGGTTTAATCCGCATTGGTGGTCGTCTTTCGAACTCCGCATTAGATTACACGCAAAAACATCCAATTATACTCCCGCGCAGTGATCATGTAGTGAACATGATCATTGACTATTATCATATTAAAAATTTACACGCTGGGCCTGAATTGTTATTGTCATTGCTCCGTCAAAAATTTTGGATACTTTCCGCACGCCGCACTGTGAGAAGCAGAGTCTACAAATGTAATATATGTTTCCGGCTTAGACCCCGTCCAACTTACCCTTTGATGGCTGATCTTCCCCATAGTCGTGTAAGACAAGCTATTAAGGCATTTAGACACACGGGCTGCGATTATGCCGGTCCTATCGCATACACTCCTGTACGTCGTCGTGGTGTACGCAGCGAGAAGGCGTACTTATGTGTTTTCACATGCCTCACGACTCGAGCTGTACATATAGAAATCGCTACAGATCTTAGTAGTTCTAGTTTCCTCGCTGCGCTTAAACGTTTCCTCTCTAGACGAGGGCCGATTCGGTTTTTATATTCGGACAATGGAACGAATTTTAAAGGTGCCGCTTCGTATCTTCGCGATCTCTATAAATTTCTAAACGTTGAATACCGCCCAAAGCTTGAGCAAGAGTGTGCTGAGAATCGTATAACATGGAAGTTCATCTGTCCCAACTCTCCTCATTTTGGAGGCGCCTGGGAGAGTATGATCAAAGTCGTAAAAATGCATCTGTTCCGAGTTATCGGACATCAGTTACTTTCATACGAAGAGCTTAATACTGTTCTTGCGCAAATTGAGTGCTTGCTAAACTCGCAGCCCTTGACAGTATTGAGTTCTGATCCTGCAGAGCCTTCAGCTCTTACTCCGAGTCATTTTTTGAATACCGCACCTTTATTGTCATTACCCGCACCCAAAGTCAAATCTGACTCTACCAGTCTGTTACACAGGCATTCTTTACTGGATAAATTAGTTCAGTCGTTTTGGGACCGGTGGAGGACGGAATACCTTCACGGATTACAAGTTCGTCAGAAGTGGAACACCCCGTCTACGGCTATCGTACCAGGCATGGTTGTAATTGTGATAAATGATAATGAACCGCCCCTTGCTTGGCCATCAGCGATTGTCGAGTCTGTTCATCCTTCGAAGGATGGCGTAGTTCGAGTAGTGACCGTGAGAACTACTAAGGGAACATATCTCCGTCCTGTTGCTCGTATTTGCCCTCTCCCAAGACAATAAATCACGATTATTTTGATTATAATTATTTATCTAAATTAGGAATTAAGTTTATATTTATATATATTAAAAAAGTATTAAACCGCAATATTATATTTATGTATACATTTTCTCGCTTACCAAGTAAGGTTAGTAGATGAGACATGCGCATTGAGCGCATCCTCTCACTTTATATACCGCTTATTTATTTGTTTTCCTTTTACTTTTATATTACGGTTGTCTTTTAAAGGTGACCCTTTAAGGGCGGGAGGAAATGGTAACGCCAGTTAACAATCTACTTTATCAACATTACATTACATATCGCATTGAGTTCGTCCTAAGTTATATCTACTTTATCAACATGACTAGTGCATATTTTTTGTTTCCTTCCTTCCTTCCCTTTCCTACCGCACGCGCTGCCGCCGAGGTGAAAAAGAGGATCTCGGCGCGCGTCATTATACTAAGTGATATTACGCCATCCGCAACGCACGGCCACCCGTCGCGTCTTATGTACATTAACCGCAAACCGCGCAGGACGAACATTGAGTTCTCCTGTTTATGTTTAATATTCACCGCATCAGACATTGTGTCTTTGTAACTCATAAAAGTGTGAGACGCCCCCGTAAGGGCAAAGGTGGAGAGTGTGGGACTTCACGAGACTGTTCCGAGAGTGCGTGTGCGCCGAACCACGTGGCGAGCTCGCTGCATAGCAGACACTCCAGGAGGAAGGCGCGGCAGCCCTCATCAGGTCAGTGCGTGCTATCCCACCTATTTATTTTCCCCTTTGCCGTATGCACCAAAATTACAGTCCACTAAATCTTTATCGAAGATACCTTAAGTTACTGGCGTCTCCAAACTCAATATTTTAATATTGTTGAAATAATTTTAATCATTTACTTAATAAATTCATTTTAACAACAATACGTGCCTTATTAGTTTGTGTTGGTTGATATCAACCCAAAAGCTACCTAAAGTACATTATACACACATACAGGTACATAATTTTAATGCATAAGTTGGTATCCTTTGTCATTACTGTACACCCCACCTATTAATCTTTCTCTTCTTTGTATAATATTTGTTTTTTGTTATTTTAATATTTCCATGGTGCACAATAAAGAGTACTGCATTATCGATTACTTTTACTCAATGGTTTATGGCCGATTATTTGAATAATCGATTCAGTGAATATCAAAAGCGGTTGTCAGCATTACTATAAGGACAATTGTCCACCGCCGCCGTCACCGGGACGTCAACAAGAACGAAATAATTTCTGGCGGAGATCAAGATGACCAGAATGACAGTGCTCGGGCGACGGGCTTTCGGTGGACAGGCGGTTATAGTAAATATATGTATTGCTAGTTGCTACCTCGGTGCCGTCATTTCGTTCACGTAGACGTCCTGGTGACGGTGGCGGTGGACAATCGCTCAAGGCTTGTAATAAATCTGAGATATAGCCGTGAGCGAGATTGAGTTAGAATAAATTGCACAATAGAGCATTGAAAGCAGCATTTTATTCCATTAAATTAGTCGCCTAATCGCTGTAACAATAGCAAAGGTCGTGAACTGACCTCATAGTTTAATTTGAAATAAATAAACCACTGTACCTTGGGTCAGATTGGCGATACAGTTTTGAGACCCTCTATTTACGGGGGGAACATTTAGCAAACTTCTTACAAATTCTTTTCATATCTTTAACCTTTTCAGCATCATTATTATCACTGTAATACAATGATAATCAAATGATGAACAAAGACCGCACAGTTCGAAAGCGCCTTTCATGAACACAAAACTAAAATTAAGTTATAAAAATATTAAGTTAATCTATTGGGCACGTTATAAAACCATCTTTTATTTAAAGAGATCTTCCTTTCATGCCCGAAATTGTTAAAGACTAATTTTTTTTTTATTAATAATCGTAAAATAAGAAATAGTTGTAGAAATATTATCAACATATCAATAGTGAAGTAACAAAATAGAAATAGCGATACGATTTATGTTTTGACGAAACCTTTAAATTACAAATCATTTACAGATTAGAAATTAGTGATAAAATTTGGGTTGTAAATATGCAAGGCTAATAAAATTTGACTAATTTAAAAGCCGCAAGCGAACCCCCTATGATGTTATCGTCATAATGGAAATAGAAACGGAAACAAAAATAGAATGCATTATGGAATCGACTGCAAACACTACAATTTATACCGGCCGTAAAATTAAGCGTTTTTAATTATGGTAATCGCTTTTTCCTTTAAAATGTGGCAACTAATTGTACATTAAAGCTCAAGCAGTTACAAACGTTGTAACCATTAAAAAGATATATTACGGAAATCGGTTAAAGAAATAGTAACATAATATTTTTTTTATTTCACTTACAGTGTCATTCAAATAATGATATTGAAGAACGTAAGAAATTAATTTGGATTTTTTCTTAACTTACAGTCCACCAGAGGATAAGTGGCTAATACAGTCCGTGGACACGTGCAGACTGTAAGGACTAAGATGGAATGTCTTAAAGTTACAGCCTATATATGGGCACAGGCCTCCGCTCATTTCTGAGAGGGTTTTAGGGCAATGAATTATCCGGTGCGCTGCGCCAATGTGTGTTGGAGAACTTCATATGGCTTCGAAATAAAAATTTTTTCTTATTTCTCAGACATGCAGGTTTTCTGACGATGTTTTTCCTTCACCGCCGAGCACCTGGCAAATCAGCAATTAAAATTGCAATTAACAATTTCATTTGTGCTGCCGGGGATCAGACCCGGTTTGCTCACGTACTTTGAAATTTACAGCGAGCTCTAACCACCTGAGCTACTACGACTCCAGGCTCCGGCTGGAATGTCCTTAGCCTGTATATACTGGCTCTTTATACTTTCAAACTGGAACAAAGCAGAGAAAAGTTATTTGTCTGCAAACATAAATAAGAGGATCGTACCGACCTAGAATGTCTTCTTGGCAGAAAAGGAGTCATAAACTCATAAACATACATATATAAATACTCACGCCTGCCACCCAGTGGGGTAGGCAGAGACTACGGACTTCCATTTGGCACGTCCTGACATACCTCCCTCGCCTCCTTTACATCCATATACATATCTACGCATACACGCTCGTCGGTTAAGGGTACTTCTAATGTGGCCCATTTGCAAAATAACGTCAATTTGGTCGATAAACTTTCGTCTAGGGCGTCCCTTCCCGACTCTGCCGTTCACATCTGCCATATAAATTTACTTTGCCACTCTAAAAAAAGAGTGTTACAATTTAGGTTGTCGAAAATGGGTCCTATAACCTAAATTAATTAAACTTGAATCGCCGTGTGTTAAGCTAAAGGGTTACGAGACGAACAAGCAGCTCGGATCAAGCGGTATATTCTACGGTTTAGTGAAGCGGTTTGATGCACATGTTAAATGAGCACTAGGTATTTTGTGCTCGTTCGTCGTGTACGCAGTAAAACGGTCAAGCACTATTAACAAAACGCAAATCATGAAACATTAATTCATCGAATACAGCCTACTGCACATAGGTCCCTCACGCAGATTATTGCTTATATTATTGCATTATAGGGGGGACTTTGGCATAGTTACCACGCTGGCGACCGCAGTTTTTTTACAATTTTATGTTGTTATTAGAAAGATGTCGCCGCCCATCTCTTATTTCATATTCTCTCTTACGACAACCACGTAACGATTAGACGGTTAGATGAATCCATCACCACTACATGGTTAACATCACCACTATACTGTTATCAATTATACTAACCATAGCTTGTAAGCTATTATTTAAAAAAATAGTCCCGCTGGGTTTTTTGCTGGTTCTTCCCAGGACAGAGGTTCATTTTTTGCGAACCAGTGGTGAAAACAGTGACTTTCAATAAGTATTTTTTATAATCTACATTAAACAAAAAATTTCTGTTCTGTCCTGTTCTATATATTTACTATAAATTATATTATTTCATCAAGCGCTTTAATCATATAGAATCTTGAGTCACGCGTCAACCAAATAACAATCAGATTAACCAAACATGATTCAAGCTCGACTTGATTTGCGCTACTTGTCCGTCAGGTTTCTCTTCTAGTTATCCGCCTTGGAATTGAAACCCCATAAGAGAACTTATCGTCCCATCTTGTCCCATGGGTTGCGTAAGAGCGGAATAAATGGACAAACGGCAGGCCCTCAATAGATGACACTATTTAAATTACGTTTGGGGAAATATTATAGCGGCACATATTAAAGATGCCTTATAAGATTTTAAATAGTGTCAGTTTTCAAGTTTTTCTTCAACAAAAGTCCAAAAAAATATATAAAAAAGACACAAAAAAGTGACTTCATTACCCAAGAGGATGATTTTACAAAACCATCTGTTGCTTTTCCTTTACAGCCTCTGAACGTATTAAACCATGACGCGAATTCTTTCACTTAATTTTTTAAATTAGGATGAGGGTGACAAACGAGCACACAGTCTACCTGATTATTAGTGGATGCTGTGGCCCATAGACATCTACATTTATCCTCGATTAAGAATCAAAACGCAGATGCGTTGTCACCCCTGAGGACTAAGATGGAATGGCTCATTTCCAGTAAAAAAGGGTCTCCGGATCTCTACACTCACCATAGGACACACAGCAATATTATTAAGCTGGTATTTATTTAGTATTCTGTGAGAGCGTGGTCCTTCCGCGGTCCAGCCGACCCATTCGTGCTACAACTATACTACTAATACAGCTGCAGCATGGCTCTACCACGTAAGATAAAATCTAATTCCAACATGGTCATGATCAATCTGTTAATATACAAGAGTTGAAAACGAGCTGAAAATTCACCTAATGTGAAGGCTACAGAGCACGGATATCTTTAAGCAACCAACTAAAATGAAAGAGGACCATAAATACGTTGACACTCTAAAGTACCTCAACTTTTAAAGTTACCTGTTGTTTAAACTACAATCACAATTACTAGGCACTAAGTATTCCTGTCGCAATCAGTAGTAGCTGCTGTAATGTAAGAGAGCGGTTATAATTACAGGCTGTGAGTAATTCCATTTGAGATTGGTAGCGGCTGTCTATGGGCTACAGTAACCACTGGACATCAATGTTACTTAATTATATAAAAACTATTACCTATCTAAAAACTAATATCTACCTTGCGTTTACAGTGTTTATCTATACGTGTTTGGTACCGCATCCGATTTTTCCCATGATATTCCTGGCCTATCGCCTAGTTACTTACTTAAGTCTGATAAATTAATGTACATTATAGATTAGCCTTATCTATTAATATAAATATATTAAAAGAATATTAGTAACGCTTTTAACATCACCGATATTCCCGTTAACCATTGCAAGTAAGCTAAAATTCTTTGTGTTGGGAGTGGTTTACGACAGTAGTGAAATGGCGAATTTGAACCCACAACTTTCGGAGTTTGTAGTTAAACTACTGTCGCTTTTCAATATTTCCAATGTGACTCCGGGGACTAACAAATATCTGCCAGAAATTAATTTTATTTGTAAAGTTATTATAATAACAACTTTTTGTTTTTCTTTGTAATATATTCTAATCTGTAATTTTTATTAATTTCTTTTAAAATTTGATTTTACCAATCTTGTAACTTTTCGCAATAAGATTTTTAACGAATGCAAGCAAGTGAATATTCTTCGATCAATAAAATAATACTCCGGAAAATAAGAATTTAAAAGTTAACTAGTCTAACACGTAAACACAACATAATAAACGGATTTCACCTTCAATAGAAGACCATTACCGGGGAAGTCAAGGTCAAGCTCTCTCTTTCGTCATTACCATTTAGGGTTGTCAAATACAAAACCGATTTTGTACATTTGAAATATTTCAAACAAATTATACGCGAATATTACATGCCTTGA
Organism: Parnassius smintheus behrii; assembly: GCA_036936625.1. Classification (NCBI taxonomy): domain Eukaryota; kingdom Metazoa; phylum Arthropoda; class Insecta; order Lepidoptera; family Papilionidae; genus Parnassius; species Parnassius smintheus. The sequence goes on along the minus strand of JAUPFT010000030.1, from coordinate 17,648,408 downwards.
TTATTTTATAATTAACAAAACAATACATAACCCATGAAATTCAATATTTAATATTAGGTAGATATTATCATTATAACCTATTTGTTTAATCTTTAAATGTTTAACCTTTAATAATGTGTACGTGTTCACAAACTGCAGCGAATAAGATTGCCCGCCGATCGTTATACACAAAAATTGCTAGACCACAAGTCCTTGCAAAAGAATCAGACAATCAAATAAAGAAGATTGCTGGATAACTATTGAAATTAAATCCCAACCCAAGAATATAACTGCAAGCTTATTCTACGTAGGTCGGACGAAAAGCTAATAATTTTAAACTGTAGGTAGCCGTGATTAACTACGACATTGGGACATCGAACACCTCAGTCCCCCGTGACAATTTGTGATGTAAAGTACTCAAACCTTGGAAATATAAAATATATAAATAATTCCATTCAAGAGACGTCCAATAACTTCGATATTGGTGTAGGTATTTTAAAAGCAACAAGTTAAATAGAGAAGGCTGTACTTCCAACTACCAGAGACGAGATCTTTCCACGACGTCCAAGGAACCATGTGGGCTGCTGAATTCTCTTGCGCCGCCAGTACTCGGGTAGTTATTTATTATATAATAATAATGTCCAGACCGAATTTCAGCCACGGCGGCCTGCCTTAATGGAGCCTAGCCATCGGCGCAGGACAGGATTATAGTACCCAAGTGTATGCACAAGGACAGGTGCACTCTATATTCCCTCACTCTCGTAATCCGATGGGACGGTAAACCGACACGACCGGGAGAGAGATCAGGCGCAGGACCAACGGCTTTACGTGCTTTCCGAAGCACGGGGGTGAGACACCGCCAACTTCCTGACCCCGGGCAGCTATTGAAATTTTCTTGACACAAAAACTCAAATAATTGATTTTTGGCGCGATCCGGGATTCGAACTCAGGACCTCATGATCAGCAGTCGCACTAATACAACCACTAGACCAACGAGGCAGTCATTTATTATATATTACTGTTATATAAGCTGCTAAACGTAGATAATAGTGTAGTATATGTGTATAGTGTATAGTGCACAGTGGCGGTGTAAAAATATCCGCCACCTCATATCATCTCGTGGGTGTCGTACGAGGCGACAGAGAGAAGCAAATGAGGAGACGGGCAGCAGCGTCTTTCTAATAAAGACAGAAAAAACTGCTGTTGCCAACTCGCTTGCCAAGCGTGGCCAAACTATGGCAAATATCCCCCCTTTGAGGCAATCTATGGGGGAGATCTATAGTTAGCCGTGGAGTTTAATTGGCTGTAACAATAAGTTGCGGTTGTGAAGTAAAATTTGCAGTTTTTTTTAAATAGGATAGGGTGACAAACGAGCACACACTCCACCTGATGGTAAGAGGTTTCTGTGGCCCATAGACATCTACATCTATCCTCGATTACGAATCAAAATGCAGATGCGTTGTTATACGTGAGGACTAAGATGGAATGCCTCATTTCCAGTAAAAGCGTCTCCGGTTCTCTACACTTACCATACGAAACACAGCAGCATTAAGCTACTGTTTGACGCTGGTATTCCGTGAGCGCGTGGTCCGGTCCAGCCGACCCATTCGTGCTACAACTATACTACAAATATAACTGCAGCATGGCTCTACCACGTAAAAATAGTAATTATGGAGATATCAAGAAATAATAAAGAAATCGAAAAAAATCTCCATCGCTTTTAAAAGACACGTGCACGCGTCTACCTGGTTGAAAAACGCGTCTTAATCAGGACACAAAAAAGTATAATGAAATGAGTAGTTACTGTCGCTATAAAAATTAAATTCTTCAAAATGAGATTTCTCTCGTTAGTGAAGCGGTTCTAACAGTAGTAGAGAACAAAAAAATTTTGATGTGCTTAACGCTAAACTTACCAAAGTGACGCGCCTTACCTAACGCTTGATTAAGCGACACCAGCCTAGTGGTTCAGGATGCAGATAGTCTTTTTGTATAAATAATGGTAAAAAACGATCACACCTAAATGGGAAATGGATGCTGTGACCCATAGATATCTACACAAATCCTCGAATAAGAATCAAAATACAGATTCTTTGTACCATCTGAGGACTAGGATGCAGTGCCTCGCTTTCCAGTAAAGAGATCTTTAGTTCTCTACACTCACCATACGAAACACTGCAGCATTAAGCTGCTATTTTTCGCTGGTATTCTGTAAAAGCGTGGTCTCCATCCGTCCGAGCCGACCCATTCACGCTACAACTATAATATAGTCTTGAATTTGAATCCGTTATTCTTATACTCTCGTGAACCAGTCCTAGTAAAAAGATTTAAAAGCGTTTAAAGATTAAAAGCGTAGTTGGATTGCTTAATGGTATTTTAGACGCCTAATTCATCTGCAAAGCGAATAAGGACTCTTAATTAAAATGTTCAAGCATTAGCGTCCTTTCATTTATCCGATATTCATACTCGTATTATGACAAAATGTTTAATAAGCTATGACCTAAGACTAAGTTGTGCATCTACATACCCGACACACGATCGTTTAACATAGTAACAATGATGCAGAGACCTTCACCCTTTTTGTTCGAGTAAACATTGTGAATTACCTGTAAACAAAAAAATTACGTGTTATAATATTTATATTTACTAATCGAAATTTAATGATCGAGTGCCAAGACGCAATTTTTGTACTTATATCGAGACATAAATTATTTTTTAATCCATCAAACGGTTTAGCTTACAGAGCGTGCCATAGAAATAGACTTACTTTTTACTGGTATCTATCTTAGTTCTCAATGACAACGCATCAGTATTTTGTTTATTAATTAAAGATGTATTTTTTTTACTACCCACACGCACTAGAATTATGATATAGATGTATTGTTCTCATGTAAGTGACAATTGTTTTAATGAGAAATAAAGTTCTTTAAACTGAAGATAAACGTAGATGTCTATGGGCATCATCATCCACTTACCATCAGGTGGATTGTGTGCACGTTTGTTTCTCTATAAAAACCCCCTTTCTATAAAAAAAACCGTACTCTTGAAAAACATTCTCCTCCTCATGTAGTCGAGCAAAAAAGCAAAGTTATAATACAAAAATATCGTTGCATTTTAATTTACTTACATCCCCTATTTAAAATTCATTCGATTAATTATTTGTGATTTAACGTAATTCCATAATTTAAATAGAACAATGATTAAAAGTAATAAAAGTGCATCTGCTCTCATCACACCGTTAGCTATAAAACTGTATTCAGTTGTGTCGATTTAATCATCTACATAGCGGAATATGCAAAATTAAATCGCAGCAATCTGAAAATAAATTAAAACGCTGTTTAACTGCATCCACTGACGTATTGCAATGGTCGTAAACGGATGTGAAGCGTAGCTGAGTTAAATCAAATAAAAATAATGATTATCTCTTATATTTATACGAATACCAGCAACCAGAAGTTCCCTGCAGAATATAGTCCTCCCCCAAGGAACGCCACAAAGCGCGGTCCGGAGTCACCTGCATTCATCGACTTCTTGCATTTCTTACAAGGTCGCCACTACATCTATTGTGGGACGAGAGTATTAAGAGGCTGTTACTAGAGAACCTCTTTCTTCATCGTTTATCGGTACTTCGAGCTACAAAAGTATTAGTTTTAGAGTAGGCTGAATAACTCTATGAACTGGCAAACAATGGGAAAGAAAGGTTTATAGAGTGGCAGTTTCGTATTAGTAAAAGCATTGTTTAAAGACCCAATTATATGGAGTGAGGACCTGATGAAACATGCAGAGAGTCAATGGATGCAGGTGGCTCAGGACCTAGCATTATGGTAATCTATGGGAAAGGCCTATGTTTAGCAGTGAACTTGTGATGGGAAGTAATAATATCGCGTTTTATTTATTTTAAATTCACGACATTACCAGTGCTAGCATTCGTAATAAATTAATTTAATTCAAAAAGTGTAATATAAGATATACTGTTATCTTATATATTACAATATATATTATACATACATTTTTCATATAAATATGCCCGGCAACGCAGTGACTAAGCGTTTAGTTGCAAATACTACGTACCGCGGTTCGAATCTCGCATGAATCAAGTGTTTGAAGGGCGTACAAACAATTGTTCCGAATCGCGATATTTTTTATATGCAATTTATGATTTTAAAACGCCTGCACGATACAAGAGGTAATCCTAGGAAATGTATTTTTTAAGGTATAAAATGTATAATATATTATAGAGATACTCTGGTGGGAATTGTTTGCCGATGAAACTCACTCCATACATGTATCAACAACATAACAGGTTTTTCATAATTTCGTATGACAAAAATTTGTATACTGTATATATATATATATATATATATATATATATATATATATATATATATATATATATATATATATTTGTATATATATATATATATATATATATATATACAAATTATATATCATATAGGCGACATTAGCCTAATGGCAGGGCGCGGACCGCGAACTCAAAAAAGGTCGTGGGTTCGAATTCACCATTAGACTACTGGCGTGAACCACTCGTAACACAAGCAATTTAAGCTTACGAGTACTACGAGTGGTTAAGAGAAATATTAGTGATGTTTATAACATTGTTAATATTCTTTTAAAATAAATAAATAAAATATTTAATTTGGCCTCATTCGTATCTTAACATAAAGTATGGGATACAGCCTAAAATAATTTAGTTGAATTTCTAATTTAATATTCCATTCTCGCTAACAGTCTATAACAAATATCAACATTTCAGTTCTGTAACTCTTTCCGTCTACGAACTAGCGATTTGTGAAATACGGACGGACAGACAGCAGAGTTATATAAAAAAAAGGTTCCCTTTGGATACGGAATCTTAGATTAGATTTATAATAATTGAAAAACATTTATAACATACAACGAAAATAAACGTTAAATAACCACTACTTACACGGTCAAAGCCACTAGAGTTACACATTGGTACAACTGATTCTTTATCATTTTTGAGAGTATAATGGTGCGGGAAGATCGAAGGGTTTGTCACCCTACTCCAGTACGTATTGGCAACATCAGACATTTTTATGTTATCACATATTTATCTTCAATATTATGCCATAATCATAATATACACACGGACCGTTGAAGACTAAGTTTTTTAAAATAAAATTTTATTCTTTAAAATTAAGTAGTAATCCTAATAACTATAATAGGATTATTCTCAACTGTTAATTTGTTGATTCTGCAGAGTTATCTGTGTTAACAGATTAACATGTTTTATTACATATCTATAACTATGTCAATGCGGTGATAAGAAAACAGAAGTGCGTGCACTGCTATTTCAGTGTGAAAGTATACAGAGCCAGTCGATCTAAAGGCTTTTAGGCATTCCATTTTAGTCTTTAAATATGATAATGCATCTGTAATGTTGTTGGATAGTCACCATCAGCTATACTGTTAAACCCTTGTATCACTCCAATATTATAAAAAGTGTGCAGTATTTAGTATTTTATAGTATATCATATGGTAATAAAATACATTATAAGCAAATAAAAAATTACAGTTTATAAGTAAATTGTTTTACTTTCAGTCAGGTTGTATTTTATTTCATGGATAACTTTTATCCGATTATTGAATAATCGGCCCTTAAACAAGCGAACACCTCTAGGTTCGATATCCTATAAGTCCTACTAATATTATAAAGTTGGTATGGCTCTTTGTATATTTCTTCCTAATCACGCATAACTACTGAACGGATTTTGATGAAGTTTCATTAGAAACCAGAATCAGATTTAAAACCAGAATAGGATAAAGGTTAAAATTTTAAAGATTTAATATTAACGAAGCAACACGATGTAAAAATTTTATAATAAAATAATGAATTGAGTCAGGCGTTACTTAACGGATTTTATCACGCAGACATAAGCGAATTCATTTTTAAGATCTTTAATAATAAATTTTCATTTCATGGCGTGCGCTGTCTTTAATTTAAAAATTTGTAAACTATAGAATGTATCAACTAACTGGATTTCTCACCAATATCTCTAAGAAACTGCGACACACTATATCTATCTATTATAGATTAGATAGATATAGTGTGTCGCAGATCACTGCATCTGACTTCTTTGTTTACAGAAAATAATACCATTTTTAAATAAAACACTGTGACGATATTAAGACTTTAACATAAACACCTAAAAAGACTCAATTCCCAATAGACTGATAGTTTATGAGCCTCCATTTTGATTCGATTTATAATATTTTTGTCTGAAAAATTTTATGCTACTCCTCGGAAGTTGCTTCTTCTCATATCGAAATTAGTAAAAAACCGACTTGGTAAGAGTCTTAGTAACAACGGAGTTCATACCCTCCAAACAGTACTCTTTTTGTATTCATATCGTATTGGGTACACATCCGTATACATTCCGTTTGGGTTCTTCGTTTGTAATAATGCTAATAATAATAGCAGAGGTTCTTCATCACCGTTAAACATTGACATGGTGCAACATGAGGATACTCAATATTCTATACCTTTAAACGAGCAATATATATATACTATAATATAAGAAGGTAAATTTTGACAGCGTATTAACGATCGTAATAGCTCAAGTGGGATGTCGGACAGTCGCGAAATTGGAGTGCCCTGGTTCGCATCTTGTCTCTGGTCCGACATTTTTTCCTTTTTTTCAAATTCCCTTCTTTTGTGAGAAAATCTATTATTTTGAGCCCTTTTTTTACTTTTTTTTTTAAAATACGAAAATTTAAATTAAACTAATTGCACTCATGATTTTTTATCCAAATAACCAGTTCAGTTTTTTCTATTATGTCAATAAGATCAAAAAATATTATTCATGTTTCATCAGTATGTAATTTGTATCTAAATATAATTTACAAAAAAATCCCGAGAAAAGCTCGGTCATCCAGGTACTTGCAATTTATATGAAAAACAAAACGTGATTATTTTGGCTGTCACACTGGCAGCCCCAGCGCGGCGCCGTACTTCCGCCGACCACAAAGAAGCTGGCTTGGAAGTATAATCGCTCAGATAAATGAATAAGTGCACTAAATTGCTCACTAATTGCTCAATTCAAATCCGCATTTGCTCACACTATTAATGAATTATTTTATTAGTTATTAATAATTAAAAATACAAAATATTTTTTCCCTATTATACTTAAAACCAATGAACTTTTCTAAAAACGAATAAATACCATTAATTGCTCAAGAAATGCTTAATGCAAAACCGTATTTGATCACACTATTAATTAATTATTTAATTAGTTATTAATAATTAAAAGTACAATTTTTTTTTCCATAACCGATCAGAATATTAAATAGGTGCACAAAATTGCTCACTAATTGCTTATTTCAAATCTGCAGTTGCTCACAATATTTATCAATTATTTTATTAGTTATTAATAATTAAAAATACAAAATTGTGATTGCCTTAAAACCAAAGAACTTTTTTAAAAATGATTAGTACTCCTAATTTCCCACAAAATGCCTAACCGTAATACGCAATTGCTCAAATTATTTACTAATTATTTATTTAGTAATTAATAATTAAAAGTACAAAAATTTTTATTCCTTAACCGATCAGAATATTCAATAGGTGCACAAAATTGCTCACTAATTGTTCATTTTAAATCTGCAGTTGCTCACAATATTTATCAATTATTTTAATAGTTATTAATAATTAAAAATACAAAATTGTGATTGCCTTAAAACCAAAGAACTTTTTTAAAAATGAATAAGTACTCCTAATTTCCCACAAAATGCCTAACCGTAATACGCAATTGCTCAAATTATTTACTAATTATTTATTTAGTAATTAATAATTAAAAGGATAAAAAAAATTTCCTTAACCGATCAGAATATTCAATAGGAGCACAAAACTGCTCACTAATTGATCATTTCACATCTGCAGTTGCTCACAATATTTGTCAAATATTTTAATAGTTATAAATAATTTAAAATACAAAATTGTTATTTCCAAAAAACCAAGGAACTTTTTTAAAAATAAATAAGTACTCCTAATTACTCACAAAATGCCTAACCGTAATACGCAATTGCTCAAACCATTTACTAATTATTTAATTAGTAATTAATAATTAAAAGTACCATTTTTTTTATTCCTTAACCGATCAGAATATTCAATAGGAGCACAAAATTGCTCACTAATTGATCATTTCAAATCTGCAGTTGCTCACAATATTTAATAATTATTTTATTAGTTATTAATAATTAAAAATACAAAATTGTTATTGCCTCAAAACCAAAGAACTTTTTTAAAGATGAATAAGTACTCCTAATTGCTCACAAAATGCCTAACCGTAATACGCAATTGCTCAAACTATTTACTAAATATTTAATTAGTAATTAATAATTAAAACTACAATTTTTTTTCCTAAACCGATCATAATAATTAATAAGTCCTCAAAATTGCTTACTAATTGCTTATTTCAAATCCGCAATCGCTGGCACTATCAATGAATGATTTAATTAATTATTAATAATTAAAAATACAATTTTTTTCTGCCTGTTATCCTTAGAACCATCTAACTTTTCTTAAAATAAATAATTTTTCTTAATTGCTTATAATTAGTTCAATTCAAATCCGCAATGGCTTACACTATTACTTAATTATTGGATTAGTTATTAATAATTTAGTGTACAAAATTATTTTTGCCTAATGTTCGTAAGCTAATGCACTGTTTTTAATTTTCTTTCTAATAAACTTCTTACCGAACGCTCTTTTAATTTTTTTAATAGTATATCTTTATAATAGTATATTGTTATTTATCGGTTATTAAAATTATTATTACATTTTAAATTATGACGTCATAGGCGGCAAGAAATATGTCACTTGTGCGCATGTGATTGATTCAACCCGTTACTCATGTGCAACTGGCAAAATTTAATATTTTTGTCCAACCTGTAAATCAATGTTTGTTCATTTTTTAATTATATTTCCTGTAATTTAATCATTAATTATTAATAAATAGCTCTATGAAGTTATACATTTTAATTTGGATCTTGTTAAGTAATTTATTGCAAATTATGTATAACCTTATTAATTATGTATAAACGAGTTAATTTTACCATTAAAGCTAAAACTCTTATATTCAATTTTATTTGATTATATTGATTCCTTTTTATAGCAAGATCATTGAGTAAGTATGTGTTTTTTTTTATATGTATAGGTACTATAATTAAATCTTATTGAGATTTGCCCTCAACCGTAACAATTTGTGATAAATCCGCGCCGCGTGAATATAAGTGCCTTTGTATTCACGCAGGGGAACGGCAGATTTAGTACCGCATAATATTTTTCGTTGTTTTTTATGGAATTTGTACCAGATATTAAGGCAACTAAGCCATTAATTTTCATGTGAATTTTATATTATTAGAACTTGGCATTAATTAACAATATCAATAAAAAGATTTTCATAAATAAACGTAATATAAGCATAAACTAAACGCAATTATGTTACTAGAAGTTGTCATATGTAATATAACAGAAATATCGAAATGGTAATTAATTATATAGAAATAGAAATAACAATATATATAATTAAACACTTACACATTAGCCCCCCACTTCTAGCTCCTGCCGGACGTGCTTAGTTTTTTTTATAAATCTCATTTTTCATTGGTTTTAAGTATAATAGGGAAAAAATATTTTGTATTTTTAATTATTAATAACTAATAAAATAATTGATAAATATTGTGAGCAATTGCAGATTTGAAATGAGCAATTAGTGAGCAATTTTGTGCACCTATTAATTATTATGATCGGTTTAGGAAAAAAAATTTGTACTTTTAATTATTAATTACTAATTAAATATTAAGTAAATAGTTTGAGCAATTGCGTATTACGGTTAGGCATTTTGTGAGCAGTTAGGTGTACTTATTCATTTTTGAAAAAGTTCTTTGGTTTTTTGGAAATAACAATTTTGTATTTTTAATTATTAATAACTAATAAAATAATCGATAAATATTGTGAGCAATTACAGATTTGAAATGAGCAATTAGTGAGCAATTTTATACACCTATTCAATATTCTGATCGGCTAACGAAAAAAAATTTGTAATTTTAATTATTAATTACTAATTAAATATTTAGTAAATAGTTTGAGCAATTGCGTATTACGGTTAGGCATTTTGTGAGCAGTTAGGAGTACTTATTCATTTTTGAAAAATATCTTTGGTTTTGAGGCAATAACAATTTTGTATTTTTAATTATTAATAACTAATAAAATAATTGATAAATATTGTGAGCAACTGCAGATTTGAAATGAACAATTAGTGAGCAATTTTGTGCACCTATTGAATATTCTGATCGGTTAAGGAAAAAATTTTTTTTACTTTTAATTAATAATTACTAATTAAATAATTAGTAAATAGTTTGAGCAAATGCGTATTACGGTTAGGCATTTTGTGAGCAATTAGGAGTACTTATTTATTTTTAAAAAAGTTCTTTGGTTTTTTGGAAATAACAATTTTGTATTTTTAATTATTAATAACTAATAAAATAATCGATAAATATTGTGAGCAATTGCAGATTTGAAATGAGCAATTAGTGAGCAATTTTATACACCTATTCAATATTCTGATTGGCTAAGGAAAAAAATTTTGTACTTTTAATTATTAATTACTAATTAAATAGTTAGTAAATGGTTTGAGCAATTGCGTATTACGGTTAGGCATTTTGTGAGCAATTAGAAGTACTTATTTATTTTTAAAAAAGTTCTTTGGTTTTTTGGAAATAACAATTTAGTATTTTTAATTATTAATAACTATTAAAATAATTGATAAATATTGTGAGCAACTGCAGATTTGAAATGAGCAATTAGTGAGCAATTTTGTGCACCTATTGTATATTCTGATCGGTTAAGGAATAAAAAAATTTGTACTTTTAATTATTAATTACTAATTAAATGATTAGTAAATGGCTTGAGCAATTGCGTATTACGGTTAGGCATTTTGTGAGCAATTAGGAGTATTTATTTATTTTTAAAAAAGTTCTTTGGTTTTTTGGAAATAACAATTTTGTATTTTTAATTATTTATAACTATTAAAATAATTGATAAATATTGTGAGCAACTGCAGATTCGAAATGAACAATTATTGAGCAATTTTGTGCACCTATTGAATATTCTGATCGGTTAAGGAATAAAAAAATTTGTACTTTTAATTATTAATTACTAATTAAATAATTAGTAAATGGTTTGAGCAATTGCGTATTACGGTTGGGCATTTTGTGAGCAATTAGGAGTACTTATTTATTTTTAAAAAAGTTCTTTGGTTTTTTGGAAATAACAATTTTGTATTTTTAATTATTTATAACTATTAAAGTAATTGATAAATATTGTGAGCAACTGCAGATTCGAAATGAACAATTAGTGAGCAATTTTGTGCACCTATTGAATATTCTGATCGGTTAAGGAATAAAAAATTTTGTACTTTTAATTATTAATTACTAATTAAATAATTAGTAAATAGTTTGAGCAATTGCGTATTACGGTTAGACATTTTGTGAGCAATTAGGAGTACTTATTCATTTTTAAAAAAGTTCTTTGGTTTTAGGGCAATAACAATTTTGTATTTTTAATTATTAATAACTAATAAAATAATTGATAAATATTGTGAGCAATTGCAGATTTGAAATGAGCAATTAGTGAGCAATTTTGTGCGCCTATTTAATATTCTGATCGGTTATGGAAAAAAAAACTTGTACTTTTAATTATTAATAACTAATTAAATAATTAATTAATAGTGTGATCAAATACGGTTTTGAATTAAGCATTTCTTAAGCAATTAATGGTATTTATTCGTTTTTAGAAAAGTTCATTGGTTTTAAGTATTATAGGGAAAAAATATTTTGTATTTTTAATTATTAATAACTAATAAAATAATTCGTTAATAGTGTGAGCAAATGCGGATTTGAATTGAGCAATTAGTGAGCAATTTAGTGCACTTATTCATTTATCTGAGCGATTATACTTCCAAGCCAGCTTCTTTGTGGTCTTCCGCCGCGGACTCCGTGCCGGAATTTTATGTGGTACGCATCGAAATGTTTTCGCTCCCAGCAAATCCGCTTCAAGACCACATTTTCCGCTATACAGCCTCTGTGTGGCCATGAGATTAAAGAATCGGATGGAATTCCACATCAGAATTGATTTTTATTCGAATAATTCGAAATAATCTTGGCGTGGCAATCAAACTATGATAAACAGAACCATAAAACATATTATAAAAATATTATATATAAAGTCAACAATTTTGTCAGGATAAGCCCAGGGAGAGATTTTGCTCATACCACGAATTTCTGTTTTACAAAACAACCTACTGTTTCATTTTAACTGATTACATTTCTCCTTAAAAGTAGCATTTTTAGGACAATTTTACCCACGGTCAGCTCTAGTAGCTTGTTCCCTTGATTCTAGGGCTCTAAATCTCCACGTTTTCTCGGAGCTAAACAAATAGTGTACTCTATACACGCGTATGCCGTGGACAGTTCTGCATTTTTAGTTAAAATAATATTAGCAATAAAAACTTCGTCGACTTTTAATTAAACACAAGCAGGGCCGCGGGTAAAAACTAGTAAACCATTAAACCAAATAATCGATGCGAAAACGAGCATCTGGTGTAGATAAGAGTAAGTCACGAGCATCGCGTGACTCTCGCAGTGACCTTGATGATGGAGTTAAAGGAAAATTTCAACAAAAGTTTGAAATAGCAGTAAACGAAGAACTCGGCTTGAATCGAACTTGGCTCAGGACCGTGCTTTGTGGCATTACTTGCGGGAGGCCTATGTTCAGCAGTGGACTTGTGACGGGCTGTAATGATGATGATGATGATGAAGAACTCGGTGCTGTCTGAGAAGATCTGGGGTGCGTGCTAGTCTAGGGGCTTTTAAATCCACTTCCTCCATGCGTCTTCTCACCGTACACTCGTTAACATTAACACCCCTCGTGATTTGGAGCCGCTAGCGATTTTCAACTGCGATAAGGTAGCGATTTCGCATGATTTCTTGGACAATGAAGCGGCCGTCCCGGGCTGATGTGCATCTTACACCTCCGCTACCTGATCTGAGGGTGTAGCTGCCAATCTCTTGGTATCGCTGCAAAACATACCACTTTGAAGAACGTGGTACATTAAGTGCTACGGCCACTTCAAGTTGTGTCAACCCTTGGTCGATTAATGCTACGGCTTGTGTAACTTCAGCGGGTGTTAAGAGCATTTTTTTAATTTTATTTTCACAATCCTAAGTTTAAAAAATCAAGACAGTCGCACAAATGGCCCGATACAAAAACTTGAAACAAATAGCACACTACACTCATAGTTAACCCTCTTAAACTCGTCGTAAGCATTTTTTAACCTACCTTCTCAAGAAATATTCATTATAAATACTTACAACCGTTGATTTACATCACAACATTGTTATCGCAAGATAAGGGCTTGGCTAAAATTCCGCGCCGCTGACACGATGTGTCGTCTTAACGACTCAGCGCTAATATACGTGGTAGAGCCATGCTGCAGTTATATTGAAGTATAGTTGTAGCACGAATGGGTCGTCTCGACCGGGGAGGGACCACGCTCTCACAGAATACCAGCGTGAAATAGTAGCTTAATGCTGCTGTATTTCGTATGGTGAGTGTAGAGAACCGGAGACCCTTTTTACTGGAAACGAGGCATTCCATCTTAGTCCTCACGGGTGACAACGCATCTGCATTTTAATTCGTAATTGATGATGTAGATGACCATGGGCCACAGAAACCACTTACCATCAGGTGGACTGTGTGCTCGTTTGTCACCCTATACTATAAAAAAAAAACATCGAAAAAGTGGCTCTAGGATGTCGCCGTAATGATCCGAAATCTCTACAAAACCTTGAAAAAACGCCGTCATAAGGTCTAAAATCGCGTAGCGCCCGCGACGGTTAAAAGAGCTTAGAAATTGTCAGAATCCTAATATATATTTTTTTAAATTATTGATTTAAATTATCAAAATAATGAGCAAGTAAATTATCAATATTGATGTTATGAATATATTTGAGTGATCCCCAAGCATATAGATTAAGTAATTTCGTTGTAATTTCAACTACCTATAGTGATTTTTAGAGGTGTTTTCGCAAATAATTATGATCAAGTCAAAATTATACAATCATGTTTTTGAACAATCAAATTCAAGATAAAGAAATGAATTCACCTATATCAAAATTCCACTTTTGTTAGTGGTGTCACAGTCCTACACTATTCGATGAAAGGATGTGGTGCATTTTTTCGCGGTGTCGCCTTAAAGTCGGTCACCGTGAACCGTGCCGCGAACTCAATATGCTGGTTGTATAAAGAAGGCTCCTTCTAGGTTCAAGTATTGTGACGGCCATCTATGGAACCCTACCTCTACTTTACTTTTTATAATAAAACTTACTTGAAAATATTTATAATAATATAGGGCAACATTAATCAAAACGCACCGTTAAAAGGTTGTTATATTTATTATACTATAGCAATAGAGATTTTTAAATATAATGTATCTTTTGCGGTAACAGCGTGTCATAAGAGCAACATCAAATTTAATACCCCAATATGATATTCTTAACGTGATAACTTGATTTTTCTGATAGTGTCGTTTTTTTTCCTTTTCGTAGCAAAATTGAATCTAAACGAAATCATCTACGTATTTCGGATCACAACTAACAATTAAAAGCCAAATTTACTACAAGATAACTATGAAATCGGGTCGTGAAGCACATAAGTCTTCCCGTGGCATTTGCAATAAACTACATAAGAGTAGTTTTTTCAATGTTCAGGAATTTTGCTTCGAATGATAAATTTTACGTGTGATTATAATGATAATTTACAGGTGATTGTAGTGATGGCCCGATTCAAAAGCTAGAGCTAAATCCTATACTATTAAATGAGCAATTCTTGTATATATATATATATATATATATATATATATATATATATATATATATATATATATATATATATATATATATATATATATATATATGTATCTATATCGGGATCTCGGAAACGGCTCCAACGATTTTCATAAAATTTAGTGTCCAGGGAGTTTCGGGGATAATAAATTGATCTAGCTAGGATTTATTTTTAGAAAATGTCTTTTTGTCCGTGTTTTTAGGCAATGAAAAACTGCTACAATATCGTTAGAATAAGAAGGTAAATTTTGACAGATTGTTAATGATTATAAATAGCTTAATTGGTATAATGGGCGGTCACAGAATCGTAAAGCCCGGTTCGAGCCCAGGCCGGCCGACCGACTTTTTTAATTTTTTTTTTCAAGTTCCTTTCTTTTTTGAGAAAATCTATGTTTTCGAGCCCTTTTTTTAGTATTTTTTAAAAACACGAAAATTTAAATTAAGCTAATTGCACTCATGATTTTTTATTCAAATAACCAGTTCAGTATTTTCTATTATGTCGCTAAGATCAAAAAATATTATTCGTATTTCATCAGTATGTAATTTGTATCTAAATATAATTTCCAAAACACACGAATTAAAAAAAACCGAGCGAAAAATACCGAGCAAAGCTCGGTCAACCAGGTACTTATATTAAAAAGAGTTGTATGATGAGTTCGCATCCCCATCCGAATTGAATCAATGCAATGCACGATTTATTAGTTTTCAGTTTAAAAAATTGTGTTAAAATAATATTATAATAAATACTATCGGCCGAGTAGTGGCGGTGTAAGAATATCCAATACACCATCAAGTCTAGTGAGAGTCGTAAAAGTCGACGGGGTAAACGACGAGATAGGCAGCAGTGACTTCCTAATAACAACTTGAAAATAAAAAAAAACTGCGGTTGACGAGTCGCCTGCCGAGCATGATAACCATGGCTAATATACTCCTTATCAGACAATAATAAGAGAATCATATCTTTAACAGTATTATATCAATTTTGTAGATTTTGTCTTTTATTATTTTTGAAAACATTGCGGTCTGTCTGTACGTTTTCTACAGGTTACTTTAGTTTCTTAGTTTTAAATATTATACCACAAAATGTAGGAAACTTTAAAATAAACGAGAACGTTCCCGTTTAAACGAAAAAAGTTAGAAAGGTGAAAGTTTTATCTGTCCATTTCCCCAGTCTAAAAAGGAAAGTCTAGACTAGTAAATGTGTCTGGCAATGTCCGCAGATGCGGCGGTAGACTGTGGAAACACGTGAGTAATATCCTGCCAAGCTTATTTTTTTTACTATTTAACCGCTTTATTATTTCTTCTGGCATTATCCTTGAATAATCGATAAATCGAATACACCTAAGTGTAACCAACAACAAACGGCTTTACCTGTTTGTAGTCAGATATATATGAACATATAGCCGATTTTTTTAAAAAATAGAATGGTGTGACAAACGATCACACATTCCGCTTTGACATATAGACATCTCCATTTATCTTCGATTAAGAATCAAAATACGTTTTCACCCGTGAGGACTACGATAGAATGCCTCATTTTCAGTAAAAAGGGTCTCCAGTTCTCTACACCCACCATACGAAACACAGCGGCATTAGGCTGCTATTTTATGCTGGTATTCCATGAGAGCGTGGTCCTACCCCGATCGAGTCAACCCATTCGTGCTGCAAATCATAATATAGCTGCAGAGTGACTCTACCATGTTTAAATTCATTATTCGTCCTGTTACAGATCAGTAGTCACATTATTCTCGTTTTCTTTCTCTCAGGGATATTTCTGGTGAATATTTCAAAGAAAATGATAGATTCTCCAACACTTGGCAACCTTATATTTTACTATGTACATATCGAGATTTGTAAATTAACCTACACTACACTCCGAACTCGATCGATACAATACCTTTGGGACTGATATCATCTAACCATATTTTGTTATAATTTATTAAATAAGCTGGTCATGAAGTAGGTTGTGATTTTCACGAAAATAATGTAATAAATGTCAAGGAAACAAGGTGATAGGGCTACGTGGAATACCCTCTTCTACCCGTATGAGTACAGAATTAGTATCAACCTAAACCTATTTCTAACTCTGGCTTGTGGTTTGAAAGACAAGAGAACCCGTAAAATAAAAGGTATTTAATCTAGGTCTCAGTGATAACATATTTGTGACCTAGGTTTGAAGTTATTTGCATGTGTTTATTTATATATATATTATATATTATAAAGAAAAAATCTTCCACGTATTATTGACCAAATATATGGTCATATTTGGTCAAGTGTCTATTCTTTTAGCGAGATATTATTAATTGGGCTAGGTGTTAGGCACTAATTTGATAGTGCGAGTCGCCACTCGCCAGTGATATCTTACGGATTCAAAACATGGTCCTTTATTGCTGGCCGTATTAGGAAGCTCACAGTAGCTCTGCTGCGATGGAATAGGAATATGCTCAGATTGTATTTGCGGGTTAAAATTTATCGATATATCTACATAACGAGGGAAGAGTTAAAAAAATTGGCCAGCCATAAAGCTTGAAGATCCAAGAAGGCCGCCTCGTATGAGCAAGCGCAGTGTAGGGCGACATCGAGTAGACGGAGTGAAAACAGGCAGTCGATGGATGCAGGTAACCACCACGGTGCGTTGTGGTGTGTACTTTGGGACAGTTTATGATGTGCAATGGACTTGTGATTGACTATAGTGATCGTATGATAGTGAATTTGATAGCACAAGGTTACAGGTAATGTACCTTAACCAGTTGCTTTCATATTTTATGATCATCCATTATTATGAAACCGTTTCAATTTACAATATTCTATCAGTATGACCACACAAATCCTGTGAACTTTTTATAACCTTCACGAACTCTTTTTAGGAGCTTTAGACAGGAAAATTAGGCACGCTTTTACCAATTTAGACGGAGGAGGATAGTTCAACAGGTGTTAGGTGAAATTTTAATCGACACTGATGGATCTAACTCCATTATCATGACAAAGGCACCGCGACACAGCTATTCCTGTAGCGCCCTTTATTGCAATTTAAAGGGGATTTATTGGATTAGTGAATGCCATTACAGCGGCTCTCGCACGTGTAACCTTAAGCAAAAATCAGCTTTACTAACTTAAAATAAGGCGTCTTTAAGCTTGCTAATGTTTTAGAAAGATAAGATTTATACGAATGAACTACTTATACCTAAATATATATATATTTTTTTAAATACTTCAATAGAATTAATATAACTCAGTGCGCAAGCAAACGTGATTGATACCAGCCGGTGTATCCGAAATTGCTTATTTATTGTGGTGTTGATTAACAACCTGCTCAGGGAAGGACAAAAAAATCTTTGCATGACTAAGAAATTAAAAATGATTCGAGGACATGGTAAGTCTGCCAAAACGCATTTGGGCAGCGAGGTGGACTCCTGCTCCTGCAGAAGTGGGACGTTAAAAAGGATTTTTTAGAATATTGACAATCTAGCACAAAGTCCACCAGCGATTAAGAATCAAAATGAAAATGCGTTGTCACACTACCTTGAGGACAAATATTTAATTCCCCGTTACGAGTAAAACGGGTTTCCGGTCTTTTACATTCACCTTACGAAACACAGAAATATTAAGCTGGTATTCTATGAGAGCGTAGTCCTTCCCCGGACAAGCTTGTCAAAAAAGGATATTTGATTACTTTAATTTACTTTTACATACAGTTATAACAACTCACCTGTCTCACATGAACACCCAGCCCACTCAATGATGAGTTCACATTATATCCTTACAATTACTATAGGAATGTGGACCTCTTCCATAAATGGTAGATCCCAAAATTGACCGGAAATCCATCACTATTTATAGTATTTTTATATTTTAATTTGAACTAAGTGTTGCGGCGGCGCTGTCGTCGCGCCGCAACCGAAATACACCGAAGCTTAAATCACGCTATCAACATTCCGAATCATAAACAGCATATATAGAACATCTCCGAACTATCACACGGAGTGTTGGCCGCTCCCCGGGCAGAACACCTTGCCCGGCGGGAGATCGCCGCTCCCCGGGCAGAACACCTTGCCCGGCGGGAGATCTCCCCTTTTCCTTCCACGGCCACAGTGGTGACCACCCGACGTGATCTGAACACGCAACCAACAACCTTCGGAGACTACAATTTGAAGCTTCGTCATTATTCTCAAGAACCCCTACCATTTACTACTGAGAATCGTCTTCTGCAGTCTTCAGTTCCTGCAAGCCAGTCCAACTTCTCTTCACCTCGATTCACCGCAGATTTATAAGGCAGACTTCTGGCACTTGCTCCGGCACATCGTTCTCACCGGCATCACTTGCCAGTGCGTAGTACGGCATGCATTACACATCGGCATATTATTCGCACCGGTGTCACTTGCCCTTACGCACACAGCATGCATTCCCCACCGGCATTAAAAGGACACACCGGCAATCGGACTGCACTATCGACCTCCGGTCTGAGCAGGGGGGTGATGTGGCGGCGCTGTCGTCGCGCCGCAACCGAAATACACCGAAGCTTAAATCACGCTATCAACATTCCGAATCATAAACAGCATATATAGAACATCTCCGAACTATCACATGGAGTGTCGGCCGCTCCCCGGGCAGAACACCTTGCTCGGCGAGAGATCTCCCCTTTTCCTTCCAACGGCCACAGTGTAATGATTTCTTAAATTTACACATGCAATAAAACGTATTTTACGCATTGATATATTAAAAGGGGAAGATAGGTCACTAAATCAAAGCGCCCGGTCCTACATAACTACGGGATTGCCCGTACTTGGCTCGTTTGTAAGAGCGAGAAAACATGCGTGAGAGACACGATACGCACGTGATGCCCGATTTCGCGATGACGCGATTTCGCTCGCACAACTACGACGTTTCCTATTTCTGTCCTTGTCTATCGTTAAAGATAATTTTGCGTTTAAGATAACAGATGTGTAAGTTTTGGTGCTTGTAGTCGTGCGCCGAGCCCAGGTTTAGTGATTGCGATATTAGCGTGTAACATATCTTCCCTTTTAATATATCAATGATTTTACGGATCTTACAGCTTTTAATCATAAATTTTTAATTTTCGAAATTTGGAGATCTTTACACCGTGACCATGGGTACTGTAAAGCGTTGGGAGTATTTTTTTTTTTTCAATTTAAACGCGATAAAATCCGTGAAAGTAGTTTTATTCTATGCTTAACTAGGTACTTATAGAAAGCGTTATAATATTATGTTATAACTTATATAAATTTTATTAACGTTTTTAAATCTGCTTACAAAAGTAAAACAGTTAATTATCAAAAAGCAATTCTAAATTTTACAATGAATGTACATACAATACCTTTAAGGATGCAAGTGTCTGCTCTGTCCCTTCTTTCAAATGAAATATCACCCGCGCAGTGACAATGAAAGATGTACTAAGCCCACTGTATCCAACGAAACAATAGTAGACCCAAGTTATTTACCCACGCCTTAATTCATATCGGTATTGTAAAGTGGATTGTTTGGATCCCAAATGGCCGTAGGGTGCGTCCACCCTCACATACGATAAAAGCATTGGTTTGCTCATACTGGCAAGAGGTTAGCGTTTATAACAAAAAGGTTTTTTATTTCTATTGGGTAAGAACTGTTACAGTCACTTACGAACACGTGATATAAATATTATTAGACTAGTTATGAAATAGGGTTCTTTTGTTTCCGTTACACTTAAAACAATTGGTAGGTATGACAAATCGTTGATGAGAATGACGTGATGAAATCTTTTTATACCGTAAAATATAAATATATTGTAAGTTTGTATAAGTAAAAGAAAATAAAATGTGTGGGTTAGTTTACAGTTGTAAATATTTCATAGACGCCGCTACAACATTTTAAACACGCTTTTGCGTTCCCACTCGCATATAATTTAAGCAGTTGCGAATGTCACATTAATAATAATAAGAGTAGAGACGTTCTCGAGATCTTTGTTTAACTGCCCAATGGGGGCAATATCGAGGCAATATCTCACTCACTCACTCTATCACTAGAGTGCACTAGATTTAAAATCCAAATAAACAACCATATGAGAGCTGATGTTCAAATGATGCGAATGCAGATCCAGATGTCGGTAACACCCCCTAAAACAATGCAATTTCGTTTGCTCAGGGTGTAATATTATTATTCCGTTCAATGTTGCATTTATATAGTATGAGAGATAATGGAGCTACTGGTAATCTATTGCGTCTTTGGTCCCTATATATTCCATGCAAGCTTTGGGTAAGCAAAAAGGCCAAAAGGCGGACCAGAAGTTAGAAAAGTATAGGTACAGCACGAAACTTTTAAAACAATTTAGATTAGACAAATTATTTTAGGATTCGCACCCAAAAGTCAGAATGTATAAACTGCGTAATTAGCAAAATCTCAGCTTGTGAGGTCGTCAGAATAAACAAAGACGGTGACTGATTGGCTTCAAATACAGTCGCATATAATCCCTCATTTATATGGACGCCCTCAAACACAAAAGCTTATATGGAAGCGTTGGGCGCAGACAAAGGGGCAGACATATAGACGGACAAAGGCCCCATGTAAAGACCTCTGGAATTGTGCCAAGAGCATCTAGAACACGTAGACACATCACGCGTTGGTTTTATTGCAGTACATGACGATAATAATTATTCTTAGTCATTAATTTGTAAATAGTCTACTGTTTAATACGAGCCTCTCCAATAACTGAAATTTGCCGTAATTTTCACTGTTTAACAGGTGGATTGAGAAGCACCTCTGATAGTATCTATGTCCGTTACAGGTTTAGGTTTTTTTTATAAATAAATAAGAATGACAAAAGAGCAACGTGTAAAGGGGACTACACAGTTTCCCTCACAGAACACTATAATAGATACAGTATTCTATGGTTTACCTGATGGTAATCGGAAGCTTTGGGCTATAGACACTCACATTTTTTCGAGAACTAAGACGGAAAGCCCCACTACCAAAAACAAGTGTTTGGTTCTCGTCACTAACAATACGAATTTCATCGACATTATACTGCAATTTCACGTCAATGGTATTGTGTGAAATCGTGGTCCTTCGATAAGCCGACCCATTTACAGCATAATAATGTAAAAGCGTTGCTCTGACACGTGGAAACCCATAGGCGAGACCATGAGAAAATCCAATTCGAAGCAAATACGGCCACTTTTCTTCAGTCTCGTGGTGTAACTACTATAAGGAAATAACAAAGTCCCGCTTGGAGGCCCACAAATAAATGGGGATTTAATTTTAAGTTAGTTATCCTTCTTCGATCGAGCACATTCATGCTGCAGCTGTAATAAAATACACTGCACAGTGGTTCTGTGATTCTATCACTTCTCTTAGTTTCATACAACATTTTTGTTTTATCGAGCCGATGGTTCAGGTTGGAATACGAAAGGTAGTGCTGTTATTAATGAATTTCGTATGTTATTAATATATTTTATATTTATGTATTAAAATTACTCATATTGATATTATATTATGTTGGTTTAGTGTCAAAAAAGAAAAACACAAAATCTGAACCCGATATGAGGCAATCTGGCACTATGGTCGAGTTCTTTATTAATTTTATATTTATACTATAAAAGGAATTGACGGAGTGGACGCGGATTACTTTATTTATTTATTATAGTAGTCAGCCACCAATTTATGCCTTGAAAAAAAATCATTATGGTTTTACGGCTACATAACTATCAAAAGTATATTTTCTCTGTTTTTCCTGTTGTCGAGTCTTACAAAACCTGCGGATATGAGATGGGGCGATAAGCCGTTACAATTACATATATACTAATTACAATTAGGCAACATTACAGAGCGTGAATATATTGTTAATAAGTGTGGGTGTGGTGGCGGCAAAAACGAAACATAGTGAATTAGTAACTGGGGGTTTCGCCATTTATTAAAATCTTTTTTCTTTTGCTCCACTATTACACGGCAAACTTTTAATTTTATAGTTTAATATGCTATCTTTTGCTATATCACAAACTACTATGTAAGAAAATAAAATTACCGCAATACTTACAAAATTTCACAGTCAGCAAGAAATTCTACGCATAAAAGTTGAAATAAGTATACTATATTAGATTATTTAACATAAGTGTTCGCACGTGCATGTATGTACACCCTGCCGTATTCGCGCGAACTTGAGTAGATCATTTCCTTTTTTGCATGTAATCCTATAACAGATGCACCACATGTTTCACCCCAAAAGGGAACACAATGTTGGAATCAGAAACTGCGACGCCGTAGACGACATCTTTATATCTCCGTACCGATCTTTGTTGTATTTCTTTGTTGTGTGACTTGCATCTTATTTAAGAATATTATACCTATTTGTTCAAAGAACGCCATGTAAACTTTTTTCTATAAAGTATAATTATGAGCAAATTAAGAAAATTTTTAAATTCATATAAAGCCGTGGTAGCTCAGGAGCTAAGCGTTCGCTGTAAATTTCACAGTACGCGAGCAACCCGGGTTCGAATCCCGCTGACACCAGGAAAATTGTTAATTGCAATTTTGAGCGCTGATTTACCACGTGTTCGGCGGTGAAGGAAAACATCGTGAGGAAACCTGCATGTCTGAGAAATAAGAAAAAAATATTTCGAAGTTATGTGAAGTTCGCCAACACGCACTGGGGCAGCGCGGGGGACATCCTTACCCTAAAACCCTATCAGAATTAATAGGAGGCCTGTGCAATGAGACATATATAGGCTGAAACGTTAACTTTTTAAGTTCCGTATAACATAAATATTGACCGTGTAGAGGTGGTGTAAGAATATCCACTGCTCTATATCGTTCCATGGATGTAGGCGAGAAAAGGATACAAACCTCGCAATGCGTAGCATCTAACATATAACAACTAAAAAAAACTACGGTTACCAATCCCCCTGCCAAGCGTGGAAGCTATGTGACAATCTATGGGGGTCGCGTATGTGGGCTTTTGTAAGGTAAAACGGTAACGTTAAAAATATTTACTTCATTGGCTATTATTAAAACATTAACTCAACTCTATTCTCATGAGCGTTACAAGCCGATAAATCAATGTTAAAGTCTAACTCGATGCAATAGCAAAACGATACATCGATTTATCAAACACATTAACTCCTCGCTACGTCTCGTTCAACGAGCAAATTTGGTGTTGATTTTATCGTAATATGCACTGGGAGTCATTGGAACACGGTTTCGCACTTGCTTCGCTCATAACGAGTGCTCCGTTTAACCGAACGAATCATTACCATTTGGCGACATACCATGTCATTATTATCGACACACTCTTTTATCACTTACACCATAAATAACGAAGAACATGTTTTTTTTTTAATGAATAAGGGTGACCAACGAGCACATGGTCCACCCGATGGTAAGTGGATGCTGTTGATTCGTAGACTATCGGTTATATTCTATCCTACAATTATATCCTATATATTCGGTTACAAAGAGAAAAAGAAAATAAAATATAAAATTAAAAGTATTACAAATATTAATGAATTATACGTGTCTATAGACGTTTATAAATACACACCCATTCATGAAACCATAAAGAACTTCCCAAAACACATGTATCCCGTGGGAACATGTGGGTCTTCGAGACACCCTTGTTCATATTTCTACGTCACACTTTATTGGCGGCTTGTTTAGTTCTCCACGTTCAGTAACTTTTATGGGGGCGAAACAAGGGGCTAACTTGCTATAAATTAAGTTTTACGCTCGTTATGCGTGGCATTTAGTACTACAATAGATTACATTACGTATATACATAATAGTTATTACATTAACCCAATGAGGAATTAACAAAAATATACTGGCACTTTTAATGGTTGGTAATTTTAATACTGGTGTACATATGTTTATATACATTTGATAATGAAAGACGTAATTAAACTGAGTATATCGTATTAACGCTAAAGATTAAAGTAACAGAGTGCTTTAAAGCATTAGTGCATACTGGCGAGGTAATTCGTCTTCTCACTTATTAAACTTAATCAACCCACAAAATTTTACAACTCCTTGTGAGAGGAGGGAGTATTAAAACTTTACTTAAAACTACCGAACTTTACATGTCCTCGAAATATTTTAATTACTCTAGAACTCTACATAGGTATTCCTTACGATGTTTTCACCACACGAACATGAACTCTAGTTTTGCTTGCGTTCTTTGAAATTCTAAGAGCCGTTTAAGGGTTCGTAATCAGATACAACAATAATGCGTTAAGTGAACATGTATGAGTTATAACGTATATTATGTGTAACAGTATAGTATGTAATCCAGACCGAATTTCGGTCACGGCAACCAGTCTCAACGGACACAATAACCATTAGCGTAGGACAGTATTTTATACCCTGGATGAGCTTTTTACTGTCTGAAAAAAAAAGGGTGTACATGTTAACGGAGTAGAAGCCTATGACACCGATATTTTATAAAAAATAAAAACAAAAATTTTGAATTAAACAAATGACTTTGAATTAAAAAAAATAAGGGTGGCAAACGAGCACACAGTCCAGCTGATGGTAAGTGGTTGCTGTGAACCATAAACATCTACATTTATCCTCGATAACGAATCAAAATGCAGATGCATTTTCACCCGTGAGGACTAAGATGGTATGCCTCGTTTCCAGTAAAGAGGGTATTCGGAACTCTACACTCATCAAACGAAACACAGAAGCGTTAAACTGCTATTTGACGCTGGTATTCTGAGAGAGCGTGGTCCTACCTCGGTCGAGCCAACCCATTTGTGCCACAACGTTTAATTAAAAAAAATTGTTTTGATTTTTTGTAAAATATCAGAGCCATAGGCTTTCACATGTTACACCCTATTTTTATCCAGACGGTAAAAAAGGTCATCCAGTATAAATGATCAGCAATCGCGTTTAATACTACTAGACTAACGCAGCAGTTAAATAATAGCCAACAGCTACATACTGAATCAATTAACTCATCTCGTATCGCGGATATTGTAACACTGCTTCGTTTACTCTGCACTGATCTGTATTCAATTGGCATGTTCATCAGATGGATCAACGATCGCATTACCAAAAAATAACAATAAAGAAGATGATCCTCGGTTAAGTATCTCTATCACACGAATCTCAGAATACACGAAGAAGATTTTCCGTTATAGGGCTTAACATTTCTTAGAATCTAAAATTGTGATTCTAAGTGAGTATTCATTGCATATAAATACCCTACACTGCACAGCGTAAGTCACCATTCATTTCTGAGAAGTTAATGGGAAGCTTGTCTTCCCATACATACAATGAAATATATAGAGTTACTCTTAATTTATAAATAAGCACAGATTACTTATAAAAACTCTAAGGAGTTACTACAAATAAAGTTTATGTTACTCAAATACACTTATATGGAAAATAAATGCACATCATAACTTAGTCACAGCCTACATACATCCCACGGCTGGACACAGGACTTCTCATTGCTTAGAGGTTTTTAAGGCAAGGAAATGTCATCATAACTTATAGTAACTTACATAAGATTATGCATCCAATTACATCTTATTAATGTCGTAAGACGCGACTATGGAAAGTAACAGAAAGATCTCATGACTTCCGGCAGATGGCAGTACAACTATCCCGTTTACGCCAGACAAGAATACCCAGTGGGTAATGGTGAGCAGAATCAAAAGTGCGAAATGTTTAAAACTCTGATCGCCTCCACCTGTCTGATCAACTCTTCCTGCAGAGCGGATCAAGTCCAATAGTGAACTTTGACGAAAAGATGATGAGAAGAACATACATCTTACAGAAATTGGTAATGGTGCTAAAAAGGCCAAGGTACGTTTTTTCCAGAAATGAGATTTTAAAGCCATATTAATGAAAAAGTATGAAATATGTTTGTGCTAAAAGGGTGTACATTTATTGATAATCTTTCAAAAGATACTACGTAAAAAATGACAATGTAATGTGTACTTCCTTACTGTTTAATAAAATAAAATATGTGCTTCTGTACAGTACTGTACTGTTTAATAAAAAACGTACTTTGACCCTTTTAGCACCGGGGCACCTTGGCTATTTTGCTTTTGAAATCATTCATTTATTTATTATATAAAATAAATTATTCATTACAGCCTATCAAATACTATACATAGAGGTGGTCCTCATAATTTGCCTCATTTGCAATGGTTACCACGGTTGGCAGGCGAACGGCAATCACAGGTTTTGTGAGTTGTTATTGGGAATATGCCACTCAATTCCTGTTTGATTTCCTTTTATCGCCTCTTACGATAACGAAGGGATGATATGAGGGAAAGTCGGTTTTACAAAACTACCAATACACGGCGGCGACTAGGTATATAAAAAATTATTTTGCTTGTGTTCGAATTTCATACTAACGACACGGCTTTGCTAGTCTTTTATAAATCTCGTCAACGTCCATAAGGACACTAGAAGGATATATTAATAACCAAAATATCCCATTGCGAAATTAACAGCCTACTTATGTAATAAATTTTTAAGATCAGAAGGAAGAGTAAGCAATTGCAGATATTAGTACAACGAGCGACCATGACATAAGGCCAAATTGTTTAACCGTGCCGGTCTAACGGTCTGCTGCAGTTATAATAAAATAGATTTATTGCCAGTGGACGAGATTCTGCGAAGGATGGGTCAGTTCCGATGCACGTAAGTCACTGGGCTTTTTGCTCAGTTGTTTCTTATATGTATAGCAAAAATTTGAAAGTTGGAGGAAGTTGTGGTGTGCCAGTGCTTGACTTTTGTCTCACTGGATAATAAGTAGTCAACGCGCGTTGGCTTAGCCCACACACCTTTTTATATATCATTTTAATAGTTTATATATTTTTTGTGCCGTACTATTTATATCACATGTATTTTATTTCCATGTATTACAAAGTTTTCGTTATTTTAGTTTATTGTTCTCATATTAACTTTTTACTACACCTAGGTACTTCATACTCTCAGTCTCATATCTGCATCACCCCAAGGTAGACTGGTAGAGAATGCCTTAGGCATTAAGTCCGCCTATATACCACGTGTATATATGAAGTTTTAAATAAATAAAATAAATTTAGAGCGGTTAAGCTTTTGGTTACGGCGTAATAGCGCCATGTTTGTATGACTTACAAATAATTATTCGGGGTCTGGATGTTTGTCCACTTGCAAGTCTAGTATGTATCATACATCTCCACGATACAGGAGAAAAGTCTATTGTGGGGTAATGTTTCTTATAATATTTAATACATTGTCTGCCTTATTGATGTTGTATAAATAGTAATAAATAATTCCATAATAATGACTGAGTCTTCTTTAGATCTCATCTAATTTAAAAGATACATTTTTTCCCAGGATAAACTGTCTTGAATATAAGTACATAATATAATCATCCCATGGATCACCACAAAACACGTATATTTTATGCTAAATATTTATCGAACCAAATAATATTTATATAAATAAATAATCAATATATATATATATATATATATATATATATATATATATATATATATATATATATATATATATATATATAACAATTCAAAAAAGTTCGTTATTAAACTATTAAATTTGTGGTTAAAATATAATTAGCAAAATGAGGAAGGAAAAATCTTGATATAAGCCTTCAATAATTTTGCATATTATACGATAGTCTTTTTTGTTTGATTTCAATGATATTTTAAAGCATCCTTCCTTCCTTCTTATTAACTTTTTTTATTGTACTGCTTGATATAATGATGTGTCTTTTTAAGAATAGACATGCTAGAACCCATAACTTGTATGATTTTTCAATTCTGGTCAGCTGTGTAAGTGTGATGTACACAATTTAAAAACTTTTAATTTATGGATAGCGAGTATTTCCGATTTAAAAAGTCTTGCAGTTATAGCTCACAAGCAAAATTCCAAAATATAAAAATTGGTAGACCCTGCAGGCCGTCCCCGGAACTTCCGATTAATTTCAAACGCAAAGCGTTCCAAATTTCGCCAAATTATGACGTTGAATATGAAATATGGGAGTAATTTAAAAAAATCAATTTTTTCAATAATTTTCGTTAACGATATCTCACGAACGAATGAACCGATATTGACCGGACCGGCGCGGCAGCGATCGACGTGGTTTGTCAAGGTTAAAAGCTGATTAATTTTGGAATTGATCGGTGTTTCAAAATTGTTTCAAAATTTTTATTTTTGAATTTCTCAAAATTTACCGGTCCGAATTAGTTAAAATTCACGGGAAACCTAAGTTTGATGAAACACTTTGGAATTCCGTTTAGCTTTTTTTTCAACCGGTCGAGCCGTTCAAAAGTTATGAGGTTTACATACACGCACGCACGCGAGCACGCACGCAAGCACGTACGCACGCACGCACGCACGTACGCACGCATGCACACACCCAATTATCGAAAAATGGAGTAAAAACAATAACTTCCCGATTTTTGAAAATCGAGAAGTTAAAAAGTATCTGAAAGAAAAAAAAGACGATATCTACGGGCTGAATGTAAAAAGACGAAAGTTGTGACAATTGTTAATTAGTATGTTCAGAAATCATCACTAAAAATTCCGCGGATTTTGATAATTTGAAAGCAGAATTATAAGAGATTAAGTAAAAGTAAGGTTTTCTTACAAGCTAGACTTTTATAATACATGCATACATAGTCGTCGCGCCTATAATCACCGATTTCGTAGACAGAGTCCAAAGAGCAGCGTGTTACTCACCACGTTTACCCCTAAAATATGGGTTAAGATTAAACATTGTGAAAGAAGTATTAGGTGGACTAGACCTTGGACTACAAATTCACAAGGACAATATGTCTGCAGCCGCCTTTTACATGCTTGGCATAATCTTTTTTATTTTAAGTCCCACATAAACATGGGACTAACATGATATATGTTAGGTTCCTATATTATTCCCGGATTAAAAATATTATTTTTAAATAGCAAGTTATGTATCTCATGTTTATAGAATAGAAGGATGTTAGCTTATTTAAAAAAATCATGGATAAGGAGATGTTTAAAATAAAAATAGTTATACGTTTATTCGTTATAATTAGTAGTGGTTTTGATGATTTGTAGTCATGCTTAAAAGTTTCATTATATATTTGTTGTTTGTCTATTTTCTAATACATAGATTGAAAACATTCACATTTTATTGATAACAGTTTAATCGATTATCCATTTAATGCGTAATTAAAAATAATTATTTAGGTTTCTCATTTTTCAGATTGTGAATTGGTTTAATTTTATCCATATTGAAATAAGATTTTTTTTAAATACCACATTATGTATTTAAAAGGTGTGTTAGAGCCCCCTTCCATAGTCGTGTCGACAAGAAGCAGTGGGTCCATTTTGATTATGGAGTGCTAGGATAATAATAGACAGTAATTATAATGATTTCTTATATTTACGCGAACACTACACATTGAAATAATACTAGTTTTAACGGAATTTATCGCGTATATTTAACTTTTTAATACCCGACGTTTCGAGAGCTTTACAGCACCCATGGTCACGGGAAGGACTGAGATGTTCAACGTCCAGTTGTCATAGTTAACCGCGGTTACCATAGATTAAAATTTTAACTTTTGTTCCGATCTACACAGTATGAGCTTATGGTATCATGGAGTCTTGCAGTTGTATGCTTGGGTTGGGATTTAATTTTATTTATTATAGGATCCCAAGCAGATGGTAGCACCCAGCCATCTTCTCTATTGAAATTAGGATGTTTTTTGATTTCAATAGCCTCGCGAATCATCCTTGGAAGGAATCGGTGTTCTTTAGCGAGGATTTGTGGTCTATCAAATCTGATGTAGTGACGGGGGCGATCTTGTACATGTTCACAGACTGCAGACTTCCCGGAGCGTCGATTCTTCACATCAGCTATATGTTCTTTGACGCGGGTTTTAATTGATCTTTTAGTTTGTCCTATGTAGGAGAGACCACATTCACAATCAAGCTTGTACACTCCTGCATCTTGCAGAGGGACGTTACACTTGACTGATGGTAAAAACTGACCAATCTTCTTAAAAAAAGGTAAAAAAGTTAAATATACGCGATAAATTCCGTTAAAACTAGTATTATTTCAAGACAGTAATTATCTTTTATCCTCAGCAGCATCATCACTAAAAGCAACTGTTATCGACTCTGTGCTTAAAGGGATACAAATAAAAGATAAAAGTAATACACGTTGTATTAATTTCAAAATCAAATACAGGACTTGAAAAGTAATAGCCGCATACTATAAATTCATTAATCGATTTCAATTCACTTAAGTAAACAATAAAACCCGCGTGTTAAAATAAATAAGAAGGGTGCGTATAGAGGGAATGATATGGCTTCGACTATCGACAATAGCAATGGGCGACGATGGCGGTTGTCTCCAAATTGCCTCTACTAGTAACAAATAAAAAAGAAAATGTCTCATTTATCCTGTACAGAATATTTAATTTTTTCGTTAATTAAAATCACTTTTTATATACACAGTGAAAAACATATCCACTTAAAAATGAAAAAAATTACCATTATCATCATCATTACAGCCCTTCACAAGTCCGCTGCTGAACATAGGCCTCCCCAGGGAATGCATCAAAATACGGTCCGATCCTAAGCCACCTGCATCCATCGACTTCCTGCATGTCGCACCAGGTCGTTATTCCATCTAGTGGGAAGGGGGGGGGGGGGGGGGTTGGCGCCCCACACTTTGCCTTACAAGGTTGCCACTCGAGAAACTTTCTTCCCCATCGGTTGTCTGTTCTTCAAGCTATATGGCCGGCCAGGTTCTGCGGATATGCTCATACTTTAATACAAATAATATGAAATGATATTTTAAGTAAATAAACATAAATAATATAAGACCAAATGGATAGGACTGAAGGTCAATTTAGTTAAGAACATCATAATTAAAGGGGCCTAAACTCTGTGGCTTATGAATATGGGAGGTATTAAGTGATTATAAGGGGTCCAATATGGACGACAAAAGTGTCAACACAAATATCAAGAATATAACTTTATAATTTAAGTTTTAAATAATGTCTTTGCACACACTTTGTACGAAGATGGCCCTTACTAACGATTAGGTTTAGGCTTTAGGGGATGATATATATATATATATATATATATATATATATATATATATATATATATACATATATATATATATATATATATATATATATACGTATTGTATATATATATATATATATATATATATATATATATACGTATTGTATAAACGTCTATTTAGACAAACAGCGTGTTTATCTGTGGCAGTGGGTTTATATTTTGTAGACATAAGCTATAACGTACACAGGCTTAAAAGCAACTTTCGTTTGAGGTTGCGTTGCCTAAGGCATTTTATCTAATTCGATGTTTACTTGTTTGTACATGCGTTAACTATTCTAAGTGTTAACTGATACATGAATTAGCCGATAAATTTTACTCTAGGCCTTCGCTACACTTCCATCACATAGAAGTGCCTGTGAAGTGTATATTTTATTTTTAACTAGGGATCCGCCCCGGCTTCGAACAGGTGATTTCTCGACAACACTGGACGACAACAGAGCCACCTACCGAACTCAAATAAAATTTGACCATATAGGGACCCGTTCAAACTACAAACACACAAAAAAGTTCATCATTATCGGACGAGTCGTCATTAAGTTTTAGTGAGACTAACGGACGGAAATGAATTTTTATATATACAGATAATTGATTGTTTAATAATTTTGAGTTTAGAGATGACGCCGTGCAGTGACAGCATAAGACAATCTCTTCCTGATATCATCCTGTGGGTTTTGTAAGAGGCGACAGAGGGAAGAGATGGGCAGCAACGTATTCCTGATAATGGTTCAAGACAAACTGCAGTTACTAGCCCACCTGCCAATCGTGGTAACCATGAAAAATATCCTTGCAATGAGGCATCCTATAGGGTAGGCCTATCACCAGAAACAGTCCTTTACGGCTGGCCGTGTGAAAACACTCTATGTTAGGAATTTCTCAGTATGTATTACTCAATAAAAAAAATCATATGATATTTTTCATATCTTAAGATTAATTTAGTTTCTTTATTCAACTTTTGACAAAATTCGACGGTCCTTGTATAAACAATAAATTTGAGTTCCGAGTCATTTACTAGACCTATAAGAAAATCCTTTACTGAAATTAAAGACTATTCTACTCTGAAATTCCTTACTAGAAGCATCAAACAAATGCTCGTTTCTTTTTCGCTCCATTGCCAGAGAATACCGACAGGCACTAAGTTCGCCCATTGTTATCTTATACAAAAGGTGTAACAATAAATAATAAATACAGGCGGTAGAACCAAATGTATAAAAGCAATAAACCAAACAATCGTCGTTGACGAAAGTTCTTATAGTGGCAGTCGTCACGGCAAACGCAGATCCGACTCTCAACTAGCTGCAGTGACGATCTGACGGAGGATGCACAGATTAGAAGGACGACGGTGACTTAGTGTAAATCGTGACAATCAGCGAAAAAATAGAAGATTTGTGATAATCTATAATAATACATACATACATAAACACTCACGCCTGTCACCCAGAGGGGTAGGCAGAGACTACGGACCTCCGTTTGGCACGATCCTGACATACCTCTTTCGCCTTCTTTACATCCATATATCTACGCATACACGCTCGTCGGTTAAGGGTACTTCTAATGTGGCCCATTCTCAAAATAACGTCAATTTGGTCGATAAACTTTCGTCTAGGGCGTCCCTTCCCAACTCTGCCGTTCACATCTGCCATATAAATTTACTTTGTCACTCTTTCCTCATTCATTCTTTCTACATGAATGGTCATGTAATCTATAATAAATGGGCAATATAAACAAATACCACTCATGAACAGGATAATAATAAGTTAAAACGTAACTACAGTGTTCAATCTGATTTCTATTATTCTTAATGTAAAAATGATTTATCTTTTTGATAAAATACAAATGTAAAAAAATTAAACAGATTATAAAATTATTATTAAGCCTAGACTTCTTTAATGTTCCAAACTCTGTTTGAAATATACCTCTCTTGCCACTAACTTGACCAAGTCATCAAAGATTTAAAAATACATTTAATTGGAAATGTTATAGAGAGCATTGGCAATAACGATAATTCCAATAAAGCCGTCTGCATATATATTCATTAAGAAACACTTGAATTTATTCAAGTCAAATCGCCAATCACAAGACAAAGGGCAGACAGTAAACTAACCAGTGGAATTACAAATAAATTTCAAGCATGAATACACCAAATTGATACCATTTAAAAAGTACCTCATCTCATTCAGCAAAGCCCACTGTCACAAAGCAGAGACTTCTTAAAACGCTTTTTAAACAGACCCGCCCTGAAACAAAACAACTCGAAAGCCGATTACTGTGATACACCTTTCAAACTAAAGCAAGAGTAATAGTTAACCGACTGTTTTAACAGAGGATCGCGGTCAGAAGACAGAATATGGCGGTCGGTAATCCGCAGGGGTCAAGCAGACGTCTCGGTCGGGCTATTTAATATAGCTCCTTTGTTGTCTCGGTTGTGAATCACTAAAAAGTTTACAATGCTTAACTTTGTTTCTCGTATAAACATTACGCACTAAAAAAATATATGGTTGTTTGATTTTATCACATAAATAAAACTTCCATTTTAAGTTTACATCAGACATGGTAAAATAAAGTTCGAGAATGGTTAACGGTAACTTCCCCTTTCTTTAAAAATTTACCGAAAAAAGAAAAAAGGTTAAAATAACTATTGTTATTGTATGTATATATATATATATATATATATATATATATATATATATATATATATATATATATATATATATATATATATATATATATATATATGAAACCTAAATAACTAACTAAACTACGTAACATAAGTAAAGACATCCTAAAGTCGAATAAGTATAAGAGTCAACTCAGTGCATCACGTCACTACCTAGGCCGCTTCAGACCACGCAATGTCGAGTAAGTGGGAAAGCCAACCCTGGCATTGGGGATCACGCAAGAAGAAGAAAGTAGTATGTGAAAAATATTATTATTCCGTAACTCTTCAGTCAACGATATCAGAAGTACCTCTGACTGACAAGCTTTGCTGCTTTGATGGTATATAAATTGTAAAAGTAAAGTTATACAAAGTCGCATTAAAAAGATATAAATTGATTCACTTTATTTCAGTGAATCTGAAAAATAAGGTTAATTTAAAACTCGGCCATAACTCAGTTATTGAACAATAAGGAAGAAACTAATTAAGGCCTCCGATCCATCTTCCAAAGAACAAAAGAAACTGAATTCCGAGAGAAACGTGAGGGGTAATTTTATTTCAAGCTCATCATCTCTTATAAAAGGTAACTAGTGAGTAATTTGGCTGCCTTTAACAGAACAATACATAATATATACACACACGTACACATTTACTTTATAAGCTACTAGAGTGTATTTGCCAAATAGCTCAAGATATAAGAAAGAAAAATGGAAATATCGAGATAATTTCACGACTGATTATAATTTTAAGCATATTTTGAGATGTTTTCAATAAGATGCTGCTAATCATTCCCTGTCCCAGTTTCTCTCTGTATTTTATACTCTAGTTAACGGTAGAGACACGCTGCGGCTATAATATCAACCGGGGGAAGTACCTCGCACACAAATACCAGCGTAAAATGGATATATGCTGATGTATTTCATATGGTAAGTGTAGAGAACCGAAGATCCTCTTTACTGAATACGACGCATTCAATCTTAGTCCTCACGGGTGACAACGCATCTGCATTTTAATCCTTATTTGAGAATAGATGGTTGCGTCCATGGGCCACAGCATTAATTTACCTTCAAGTGGCAGATATGCTGTTTCACTCTTATTCTGTTATTATATTATGTTTATTAAGAGCCGTAGTAGCTCAGATGGTTAGCGCTCGCTGTAAATTTCACAATACGCGAGAAAACCGGGTTCGATCCACGCCGGCACCAATGAAATTGTTAATTACAATTTTAAGTGCTGATTTACCACGTGCTCAGCGGTTAAGGAAAACATCGTGAGGAAACCTGCATGTCTGAGAAATAGGAAAATATATATATTTCGAAGACATGTGAAAGTCGCCAACACGCATTGGGGCAGCGCGGCGGATTATTCCTTGTCTTAAACCCTCTCAGAAATGAGAGGAGGCCTGTGCCCAGCAGTGGGACGTATACAGGCTGTAACTTTACTTACTTTACTCTTATTCTATAAAGAAAGATCTACACACAAATTACATGACAAATAAGGAGACAAGCCTGTAAATATTGCAATATAGGATCTTGTGTAGACTGGTGACTGGGTCAATAGGAGTCTAATTTGAGCTAATGTTTTAGGTTAATGCAGAGCATAGTACTTACTCGCTGTGATCGCACATCGGCGTCACAGCCTAAGAAGAACATACAGTCAGTCATCGCGTTTCATGCTGTCGGTAAAATCCACACAAACAATAAATTGTTACGGTACGGTATTCAGAACGGGAAGTAATAAAAAAATGAAAAAACTGATTTTATAGTGTTCAGAAATAATAAAATATGTTATCGGACCCACAGTTTTTTACCATACATATAGCGTGAACCATTTTAATTTATTTGCGTCTTGTATATTGTCGTCGTCGTATATAGTCGTATTGCGACTGACTGTTAGTGGTAGTTAGACTGTGTCGGCGTAGAAGTTATCACAATAGCGTCGATTTTAATGGCCAGACATACAAACCATAGTAGGTTTGTATGTCAGACATATGTAAGAGGGTAAAGAACATAAAAGTAAAGTTACAGCCTATATACGTCCAACTGCTGTACAGGCCTCCTCTCACTTCTGAGAGGGTTTTAGAGCAAATTTATTTTTCTTTTTTTTCTAATGCATGGTTTCTTCATGAAGTTTTCTTTCACCAACAAGCACATGGTCAATCAGCACTTAAAATTATCACTCACAATTTCATTTGTGCTGGCGGGGATCGAACCCGGGTTTCTCACGTACTGTGAAATTTACAGCGAGCGCTAAGCCCCTGAGCTACCCCGGCTCTCACGGCTCAAAGTACATACCTATACGTAAAATTTAAGTTCTAAATATATATTACGTAATTATTATAAAGAAAACCTACAAGTATATTATCCAAGCTTTGACGCGAGACTTTAGTTAATTTTACTAGCTTACTCATTTGCGAGTGGCAAAGTGGTTTGGGAGTAATAAATGTTTTTAAAATACAAAAAAGTAATTTCTATTTTTGGAGAAATTTAATATCACTAATCACAAATGAGACGACAAACAAGCAATAAAGACATTTAAAGTCATTGCCAGCGCTGAAATCGGAATGAGTAAAAACAGAATTATCTTGATTTATAATTTCCCGTAAAGCGACCGTGAAAAAAATAAACACGCCTCCACTTATTTAGCATTGAAAAGCGTAGGTTTAATTGAGATACGATTTCAAGCTGTCATTAAAAACTTCGATAATTGTTTTAATCCGAATATGGAAAAATCGATTGCCTATTACGAGATTTGTCATATTCTGGAAATAGAAGATCGATTTAGTCGTTCCCTTAATAGAATTCAGAGTCATTAGGAGGCCGTTGGCCTGAACATTTTTTATTTGTTTATAGATACATACTAAAACTACTAAAAATAAATTTGTAAACGTAGTAAAATAAATAAAATTGGCGAGATAAATCAAAACCAAAAGTATACTAAAAGCTTTCGAACAAAAGGTAAATGTAAATGCGAGAAAACACAATAATTCATGTTATGATCTGCCTATTTATCCACCTGCTTTTTCGTCCTTATTCAGAATGCTTTTCCGTGGTTATTCAGAAAAGTCCCTCTGAAATAAAGTATAGCATATTTTACGATCAATTCCCCATTACTTGGCATAAGAATTTTATCCCAAAAAGTAGCAACACAAATGTGATTTACCAGCATAGAAGACGTTTGGTTATTATAATTCAGTCACGACCACAGTGATACGTCTTCAAATTGTTTTCTTTATATTCAATAAAGATTTTTATTTAATTATTATTTGACTAAAGATAATAAAGAGCCGTGGGAGCTCAGGGGCTAAGCGGCCGCTGTAAATTTCACAGTACACGAGCAACCAGGGTTCGATCCCCGCCGGGGACCAATGAAATTGTTAATTGCAATTTCAACTGCTGATTTACCACGTGCTGGGCATTGTGAGAAAACCTGCATGTGTGAGAAATAAGAAAACATATTTCAAAGACATGTACAGTTCGCCAACACGGATTGCCCTAAAGCCCTCAGAAAGAATGCTTGAGCCCAGCAGTTGCACGTATATAGGCTGTAACTTTAATAAATTTTAATAGAACTACTAACTAAAGTAACTAATTAAATAACTAGTAAGCTATAATATAAAGGTTATGGATTTATACGTATAATATACACAAAAAAAGTCTTAGATTCGGCCTTTATTTTAATAAAGTTACAGTAATCTACAATTTTAACAATAACATTTTCATTAAGAAGTATAGTAGAAATCACAAAATACCATAATTAAGTATGCCTTTAGCATATATTACTTTCGTTTTAACCGTGATTTACAGTTAAAATGAAAGTAATGTAAACTTTTATTGCAATTATGATTTTAATTTGGCTGTATTTACACTTGGAAACTCAGTTACTCGTAAGTGAAAGCAACCTACAGTGAGGCTATAACATAAAACACTATGAAACATTAATAATGTATGAATTTAGTGATTTAAAAAACATACAAAAAATGTAGAAAGTGCAGCGCGTGAAAATCTATATAGTAGAATGAGTTTTGAAAATTGGTAACATAAAAACTGTAATACATAATATGTACATACTCATGTATTAACAATGTAATGGACAAATAATTTAAGGATATCCATCCTCAACTTAATTGTACGAGCGGGATATAATATTTATTAAACAAATCTACACAATCATCATCATCGACAATCATCATTGTCGTTATCACAGCGAACCAGGATCTCTGGGGACAAAAATGTCGCCCTACAACCCCACAATATATTCGAAGTAGGTATCTTAAAGTAAAATATGTAAAAGTCGTCTCAAGTCAGGACTAAGATGGAATGCCTCGTTTCCAGTAAAAAAAGGGTCTCCAGATCTCTATACTCACCATACGAAACACAGCAGTATTAAGTTGCTATTTTACGCTGGTATTCCATCGTGGTCCTCCCCAGTCGAGCCGACCCATTCGCGCTACAACCATAATATAGCTGCAGCGTAGCTCTACCTCGTATAACGTATGTTTACCGGATCGCTGATCTGATGATAATTGATTCGATAGGATTTACCAGACATTTGATAGTCGGATAGGCGTCGTAGAGTTAGAAGGAACGATATGAAGTGGTGGATTCTTTAAAGTAGCTATCAGCTGATACTAATAAAATAACATACACTGTATCACAATAAAAATATGAACATTAGTGTACCTATGTTAAAAACGTTTAAAATCACTCTTAGGTCAAAGTCACAGCTCATTTTATTTTTAAAGTCTGAGACATGATTAAAGGTCCGGTTAGCAAGGTAATAAATATAATGTACTGTTTGTAGTATGCACCCTACTCATTACAATGTACAATCATATCCTTTTTTAAAATAAAGAATTCAAAGATGAAAGCAAAGATCGCATTAAATTTACGTTAATTCGATTATAACCGTTAGAGATACAAAAGCGTAGCAAAAAAATCCGCATTCATTTTACGTCAACTTTAAAAATCGGATCTGATAGATATACAGATTCAGTGAACTTTGAATTAAGATATTTAAATATAAATTTTTAAAAGCGCAGACGTATATATTATTTTAATACCAACATCATTAATTTTGAAATGTAACCCCACCACTTTTGTTATAAACGTACAGCAAAGCCAAAATGCAATATTTCTACCGTGTAATATTTAACAACATTCTATTGCGGTAACTTTTAAATCTTTGCAGCAACTCACATTTCTACGCCACAAAAATATATAATTCTAGAAAAGAAGACAGGTTTGCACGTTTTCTAAACACACGCGGGGGACAAAAATTTAACTACATAAAATACAAAGCCATCTGTGGTGTCTGCAAGTTGTGTTTTTGCTTAAAACTATAGATAAAACCGAATGTGTGTATGTGCCTAAACATTTAAACAAATTATCGACTTACAATAGTTGATTATTGTTTACTTATACTAAGTATTAATTATTTATATTCCTGTATCTTCCTTTTGACATTTAGTGAAAAGAGAGGAGCAACCTAAAGGATTTCTTATAGGTACATCAAATTTTTAAGTAATAGCATAAATACACCATAATAGGTACACATCATACAATGTATTGAATATATTGATATATCAATTATTATTTTGAATAAAGATATCCAGGCACTAAAACTTCCAGTAGTAAATTTTTGTTGTGTATAATAACTGTAACAATGATA
The DNA here is from genome assembly GCA_036936625.1 of Parnassius smintheus behrii. Taxonomy (NCBI): domain Eukaryota; kingdom Metazoa; phylum Arthropoda; class Insecta; order Lepidoptera; family Papilionidae; genus Parnassius; species Parnassius smintheus. The sequence continues at coordinate 17,608,072 of JAUPFT010000030.1, read as the reverse complement.
AAGTGAGATGCAAATATAAGTAAGCTGGTAGAATTTTAGCGAGTGAAGGCGAGACAAATCGATTTCGACGCTGTTCGTGAAGTCGTGAAATTGGATTTGGATGAGACAGAGCTTTATACCTTGTACAAAATGAAAGGAGAAAGATGAGCGTGACGGTCACGTGAACAAGGAAGGTCGTTGCCGTGTTAATAGAAAAAATCAAGATCTTTTATAACAGGTTAGTCTAAAGAGGTTCCCTTCTTTTGTTACATTCTGCTGTTTTAATTTTATTAAAAATAATAAAATACAAATGAAAAAAGGGAAGATTTCGCAACTTTGTATATACTTATTACTTACCTAAAAAGTAAACTAAAGTTACAGCCTATATACGTCCCAATGCTGGGCACAGGTCTCCCCTCATTTCTGAGAGGGTTTTAGGGCATGGAAGTGTCCGCCGCGCTACCCCAATGCGTGTTGGCGAACTTGAAAAATAATTTCAAAAATATTTATATTTTTTTCTTATTCCTCAGACACATGCAGGTTTCCTCACGATGTTTTCCTTCACCGCCGAGCACGTGGTAAATCAGCACTCAAAATTGCAATTAACAATTTCATTGGTGCCGGCGGGATCGAACCCGGGTTACTCGCGTTCTGTTATATTTACAGCGAACGTTAACCATCTGAGCTACCACGGCTCTTACTTATTTAAACCAATAATTATTTTGTTGTTGTGTGTGTTTTGTTTAAACCAATAATAATACAGATCGGCGACGGTAAGCAGCGTCTAAGGTATGAGACGTCCGGTACTGTTTTTGTCAACCTGTCTGTCAAGTGCGATGGCTAAGGCAAATCCTTCCTACAACGGGAGAGGCCCATGTCCAGTAGTGGACTTACACTGGCTGATAAAGACGAAGAATAGTGATAGTGGAGGTTATAATCCTAAAATGTTGCTGTTGTTCCTATTAATCAATTTAAATGGGCCCATAATTTTTTTACGTGGCCACGCTGCAGCAATATCATGGTTGTGGCACGAATGGCTCGGCTCGACCGGGATGGACCACACTCTCATAGAATACCAGCGTGAAATAACAGCTTCATGCTGCCGTGTTTCGTATGGTGAGTGAAGAGAACCGGAGACTCTTTTTACTGTAAACGAGGCATTTCATCTTAGTTCTTAGGGGTGACAAACCATCTGAGTTCTGATTATTAATCGAGGATAAATGTAGATATCTATATGCCACAGCATCCACTTACCATCAGGTGGACTGAATGCTCATTTATCACCCTTATTCTATAGAAAAAATTCTATAAAAGAAGTAGGATTTTAAATTGCGAAAAACTAAGAAAACGACCACCGGTCGTAGTACGCAATAGAAATCGTACGATTAGTGCACGCATTATCGCCAAATAGCATGTGTTTTCGTAATTTACCACTAATTTTAATAAAATAATAAAACTTTAGATAAGCCGATAAAAGTAAGGTTTAGTTTTGTTCGTGTTCATTTGCCATAAAGTTTTTCATCTTTAGCCGAATAAGTAATGGACCACGTTAACCTACAGGCAACGGGCTACACGTATTTTTAGTTACTAATAAATCGAATACACTTAAATTTGACCAAATAATGTATAGTATGAATAATTCGACGTAGTATGTATTCAATATTAATATATTTTAGTTAAGTTAGATATTAATAGAAAATAATACAACAAAGAATAAATAAATGAATATTTTTACAGTCTGACTCTAATCAAAAGTTTTTCTGACATAAAAATTGTATAGTGTGCCCTGAACCTTACACAAAAGTTATTTTGTTAAAAACAATGAACAATTCACAATCAGAACTTGTGAATGTTTCTGCAAAACAAATACTTTTTTAAAACAACGTAACAATTTTAATATTTTATTAACACAACCGAGCGTAACACATTCTTTATTTTAAAATAAAAAACAAATGCCTGTTTCATGTGGTAAATTCATAGGGGGGCTAAGTCTACAAGTGTCTTACCTGATCAATAGCATTCCCCTAAAGCCCTTTACATTCGAGCCCTAAAGCACTGGTCACACCCTCCTTTAGGAACGAACGAACACCCTAAATAGGGTTACAGATGATGGGGACGTCGTTGTTCTAAAGGGGCGCTACATCGATATTGATTTTGAATTAAAGCAGGCACGACGGTGAATAACAATATTTTTAACTATCAAATGAAATGTAAAAAAAACACCTCTCTCATATCTGGGCGTCATACATTTCGTATGGGCGGAATTCACATGCATTCAAAATATTTTTAATGATTTAGAGGTTCCCTAATGATAAATTTCTTTTACCGAACTGGTGTTACTCTCATACTGTGAAGTTAAGGTAAACATTAACATAGGTTTTTGACAGGAACTTGACTGCCGGCGGATTGTTTCTCTTGTATTATTGATTAAATGATGGTTTGAATTAGATTTTGACACATAAGACTAAGAGTAATGCAATTATGTCTACTAAATAGCATGTACTGAGATGGTAAGCCTCAAGTCATTTTGTCTGTTAGACCGCCTTGAGATACAATCATCTCCCATATTGTACGTGGTAGTGCCACGCCGCAGTTATATTATGGCTGTAGCACGAATGTGTCGGCTCGACCAGGGAAGGACCACGCTCTCACAGAATACAAGCATAAAATAGCAGCTTAATGCGGCTTTGTTTCGTATAGTGAGTGTACGGATCCGGAGACCTTTTTTTACTGGAAATGAGGCATTCCATCTTAGTTCTCAAGGGGTGACTACGCATCTGCGTTTTGATTCTTAATCGAGGATAAATCATCATTACAGCTCTTCACAAGTCCACTACTGAACATCCTCCTCCAGAGAATGCCGCCAAGCATGGTCCTGAGCCACTTTCCTTGTCATGAGTTTTTCATTTATGTTCTAAGTTATAATTAGTACCTATTAAGTCAGTGTTAATTATATTTATTGCTATTGTTTTTGTCTTTCTTAAAAAATAATTAAATTACCAAATAAATTATAAGGTGTTTTTTATATACATCAAATGTCTGATAGAAAAGCGAGTACATGTTTTGCTAAACTTTAAAAACAAAACCCAATTTCAAAACATAGACTAATCGATTATAACTCCTTTAACTTTAAAATAAGTTAAGTTCTAATTAATAGTATTTATTCCAGTTTCTGATGCATGTAAAGAATAAATAAAGCTAATCGTATATCGTATATCTATTTACAGCCCCATTAATATTCACTATTCTTTTATAATTATTTTATAAAAACGTTACTCCCCACACTTGGATTTTCTCCTGTATCGCGGAGGCAACTTACAAACATAAATTGCACAAGGACACACATCCAGACCCGAAACAATTATTTGTGGCATATACAAATACTTATTCCGTGCGGGATTCAAACCCGCGACCCCTGGCACAGCCACTCATTGCCAAGCCACTGCGCCACGGAGTCGTCGTCTAAAATAAAATAAATTCGTCCGCACATTGGCCCGAACCCCGAACCGAAGTAAACTGAACGACCTTCCAACGTGTGGACACCGTCACCAACTCTCGGCCAATATATTCGCCACTACATTCGCCACTGTGTTGGCCAACGTGTAGAGCCGACATAAGACGAAACCAGACGGTTCTACCAACTTCTAAATATAAAGATAGAAATATAATAAACACATTCGATTATTGTTGAATTCATTTAGCTAAAGAGGAAGCAATTTCGGTTGGCGGGTACGCTTCCAAACCCATACGCTAATTGCTTCAGTCTATTAATTTCGAAATGATATGTTCATTTTGGTTAAGTAATTACAATCATCAGAACAGTAACCAATATTACAAAACAAAAAAAGAAGACACACATAACTATTTAATTTCTAGTTTTTATGAAATGCCAGCATGATCTCATAGCCATGAATCGACGATGTAGGTATGCAGCTGATATAAACCAGATGTAAAATATATATAAAATAAAGGCTTTGCTGAAAGTGAAGTCTATTTATTAGAAAAACTATAGCTGTTGTTTTGTGCGTGCGAATAATTGCAGGATGGTTTTCTACTGTCAAACTACTCAACGACGGTCAAAACTACTTGTCGCAATTTTTTAAACAATAATCCCAAGATTTCTACAGCAACGGGATTTTGTCACTATCTACAAGATGGCAATAAGTTATGGAACAAAGTGGTACATATATATTATAATTAAATGTAATTAAATTAAATGTAAAAAAAGTTTTGAATATAGGTGGGTACGAAGAAACTTTTCCTCGACTTTATAATTTGAAATATGAGGAAGAAACGGAACCGACCGACTCAAGCGCTGTTAAATTACTGTTTCAAACGTGAAGCTTTTGGTTATTGACATTGTGTACATTTTAAGTTTTTATTTATATTTCAAATGCCTAGTCTTTTTATTGCGGACTGGCTTTGGAACTTGGACTTCCGATCCTACCTATATATACCTACCAACCTATTCGAACTACGCTTCCGTAATTAGGACCTGACATTATTTTTGGGTTTTCTTTAACCCAAGCTTGTTTAAGTAATGTATGATATAATGGAGAATATAGAGTTCTATCTAATTTAGAAAATAATAACTAATATAAAGTTTTGGCAAAATATGCTGCTTTTTAGGGTTCCGTAGTCAACTAGGAACCCTTATAGTTTCGCCATGTCTGTCTGTCCGTCTGTCCGTCCTCGCTTAATCTCTGTGATCGTTAGCACTAGAAAGCTGAAATTTGGTACCAATATGTGTATCAATCACGCCGACAAAGTGGTAAAATAAAAATTGGAAAAAAATGTTTTATTAGGGTAGCCCCCCTATATGTAAATTAGGAATAGATTTTTTTTTTAATTTCAACCCTAACGTGTGATATATTGTTGGAAAGGTATTTAAAAATGAATAGGGGTTTACTAGAATCATTTTTTGATAATGTCAATAATTTCGGAAATAATCGCTCCAAAAGTAAAAAACAATGTGTCCCACCCCCCCCCCCCCTTTCACTTTTTAACCATAAGTTTAGAAAATATGAAAAAAATCTGGAAGGTAGAACTTTATAAGGACTTTCTAGGAAAATTATTTTGAACTTGGATGAAAACAACAGTTTTTGTACAAACTCATAAGTGGGAACACTTACTGTAACGGACGGGAAACTACGGAACCCTACACTGAGCGTGGCCCGACACGCTCTTGGCCGCTTTTTTCTGCTGATTCGACGATTGTAAAAGAGAATGAATGAGAAGAGTCCAAAATCACAAAGAAAAAAGAAGGTTTTAAAATTTCGAAATAAGTTTGAAAGCCTACGTAAATAGAAAACTGATTAATGCTTTTATTTCTAGAAGACAGCCTAAAACTACATATTTATTGTTATAAATAATAAGAGTAACATAAAAATAACAATTTAAAATTCATACGGTGATTTTGGTTAATATCCTGAGTTTTTCGTAAGTCGTCGATTTCGTTAATTTGGCTTTGCTAAGCGCGGCACTCAGCACGATTTCGTAGTTAGCTCTATAAATACCAACATTGTCTTAGCTTGGAAGTAAAGTCTGAGCAAAGAAAGTACGGATGTCATGGATCTCAGGCTTAGAGTGGGAGAATACTTGTAAAGAGTGCACCAGCGCGTGCGCACACACTCGTGTACTATGATTTCGTCCTTTACTGTGCAGATGGCTAGTCCCCGTTAAGATTAGCTGCTGTGACCAAAATACGATCTGGAGGACATTATTAAAATGCACTACGTGCAAGTGAGACAGCATTTGAACAATGAATTGATACATTTCACGTTTTATTCATCATTCGTGCGTAAACGCCAATGATAGCAAAAACCTTGGCCGTGCACAACGTGCATCTCACTTGCACCATTCAAGAATACATTGTTATATTTACCTTATACATTATTATATAAATATTATTTACGTGGTAGAGCTGCACTGCTACTTTATTAAGGCGGCAGAATTAACGAAAATGTCCACAGATTATGGCAATTAATTATGGGACCAAAATAGATTTCTTTGATAATAATACCTTAAGAAATTCTCGTTTTCACGAATTCTCTAATACATTTTAAAGTAAGTAAACGTGTGTTACTGCTGCCAAACCTCGAGTAAGACTAGAAAAGTTTATCGAATCATATGATTATACGCTCTCTATTTATAAGTCCTAACCGCGCGGGCGCAGCGGGGCCAAAATAAAGAAGGAACATGCTCTAAGGATGTGCTTGTGTCGATACTATTATTTATTATCATGCACCAGAGATTTCAAATATTGAAAAGTAGAGATTTTTTACTAGATAATAAATACATCGAAGTACTAAGCGAGATTGTTTCCAAATGTTAAGGGCTTGAACGAATTAACCACTGGACCCGACATAAAACACAAACTTATGAAAACTTGTTCAAATAAGTGGAGAATAACACACACAAAGATTTTAATACGTTAATATAAACACAAATACGAAATTCGTAGAAGTTTACTCTAGTGCTTGAACGTAGTCGATAAAATATATCGATGAACGATTGAGAAAGAAAAAACGTATCGTAAATAAGCTGTAAGACAAAGGAAAAAAAAGGGCTAATGAAGGTGAAGTAAGCTTCCGGTATTTAAATTTTAATTAAAATAAAAGAAGCAGAACAATGTTATGGACTTTTTATTCAATTAGTTACGATAAACGTCAAATTTTTTGTTAAGTTTAAATAATTTAAATAGGTATCATCTTTCCTAAAATGTGTTTCTTAGAATTTCTTTTGTTCGCTTGTTTTCTTATATAAGCAATTCTAATATTTATATACTTTCGGCAACGGCTTTCGTTAATTCTTCGACGTGATTCACGTCGTCGTTTTAAAATTTATGGAAATGAATGTCTTCGTAAAACGGAAGTTGCAGCAATGTTTCTGTTTCTTTCAGCAGGAGAAAGTCTGTTGTGTAATCTTTTTTCAGTCTTTTATTCTGAACACCCTTCGTAAGTACGAGTTCGCAGTGCTGACAAATAGCTATGGTATCACTAAAGGGAAGTATCAGTTTTCCCTTGTCTTTATGGACATTGAGACTGCCTTCATTGGTGTCATTTTGTGTTTCTTTGCATTAGTATTAAAACAGGCAGTATCGAAATGTACACTGCATATGGCGCTGTGTTTCGTCGGAATCCAGGTTTCATCTCTACGAACTGCTTCTACCCGCTTTCTTTTCCGAGAAGGGTTACTGGGAAATCTGAAAATTCGTGTAATTTATGTGTTTAAATATTTTAAGTACAGATACTAATTATAATTTTTGCATTTATAATATTTTTATTTAATTATAATAAATACTATTATAAATTTAATGACATCAGATTGTAGGATACTGTTATATAAGTATTTTTAAGTGTTATTGTAAATTACAAATAACATCATCATTCATTCGGTCATATCGTCAAATATCGATATATTTTTCGACATGGTCAAGCACTAGTCGATGTCAAATTGACTTACTCCAGTTTTAGTCATTTGTTCTGACTGGTATAATCCACCCATTTTGTGATGGTTGTCAGATGTCAACAATACATAGAAATATCGACTATATTTAACATAGTTGGATAATACAAAATTTTATTTTACATTTAATTAAATTTTATGATAAATAACAATAAATGTAATAAAATAATGTACTTACAAGTGAAAAGAAATAGTGCTGCTCCCGCCGCTATAGTTTTTACATCATTTAACTGAATATTTAGTCATTTATGAGAGATGTTTTGTTGACAAGTAAGTGCTTGAGACTGACGCAAAAACAAACGACCAAGGCTAGAATTTCCTGGTTACTGACAAGGCCGGTATAGGTAAGTCCGCTTATATGTCGGGTCCAGTGGCTAATTCGTTCAAGGTTAAGGGGCTACAGCAGATCCATAGACACCGCAATAAACTCCATACGAAAAAGGTATTGATGTGTTTGCTGATAATAGCCATTTGAGTTTTTGCCTTCTTTAATATAATGGACAGTGCAGTACACTGAGCGCAGCCAAGCTGCACCGAGATGATATGCAATAAAATATTGTTAAAACAAAGCAAAATAAACTTTAACTTGAAATGACTTAATACATAATTTTGGTAACCTTAAACATTTTAGTTTAAGGGCTTTTTCGTGTGATTGAATAACCTCACTGTATACCACCATAGGCACAGGGATTAAGAAATGGATATCAGTATTTTCATTCGATTGCAAAGCAAGTGTTTCGAGGCAAGAGTAGTTTTTTATATAAATAGAATAATTGTGGCGACAAACGAGCACAAAGACAACCTAAGTCCGAAGTTCCCGGCGCCCCTTAAATGGGGCAGGGGTGCGAAGAATCTCCGGGAGAAAAACCGGCGACGAGGTTCGCCACCCATCACGTTCTGTCTCCCGGAGGGGCGAAAAGTGGATTGCGGAAACCCGTCTGGCTACGCTGAATGTATGTGGAGGAATGAATGATAAGATGGATGAAGTATGCGAAATGATGAATGACAGAGGAATAGATGTGTTATGTGTGAATGAGACGAAACGAAAGGGAAAGGATGCCACTGCACATGGCACGTATACCGCGTATTGGTCTGGTGTGGGCGAGACCGAACGGGTATGCCAGGGAGTCGGTTTCATCCTTTCAGAAAGAATGGGACGATGTGTGAAAGAGTATGAATGTGTAAGCCCGAGACTGCTATGGATACGAATGAAAGTGGGCTTAAAGAAGCTGTTCCTACTAGGGGTATACGCCCCAGACATGTCTAAGCCCACTTACATCCGAGAGCAGTTTTGGGATATGGTAAGGATGGTGTTGACAAAATGTAAGGAAAATGAAAATATTATTATGTTAGGAGACTTTAATGGAAGGGTTGGGGTGAAGAGATCTGGTTATGAAAGGATATTGGGAACGTTTGGTGATGAAAGTATAAATGAGAATGGTGAAGACCTCCTCACCGTTTGTGCGGAAAAGAATCTTTTTGTGACGAATACTTTTTTTCGTCATAAGAAGATTCACATGTATACATGGGAAAGAGGTGATGATAGAAGCATGATAGATTTCGTAATTGTGGATGAAAGAATGAGGAGCGCAGTCGTAGATACAAGGGTTTACCGGGGGTCCAACGTAGGGACGGATCATTACTTGGTCTTATGTCGAATTAATGGTCTTTTCAAGCGTTGGCGGCATCGGACATCTGTATCTACCACTGCGTTACAGCGTATAAGAATAGAGAAGTTACAAGATGAAGATGTGATAGAGAAGTATAAATGTAGACTGAGAGAAAATATTAGATGTTTGAATGAGTTGTGTATGAATGATTTAGACTTGAATACTGTGTGGGATAATATTAAGAAAGGTTTGGTGGATACCGCCACCGAAGTATGTGGTGTAAGTAAGAGAACAAATGAAAGAAAAAATAATACGTTATGGTGGGATGATGAGGTACGGGTGGAAGTTGAATCAAAGAAGAAAGCATGGTTAGATTTACTAGCAACCAAAGCTGGTAATTCTTCTGGTATGAATGATGAGATTGAAAGAAAAAAGGCAGAATTTAGACGTCTAAATAAGAGAGTAAAAGAAGTTGTTGAAAGGAAAAAGAAAGAAAGAACGGATAAGAATGATAGAAGGATATCTGATAATTTCCAGGCTAACATAAAAATGTTCTGGAAACTCGTAAGAACTGCCAGGGGAAATACAAAACAGCCTATAATAAATGCTATAAGAGACGAGAATGGATGTATTCTGAATGATGAAGTTTCGAATTTAAACAGATGGAAGGAATACTTTGAAAGCGTGTTTATGAGTGAAGAGTCGTATGAATTAAATGAACTAGAAATTCCGAAAGAAGTGGAAAGGGGTATGGAGATAAGTGTAGATGAAATAATGAAAGCAATGAAAAGCATGAAAGCAGGTAAGGCAGCTGGATATGATAGAGTATCACTCGAGATGCTAAGGGCTGGAGAGGGAGTGGTGGCAGGCCTGCTGTACACCTTGTTTAATTTATGTTGGGAATTAAAACGGGTACCGGATGACTGGTGTAAAGCAGTTATAGTACCAATATATAAAGGAAAAGGGTCACAGCACGACTGCAAAAACTACCGCGGTATCAGCTTGCTTAGTATTGTGGGTAAACTGTATGCTAAGGTGTTAATTGAAAGAGTTATGAAAGAAACTGATGGAAAAATTTGGGATGTGCAAGCGGGTTTTAGAAAGGGAATGGGGTGTACAGATCAAGTCTTTTCCATGCGCATGATTGCGGAGAAGTTTTTGGCCAAAAACCAGAAAGTTTTTTGTGCGTTCATGGACTTGGAAAAGGCTTATGACAGAGTGGACAGGAATGTGTTATGGCAAACACTGAACTCATATGGGTTGAGCGCTGGTTTGATACAGGCATTAAGGTCTCTTTATAGGGACTCTAGTGCTTGTGTCAGGATCAATGGGGTCTACTCGGACTGGTTTGGCATCCAAAAAGGTGTCAGACAGGGCTGTGTAGCTTCCCCTTGGCTGTTCAACCTATTTATGGACCGGTGTTTGCAAACTTTGAAAGATGAAGAATGTGGGTTAAGAATGGGCGAGTTAACCGTCAAATGCCTTTTGTATGCCGATGATCAAGTCATACTTGCGTCATCGGAGGCAGAGTTGCAAATGATGGTTACATTAATGAACTGGGAATTGAAAGAAAGGGGAATGAAAGTGAACGCAAGTAAGACGAAAGTGATGGTTTTTGAAAGAGAAGAAAGCAAAACGGTATGTGAAATAAGAATAGAAGGAGAGTTAATTGAGCAAGTGGATGAGTTTGTGTATTTGGGATGTGTATTTAGCAGGGATGGTAGATATGATAGGGAAATAGAACGACGAGTAAATGCAGGGAATAGAGTGAATGGGGCACTACACTCTATTATGAAGAACCAGAATGTGTCAAAACAGGCACGTATAGTAATTCATAATGCTGTGTTAGTCCCTACTTTAATGTATGGTAGTGAAAGCTGGGTGTGGCAGAAGAAGCACGAAAGTAGAATAAATGCTGTAGAAATGCGGTCTTTAAGGAATATGCTAGGGTTGAATCTGAATGACAGGGTGAGAAATTGCGTGATAAGAGATAAATGTGGTATGCAAGATGATGTTGTGACCAGGATTAAGAAAGGAATGCTTCGGTGGTTTGGTCACGTAGAAAGAATGAATGAGGAAAGAGTGACAAAGCAAATTTATATGGCAGATGTGAATGGCCGAGTCGGAAAGGGACGCCCTAGAAAAAAGTTTATCGACCAAATTGGCGATATTTTGAAAATGGGCCACGTTAGAAGTACCCTTAACCGACGAGCATGTATGCGTAGATATATGGATGTAAAGGAGGCGAAAGAGGTATGTCAGAATCGTGCCAAATGGAAGTCCGTAGTCTCTGCCTACCCCTCTGGGTGACAGGCGTGAGTGTTTATATATTATATATATATAAAACAAAGCATACAATAGATGTGCCCCGATACTTGTTGCAATAAGTGGTACGTACGGAAAAATAATGCTTTATACAACCATAGATTCAACAAAATAGTTTTTTGAAATATGTACTTGATAGACACTAAGTTTTTGTAAAATTTTAAATTTTATTTCGAATATCTTATTACCATATAATCTTATTTTACCTAAAGTTAAATTATTTTATTTCATTAATAATAATACATAGAACTTTTGTTAATTAGTTAATTTATACCTCGTAAATATTTTTTTCAATATCAAAATAAAATTTCAACGCCTGTATAATGTTACTAAATGATAAGTACTATATCTTGTACAGCGCACTATATAATACATACATACGTATTCGTTATTATCACACTTCGTATCGATATCAAATATTTTCATCACTACATACTACAATAATAGTCAGTTGGCGTCGAAATTGCCTTGTAATCTGATATCTTGCTGACATCCAAAACGGTCTCCTGCCTTAAAAATTTATATTTTACAATTGTTTTTCAAAGGACTCCTTTTTAAATTTTTCAAACATTAAAAATTCATTGATCTGTTACGCAAATATTAAAAAGCACAATGTACGTAACAGTAAGACTCGTTTTTTTCGTTTCTCGATATCTCGATAAAAGAAAATATTACTAAGAAACAAGTTTGTTTTTAAGCACTTCGGAATTTAAATTGCTTATACCCTTATTTAGGGTTTCAATTAAAGCGAAATGTGCAAATTATGCATGAGGATAACTGTCACTAAATTGACAAAAGTTTACACAAAATTTATTAAAATACATGTTTTTCTAAGTTTATACCTAGTACCCGGTTGACCGAGCTTTGCTCGGTATTTTTCGCTCGGTTTTTTTTAATTCGTGTGTTTTGGAAATTATATTTAGATAGGTACAAATTACATACTGATGAAATAGGAATAATATTTTTTGATCTTAGCGACATAATAGAAAAAACTGAAGTGGTTATTTGAATAAAAAATCATGAGTGCAATTAGTTTAATTTAAATTTTCGTATTTTTTAAAAATACTAAAAAAAGGGATCGAAAACATAGATTTTCTCAAAAAGAAAGGAACTTGAAAAAAAATTAAAAAAATTCGGTCGGTCGGTCTGGACTCGAACCATGGTATCACGATTTTGTGACCGCCCAATATACCGATTAAGCTATTTGTAGTCATTAATAAACTGTCTAAATTTACCTTCTTATTTTAACGATATTGTAGCAGTTTTTCATTGCCTAAAAATACGTATAAAAAGACATTTTCTAAAAATAAAACCTGGAAATATGCTCCCTATAAGAATTAATAGGGAAGGAAGTTGACTGCCTCGTTGGTCTAGCGGTTGTAGTAGTATGACTGCTGATCATGAGGTCCTGGGCTCCTGGGTTCAAGTTCCGAGTCGGGCCAAAATATCAATTATTGAGTTTTTCTGTCAAGAACTTCTCAGTAGCTCCCCGGAGTCAGGAAGTTGGCGGTGTCTCACCCCCGTGCCTCGGAAAGCACGTAAAGCCGTTGGTCTTGCGCCTGATCTCTCTCCGGTCGTGTCGGTTTACCGTACCATCGGGTTATGAGAGTGAGGGAATAGAGAGTCCACCTGTTCTTGCGCATACAGTTGGGCACTATAATCCTGTCCGGCGGTGTTGGCTAGCCTCCGTTGAGGCAGGCCGCCGTGGCCGAAATTCGGTCTGGGGGACATTATTATTATTATTATTACAGGGAAGGTCTGAGTTCAGCTGAGATTATTGATCATGACAACTAATGCTTTAAAGATATGTCAGCGGCCCAGCTCGGCTAACAATATTTAAACACAGCGACTCTACTCTGACTCTACTCACCTATTAAAAAAACTAAAAGAAATAATAGAAATTTATATAACCTTAAGATACCCTTCTCCATATTGAAATTAGTTTCAAACAGCCCTCACGTTATGTCAATAAATATTTATAACCATTTACCGAATTCCATAAAAATTCTGGAAAATCCTGTGCAATTAAATAAACAATTAAAAATATTTCTTATTAATAAATGTTATTATAATTTAAATGAATTTCTTGACGATAAATAACGACAAAGTAAGATTTGTAGTGTTATGCTTATACATACTTACATATCATTTTACACTATTTTAAATTTATTTTTCCATTCTGTTTTTGATGTTCTGCATTCGCCTCAAAACTTGATATTTTGCATCACCTTTATTTCCATAGGATCCTGTAATATTTTTAATTCATAAGAACACAATAACAAATCATTTTCACTCCGTATTTTTCACGTTATCAGCACTTTTTAAATCGATGTCAATGGAGTCTACCTTTTTCGGTCTTTTATTTAGTTCTCCGTAACTCTGCAATTTCGGGCTTCGTGCGCGCTGTTGCGCTACCTTTTTTTTCCTATATCAATAATATCTCATTTTTCACTTAAATCTTGCCGTTTCTGTATTACGAGCCTAAAACCAAAATTTGACATGTTTTGACATCGTTGTTTATCAGGTTGTCATGGCAATTTTTATTCAAATATCGTTACCGGCCTGATGTTTTTACTTCAAAATACTCCTTTCTTCTTGGCCATTTACAAGAATTTGCTTTTAATTTAAATAATTTCAAATTTAATGAGAATAATTTTCCGTTCTTATGCCAGATCCGTCAAAAAGTGAAAAATAAGCCGAACAATCGGCGAATGGGGGAGTCTGACTTGAGCTTTGATACTTGAAGCATCTCCTAAAGGCCTTTTCTGCACTGCCTCGGGATCCTGCAAGCCTCTGCCCGCTCCTTAAGTCGTCGCCTAGCCACGCCTACGCCTCCGCCTACTAGTGCGCTGTGTTTACTTACTTCAAACGCTGCGTGCCTTCTCCTGACGTTGCGTGGACCTACTTCAGACGCTGCGTGTTTATTCCGGACGCTGTGTGGGTCTACTCCGGAAGTTGTGTTTGCCTACTCCAAGCGCCGCGTGTACCTACTTTAAACGCTGCGTGCCTACTCCAGACGTTTCGTGGACCTACTCCCGACGCTGCGTACCGGCTCAAGACGCTGTGTGGGTCTACTCCAAGCGCTGCGTGTACCTTCTCCAGACGCTGCGTGTGTTTTCTCCAGATTCTACGTGTTCCTAGAGCAGGAGCTGTGCACCTATCATAGGCATAGCCTGTGCATACTTCGTTGCAGTATCTTTTGTTATTTTTTTTTTTTAATAATATTGTAAATCACCATCTTCATTACAACCCATCATCACCTTCATACCTTTTTTTTATAAAAGATACTGTAAAACTTCAAATTTTTAAATAATTTATTTTATTTTGGTTGTTTTCGTTCTAGTTAAGTTAGGTTCTTAGTTTTTTTATTGTCGCTTCACGACATTTGGCGCCCAACGTAAAAGTTCTTCTTTTCTTCACCTTAGCTACGCCTTATCCATTTCCTTTTGATTGAATTGCTTTCTCTTTCGTTCTTAACTCTTTATTTACTCATCCTTATCATATCTTCCAAATTCTAAAACAAAACTTCATCTAGTTTTTCAACTTATCTGGATTATATTTAGACCTACATATAACACTTCACTTACATTCATCACTTTAATATTCTTATTCTAGATAACTTAAAGAGGTACAATTTTTAATTAAATTTTTATTTCTTAAACTTAACTTTGCACTTAATACTAACAATGAAAAGGGTTATTAAGTACAAATTTCTTAACAAGGCCGAACTCGAATACGAAGTGAAGATTAGATGTGAGGAACCAGCTAATACTGTTTTGCATGACACTACATTTGTATATATGTGTATATATGTTTGTATATATAAGTTTGTATATATGTATAAATATCAATTTCAGACACATCTCGTTAGTGATGTTGCTGATCTCTGGCTTTGAGCCCTACCGCTCTGGCCGTTCTTAATCTTTACTTAAGTGATAGCGACTAAAGCTTGCTTAAGATTAATTTCTTTAACTTTATCTTCACTCAGGAGCGGATGACAACTCCTTAAATAAGCCTGAACGTCCTTTCAAAATGTTTTTTTTTCCACGCAGGAGCGGATGACAACTCCTTAAATAAGCCTGAATGTCCTTTCGAAAACACACTTTTAGAGTGGTAGTCATTGAATGTGAACTCCACCCTTACCTGAATGCAGATGATGAATGTAAGAGATAGTATATCTGATTTTGCCTGTTGATGTCTGTTTCTGCAAAGCTGTGTTTTCACGGTTTCTTTTAGAATGTACATATCAAAATTTTTGCTGAGTCAAAAATTTTCCAGGGTCGGGGGGAAAATGTAGTGTTATGCTTATACATACTTACATATGATTTTACACTATTTTAAATTTATTTTTCCATTCTGTTTTTGATGTTCTGCATTCGCCTCAAAACTTGATATTTTGCATCACCTTTATTTCCATAGGATCCTGTAATATTTTTAATTCATAAGAACACAATAACAAATCATTTTCACTCCGTATTTTTCACGTTATCAGCACTTTTTAAATCGATGTCAATGGAGTCTACCTTTTTCGGTCTTTTATTTAGTTCTCCGTAACTCTGCAATTTCGGGCTTCGTGCGCGCTGTTGCGCTACCTTTTTTTTCCTATATCAATAATATCTCATTTTTCACTTAAATCTTGCCGTTTCTGTATTACGAGCCTAAAACCAAAATTTGACATGTTTTGACATCGTTGTTTATCAGGTTGTCATGGCAATTTTTATTCAAATATCGTTACCGGCCTGATGTTTTTACTTCAAAATACTCCTTTCTTCTTGGCCATTTACAAGAATTTGCTTTTAATTTAAATAATTTCAAATTTAATGAGAATAATTTTCCGTTCTTATGCCAGATCCGTCAAAAAGTGAAAAATAAGCCGAACAATCGGCGAATGGGGGAGTCTGACTTGAGCTTTGATACTTGAAGCATCTCCTAAAGGCCTTTTCTGCACTGCCTCGGGATCCTGCAAGCCTCTGCCCGCTCCTTAAGTCGTCGCCTAGCCACGCCTACGCCTCCGCCTACTAGTGCGCTGTGTTTACTTACTTCAAACGCTGCGTGCCTTCTCCTGACGTTGCGTGGACCTACTTCAGACGCTGCGTGTTTATTCCGGACGCTGTGTGGGTCTACTCCGGAAGTTGTGTTTGCCTACTCCAAGCGCCGCGTGTACCTACTTTAAACGCTGCGTGCCTACTCCAGACGTTTCGTGGACCTACTCCCGACGCTGCGTACCGGCTCAAGACGCTGTGTGGGTCTACTCCAAGCGCTGCGTGTACCTTCTCCAGACGCTGCGTGTGTTTTCTCCAGATTCTACGTGTTCCTAGAGCAGGAGCTGTGCACCTATCATAGGCATAGCCTGTGCATACTTCGTTGCAGTATCTTTTGTTATTTTTTTTTTTTAATAATGTAAATCACCATCTTCATTACAACCCATCATCACCTTCATACCTTTTTTTTATAAAAGATACTGTAAAACTTCAAATTTTTAAATAATTTATTTTATTTTGGTTGTTTTCGTTCTAGTTAAGTTAGGTTCTTAGTTTTTTTATTGTCGCTTCACGACAGATTACTTAGACTAGGTACATTGTATTTCAAATTAAATTAATTTATATAAAATAATATTGAATGTTGATGATAAGATAATTTGTAATTTATGTTTAAAAATTAGATAATACGAAAATAGTTAGCCCTCTAGTGTTGCTATGCCCTTGCGGGGCGTCACATGTATACCTATCAAAATTGTATCATCTTAAATTTGTAATGTGACATGCAATAAAGAATTTGAATTTGAACGAGATCATGTAATACCACTAATAATAGTTCAAACCATTGAATATAAACATAAAATAAATCAAAGCGCGCTTCATATATCATGTTCTAATGCATTTCGCTCCCTCTATCTGAACATATCATGCAATAAATTCCTCCTAATACCTTGTAACAAACGTAAATTTCCTATCGAGTCTACGGCCTTGTGTCTGACTTCGCGCTGGCAGATTGCCTGCTTGGCAAGATCGATTCAAATAAATAGACTTTAATTTTTGCAAAAGCGAAGAAAATGAAAATCGCTATATACTAAAATAATAATATTAGTATTATGGTTTATTACTTATAACATCGTTGGTAGTGTCGTTTCGATTTTGAATTGACATTTCCAGCAGTAGTAACAAAAAAGCAGTGATGTGGCTTAAAAAATTATATAAATGTATAACAAATCTTTATATACTCACTATAGTATATTTATACACACTATGCTATAATTAAGCACAGTTGAAATTTCCTGAGTGCGAATTAAAACACAGTTTCTGTGACAGGATTATTATATTAGCAGGATTTCATGGTACTGTTCGTTTTGACTAAAAAGCAGAAAGCAAAACAAAAGTAATAATACATTTAATTGTGATATAATTAACGGGACCTATTCCCTACCCCATGAGCCACATATTATAGTACATTATTATTGTCTTACTATTGTGTCTGAAAATCTAACTATTATTTAGAAAATTTTAAATGGTTTTAACTATTAAACGCCTCGTTCGATTTTTAAGCGCAAACAATTGTTTGTCAGGTATTGAGTCGATAGATCGAAAATTTTAAGTTACCTAAAAATACGATTAATGACAAATTTTAAATAGCTATGATTTTTGAACGCGTCGTTCAATTTTGACTTCCTTGGCGACGTTCGACGCAGTTTTTCAAGTACAAAAAAGTGTCTTCGATGTCTGGACTTAATTTGGTCAAATATTTTGAAAGTTATTTAGAGAAAACATGAAAATATTTTTTTTTTGTTTTTATTTTTATTTATTTTTTTTTAATATTATTTAAAACGACTCGATCGATTGACTGATGCTAATGAACATTTGCGAACGCCATATCGCTCATCTCGATCGGTTGACTCGTTTTAACGATATCGTAAAAGAAAATCTGGGGGCACGGCAGTGCCCCCGCCAAGTCGAGCAAAAAAGCGGCACGGCCGTAACATACTTTTCTCGAAGCAATTCAGGCCATTTTCGACCCCCTACAACTTCGTAGTGGATAAAATTAGAAGCTTGAATTTTCGGTAACCTAGTAGGCATTGTATAAACATGGTATATTTTAAATTTCATTCAATTTGAAGCAGTAGTTTAAGAAATATAAGTAGTCAAAGTTTCTTAATTTTGTCACTCACTGACTGACCGATCATCAAAACTCTAAGGTACTTCTAGCAGACATAGAAGCTTCAAATTTAGAATACAATTAGTGTTTAGTGTATAAATCAAGGAAAAACTAAAATATTTTTTTAATTTCGGTCCAGTTTTCTAGATACAACAACTGCATAAATAACTTTGTAATCCTATATAAATATATAGAATTACAAAGTTACATTTGCAGTGAATCCATGTAATACCAAGTTGGTTAATTTTAATTTATTCAGTCTCTACTTAAGGGTCCTTCTGTTTTAAGTTATTACGTAATCAGCTAACCTAACAACATTTTATAGTGACCATATCAATGTTAAAAATGTTTTATGTTTAAAATATATAGATTGACCTGGCAATCGCACTAAGCAATCTAATCTAATATACTATGTATTACTTGTGGGATACTTGTGTTCTCATGCGATGGCCAAGTCAATCTATTTATTTGAAACATAAAAGATTTTTAACATTGATAGGGTCACTAAATGTTGTTAGGTTAGCTAATTACGTAATAACTTTAAACAGAAGGACCCTTAAGTAGAGACTGAATAAATTAACCGACTTGGTATTACATGGATCTCATAACTTTTTACGGTAGAAGAACTGACTTGTTTTTTTTACAAGTTATGTTTTTGATGGCATTTTATTTACATACACACATACACACACATACGGCCGGACGCACGCACGCACGCACGCACGCATGCACGGTCAGACGTCCAGTCGGAATTCGGAAATAGTCCGAACAGCTTCCTAAGACACAAAACGTGGAGATCTGATGAAAACTCGCATTCTCAAAGTAAAAAAAAATCGGACCGAAATCTATTTGTAACTAACTCAAAGCGAGAAGTAAAAAAAGCGGAGGATGTAGAATTATCATAACAAAACCTGCGTAACTATTTTTACCTTTTATATGCTACTTTAGAGTTTTAAAGTTAACATAAAAATTCTATTAAAAGTCTTATGAAAAGAATTGCGAAAGGACACTCATTGAGCACTTACTTTGTACCAAAGGACCGTTCGCATGAAAAAAAAGCTCCACTGAAACTTTTAGAGAAGAAGGATAATCATCTACGTGTTAAGTGGAAAGTGGGTTTAGTAAGAATGTGTTAAGTGGAAAGTGCGTTTAGTAACCGACTGAGTTTCGAACACTTTTAAAGTTGTATAAAAAAAGATATTTCAGTAATGAATCGACTGTTTTTACATTCAGTTTTTACAGGAGTCGTAGTAGGCTAAAACGCAAAATCGGACGCATTAAAAAATACAACTCAAGTTAAGCAAGCGGCGGACTAATTGCTCCATAAGTCCATAACCCTTTCAGAATCGACAGGAAGGCCCTATGACCAGTTGTGGGACATAGGTATTATATAAGCTGTAATTTTACTTTACAAGCAAAGAAAACCGAGTTAATTGCTGGTAGCTCTGCTGAAGTTATTGATTGCAATTATATAGTGCCGATTTACCACATGTTCGACAATAAAAAACATCATGAGAAAAATTGCACATTTCAGAAATTATATAACATTTACAAGCAATACGCATTGGATAGCATGGGAGATTCTTCCATGTCCGTAATTCTTGTCAGAAATAAGAGGTCTGTGTCGATCCCTGGGCCGTATATAGGACTACTTTTAACCCCCAATGAAAACAGAGGTGTGTTATAAGTTTGTAGTGTGGTATCAAACCTCCTGAATGGATGAAACTATTTTGGTTAAGTTTTTTTTCGTTTGAAAGGTCTTACTCGAGAGTGTTCTTAGCTATGTTTCAAGAACATCTGTTCAGCCGTTTGAAGCTCAGCTTTTTTGGTTTGGTTTAAAGTTATATAGAATAAGATTGACAAGGAAATGCACAGTCTACCTGATGGTAAGTGATGTCATGGCGTATAAACATCTACATCTATACTCGATTACAAACCAAAATGCAAATGCGGTGTCACCCGTGAGCACTAAGAAAGAATGCCTCCTTTCCAGTAAAAAGGGTTTCTGCTTCACCACACCCACCATACGGTACACAGGAGCGTTAAGCAGCTGTTTTACGCTAGTATTCTGTGACAGCGTGGTGCTTCCTCGGTTGAGCCGACCCATTCGTACTACAATTATACTACTAATATAACTGCAGTATGGCTCTAGTGTGCAGTAGCTATAAGTGTGGCTTTACCGTGTAAAACTTTACAGCTTCCTCTTTTGTTGTATAAAACTGGAATTGGGAAACAGAATTACAGTGCATACGATGATAAGTGGATACTGCGGTCAATGGACACCAGCAGCCAACTTCAAACAAAGAAGGCGTTGTCACTTCAGGGGACTAAGATAGAATGGCTCACTGCCTGTAATTATACTGACTCTCTATAACCTTCAGGCAGGAGCACTACGATACATGCACTACCATTTAGCGGCAGAAATAGCTAAGAGGGTAATGCCTACCCAGACACTCTCCAAGGCAGTGAGGAAAGTCCTGCCATACGGAAAGAATTTTAGTAATTTTTTTAATAGGATAAGGGTGACAAATGAGCGCACAGTCCACCTGATGGTGGAGGATTACGAATCAAAATTCAGATGCGTTGTCACCCGTCACGGCTAATATGGAATGCCTCACTTCCTGTAAAAAGGGACTCCGGTTCTCTACACTCACCATACGAAACACAGCAGAATTAACCTGCTATTTTACGCTGGATTTCTGTGAAAGCGTGGTCCTTCCCCGGTTGCAGCCTTGCAGCCGAACCATTCGTGCTACAATTATTCTACTAATATAATTGCAGCATTGCTCTACAACGTAAAAAATTTACAACAAAAGTAAAATATATAATCTATATAGCAAATAATTGTTAAAACATCGAAAGCTCATGCTTTCACAGTCTGTTTAGACGTTTAGATAAAAAATTATCGGTATGTATATTGACTACTGTTTCCAAGTCAGATATTCCTGTTACAATCGCAAGTGTGTTCTCTTCGCTATCTTTCACTGGTGAAAGCGTCGGGAAACGCTTCATTTAAAACAAACAAAGGAAATACGAGAATCACAAGTACCGACGTATTCCTAACAAAGCCTCTATACCGAAAGAAGGAAACCGGAGATTACTATCGCGGCTAAAATGACGTGTATTGACATGAAGACACGTGTTTCTGAGGATTGAGAGTATTAAACATTATACCAACATAATCGTCGAATATCATAAAAATATATTAACGACGTTCAAATTGTATCATGCGTTCAATTTTATAGGCAGAAAAACTACAAAGTATTTAAAACATCGATTTAAACAAGATAATTAAGTAAATTGTGAATGAGTTGTTAAGATGTCTTGGATACCCATGTTTTTTTTACTAATTAAAATTTATTTTCAGTCACGACATCACAAAATAAGTGATTCAACTAGTTTTTAAGTTTTAATTGAGTCGTCGCTCAAATTGCCCCGATTCAATTTTGTCTAAAGATTAATAAAAAAAATCTATAGTACTTTAAATGTCGACGTCGATCAAATTTTGTTGAATGTTAAGAATATGCTGTACAGAAGTCTATTATTTACAAAAGAGAACAAGGCTATAAACCGCCATTATATTTTTAATTGAATGTCAATTGCTCTTGCGACATATTAAGTATGATTGACAGTTATAAAATGTGTGGACTTACTTTTAAAAGTAATTGGATGTGTATATACCATATATTTAAGACTTTTAACGTTTAAGCGTTATATACATATATATATATATATATATATATATACATATATATATATATATATATATATATATATATATATATATATATATATATATATATATATATATATATATATATAATTTTATATTTATGTTATGGAAAACCAACAGCTTACAAATCTTAAGTAAATAACATGTTCAAGAAGCCAATAACAGGTTCTCACAATAGAAATACACTAACATAATCTCTCGTCGTTTAAAGGACATAGCACAAATACGAGCAACAAAAATGGAGTCAAATTTAAAAATACAACATGCATAAATTTAATAAGTAAAACAAACAATAATAGCTACAAAAGAAAAGAAAAGCAGGGCTAAACGCACAACATAATTGTTCTTAAAATAAATTAAATTACGACACAAAAACTCAATATATAAATATTGCCTCATTTTGTACGATATAATATCTATTCTACACTCTACATTCTACAACTCGCTTTTTTTTATTTTATTATATTCTATCGCTAATCTTAGCGATAGAATACGATAAAATTTAAAAAATATTTGGGAGAGAATGACAAAAGGCATTAAGACCGTCGGTTATAACCCTTTTAATTATGGGGAAAACAAAAATGGGTAAAAAATTAAATAAATTTATCGAAATCTTACAACAACATCGATACATGCAAGAAGACAGCAGTTGCTTATTTCAGCGGTCAGCGTACAACCAATTGGGTTATATTCTGTGGCCATAACTTATTAAAGTTTCGGCACCTTACGTGGTAAAATGCCGTGGTGGTAGTAGGGCGGGCCAGCCGTGGGTGGGTGTCACAAATGGTCTGATGCTACCAAATACCAACTCTCGGCTTTAGATTCGATGAATAGACATTCTAACATATTTATTAGTAGCTGTCATCAGTTATCTTCCAAACTGTACTGTCAGCATTACGGTCAGTCAGTCAGTCTTTACGTCTAAATATAACAATGGGTATGTCTTTAAATCATATTTCTTTAAGTTTAATTTACAAAAATGTTACGCTCTACTATCCAAAACTGCACCATGACTAACGTGACCATTTATTTTTTGACTCAAAACGGGACATTGGTTTATTTAGGTCAATTAACAAGTAGTGAAGTAAAAAAATACACTTTTCATATATGTGAATAAATGAATAATATATATATATATATATATATATATATATATATAATATATATATATATATATATATATATATATCCGAAACGTTTAGTTACATTCATATTTCTTCATCATCATCATTACAGCCTTTCACAAGTCCACTGCTGAACATAGGCCTCCCCCAAGTAATGCCACAAAGCACGGTCCTGAGCCACCTGCATCCATCGACTTCCTGCATGTCTTACCAGGTCGTCACTCCATCTAGTGGGGGGTCGCCCTACACTATGCCTACCGGTACGAGGCTGCCACTCGAGAACCTTTCTTCCCCATCGGTTATCGGTTCTTCGAGCTATATGGCCGGCCCATTGCCACTTCAGCTTACTAATCCGTTGGGCTATGTCGGTCACTCTGGTTTTACTGCGGATATCCTCATTTCTGAGTCTATCACGCAGAGAAACTCCGAGCATAGCCCTCTCCATAGCTCGCTGAGCGACCTTAAGCGTCCTCATACGGCCAGCAGTGAAGGACCACGTCTCAGATCCATAAGTCATCACTGGCAACACGCACTGGTTGTACAATCTAGTTTTTAGAGATTGAGGTATACCTGACGAAAAGATATGTCGTAATTTCCCGAACGCTGCCCAGCCGAGTTGAATCCGTCGATTGACCTCTTGCCACCTACGACGATTCATATTTCTTACAGGAACAAATTTGCTTTAATATAGCTGGTGATGATATTAAGTAAGAATAAAACTCTTGGCACCTTTTTTATATTCACCTAAATTATCAATATCGCATTTAGAACTGAAATTTGTAGTTCGTCAAAAATTTCTGTATTCTTATTATAGTCAATATATTCCTTTTCAAATTTTCAATTAATACATTCAGAGATTTTTGAACATCTTCCCTTGCGGGGAACTTTTTTAAATCTGCCCAATAAAATATCTCCATTTCTTTGGTAAGAAAGCAAGTCCACTGCTCCATATTCACGGCTTGTTTCATGAAATTCTGTAGCCGCCCTTTTCACCAATTTTTCATCTATGTCCGTAACAATATCTTTCGATATGACTTTTACTTAACGGACCGTAAATGGAAGAAACTGATTGGCCTGTTTCTGAGTCAAATTGTCTTTTAGTTGATTGAATTTTTTTGCAGCTTCAATAGCCAATACAGTCTGAATTTCAAGTTTCTGACTGACTTGCTGACTGAGCGTATAAAAAATAAAGCCATAATTCGGATGTGGAATCTTCAAAAAGTTTTTTAGTAACAAAAATACAAATTTTCGCGCGGTTTCAGAAAACGGGACAATTTTGCGTCCCAGAGTTCATTTCGGGGACACCGGGACTCGTAACTATAAAAAGGGACAGTCCCGTTCAAAACGGGACGTCTGGTCACGTTAACCATGAGTGACCATCACGTGGGACCGTACACATGCACTAGTTCATATTTTGAAAAAATATAATAAAAAAAATTGAAACTAAATACTAAAATAAACTATTCAACCTGTCTTGAAGATATCATTTGCTTAAAGCAAATCGCCTCAAAGATCGACAATTAAGCTCGTATCGGAGGCAAGAAAGCTGGGAGTGTTGTTGGCTGGGCGTTGAGGTTGGCGGTGGCTATTCTCGGTTCTCGCAACCGATAAGCTCGGCTTATCGATCGAGGTTGCTGTTACTTCAACAGACAGGTTTAAGTTACGGGCGGCGCGTTTGGACATATCGAATTTAAATTCATTTACGTTTTATTGCTCACGGCGAAATTTACCCTCTCAGAAATGAGAGCATTGGACCCAAGTGCTGTGCATCAGTGGAACCTATGCTGTACGTGTACTTTTTTTTTTGCAAACAACAACATTATTGTAATGGATACGTGTTGAAGTCTCATTTAAAATCAATACACAAGGATTTGAAAGAATTCAAAAAATCTTTTTTTTCTTCTTTTTCTTTATCATACTGTGAAAGTCCACAACTGGAGTCTCCTGTCGTAGGGACGATTTGCCTGAAACCGTCGCCCATTGAGACACGTTCAAGATAAACTAGTGTGGCGGGTTCTCTTACGCCGCCACTAAAAATTATTGCAAGGAAAAGTCTATATTGCAATCATTGTAATAAGTAAAATAGCATTTTAAGGTGGGTCTATGCTAGAAGAACCGAGCACGAGCTCAGCACAAACTGAGCCGCTCTAATCGCAGTGTCAAGTGTGGACGTATTACGATCCTACAAAATGCAAATCGATGCATGCGATGCAAATCCCTTTGTTGTTGTCAAAAAACCGACAATAGGCGGAGCACGAACAAACGCTCGAAACACGCTCTTTCGAGGCTTGTAAGTGGGTCCACATTACACGAATATGTGCTCGGCTCATGCTCCGCTCGTGCTCAGCTCGTCTAGCGTAGACCCCCCTTTATACTTACACCTTAGTCCGCAGGGTTTATGAAGCCATATCTGCATTTTGATTCTTAATCAAAGATAGATGTAGAAGTCACATTATCTACTGACTCCTAGATGGAAGGTATACGGTTATAATATATACGGTAGATAACATCGCGCTGGTGCTCGATGAATACAAATACCTAAGTTTTAATTTTAATGATTTGCTGGCGTTTATTTTTCCGTAGCAATAGGCTTTGGTATACCAAGACAGCGCGATTTAACATCTGGGCGTTTTTTACGACCAGGTGGGATTGTAGTCAGGCAGTAGCTTATAATATATATCAATAACGGTATATGTGAATTTGCCGTGTAATGGTGGTATATGAGAATTGTATATGTGGTTAGAACCAGGCTGCAGCTATATTATGGTTGTAGCATGAACCACGGTCTCTCAGAATACCAACGTAAAATAGTAGCTCTATGCCGCTGTGTTTCGTATGGTGAGTGTAGAGAACCGGAGACCCCTTTTACAGGAAACGAGGCATTCCATCTTAGTCTCTAGGGGTGGCAACGCATCTGCATTTTATTCCTAATCGATAATAGATTTAGATTATATAGATTTAGATTTCTATGGGCCACAGCATCCATTTCAACATCAGGTGGACTGTGTGCTCGTATGAGACCCTTATTCAAGATATAAGACAGAGGGACACTGAAACAACAAGATTGGCAGAAGAAATTATGTTAAGACAGTCGTATTATCATGTTAAAAGGCCAATTTGAAGCGACAGTAGCCTAATGGCAGGGCGCGGATCGCGAACTCAAAAGGTCGTGGGTTCGAATCCGCCATTTGACTACTGTCGTGAACCACTCCTAACACAAGCATTTTCAAGCTTACCAGGAGTGATTAAAAGGAATATTAGTAATTTTAATTAATAAGATTACTAATATTAAAAAAAAATTAATACAACAGACCATTATAGCCAACCCCTATCAACCAAAACGACTATGACAAATATCTCTAAAGAAGGCAATCTAAGGTCTTATAAGTTTTATTTCGATAATTATTCTATATATTAATAATCTACATCTCTATAGTAAACCAGGCTAATATTTGTATATCGAAGTAGATTTAGCGCAGCTGAATAGAAATTGTATACAAGACGCGGAACACGTTAACCGCTTATAAGTTGCGACAACTTGCGTTGGTCACAGAAGCGCGAGTCGGCGGCAAAGATGTGTTTGACATCT
Organism: Parnassius smintheus behrii; assembly: GCA_036936625.1. NCBI lineage: Eukaryota > Metazoa > Arthropoda > Insecta > Lepidoptera > Papilionidae > Parnassius > Parnassius smintheus. Next base: position 17,581,096 of record JAUPFT010000030.1, on the reverse strand, counting down.
TACTTGAGACACTATTTTACGGAGATCCGACAACCGTGTTTAGGTTTGTTTGATGTCTTAAGGGAAAATATAGGCTGAGATAACAGAAGAGAAAGCTAATACTTTTATAACATTATGTAAAATGTAGAAAATTCGGCATATTGTGCACAATACTTTAGCAGATTGAACGGTAGTCGATTTAAGTGGTTGTTTGTATTATTTGCGAAGCTTATAATTTGGCAAGGCATGGCTAATATTTGATATTTTATTTTGTGATGTTTCGCTGCAATAATGAAGGTCGTAGGTTCGATTCCGCATAGACAAATTTTCATGGTCTAACTAATTATTGATTTCTCTGGGTAAAGCCCAGATCACGTGACCGTGAGTCGTTCAAATAGCTCGATAATCCGACAACCGATAGAAAAGTGAGGTCCTCTGTTGGCATCCCAATTAGTGGAGTGTAGGAAGAAAGCCGATCGATACAGTTCGCTCAAAACAATTGTGGATCTTTGGAGAAGGCCTATTGTTCATCAGTGGATGTGCAATGATATGATGATGATGATGATTAAAATGCCTCCATGACATGGGCGTAATTTCCATAGTAAGGCGTAATATCTAAGTGGTAAAATATAAAAATACAGTGATTTTAATAATAATAAAATTATCAGCACATAATGATTTCTTATATTTACGCGAACACTATACATGAATAAAACTACTTTTACGGATTTTATCGCGTTTTATTTATTTGTATAGATCGGACCAAAGACAATGATTAAAAAGCTGAAGGCCTACTCCGGGTTAACTTTGAAATCGGGATGTCACTCACCTCAGTGACCCGTGACCATGGGTGCTGGAAAGCACCCGAAACGTCGGGTATTAAAAATAAAAATAAATAAAACGCGATAAAATCCGTAAAAATAGTTTAAATTATTATCAGCACAGTTGCACAAAGCTATTTACTTAATTTAAGATATTCATTGCAGTTAAAAAATTTTCAATAAATACTGCACGACGTAAAAGACACTTTATGTGTGATGCCAGAAAAAACGAGCAATACGTTCCAGTACCAAGAATAGAGCGATTTAATATACATGAATGCGGGAGCTTAAAAGTCCATTAGCAATGGAAATCGTCTCATCAAGACAAACAGGAACTAATTTATTGATTGAAAATGAATCAGTGGTTAATTAAATAAAAAAACATGGTGACTTGTGAATGCTGTCATTACTTTTTTTTTAAAAGTCTTTACGTCGTTTAATTTTTAACACGTTTTTATTAGCTATATTTATGTTCATACAGTGTAATAGAATTGTTAGCGTAGTTTTCATCCACCCCAGATGTCTGTGGCGGTGCTGTTGTCGCGCCACAAGCGAAACACATCGAAGCCTAAATCGTGCTATCAAAGTTCCGAATCAAAAACAGTATAATATATAGAATAGCTCCGAACTATCACAAGAAGCGTTGGGCGCTCCCTAGACAGAACACCTTGCCCGGTGGGAAATCTCCCCTTTTCCTTCCCCGACACATGTCTAAATACCGTTACAGCCTACCATCATAATAATTTCAAATGACTGATTATCATTTTAAGCATTTTATGATCAACAATTGTTTCTAAATCAAATAATATTACCGTAAAATTTCAGTTCTAAACCAAAACGAATACGAAATATTTATTGATGTTCATCGAACAACAGTCAGATATATCTTTATTCGTCAATTCATTCATTGCAGTCCATTAAATAAGTACATTGCACTATCATTTCACTAGGGCGATAACAGCATTTCACTAGCATTATCAATGAGTGTTTTTAAAGATTTTAACAGTTTAACACGCTTTTATAACCTTGACCTATATCCTTATATATATATATATATATATATATATATATATATATATATATATATATATATATATATATATATATATATGAATTTTAATAGAATTTTCAATTGAGTTTTCATCTTTTTCAGACATTTGAATAATCTGAAATTTTGCAGAGGTATCAAGAACTGACGACAATAATTTCATGTCTATGATCTAGTTTTCTCACTAGAACAATAGCTCCAGATCGACAAGTGTTATTTTAGTTTTTCTTGACTTTAAACTCTAACGTTATTGTTTTTTTCAGCTTATCAAACTTTCTCACTACTAAGATGGATACCTCATAGCCTGTAATTATACTGGTTCTCTGTGAAATTCAGACCGGAACACAGCAGCGTACGCACTGTTGCTTAGCGATAGAAATAGTTAAGAAGGTGGCACAAACCCAGAAGCATACCTAGGCAGAAAATAAATTATCTTTTACAGACATTCGTTTTAAAATATGATAAAAACAAACACAGAGCTACTTCACTTCCTAAGTGGGGTACGGCGAGAAAAAAAGGTTTGAAAATATTAATATTTCATAATAGGCTTCAGTAAAAAAAAGGTAAATTATTTAATATACGTATGATGCATTACACAGCTCAGTACGACTTGTGTTACGGACAATTATATTTGCTATTTTAACACGCAGCATCCGTCGCCCGAGAAGGAATCTGGTCGAGAATTTTTACGATTTCCGATCGATAACTTCATTGCTTGCCTTGCGGAACCTTGAGGAAAACATAATTTTACAAAGCTGTAGACTGATACAATGTTACCTGTTACCTTCTTATAATGCTGTGCTAATTGACTTAATTGACGTGTTTGTTTTATTTTTTTTACCTATTTGCTTACTGTTTGAAATGTAAAACGACCTTATTGTTTTTCTTTTCATCTTAACAAAAATCCGTCTTTAACTTTATTAAAATATTATAAACGATTCTACAACGAAAGCTTCATGACTCCATCTCTAAAAACGGTAAGTATTCATGCTCTGTTTAAAACATATTAACGATCAATAATTATTATCTTGCGCTTTCTTACTACGATAAATACGAGCTCCTACCTTCCGTGACCGATGCATCATAAACTTATTATTACAGATACCAAATATATTAATAATATTAATCTAAAAATAACAATGATTCGTTACCAAGAAAACAGTCGGACATAACCAATATAGCCAATACAGCAGTCCAGAAGTTCAATTACCTGCAACAAAAAATGTGCATTTAATAAAATTGGTTCAACAAAAAAAATACGATCTCGTTACAAGAATTCAATTTAGGCTTTAAAGTTCTTGAAATATAATATTTGTAGCGCACAGTAGCAAAAAAAAAACAACTATTGATCGCTACAAATACGAAACTGTATCGATATAGTGGTTGCCCAGGCGTCTCTGACATCGTATTTCCCACACAAAATTTACTTTTTATTCAATACAAATCACAAAGCACTTAAAGTAGATTTTGAACTTTATAACACAAAATCATCCTTAGTTCGCGTTTCTTTATCTTCTTCAGCCTCCCCGGTTATAATCTTGGCTGGTGGTACCACAAGATACCGTACAAATTCATATAAAAGCCCTCTAATAATCATAAATTACTACCTTTTTATGTTTAAGAACGTTCTTAAACATTTACATACATAAATACGGTGCAAACAAACCTGTTTTCGCCATACGATATAAAAGAGCGGGTGTTCATAACAATTTCTAGTTATCGATGCCCATCTTCAAGTCTAGACCGCTGCATTGTTGGCATCATCCAGTGTCCAACGACCCCGGGGCGTCTACGTCAACCCACTTTACAATTTACAAAAGCACGAGACATCGCCTTGTGTGACTCACACCTAACACGTATTTAATATAAGAAAATTGAAAGAAAAATAGTATCAATATTAGCGGGAAACTGGAAGAGATGGTAACTTACATATAAAAGTATGTTATGCACGACTTTCAGATGTCTGTGTACATGACGGACGGACGGAAGACATGTCTCTAAGGACAATTACTTATTTATCTTACTAAATCTAAATTTTGAATCATCAATTTTGTTACTAATTAATTAAGCTGCGCCGATAAGTGGTAGAAACACGCTGCATCTATATCATGGGTCGGCTCGAACGGGGAAGGACCACGCTCTCACAGAATACCAGCGTAAAATCGCTAGTGCTGTTTTTCGTATGGTGGGTGTAGAGATCCGGAGACCCTTTTTTACCGGAAACGAAGCATTCCATCTTATCCTCAGGGGTGACAACACATCTGCGTTTTGATTCTTAATCGAAGATAAATGTAGATATCTATGGGCCACAGCATCCACTTACCATCAGGTGGACTGTGTGCTCGTTTGCCACCTTTATTATATAAAAAAAGATGATGTCGATCATCATTTTTGGCATATATCGTATTAATATTTACGTTAATATATTATATTTTCACATAATATGTACGCTGACTTGTAAAAGTTGAAATATTAATTTCTCTAAACAGTGCCTTCGACGAATCACAAGATCGCAAGTTATGTATAAACTACAAAGGTATGAAACGTCTAGCACTGTAATCGTCAATCCGCTGCCACACGTAGCATTTATGGAAAAATCCTCCCTATATCAAGAGAGGCTCATGATCCGCCATGACCATGACATTTACGACGAAATGAAGAAGGAGCTCCTTTTTGCTAACCTTCTCCAGTTCTTCTGATCACTGATTGTCAGTGTAAAAATTTACACCTACATTTTATTATGATGATAGACAAAACAAAATTATTACTTGTAGATAAGATACGAAAAATAATAAAAATACTTGATAAGATATAAGAAATATTATCACATGTGTATAACGCATTATTTCATGAGTAATAATATATATTCAATTACAGAGTAAGTAACAATTGCGTAATTGAAACAAATACAGCAAATTCCTTTACTGAAATTATGAAGAAAAGAATGTATAAGATTTATTACTAATCTAGAAGTTTATAATAATTTCGCAAGTATGAACCGAAGTTAGTTTCAAGAGAGAATTCCCATGGAAAATATGCGAACTAATACGTAAAGTATGAAATTCGACAGCAAACGTCAAATTTCGCGAAGAGTGTGCGCTAAGGGCTGCGGCTAAGAGACTTCTTTCGCGACAGAGACTCCTCAAACCCGAGGCTATCAATAAAACGCACTTTGTTATACGAATATGTTTAATAAGCAAACGAAATAATAATAAGTAAATGAAAACATTTAGATAATTTTTAGAATAATACTATGATTCATTATTATGAAATATCTAGTTTTCCTTCCACACCACCTGTATTTGTCGAATTGCTTAGGTTAGACACTTAATAAAGTTTAAATTAAAATAAGGTTTAATAAAGATATCAAGTACTAAACTGTAATCCAATTGCTTAAAAACCAATTTTATATAATAATGGATGTGCAAAAGTATAAGAATAAATCACTTGCCTTAAAATTTCGTAACCAATGAAATTGTTATTTGCAATTTAAAGTGACCATAAAGTTATGAATATTTCGAGGATACGTGAAACCCACCTACATTGAAACAGCAGGCTGGACTCTTTCCTGAACCCCTTATAAGCAATAAAATATTAAATAGGCCTAGCCGTGAGAACTATCATCTATTACAATGGTTTTACGAGTATGATTCACTTGTTTTATTCCTTAATAAATAGGTCGCTTTGAATGTTACGCTTCTTTATTTGCAAAGGTGTTTGCAATAAACATATTTTTTTAATCCTAATTGCTCTAGGTCATCATTAATGATCGTAAAATTATACAATTTCTAATATATGATAATTACACCTCTTCGTTTTACGACTTTATTATGGGTTCGAGTTCGAAGACCGTCTTAAAACTGTGGAAAGTCATTCACACTATCGAGTACACATAAAACGAAACAACATTTACACAAACTTATTATTTGTAGACTAATCTGTGACATGTGATTTCATATATGTATGTTTTAATTAGTTTCTCAAATACTGTTCCAAATATACTACTACAATTTCATCAAATCACATAATATTTACAATAAAATGAAATGAATGATTTTTATTCAAAATAGATTATTGCATAATACTTATTGAAAGTATTTTTTTTATTTACTACTGGTTCGGAAAAAAACCTTTGTCCTGGAAAAAACAGTAAAAAAACTCAGCGGGCCTTTTTTTAAAACATATTTCACTACAATAATTCATTTTGTACGATTTTCACCACCAGCATGCTTGCAATCACCTCATTCCCTGGGGTTATTTTCATTTATATATTTTTTGATATTATAATAACCCTTTTTGTAAAATTTTTCTTTAATAAAATATTTAATCATGTATAATGACAAGTTTTGTAAATTTTCTGGGATTTTCTGTGAAGTCTAGTAACTGGTATTACAACCTTATGTTTGTTCCTAATGTTTAAAGTATGAAAATCTTTACGCTTATGAAAGCTACTTATGTTTTATTGAACATATGTACATTATATTTTCATTAATATATTGCGATGCTAAAGTTAATATGTTTATTTCTTTAATTTTTTCTCCAAGCGACTTTTTACAATTTAAGTTATAGAACACCCGTACGGCTCTTTTGCGAAACAAATGTGATTTCAATGTCAATCACGTTACCCTATCCACAGTTAATATATCAATGATCCACAGCAAGATTCTATAAGACATTGTAGTGTTATGCTACTTACATATCATTTTACACTATTTTAAATTTATTTTTCCATTCTTTTTTTGATTTTCTGCATTCACCTCAAAACTGGATATTTTGCATCACCTTTATTTCCATAGGATCCTGTAACGTTTTTAAACCATAAGAACACAATAACAAATCATTTTCACTTCGTATTTTCACGCTATCAGCACTTTTTAAATCGGTGTCAATGAAGTCTACCTTTTTCGATCTTTTATTTACTTCTCCGTAACTCTGTAATTTCGGGCTTCGTGCGCGCTGTTGCGCTACCTTTTTTCCTATATCAATAATATCTCATTTTTCACTTAAATCTTGCCGTTTCTCTATTACGAGCCTAAAACCAAAATTTGACATGTTTTGACATCGTTGTTTATCTGGTTGTCATGGCAATTTTTATTCAAATTCGTTACCGGTCTGATGTTTTTACTTCAATACTTCCACATAAATACTCTTTTCCTCTTGGCCATTTACAAAAATTTGCTTTTAATTTAAATAATTTCCCGTTCTTATCCCAGATCCGTCAAAAAGTATAAAAGCCGAACAATCGGCCAATAAAGGAAGTCTCGCTTCAGCTTTCAAACTAGAAGCATCTCCTAAAGGCCTTATCCCGAGGCCACACTGCCCCGGGATCCTGCAAGCCTCTGCCTTCACCTGAAGTCGTCGCCTAGCCACGCCTACGCTCCACCTACTAGTGCCCGCGCTATCTTTAGCTGCTGTGCGTGCTTGCTCCAGGCGCTGCGTGTGCCTTCTTCAGACGCTGTACCTACTCCAGGCGCTGCGTGTGCCTACTCCGGGCGTTGCGTGTACCTACTCCAGGCACTGCGTGTGCCTTCTCCAGACGCTGCGTGTGCCTAGATCAGGCGCTGCGCACCTACCACAGGCACAGCCTGTGCATACTCCGTGAGCGGTGAGCACCACTGCCAAGCGCGGTGTGCCACTTTGGTCTTCGGGCTCCGTTTCAGTACTTATTTATCTTTATTATTTTTTTTTAAATTGTAATTCACGTCACCCATCATCATCTTCATACTTTTTTTTATATATAAAACTGTAAATATCTTTTAAAATTTTAAATAAATTATTCGTTTTTGTTCTATTTTTGTTGTTTCGTTGTTGTTAGGTTAGGTTTGTCGCTTTACGACAACATTACGCTATGAAAGTAACTAAAATAATCAAGCTGTCTCAACACTTTTAATCTTTCTTACAGCATGTGCTGCAGAATTAAGTCTGCCTGTTAATTTAGATATATGGGGGCCCCATTGAAGCTTCACGTCAATAGTAATACCAAGAAAAACAGTGGTCTCCAGAACACTAAACTCTTCCCCATTTAGGAGCACATTGGTATTTGAATGTTTAACCTTAGGTATTGTAAATTTAATACATTTTGTCTTATTGCCGTTTAAGAGCAAATTTCTGACGTTAAACCAATGTACTAATTTCGATAGAGCATTGTTTACATTGTAAAAATTAATTGACTCTCGTTTGAGTTTGAAAATTTAAGAGGTATCATCAGCAAATAATAGTATATCGTGATTGTCCCCTACAAGATAAGGTAATCATTAATATAGACTAAGAACAGAAATGGGCCTAGAAGCGAGCCCTGAGGAACGCACATTAATACTACTGATCCGGAGGAACCTTTACCATTGATAACGACTTTTTGAGTTCTGTTATTTAAATATGAAATAATAAGTCTAAGCGCAATATTTTTAGGACACCGTAATGTTGTAGTTTCCTGATTTATATACCATGATGATCACAATCGAAAGCCTTGAAAGGATCACAAAAAATACCTAAAGCATTTTGTGAACTCTTCCAGGCATTAAAAATATATTTCATAAGCACAAAACCTGCGTCAGTCGTCGGGCGACCCCCTGAAACTAAATTGATTTTATATGGAGTAATTCATTTTTATTTAAAAAAAACTAACAATTGATCTTTAAAAAAATTTACTGAGAGTTGGTAGTACAGAAATAGTTCTAAAATTAGCGGGGTCTAATGTATTACCAGATTTAAATAAAGCTATTACTTCTTTGTTATTGTTTCTTTAAATCAGGAAACACATCAGATTCGATATTAGTATTAAAAATAAGAGCAAGATGAGGTGCAATTAAATCTATTATAGACGCAATAACTGTAACGGAAATCCCCATAAATCGGCGGTTTTCTTTACATCAACGTTTTTGAAATATTTTACAATATCTTGTGGTAATACTTTTCAAATCTTAATTACTTTAAACACACATTCTATTTGAGTAACGAATCGGCGACAGTTGGAGAACTATACATACATATAATACATAAACACTCACGACTGTCACCCAGAGGGGTAGGCAGAGACTACAGACTTCCATTTGGCACGATCCTGACACACCTCTCTCGCCTCCTTCATATCCATACATCTACGTATATATGCTCGTCGGTTAAGGGTACTCCTAATTCGGCCCGTTTTCAATAAATCGCCAATTTGGTCGATAAATTTTCGCCTAGGACGTCCTTTTCCGACTCTGCCATTCACTTCTGCAACATAAATTTTCTTTGTCACTCTTTCCTCATTCATTCTTTCCACATGACCAAACCACCGAAGCATTCCTTTCTTAATCCTGGTCACAACATCATCTTGCAAACCACACTCTTTGGAGAACTATTCAATGGCTTTGTTGTCAAAATAGGAAAATCAGTGAAATATTTCTCAAACACCGCTGCGACTTCTTGATTTCATCTAGTCAATTTATTATTAATTTTCAATTGATAATTTGTTTTACGAAGTTTGTCTTTACCGGTTTCGTTATTTATTATATTCCACGTCATTTTAATTTTATTTTTAGCGGTCTTAATTTATTTGATAACTACGCTCATTGCCTCGTTGTTCTAACAAAATCTGTAAAACTGTAGAAAGACCTTTGAGGTTTTCTTATGAAGTCTTACAAATTTTTGTACGCTAATGTAATGCAACCTTGCAAGTTCCCCATTTACCCTTTTAACGTTTTCACCCTTTTAGTTATATTATTTGCATTTAATTTTTGGAGAACATTTTTCTTAAAATTTTTCTACCCTTGCGTATTGCGATTGCGTAAATTTTCCATAACTATTATTTGGTGTATGTAACTGTCTGTTGTGACTGTTAAAAATTTCCATAGTTATATTTCTTAAAAACTTTTTTTCTTAAGTACGAGTATATGATTTTATTCATCTTTAATTTATTAAAAGCATATAAAACTCTTAGAGTACATATAAGTAAGCATTTAATAATCTAAGATAAAACCCTTTTTGTTTCTATTGACTATAGGATTTTTATATAGCGCTTTTGATTGGATTCTTATTTGCGCGGATAAATAACACTGCGTACCTATTTATCGAAGGCTTACAATAAATTTTACGTTTGATTTTTCTGCTCTCATAGTGAGAGCAGATTCACTAGTGGATTAATCTTCTCCGCAAAATTTGACTATAAAGATAAAACATTGAGTTATGAGATTTGAACATGCTACCAACAACCTTCGGAATCTATAACTTCAAGCCTTCGTCATTATCTTTAAGAAACTCTACTATTCATTCCTAAGAATTATCTTCTGCAATCTTCAGTTCCCGCAAACCAGACCAACTTGTCTTCTCTCGACCCACCGCAGATAGGTATGTTAGACAGACTTATGGCACTTGCTCCGGCTCCGGCACCCACTCAAACGCAAAAAAAAAAAGTTTCGAGCTTTAGGGAGACTAACGGACTGCAATTGTATTTTATACATAGAGATAGAGACAGTTGAGATGTTTATCACAATATATAATGAGGATATGAATATTTCAATTTGATTTTTTTACAAAAGGGACGGATGTCAACTACTATACCTTGTTCTTCTTAAAATCAGTGACTCTATTATTATAAAATTTAAATAATAAACAAACTTACAGTCCACCTGATGGTAACTGGCTGTGACTGAAGGCCAAGTACTAAGTGTATAATGTTACTGTACGTTATAGTCTATAGTTGTATACTACTATATATATATATATATATATATATATATATATATATATATATATATATATATATATGTTACTAGCTTACCAGGCAGACGTTGCTTTTCCATTTCCGACGACAATTTGTCATGTCTCATTAAAAATCCTTAAATTCGCAAAAACAAAAAATTGGATTACTCATGGGCAAAAAAACTATCCTATCTCTCATGTTGGATCAAACTGAACACGGTGTGTAAATTTTATTAAAATCGGTTAAGTAGTTTATGATTCCATCACGGACAAACAACGTGACACGTAATTTATATATATTAAGATGAGTTAATGAATCCCTAGTATAACATATTATAAAAAGGGCACTAACGGCCGACAGTAGTAAAAAACCGCTCCAAATATACTTACTGTATTGATAAACAGTAGGAGTCATTGTCGGTAGAGGCTATCAGCCATACTTTTACCAATCAGCGCACGTGGAGTGAGGGGGAAAATCTTTCAAGGCTCACGGCTTCAAAAGACTGATAGAGAAGTGAAAACAAATCAGGTAAAGATAAGATACGAAGGTATCGTTAAAGGCGTTTTAAAGGCCAAGCATTCTAGAACTTTTTAAAAATTAAAATAAAAATTAATATTATGCAACTTATAACACAATCCAAATTTCTTCCTTAATTTAAACAATATGATTTTTTTTTTAATATAGGAAATGTAAATATCAATAAGAGCTGTCCCTTGACGCATCCACGTTAGGATACGGGTCACAAACCAATTTAGAAATGACCCCACTCTTTGGTCACTCTTGTCACGTAAGCCGTTCTCGTAGACAGCATAGCAAAATTTTATTTAAATTATAATAGAAAGCTTTTGATGTCTTCACAGCATACAAAATCAAGGAAGAAGATTTTGTTCTCCTTGATTTTATGTTATAAATTTACATTACAATATGGAAGTGAAAAGTGCCGTGGTTGCACAAGGGCATGGCCGCTCTAATTTTCATATTCCGCTAGAAACTTGACTCGAATCCTCAATATCGTCATGTACTACACACTAAAATTGTAAATTACACGTCGAGGATTAAATATATAAATATTGAACTTTTAATTACTTTTATTTTTAATTCCCGACGTTTCGGGCGCTTTCCAGCACCCATGGTCACGGGGGACTAAGATGACTGACGTCCCGATGTCATTGTTAAACACGGAATACCTTCAGCTTTTTTAATTATTGTTTATGGTCCGATCTATATAAAATGAACTGACTATGTCCTGAGGTCTTGCAGTGGTATGTTTGGGTTTAGTTTTAATTTTATTGATTATAGGATCCCAAGCAGGTGGTGGTACCCAGCCTCCCTCTCTATTGAAATTAGGATGTTTTTTAATTTCAATAGCCTCACGTATCATCCTTGGTAGGAATCGGTATTCTTTCGCGAGGATTTGTGGTCTATCAAATCTGATGTAATAGTTGGGGCCGTCTGGGATATATGTATATGCAGTATGTATATGCAGACCGAAAGTCTGCAGTTTGTGATCACTTAATAATAAAAAGTAATAAAAAGCGTATAAGTACATACGCTTTTACAACAAAATCCCAGAAAATATACAAAATGTGTCATACACAAAGTTCAAAAATGTTATAGTAAGCTATTTCTAATTTGTCTTGTGTTACTAATTGTAAACATGATTGTAAGCTATTATTGAAAAAAAAAATAGTCCCGCTGGGTTTCTTGCTGGTTCTTCCCAGAACAGAGGTTTTTTTTGCGAACCAGTGGTAAATGAAAAAAGTGACTTTCAATAAGTATTGTTGTAATCTACATTGAATAAAAAAGTTTCTGTTTCTGTTTCATCATCATCACCATCAGCCTGCGGCAGTCCACTGCTAGGGACAGTCTCCCAAGGTGCGCCGCCCGGTCTTCGGTTATCCAGTTTCTAACAGAAAGTTAATAAGTATGTTCCACGAATTTATATTGTAAAAGTATTTTTTTGTTTTTCACCGGTGAGTGAAGTGTAGCCCACCCAGATAAATCGACGACCTGGTAAGAGTTACTGGAGTTCGATGGATGCAGCGGCTTGTGGTATTCCTTGATGCAGGCTTATATTCAGAGATAGACTTGTGATGGTCTGTGATGATGATGATGATGATATTTGTTATACTAAAGCGTCTTTGTACAGCAAGCGAAGAAATGCAATTATTTTCTTCCCACTGATATTAATCATTTTAATCGATCTAATACAAAACATCCCGTGACACAGTTGTTCGTGAACGAGCAATTATTGCAGTGCGAAAACAGTTAGCGAACAGAGACGGCGCGTGGGTGATGTGAAGCAGCGGGTCACTCGTGTCGAGTACAATACACGCGCGGGTCGACGACCGCGCTTGTTGATGTATAAAAGTTAATGACCACGGACTAGAATTACTAATTGCCGGAGTTTTATGACGCTCGGTGATGATGGTGTGATATGCGGTCCTTTTAACTTTGGTAAATGAACGCCTTCTATGGATTTATAACAAAGTCTTCGCTGTAAGACTTGATCTTAAACCTCACTGCCAGTGCGGTAGTGGTCGAAATGTGTCTGTAATAATGTAGGAGGTTTGTTAAAAAATCTTTATAAAAAATCTTTTATATTATATTTTTATAAAAGCATTGTTTAAAAAAATAGAACGAAAATATTTTTTGTTAAAAATAACGAACATTGTTTTCCAGGTTAAGCAAAAAATTATTGATTTCAATCAACAACTCCTGTGTCAAACACAAGCAGGGAAAGGAAGGTTGTTGTGACTCTTTAAATGACTTAAGGACTTATTTTAATATAAACCATATAATTTTTAATAGCTCGAATGTAAGCTTACTACCCAAAAATTATTTTAATTAATTCGTAAGTCCTATATTTTCTGTTTAGACATTTTATTACAATAAATATAAAATGGACATCATACAATGTGAGAAATAAAAAAAAAATCCTTCGAATTTAATTGTTGACCGATCGTACGGAATAAAACCAACAACTTCCCTATTTTTGAAAATTTTCAATTTTCTTAGCGTGAAGTTAAAAATTCAATACAGGTGGAGAAAACTTTTGCAAAATTAATTCAAATATTATTTTTCAATCCTCGCAAAAGCTATGTCAGAGGACAACGGTCCAGTGAGTCTTTGAGGGTGATGGCGGAACTTCGGTTGACTCACGCGTACAATCTGTTGCAGGTAACGGACCGAATCACTTCATATATTGACACAGTGAACACTGGCAAAGGATACTTGCGGCAAGTATTCCCAAATACAAAAGGTTTTTATTTAGACATCTTGACAATTTCCAGTAACAAAAACTAGATAATCTGCTGTTGTCCGATTTCGACTTCGTCTTATTTCTTACCTTACCGTAAATAACTGACGGATTATTAGAACAGGATTAAAAATTTATCGTGGCAATAAAATATCAATATAGGAGGAAAATTGGCAGGATAGAGGCAGTGAAACAAAGTTAACATACATAACCCAACGGATCAATAAGCTTGAGTGGCAGTGGGTCGGCCATATAGCTCGAATAAACATCGTATTGACAAGCGCAATGTAGGACGATCGATCTTATATCATGATGAAACATATAGTCGATGTATGCAGGTGGTTCAAACTGTGATCTGCGACATGCTTCAGGCTTATGTGCAGCAGAGAACTGGTGAAGGGCCGGCGACGTAAATCACAGTGATTTTTTTACGAGCCATTAAGGGGATAGAGTAAGTCAGCTCAAATTCTAATTTCGTCCCCACTTGCCCGCGCGTAGTATGCTATGTACCGACATGTTTGTAATCACTAATACTGTAAGTAGAAAGGTCGTTAGACACTTATTTCATTAGGTTTATCATATTTATGCCTGTTTCTTAACGCCAAGCCAGTCGCTTCTTATTTTTATTACGGTTATTTCCCATTTTAATTTTACGTCGTCCTGTTGCGTAATGTATATTCTGATCGTAAGCCACACAACCTCCCCGTTCAAAGGCCGAAGCGAAGTGACCGTGCGGCAGGAATCACGTCACAAGAGGCCGATAGTTTAGGTAATTTCTTTTTACAGTGAAAATAAAGGTATTTTAAAAAAAGTTAATAACATAAGCACTGCTTTATAGTTAGTTCGGTTAGTATGCAAAGTTTCATGATCTTATTTAAAGTATTTTACGAATAACAGCGGTTTATTGTTTATTTTGGAGGTAACTTTGGATTTTTTTTCTATCGAGAAAATTTTACGAAATCGTGTTTTCGTCTAACATAATCCTTAACATTAATCCTCAACTTTACCATATATTTATTTCAAAATTAATGCTGCAATATTTTCGGCATAACGAAGGATCTTGCTAAGCCCTTTGAGATTATATTTCCCCTTAAATAATGTAGCGGCGTTTTTCGGTCTCACTGTAAAGTACTCTGTACTTTTCAGTTTGGTTGGCAGGGGCATTCGAAGTTTAAGAGCTTAGAGTTACATATATTACATATATGTATATGCTAGAATTGTGACGTTGTTTGAACCGAAAACGAAATGACAATAATTGACAATGCACAATTGACATCGATTTATTTCGTTCTTATTAAGATTTTAGGTTTGGATGCTTGTCCTTTAAGTCATGTTTTCTTTTCATTCAAGATCTTCGTTTTTATCAATTTTTTTCTTAACAATATGCTGATGCGTCACATTGCGAAGTTTTTGGTAAGTTTCAACTACGTAACAGATATAAAGTCTGCGAAGGTACTAGGAATTTAATAAAAACTCTGCCTCTAAACTACTTCTAACATATAAGTCGTCATTACATAAGTATTTAGTAAGACACGACTTACTTTTTCTAATTCCATCATTCATTTACAGTCAGTAAAGAGTCAACTAATAAGTGGTCACGTAGGCAGAAAAGGTCATCGGAATTTGTCATCGAAACAGGAAAACAATCAGCCAATAATAAATTAGAAACAACTTTTAAAATACTAAAACAAAAAACGAACTAAGTAAGCTTAAGTTAGCGACAGCTGTTATGAAAGTTGGGTAAAATTTAGGTTATTATGAAATTAATACTACTTATTTGTTAGTATTGATGTATAGGTATAGAGATAGAGATATATACCTATAGAGCCATGGTAACTCAGATAGTTAACGCTCGCTGTAAATACAACAGAACGCGAGTAACCCGGGTTCGATCCCCGCCGGCACCAATGGAATCGTTAATTGCAATTTTAAGTGCTGATTTACTATGTGCGCGGCGGTGATGGAAAACATCGTGAGAAAACTAGCATGCTTAATGAATAAGAAAAAAAAATATTTCGAAAAGATGTGAAGTTCGCCAACACGCATTGGGGCAGCGCGGCGCACACTTCCTTGAAATCATATCCACCCAACTTTACCTAACTGCTTGCTCTAAAACCCTCTCAGAAATGAGGGGAGGCCTGTGCCCAGCACTGGGAACGTATATAGACTGTAACTTTACTAACTTTTGTACCATCTATTTAACTATTATTAATCATACTCATCAAAACAAGCGTGACAATAACGGCAACTTTCAGTCTTGGCTCTCAGGTGTGATAATTAAAACAAATGGTAAAATTAAAGAAATTGTACAACCGTACCATTGTTGTTTACCACCGGCGACTTTTCCGGACGAAACGACTTAGGAACCTTCAAGAAAAGAGCTTACACCTTTCTCAGAAGGCCGGCAACGCATCTGCAACTCCCCTGGTGTTGCGGTTGCTCATGGACGGCGGGAGTCACTTACTATCACGTGAGCCGCATGCTCGTTTGACCCCTCTTCTAAAAAAATCGACTTCAATATAAATAAAAGGAGAACACCACCAATGTAGTCGAAGTCAATTAAATACGCATTATTAAGGATAACTCAAAACTACTGCTCAGATCTTGACCAAATTTATAAGGGACTGCATGAGGCGCACCAGCTTTAAAACAAAAAATCCATCAAAACCGGTTCACCTAGAAAAAAGTTCTAAGTGTGTTACACACATAAAAAGAACAATTGAATAGAGAATCACCTTACTTTTTGAAGTCGGTTGAAAAGTATCTACATTTTAATTCTTAATCGAGAAAAGGCGTAGGCATTTGAGGGGCACTTTACTATAATTATATACATATAGCATATTATATCAGTGGATTGTTTAAGGACTTAAAAAAGAATATAAATATTAAATATAGTATAAAGCAGATATTTCGTGTATGGTTTAATATTTTTTACAAATTCTTTCATAGCCAGCTTTTTATTTTATATTAACTTCATTTTTCAACAAAGGTCTTTGCAGAAAAGTGCTAGGTGATAAGTAAGCATTTATTTTTATATAAGTATTTATACGTGGTAGAGCCATGCTGCAGTTATATTAGTAGTATAGTTGTAGCACGAATGGGTCGGCTCGACCGGGGAAGGACCACGCTCTCACAGAATACCAGCGTCAAATAGTAGCTTAATGCTGCTGTATTTCGTATGGTGAGTGTAGAGAACCGGAGACCCTTTTTACTGGAAACGAGGCATTCCATGTTAGTCCTCACGGGTGACAACGCATCTGCATTTTGATTCGTAATCGAGGATAGATGTAGATGTCTATGGACCACAGCAACCACTTACCATCAGGTGGACTGTGTGCTCGTTTGTCACCCTATCCTATAAAAAAAAAAGATTACAAAGTGCACTGCTTGCTGATTTTAAGTTGTTATCAGAAAGATGTTGCTGCCTATCTCCTGTTACAGTTTCCCTGTGTGGCCGATTACGACTCCCACGGGACGACACGGGGTAGTGGATATTCTTAAACAGCTGGAAAACGGTTTATGTATATAATATTCATTATACTTTCATCATTTGCATACATTTGCATCTGTTTGCGTATTTTCGCATCTACCATCTACCACGGGGAGTGCTCTGAGGAATTGTTCGTACTAATTCCAGTCGCAGTTTCACCATCGCACATCGCGACAAAACCGCGATACCATCCATACCATTTGGATGACTGGCGGTCCATCACTAAGCGATTTAAAAGAAGTTTTCTTCCTCGCACAACTTCCTTGTGGAATCAACTACCACCAGAGATTTTTCCGGACCAATTAGGAACCTTAGGAACCTTCAAGAAAAAAGCCTATTCCTTTCTAAAAGTCCGGCAACGCATCTGCAATCCCCCTGTTGATTGTCGTCTTCAAGCACCTAGGTGCATGCAGGTTTCGGGCCTCGGGGTATGCCCCCATTACCCGCGTTGTCCTCGCGGTCCACCACTATGGACCGGTCCTGGGAGCCTTCTAATGGCATGTAAGTGTCAAAATCGGATTAGTCCGTAATCGGTAAATTTTTTCATAGTCGGTAAAGACTACGAAAAAAGGAGGTTATCCAGAAAAGTCAGAGTTGGCCTATCAGCGGCATTGAGGGTTGTTACTCGACTCTCTAATCGATACAGAGAGGAGTTCTCTTGGATAGGGTCGCCCGTCCGGAGGACGAGAATCCCCCTGGTGTTGTAGCTGTTCATGGGCGGCGGTAATCACTTACCTTCAGGTGAGCCGTATGCTCGTTTGCCCCCTCCCCTATAGAAAAAATACTTATTGATTTTACTTTTATTATGCATTTAAATGACTGTTAAGTTTTCCTATGACAAATAAATTCACGAACGAATTTTCAAGGACGGTCCATAATTTAAAAAGAACAATATTTTTTGCTGTGACCTCTACAAAGTACAAACTTAAGCTGTTTCCTTTTTGTTTCATGAGAAAAAGGCAGTGAACTGTAACAGAATATTCAACTCCGATAAAAGAAGTAGTTTTATCATTTAATCGCATCGCTAATATAACCATACTTTTAAATTTATTACTACCTTCATATTCTTTAAATTATTCTTCTTTGAACGAACGAGTCATTTAAATTTGTAGCTTTCGTCAAGAAGTCGACCTATATATATATATATATATATATATATATATATATATATATATATATATATATATATATATATAGTCAATAATGTTACTCGAAAACTATTTTTGTATTTTTAAACTATGAAAATATAGTCGTTATTATAGTGTAGTAAGTTGTATATATGATAATTTAATAATAAATATATGTTCATAAATTTTATTAACAAGTATGTGCACTTACTTTTATATGCCTGTAAGCAACATGTGGAATACAAGACACAACAACACAACAGTAATTTTTTTATTAATAATATATACCTGTACCTATTGTGAAATTGAATAGTTTAATATTCTAAGAGTAACGTAAAAAGTAAGGTTATCGTTTGGGCCTACGAAAAGTCCAGTACTAAACAAAGGCCTCTCCATTTATTGCTTCACTTTGCCATCGTTGCCACGCTTGGCAGGCCGGTTTGCAATCGCAGTATTTAATTTCAGTTGTGTTCAGGAAGGCGCTGCTTCTTGCACTGTCGGTTTATCTCTCTCTCTCTCTCTCTGTCGCGACGACAGCCACGGGACGATACCGGGTAGTGGATATTCTAAGTTAGAATATTTAGAATTTCTATAATCGCAATTACACGATTTAGGTGTAAGACTAAACATGTGTGACGGAAATAATTATGCAGCTCATATTACGTGCTACACGTGTATCGCTGTAAGAATATCATCACGTGTTATAATACAATATAATCAATGATTCACGGAAATGTAAAACGAACAACTCCATATTTATCGTAAACTGACAATTTTATTTCAATGTCACAAAATGTTAATCTTGCCTTGAGTCAAGAAAATCAGGTTTTGTTTTTATAGAATAAGGGTGACCAACGAGCACACAGACCACCTGATAAGTGGATGCTAAAACCCATTGATACTTACATCTATCTTCGATTAGGAATCAAAATGAAAATGCGTTGTCGACCTGAGGTCTAAGATGGAATGCTCACAACCATTATTTTGGTGCAGAATGCCTCCCCCCTCTAGGTGAGTCAAGTTCTCTAGATCGAATTTCAGTCTCGACAGCCAGTCTCAACGGAGCCTAAGCCAACTGCACAGGACAGGATTATAGTGCCAAGTGATGCACAGGTTCAATCTCTATTTTTTTCACTCTCATTGTTCGATGGGATGATAATCCGACGCGCCCGGAGAGGGATCAGGCGTAGGGCCTACGGCTGTACGTGCATCCCGGGAATGAAACACACCCGCTTCCTGACTCCGAGTTGCTACTGAGAAAATAGTGTCAGAAAAGGATTTCAACTGCGTTTACAACCACTAGACCAAGTCAGGCAGGCAACTAGATAGTAAAAATCTAGTAATACATGCAGAAAGTCCATGGATGCAGGTAGCTCAGGAGTGTGTCTTGTAAAACTCTTTGGACGAAGCCTAAGATGACGCTGTAATTCAGAAAGGTTTATCGAGCAATTAGTCTGCCTCACCGCTACGGTGCGTGTTGGCGGACAATAACTTCAACAATATTTATTCCTCAGCTATGAAGGTTTTCCCACGACGTTGTTCTTCACAGTCGAACACGTGGTATATTCGTTGATGGCGGCGGGGAACGAACCCGGGTTGCTTGCGTACAGTAAAATGTTAGTTTATTTTAGTCATAGCTTAAAAGCTACATTATGAATCAATGTTTTCAGTATTTGTAATTTGAATACCTAGTATAGTATAAGGTACAAAATATGTAGAAATTTTTATTTCCCTACTACTAAAGTATTGGTGATAGACCTAATAAAAAGGTCGAAAACTGACAACTCTGACGGTACCCAGTTCTTTATTATCTTCTATATCTCTATACATAAAAATCAATTGTTGTACGTTAGTCTCGCTAAGACTCAAAAACATTTAATAAATATTTGTGTGTGTTTCAATGGGTCCCTGGCTAATCTAATCAAACGTGCGAAGCCAGGTAGTAAAAATATTAGAGTAGTAGTAGTAGTAGTAGTCAGTATTAAAATAAAAGAGTATTAATCATTATTTTTATCGCTCAACTCAATAAGCTCTTGACAATGATACACCACATGCTAGGGCAAAAAATATTTTTCGGCTCCTTTTTCAAGTATTGTTCCTAAAAAATAATTACAGTAAATTTCTTTTGAATATTCGGCTCGGGGTCATCTTACAGCAAATATTCAGAGATAGTAGAGTAACATTAATAGAACTCCTGTGTTCAAAAAGAAAATACATTGGAATCGATAAACCACTTTTTTTGATGAGTTAAAACACAACTTAAAGCGGAAAAACGTAAGATGATTCAACCTCTGTAAATGGGGTCACTGGTAAGGATTAGATATTCGTAAAAAAAAGCTGCATGTATAGGTCATCGTGAAAACATGGGCCCTGTATAATTCGTCAGTAAAAATTACAGGAGAGCAAGTTTTCTTGCTCTCTTGTAATTTTTTGAAAATTGTGTTCGCCCATTTGAGGCGTTAGCAACGATTTTTTGTTACATGGCTTAGATAAAAAAAATTAGGCCGACTATAAGATCTAAGACAATCGTACCTGATTTTCCCTAAATTGTGAAACAACATTTTTAGAAATCTCGAAGAGTTACTAAAAACAACTATAAATAAAAATAAAAGTTATTTTTATTTATTCTATAGTTATAACATTGCAAATTTTTAATTTAAAGTCATTTTCATGATAACAAATTACAATTTTATACGTGGTTGTAGCATAAATATATCGACTCGACCTGGGAAAACCACGTTCCTACAGAATACCAGCATAAAATGCGTTCCCACAGAATACCACATAAAATAACAACTTAAATACTTAGCTCAGCGATAAAAATCTAAAACCAATCCAAAAACGCGTAAATTTCGTCCTTTACAAATCTGGCAACCCTACGCTCCTGACGTGCAAACGAAACGCGTCGGACATCGACCGGCGCGCAAGTGGGCCACGTGACGTCACATGTATACACACCGTTATACGCCCACAATGAATATGGAGATCACATTGTAAGGGTAGTTTTTCAGCTATCTCGCGACCGCACACGTGTTATTGAAGGTACGCACTTACTGTTTTTGTTGACTCATTAATAGGAACTGATGACTTTAAAATTCTGTTTCCTCGTATTATAAATTTTTAAGTGTGGTACACCTTAAATCGTCAGCGACATGGTTAAGTATTGAAAAACATGTTGTACAATTTTCCTCGTATTTTTCTCAGAAAAGACGAGTAAAATTACGACGCACACAATTTTTTTCTATATGCACATGCAATTAGTACACGTATGCGTATTATATTTTATGTTTATTTATAACATAGGTACGTCAAGTCATTTTAATATTTTTTAGCACTTACTAAATTTTACTCGCCTAACACTCCCTGGGTTGACTGTAGAGAATGCCATATGGCATTAAATCCACCCATTGTCATTGCCCACCCATCAAGGTGTATCACAATAAAGATTAAATAAATAAAATAAAAAATAGGCGTTATACGAGTAAATTAGGTCGAATTTACTGTGTTTGCGCAAACACTTGAGCTAATATAATATTGTTGATAATAATATATAAATACCAAGTGCAAAATAAGAGCGCTGCGCCGTCCTTTCTGCCAAGGAGGGTCGCGTCCGTTTACGGCTTAAAGATCTCTCGTCCGATCGTTAAGCCAATCCCAAAAGGTGGTGTTTAGTGGGTAAAAGTCTCCACATAACCACACGGCTGTCTGTGTGGTATGATATGAGCATTCACCACCTCCCTTCCCCCGTTGCTGGAGGGTTGCCCCTATTTGCTTCGAGCGCAAAATAGGGGCAGTAAAATAATGATTCTTCTTTTTTAAAAGCCCTTAAAAGTGTACTGCTATACAAAGACTTCCGTTGTAGAGAAGATACGCTTTATTTATCACGCTTGGCAGGCGAATTGTCGATCACAATACAAGGCGTCTTGCACCTTTGACTACGTAGTACTATTATTTATTCTGTACCACAACACATAACACAACACCTAACGATCCTACAATAGTACTTGAAGCCCATTTATAGCCTATTTTTTACAATTGATGAAATATTTTCCTCATTTTTTGTTAGATTCTTAGTTGTGTTCATAGTATTTACTACACAAACTTTTTAGTTTTTTCGTCAGCTTCTATAAAATTATTATTGTGACCTCTTCTCGTATTTGTCATATTATTATTTTCTTGTCTTGTCCATTATAAACATGTGTCATTTTATAGTTATTTAATTTTAATTTATTTGATATCATTCTTCATAATTTCCGGCCTGGCAGGGTAGCCATGTAATGTTATAAGGTGTCAATATATGAGAAGAAGTGTAGTTCTGTCCGTATTTAATTGGACTACTCCTCTTACTCTACAATTAACATTAATATAATACCATAATGTCGTGTGGGCAGCACCTAAACTAAAAACCGCCTTACGCATCCCTTGAGCATCGTCAAGGGTTAAAATTTAAAACTGTTTTACAGTCATCCGCAGTATATTTATGAAATTCTAATCACAGATCTTCTGCGTCTTGTCATAGAACAAAAATGTCCTAACAATACGCATAATACGTAGCGTAGGATTTCTCCATGCGTAGGACTCTGCGTTACAAATGGAGACGTCGCGGAAATCATTTACCGGGTAAGTAAAGGCACCCCTGTCCACGTACATTCATTCATCTATCTCCAGAGCTCTAGACGCAGTCGTTCGTAAATTTGGAAATTCCATGCCTACGATATTTACTTCGAATTAGAGCTGTGCAAAGATAAAATCGCTAACGTACTGCACGTACCCTCTTAAATTAATAAACTCTTAAATCTGGCACCAAAAGGTTAGGCAGAGACTATGGAATTCAATTTGACACTATCTTTACACACATTTCTCGTTTCTTTCACGGTTATTCCAATAGTTTAGTTAGTAGTAGTAGTAGTTAGTTAGAAAAGAAAGGAGAGAAGCATTTTCCCTTTGATGTCTTAGCATATGCATTATCCTGGAAGAGACAGCAGATAAGCATTTCACTTAGATTTTTTTTATTTTTATAGAAGAATGCAAACGAGCATACGGTATATACGGTAACAGATGTATGTTTCAATAGGAAAATGCAGCTACCAACCTACAAAATAATATATATATATTATGAATACCAGAAATTACAGATAAAGCAAAATCTACATGGATAGTCAATTGCTAGAATTTCTCGCTAAAACGATTTCCCAAGTCATAGAGTTCAATGCAGGTTGATGATGAATTTATTGAATACGTCCGTTATTTATATCATAATAAAGACGTCGATGCGTAATTATCAAACGTCCGAGTATTATTTACTATGCTATAATTTATTACAGAAACAAATTACATTGTCATTATTATTATACGTATAATATTATGTTAGTAATACAAACAGTACAGTACAGAACTTAAGATAGGGCAGTATAAAGAAAAGGAATTTCGTCCTCGATTTTGAAGAAAAAGCAACATTAAATTATTTTAGAAAAATTTCTCACATAATATGTAGCTTTGAGTAGATGTTTCTCTTCAAAAAATGACTCATTAGCGACGACTTACTATACAATATCATTACATAGTAGAAATGTAAACAGTAAAACAGTGGTACTAAAATTTCAGTGGTAACAAAATCTTTGTGCATTGGAGATCACAAGAGCAAAATTCTATTTACGATCCGAGGTAGATGCCCGATTCCGAATCAATGATAATATTCACCTTTCAGCGAAATCATCGTTATATTTACCAATAAACAATATCGCTTTTGGTTTATTGGAAACAGTCTGTATGAAAATCATCACGTAGGAAGAGTGGCCAGTTAATCTCAGTGATAATATTCATATTACTGTTTACTCATCGAATAATCATGATCTGATAATTCTGGTGATAACACTAGGTGTAGGTTAATTATTGTATAATCCATGCATCCCGATACGTTGTGCACAATTCCGAATCAATTTAACGTCTAGAAGTGGTTGAAAAGTGTTAAGAAAATTTCATAATACTCTTTCATACACAATGACCAAGTAGAAAATATTGAAGAAAATATTAAAAAGTTTACACATTTTAAATATTAATGAAACTTACAGCTATTATAGCGTCATTAAACACAATTTCTGATTGGTTTTGTTGGAGACAGTAAAAACTGTTCAGTTTGTACAAAGTATATTCAACCGATTGCCCGCATTCAAGGTAAAATAATTGAATTCAAAACACGAATTAGGAACTTCTTCCTTTATAGAGTTAGACCTCACGTATACATGATTTTCGGAAGAACAGTTCCTTATTTTTAAACAATAGTTTATAAGTCAAGACCATTAGGAATATGTGTAGCTGGCAGCATATATTTCTTGTTGTGTGTTCCTGTCCAAACACAAATATAGATTGTCAGTATCCATATTTTATTTGCATGTGTTGTAATTGGGATTACCACCGCGACTATGTAGCCAAGCCTATATGTATGTATCATATATATAAATCTATATAGATACGATAATTTTTCATAAGTGTGATATCGGATATCAGTGGGGAAATCGTGGTGGTTTACACGTGGCAGAGTAACGCTGTGGCTATAATACTCGTAATATGGTTGTAGCACGAATTGGTCGACTTGATCGGCATCCACTTGCCATCAGGAAGACTGTGTGCTCGTTTGCCACCCTTATTTTATTTAAAATTAGGTAAATACTGTATTTGCACGTACATGTATGGTATGTATTATTACTTATATTCTTATATTCTTCCAGCCAGTACTAGACAACAATCCTTTGACAGTAAGTGGTGATGAAGTCCTAGATTAAATCGAAATGTCTTAACGTAACAAAAACCTATTTACTCATGTCGTGACCATGTTAAAAACGAACGGAAAGACTGAAGTCGGAAAATTATTACACTCTTTTGCTGTTACAAAAAACTAAAGATACCGTTTGATTCGAATGAGTACATCAACAGCAAATCGGTAGAGACACGCCGATCGTCTAGTTTTCCGATGGTGGAAAGTTGAGGGAGGAATTTAATATTACACCTAATTTCTGCGCACACTCTTCTCAATATGTCTTGCAGAATACCGAGAGGCTGACTCCTCAACGTTTATACTCGAGGCTGACGAGATAGGTTTCAACCAAATCAAGGTTATTAATAAGCCTCAACACGCTCCCCTCTCATCCTCAGTACAATCGAATTTCCAACATCATTTGGAAGCTCCCACAGTGATTGAAATTTACCACCAAGAAAGCTACATCAATAACAAAAAAAAATGTATTTTTTATAGGTTACCCATTTCAGTGTTCCATGTCATAAACATGAATATTTCGATTGATTATCTAGTGTGTTTTTCGCGGACAGGTAAGGTTGTTAAAAATGACAAACGAACACACGTTCATTTACGCCCAATATTCGATTAAAAATCAAAATGCAGATGTTTAGCCATATTTTAAACAATATCAAATACCGACATTACCTTGTTTATACATACTAGAAGTAGCAGTGTTTGTTAAATTGCATCCAAAATGTTTTAAACGCCTTGACCAAGTAGTTCCACATAATAGACGCCACAATACTCTTTTATGTCATCAATCCGCTAAGACAGCACTAATGCGCAAAAGTATCTACTGCATGGCGCCAGTCATATATGATAAAATACCAAAAAGTTGGAAAGAATTGCCGCTATCGATATCTAAAAAAAGGCTTCTTAGCTTCTTGACAGTCAAAGCATACTATAGCGTAACAGAATTCTTGACTGAAAAAATTTAATTATGTTTGTTTTCGTATTATTATTGTATTTTATTATAGCTGTTTTGGTGATTAGTTAATATTTCTGTATATTTTGCATGCCTACTGGTAAAATATGGCTTAACTCACTACCTATATTTCCATGTACTGTACCCATATTTGCAAAATAAAATATCTTTATCTTTAGTAACCCCTGAGGACTAAAATGAAATGCCTCCCATTAAAAATGGTCTCCGGATACTCTACACCGGGCACTCACCATACAAAACAACAGAATCACGCTTCTATTTCACGTTTCTGGTATTTTTATAATATTGTTCACGTATGATAAATGATTATTGTTACGTTACCGTGCCTTGTAGTATGTGTAGGAGTAGAAAGCGTCCTGTCTGACAAGCGGTCAATCATCGACAGCCTTCCGTTGCGCGACGGCGCTTCGACCGTTATCATTAGTAGCTGTTTTTTAATAGTGGAAAATCACTACTGCAACAGTTGAGCACGGAAGCGATACCCTTGCTTTAAGGGGAAATATAATCTCAAATGGCTTAGCAAGATCCTTCGTTATGCCGAAAATATTGCAGCATTAATTTTGAAATAAATATATGGTAAAGTTGAGGATTAATGTTAAGGATTATGTTAGACGAAAACACGATTTCGTAAAATTTTCTCAATAGAAAAAAATCCAAAGTCACCTCCAAAATAAACAATAAACCGCTGTTATTCATAAAATACTTTAAATAAGATCATGAAACTTTGCATACTAACTGAACTAACTATAAAGCAGTGCTTATGTTATTTACTTTTTTTAAAATACCATTATTTTCACTGTAAAAAGAAATTACCTAAACTATCGGCCTCTTGAAGCGTGATTCCTGCCGCCCGGTCACTTCGCTTCGGCCTTTGAAGGAGGAGGTTGTGTCGCTTACGATCAGAATGTACATTACGCAACAGGACAACGTAAAATTAAAATGGGAAATAACCGTGATAAAAATAAGAAGCGACTGGCTTGGCGTTAAGAAACAGGCATAAATATGATAAACCTAACGAAATAAGTGTCTAACGACCTTTCTACTTACAGTATTAGTGATTACAAACATGTCGGTACATAGCATACGACGCGCGGGCAAGTGGGGACGAAATTAGAATTTGAGCTGGCTTACTATATCCCCTTAATCGAATATATCTGGCGCGGTAACGAAGCGGCGCAGAATTTGTTGCGACGCTGTGTAGTTTATTAATGTAAAACGACTCCGCGATACAGCATCTAATAGTGAGGTTAATATTTTACTTATACAAAATAACTAAGTATTTTGGGTTCGGTTTTGATCGATTTTTTATTATTTCTTATGGATTAACATAGTGCTGTTTTATGTGGTAATATTAGAAAATAAATCATCACTCCATCCTACACCTTGGTTATCAGTTATCACTCTTAAGCTGCATCACGAATGGATCGGTTCGAACGGGGAATAATTACACTCGCACAGAAGCTTGCTGCTGTGTTTTCGTATAGTAACGATCAAGAATCGGATGCACTTACTACTCAGAGCATTTCATCTGAGTACTCAGAGATAATAACGCATAATAAGCATTTTAATTGTTAATCGCAGACAGATGTAGATGTCTATGGGCTACAACATTCACTAACCATATCAACCGTATCATATCAGATGAACTATGTCCTCGCGTTTCATTATTGCAAAGAATATATATACATATGTATATATATATATATATATATATATATATATATACATATGTATATATATATATATATATATAATTAATTTTTATATATATATAATTCGAACCAAGTATACATTTAAACAATTCACACTTTCTGGATCAGGAAATATTTACCTATACAAAAAATGTGTACTATATAGACAGCTGATTTTTTGAAATTTTATGTGTCTGTTTGAATGGTTTATATTCACCTTTGAACCCGGTAGATGGCGCTATTACCAAGATCCGAACATCACCCGTGCGAAGCCGGGGCGGACCGCTAGTATTATATAAACATTTGCTAAAAGTTGAGCACCTCTCTCAGAGATCATCAGGACTATGTTAAATATCTTGTGTCTCTTGGTATTTACTGTGGACCTTGCTCATTAAAGTTGGACCTAAATACCTGAGCGCGTCGGGAAACTTGGGTTATAGCTGTTATTAAAAGCACCGTTATAAATTCTTTATATTTATCAAGTAAATTAGTCGCTTTATTACATTTTGAAGCTGGGATGTGTCTGGTATAAAACTTTTTGGTTTTAAAAATAATACAATCTACATCAAATCTATTAACATTACTAAAAAGGTAAAGCTATTAGTAATGTCTTTTTCTTAAAGCATTGTTTATTTCTTACAGTTTACAATAACACTACAAAATTAATAGCTAAGCATAGCTAGTTTTAGGTCATTTTCTATGTAACGAAATTTTTACTGATCTAAATGCATATTATAAGTTGATCGATTATTACTCGTTAACTTGTTAAGTCTACTTAGCTCTGATAGTTTTCCTTTTCACTTCATTATATATACTACTACCTTGCATACTTGTCACATTTCCAAAAACATCGGTATAAATGATAGCTTTTTTTTATACAATAGGATGACAAACGAGCACACAGTTCACGTGATAGTAACTGGATGCTATGGCCCATAGACATCTGAATTTATTTTATGCTCGATTAAGAATAAAAATGCAGATGCGTTGTCACCCGTGAGGACTTAGATAGAATGCCTCGTTTCCAGTAGAAGGGTCTCCGGTTCTCTACACTAACCATACGACACACAGCAGTATCGAGCTGCTATTTTACGTAGGTATTCTGTGAGAGCGTGGTCCTTCACTTGTCTAGCCGACCCATTCGTACTACAACTATAATACAGATGGCTTTACCACGTAAACTCCCCGATATGACTATTAATAAAAATACCAAAAGCTAAATATTTCGCAAGCGGACACCTAAATCGACTAAATGTTATTCCATACTCGCAATATTTTTCAAATACATATCTATCCAACGCATGATGGAATAGGCGGGTAAAAAATTACCTGTATGGGAGGTACTCAAAATGAAAATATTTTGCAACATTTTATTTCACAGTTTTGTAGGCGTAAGATAGAGTCCGCGGATGGACGGACTGAAGACCGATATGTGAAATTATCAGGGATCCTGGTTGTTTAACTACGAAACCCTAAAAAATATACAGTAGAATGTAAAACCTCCCGTTTTTATTATAGCCAAAAATTTGTAATATAGTATAATGTATATATTGTATATATTTCTAAAATAATTTACGAAATTTATAATTGTCACAGGTTAGGGTTGACTTTGTAAGCTTTCAATTAGGAGTACATATTTATTTATTTTAATATCGGGCTTAGCATACAAGAAGTGTCCATTAGCAAAGAATATAATATATTATTGCCCATTAGCATCACTGCCGGTGCGGTGGTACTTTTACGTAGCCGGAAGTCACCTGCGTCGTGTTACTGTAGTGTTACGTTGAATTTAAATTAAGATCGGCTTGTTTTGTATACTTATAAGCTTAATAAAACATTAAGTTTTTAGTAATAATTTCGTTCTGACCGCCAGTTCATATGTCATAGGATCATAAATTGTTGTTTTTTTTTAATCGAGTTAAATAATATTTTTGTAGTATTGAGTTTAAGTAAATATTATAGAATTTATACCGCGATAACGCGGTAAGGCTTAACCGGTCTACTTTTATAATAAGTATAATAATAATTTAAAATAAAAATTGTGAAACCAGTACAAGTGTTTATCCAAATAACAAAACTGAAGCTGGAGTTTCACGAAGTTACAAGAATCGCAAATATAAATTTTATAGATTTTGTTCTCTATTTTGCGAGAGCTTTGCAGCACCCATGGTCAAAGTAAGACATTCAAAGTTTATCAATAATTTATAGATAATTTAATATTTCATTCATTCAATCATTAAAAATCCATGGCTGAACATAGACCTCCCCCGTAGATTGTCTCATAATGCAAATATTTGCACAGTTCCCACACCGCGCCGTGCAGACGGGTTGGTAACCAAAGTTAGGAAGATGCTGTTAACCACCTCCTGTTTCGTTTCCCTTTTAAAAAGCCCAAAGGAGGATATCGGGCAGCGGATATTCTTACATCATTATTACACGGTAATTTGATACAATATGTTTATTGATTAAAACTACTTTTACGGATTTTATCGCGTTTATTTTTCTATTATATTTAATTCCCGTTGTTTCGGGCGCTTTCCAGCACCCATGGTCACGGGGGACTGAGATGACTGACATCCCGATGTCATTTTGAAACCCGGAGTACCTTCAGCTTTTTTAATTATTGTTTATGGCCCGGTCCGAGTAGTTTTAATCAATGTGTAGTGTTCGCGTAAATATAAGAAATCATTATACAATATATTTATTTAAACTCACATTTGACGTGTATCCGTTAAACAGTCAGTTATTATCTAGTAAGTTTTTTTTATAGGATGGGTTGACAAACGAGTACACACTCCACCTGATGGTAAGTGGTTGCTGTGACCCATAGACATCTACATCTATCCTCGATTACGAATCAAAATGCAGATGCGTTGTCATCCGTGAGGACTAAGATGGAATGCCTCGTTTCCAGTAAAAAGGGTCTCCGGTTCTCTACACTCACCATATGAAACACAGCAGCATTAAGCTACTATTTGACGCTGGTATTCTGTGAGTGTGTGGTCCTTCCCCGGTCGAGCCGACCCATTCGTGCTACAACTATACCACTAATATAATTGCAGCATGGCTCTACCACGTACGTACGTTATTTTCATTACAGTATTAGTTGAAATGAATGTGACCTTACTCCAGAATACATTGTACAGCAGCCTCGCAAGTCGTTACCTGTAATTAAACAATAAACTTTAGTCATTTTGTGGTTTGTACCGCAACGTGATGTTCAATCGTTAAAATTCATATGTGAAGTAGGAATGTTTATATGGTATGATATATATTATATACTAAAGATGCTGGCAACTACGACATTACTTCATTTTTACCCTTCCTAGCTAAAGAAAAAAATTATATAGTCAAAGATAGTAAGTACCTACTTGCGTTAATGATTATTATAGCTCAGAAAATATAAAATGAGACGTGTGCATTGTAACAAATGGGACTCCCGCAATGATGCACTCCATAAATACATCGTCAATTTTGATGCACATGATGCCTTCGTTCTTTATTACAGATGTATATTATTATAATTAATTGATAAAGTTCAATCTATCTTTATATGAAACCACCATGAGAAATTTAAAATAAAAAAAAGGTAAATGATATTTTAAGGCCAGTGTGACGTCATTGTTGAGACACATTCAACATCATTATTATCGTTGTTGTTAGCCTGTAAGTCTACTTGTTGGACATAAACCACTCTCATTGGGTGCGTTTGGCAGAAAAAAGCGCTAGCAAGCGCTAAAATAGTTTTCGGCCAGGACACGATTGCTACTTCAGTAGCGCTGACAAAATGCGCCATTTTGCTTATTTAATTTGTTTGTTTTGAAGTAGAGTTTATAAGTTGTTTTTTGCAATGTTAGTTTTAAGTAATATAATGACATGAATAGACATATACATGTTATTAAAAAATCATGATTGGTAAGTTTTTAATAGGAATACTACACCAACATGTATTTAAATTAGGTTAGGCTCCCCGGTTAAAACTAACATCGTGTCCTAGAAGAAAATAGCTACTTACGATTTGACAGCGCTTACCGCTTACGATCGCCATTTTGTTTACAAGCGCTTGCTAGCGCTTTTTTCTGCCAAACGCACCCATTGTAGAAGGGTTTATTGTCATCGTCACGCTTGACAAGCGGAGTGACGATCGCAGCACCAGACGTTTCGTACCTTTAACTATATAGTCTGCGTACTTTTTTATAGGATAGGGTGACAAGCGAGCACACAGTCCACTTGATGGTAAGTGCTTGCTGTTGCCCATAGATATCCACATCTTTCCCCGATTACGAATAAAAATTCAGCGGCGTTCTTGTCACCCGTAAGGACTAAGATGGAAGGTCTCGTTTGCAGTAAAGGGGGTTACCGGTCTTTTAAAAAAGAATAAGCTAAGTATGTTTACCAAGGACACATTGTCCCGACTGGGTTCGACTAACTGCAAGTAAGTGTTAATAATGATGACTTATAGAAACAAGACGTGATTCTCCCACTGTTAGCCGTATAAAGAAAACCAAAGTCACCTACCGCGCTATGGACAGCTTAGAGTTCCATTGCCTCATAGAATCCGTAGTAAAGATATACACAGTAGAACCACAGTAATCTATACAATCCAACAGATCAGTAAGCCGATGTAGCAATGGGCTTACCATATATCTCTGAGAACCCAGTACCGAAATGTAATATAATAAACTAACTTTTATGTGCCATATGAATATATGTAATATGTGCACTTAAATAACATTAACTTAAGTTAACTAACAATATCCGAGATATTTGAAGAAACTGTGACATTGACCATCAACGAATCTAAATGGTGTTAGATACGTGACAGTTGCGCAATGTTTGACGTCAACACAGGGTCAACGCGCCAGTCGAGTAAAACACGAGATGAACGAGCTTCCTTGTCTCAATCTGGCGCACTTCCGAGCTTTTCAAGAGATATCTTTGTAACGTAATCAATAAAGCTTTATAAACGATCTTTTTTTTTCGAAGAGAACAAATTTTTATTGCCGACCAGTGTGTTCTTCAATTGAATAAAACACAAGTTTCTAATGTTTAAATGGCATCTGCTATTTGTGTTTCGCATAAAAAAAAAATTGTGTGTTAGAAGACAACGTATCGGACCAGATATTTCGAACGTGATTATATTCACAGAGCTTATTTGCAGTAACATCAAAGAAAATCATTTACTTTCATTACATTTGAGCCCAAGAGTCCGACTAGGTAGGTAGGGTAGGTAGTGCTCTTGTATTTCGGTCCTTAGAGTATAGAGAGTTAGAGAGCCATTACAAGCTGTGACTATGAGGCGTTCCAACTTAGTTCTTTGGAGGTCACAACGCATTTATAGCCTTCTGCGTTTCTAGTCGACTGCAAATCTCAATCAAATACAGTAGTCACTTGCCATCAAGTGAACTCTAAACATATTTGTCACATTAATTAAAAAAAATATCTTAGATACTGAGTAAACTCACGAAAACCGGTCATTTTAGCTCAAAACTCATGAACTCACGGACTAAGGTCAACAAGACGTGGCGGGAAGCACGCAAACACGAACACACTAGACGACATTAAAACCGGCTCATTTGAGACATTATGAGTCAGAACGCGGCTGTCACCACGAAAAGGAAATCTGTACACATTGCGGATTAGCATGAAATTATAGCACTTTATTATCGTCATAAAATAACATAAAGTTGTAAATATTCCTAATTAATAGCTGTTTTGCCATACGAACGTTCCTAATAAAATGTTATTCTTTTAAAATAGGCAATTAAAAAGTGCAACTTTGGCAATCCATGGGGGAGGCTTATGTTCAGCAGTGAGCTTTTAATCGGCTGTAACGGTAAAGCTAAGCCAATTAAATGAGCACCAGATTCTGCAACTTGGTTCCCGGTCATGCAGCAAACGCCAAGCTCGGCGGTTTTTTTTTTATAGGATAGGGTGACAAACGAGCACACAGTCCGCCTGATGGTAAGTGGTTGCTGCGGCCCATAGACATCTACATCTATCCTCGATTACGAATCAAAATGCGTTGTCACCCGTGAGGACTAAAATGGAATGCCTCGTTTCCAGTAAAAATGGTCTCCGGTTCTCCACACTCACCATACGAAACACAGCACCATTAAGCTACTATTTTACTCTGGTATATTCTGTAAGAGCGTGGTCCTCCCCGGTCAAGCCGACCCATTCGTGCTATAACTATACTACTAATATTATGGCACCATAGCTCTACCACGTATGAGATTGTGGATTATATTTCGTAGCACCAGATAGTTCAAACCATTGGGTACCGTTCCTTGTCGTCTGACTTTTAAAAATAAATAAATAAGTACTTATTTCATCTGTGGCCGTGGTAAGTAGGGCTCCCCGAAAGATTACCTCATAGGGAGGGATTTTGCAATAGCTACGTTTGCAAGTGGTTTGACAACCGCAGTTTTTGTATTTGTTTCACTCTGACGCCTCTTACAATACCGACGGAACAATTCGTCGGTATTGTAAGAGGTGGTTATTCTTACACCGCCACGAGCTTGATATAATTTAATAAAATAAAAGGCAGACGGATTAGGATGGTAGGTATCTACAACGCAACGGCGATCATAACAAATGGGCGATTACATCCAACTATTATTATTTATTACTTCTCAGCGTTATATTGGTAAATATACTCTTACTACATATTATACGATAATAGCGGCCGAATGAATAATGGTATATTATTCCATTTGCATCCTTTTAACGTGTAATTACGACAACTGCAGAATACAGCAATGACACTGAGTTAGTTTCTGGAGATAATGACGTTTTCGCACGCAACTTTCCTTACCGGTTTCAATTTAATCGGAATAAATCAGAAGACTGAAATATGGAGACATTCATTCAAATGATTCAATACGTTAATGAACTAATTTTAAAAATTAAGGAATATCTATTTCAAAACAAACTGCCTCTTGCAGACGTTGTGCTGGCCACTTTTTTTAGGAAGCGTCTCATTCCAAACTTTTTCAGTCAGTCCGGACTTTTTATAGTGTAAATTAGACATGTGTCAATCATTAATGATTCGTTCATTTGAATCGGTTCGCATCAACGTATCAATGATTGTAATTTCATTTTTAGAACGTTCTGGATCAAGCGATTGACAGGACCTATGACTGAAGAGTACAGTTCTATCCGAAGACCGACATTATCAAGCGAGTCTCACAGATCACAGATCAAAGAGTGAAACTCGAAATGATCCATTAGAATTATCGACCCGAATGACCCGGTTCGTCAGACAAACCAATACTTGAATGATCGGGTCACTAGAATTGGATGAATGACACATGTTTAGTGTAAATATAAAATTAATTAATAACTCAACCAGCGTCACCTATTTGGTCCAGATTTTATGATTTTCTTTTTCATCACTAAATAATCCACGTAATCAAACGTGAATCTTGACTACAGCGCTACCTATCGGATCCCAGTATAACTGGGATACAAATTAACAGATACCTTTTACAGGAGTAAGATTTTGTTTGTAATTATTCTACTTATATTTTCTATTATAAACAAAGTTCATTAAACGAAAAGGTTCTAACAATGCTAGTTTTTTACGTGTTTTCATCGATTTCTCGAAAACGGCTGAATAGATTTGAATGATTTTTCTTTTATTATAATAGTTTATAAGTACTTTACATAAAATTTTAGAAGGAATATCACCGTTTAAGTTTATAAAATAGAGGATGAACTTTTAATGTAACTATTTAGACGACATTCTAGTAGTTGCTTTGACTACCTCGCTGGTGTAGTGATTGTAAAGACGGTTGTTGATCATGAGATCCCGGGTTCGAATCCCGGGGCGGATCAAAATCAGTTATTGGGTTTCTCTATCAAGAAAATATTCTCAGTAGCAGTCCGGTGTCAGGAGCTGTCAGGCAATCATTCATCCTCAAGCCTCAGAAAACACGTAAAACCTATGGTTTTCACCGGTGTTCAGGCGCAGCACCTATGGTTCCTGCGCCTGAACACCGGTCTCCGTTGATACCGGTCGCCGTCACTAAAATTCGGCCTGAAGGACATTATGAGTTGTTGGTTCGAACTTACAATATTCCTGCGAATGTCCTTGTCCAATATTCCACTCAAAAGGACAAAAACTAGACCTAAAAAAAGTAAAACCCGACATCAAAAACTAAAAAGAATAGTATTAGTTTTTTCCTATGAATTTGACGTTTTTTTATGAAGTAAACGTAAGTTTCTTCTATATCTTTTATTTATATTAATCAAAGTAGTCGCCCACGCAATGGATGCATCTTTGGCGACGCAGTGGCAGTTTATTGATGCCCTTCTTGTAGATATCAGCTGGACAGGAGATAACAAATTCTACAAAGGCATATTGTACTGCCTCTCGGGTATTTCATTTATTCGCGCCAAAAAGATATCCAAATTCTGGAAAAAGTAGAAGTCTGTAAGCGCAACGTGAAGTACGCTGGATGACGGAGAGCTTCCAACCCATACAGGCAATATTTTTGCTTAAAAGGTGTCTTCGATCACTATCTGTAAATGTAGACAATATGATATCGAAATAAATTATATTATTATAATTATTAGCTCTTGTAACTTGGGGGCCAGCTATTGCAACTTGGAGATCGTCTGTTATGCAGTACGAGGTCGCGCTTTGTCGTTTAGGAGTAGCGGGGACGAGCGATTGACCAAAGCAGGTTGCAGACGTGCGCGCTTCTCTATAATTGTTTTCAGTTCTTCACAGTACAACATCTGCAGTAATGCTCAACCCGTTTGGTAAGAAGCTGTGATGAATCACACCGGCGCTAGACCACCAAACAGTGACCAACACTTTTCTAGGGGTAAGTTTTTGTTTAGGGCATTGTTCAGGTGCTGAACCAGGATCCAGCCAACTTGAAGCGCTTGTGATTGTCAAACAGAATCCATTTTTCATTGCAGGTAACAATGCGGTTCAAAATTCCTTCGTTTGTGTACCTGCTAAGCAGTGCAAGACACGTCTCGACGCGTACTTCGTGCTGGCTATCATTGAGTTCGTGGGTCACCCATTTATCAAGCTTTTTTACCTTGCAAACTTGACGCAAATGGACTAATATTTTTTTGATGCTAACGTCGAAAGCTGCTGCTAATTCAGCAGTAGATTGAGTATCATCAGCTTTCACAATCGTCTTTATGTTACTGTTAACCATTGAAGTAATATGTACTTACGTACTAGAACAGCTATTTCAAACAAAAAATGTGCACTACTTTGTGTTCGCGCGGTTTGTTTTCTTATCATAGAATAAACATGGGTAGAATGATCAGTAGGTAATAAAAGATTGTACTGTTAAATTGGTAAACTATATCGAGAACAATTTTTTAAATTTTGTCATTTATTTTGTATATTATATTTGCTTATTTAATATAATATTATATCACAATTACATTTTAATAATATTTTTATCTCAATATTTTAAAAGGTATCTATCTCAAATATAAAAAAACATACTAAATGTATGTTTAACAAAACTTGTTAATATAACATTTAAATTACAAATATATTTATTTAAATTAAATAAGAGCCGTTCATAAATACAGGGCACGCGAGAGTTAAAAATTGACGAATTTATTCCACTTTGACTTTGATGTGGAAACCTAAAAATAAAATATAAGAATAATTAGCAGATTTAAATATAAAAAATTTGGCCTAATTATGACAACTCATATATGTTTCTACAAAAAAAATGTGTATAATAATATATTCGTCCTATATTTAAGTACCCACAGAAATGTCGCATCTGAACAAATTAATTTCAAAATCTATATTAAGTGACACAAGATGGCGTCTTAGGAATAATTTGTTTTATTACTAATTTATAATACTTTTTTTATTGATTAAGTCTCTTATTAACCAATTAAAAGTAATTCCTTGGTTGTTACTGACATTTCTTGAATTATTTGTGCAATATCTAAGTACGCACGACGGCATATTTTTATCACGAGATTTTTTTTTAAATCAACACAACACGTGACAACTCTACAAGCGCCTAGCGAGTGACTGATTAAAGTGCAGTGTATGCACCGCAGTTGAATGGAACATAGTAGCTGAATGCAGTGTCGCCTCTAGTACGTAGTACATATTAGCTCAATGTTGTTAACCAAAGTTATCGGACGACCACGGGGTTAATTTTTCAGGTCAAAATTTCCAGGACGAAAACGGGCAAACCAATAACAAACAGGTGGTGCGTTCGTTTGTAGTATTCGCTCCGTAAACGTCGTTAGTGTTGCGTGCGATGGTACTCATATTTTATAATTACCCAAATTTTTAACGTATCCATGAAGACAAAAAAGATTAAAATGCGATGAAAACATGATGCTAATCAGTAAACAAATGACTAATTTTGAAAAAAAACAATACGATGTTTTTAAAATAAAATTAATTTGAAATTAGAATTCTTAGCCAAACAAAGTTTATTCTAATATGAAATAGCCAGTACTGCAGAACGGCAATTTCATAGGTAAAGACCTACGAAATTGCCGTATAAATATACGTGGTAGTCACGCTGCAGCTATTTTAGTTGTGACGCGTAAAATAGCAGCTCAATGTTGCTGTGTTTCGTATCGTGAGTGTAGAGAACTGGACACCCTTCTACTGGAAACGAGGCATTCTATCTTAGTCCTCAAGGGTGAAAACGCACCTTTATTTTTATTCTCAATCGAGGATAAATGTAGATGTCTATGTGCCACAGTATGCACTTACCGTCAAGTGAACTGCGTGCTCGTTTGCCACCCTTATTCTATAAAAAAAATATTTTGTAGCTTCTGAAGTCGCGGCCTTAATTCTCTGATACACATGTCTTAACACCGACTTCAGGAGCAATTATGTTGAAAATTTAAAAGAAAATTAAAAAAAAACATATTTAAACCATTAGTAAAGAGATTAAGTTAAAAGGAATACGACGACCTACAACTTCTATGTCCATTCCCTTTTTAATATTAAATATCCAACTTCCAATAAAAGTAGCTTACAACTTACAACTCAAGCAATGAGAAATAATCATTTGTTAAATGACAGTTTTGACAGTTTGACAGAAATAAAAGACTGACGCACGTAATACGCGGTGTACGTGTGAAAAATTCAACATTCGCGTTTTTGCGGAATAAACATTTATGGATTCTCGAAAACCCAGACGGCGTATAAAGAGCCTCTATAAATCGTCGGCACAGACCAGTATCAATTTTACATTCGTCGGTGGACGCCGGTCGTCTTTTACCGTTAGGCATACTGAGTCCGTCTTATACGTACTTGTATTTTAGTCTTAATAACGGATCTTTCAACTGTTTTCATGCACTGATACGATTGAAGGACGAACGGACTCGTCGCTCTTTTATTTTGCTCAAATGTACAACAAGAATTACACTGCTGTTCTGTTTTTCCTTGAATAGATTGAAGAAAAACAACAGTCCACCTAATGATGAGGATATTGCACTCCATCGAACTATGAAACAAATTTGGCCGTTTTGCAGCTAACTCTAAACAAAAGGCCATATGTCACCGCTTAGCATTAAGATGATTTAAAGTTAGTTAAAGTTAAAGCCTAATATACTTCTCACTGCTGGGCAAAAGCCTCTTCTAATTTTGATAGGGAAATGTCCGCCACGCTGCCCCAATGCATGTTGGCGAACTACATATGTTTCATACATAGTCTTCGAAATATTTTTGTTCGCGACGGCCTAACAACGCTAAGAAACGAAGTTATAAAGAATATTGTTTTTTGTATTAATAGTGAAATTACGGAGAAAACTGAGTGAAAACGTGTATTAATATAGTTGTATAGCATATTTATAACCCTTAGTATATTTGTATAGAATGTCGTTTTGATAACAAGTGATATAAACAACTTTTATTATATACCAAAAAATCGACCAATCACAGCGCGTCATATCGTGGAAAAGTTTTTAATTAACTGCGTAATAGTTCATACTAAAAAAAGGAAAATAATTTTATGTTCTGAAAGAGTTATAAATATGACATTCAATTAGCATATGGCTTATAGATTAAAGAAGTATAGGGATATTTTTGTATAATTAAACGCATTTCTTAGTTATAGAAAAAACAAAGAATTAATGTACCCAAATATTATGAAAATTTTGGACATTTCGTTTAATAACTTTTTACGATGTTAATATTTTGAGTAACCTTTATGATATACTAATAAAGTACCAGACTACCGATTTAATGATGTATAGCATGTTAGTGTAGCAATTAGTTTTGTATAGAAAATATTGCAATTTATGCCATTTGTATAGTGAAAAGTTTATGCAATAAAGAGGCAAACGGAAAATGGCAAGCGGCTCACTGCAAAGTATTGCCAAAGTCTACCTTAGGGGCTCGGGACCCAGTACCCGTAGTAGTGTGAAGAACTACCAGTGACAAGTGAAGTGAAGTGAGTGGTATCCGGTGGTAGCTGAAGTGACTAGTAGCAGTATATAGTGAATAGTGAAAGCGTTAGCTAGCCGAAAAAGGTCGTAACTGACATTCGCAGTTACACATAGTGAAAGTGTTAGCTAGCCGAAAAAGGTCGTAACTGATATTCGCAGTTACATATAGTGATAGTGTTAGCTAGCCGAAAAAGGTCGTAACTGATATTCGCAGTTACATATAGTGAAAGTGTTAGCTAGCCGAAAAAGGTCGTAACTGATAACCGCAGTTACACAAGTGATAAAATCAACTAGTTTAGTTGATAATAGCTGCTAGTCAGTAGTGTTAGAAAACCAGCTACTACCAATAGATATTTGATACCACCGTACAATTTAAAGAAATCTTTTGAAATATACAGTGACCAATCTATAGTGAACAACCATAGTTTAACAACCGTGATCAATAGTTATAAAATTTCGCGACTAATCAATCAGTCGAACCGCTGGCCACTACCTTGCTATTTGTATTTATTAATCGTGCATTTTGATTTGAACCACAGTCCACAATATTTCAGCGGCACCCACAAAGACGGCAGTGAAAGTACCCACCGGAACCTATAGGTGTAGGACGTGAGCGACTCGCGAAGTATCTTCGACAACATTTACTCCGGAGAGTTTCTCCCGTCCGGCACATTCGTTGGTCCTTCGAGCCGGATATATCCGTTTGTATTTCGGAACCGGGTAAATAGTCACCACCGTATTAAAACCGCAGAATTTTTCAGATTCAAGATGCCGATCACCCGTTCGCAAGGAAGGGAAGCCAAGGCGTGGACCGTCGGTCTGGAAGGAGGTTCGTCGGCCAGTAACACCGCCGTCCACCACCAGATGCCACCACGCTCACCGTCAACGGTAGAGGGCGCTGAGGCGCCATGCTGCCCCCCCGAGGGGGGGATACCCCTGCCCGCGCCGTCCACTACGGCCCGCACAACGAAGCAGAGGGAACATATAGAAGGCAACGATGACTTTAGCCATGCATCATCGCCAACAGCCCGGGAAGACACCCACACCGAAGAGCCACCGAGGGGCCACACCAATTGCAGTACGAAGTTAAGGAAGACTGTTCGGCCCAATAGAAGAATTTTGAAGGCTCGTGAAGAAGTATTGAAGATCAAACTAGAACTCGCGCAGATCTCCTTACTGATGGCTGAAGAAGAAGACGAATCAGACGATTATGATGAAGATG
Source organism: Parnassius smintheus behrii (assembly GCA_036936625.1). NCBI lineage: Eukaryota > Metazoa > Arthropoda > Insecta > Lepidoptera > Papilionidae > Parnassius > Parnassius smintheus. The sequence goes on along the minus strand of JAUPFT010000030.1, from coordinate 17,539,623 downwards.
GTCACTCCAAAAGTGAGTACGTCCGATCTTGACTCCAAAATTCGGTAGCCAAACAAAAGTCAAATCAAGGCGCAACCACCGGAGGGAAGGCCCCATTTAATAAAACCGTCACAAAGCCAACCCCGGACGTTGTCGACCTCAGTGAGCCCCAAAAGGAGCTCACATACCAGGATTCCTATCCAGAAGACGTACAAAAGGATCCCATGCCACAGAAGCTCAGCCAGGAACCCACCGTTAATGAAGACAGGGGGCTCCTACCGATTGTATCAGAGCTCACATACCAGGATTCCTATCCAGAAGATGTACAAAAGGATCCCAAGCCAAATAAAGCTAGCCAGGAACCCGTCATAAGTGAAGACAGGGGGCTCCGTCCATTTATATCGGAGCTCACGTCCGCTATAGCCGCGCTCGCTGACAAATCAAAGTTAGAGAGTGCGCCACTATCGTCGCATACTTTCGCACCGTCGAAAGCTGTAATGACACTGCCAAGTTTTAGCGGAGCACATACCGAGTGACTTTCATTCCGTGCCATTTACGAAACAACCCGAGGCCACTTCAATGATATTGAAAACACTGCTAGACTAAGACGAAGTCTACAAGGAAGAGCCCTGGAAACAGTCAGTTCAGAACTTATTGGGCATGCTAAGCCAGATGAGATTATGCGCGAACTGGAGCTACAATTTGGGCGTCCAGATTCAATCGCGCAAGCAGAAACCGAGAAGTTGCGAGGATTAGCACGCTGTACAAAAGCGCCCAGAGACATTTGCACATTCGCGAGCAAAGTGAGGGGAAGCGTCGTCACTCTTCGAGCCCTAAAGCGAGATCATTACCTCGTCAACGCAGAGCTGCTACGACACCTCACCGACAAACTGCCAAACTCTATACGTGCCCAGTGGTATAGAATCTACACCGAAAAATATGACTCTAGACCAGACCTCGGCTGCTTCAGCGATTTTATTACCGAGCAAGCTCGCTTCTGCAGTGCATTTGCGCCTCCAGAAATTATAAACGAAGCACAAAGCAATCGTTCAGTACACAGAGCACACGCGGCTACTACTAAGCCGTCTCCGAAATGCAGAGTGTGCGAAAAGGATGGTCACTACGGATCCGCATGTAAAAAATTTAAGGAAGCAGATATCAACAAAAGATGGGAACTCGCAAAGCAAAATAATTTATGTTTCCGCTGTTTACGCTATAGAAATCAGACACACAAATGCAAAACCAATAAGTGTGGAATAGAAGGATGCACCGCGACACACAATCGACTTCTCCATAGTAATACAAAGGAGAAGACTGAGGTCAAACAAAAAGAACCTCAAGAAACTGTTGCTAACTCATTCGGTGTGTCAAAGCATCTAGCCTATTTAAAAATAATTCCAGTGCGAGTAATTGGACCGGCGGGAGCTGTAAACACACACGCCCTGCTGGATGATGGGTCAACAGTTTCACTAATGGATGTAGAGATCGCCAAACAAATTGGAGCTAAAGGGCGGTTCGACCCGTTTAAGATCACCGCTATCGGGAACACTACCCTCGATTCACCGGAATCCCGAAGAATTAAAGTATCGCTGAAGAGTCTCCACAGCAAAAGGGTGCCATTCAGAGCACGCACGGTCGCAAGCCTAAACTTGGGGCCACAGACTGTGCGTGCAGTAGACATAGCCAAGTGCAAACACTTGAAAGACCTAAAGGAGCAGCTAATATATGACTCCGGCAACCCAAGGATCCTAATAGGACAGGACAATTGGAGACTTCTGATAGCCACTCAAATCCGTAGAGGTCCACCGCACCAGCCAATCGCCTCGCTCACAGAATTAGGATGGGTGCTACACGGGGCACACACTAAAGCCCCGTATCAGCGTGTCCACGCGGCCAATGAGCTGCACAAGAGCGAGGAAGCTATAGATGACCAACTCCGCGAATATTTCACGCTGGAATCTCTCATTATCAATCCGAGAAAACCAGACTCCGACCCAGAGAAGAAAGCTGAAGATATACTAAATAGCAGCACCCGTCAGTTACAAGACGGGCACATAGAAACAGCGCTTCTCTGGAAGAAAAAGGATATCGAGATGCCTGGTAATTACGAAACAGCAATAAAACGGCTCGTTTCCATTGAAAGAAAATTAGATCGAGAGGAAGATCTAAAAAGGAAGTATGATGAACAAATGAATTCCCTTGTACAAAAAGGATACGCCGAGATAGCACCGAAAACTAGCACACCGGGAAGAACATGGTACCTACCCCATTTCGACGTCCATAACCCAATGAAGCCAGAGAAGTTTCAAATAGTACACGATGCCGCAGCCAAAACAAAGGGGGTGTCGTTGAACGACTTCCTGCTCACGGGTCCAGACCTACTGCAATCACTACCAGGGGTCATGATGCGTTTTCGCCGCCATAATATCGCTGTCTCCGCGGACATAGCCGAAATGTTCATGCAGGTTAAAGTCAGACCCGAAGACAGAGATGCCTTAAGATATCTCTGGAGAGGGGATCGACGTAATGAAGCTCCACAAGAATATAGAATGACGTCGATCATTTTCGGTGCAGCTAGTTCACCCTGCACAGCCATATTCGCGAAGAACTGGAACGCTAAAAAACACATAGACAAGTATCCAGAAGCCGTAGAAGCTATCATTCAAAACCACTATATGGATGACTATCTCGACAGTTTCCAGTCTCTGGAAGAGGCAATGCGAATATCGAAGGAAATACGCGACATACACAAAAACGCGCACTTCATCTTAAGAAAATGGGTTTCCAACGCACCAGAAGTTGTAAAAGAATTAGAACCTGACCGTGAAGCATATGAGTCAGTCGATCTGGGAAACAAAGGAACCAAGGAAAAGATACTCGGATTAATCTGGAAACCGGGTACCGATCAGCTGAGCTTCAACCTAAAGCTCGCTCGACTTCCAATCAATTTGCTGCATGAAACACCAATCAAGAGAGAACGTCTCATACGGTGCGTGAAGACGGCACTATACACCGTCCTTCATGAGAGACATCCGCATGAGGAAGTATTAGCCACGCTGCTCTGCGAGGTGGAGTACACAGTAAATAGCAGACCATTGACTCGCATCTCTGTAGACAGCGACGATGACGAATCCATCACTCCAAATCACTTCCTTTTAGGAGGATCTGCGAGACTGCCGACACCAGGAGTATTTGATGAAAAGGATATGAATAGCAAAAGGCACTGGCGACGCTCCCAGATACTCGCTGACATGTTCTGGCAGCGTTGGGTCCGAGAGTATTTACCGGAACTTCAAAACCGGCGGGAGGCCCATGGGCGAGGTCCCAATCTCCAGGTGGACGATCCAGTCCTCATAGCTGACGGCCAGTTACCTCGTAACACCTGGCCACGAGGGAGGGTGGAAGCTGTTTACCCCGGTGCGGACGGACAGATTCGCACTGTGGAGGTACGCACAGCAAACGGCCTAATCAAGAGGCCAACCAGGAAACTCGTGCCGCTGCCGAAGTAGAAGCAACGTCGCTCACCGAAATGAATGCAGCGCCGCTGTGAGAAAATCGTCGCGACGCTGCACGGCGGGAGAGATGTTCGCGACGGCCTAACAACGCTAAGAAACGAAGTTATAAAGAATATTGTTTTTTGTATTAATAGTGAAATTACGGAGAAAACTGAGTGAAAACGTGTATTAATATAGTTGTATAGCATATTTATAACCCTTAGTATATTTGTATAGAATGTCGTTTTGATAACAAGTGATATAAACAACTTTTATTATATACCAAAAAATCGACCAATCACAGCGCGTCATATCGTGGAAAAGTTTTTAATTAACTGCGTAATAGTTCATACTAAAAAAGGAAAATAATTTTATGTTCTGAAAGAGTTATAAATATGACATTCAATTAGCATATGGCTTATAGATTAAAGAAGTATAGGGATATTTTTGTATAATTAAACGCATTTCGTAGTTATAGAAAAAACAAAGAATTAATGTACCCAAATATTATGAAAATTTTGGACATTTCGTTTAATAACTTTTTACGATGTTAATATTTTGAGTAACCTTTATGATATACTAATAAAGTACCAGACTACCGATTTAATGATGTATAGCATGTTAGTGTAGCAATTAGTTTTGTATAGAAAATATTGCAATTTATGCCATTTGTATAGTGAAAAGTTTATGCAATAAAGAGGCAAACGGAAAATGGCAAGCGGCTCACTGCAAAGTATTGCCAAAGTCTACCTTAGGGGCTCGGGACCCAGTACCCGTAGTAGTGTGAAGAACTACCAGTGACAAGTGAAGTGAAGTGAGTGGTATCCGGTGGTAGCTGAAGTGACTAGTAGCAGTATATAGTGAATAGTGAAAGTGTTAGCTAGCCGAAAAAGGTCGTAACTGACATTCGCAGTTACACATAGTGAAAGTGTTAGCTAGCCGAAAAAGGTCGTAACTGATATTCGCAGTTACATATAGTGATAGTGTTAGCTAGCCGAAAAAGGTCGTAACTGATATTCGCAGTTACATATAGTGAAAGTGTTAGCTAGCCGAAAAAGGTCGTAACTGATAACCGCAGTTACACAAGTGATAAAATCAACTAGTTTAGTTGATAATAGCTGCTAGTCAGTAGTGTTAGAAAACCAGCTACTACCAATAGATATTTGATACCACCGTACAATTTAAAGAAATCTTTTGAAATATACAGTGACCAATCTATAGTGAACAACCATAGTTTAACAACCGTGATCAATAGTTATAAAATTTCGCGACTAATCAATCAGTCGAACCGCTGGCCACTACCTTGCTATTTGTATTTATTAATCGTGCATTTTGATTTGAACCACAGTCCACAATATTTCAGCGGCACCCACAAAGACGGCAGTGAAAGTACCCACCGGAACCTATAGGTGTAGGACGTGAGCGACTCGCGTAGTATCTTCTACAACATTTACTCCGGAGAGTTTCGCCCGTCCGGCACAATTTTTTTTAGTATTTTTGGACATGCAGGTTTCCTAACGTTGATTTCTTTTACCATGGAGCACGTGGTAAATCAGCACTTTAAATTGCAATCAACAATTTCATTGGTGCCGGCGGGGATCGAACCCGGGTTTCTCGGGTACTGTCAAATTTACAGCGAACGAGGGGTTAAGCGCTAACTCTAATGTGCTGTAATGTGCTCGTTAAGCCATCACAGCTCAGATGAATTGCCCTGGCTAAGATGAGTTTTCAAGCAGTAACAGCGGATGCACTGCTACTTGACGGCAGTACTGGCAAGCGACGCGGGAATAAGGTGGTATCCATCCTGAACCACACCTATAGTCATAAAAGTAGCTCCAGAACCTAGTAAACAAGTTTATTTGAAATTCGTATATTCTCTAATATGTTTGCTTAAATCTAAACAGCTTTTAGCTCTTCCCATTGTTAATACAAAAGGAAATTTCTTCACCGCCATATCTCATTCTTCACGCGCATCATTTCATCATTCATCATCTTTCATCATTTCTTCACGCGCTATATAGACGATAATAGTATCTGACGTTTTCCAGCAAAAAACTACTGGAATAAATTAATATCAAGTAACGTTGAAGTATTGACGTTATTAATTCTGCGTTAATAACGTGTCCCAAACAATTTAAATTTAAATTACTCACTTATGATTAAAAATAGCAATCTTACCAGTAATTATACACACGATATATATCAGGAGAGTGCTGCTAATTGCAAAACCTCGTATGTAACATAGGTATACATACTATACTATAACCACCAGCAGACGTGACAGCATTATCTATGCATTGCAATTTCGTCCAAAACCAACTATAATTTGCGGTAGGCAACATGGCATAACACGCCCGACGCGCTGCGGGCATATCCTATACAAATCTTAATATATTACAGCTCAGAGCAATATTTTTTTATTGGTCTGCATATTACAGTTATACTATATTTATTTCACTATTTTGGAAGATATTTCATGTACAAATGATACATGGTATATTAATTACAACACCTAATCCGCAAACAGGCAACTGTAGCAATAAATTAAACTGGTGAACGTTTTCCGTGAAGTAAGCTACTGCTTGTAAAAAAAAAGAAAGGATCTTTCACTAACTATAATTTGGGTTACCGTTAGGTGGACTTGTTTTACCAATTACAAAGCTAAATCGAAAACAATATTTTCTGAATGTTTTTCTTTTCACAATTTTACTCGTTTCTTAAAATAAATTACCTATACAAACGACATATTATGACGAATGTATTTATAACACAACTAATCAAATGATAAAATATTCAATTAATAAATTTAATTAAATTGGGACCATTAACTATGATACTTAGATGACGCTAAATAAGGTTCTTCTTAGAATAAAACTATATGTGTAAATCTACTACTAATAGGGACTATGAAGAAACCCGGTTGGAGAATCCAAAAGGTCCAACGAGTTATTAATTCTTTTAACCAGCTCTTTTTCTTTACATCATCATCATCATTACAGCCCTTCACAAGTCCTCCGACCTCCCCCAAGTAATGCCACAAAGCACGGTCCTGAGCCACCTGCATCCATCGACCTGCATGTCTTACCAGGTCGTCACTCTATCTAGTAGGGGGTCGCCCTACACTACGCCTACCGGTACGAGCTCCCACTCGAGAACCTTTCTTCCCAATCGGTTATTGGTTCTTCGAGCTATATGGCCGGCCCATTGCCACTTCAGCTTACTAATCCGTTGGGCTACGTCGGTCATTCTGGTTCCACTGCGGATATGCTCATTTCTGAGTTTATCACGCAGATAAATTCCGAGCATAGCCCTCTCCATAGCTCGCTGAGGGACCTTGAGCGTCCTCATACGGCCAGCACCGAAAGACCACGTCTCAGATGCGTAAGTCATCACTGGCGACACACACTGGTTGTACAATCTAGTTTTCAGAGTTTGAGGTATATCTGACGAGAAGATGTGTCGTAATTTCCCGAACGCTGCCCAGCCGAGTTGAATCCTTTGATTGACATCTCGGTCGAAGTTGGACTTACCTAGTCGGACTATTTGTCCCAGGTAAATGTACTCGTCAACAACTTCGAGCTTAGTGCTCCCAACAACTACCGGCATAGGTGTAACATGGACATTAAACATGATCTTTGTTTTGTCCATGTTCATCTTAAGACCTATCTGTTGGGAGGTCATTGAGCATAGTGCTTAGGTCCTCCAGCGATTCTGCCATAAGGCCTATGTTTTTCTTTACATCTGTCTATATTATTCTGTGTGCACAATTTTAAGGTTTGATTTTATCACTATAGCCACACAACCCGCACGTAGAGGCGGTTGTCTCCAAAATATGAAATTTAATTAAAGTGATTTGACCACACTGACATATTTGCACATTTATTTGTCTACCTCTTACACATTTAAGCACAAATTCAAAATCTTTAGTTGCAGTAAAATAATGGTTGCATCAAATCAAAATGCTTAATAGAACTTTAGGGTTTAACATACAAGCGTTCGTCCGACTAAATCTCTTTAAGATGATAAACATCGAAAGCATATAGCATCACTACTGCGGTGAACCACTCCTAACACGTTTTAAGCTTACCAGGAGTGGTTAAAGGGAATATTAGTGGTTTTGATAACATTGTTAACATTAAAAAAAATAGAAATATCACAGTTCGTAGCCTTGATTGCGGTGAAAGGTCTATGAAGTCATTTTATCTTGTGGTTATCGTAAAAATCTATTTATACAATTGTTAGTAAAATCTTCCGCGAACTGATAATTATGCTCAGACAGATATGACAGAAATACATAGTATATACGTACAATGTATGGAATCATAACATCCGAACACATTATTTATTTATCCAGTTTAATCAGATCAAGCAAAATTAATCATTACTGTCAAATAAATCGTTAGCAATCATGTTTTAAGCATTCGTATACATCAAGATCATTGCAGAACAATAGGGACTATAGACGACGACGTAACAAGTCTCGAAACAAAGAGAATATACTCTAAAAACGCTCCTGCATGCAGTCCTTAGCCAGGCGCATTTATAGCGTGTCAAATGTCTTTCGAATAAGGATGTTCATGATACGCTCAGGTCGCTATTTCATTACTGTGACATTTATGATTGTGTTATGTGGGATTGTTTAAGTATTTATTAGCAATATTATATCAACATGGCTATTAAACTTGCTGTAGTGTCAACACGTTGTGTAAACAAAGAACAAGACACAGATCGAGCGGCATTTCGTTGGTTTCACTTTTCGCCATGATTACATGAAATTTATTTTTAAGGTTGTTTTTTGTGGTAACATTGTGACAATACTATTATACTAGTAATAGCTGAAGTCACAGAGCAAGGCCACTCCTATCTAAATACAAAAACTTTAAAAATACGAAATAATATAAGAATATTATTGTTACATTACAATGAGTGTTCATTATAAGCATTGATATTGTCATCTCATGTAGGGTGTGCATTATTGTCATTTATTCATAAGAAGCTTATTTTGAAAAGGTAAGTTAAAAATGACAATTAACACAGGTAATTTTAATTTCATATATCAAAGAAGTAAAGATTTTAATTAAGCGCTGACTTTCATACATGTCTTCATAATATCCAAAGTTCAACCCATAATAATAAATGTGAATGTCCCCAGATTGAAGTGGTAGAAAAATGTAGATATTTAGGTTTAATAATCGATGACCGTATGAAATGGACTTATCACATTGAATCTGTATGTGATAAGCTACGAGCGATCTTAGCAAAATTTTACCTCATCAAGAGTAAAAAAGTACCTTACCACATGCTAATGTTACTATATAAAGCACTCGGCGAATCAATAGTTTCGTATGGGTTCAGCAGTTATGGACGCACGTATAAAACCCACCTTGAAAAAATATACGAGCTACAATTGCGCATTCTTAAATGAATCATCCCTCTCATAATCAAAGATAAATTTAAAAAAAATCCTTATGCTCTCTTTCATCATTGCAATATACTACCAGTACACGACAGGGTGAAATACCAACTACTGCTTGAAAATTATAGCAAGGAAGAACTAAATATTAGCCCTATCTATACAAAGCTGACACGACAAGCCCTTAATCCATATATGACGATACCAAAATATAAAAATATGTATGAAAAATTTAGGTTACAACATCAAGTTCCTGCTCTTTTGAACCAAATTCCAAAAACAATAAAAATGAACTAAGTAACTAAGAAAAATATTAAATATAAGCTTAAACAGTATTTTATACACAAATTGATAACAACACCTACTAATAATTTATACTAAAAAAAACTATACTAACACACATAATATACATAAATACAAATCTACTAATAAATATATACATAGATACACACAATCGTAACATAAATATCTCGATTACTAATATTATTTATCAAACTCACTAACTGTCCTTTCCTGTGGTACACATATAGTTAAAAAACATTTATATATTAAACATACATAAACATATAAACATACATATATTCATATTGTCAAAATATTGTCACACCATGTATTATGTAAGTTGTCGCTACTCGAACCGATTGAACATGGTCGAAGTTACGAATCGGCGGTACATGGAAAAACTTTTGTAAGTTTATAAAATACATATTGTAGAATAAAATAGTTAAGTTGTTTTACTTACTTATATTCAGTCAGGTTATAGTTTATTTGATGTATAACTTTTATCTTACGATTAAAAATCATGTCCTTAATCTTTGTTTACTGATGATGATATATAGATATTTTATAGAGGGTAAGGGTGACTAACGAGTACAAAGTCCACCTGATCGTAAGTGGTCGCTGTGGCCAATAGACATCTACATCCATACTCGATTACGAATCAAAATACAGATGCGTTGTCACCCGTGAAGACTAAGATGGAATGCCCGTTTCCAGCAAAAAGGGTCCTCCTGTTCTCTACACTCAACATACGAAACACAGCAGCATTATGCTGGTATTGTGAGATCGTGGTCCTACCCCGGTCGATTCGACCCACTCGTGCTAACAACTAATACCACTAATATAGCTGCATGATGGCTCTACCACGTGATCACTCAGTATGTTCTAGTATTGTACTACATATTCACTGTATTTAATTTACTGTTATACCAAAGCAACGATACGCAAAATGACATTGTTCAAAGCGAAGCCTCTGACACATATTCTGTTTCCCGCCGAATCACAATGTGCGGCCGTTAGAGCGCCTATTGTTTTTTTTTTCCACACCAAATTCGGCGACAGCGTGTGGGTGTCGCTTTACATTCGCTCACACTTCTGCAGATTTTGTAATGACAAATTGATTGTCCCGACATTTGGCAAACTAGGCCAACAATTTGCCCATAACGTGGGCGGTGCGAAATCATGATTCAGGGGACTATTGAACAATGACGAAAAGGACCGTTGTTTTGCCCCAGTTTTGTAGACGACATCTACAATTACTCATTGACCAAGATAATATGAATGCGAGTATACACTTCTTTTAAGCAATACCATTAAATTGAGTTCGTAAACAGAAACGCTGGGTCAATAGCGTGATAAACGTCTAATAAGGAGCTTTGATCTTATACGTTTATAGAACAAGTTTGTAACGAAAGTACTGATTAATAATAAATGCGTCATTCATTTCTTTTTGTAGTTTTTATTTTACATAAAACACATCGTCGACTTCTTAAATTACACAATGTTATTATATTTATACGCATGTCCGCAGTGTTGCAACACGGCGGACACCTTTCTTTCTATAAAACCATCTCACAAATGAAAAGAGGCATTTACCTAAAAGTGGGACGAGAATAGTACATACATATTATCTTAATATTTAATTCTAATGCAAATGTAAATGAAACTACTTTTACGAATTTTATTACGGCGTTTAATTTTGACTTTTTAATTCCCGTTGTTGGTAATTTAAATTAAATAGATATAATCCCAGTCAAGAGGGTGACTGACGTTTTTAACGTCCCGATGTCATACTCGGCTACCCCCAGGTTTAGAATATTAAACAGAATCTATGTGATCTCCGTGACCATGAGTGCTGTCGCAATAAAATCCATAAAAATGATTTCATTTATTTAATGTGTAGTGTTCGCATAAAAATGAGATGTCATTAAATTCTATGTTTAATAATAATTAAAAATATAATAAATGTATTCCTACAGTTGAAGGATTTCATTCGATTACTCAAAAACGGGGGAAATAATTTGTTTCAAGCTTTAGACAGTATATGATTGACTATAATAACAATGCTTGTATGATGTTTGCTTTACATGTGTACAATTATTTTATATGCTTGATTTTGCTTACAGAAACAATAGAACTATAGATTGCCCCCGTTTGGTAACCGTGTCATGAAAACTAATAAAATTTTATCAAAAGCTGTTATCTTGACTCACTAGCGAAATGGGTGACAGCATCGATAAGAAAAATTGAAGCTTAAAAGTACTTTGGCAATCATTTTCGGTGAACTAGTAGCATAACATAAAAAACAAGCGATATTTTGTAACACAATGTTAATAACATCATTTTCCAACGTTGCGTTACTTGCGTTAAAAACATTAAACTGACAAACGACCTGACCGTCTACATGATGACAAGTGGTTACTACAGTGTATGGATTACTTCAAACAAAATACACTACAGGTGCTTTGGATCGTCTGAGGAATACGGCTGAATGTATTACAACCTTAAATAATATTAGCTCTCCAATCTCTATACCCAATATACAGAACCCAACGAATGCACTGCTTTTGGAAAACAGCCTTATGCATCCCTAATCTGGATATAGGTCTTCCTAGGGATGCGCACAACGGCATGCAGTTTTTGAAAGGTTTATCTGTTATCAACACTGTTATCTGTTATACTGGCGGGTCGAGAGAGCAGTACCGATAATACTTAGCATTGGTTATCCTTCCGCTGACAGAGTATAGCTGACAGACTCAGAGACACTCAGAGAACAGGCTGGCGGACTCAGACAAATAAAGAAAGATACAGAAGATACTACGAACGTTTCAAGTGTTAACGAAGCCGTGCTTAGCTACTTAACATGCGTTCACACGCACAACTTCCTCCTTTGCTTCTTTCGAAAAATTCCACTGCATACATATACAGTATACACACATATGCACCTATCGCTGACAGAGTATAGCTGACAGATTCAGAGACACTCAGAGAACAGGCTGGCGGACTCAGACAAATAAAGAAAGATACAGAAGATACTACGAACGTTTCAAGTGTTAACGAAGCCGTGCTTAGCTACTTAACATGCGTTCACACGCACAACTTCCTCCTTTGCTTCTTTCGAAAAATTCCACTGCATACATATGCAGTATACACACATATGCACCTATCGCTGACAGAGTATAGCTGACAGACTCAGAGACACTCAGAGAACAGGCTGGCGGACTCAGACAAATAAAGAAAGATACAGAAGATACTACGAACGTTTCAAGTGTTAACGAAGCCGTGCTTAGCTACTTAACATGCGTTCACACGCACAACTTCCTCCTTTGCTTCTTTCGAAAAATTCCACTGCATACATATACAGTATACACACATATGCACCTATCGCTGACAGAGTATAGCTGACAGACTCAGAGACACTCAGAGAACAGGCTGGCGGACTCAGACAAATAAAGAAAGATACAGAAGATACCACGAACGTTTCAAGTGTTAACGAAGCCGTGGTTAGCTACTTAACATGCGTTCACACGCACAACTTCCTCCTTTGCTTCTTTCGAAATATTCCACTGCTATATACAGTATATATATGCACCTAAAACAATTTTGTTGGATGCAAATTATTTTATAATTCTGGCGCCTAATAGCAGTGCTGCACTATTGCGTTCCAATCTGAAGGGTATAGAGAGTCAGAGTATAGAGAGTACAATAACAGGTTGTGGGGCAATCCACCTTTGTCCTAAGAAGGGCCAACGCACGGTAGCCTTCTTTGTTTGAAGTTAGCTCTTACCATCAGACTCTATTATTATTATTATTTTATACGTGGTAGAACCACGCTGTAGCTACATTATGGTAGTATCGAATGGGTCGGCTAAACCGGGAAGGACCACGCTCTCATAGAATACCGGCGTAAAATAGCAGCTTAATGGTGAGTGTAGAGATCCGGAGACCCTACTTTTAACTGGAAACGAGGTATTCCATCTTTGTCCTCAGTGGATTCTTAATCGAGTATAAATGTAGTTGTCTATGGGTCACAGCATCCACTTACCATCAGGTGGAATGTGTGCTCGTTTGTCAGCCTTATTCTATAAAAAAAAACTCTAAGTTTGTTTGTCGATTCATTTTTATCACAAAAAAATGGTTTCGGCATCATTTAAGTCGTGTTATGTGTATTTTTCTTAATTTTGCGGACTAGAATGCATAACGTGCAAGAGAGGTTGATATTAGGTGAAAAGTTGGTTATTCCTGCTATAAATATTACCGTAGATTATTCCGCTAACCAATAAGCAAATATATTATATGTATTTATCTCATTAATTAACAGGCAACTGAAACGACCATTGACTCACGCCGCATCTTGTCGAACAACGGTAATTTTAAAACAATGCCGCTTTCCGCGCGACGTGTAATGGCCGTTTCCGGCTACTGATTGCATTTTTAATTGATTTCCTGCTTTAAATACTTAACGCAACAATTAATGAACGCAGTTTAACAAATTCATAAGAAGCTGACACTTATTATACAGATAAGGTAAAAGAAGATGTTAATTTAACGAAATACAATGAAACAATTCATTATCGTTGTCTTAAACGTGATGGATGCCCTGCAATGGGTCGTATCAATTAAAGTTACAGCGTATATATTACTCTGCTGGAAACAGGCTTCCATTCATTTTTTCTGAAAGGGGTATAATGCAGTTAATCTGTTGCGTGTTGGATATGGAAAACATATTATGGAGGTTTCCTCACGATGTTTTCCTTCACCACCGATTAAGTAGTAAATGAGCGCTTAATATCGGTATTAATAGTTTCATTGGTGGAACTCTTGCTTATTAAAATCCCAAATAAAAATAATGTATGATATGTCTAGAATATTATTTACATTATATGAGAAAATCATTATACATATTAATATAGCTTATTGGTATAACACAACTAACCAATCAGCTAAGAGAAAAGAGACAAAAGAAGAAAAAACTCCTTTTTAAAACGAAACTACGGCTGTAAATTTCTGAAAGACATTAAGTTATATTTTATGAATATGTGCGATAACTTTAATTATAAAGACAATAAACGGATCGTAAACATAAAAGTGAATTTGAAAGAAAGAGTAAACTCGATCAAAATATTTGTTGGACTATTTTTGCGATCGTTAACGGAACTAAATGAATTGTTATCAACTTTTCCTCAAATTGCGAATTTCTCATGAATCAGTACAAAACGTGACGAGGCATTACAATTCTTAAATTGATGCACGTCTTGCTTCACCCGGAACATGGTTTATCTATCGAAAAATGTGTCTGAATCAGTTCATTCTGAGAACACCTTTATCTTGCTAATAAAAAGAATTTTTGAGGGCAATGGGTATGTTATTAAACAGCAGGAAATATTATTTTCTGCGAAGGTTTAATTATCCACGATGAGAATTCTTTTTCGTCTTCAATAAACGTTACTGTGAAGGCATTTTACGTACACAAATTGCACATGGAGCTATGTGGTGGCGGCTTAAGTGAATTCATCACCCGATTTTGTCCCGTGGGTGGCGCAAAGAGGTGATCATGGGAAATGCAGGAAAATTCTTAGAACCTCGAATAATTTTTTACTCGTTTGCATCAGAAGTAAAATATTCCGACCGTTGACGGAGCAGCGTCAGTTATGAGTCGTTTGGGGGTTGCGTTAATCCGAAGATAGGATTAGCCAAGCATGAAAATTAAAACAAATTCTACTTTCAACGGGAGGGTCCAATGTCCAACAGTAGACCTTTACGAGCTGATGGTAAACGAACAAACACCCAGACCCAAAAACTCAATTATAGGCCATACAAATAATTGTTCGGTGTGGTAATTGAACCCACGGTTAGTAGTATTTATTTGAATCTTTTCGCAATATATTTTGGTCTTTTTAGTACACATAGGAATTCGTTTCTATTTTTCATGTCATGTTCATTTATAATAACCATTTTAATTAACCATTTCACTGTCCCGAGAGTCATATGAACATTTCGACTGTTTAACTATTGTCTTTTTCGCGGACAGGGAAACTGTTAATAGCATTAACATAATAAATTCTACCCTTGTACTTACATGCTAGTTTTAATAAATTCATAATGTAAAACGAATAGTAAGCACTACATCATTGATTGTTTTTAATATTTTTAAACATATAACGTAATTGTTATACTGACCGTCGGATCTCCTATACACTGACATGTTTATCACGTCATATATTTACGCATCGCAGTAATCGAGGACGACGAGTCTAGTGATAAGATAGCGTGGTAATAATCTATTTAGAAATAACATTGCACTAACATCGCTAACGTATGTAACATTATTATCTTTAACTGGTGACATTGCTTTTTATGATCAAACAGAATTTGGAGAAACAAAGAAATCAAAGTATGTAACAGAATTTCTGTTTATAGTTTTCCTAAATTCACAGTAAATTAATTTTATATTTTAATCAATAGTGTACTTATGCAAAGATATCTCCTCCTAGCTTTACGTGTTTGCTTTATGTAAGGGGTAATACGTGCCTTTCCTCCATGTCAATTTCATGAGCCAACTTTGTTAGTAATCCTTAATAAATAAAAGAATTTTCAATCCCAATGCTGGACACAGGTTTCTTCTAAATTTTGGGAGCGGTTTTCGATCATATTATACATCCACCATTACATAACACGTTCACCACGGTGTCTCTGTACGTGCAGGTGGACTTTACAAGTCATCGAAATAATAACATTTTCTTATACATGCATACATGATTTTCCTTAAGATTTTCTTCACCGCCATAAATCAGCATTTGAATTTTATTTTAATTTCATTAGTGCCGCTGGAGCTCCAACAAGTTTTAACGGACTATGACATTATAAGACGAGCACTTAAAACCTGAGCTACCGTGCATGACGAGCACAATACACTATATTGTATTAATGGGTGCGTTTGGCGGAAAAAAGCGCTAGTAAGCGCTTATAAGCGCTGAAATAGTTTTCGGCCAGGACACGATTGCTACTTCAGTAGCGCTTACACAATCCGCCATTTTGCTTATTTAATTTGTTTGTTTTGAAGTAGAGTTTATAAGTTGTTTTGTGCAATATTAGTTTTAAGTAATATAATGACATGAATAGACATATACATGTTATTAAAATTCACGATTGGTAAGTATTTAATATGAATACTTTACAAACATATATTTAAATTAGGTTAGGTTTCCCGGTTAAAACTAACATCGTGTCCTGGAGGAAAATAGCTACTTACGATTTGACAGCGCTTACGATCGCCATTGTGCTTACAAGCGCTTGCTAGCGCTTTTTTCTGCCAAACGCACCCATTGTTATATTTATATAGAATAAGGGTGACAAGCGAACACACAGTCCAACTGATGGTAAGTGGTTGCTGCGGCCCATACACATCTACATTTACCCTCGCTTGCGAATCAAAATGTAGATGCGTTGTCAGCCATGAGGACTAAATTGGAATGCGCTTTTCTAGTAAAAAGAGTCTCCAGTTCTCTACACTCACCACACGAAACACATTAGCATTAAGCTATTATTATCCGCTGGTAATCTGTGAGCGTTTGGTCCTTCCCCGGTCGAGCCGACCCATTCGAGCTACATCTATACAATTAATATAGTTGCAACATGGCTCTACCACAATATACACAGAATAATTACATAATATACCCAATACGAGTATGTAACATTATTTATCAATCAGTTGTACAGTTTTGGATATTGACAACACTCTTAACGTAAACATAATTTTTTTTTAATTTAACAACTCCTCGGTTTTATATTAATAGAAGAAATAGCAACGGGCGCCCTACGTCTATCGACTATTTATTAACTGTACAGTGTCACGAAAAGAGGCAATTTAGACTTCACCAGTAAATTATGTACGGAAAATATTTAGGTATTTATTTTTAGAAAACTAAAAGGAACAAATAAACTAACTGTCTGTTTGAAGGTCACATACTATAGCTCACAGTCATATTATGCAACTTTAACCTATTTCAAATAAACAATGCCATGTGCAGTTAGCACTGAAGACTAAGATGCAAGGCTTTATATAGCCAGATACGAGTATGTGCACAGACAAGAGGGAGGGGGGGGGGGGCGGTACAAAATACCTTATTTATAAAAGTTCCAAACTTCTTAATTGAGAAGAAAACGTTGATAATCGTCGCAGTTAAAACAAAACGACACAATGACTGATACTTTAAAATGCAAGCTTGTGTGTTGTAAAGTGTGACACTCCATGTAAGGTTTTGCAACTAAGCTTTTGCGCTTGGGACAAAGGCCTTAGCGATAGTGCTTCTCGTAGTTTCCGTATCTAACTAAATGAGATTGCTTTCGTTTGATGATGTTCGTTGAGACTTAAGTACACAACAACGCTGTTTGTCAATTACAAAGCTTACAGTACCTCCTACCTTGAATTCAGTTCTTGTTCTCAAATTTGTGCGAACGAAACCCTTTTGTTATTTTAATTCTAATATTTAGTTACATAAGGACTATTTTGTTATGATTACGTGAATTGAAGTACCTTTTTTAGTAGTCCTTCGGTTGCCTTCGTTTGAGTGCCGTCGACTAAAAATTGCATTTTACTTCTACGGTCTGTAACAAAGAGGCGACTTGGCTGTGAAACAAGTGGAATGAAACTTGTATCTTTCGAAAGGTATTGTGTGATAGATGTGTACCAAAACGAAAAACTCCACAAACACACAGATACTAACATAATTGCATTTACTAACAAAAATACATGATTATTCCACACAAACGCTTCAAAAAACAAAAAATATAGCTCGTCCATGGCAGTATGAGCTAAGATCCCTTTGCCTTTCCTGCGCGGGAAAATAGTACAAAAAAGTGATGCAAACAAATCTTTAGCGGTTTTTCACACAATTGGTCGAATTTCGAACACATGTATTTCGCATGTATCAAAAGATTCATATTGTTTACTTCGAGGCATTAGGGCAATAAGTGTAAACTTAGTGCCTGTTCTGTCTAAAGTGACCAACAAACTTACAAACTACTTGATAAATGGCTTCTGCAACCCATGGACACCTGCAGCCAAGAACAAACAAGGAAGGCTGCGTCTGTCACCTCTAAGTATCCGTACCTTGAACGGTACTGGCCAACTGGCTCACTATACCCCGGAACACAGACGTGCAAGCACTGCTATTTGACGATAGAAAGACGAATGATTACCTTATTTGGAATGCCTTCGTCTACAAAGCTAAATTTTTTTCACACTAGTTAGTTAGTTTCACACCTAACAACAACTACTAAGACGAAATCAAACGACACGCCATATATTAAAATGCATTAAGTCCTTTAGGTTACAGAGCGTGCCAAAAAAATGGTCATACTCATAGATTTCATACATACACATATTAAATACCATAGAATACTATAATACATACATAATAGAACGGGGGTGCGGGCGGAGCCCGCGTAGCCAATAAAATGTCACTAACACGTCAATTCACACGTATAAATGTCAACACGAGATGTGTTTTGACGTTACAATCGTTTCGCGTGCAAATTATCAAAAAATGCCAAATTGCACCCTATGTACAATTAAATATGTATTAAAATTTAAACGATTTTTTAATGGTGACCTTGAACATTAATCAAGTTTAAAATGTGTAAATTTATTCAGTCTGTCGATACAGCGTACTTGTACAAAATAAAGTTGACAGCCATTCTATTGTGTATTATAGTATTCTATGTTAAATACATACATGCACTCGAAAAACATTACCCCCTTTTAGGATGAAAGAGCGCGTTCAATACCAACTTTCAGATTAAACACCACCAAATTACGGTACGCCTCGGAAATGAACTGAGTGCACTGCTTTCTCCGCACTTAGATGAGATCAAATCAGCACAGCGTGTAAAGCAATCAACACCAGCAAGAAACGGAAATTTACGTTAAAACGGCGCTTAACAACAGGTAATAAGAATAAAAACTGCGTGTCGTTGGAGTAGATCTGAAAAGGCGACGAAGTTAAAAACCCAACTCTAGACGTTCCGTTGCCCGCCTGCCAGCTATTTTATGTTCTATATCTAGAATATAGAGGCGGGCCTATTTATTATCAATTGAGTAAAACTCTACAACTAACTTTGTCTTCTTACTTCGCATAAAAATGGTTAATAAACATGTAATCAAATTAAAGTTAAACTGACGTTTTATAAGAAGAATTTTCTTAGGAAAATAAATTGGCCGCATATCACGCAGACCCTTTCTACAACAGGCAGAATTAAGAAGTTGATCGATAAAAACAATGGAAGAATTTATATAAAATAAAAAAAACGGTTATTACAAAAGCATGAATTGGTTTTACTTCTGTGCTTAATATTGTATGTACTAATTTCTTATCAATAGGTTTAGCTAGTTAACGTAGAGTTTAAATACAATAAAACCGTACCCACTAGATTCCACTAATTAAGAGTATCATAAACTATACCAAAATTTAAAAAAGTAAAGTTACAGCCTATATACGTCCCACTGCTGGGCACAGGCCTCCCCTCATTTCTGAGAGGGTTTTACTATATCAAATTAGTATTGAATTTGTGTGATTATCTTTTATATTTTCAATTACATTCGATTATATATTAATCATCAACGCCTTCAAGTAGCCTTATGTAAATAATTATACTTGACTTAATTTTAAAGGCAAAGGCCACCCCTTCGAGTTTCGGTTTATTCATTTGGCTTTACAAGACAAACTTTCTTATTTCGTCAAAAAGTTTATAGCCAAATTAATAATATTGTCTATGTTGGCAAATAAATCTTGCGGTCATTTCCGTTGTATTTGCAGGTAAAAGATCGATTTAAAAAGTGAAAGAGAGCAGCTTAATGAAGAACTTTTCATCTTATGACATGATAGAGAACATTTAGTTTTAATTAAATAAAGTAATATTCATGAAATTATTTGTTTCCGTGCTTTTACCACGTAGTGGCGGCATGAGAGAATAGAAAATGACTAAGATAATATGGTATTCAATAAATAACTGTTTATTGCAATTATCTCTTATATCAACAGTTACAGCTTATTTACGTCTCATATTTTTGGCACAGGTCTCCTCTTACCTCTTAGTTGGTTTTAAAGCAAGGAAGTATCAGCAGCGCTGCCATAATGCGTGTAAGCAGATTTTTTTTTATATGAGTGACTACCGTCGCCCATGAACAATTGCCACACCAGGGGAATTGCAGATACGCTCCCGGCTCCTTGAGAAAGAACAAAAAGAAGAATTTCTTGAAGGCCCCTAAGTCGTATCAGTTCGGAAAATCGCTGGTGGTAGTCGATTCCACAAAGAAGTTGTGCGAGAAAGAAAACTTTCTTGTAAATCGCACAGTGAATCTTTTCGCAGCGCTAGTGAGTCAAGACGATCCGAAAGAGCTCGGTCGCTCGGACGATTTGAACCGCTTTACGCTGAATGTGATAGGAGTCCGAAATTGCGCCTTGTTTACAAGTTGCAAAAGGTGTGCCGGTATAAAACACTATCCCGCTCTACAAAGCAAACTAAGATTTTTAGAGGCCAATTCGGCCTTCCCTTCCAAGTGACCGCGGAGCTGAACGTCGTTCCATATGTATCGACGCAGAGGATTCCGATGCTAGCTGATGCAACAAGGGGCGTGCCTTGAAATAAAGGAGATACAACAAAGGGATATTTTTTAGCTGTTAACGCGCTCGTGTCTATTAAACTGGACTAGATTTAGTCGCCCACACGTGTTTTCGACAAAATGTATTTTTTATTTCTTAGACTCGATTTCCGCATGATATTAAAATTGCAATTAACAATTTCATTGCTTCTGGTGGTGATCATAAAGACTATTATAGAAGAATAATACCTTAACACCTAACAATTTAACATAACAAAAAATATTCATTAACTTGAAATAGAAAAGATATTTCCATTTTTCCTATATCAGCAATTAAATGCAATTACAACGATAATAGCACATTCGGGCGACGCTTACGCAAACCGGACACGCAGGTATTGTACGTCCGTATAGATGAGTTTGAAAGTCCATAATTTGCACCACACTATGGCGCTTATACACAGAGTTGTGAAATTTTGAAGGTGTTTATTGGTCTTTTAATAATGCTCATACTATGTAGTTTTATTCAACATACTACACATTCGCATAAATATTACAAATAAAAGTTATCATTGCATTTATTTAACTATTGAGGTCTGTGCCAAGCAGTGGGAAGTGAGTGTTGAGCCGTAAATTTGGTTTCAAACCACTGAAGTAGGGTCAAAGGATATATAATTATTTTTTTATTAAGTAAAAAAACGTCCTTTTAAGATTAAAATATTTTACCTGCGTTTCACTGTTAAGCGAAGGCCTCCTATCATACCTGAGAGGATTTTTGAATGGATTTTGTTTAACAATTGCTTAAGCAGTCTTTTTTAACGTTCAAGTTGACTCATTTAAAACCGCTCTAGCAGTTGTTTTCAACTGCTCGGGTTGTTCATTCAATGTTTACGATGCGTTTTGGAAACAACATTGGAAGTGCTTTGACCGATTCTCATAAGAATCGGTCAAAGCACTACCAATCAAAAAAAACACTATCTAACAAGACCACAACCTAGCAACACCACAGAACAAACATTACTAACACTCACTAGTGTAACCGTGAGTTTGCACTGACGCGATTTTCACAAAAAAAAAACATGTTTTAAACACTGTTTTCTATCAATGTATCAAAAAGCGTTTGCATAGTCAAAGAACATGTTGTAGTGAAATATGTTTGACAGTTTATTGTACATTACATATTTTAACTATGTCATATCCTTATAACTACAGAAACAAAATATTTGAAAACAAATTTGGCAAAATATTGTCATGTTGAAAGAAAGTTTGAATATCTGTTGAAAATATTAGACAGTTTTTGTGAGTGCGAACGCCACCATCAACTAAACATGTGTGATTTATTTTATGTGAATTGTTTCAAAACATTACGTTTTGGATGTTTCTCAAGGCAAACGTACAGTAAGATTAGGCTATGTTTTATAGAATAGGATGACAAACGAACACAAAGTCAACGTGATAGCAAGTGGATGCTGTGGTCCATAGACATCATCATTTATCCTCGATTAAAAATCAAAATGCAGATACGTTGTCACCCGTGAGGACTAAGATGGAATACCTCGTTTCCTGTAAAAAGGTCTCCGGTTCTTTATACTAACCATACGAAACACTGCAACGGTTTTTCAATGGTTTTACCTGCCCAAGTTGTTCACCCAAACTGTACAATGTTGGAAGATACAATGTGTTTTGACTTTGCGCCACAAACGACAAAAAATATTTTATACATTATAATTAATATCCCTGTGTTCCGACAATACGACGACGTCGAACGCAAAAATTGTTTATTGTTCTTTTTTCTCGTAAACACAGCCCCGTTACTTAATTATAACGGACTTCACAATTGTGGCAAAAAGCAAATCAATCTCGACGCCCGCTTTAATTTGATTGCATTTTAAATTAAGTAATTGGCGATTGATGTAAAAACAATTGCCTGTTAATAACGCTTTTTTAATCTTTACCAGATCCAAATCACTGTCTGCATCATCAAAATCGGTTCACCAAGAAAAAAGTTCTGAGCGGTTGCCAGGTGACAGAAAAGGGCATCCCTGGATCTTCCCGCTTTTTTTGAGGAGCATTAAACGTGCTAAAATGTTTCAATTATTGCCATTCGAGGTCAAAAATTCTAAAGTTATAAGAGTAATCGATTATTAAGAAATTTTTGAACGGCTATAACTTTTGAACGTCTCGTTCGATTTTGATTTACTTGGCGCCATTCGACGCAGTTTTTTAAGTGGCCAAAATTGTCGGTCAGGTCTTGAGTCGATAGAGCGATGAACTTAAAAGTTATCTTTAAAAAAAACGATTATTCAGAAATTTTTAAATAGCTGTATTTTTGAACGCGTCGTTCGATTTTGACTTACTTTGGCGGCACTCAACGCAGTTTTTCAAGAACAAAAAGTGTCTTCGATTTCTAGATTTTTTTTGTTTTTATTTTTTGAATATCTTTAAGACGGCTTCATCGATCGACTTCATAATCTAATCAGGTCGAAGTCAAAATGAACATTTTCGAACGCCGTATCGTTCATCTGGATCGGTTGGTTCGTTCTAAAGATACACTATACACACACACATACGGCCGGACGTCCATCCGTAAATAGTCGGAACAGCTTTTTAAACCTCAAAACGTGGAGATCTGATGAAAACTCGCATTCTCAAAATCAGTCCGAAATCTATAACTTCCTACTTTTGACAATTATTGATTTTGAAAACGGGAAGTTAAAAATACAGACGAGTTGAGAAGCTTCTTCTTTTTTTGAAGACGGTTGAAAGTATTTTCCAACTAACATTTTATCAACAGACAGAACGCTACATAATCAAGTTTACTATTTATACAACCTATATGAGGATAAATATACGAGGAATTCTATCGTTGTACTCAACCATTTTTACGGTTTTTATCGCTTTTATATTTTTTATAGAAGAGGGAGCAAACGAGCATACGGTTCACCTGATGTTAAGTGACTACCGCCGCCCATGACCCACCGCAACACCAGGGGAATTGCAGGTGCGTTGCCGGTCCTTTAGAAAGGATTAAGCTCTTTTTTGAAGGTCCCCAGGTCGTATCGGTCCGGAAAAATCGCCAGTGGTAAACTATTCCACAGAGAGATCGTACGCGGAAGAAAACTGCTTGTGAAACGTACAGTGGTGGACCGTCAAGCATCCAGATAATATAATATAATATAAAATAATAATAAAAATAATTCCCGACGTTTCTGATGCACACCGTGACTAAGGGTGCTGCATAGCACTATTCTAAATTATTCAACGTACAGGCCTCGTAGTTACAAGCCTTATAATTGAAGGTTGATATATTACATTTATGTAAGAATAAAAATATTACAAAACTCACGATAAGGTCCACTCGGAGCAATAATCTTCATTCAATGTAAAAGTAAAGTGACTGATAGTGCTATTAAACTATTTTTAGCTCACATATAGGAATTTAGCATCTTATTCAAGAAGTATCGATAAAAACTTCGCATTTCCCCCCCTAGCCGACAACAAAGCGCTCGTTCCGAGCGAACTGGTTCACTGGCAACAATTAAGACTTCCTTCGCAAAGCACAGGACGTATTTAGCGAAGGAATAATTACGAAAAGCGGCGCACGTTCTACGTCCTCTATTTTAAAGCTTTTTACACACAGGTGGTCGCTTAATTTCAGATTTTTAGCGTAACTGTGATAATAATTGTAGTTGGGAATTCGCTAGTTGCGTGATATAATATGTCTTAGGCTGTGTTTCTTAACGGGTAGTGATTTTTCATTAGAATGTATTTTAATGTTTATATATTTAAAAAAAATCATAATATATTTCAAAATTTATTTTAATATGCGCTATTTTTTTGCAAACATAATGCACGTTTGATTATTGGAAAAATTAATAAAACCGACTCACACAATATTTAATCTGGTTTAAATTTATACGGGAACACAATGGAAACTTTAAATATTACTCCACTATGATCACAACTATTTAGCTCTTGTTGTTCTTTTATCATTTCATTCTCCATCTTAAACTGACTTTTGAGGCTAATACGTTGCATCTTGAATTCTACTACTGATACATTATATAAACGATAGTAACATATTACGTATATTGCATATTTGCAGATTTCACGAATTTGTAAAATTGGTCTCACCAAAACGCGTGTTCATTTAAAATAATTGATTTATCACGTATTTTACGGACAATTATCGAAACCAGTTATTCTTACACGTTATGAATATTCATCGAGATAATATTTAACCTTGTACTTAACACTAAAGTACAAACAAAGAGAATCGCAAAATAATGGATGGGTTTGATCACCGATCGAACGCGCCGCATCAAGTGTAGGTAACTCATGATGCACGGTCTACGAGTACGTGTGGCAAGCAGGTGCGCTCATTGCGTTGCATTGTGCACGGCTTGTTTGCGTGCATTGTTCTGTGCATTTTTGTATTAGCATAATAACTGTGTTGATTAACATAACAGGAGTGTTTCCAAGTGCTGCTGAGCGTATGATGTGAACTTAAGGGATGTGCATATTTATTCAGAGATTGAGTTTTTTTTTTACATATAGGCGTAATTTAAAATGAAATTACTTCCTACTACTATATATACCTAAGTGGGTATATCGAAAATAGTCTTTTGTGATGAAGCACGAAAACGATTTATATTTCTAGTTTCTATGGTAAATTAGACGACAAATTAACAGTTATCTCGTTATGACATAGATATAATGAACTCTGTATCTTCCCAATAAAGAGTAATATTATTAAATAATGTTTTAAAAACAACACTCCCCTCATTCGTCCAGTAGTGCTATGTGGTGGTTGCTAATTTTTGCAAATTAAATTATGGCAGTCTTCTAAATATTTTTTCGCCTAAAAATCAAATATCTTGTCTAGACAAGATAGGTATCTTGTAAATTCAAAGATCTTTTCATATTTTATCCTCGCTTTTGTGTCCTTAGTGAAGTTATTCAAAAAAAACTTCACTAAGGAGACAAAAGTGAGGAAACACATTTACGTTATTTACAAAACGTTAAACGCTGGTAAACTGTCTACAGTAACGAGGAACTCACGCATATATTTCACTATATAATCGAGAATATTTTACATTTGAGAACATGTGCAACATGCATAACGAAAGTTTAATAAATTTGCATTCTTCCATTCCATCCGTTACAGCCATTCGCAAGTCCCACTGTTGAACATGTGCCTTCGTCAAAGAATGCTACAAAACAAGGTCCTGAGCTAACTGTGTTCATCGACATCCTGCATGTTATTAGGTAGTCACTCCATCTAGTTGCATGCAACAATTTGCATGCTTACTGGTAAGCTTATGTTCCATGGTAGTATCACTGCAACATAGTATTGAAACATGTTTTAGATGCGGGTTATACACATAACATATCTTCTAGATTCTACTCAAACCACATATAATGATTATTTTATAATATAAGGGAGATTAACAAGCTAACAGTTTAGGTGACAGTAAGCTATTGCAGCTTATGAACAACTGCAACCAACTTCAAGCAAAGAAAGTGCGTTATCACTCCTAAGGAATGAGATGAAATGCAGGCAGCCTGTAATTATATGAGCTTACCATATAAGGTGGAACCTGATTGCCTCGTTGGTGTAGTGGTTGTAGTAGTGCGACTGCTGATCATGAGGTCCTGGGTTCGTATCCCGGGTCGGGCCAACAAAATCTATTATTGAGTTTTACCGTCAAGAAATTCTCAGTAGCTGCCCGGAGTCAGGAAGTTGGCGGTGTCTCAGCCCCGTGCCTCGGAAAGCACGTAAAGCCGTTGGTTCTGCACCTTTTAACAGTGGTAGAGCCACGCGGCAGCTTTGCTGTTGCACGTATGGGCCGGCACAAACCGGGGTGGTACCACGACCTCACAGAATACCGGCGTGAAGTGGAAGCTCTGCTTCCGCGTTTCGTCTGGTGAGTGCAGGTGGCCGGAGGCCCAAATCCCCCCCCCCATCAACATGGTAGCGGAATTAAATAATGATAGACTACCCCAGGAGGGTACCAGCACCCCTGGAGAATCCCTCGCTGAGCATCCACGACCATGTTTCTCCACTTCTGAGCGTGGGTGCTCAGGCTGCCCCGCGTATTCTGGGGGGGGGGGGGCAAAATTCCGCTCAAGACTACAACTGCTCGGGGCAAACGGAGCAACAAGACCAAGGCGACCCCTGCCACGCTGTCCGTGAATTTCTGCAATATCAGGGGACTTCACTCTAACCTAAACGCCGTCCGCTACCATCTCGAGACGGCGAGGCCGGCTCTGCTCTTTCTGACCGAGACGCAGGTGTCCTCTCCGGCTGATGTCTCGTATCTCTCCTACCCGGGGTACAAACTGGAACACTCCTTTGTGCCTCGGGCTGGAGTTTGCGTTTACGTCAGAGAGGACATCTGTTCTCGACGCCTCGGCAGACTTGAAGGTTCGGACCTGTCCATCCTTTGGCTACGCGTAGACAGCGACGACCATCCGCGCGTCTACGGGTGCCTCTATAGGTCCCATAGCGGTAATGCCGAAACAGACCGACTCTTCGACCACGTCCAAATGGCTGCAGATTCGTTGCTACAGCAGATCCCCTCCGCAGAGATCGTGACCCTCGGCGACTTTAACGCCCATCACGCCGAATGGCTTGGTTCACGTTTAACCGATCATGCGGGGAGATCTGTTCATGATTTTGCCTTGGCATATGGTCTGACACAACTGGTTACTTCGCCTACGCGGATTCCAGATGTGGAGGATCATGCACCTTCCCTGTTGGACCTTCTGCTGACCTCTCACCCGGACGGATATCAGATTTCCGTTGACGCCCCTTTAGGCTCCTCGGACCATTGTCTGGTCCGGAGTGTTGTGCCACTCACGCTGAAATCGCGGTTGCATTCTGCAGGCTGCCGCCGTGTTTGGCACTATAGGTCAGCCGATTGGGATGGGATGCGGTCTTTCTTTGCATCCTACCCTTGGGGGCGGGTTTGCTTCTCGCCGGATGATCCCAACGTTGTTGCGGATTCTGTTACTGATGTGGTACTTCAGGGTATGGAACTTTTTATTCCTTCCTCTGTGGTGCCCATTGGAGGCAAATCTCAGCCATGGTTTGGTCGCTCCTGTAAAATAGCATCATGCTATAAGCAGGAGTGCTACCAAGCCTGGGTTGATGCATCAGCGTCCCGGGATGTAAACACCAGCGCTCTAAAAAAGAAGTATAATTCCGCCTCTAGGTCCTTCAAAAGAGTCATTGCCAAGGCAAAGTCAGAGTACATAGGCAGAATTGGCGAGAAACTAGTTCGCCTTCCTTCTGGAACCCGTGCATTCTGGTCTCTCGCCAAGGCTGTCCAGGGGAATTTCTGTCAGCCACCTCTTCCATCTCTGCACAGGGAGGACGACTCACTGGCCCATACTGCAAAGGAGAAAGCCGATCTTCTAGGCTCTTTCTTTGCGTCTAACTCGACTCTCGATGACGGGGGGAGTACGCCGCCGACCATCCCGCGGTGTGAGTGCTCCATGCCGGAAGTGCAGTTCACACAGCGCTCGGTTCGCAAAGCACTCCTCTCCCTGGACATCCACAAGTCGAGCGGGCCTGACGGAATCCCCCCAATTGTGCTGAGGACGTGTGCTCCAGAGTTGGCACCGGTTTTAACGCGTCTTTTCCGGTACTCCTACTCCCTAGGCGTAGTCCCAAAATCATGGAAGACGGCTTTCGTCCACCCGATCCCTAAAAAAGGCGACCGCTCAGACCCGTCCAACTACCGGCCAATCGCCATCACCTCCTTGTTCTCCAAAACAATGGAGCCCATTGTAAACTGCCAGCTTATGAGGTACCTTGAGCATCACCAGCTGATTAGTGACCGCCAATACGGTTTTCGCCGTGGTCGGTCAGCTGGTGATCTTCTGGTCTACCTCACTCACAGATGGGCGGTAGAGTTCAAGGGGGAGGCATTGGCCGTTAGTTTGGACATTGCGAAGGCCTTCGATCGGGTTTGGCACAAAGCGCTTCTTTCGAAGCTCCCTTCCTATGGGCTTCCCGAGAAATTGTGCGATTGGATCACCAGCTTTCTTGCAGATCGGAGCATCAAGGTCGTTGTAGACGGTGCAAGCTCCGATTGCATGCGCCTATTAATGCTGGTGTTCCACAGGGCTGCGTGCTATCGCCAACGCTGTTTCTTCTGCATATCAATGATATGTTGCATACCCGTAACATTCATTGCTATGCAGATGACAGCACTGGTGATGCTCTTTACACCGGCCGAGCCAATATTTCTCGGGAAAACGTCTCCGAGTGCCGGGACAAACTTGTGTCTGAAGTCGAGTCTTTGCTGAACAGAGTCTCGGATTGGGGACGACTAAATCTAGTCCAGTTTAACCCCCAGAAGACACAAGTTTGCGCGTTAACCGCTAAAAAGAACCCCTTTGTCGTATCCCCTGAGTTTCATGGCACTCCCCTTGTTGCCTCAGCCAGTATCGGAATCCTAGGCGTCGACATATCGAGTGACGTGCAGTTTCGTGGTCACTTGGAAGGGAAGGCCAAATTGGCCTCTAAAAAGCTTGGCGTGCTCAGCAGAGCGGGACAGTATTTCATGCCGGCACACCGCCTGCAACTTTACAAGGCGCAGGTTCGGCCGCACATGGAATACTGTTCCCATCTCTGGGCTGGGGCTCCCCAGTACCAGCTCCTTCCACTTGACCGCATCCAGCGCAGAGCGGCTCGAATCGTCGACGACCGAGTGCTTTCCGATCGGCTCGATTCACTGGCGCTGCGAAGAGATGTTGCATCTCTTTGCGTATTTTATCGCATCTATCACGGGGAGTGCTCTGAGGAATTGTTCGGATTAATCCCAGCCGCCAAATTTCGTGAACGCACTACACGGCAAACGTTCCGATACCATCCACACCATCTGGATGCTTGGCGGTCCACCACTGTACGTTTCACAAGGAGTTTTCTTCCACGTACAACCTCTCTTTGGAATAGTTTACCACCGGCGATTTTTCCGGACCGATACGACCTGGGGACCTTCAAGAAAAGAGCTTACTCCTTTCTAAAGGGCCGGCAACGCACCCGCAATTCTCCTGGTGTTGCGGTTGATCATGGGCGGCGGTAGTCACTTAACATCAGGTGAGCCGCATGCTCGTTTGCCCCATCTTCTATTAAAAAAAAAAAAAAAAAACCTGATCTCTCTCCGGTCATGTCGGTTTATCGTGCCATCGGATTATGAGAGTGAGGGAATAGAGAGTGCACCTTTGTTTGCGTATACACTTGGGCACTATAATCCTGTCCTCTCTGGGCTAGCCTCCGTTGAGGCAGGCCGCCGTGGCCGAAATTCGGTTTGGAGGACATTATAAGATGGAACCCACCAATTAGTTAACGGCTACTTTGCGGCAGATAGAGATAAGGAGGCAGTACTAACCCGGATGGACCCACCTAAGCAAAAAGAATCCTTTTATCCTTATATTGTAATTATTTGTGTCACATGTAAATGTGAAATATAATGTACAAATGATGTTAATAGGTAGGAGCTCAGCAAAATTAGTAACACTACAATTATCGAAGTTTCTACCATCGAGTGATGACGATGCTTATATAATTTCACGAACAGAAATTATCAGTCACTAGCTGTGACCGGCCTCTTTTTTTTTTGTTAAAATTTCACAAAAGTTTCAAGGTAATCGGGTAAATTGTATAAAAACGCAGAGAAACCCAACAAACATTCTATACGTGATAAAGCCACCCTGCAGCTATATTATAGTTGTAGCACGAATAGGTCAGCTCGACCGGGGCAGGACCACGCTCTCACATAATACCAGCGTAAAATAACAGCTTAATACTGCTTTGTTTCGTATGGTAAGTGTAGATATCCGGAGAACCCTTTTTACGGGTTACGAGGCATTCCCTCTTAGTCCTCAGGGGTGACAACGCACCTGAGTTTTGATTCTTAATCGAGAATAAATGTAGATGTCTATGGGCCACAGCATCCATTCACCATCAGGTAAACCGTGTGCTCATTTGTCACCCTTATTCTATATATATAAAAAAAACAAAGGAAACTCTCTCCTAATTTTTGTCAGAAATCTTCGCGGCCGCGCACGTAACTCCTCACCGAATTTCATTCATCGTAATCGGATGAAGATGAAGATGAAGGATATAGAACGCATAAGGAACAAACAAAGAAACGTTAATTTTTATTTATATAGATACGATTTAATACCAGAAAACGAAAACTTATTAATACGAAATACATATATACGAAAATTTATTTATTACAGGGGTTACGAAATCTTAAAATAAAATAAATAAATCAAGAACCTGGCTTCCTTTTTCGCTTTAGCATTTTATTAATTACAGTTAAAAAAAGCAGGCCACAAAAATACATATAAGTGCTTTTAAACCTCCAAATTAAATGTTACCTCTGGTAATCGTCTGACCTTCCGACGCGGTGTCGCCGTGCAGATGTGTTTTGAGGTCAGAAAAGCGAAATCTTGCCGCGACCATGTCAGTGTCTCCCAACACTTTCGCCGCCCGTCAACTTGAAACGCTATGAAAGTGTTATTTAAGTACAAGAATACTTTTGTACAATGCTCCCGAATAAACAGCAACCGAACAATTTTAGTTATTCCTGTCAGTTTGCTTACGTTAGCTCAAGATAAAAAAAATATTTAGAAAATTTTAAAGTCCACACCTTCCCTGATGAACACAAAAATTATTACATTTATTTTTTATAAATATTAAGAAAAATGGTAGATTTACAAAAAAGATTGTCAAAAAGTTCATCGACTATTGCAATATTTTTTTTTGTTTTAATATAAAAATTATAAAAAAATGATTTATTTTTGTTTTTATATTCTATTTGGTCTAATCGTAAGCGACACGGATTACTATTTGAAAATATGTTTTTGTTTACATATCAAACTGCCCATTTTATCACTAATAATTTTATTAAAACACAAGCACCAACCCTGCATCATTTCGTCAACTCATTTTCGAGATAATTTTGTAACATACTATTTTTATACCATAGACTAACGGACGGCGACAAAAAATCTTTTCATTGGACTTTTTTTTTTTTTTTATAGGATCGGGTGACAAACGAGCACACAGTCCACCTGATGGTAAGTGGTTGCTGCGGCCCATAGACATCTACATCTATCCTCGATTACAAATCAAAATGCAGATGCGTTGTCACCCGTGAGGACTAAGATGGAATGCCTCGTTTCCAGTAAAAAGGGTCTCCGGTTCTCTACACTCACCATACGAAATACAGCAGCATTAAGCTACTATTTCACGCTGGTATTCTGTGAGAGCGTGGTCCTTCCCCGGTCGAGCCGACCCATTCGTGCTACAACTAAACTACTAATATAACTGCAGCATGGCTCTACCACGTACAAAATTGTTTGTTCAATAATTCGTATTGCAAAACTTAATAAAAGCATCACAGGCTTATTCAATTAGTGTTTCCTCTTACTATCAATATGCTTTTATTCTCGTATAAGTGCGGTATTAAAATAATTTAATGTGTCTCCGCTACGCGTTGAAAGTGTGCTATATAATGCTAAATACTTTAAATGTTATCCAAGTTTAAGATAATAACTACATAGTTCTGTCCGCTTATAGCTAAAGTATTCATCAGGATCATGTAGGTGCATTATGAATTCCGACCACAACGCATACTTGTAGAACACAATCTTGTGCATACATCAACCTATAAATAATACCGAATAAAGATGTAAGTAAATATGTAGAAAATCTGTATTATTTCTACGTATATTATAGCGTACTGACAAACACAAAGGAAAAGTACTTTGTTTCGCTAAGACAGTGCGATTTACCATCCACCACTAGATGCAATTTCGGTTAAGCATTAGCTTAAAATAGTTTCATCATATGATTAGCTTTAAACTACACCCGGGTTGTGATTGTTTTGTTTGATTTTTACGGAACTTATCACAACTTCATAGAGCCGGATATGACGGTTAAATGTTGGATATGGATAACTTAGTGTGTGGTATTATAATATACATTCTCCAAAGGCATTATTTAAGGTGGTGCTGGATCAATATCAATTTTTTTTTTCAAAAATAACAAATTTTCAACTAAAAATAGACATCAAGTCACTGTTTTATCTATGGTTCAATAACATTTTATTCTATTATTTATTTAATCAATTTATTCCAAATATAAATAAATTGTAGTTAATTGATAGAATCAGGCGTTACTTTGCGGAACTCCATTATAATAATTTAAAATAAATTAATTAATTTGCAACCCTCCGCTAACTAAATACAATGATGTAACGCTAACTAAATAAATTGTAGTTCATTATCTTCTTTATCAGTAAAGTGTAAATAATTAATAATCTACATTATTTTAGTGCAAAACTTCAAATCAAATTTAATACTGCACCACAGTAAACGTTGCTAACACAGCTGTACAAAGGTCTTTTTATGAATGCGCCTAAAGCAATAAATAATATGTCCGCTACATTACACATAATATTGGTCATGTATTGTCTATGAGTAACAAAATTTGAAGGAACGAACAGTTTAAGTAAATTACACATTTATACATGTTAATATATTCCAGTATCGAACAACGTTCCCTGCTCGATCCCTAACCTTGCAGCCGGCGCTGCCCTATCGCGCTTCTTTAGGGAACTTCCTCAAACGATATTCTAATATGTTCAGCCGTATTTCGGTAGTACGAATAAATTTAGATTATCTTCTGGTAAGTATTAAATAGTTTTACTCAAGGGGTATCAGTTAACCCTTTTAATAAAAAATTATAAGTTAGTGAAATTACTTAAACCAAAGAAATAATGAATTGCAATTTACCACGTGTCTGTAATGGATAAGATCATAAGAAAACCTACATTTATCAGGAATAAAATACTTAGCAGCACGGCAGAACAATTGCTCCATAGCCCTCTGAGAAATAAGAGGTAAAAGCCTGTGGCCAGCAGTGGGACTTATAATACAGGCTGTAGATAACTACATTTTTACTTTGCAAGGAATCTAACTCCGATTTCCGGTGTAAAAATTATCGGTGACATCTTTTAAAAAGTTCACAGGTCATAACATAAGAGCTGAAGAAAAA
Source organism: Parnassius smintheus behrii (assembly GCA_036936625.1). NCBI lineage: Eukaryota > Metazoa > Arthropoda > Insecta > Lepidoptera > Papilionidae > Parnassius > Parnassius smintheus. Next base: position 17,505,775 of record JAUPFT010000030.1, on the reverse strand, counting down.
GAGAGATAATATGTGAAAAGGTTAAATATATTTAGAATGTATCTTTAAATTAGGGACCGTCTTATTACAGAACGACTGCACACACGTATGTTTTTCTTGACGGTCTATTTTTACTACTATAAATATCTCTTTAACTTACAGGGCTAGGGCGAAACTCAAGCTTATGCAGGCTGTCAGTTTTAGAACAATCACAGTTGTGATTGACGAATAACCTACCGTGTAATGCAGTGATTGACGCCTACATGAGCGCGTAATGTACGCTTATCAGTCGCCATCCGCTTTTTATCAATCATGACTAATGGAATCGATTGACGCCTGCATGAGCGCGTAATGTACGCTTATCAGTCACAATCCTGGTTTACATAATGATTTCTTATATTTACGCGAACACTACATATTGATTAATACTAATTTTACGGATTTTATCGCGTTTCATTTTAATTATTTTTAATTCCCGACGTTTCGGATGCTTTCGAGCACCCACGGTCACGGGGGACTGAGATGAGATGAAATGTCATTTGGTTGTGATTGACGAATAACCTAACGTGTAATGCAGTGATTGACTACTGCATGAGCGTGTAATATACGTCTTACGACGTAACACGATGATTGTTCATTCTAACTAAAAAAGTGTTCAATCAAGGCTGTTAAGAAGAAGTAGTTAAGTATAATTGCGTTTTTTAAGGATTATATCATTTTAGCATTAAATGTATAAAGCTCTAAGAAAAAGTCTAGGTCGTCTAATACAAACTATTTAGGAAATATATATGACCAACATAATATTAGTAAAAGTTCATTGTCTCCGTTTCCTTTATAAAATTATTGTGTAGGTAACTTAATGATCTCTGGCTTAATTTTACCAATTTTAAAGACACATACGGACCAAAACGGTGTGATGAGTTATGTCGCCACCACACGTTAAGTTATACGTCAGAAATAATTACTTGCACAAATAACATGATTGTTTAAATAAAAAAAATGTGACAACAGCAAAATCTTAAATAGGTACATGCGATCAAAAAACCTTCCTTATGGAAGAAATGGCGCGTGCCCAAAAAGTATATATTGTATATATTGCATGACCTTTTTTACCGTCTGGAAAAAATAGGGAGTAACATGTGAGCGGAATGGAAGCCTACGGCACTGATATTTTACAAAAAATAAAAACAAAAAATTTGTATTAAATAAATAAATTAATTAATTAATTAAAATCTATCGAAATTCAAATCATATTCACCCTAGCCTGTGACCCTGCGAAGTGACAAAGTCAAAGATGCCTACTACAATACGGCCGACGTATCTTGGCGAGTCTGAATATAGGCTCTGCGAAGTTTAGCGCATGAACACTCGTGAAGAAAACTGTTATTGTCATTTTTTTATATATACCAATGTACAAATAAAATTTCCCTAATACAGTGACCAAAAATATCAAAACACTTTGGAGACATTATAAATTAAAGATTCAATTTTGATACCTCACCTTTCGATAGGGGCAGATTTTATCACAAACACATACAATATTATTTACATTTAATACTTTTTACTTATTTACACTTATTATTATTTAATCACTGTCGCTGAGGGGGGAAATTCCTAACATAAAGTCGTCGGCCCCTTGTGTACCATGTGAGGTACTTGGCATAGGTTCATCTTCGTAATCGTCGCTCTCACTTTCAGACTCACTTTCTGAATCTGAAGCTGTATTAATGATGAATAATTGATCCGTCATTTCGTCAATAATATGGTCGCTCTTCCTATAGTCATGTTCGACCTCTTGCACTTTTCTGCATAAAGCACTCCATTCATTCTGACCCATTAAATTTACTTTTTCTTGTATGAGCTCCATTGTCCGGGTTACGTTCCAGTCGACGTTTTTAGCGGCTACGTGCCCTTTAATGGCAGCCCACACCATCTCGATGGGGTTTAAATCGGGATGATATGGGGGTAAACGAAGGACATCGTGGTTGTTTTGTTTAAACATTTCATCTATTACGTATTTTTTATTCACGTCTTTGTTTTTTTTTATTAGATCGTAAAGTTGTGGTTTACGCATGTCCTTTTCATATGGTATACCCTTTTCTAATAACCACGATTCCATTTTTGCCTTCTTGTCATTAGATGTAGGGGCAGGATCCATTAATTTGTTGTGGTACGGAGCATTATCGATAACCACCACCGAGTTAGGGCTCAAATTTGGAATCAGTTGGGTCCGTAACCATTTCTCATAATTTTTGAAATTCATGTCATCATGATAGTCTCCGGTTTTGCTGCCAGATTTGAACATTAGTAGCGCGTTCGGAACAAACCCTGCTTCTGACCCAGCGTGTACCATCACTATCCGCTGACCTTTTGATATCGGGCGCTTTAGTCCTTGAGCGGAACCATCTGACCACGCCTTACCTTTTGTATGTGATGAGTGGGCATACGACTCGTCAGTGAATACAATTGGTCGCCCTTCGTCCCTGTATTTTTTCATTGCCTTCAAGTACAAGATCCTTTTCAGGCGAATGTCGGTCTTCTCTATAAGAACCATTCTATTGGTTTCGGTCTTTCGCCACTTGAAACCCAAGTTTTTGATAATTGTCTTTAAGCTCGTTTTACCACCTTGAAAATTTATATCCCGTTTGAGTTTCGCTAGTAATTTGTTTATCGTCGGCATTTCTTTTTCAGTTTTGTGGAAGTTGTGTATGCATCTTTTTACTACTCCCTGGTCAAAATTATCCATATCAGTAATAGGTTTTGATCTAGACCTTTTTTTACCAGGCGTGCGGAATACTGAAAGTAAGCCCGAAATATTGCCTTCAGTTGCGATCCGCTGTACTGTGCGTTGGGACACACCAGTTGCGTTAGCAACTCTTAAATAAACTTTATCGACATCTTTTACGCCTTCTTCTTTTTCTTTTTTCATATATTGCGTTAAATCGTAAATAATTTTTCTCGCCTGGCGATTTAACACACTGTTATGTTTTGGTGGCATGTTTGGCGAATAATATAAGTGCTAACTGACACTTGCAAATAAAACAAATAAAACAAACAAAACAAACTTAACACTATTAATAAAAACAAACAACAATAACAACGAAAACTTTTGTAACCGACTGTGCTCAAGACAGAGATAGCGACACGAACACGACACCAATGCTAACGTGTGACTGAGAAATATTACCGTGTACCGAGCATTGCCGAATAAGCACGAAGCTTTACGAAGTAACCAGAAAGGGATGTCCAACACGCGTGCCTGAGGGTGTTGTTTAATCGATTTTTATTCAAATCGATTAAAATTAAGACATAAAAATATATTTATTTGCAATTTATAAGGAGGTTCTAAATTTTCTCAAATAGTCGTTACTCAAGAAGACGTTAATAGATAATTGATATTTAAGTACATTATGTCTTTCAGCTGAGAAAATAATATGTTTTTAGTTTTTTTTTTTTTATTTAAGTCGAAATCTTGTTTATTATCAACAAAATTCACTATATTTGTAAATCTATTTCGTTTAATATCTTATATAAACAAAAATCAATAACTTCTAAATAAAACTAATCGATTGCCATATTTTATGACTAAAGGGTCGATTGTGTTTACTTATGGTCAATCTCTAGCCTAGACCACCGCCCCCCGTACGTCGCCTCATGCCACCATTTTGTTCCTTAAAAAAAGCTATTGCGCAACCTTCTGCGCGAAGGTCGGACTCGCCAAGATACGTCGGCCGTATTATACTCTCAGTGTACTCAGTGCCTTAGGCTTCTACTCCGATCAAATGTTACACCCTATTTTTTCCAGACGGTAAAAAAGGTCATCCAGTATATATATATATATATATATATATATATATATATATATATATATATATTTGTGATACACCTATACCTGCAATGTAAATGAAAACTGCTGTCATTATAATAGTGGTTATGTCAGCCTTCACAGAACACACGAACTTTATATAACCATACTACAATAGAACAGCTATTGCGGGTCACGAAGCTTAAGACATTGACGCATTGGTTGATGAGCGCGTCAAAATTATGATTTTACCTTTTATAATTAAATGTCAATGTCGTGCCTGCTGCCATTCATATCACAAATGTTCATTATTCATAGTGAACAATGGACCTTATAGTAATTTTATATACACGTTAATTTTCTTAGTTATATATATATATATATATATATATATATATATATATATATATATATATATATATATATATATATATATATATATATATATAGTCTTGGTTTCTGGATGTAGAAAACTTGCGGTCGAGTGCGGTTATGTGAGAAAGTTTGCGCATAATATGTAAATGCCACTAGTACTTGCGTTGCATGTAACTTTTCCAACGTAAGTATTACATGAGATTAAACGTTCAAACTAGTGCTGTTAAGTTCATAGTTCTATTTCTATTGTTGCTAAAAATTACTGAAAAAGGTTATCATTTATTACCAATCATATGTGGTAATAGTAAAACATACTTCCTAAATAGGAAGTTTCTAGTTACTCAAATTATACAGACCACTTTATCGGTCCATGAACAACATAATATAATATGCGTTAAGGAAGTGAGGATAAAAATTATTTTTAATATTTTCATTTAAGTGCGTAATCATGAAAGAACTCTGTCGAAGAGCAATCACATCGTCCCGTCCAAAACTTAATACAAAAAACAACAATGAAACCATACTTATTCCTTACACAGAAGTAAGTATGCCAGCTTGAATATCAATTAGAATTTCTCTGACATTAGAAAAGCTAGAACACTGTTAAACTCTCAAAATTGTGATGTGTGCTGAAAACTTGAAGGTGGCCAAAAAATTTCCATGGAAAGTGTCAAATAACAAAACGACTACGAAAATCTATTACTGGTTAACATTTTTAATATTAATATTTTCAATTTCTAATACACAAACTAAAAAGTGCTAATACTTCTGACATTTGTAGTATTGTTGTATTACAATGGATAACACAACCTAAACTTTGAATATTAATATGGCTTCAGGCAAAAAGCTGATGTTCGAACTATATACATTTAGGTAAAAAAGAACATTTATACAGGTTATCAAAAGCAAAACATTTTCATTGTCTTTACATTTAAAATAACACATAAACAAAATTTTATGTTACGTATTAAACTCAACCGACGGAATTAGTTGACTATTATAATGAAAAAAATGAGTGCGTTTAACCTTTACTGGCGGTTAAATATTAAAATTAAAATTAATGTTACCTATGTTGTATTTATTTTAATGCAATGATTTTTTATTTAATAATTCTTATTTACATATTAAAATTGTTATTAATATATTTATTGATACCTATATATAAGTGGAATGGGTATAAATTTAAGTTTTTATTTTTCAATTTTTAGTCTGAAAATTGAATTAACACAAATGTTCATAAAATATACTACAGTCAATCGCGTCGTTTTTATAAATGCGGAAACTACGTAAACGGACCGTGAATTTTACTTCCGTCTAAGATCTAATTTAAATTCAACTCACTTCTAAAGAAGTTTTACTTTGAATATTGTAACACTAAAATTATATGCCGTAGTAAGATTACTGCTTCTATGGAGCTCTCCACTACAAGTTAGGTTGTAATCTTATTCACCATGCGCAACAAGTCCAATATTTTGTGGGCTGTGGGTAACAAAGTACATGTTGAATAAAACTATTATTTACGGATTTTATCGCGTTTAATTACTATTTTACTTATTTTTATTACCCCGACCTTTTCGAATATTCAAAACCTGAAGGTAGCCGGACTATGACATTGGGACGTCAACCATCTCAGTGCCCCCCGTGACCATGGGTGCTGTAAAGCACCCGAAACGTCGGGATAATAAAAATAGTTAATGTGGTAATTAAACGCGATAAAATCCGTAAATAATAGTTTTATTCAATGTGTAGTGTTCGCGTAAATTTAAGAAATAATTAAATACAACATGGATTCTGAAAGTAACTGTGTGTGCTGCGGACACAGCACACACATGCGTCGCCCGTGTCAATGTATATGTAATTCGCACGATATACGATAACGACCGCCGCCAGCGGGACGGCAGTCTGTAAGTCGGTTAGCTAGACTGCAGTAGGGTAGGCAGTTCCTTTCTGTGTCATGTGAACAGGCGTCTCTGATGTAGAAATAAATAAACTACTACGTATGTGAACAATTACGTAGGCGGTCCCATAATGAATTGGCCTAACTATGAACCAATGAAGGAAATGAAACGAAACCAATTTTATTTTTCAATATAATCACCATGAATACTAACACACTTCTGACATCTGTGAATCAACATCTCTAAACCTTTATAAAAATAATCACATTTTTTATCCTCAAAATGACTGAAGACGGCCGCCTGCAACTCTTCATCGCTTGAAAATTTTCTTCCTCTTAAGTCCCGCTTTAAATTTGGAAATATATAATAGTCAGACGGGGCCATGTCTGGACTGTAAGGTGGATGTTGAACTTCTGTGAACCCGCATTGACGAACTGCATCCTTCGAAACACCAGCGGTATGAACAGGGGCGTTGTCATGGAGCAACAGGACACTTTTAGACAGCTTGCCTCTTCGTTTTTCCTTTATCTTGTCTCGTAATTTATATACCTATTAAAGAAGCATAATATTCGCCGTTCACGACTTTAAAATCCACCATCAAAATGCCTTGAAAATCCCAAAATATTGTGCACATCAGTTTTTTAGTCGATTGTTGCACCTCTGCCTTTTTAGGGGGCTTTTCACCCTTATAACGCCATTCCATTGACTCGCGCTTGCTTTGTGGATCATAATACAAGATCATAGTTTCATCACCAGTCACTAGCCGCTCGATCACAGTCTTTGGATTTTCGCCACAAAGATCCAAAAACTCCGAAACGCAGCGCACTCTTTCCTGTCTCTGTACCGCTGAAAGAAGTTTCGGTACCCATCTTGCACTCACTTTTTTCATGTGAAGATGTTCATGGATCGCGCGATGAACGGTACTCTTAGAGAGCCCAAGCCTTGCTGCAATTTCTCTAATCTTCAAACGGCGGTCACTCAGAACCACCTCTTCGATAAGAGCAATCGTTTCGGGAGTGAGCACTTCCACAGGTCAACCGTCGTGGCCCCAAAGTCTTCGACGGTTTCTCTCTCGAGGCGAAACTCTTTCACCCAATTTTTCGCTGTGCTATAGGAGGGGGCAGACTCCTTATACACGCCATCCAATCGTTCTTTTATTTGGGCAGGGGATAAACCTTTAAGTTTTTTTTTTAGTTTCTTATATTAAGTACACGATAAACATACTATTTAATGCAACACAACATGTAGCGACATGTCGCGTTGAACTATATCAGGCCAGTTCATTTTCCTTCTTACACAAGCCCTTAAGATACACTAGCCACCAAACATTCACAACATATCTGTCGGGAATTAATTAGCCGCCTCTTGAGCCGTGCGTTGGCGACATAAGAGAAAACATCGCTTCATTACATGCACGTGTCAGTCATAAGAGACGGCGACGGCTTTCTTAGACGGTGGTGTAACTAACTTGTTGTAACAACGTCAGGCGTAAAATAGCCAGAATACCGACGGGAAGTAGTGCAAAAGCTGTAAGAAGTGTGCAAATGCCAATTTTTTATAGCATTGAGTGACAAACGAGCACACAGTCCACCTGATGGTAAGCGAATGCTGTGGCCCATAGACATCCACATTTATCCTCAATCAACAATCAAAATGCAAATGAGTTTTCGCCGCTAAAAACCAAGATGGAATTCCTCGATTCCAGTAAAAAGGGTCTCCGGTTCTCTGCACTCACCATACGAAACAAAACACCTTACGCTGGTATTCTGTGAGAGCGTGGTGCTGCCCCGGTCGAGTCGACCCATTCGTGCTGCAAACATAAAATAGCTGCAGCGTTGCTCTACCACGTATAAGCCGCCTATAACGAGAGAGGTCCATGTTTAGCGGTGGACTTTTACGAGCGCATAAAGAATATGTCGCCTCTTTCGACAGCTATGAGATGAGAGGGGATGACGGACCCTTTTAAGCCACTACCAATTGTGTACACTAGATACTGTCTTTGAAACAAATATAGATAGGGAGGAAGTAGTTATCCTTCAAGCAGAGCGATACCTATGCTCGGACCCAACCAATTGTGTGACTAATCAAATGGGAAAACTAATTTAAACACCGGAGAGCGAATAAAATCCCCCTGCGTTAAGATCTAGGTATAGATAAGCTAGATCAAGGAAGGACCTCGGTCAAAGGAACTATAACTGTGCATCTTGTTGAGTCAGTAACTGTAGACATTTATTGTATACATTCATAATTTATACAGTCATACAGCCTATCAAAGTATACTGCTGAACATCAGCCATTGTATACGTGGTAGAGCCACGCTGCAGCTCGGCCGGGGAAGGACCACGATCTCACAGAATACCAGCGTAAAATAGCAGATCAATGCTGCTATGTTTCGTATGGTGAGTGTAGAGAACCGGAGAGCCTTTTTACTGGAAAGGAGGCATTTCATCTTAGTCCTCAGGGGTGACAACGCATCTGCGTTTTGATTCTTATTCGAGGATAAATGTAGATCTCTATGGGCCACAGCATCCACTTCCCATCAGGTGGACTGTGGGCTCGTTTTTTATTCTATAATTAAAAAAAAAAACTCCTACAGATTGCTTCAATATAGTAGTCCTCATCTTAAATCCAAATAACGCTACGTTAATAGATCTTATTCAGGAAAAGTCGAAAAGGTCACCATTGTGTAATAATTTGTAGACTCGCGCAAACTTTTTATTCTACTGTACAATCAATCAGGTGCAATACATAGATCTCTTAACTAAAACAGTAAGATGATGCATGAGATATGGCGATGAACAATGTGATATTTATTTTATTCTACAAGCACCTCAGATTTAATCTCGACATTGACCGTGCACCGACAGCATTGTTTATGGCGGACCATCACTTCACTTATAATTTTTATTAGTTTACAGTGCACCAATCATAGACAAAAGACTCACTCAAGAAAATAATGATGTACTTATAGACTACATTATTTACAGTTGTAGACAAGTTTCTATACATTTTACGGATACGAATTTCTTAAACTTGGTTACACTATTATTAAAGTAAAAGTTATGTACTTATTAAAGTAAAAGTATTTAAGTAGGTATTTTTATCTAGAATTAAAATAAACTTTTTACATATAAAATTAGCTAACACACGGAACTAAATTAGCAGTGATCGGCCATTAATAGATTAAGTTAAAGGTAAAAATTAAAATTTGTACATATTCGCAATATTGAAAGAGTATAAACTGACTCCAACAGATAACCGAAAGATTTCAAGAGAGATTAAGACCTCTCAAGGACTCTTTCAGAAATACGGCAGCTGACTATTGGTGTATCTTAGAATTACACGTCGTGTACGTCGCAATTTTGTAATTCTAATGACTAATTTTGGCATGAAACGCTAAAAATTCTAAAACCGCCAAGTGCAAGTCGAATTCGCACATGAAGGGTCCGTACCATCATAAAACACGTTTCTAGTAGGGGAGCCCCCTTTAACTTTTAATTTATTATTATGTTGTTACAGCAGTAGCAAAAATACACATTCTGTGAAAATATCAACTGTACCTATTACGGATCGTGAGATCGGACGGACGGACAGCGGAGAGTTAATAATAGGGTCCCGTTGGTTACCATTGACCTTGAGATATATCTATACCTAGATCTTAACGCAGGGGGATTTTATTCGCCCTCCGGTGTTTAAATTAGTTTTCCCATTTGATTAGTCACACAATGGGTGGGTCCGATAGGTATCGCTCTGCTTGAAGGATAACTACTTCCTCCCTATCTATATTTGATAACGGGACCCTATTACTAACTCTTTTTAGGGTTTTTTTATATAATTGTTCCTTTTTAGAGTTACGGAACCCCAAAAAGTAACAATTAAATACATTCAAATTGATAACTCTACACACTTACTATACTTGTTATTAGAAAAAAAACTTGTACAGTATGAAATCGTAAGGAGAAAACAAAGCTTTATTTTTAGTGTGAAACACTTAGAAAAAGTTATGCGTTGCTCAAAATTAGCAGCAATGCAAGTGAGGATATTATTTTTGAAATAGAAAAAAATACATTAAACGCTTTAAGGCGACACCGCGAAAAAATGCACCTCCTTTCATCGAATAGTATAGGACTATGACACCACTAACGAAACTGGAATTTTGATAGAGGTAAATTCATGTCTTTATCTTGAATTTGATTGTTCAAAAACACGATTGTATAATTTTGACTCGATCATAATTATTAGCGAAAACGTCTCTAAAAAGCACTATAGTTGAAATTACAATGAAATTACTTAGTCTATATGCTTGGGAATCACTCAAATATATTCATAATATTCATAATTTACTTGCTCATTATTTTGATTACTTAAATCAATAACTATTAAAGAAATATTTTAAGATTCTGACAATTTCTAAGCGCTTTTAATCATCACGGGCGCTACGCAATTTTAGACCTTATGACGGCGTTTTTTCAAGTTTTAATAGAAATTATGTATTCACTCGGATCAGTACGGCGATAGCCTGCAGCCACTTTTTTGATGTGTCGTCTTAAGAAAGGGACAGGAGATATATAAATACAAAGCACCGTACTAACGGCTCGCATCTGCAGGATCCTCCTGCAGAGGTCGCGGCCAACGCTTAGTGTCAACGCCCATAGCCGGCTATAAATAATTAAAATCAGATAAGCCTCATTAGCGATGCGGACGGCAGACGGACCTGATTGAATGCCTCGCCTCTTTCCAAATGCATTTTAACGCGCTGGTGGGCATTGATTTATATGTTACACTAGATAAGTAATTTCCGCGCCAAAGCGTTGTCACTTCACATAAGGCCACAGCCTTATACTCAGCGAACGTCGGTTCAGTGTTCAAGGTGACGCCGTCCGAGTTAAGCCGAACGATTCACAACAAAAAATGGGTAAATGCGTAGTGAAAGAATGCGTTTCAAGGTCACAAAAACATAATAAATCAAGCGGAATCACTTTCCATACGTAAGTTTTAATTTATATATTCATATTAACGTTTAAAACACTAAAAAATTAAATAAAATATCGAATATTGCCATTTAGGTTCAATGTTGCCACTTTTCCGCATTTGTGATTATCCTACATTAATGGGAGACTATATAATTAATGGAGTAAGTTAATTTGTTACCTCCGATTTTAAATATTTTGGAAATTATAATAAAAACTACGTTTTAATTATTCTTATTTTAGTTTATTCTTGAATTATCTTTTAAATATATTTTATTACCTATTTTATATTAATAATTTTATATTATTTATAATTTCGTATACATTTTATATTAATTATATTTTATTAGATACCTATTTTTATTGTTTGATTTATTAGAACCATAAAAATACGTTTTATTTCATCATTATGTTTACTTCTATTTATCTGATAAGCTTTGTATCCCTTTTTTTCTAAGGGGACGTAATAAAGATTTTAAAATAAAATATACTTTTTTAATATAAAAACAATTAACTGCAGCTTAAAAAAAACTCATTTTTATTGCGTATTTTAGGTAAAATTTCATATAGTAAGCCACACCAACCCGCCATTGCATGTTTGTGTGTCTATCTTTTTCTAATAATCTTACGACGACGATATTGTTTTCGCAACTTGTGTAAGTGAGATAGATATATGTTTACTTAAAATTGTTATTAGTTTCAAAGCTACGTCGTCGCGTTTGGATAGTGGTTACACTTTTTTCGACGCGCGGTGATGTGGTTTGCTCCTCTAGTCTTGTATAACTCAATGCTGGTGGGAAAATAGTAAAACGCTTTGAACGGTAATGTACATTCATCGTCAAGGGTCAATTAATATATACTTTGCACACCAATATACATTGAAACGAAACAATATGGACCACGCTCTCACGGAATATCAGCGTAAAATAGCAGCTTAACGCTGCTGTGTTTGTTTCGAATGGTGAGTGTAGAGACCAACGTCGTTACAACGAATTGCGAATAGGGAAGGTGTAGGCATTGATATATTAAAAGGGGAAGATAGGTCACTAAATCAAAGCGCCCGGTCCTACATAACTACGGGATTGCCCGTACTTGGCTCGTTTGTAAGAGCGAGAAAACATGCGTGAGAGACACGATACGCACGTGATGCCCGATTTCGCGATGACGCGATTTCGCTCGCACAACTACGACGTTTCCTATTTCTGTCCTTGTCTATCGTTAAATATAATTTTGCGTTTAAGATAACAGATGTGTAAATTTTGGTGCTTGTAGTCGTGCGCCGAGCCCAGGTTTAGTGATTGCGATATTAGCGTGTAACGTATCTTCCCTTTTAATATATCAATGGGTGTAGGTACATTAATTAGACAATAAAGCAAAAAAAACATATAAACACAAGATAATGATTGATGACAGTTGAAAATAGGTAAATATTAGAGCTCCAAGTTTTGAGTAGATTTTTGAAGTAAAAGTGGGACTGAGTAATATTAGTTCAGGTCGTATTAAATGCTATTGCAGGCTCTTAACGGCGATAACTTCCGAATATTGTCTAATAATAAATAATGCAGTGGAATCCATTACCCCATTTCGTCCCGTGATGTCGTAAGAGGTGACTATGGAAACTGCCAATAACTCTTACAGCTTTCGATAGATGGCGGAATTATTTATGCCACACGTAAAACATTTAGGACGGCGACTGAGCCGATTGTTAATCTGCCCAATCCCAATGTTTGAACAACATCACCATTGTAATTTTATTGTAAGATTTGATTATAAGAACAACTGTTATTGTCAAAGAATTAAACACTATTTGATTTTCTGACACTGACTGATATTCCGATGTACCATATATATACGAAGTATACGTATCTTTTTTATAGGATAAGGGTGGCAAACGGGCACACAGTCCACCTGCTATTATGTAGTTGCTGTGGCCCATAGGCATTTACGAGTACATCTAACCACGTCTACGAATCAAAATGCAGATGTGTCGTCACCCGTGAGGACTGAGATGGAATGCCTCGCTTCCAGTAAAACGTGTCTCCGGTTCTTTACACTTACCATACGAAACACAGCAGCATTAAGCTGCTATTTTACGCTGGTATTCTGTGAGAGCGTGATCCTTCCCAGGTTGAGCCGAACCATTCGTGCTACAACTATATTAATAATATAGCTGCAGCATGGCTATACCACGTACAGAAATAGTATTATAAATATAAAGCATCCAATATTTGCATTACATTTCTCGTTAATAGCAATAAAATCAATAAAATAAATATGTGTTTAACCATATTTACAAAAAAGTGTACAGTTATTGTATAAAAATTCTTGTTACAAAACGGACATTGACAAATATAATAAAACTTATACAACAGTTCCATATAAATATGGAAATTTTCTCCATATTTGTATGGGTCAACCCCTGACGTATAATTTATTTAAAAAGAATAATCATTACAACTTACAACAACTTCACAACTGAGGAAGATATCGCGAAAGAAAGAATATTATTATAAGGCAGTTATACATAGGTACACGTTCTCAACGCTTCGTCTAGCCAGTAAATGATAGTGGAGCAGTCTGGTTGACCGCACATAAAATAGGCCGTGGCGGTATTTCTGTTCGTCAAAATGTCACGCAACACTTGCGCAAATCCTAAGCCGCTTGCAACGTACTAAATATAATAACAACCATTAAATTGATGCAATAACATGCACCTGAAAACCTAACCTGTTATTCCAGAAACTGTGTCAAAATTGCACACTCTTAGTAAGTTTGCGCCACTAATTGGTGTTAATTTTTGCTATTTCAAAATCAGCCTGCAGTGACTGAACATGGACTTCTCGTACAATAAGGATGAATGAAGATTAATCTTGATCATTACGCTTGGCGGTTGCATTAAAGATATCAAGAAAAGAGAAAAGAGCTTACTGCTTTCTAAAGGGCCGGCAACGCACTTTTAATTCCCCTGGTGTTGCGGTTGATCATGGGCGGCGGTAGTCACTTAACATCAGGTGAACCGCATGCTCGTTTGCCCCCTCTTATATAAAAAAATATCAAACGTTTCTCATCTTCCATGTTGATGACATGTGGCAAGTGGCGGAAATGAAGCTGAAGTCTTCAGCAAATCAGACAGCATAAGTCTTATTCTTTAAGAAAGGCGACAACACTGTATTGAAGAATTACCGACCGATTTCCTCCCTGGCCCGTGTCTACGTGCTGTTTACGAGAGCCATTACGAATCGTCTCGCACGCAGACTCGACGACTTCCAGCCTCTCTGAACAAGCCGGTTTCCAAATAGGCTTTAGTACCATAGACCACATACATACTCTTTGGTAAAGTATACAGAAGAACAACGAGTACAATCTGTTACTTCCCCTTGCGTATGTAGACTATGAGAAAGAAAAATTCAGTCGGTGCTGCAGTACATTCAGCGGTGCCAAATTGACTGGCGGTATATCGAAATGGTGAAATGTTTATACCACAGACATCAGAAGGTTTGTGCAGTAGGGCTACGATGGCTATCCGAGTACAGAACCAGAATACGAAACCTATCCAACTGCCGAGATATGTAAGACTGAGTGACGTCTATCCACAAAACTCTTTACCGCTGCATTGGAAGATGTTTTAAAGCTACTGGAGAGGAAAGGATACGGTATTAACATCAATGGCAAGTACATCACTCACTTTTGATTTACCGACGATATAGTCCTTATGGCAGAATCGTTGGAGGACCTAAGCACTATGCTCAATGACCTCAATAGTGTCTCTTAAATCAATAGTGTCTTAAATGAACACGGACAAAACAAAAGTCATGTCTAACGTCCATGTCACACTCATACCGGTAGTTGTTGGGAGCAGTAAGCACGAAGTTGTTGACGAGTATGTTTTTGCCTGGAAGAAATAGTCCGCATAAAAGGTTTCTCCGCGTGATGATAAACTTAAAAATGAGGATAGCCGCAGAAGAACCAGAATAATCGACATAGCCCAACAGATTAGTAAGCCGAAGTGGAAATGGGAAACCATATAGCTTGAAGAATCGACAACCGATGGGGAAGAAAGATTCTAGAGTGACAGCCTCGTACCGGTAGACGAAGTATGGGGCGTCCCCCCACTAGATGGAGTGACGACCTGGTATGACATGCAGGAGAGGACTTGTTTAGGGCTCTAATATAATGTTTTTTTTTTATAATTTAAAGAAATAATATATATATATATAATATTTTTATTGAGCTAAACTGATAAAATCAGAGATACCTGTGTTTATGAGATAACGTTGTGTATAGATTTTGGATAAATCCAATAAGCTATACTACAGAAAAAATGTAAACACGATTCACATTAATAGGAACAATGTGAAAATGCACGTTTTTCAGACAGTAAATGTGACTGTATATGTAACTTAGGTTTACCAATAATTAAACAAAGTATTACATAATATTTTGTTGTTTTGTTTAAACTAAACTATTCACAATACCTTTTCTAGAAGTTGTATGTATGTATGTATGTATGTATCGGTGACCATCACTTGCATTCATATTACAAGGAATCCATGTCTTTGATTGCAGAATTAAATTACCTGTAAGGAAAAAACTGTTATTAGCAAAGAACAAGTTAATTATCATTAACGCAAAGAAACTTATTGCAAAGACTATAAATTAGTAAGATCTATAATCGTATTACGTAAAGAAGTATCACACGATTTTTTTTTCAATTATCATTCACTTAATATTGTAAATACCCGCAAAAAGTAGTAAACTATATTAAAATTATAAAATACATTTATATACATACACTTAATAAACCTTAACCGTGTGGTGGTGGTGTGACAAAATTTTAATTTACAGTTTTGGAGTGGGACTTATTTCTTGAGATGGCCACTCTATATACTTTATTTATGCTGATCTTTGATTAGAGATCGCAAGCATCACGAGTTATTAATGTATTGAAGGTTAACAAGAAACGGCGTTAATTTTATATATTTGTAAACATACGCCTTATCCTTTGAACGAATGCAATTGCGTTAAGAACGCATATTATCACTCGAATTTTGATCGGAACCCGGGGCCTAAAATAGCTAGAGTTACGTGATTAGTCTGCTGGCAGGCGGAGTGGAACGATTGCTCTACTTCTAATCAACCAATACAACGAACGCATGTCTTATAAATATGTCAAAGAATATAACATACACAAAGTCCAAAAACTTTATTAAACTAAGTTTGTATAAAAAGGGTTATTATAATATTAAGGAATATATATATGATAATAACCCCCGTAAGGGTGATCGCTACCAAGCTATTTCTAATTTGTTTTGTATTGTTAATTGTAACATACATGATTGTGTAAGCTCTTATTTTTTCTTAAATAGTCCCGCTTTCTTGCTGGTTCTTCCCAGGACAGAGGTCTTTTTTGCGAACCAGCGGTAATGAAAAA
Source organism: Parnassius smintheus behrii (assembly GCA_036936625.1). Taxonomy (NCBI): domain Eukaryota; kingdom Metazoa; phylum Arthropoda; class Insecta; order Lepidoptera; family Papilionidae; genus Parnassius; species Parnassius smintheus. Next base: position 17,489,317 of record JAUPFT010000030.1, on the reverse strand, counting down.
AGTGTCTTTCAATAAGTATTATTTGTATATTGAATAAGAACATTTCTGTTTCTGTTTCAATTAAAACCTCGACTTAAAAAGCTATTATGCGGAAATTATTTTTTTTCTTTATGGGTTTTTGAAGTCGGTTTACTTTTTTTTTGAAAAGGATAAGGAATTTCACAAGTTCAAGATAACAACTAGAATGTCGTTTAAACTACATCAAAACTTCCATATTTTTCCATCCTTAAGAGTGAAATATTTTCTTATAATTTGTAAGGGATCACTATTTTAATAAAAGAAGAATCATTAAAATCCGTACAGCCGTTTCGGAAAAATCTGTGAACATAAATAAAAAAAACATACGCATCTAACATAGACTTTTCTTGTTTTTAGCACTTCTTTAAAAATATAGGTAATCCTATTTCATAGTCACTGATATGATTCCAAATTGTCTTGTGTCAATAAAGATTATTATTTTGGGGGGTATATTCTAGTATGGAGTGTGGAGTTTTGGCGAGAACTTGACCGTCGACGGATTGTCGTTCCTGTTTTGTCGCTTGAATAATGGTTTGAAGTGGAGTTTGTAGTGATTCGATTTTGTTAATTAAGTGTATGCGCGTGTGAACTATTGGAGAAAGCGACGAAACAAGTGTTTTGATGTTGATATAAACCTCATGTTAATTGGATCGCTTGGGCGCCTTATGAACTTTTGCGGCTGTCCTCATCAACAGTCCGCTGGGTTAAGCTGTCGTCAAAATCTCCCAAAAACTTCTCAATGTGATGCATCAGCATATTGTGAAGACAAAATATATAAAATGAAGATTCTGAAAGAAATTAGGCTCAGAAGGGCTAGAACCCAGAGCCGTATAGCCAGTTAAATAAAAAATGGTATTCTTATCTGGTTGGTTTATAGGTACATAAATGCATTTAAATTATCATTATAGCTACAGGTATGAAATAGTAATGGCAGAATTCCTTAACTCGATGATTACAATATTAACTACATAACATAACATAAACACTCACGCCTGTCACCCAGAGGGGTAGGCAGAGACTACAGACTTCCATTTGGCACGATCCTGACACACCTCTCTCGCCTCCTTCACATCCATACACCTACGCATACATGCTCGTCGGTTAAGGGTACTCCTAATTTGGCCAGTTTTTAATAAATTTTCGCCTAGGACGTCCCTTTCCGACTCTGCACACACACAGTCTTTCCTCATCCATTCTTTCCACATGACCAAACCACCGAAGCATTCCTTTCTTAATCCTGGTCACAACATCATCTTGCAAACCACACTCTTCTCTTATTACACAATTTCTTACCCTGTCATTCAGATTCAGCCCTAACATACTACTTAACGACCGCATTTCTACTGCGTTCATTCTACTCTCGTGCTTCTTCTGCCACACCCAACTTTCACTACCATACGTTAAAGTAGGGACCAACACAGCATTGTGAATTGCCATACGTGCCTTTTTCGACACATTTTGACTCTTCACAATAGAGTGTAGGGCCCCATTTACTCTATTTCCCGCATTCACTCGTCGTTCTATATCGTTATCATATCTCCCATCCCTGCTAAATACGCAGCCCAAATATACAAACTCGTCTACTTGCTCGATCAACTCCCCTTCTATTCTTATTTCACAAATCGTTTTACTTTTTTCTCTTTCAAAAACCATAACCTTCGTCTTACTTGCGTTCACTTTCATACCCCTTTCTTTTAATGATCTGTTCATTAATGTAACCATCATTTGCATCTCATAACTTGATCATCGGCGTACAAAAGGCATTTGACGGTTAACTCACCAATTCTTAATCCGCATTCTTCAACTTTCAAATTTTGCAAAAATCTGTCTATAAATAGGTTGAACAGCCACATGGAAGCCACACAGCCCTGTCTGACACCTTTATGGATGTCAAACCAGTCCGAGTAGACCCCGTTGATCCTAACACAAATCCTAACACAAGCACTAGAGTCCCTATAAAGAGACTCCAATGCCTGTATCAAGCCTGCGCTCAACCCAAATGATTTCAGTGTTTGCCATAGCACATCCCTATCAACTCTGTCATAGGCCTTTTCCAAGTCCATGAACGCACAAAAAACCTTTTGGTTTTTGGCCAAAAACTCCGCGATCATACGCATGGAAAAGACTTGATCTGTACATCCCATTCCCTTTCTAAATCCCGCTTGCACATCCCAAATTTTTCCATCAGTTTCTTTCATGACCCTTTCAATCAGTACTTTAGCATACATTTTGACACTATTTTGTGTTTTACAAGAGCAACACTTCGATTGAATTAAATGAGCGGAACAGCCTACCCGGCCTATCGGAGTTTAAATCAACTGCAATACATGCAAAATGTTGTAAGTGTTTTCACAATGAATTTGAAAATTTACTTATTGGGTGCGTTTGGCAGAAAAAAGCGCTAGCAAGCGCTTGTAAGCAAAATGGCGATCGTAAGCGGTAAGCGCTGTCAAATCGTAAGTAGCTATTTTCCTCTAGGACACGATGTTAGTTTTAACCGGGGAACCTAACCTAATTTAAATATATGTTTGTAAAGTGTTCATATTAAAAACTTACCAATCATGAGTTTTTAATAACATGTATATGTTTATTCATGTCATTATATTACTTAAAACTAATATTGCACAAACAACTTATAAACTCTACTTCAAAACAAACAAATTAAATAAGCAAAATGGCGGACTGTGTCAGCGCTAATGAAGTAGCAATCGTGTCCTGGCCGAAAACCATTTTAGCGCTTGTAAGCGCTTGCTAGCGCTTTTTTCTGCCAAACGCACCCATTGATTATACTTAACAAATACCCTATAGTGTGAAGTGGCAGTGTAAGAATAACCACTAACAGCATATCATCCCGTGGTTGTCCTAAGAGGCGACTGGGGGAAACAAATCTGGAGATGGGCAGCAGCGGCTCCCTAATAACGACTAAACAATAAACTGCGGTTACCAACCCGCTTGCCAAGCGTGGCAACTATGGCAAATATCCCCCTATGAGGCAATCTATGGGGGAGGCCTATGTTTACCGGTGCAATTTAATAGGCTGTAACGGTAAAACCCTATATCACATTTGATACAAGTTTATCCTAGTTCAGGTACCCATTATTGTAGACTATTTTTAGATGAAGGCATTGTTGGAATTAATTGTTCAGTTTATTGAAATAAAAATGAAATAAATAAAATAAGTTAATATTGTTCTGTTATAGTCTAGGTCTAGTGTACCAGTATTATTCACACAAAGGAACTAAAATATTATTACATATATTATAAATATTAATACATAAAAATTAATTGCTGTCCGTTATGGACGCCGGACACGGTCAGTTCAACTGATCAGTTCAAACTAAAACTGTTGATGTTTTTTAAAATATTTAACATTCGATATATTGATAATTATAAATATATCGATATCGGAGTTTTATATATAAGTTTATTTATCGATATATCGAAAATTCAATATTTTAAAAAATATCAACAGTTTTAGTTTGAACTGATCAGTTGGAATGATCAAATGAACTGACCGTGTGTGGCGACCATTAGTCTCGCTAAAACGTGGTAGTAACGTTGTAACGCCAATGGTCTCGACCGGGCCCTCACAGAATACAAGCGTAAAATAGCAGCGTAATGCTGCTTTGTTTCGTATGATGTAGAATACCGGAGATACCTTTTTATACCTTTTTACTGGGATCAAGGCATTTCATTTTAGTCCTCAGGAGTAACAACGTATTTGCATTTTGATCCTTAATTGAGGACGAATTTGGATGTCTATGGACCACAGCATCCACTTACCACCAGGTGGACTGTGTGCTCGTTTGTCACCCAATGCTATAAAAAAATAAACTCGAAAACGGCTCGAACGATTTTGATGAATTTTTTTGTGCGTATTTGAGTGAGTCCCTTGATGGGTAAAAACTCCATTGTAGGTACTCGGTAGGTGGCGCTGTTGCCGAGATCCAGAAATCACCCGGAAGAAGCCGAGGCGCATCGCTTGTGGATTTATAAGAAAGGTCTCAAATAGCATTCATGAATAAGAGCGAAGTGGCATGATGCGTTACAAGAGCAATTGTAATCCCCTATTGCAAAAGCACTTCTACTCGTGCATGGGCCTGTTATGTGACTATTTCTAGCTGCAATTGTACAGTTGTCAAGTTGCCGTGACGTATATATCGCGCAATGCAGTGCAATATCGCTTCACTTTTATGAACTAAATTGTTCGGCGATATAGTTGTAGTAACGTTACCGGAATATTAATCTACTTATATACACTTTTTGTACTAAAGGTACAAAAGGCGGATTCAAAAATCCATAGTTCATTGGATTTCTTTATTATTGTTTGTAAATTTTTAATACCTCGTAAGCGATTCGTAATCTTTTGAGAAATAAATAATATCTTAAACCTATAAGGCCTTTACTATCAGCCAACCGGAAATTTAATGTGAAAAGATTTGTAACAAAATGTAATTTATGAAGCCCGTTTTCGAGTCTTTTGATAATTACGAAATATTGCCACAAAAATTGTTACGCGTCTCACAAATACCACATTTCTCAAAATCTTGCTCTATTCTAGTTCTGGTTAGTTAAATTTAAATTGTTATTTAATGTCCTGCTTATAATAGAAGTAAAAAAGTGTGACAATATTTACGAAATGCTGCATCAACCTGAATTTCGAGTATATAAAATTTCCATTAATTTAAATCTAAACTTTTTTTTTCAACTGAAATTCGCAACAAACGAACATAAAGTCCAACAGTTAAGGCTACTGCAGCCCATAGAGACCTGCAACCAACTTCATATAAAGGCCAAATAATAAGTTGGCCACCTTACTCATTAGTAAGCCTTCGTAACTACAGTATATCCTAATAATTACTTACGGCATCTTCCAGGTATATTACCCTGATGATGCCGTATATACTTTTATTATGCCGTAATGCGAAATATTTTAACTTATTTAGTCGTTAATTAAAATATGAGTGAAACAAGTACACGTGTCAATCCAAATCATAAATAAAGTTTGTTTGAATTGATGACAATAACAAGTGTAGAAACTTATCACAAAGCATATCAAAAGCTTCGTACAAGTGAATTACCACAGCTCGCAAGTTATACAATCGGCCATCAATCTAAAGAAGGAAAGCGGAAAGACGAACACATCCGTTTCTGATCACATCCGGCACGCGCTACTAACGAACTTGCTGTCAAATGTTTTGAAACGTGTTTCGTAAAACAGGAAATAAACTCAAGTTATGAGCAAGTACGGATTTAAAAATAAATAAGGTCACAGAAATGAAGCACGTTTTGATAAAGGCTCCGTGGCGAAATGAATTGCGGCACAGAGGTCTGAATGTTTGTCCTAGTAAAATTTATGTGTGAAAACTGCCTCCACGATACACGGAAAAAGCCTAGTGTGAGGGTAACCTTTTTTTTAAAAAAAAAAGGAAAAAGTTGCATCTTACTACTTTTCAAACGATTCGGGGACAATCTAGCACATAGTCTCTTTGATGGTAAGTGGATGCTGTAGAAACGTATCTTCGATTTAAAATCAAACTCAAATGCCTAGTAACCCTGAGGCCTTAGATAGAATTTCTTGTAACTCGTTACCCGAAAATATAGCATATAGCTGATATTTTCTGCGAGCGTGACTTTTCTGGGATCGAGCCGAGCCATGCATACTGCGACCATGATAAGACTACAGAGTGTGTCTAAAAATTAACGTTAAAATAAACCATATTATGTAGATATTATTATTATTCAAAACTACTTAAAAATATTGCTCTTTTAAAGTGGCAAAATATAAAATAAAAAAAACCAATGCTAGTTTTTCTTATCAGTACGAAAATATGCTCCAAGTGAAATAAGTACAGTCAGAAAGGTCAACGGTTATTGAATACACATTGATGGGTAAAGAGAATAAAAAGCTATGCTTGTGATATCTATGGCTAATCGATTCATGGAAATGATTCCGGCCATTGTTTTGTCGGATAAGACGACCGCCACAAACGCCGGAAAAGCGTTTATTTTAAGTTTTGAAAGAGTACTTTACCCGGAAAATCAATTTAAAGGTTTTTAACAATTAACTGTCCATTGACCACTAGTAGAGTACATTGTACCATCGTTGTCATGTCAAGAAAAAACTATAAGTAAACTTAACTAATTAAATATCTTAGTGTTAGATAACAATAACATTGATGTCATATTTCGTTCAGGTCTAATGAAAACAGAAATCTGTTTACCTATATTTTTGTAATAATCCAATGTCCAAATACTGAAACGCTACTCTATTTTAAGATGCCGTTAAATGTCGTGCTGTGTCTATCACCTTACGTCAAAGTGGCTGAAACCCACGAGACTAAAGGTAGGAACGCACTAGGCGGAACTGCACCTACCCATTCACATAAGTGATCTACACGCTATTGATACCAAATCAGCCGTCCTAACGAAAGTTTAGTCAATTAATGTGAATGGGTACACATATGTGATCTACACGCTATTGATACCAAATCAGCCATCCTAACGACAGTTATATCAATTCGTTGTCGCTTCTGAGAATATCAGTGGATACTTTTTGTTATAAAAAATGAAATTTATTAAAACACGTCGAATTATTTTAAATATTACTATGCGTTGTAGGTTTAATAATTATATATTCAGGTTTTTTCATTGCGTTATAAAAATTGTAATATACTTCTAATATCTTTATGTTTCAGAATTAAAAGCTTACGCAAGAACTTAAAATGCGCTATGGTTAATTCAAGAAAAACCTACATTTGCAATTCTTAAAAACAAGAAACAGACACGAAGCATTTGGAAACTGAAAGTAAAACAACAGAAGCAAAACGTGGGGCGCGGGTGACACAGTGACGTAACCACCTGTCCTCATTATAACCTGGCCTTGAAGATTGCATAATGGTTACTATTTTGCATTTTGACAAAAACCTAGTTGCAAGAATATTGATGAAGGGATTTAAAAAATATATTATTGCGTGTAATATACTTATGAGTTAATATACTATTTCGCATCACTATCATACTGCAGATAATCGTTTTTCAGTAAACTTTTCTACACCGTCATCATCATCCTTACAGTGCGGGTTGGAAAAAAAACAGTTTTTTTTAAAAAGAACAAAACATCATGTTTAAATCATAAAACAAAAATAACACGTTTTAAATCAATTTTTCATAAATGTTTTATTTGAAATGTTTTAAACATATTTTAAACACGTTTAAAACATTTTTTTAGACAATTAAAAATGAATTGTTTTGCGATTGGGATAAATAAGGGGAAGGTAGAAATTAAAAGAAACGATAAAATATGAAAGAAGTTTTTTATTGTAAAACAATACACCAGAACAAAAACAGTACTTGTTTTTTCAACAAATATGAATAAATAATCAACTCTGTCTGACCTGACAGTGACAATTATTGACATAGACATATGAGGTGGGTAGATCTAGATCCTATCAAATCAATCATACTCATTACGTATTGTTTGTTATTTATTGAGTAGGTACTTATATTGATTGTATGATAATGATAAAACTGTTCATTCCTCGACCTCGTCCTCGTCCACGTATGATGAGCCTCTGCTGCCTGGAGTGAGCGCCCTCATTACTGTTACCAATTTTGCTGCTTTCTCGGTGCCAAGTCTGTTTCGTAATTTAGAGTGCACCAGCCCAAAAGTAGAAAATAATCTTTCGATTCCGGCAGAAGACGCAGTGCTGTATATAACTGATTTGTGAGATCTATCATTCCCGGATCTATTTTACTTCCCTGCGATCTCCACCACACGGACACATGAGTTCTTTTTAAAAGATCTTCCTTCAACATGTAGTCTTTAAATGGAAAACTCATCACACGGTACGTGAGGGCATCTTTCATTGCCTGCGGATAGCTTAAATCTATGAACTCCATACCCGTTGTGTCTTCTTCTTCATCTAGTCCTTCACCTCTATATTTGGGGTCTAATATATGAGCGGCAAAATGTGCAGGTGTCATTGCAGCGCTATATCTTGCTTTCAGCTTATTAGCTTCTTCTAGCAACCAGTTCTACGAGAGTAGGCTTTTCCATATATGTGTACAATCGCTTAGGACACACATTTCCTTCTGTACATAATCAAGAACAATTGATATTTTTTTAAGTTTTCTAAGATAGTTCTCAACATTTTCTTTTAGTTCAACATCTTGAATATCCCTTACGATTATTATGTCTATTACAGACCTGTGTTCACTGCATACTTTAGCAAGACAATGCCAATTACTGACTTATGACTCGAGACAGTCTGCTAATATATCCTAACGCACATCTTGAGGTAGTATAAGCGCCTTTCCACCAGCTTCCCTGTACTTTGCTCCAGGAAAATGATGATACTTGAAGTACTTTATAATTTTTTGAATTTACTTTTAATGTCGACTTTTCAATGTCTTTGGCAAATAAATTCAATAAATGAGCAAAGCAACCATATGTGATAATATCGCCTATCTCACTATCTTCCAACTCCGTCAATTATCTTCTCATCTTTTCCATATTGGCAGCGTTACCTGTTACAAAGCTACGCACATGGCAACCAAATCTTTGACACTTTTTAATGCTGTCGACTGCCAGAGTAAAAAGATAATCACCAGTGTGACTTTTGTCAGTAGTATCTATTGTACCTATGAGAAAAACACCATCAACCTCAGTAGTGGTTACACTATCACACACAATATGTTCATTGCGTATATTACTCCAACCATCCAGTGCCATACAAACCACTTTTCCTTTCAAATTGTTTTCCATATTTGATTTTACGGTACCATACACTTCGTCTAGCAAATTTCCGCCAATTTTTTTTCTTTTAGGTGGTACATAGCCTGGTCAAGCTAATTGCATCAAACTGACAAATTCTGGATGCTCAGAGAGTCGGAATGCAGTGTTCGTTGCATAAAAGTATCTGTGAACTTGTAAATCTATTTTATGCTTTTCCTGTTCTGATGTTTTCACTACATACTGTGACATCGACATTATTGAGCGACTTGACGACGCTGATGAGTCCTGCCTCGATTTTTTGCTATTAGGTTTAACATTGGTCTGGATTCCATCTGCCTCACTGTCTGTGAAAAAAAACTGTGTACAATATATATATATATATATATATATATATATATATATATATATATATATATATATATTTACACACAAAAAGTGTAACTAACTAGGTATTTAGGTAAAAAATAAATTTCAGGAAGATTAAATTTGAATAAGGATTTATTTGCACCGGTTTAATGGTACATTTCAAAATAAAGCTAAAAAATGTATAAATAAAAATAGTGAGATCAAATTATAAACGGCGCACATTTATATACAATACTCGTGGGTACCCGCGACTTCATCTGCGTGGAAAAACTGGCTCCCCATACAAACTTTCATCCCCCCTTCATTTCACCCCCTTCAAGTATGATTTCTGGCATAACAACTATACTATGTCCTTTCAATTTCACTAAGGGACAGATATGCAGAATAACATTGCGTTTGAAATGTATACACTTTAAGTTGGTATTATTATATAGATATCTATCTTCTATATATTATTATTATTATATAGATATCTATCTACAAAGCAACAAACATTATATTTAAAATACAAGTATTTACTTACCATCCTCACTTGAATCATTGTGGATTTGGATTCTTGCTCTCGAAGTCGATGGGCTTGACTTTTTAGCCGCATAATCTGAACAATTTGTTAGATGTGCCCTCATTCTGGCAATTAACCCTACCAAGTCTTTCCCGCAATACTTGCATTTCACCCTGAGTGTTTTTGCACCACCCCCTGTTGTAGATGTAGGCAGTTCTGAGAAGTACTGCCAAAGCGAATCCTTTTTTCGTCCTGTAGACATTCTTTCTTTTGGAAGGGAAGGCAGGCAGAATGCAGATCCAGAGTATTCCAGATTGATAATAAATTAAACAAATAAATGCTAAACGAACGAAACTCAATCAAATTATCTATCACTCACTAGTCATTACAGTCTCACTGAATAATCTACAATGACAATAAGAAAAATACCGCAGTACAATACAAGCGGAGCGAACTATCTTCATCCCTTTCCCATTTACTCAGAGTAGTAAAAATATCTTACTCGTTTGCTCATTGTAGTCTCCTGGGGCCTGGGGTAATCCCCGTCAGCCGCCAGCTAGAATTGCCATCACAATTTACAATATAGCTTAAAATTATAATATTGCCAATAAAAAGTTTTAAAAAAAACGAAAAAAAAAAATAGTTAGGATTAATTATAATGTTGTGCAACTTAAGGTTTTTTATATACGTTTTAAACGTGTTTAAAACATAATGTTTTAAAACGTGTTTTAAACAGGTATGTATTTTTTCCAGTGTTTTAAACAGTGTTTTAAACACTTGCTTTAAACAAACGTTTTAAACATTGCCAACCCTGCCTACAGCCCTTTACAAGCCCACTGCTAAAAATAGGCGCCCGCCAAGAAATGCTACAAAGCACGGTCCTGAGTCACTAAAAATATTTCTTAATCACACACTATTCAATATTTTTTTTAAAAATAGAGTAAGGGCAACAAACTGAACAGTCCACCTGATGGTAAGTGGATACTGTGGCCCATTTGACTGCTTCGTTGGTCTAGTGGTTGTAGTAGTGCGACTGCTGATCATGAGGTCCTGGGTTCTAATCCCGCGTCGGGACAAAAATACAATTATTGAGTTTTTCTGTCAACAAATTCTCAATAGCTGCCCGGAGTCAGGAAGTTGGCGGTGTCTCACTCCCGTGCCTCAGAAAGCACGTAAAGCCGTTGGTCCTGCGCCATATCTCTCTCCGGTCGTGTCGGTTTACCGTCCCATCGGATTATGAGAGTAAGGAATAGAAAGTGCACCTGTGCTTGCGCATACACTTGGGCACTATAATCCTGTCGTGCGCCGATGGCTAGCCTCCGTTGAGGCAGCCGCCGTGGTCGAAATTCGGTCTGGAGGACATACTGTGGCCCATAAACATCTACCAGGCGGTCCCATAATGAACTGGCCTGATATAGTTCAACGCGACACGTCGCTACATGTTGTGTTGCATTAAATAGTACGTTTATCGTGCACTTAATATAAGAAACATGCATCGACATGAAACTTAGTCTTAGTTTAACAGGCATTTGAATAACGAGAGTCATAAAGTTTCTGTTTAAAGAAGGTTTATCCCCTGCCCAAATAAAAGAACGATTAGATGGCGTGTATAAGGAGTCTGCCCCCTCCTATAGCACAGTGAAAAATTGGGTGAAAGAGTTTCGCCTCGGGAGAGAAACCGTCGAAGACTTTGGCCACGACGGTTGACCTGTGGAAGTGCTCACTCCCGAAACGATTGCTCTTATCGAAGAGGAGGTTCTGAGTGACCGCCGTTTGAAGATTAGAGAAATTGCAGCAAGGCTTGGGCTCTCTAAGAGTACCGATCATCGCGCGATCCATGAACATCTTCACATGAAAAAAGTGAGTGCAAGATGGGTACCGAAACTTCTTTCAGCGGTACAGAGACAGGAAAGAGTGCGCTGCGCTTCGGAGTTTTTGGATCTTTGTGGCGAAAATCCAAAGACTGTGATCGAGCGGCTAGTGACTGGTGATGAAACTATGATCTTGTATTATGATCCACAAAGCAAGCGCGAGTCAATGGAATGGCGTTATAAGGGTGAAAAGCCCCCTAGAAAGGCAATGGTGCAACAATCGACTAAAAAACTGATGTGCACAATATTTTGGGATTTTCAAGGCATTTTGATGGTGGATTTTAAAGAACGTAATATAGTCGTGAACGGCGAATATTATGCTTCTTTAATATATAAATTACGAGACAAGATAAAGGAAAAACGAAGAGGCAAGCTGTCTAAAGGTGTCCTGTTGCTCCATGACAACGCCCCTGTTCACACCGCTGGTGTTTCGAAGGATGCAGTTCGTCAATGCGGGTTCACAGAAGTTCAACATCCACCTTACAGTCCAGACATGGCTCCGTCCGACTATTATTTATTTCCAAATTTAAGGCGGGACTTAAGAGGAAGAAAATTTTCAAGCGATGAAGAGTTGCAGGCGGCCGTCTTCAGTCATTTTGAGGATAAAAAATGTGATTCTTTTTATAAAGATTTAGAGATGTTGATTCACAGATGTCAGAAGTGTGTTAGTATTCATGGTGATTATATTGACAAATAAAATTGGTTTCGTTTCATTTCCTTCATTGGTTCATAGTTAGGCCAATTCATTATGGGACCGCCTACGTACATCTATCCTCTATTACGAATCAAAATGCAGATGCGTTGGCTCCTGCGGTGACTCCTGAGGACCGAGATGTAATGCCTCCTTTCCAGTAAAAAGACTCTCTGGTTCTCTATACTCACCATGCGAAACACAGCAGCATTGAGCTGCTATTTGACGCTGATATTCTGCGAGAGTGTGTCCTTCCCCGGTCGAGCCGACCAATTCATGCTATAACCAAAATATAAATGTCCAAAAGACCAAAAAACACACCTCGATCTCTCACGTTAACCAAAAAGAATATTATCTCTATTTGCATTTCTTATGATGGCGAAGTAACAGAACGGTAAGAAAGAATTTGATAAACATTTATCTACTTTTATATAACTACTCGATATAAAAAAAAAATATTTTTTACTATTCTAAGTTAGTCCTTTATGACCAGGTACTCCACCTGATGGTATGCGGTGATGCAGCCGAAAATGGTAAAGCGAATTTAAAAAAAAATTAAAAGTGAAGAGTACTATTACAGGGATCATTTGAGAATGAGTTTTTGGTTACGGTAGTTACAGGTAAAACTGCCGGTTTTAATTTAATGGTTTTATTAAAATGTTCGTATGGCGAGTGCAGAGAACCGGAGATCGTTTTTATTGGAAATGAGGCATTCTATAGTTAGGTTAGTCCTCAGGGGTGACAACGCATCTGTATTTTGATTCTTAAAGTTAAAAAGTAAAGTAAAGTTACAGCCTATATACGTCCCATTGCTGGGCACAGGCCTCCCCTTATTTCTGAGAGGGTTTTAGGGTAAGGAAGTGTCCGCCGCGCTGCCCCAACGCGTGTTGGCGAACTCCACATGTCTTCGAAATATTTTTTTCTTATTCCTCAGACATGCAGGTTTCCTCACGATGTTTTCCTTCACCGCCAAGCACGTGGTAAATCAGCACTTAAAATTGCAATTAACAATTTATTTGGTGGCGGCGGGGATCGAACCCGGGTTACTCGCGTTCTGTTATATTTACAGCGAGCGTTAACCAGCTGAGCTACCACGGCTCTTTCGATTCTTATTTTAAAATAAATGAATAAAGAAGCCTATGGGCCACAGCGTCCACTTACCATCAGGTGGACTGTGCGCTCGTTTGTCAGCCTTATATCAAAGACTCACAACCGTCGACGATATCATTTTTTGTACAATGATTTTGTGCTTATCTTCACGAATTAATGCGTTGAAAATAAAAAGCCCAATACAATTTGAGTAGGTAGCGTGACCTTCACAAGCTCACAACACAGCCATAAATTTAAAAAAAAATCTAACTAGACGCTTCAATTTACCCCTTTAACTGTTTATTTACCGAAGTCGCCTGCATTAAGTAAACAGTAAAAACATAAATCATTATCGTTTTCATTACCTAGGAGGTCGTGACTCAACTGTCGATAAGTGGCATATACGTACTGTTTGATAGTTTTCTAACGAAGTTTTGAAATCGATTGCAAAACCATAAGGTTGACTTTCGTATAACTTGAACATTTATAAAAAACGGCATGTTAGTTTAAGGTTCTCTGATTAAATGACAAAGGTTGTCAATTTAGACGTGAACGAAGTTATTGTGTTCGAGTAACGCATTGACCGCATTCACAGCGTGAATACCGTGGGCCGTGTATGATGCGCGCGTGGTTGAGAATGTCTTGAATTGATAAAGTCAATCCAAGCCGGTTCTATCTGAAAGTATCACTCATAGAGCACATGAGATCTATGTTGCACATAGATAAATATCCCTTTGTGATATTTATCTATGTGCAACATAGGTTGTTCAAACGAGCGCACAGTTTACCAGACGGTAAGTATAGGTGTGTTTATAAGCGTGTAACCCCTGAAGACAAGATGAAATGCCTGGTTTCTAGTACAAAGGTTCTCCGGTACCATAGAATACTATAATACATACATAATAGAACGAGGGAGTGGGCGAACCCCGTGTAGCCACTAAAATTTCGCTAAAATGTCAATTCACACGTATAAATGTCAACACGAGATGTGTTTTATCGTAACAATCGTTTCCAAATTTCGCATGCAAAAATATATATTAAAATTTAAACGATTTTTTTATATAAGGATTATGAACATTAATCAAAAGTCTAAAATGTGTAAATTTACTTAGTCTGCCAAAACAGCGAATCGGGTTTGTAGTAGTGATAATTCGACGTAATTGCTTGTATGCGTGCTCCCAGCGACGCCGAATCTCGTAAAAAATAAGGTTGACAGCCATTCTATTGTGTATTATAGTATTCTATGTCCGGTACTCACCAAACGTAACAAAAGCATTAAGCTCTTCGATCAACAATACCAACTAGATGTCGGGTCGGCGCAAGAAATCCATCTCAGTAAATAAGAGCGCACATGGTGAGCTCTTGCACGTGAAAGTGTGGCTCGCAAGGCAATAACGGGAAAAAGAACTTTATTTGTTATAACTAAAGGTTGATTTCACACTAAACGTTATTTAATTTATGTCTTTTCATAGTTTATATTCATGCGGAAGTATTTAGCTATGATTTTGTACGTGACCCGTTATCTAGTTGGTATTGTTGATCGAAGATTAAGCTGCTATTTCGCATTAGTATTCTGTGAAACAGGAGATGGGCAGCAGCATCTTTTTAATAACAATTCAAAATAATAAAAAAAAACTGCGGTAGCCAACCCGCTTGCCAAACGTGGCAATTACGGCAAAATCAAGAGGCAATCTATGGAAGAGGCATTCAGCAGTGGACTTTTATAGGCTGTAGTGGAAGGGTGGATGGATTATGTGAGAGCGGGGTCCTTCCCCGGCCGAGCCGACTTATTTCCTCTGTCGCCTCTTACAACAACAACTCGATGATATGGTGTTACGCCACCACAACACAGCATTTCGTATCGCAATTCGCAACACTACTAAATCCACCAGATTTGAGGTCGCTAACCCAGTTCGGTCTACCGCCTTCGTTTCATATACCCGCCCCAATATACTAACAGTATGACACGGATAATGGAACCAGGGCAATTAGCGGTTCTCTTTAACGCGATCTGTTACTGCGTGAGATAATTCGTGTGCGGAGACATCGCAATATAGAGACGCCCACACGACGCACCCACGAGATGACAATCACCACACTCTTCTACTGATAACTGTTTACGATGATATTTTTATAGGCAATCTATCATTTTGTTAAAATGTTCCGATTTTGTAACTACATTATAACAGCCGTGTTAGCCCAGAGACTTAGCGCTCGCTGAGAATTTCGTTATTTTTCAACAACGAAATTGTAAGAAGATCCCTCATTGTCTTAAATCCATTTATGAGGTTATCTAAACGCTTTAAGAAGAAACTTCCAGAAAATACACAGTTTCTTTATACATAAATTCAGAAAGAAAGAACCACAGAAATCGTAATACGACAATAGAAGTCGCATAGACGCCGTGACCTTGTCGCCGTTATTATGTGTTGACGAACATGATTCACCATTTTGTGATTTAGTTTCGCGAGGAACGCCGTACGTGAATTTATGTTATTACAATGGTGAACTGCTGCATAATAGTAAAAAAAAAGTAGTAAAAACTCATCACGGACGTGTAATTTAACTAATAAAGGCATACAATTTCATCGGTAAGTTGATTATTTACTAATTATCATTGTTTTAACTAATTTACATCTAGATGAATACCTTACTATGATATTTACCTTTGTGAACTTTCATCTATTACTTTTTGTAGTGACCGTTACCATTAGGCTGAGCGCAGATTGCAGTCACGACAGTTTTAAGACAGTCTTGCCTCACATAGACAAGTCTGCTTTAAAATAAAAACGAAACTTTTTTGTCTACGATGCGTCGCACATTTAAAACAAAACTGTTTTGTCTACGACGACGCGTCGCACGCCGCGTCTGCGTCACAGTATCAAAATTGACTTCACTGATACTGTTGTAATAAGCATCCTAGTTACACGTGCACTTGCAAAACGACGCAAACGTACCTAAATATTTGGTGCATCCTATTTGTTTTAAATTGAAATCAGAATATTCCTTACATAATTTATTGAAAAGTACAGGTCTCTTTTCAACCTCGTCAATTAGTTTTTCTACGAGTTCTTCGTCATAAACATGATGCGACGTGTTTACTCTGAACGCTCGGACGAGACTAGAAGAGAGACAAGAGAGGGTATGTAGTCAAATTTCGGGAACGTTGAAAGGAGTTTTTACAAACTAAAATACAATTAAATTACTATGTCTCACCGATTTGTAGGTGGCTTTAGTAATGAATCATATTCAAAGAGCCTGTTCGTGCGCGGTGTTAGTTTTATTGCTTAGCCTAAATAATACAATATTATATATTTTAATATTCTAGTCTAAAACAGAGGGACGGAGTGTATCCATAACTATGTCGCCAGACCGTTTTGTTGTTGATGTGCGCGCTCGCATACATACAAAAGGGAAGCCGACAGTCGTTAGTCAGACTTGTCGCCGGGCAGTTCTTGTAGGCAGTAGACTATTCTGTCTGTGAGACGTTTTGTTTGAAGTGTGCTCGTCTCCATATATTTTATAAAGCAATAGTCTGTCTTAAAACTGTTGTGACTGCAATCTGCGCTCAGCCTTACTGCTCTTGTTCTACCGTAATACCCGACGTTGACAAATTCGTCAAGCAATGTAAAGTGAACATTAGATATCATCGTGCATTGCGTATGTTTATAATACGGCTGCAGGTGGCGACATCAATTTTGGAAGTAATCGAACGCTAATTCATTGCTATTGTCTTATTATTACTATTTCTGTGGAAAGAACCAAAGATTTTACAACAAGGGTTATTATAATATTAAATATTAGAAACCCGCCGCGGCTTCGCCTATATAGGATCTATTAAAGTGGTTTTATCTAGACTTAAGATAATGAAAGACCATTTATTTTACCAATTTTACGTTAAATTTTTCAAAAATATCTAAATATTATAGCCTAAATACCTCCTGGCAATGCTCTGAATCTGTTTGTAAAGTTGCATCAAAATCTGTTTAACCATTGCAAAGATTAGCCAGGACATAAAGACAAACAAAAATTTTAAAAGTAGTCTTTAATATCTTAATAGCATGCAAATAAAACGCTGAACCTAACAGAAGCCAGTTACACACAAATACTTCAATTTTATTTTTGATTGTTTATAGGTTAAATATAAACGCTTTAATGCCGAAACAACTCTTAATGTACATGACTCAAAACAATAAACTTAAAAGCCTTATATCAAACTAACATTTAAAAAGCTGATCTTGAATGTGAAATAAACTTTACACATTTCGGTGGGTAGTCGAAAATCCAAATCGAACTTTAGCTCGCATTATGATTTCTTATATTTACGCGAACACTACACATTGAAATAATACTCGTTTTTACGGAATTTATCGCGTATATTTAACTTTTTAATACCCGACGTTTCGAGAGCTTTACAGCACCCATGGTCACGGGAAGGACTGAGATGTTTAACGTCCAGATGTCATAGTTAACCGCGGTTACCATAGATTAAAATTTAACTTTTGTTCCGATCTACACAGTATGAACTTATGGTATCATGAAGCCTTGCAGTTGTATGCTTGGGTTGGGATTTAATTTTATTTATTATAGGAGATAGAGAGAGATAGATAGATAGCCAGGCAATGCTTAGTAATATGCTATTGTGGAAGGAAGAGTTTTACAAGCAAGTAGATGGTGTGGCGATGGGCTCACCTGTATCTCCCATTGTCGCCGATATATTCATGGAAGACTTTGAGGAGAAAGCCCTCCTTACTGCACCTGTTACACCAAGGATCTACAAGCGGTACGTAGACGATACTTTCACAATTTTACCATCAGACAAAGTAACTGCATTTTTAGAACATCTTAATTCCATAAACGCTAAAATTCAATTTACTATGGAGTTAGAGGCAAATAATTCCTTACCTTTCCTAGATGTGTTAGTCATCCGAAATCCTAATAACACCATTGGTCACACTGTGTATAGGAAAAAGACCCATACAAACCGATATTTAAACGGTGAATCTCACCACCATCCTTCACAGTTAGCTACCGTGGGCAAATCTTTGTTACAGAGAGCACGAGGGATCTGTGACAGCAAACACCTGGCCGCCGAGCTTCAGCACGTCAAGCAAGTTCTGCACGACAACAAGCTTCGGGTCCCGCGCCTACGTCACAGTGACCGAGTGAAGCCGGCCACAGTCGAGCGTGTGCCTGCTGTACTACCATATGTCAGAGGTGTCACAGACAAGATTGGCTATATCTTGAAGCGAGCTTCTATTAGAACATTCTACAAGCCGCCGAAGAAGATTAGTCAGTTCCTACCATCCGTCAAGTGTCATATTCCTTTACAAGATGCAGGAGTGTACAAACTTGATTGTGAATGTGGTCTCTCTTATATAGGACAAACCAAAAGATCAATTAGGACCCGCGTAAAAGAACATATAGCTGATGTGAAGCATCAACGTTCCGGGAAGTCTGCAGTTTGTGATCATATCCTAGACGGCCCCAACCATTACATCAGATTTGATAGACCACAAATCCTCGCGAAAGAACACCGATTCCTACCAAGGATGATACGTGAGGCTATTGAAATTAAAAAACATCCTAATTTCAATAGAGAAGGAGGCTGGGTACTACCACCTGCTTGGGATCCTATAATCAATAAAATTAAAACTAAACCCAAGCATATCACTGCAAGACCTCAGGACATAGTCAGTTCATTTTGCATAGATCGGACCATAAACAATAATTAAAAAAGCTGAAGGTACTTCGGGTTTAACAATGACATCGGGACGTCAGTCATCTCAGTCTCCTGTGACCATGGGTGCTGGAAAGCGCCCGAAACGTCGGGAAATAAAAATAAAAAGTAAAAATAAACGCGATAAAATCCGTAAAAGTAGTTTTAATCACATGCAATGTTCGCGTAAATATAAGAAATCATTAGTTTTTACGGATTTTGTCCCTTATTAGCTTATTTTATATTCCCGACGTTTCGAGGACTTTACAGCACCCATAGTCACAGGGGGACTAAGGTGTTCGACGTCCCAATGTCATGGTTAACCACGGCTTGAAGTCTTGCAGTTGTATGCTTGGGTTGGGATTTAATTTTATTAATTATAGGATTCCAAGCAGATTGCATTTGCAGATTGTATCTTAGAATTACAATCGGACGTATCCATGACTACCGTGGCGATTCCCTTATCTGCGCGGAGAATCGTCAGTTCTGGTTTATTGCGTAGGTTATTAAACGCTATAAATTCGTCTTTGAGAAGATTCGGTTTAGGCACTGAACTTCGACCTAACGTAGACGAAATGTCTTGACGTATAGCCTCCAAATCTTCTTTCCGCATATTGTTTTTAAATAAACAGTCCTCGAGACTACAGATAATATCGTCGTACGGTAATCTTCATTCCTTGTGATAAATACACTGTAATTGTTGTTAAATCTTGACGATAAAACAATTTTTTACAATTTTACAATTTTTAAAAAAAATTGTATGTCTGCTTGTTTCGGCTAATCTACGAAACGGCAGGACCGATTTTGACGGAGCTTTCACTGGCAGATAACTGATCTTAGGCTACTTTGTTTTAGAAAAAAAATTAGGGATCCGCGCAAAAAAAATTAAAACCCATTAAATTGTGAATAAAATCTGATTCAAATACAAAAGTTTAATAATAAACTAGCTTGCCAGGCAGACGTTGTTCTGCTCTTTTCGACGACCCTTTGTCATGTCCTAATAAAAATCCTTAAATTTGCAAAAACAATTGTGGGTCACTCATGGGTAAAAAAACTATTCCATCTCTCAAGTTGGACCAAACTGATCACGGTGTGCAAATTTGATTAAACTCGGTTAAGTAGTTTAGGAGTCCATCCCGGACAAACAACGTGGCACGTAATTTATATATATTAAGATTATCAAAAATTATTTTTAAATAATTCTTATAAGTCGCGGGCACATTTAGTTCTAGACATAAGGTTACATAGAAAGCACCGCGGTTGTCGTATTAGGCTTAGAGACATAATCTCTCATCAAGCGATAAACAACAATAACATGCAATTGTGGAAAAATCAAGATTTATTTTCGGAAGTAAAACCAACCTTCGCAGTATCTACGTATGTTGACGAGCCCTAAAATTAACTCTCGAATATGACGGGCTGTCGGTACGTCTAATGATAACTGACAGCGGAACCTCGCCTCAAAGCTTGTCAATGAGCCCGTTTCTATCATCTGTTAACACCACGTTATAATCTAGAACACGCACATTTGACACTAGCTTAATGAATGTCAAGAGACCTGAACGAAATTTAAAAAAAATGCATTATCTTAAAGTTTAACGTATAAGATTTAGGGAATATATAATAGAGAATTGTCTTTACTACTATTTTTATGGGACAAGGGAAGAATTTATTTTTCTTTGTGATTAAAACTTTAAATATGTTCCTAACTTCATCAATTTTTGTTATCTACCTTACTTCGGTTGAGTCAATTCTCGTTACAAAAACGAATACAATATATGAAATAAATACCTTATCTATTTACTCATTTTTTATTACCTTTATTATATATGATAAGTACCTCATCATACGGCAAAAGATGTACAAAAAAGGTAACAAAACTTATATAAGAAATGAGAAAGACAAGAAACCGCAATAAATAATAAGCTTCTATGCTACCAATCTAAATAAGATTTAGTAGCGCTTTTCAAGCGACCGTCTGTGCAACCTGATTATTACGTATACAAAGTCAACTTCTAGTAAAAACTTAGACAAAAGATAACAACGTAGTGTGTCAGTGTAAAAGCAGCACAGGCAGTGTGGGCTTGGCATTAACCCACTTATCTAGCCCGTGGGAGGGCGTTCTAATTTCAAGAAGTAAAAGAAAACCAACAAGCTTGTAGTACGCAATACTGTTATCGCAACGCTTGAGAACAATCGCCGCGCAGGGTTGACAGATCACATGATGCATTCGTGCGAAATCGCCTTCACACTTGAGTTGCTATTTAGAATTTTAGAACATCATTACGGCTAGTGATATCAATGTTTATAAGAATATTATAACAACACATTATATATGCATGGATATATTTTACACAAACGTATAATCATGAGGTATAATATATATATATATATATATATATATATATATATATATATAAATAAATAGATAGAGATATATATATAAATAGATAATGTTTGTGTGTGTATATACACACAGATGGAGCTAAAGAAGTTTTACTTCATTCGTGTAGTCATAAGCACACTCGCTTGTTTTAAAAAAATAATACTGAAGTAACAAATGAACTTACGGTTCACCTAATGGTAAGTGTTTAATATTACGTGTTCATATACTACTACAAATATTTAAATTTATTATCGGCTTAATTCCATAATTTGTTATTATTCTTTTTTTTTTTTTATAGGATAGGGTGACAAACGAGCACACAGTCCACCTGATGGTAAGTGGTTGCTGTGGCTCATAGACATCTACATCTATCCTCGATTACGAATCAAAATGTAGATGCGTTGTCACCCGTGAGGACTAAGATGGAATGCCTCGTTTCCAGTAAAAAGGGTCTCCGGTTCTCTACACTCACCATACGAAATACAGCAGCATTAAGCTACTATTTCACGCTGGTATTCTGTGAGAGCGTGGTCCTTCCCCGGTCGAGCCGACCCATTCGTGCTACAACTATACTACTAATATAACTGCAGCATGGCTCTACCACGTAAGAATATTCACCCGAAAATTCACAAAACATGAACTTTAAAATTAATTTACAATTTTGTTCACTTTAAACTTAGAATATTTAATGTATTGAACAAAATATTAACTCATAAAATTGTTCAAAACGAAATAAAAATACGAAAACATAACTGGCTATGAGAGAAAATCAACTCCCGTTCGCCTCGCCCAATCACACTTTTTGTAACGCTTTCGTCAAGGGGTCGCCAGCTTACATCCCAAGTCAAGCGTGCGTAAAGAAGTTACATCAAAAACATTTAAGTGCAATTAAAATAAATACCATAGATCCCAGCCCCATACTAGGATCTTCTTATGTCTCGCACAGGTGGTTTTCATTAATAATGTCAGAGGGGCAATCACTCTTTCTTTGCAGTAACAATTATTTATTTTGTAAGTTATACAAGTTGTACCTACTAACTATAACTTATTACTAACATCACGTATTACTTGTTACGTGCGTACAGGATTTGAATGCGCAGTCTTAGTAACGGCGCGCCAAAGCTAAACTCTTAGCCACTGTGTTGGCGAACTTTGACATAGTACTATATACAAGAACACGTTAGACTATATGTACCTACTTTATGCACCTTTTTCTAATTTTACGAATGTTGTATTGGTATTATTTCACACAATTTCAATGTAATGACACTTAAGTTAATCCGCTAAGGCAACAAAAGTTATAAAAAAATAATATATACAGTCTACCGAAAGTCTTCTAAGGCAGTCGATTAAGCATTAAAAATAAGTAAGTACAAGGTGAACGGGTGACTCTTAAAATTGAAAAAAAAGGTAAAAAGATAAATAAATTTTTAGCAATTATAGACAGACGAGAAAATCAGAGAGAGCAGAGAAAACTGGGGAACTAAGAGTTAATCTTCGAGAAAGACCCAATATAATATACAAACGTTTTAAGTAAAGCTTCTCTTTTTTTCTAAGTTTTTTTTTCTGAGATATTAAGATTAATACATTGGTTTAGAAAACTCAGGAATATCGTTATCGTTACATGTTTATTACAAAAACACAGTCGAATACACGTCACGTCCTTCTTTAAACGTGTTTAAAAATTATAGAATTTTTAATTAACTTATGATTTTAACATGAAGCTATATTCATAGTATAATTTATTGTAGTCAACAAACATCTGCGGAAACAGCCCTACCACGGCGCGACATTGAGCGTCTAGTAAGAACGGACTGGCGATGACTAATTCTCGATGCATTTAGGACCGGATTAGATTTCTTTTATTTATTTATTTTTTATTTATTAATTTATTTCAGATAACATAAGATCCATATCATTAAAATTGGTTGATTTAAAAATATTAATTAATTGATAATAAATAATAATAATATGTCATGAAAATACAATAACTAACATAGGTACATAACATAACATATAAACACAATAATAACTAACACATAATTATTATTTAGTATCTTCTCACTCCCACAATTACTGGGACATGTTTGTAACAGCAATGCCGGAGGATAGGACAGTCCAATCTGTCTCCTATAATTTTCAGAATAATATTGGAGCTGGCCCGCACTCTGCGCACCAGTGACGCGCACCGCTTACGCATGGTCGCGTGAAAACAGGCAGTGCGCGCCTCCGCAAACATGCCAGAGGCACTGCAGAAGCGGGGCAGCCCCAAAACCACCCTGAAAGCGTTATTGTACAGGACGCGGGGATCGTTGTAACTTCGTTTATTATAGTCTGCCCACAGGCTCGATGAATAGAGTGACGTACAATAAGCTCTAAATAACAGTGTAATTTTTACCTCCTGTGAGCAACGCGTAAATCTGCGGGCTATCATGTTTGCTCTGATGGACAACGCTCTCCGCTCCCGCTCAATGTCCGCATTGTCCTTGAGGTCATTGGTTATTATGTGTCCCAGGTACTTAAATTGGTTGACAACTTCTAGCGGCACCCTATTCAGTAAGACTGGAGGCAAACTCTGGGGACTCTTGGTACCTGCCTTGAAGACCATGCATTGACTTTTCTTCACATTGTACTTTAGACCGTGTCCACTCGCATACTCTTCACAAATGCGTATCAGTTTTCTTAAGAGCCCAGTCTTTCAGAGCAAAACAGAAAAATTGCGTTCTGGTGACACATCTACACCCTCCCTGCCCCGCCACTTCATGTACCGCCACCGCAGTTATCTTTCTGGCCGTAGCGTGGAAAGTTGCTCTACTAAGATTTTCCAGTATCAATTTATCTAATATACAGGATTATTGATAATTAGCTAACAAATTTTCACATACAGATTTTCTACCTCGTATCTATTTTTGTTCCATGCTTTTATTACAAAATTCGTTACACAAAAAAAATATATTTTAAGTTTGTATAATTTTTGTTGTTTTGTTGAAAAGGTTTCTAAAAGATAATCATCTAGAACCTGTATAACATGTACTCGTATTATTGATTATTCAAATGAATCTGGCAAGTGCTAGAATGAGTCGTGCACTGAGGGTTTCGTAATAAGTCGATGACACTATCGAAAATCCGTCAAGTACGTCAAGTAGTTCTAAATACTAAAATAGATTAAAAAAAAACTCAAAATAATTTCTATATAAGTACAAACAGTCCACTATCACACATATTTATAGTTTCTCATTAAAGTATAATGTAACTTTGTATAGCATTTACCTATATGCATGAATTACTATTCTTGTACAGCAGCATCGACGGACGACTTAGCGCTTTTTTTAATTTATTCGCAATGGCTTGAATGATGTATGGAGGGTCTTTGATTGGCATCGAGCGTTCCATGCGAGAATCAATTAGCTCAGGAAGCTAAAGAGGAAGAAAAATGACGTCCAATTTTTTTTAGATTTTGACGTTTCTGTGATCAGCATGACAATTTGCGAACATTGCGCTAAGTCTCCTATTTGACGTCCGTATATTGGACGTCGTAAGCAGTTTGACGCCACATTATATCCAAAATTGGCCATAGTGGGCGTACAATAAATTACGGGATGCTGAGGATATTACTTAATAGTTTACTTGTAGTCTACGTGTATTACTGAATAGTTTTCGTATCTAAAAATGTCATTAACTCGACATCAGCAGCTACCGGTAACAAGGAAATCTCTAGTTGAAAATCAAAAAGACGAAATTTTCCTTATGACACTTAAAAATTAAATTAAAAAAGTATTTCTATAAAAACATAATGTACTTTTTTTTAAAAAAAAGGACATTAACCACTCGTGGTAAGCTTAAATTGCTTGTGTTACGAGTGGTTCACGCCAGTAGTCGAATGGTGGATTCGAACCCACGACCTTTTTGAGTTCGCGGTCCGCTCCCTGCCATTAGGCTACTGTCGCTTGTAAACAAAACATCATGTGCAATCCAAAAATGTATAATACTTCTATATTTCCTTGAAGAACTTACATAATATGTAGGTTAGGTACCTAATTATATACCTAATATTTAACCAGGTGCTCACACATATGCACGTTGTTAACTATTTTACTATGAAACACAAAAAAACTTACCTTTGAATTCTATTTCTGTTCATTGCTTCAACGTTTGATTTCAATTTTCGTTTTCTGGTACAAGCATATTTTTTACGTTTATGGTCCATATCGAAATTAAAAGTTATAAAACAAATACAAAATGATTTATAAACCCTTAAAGAATTATATGCAAAAAATAATAAAGTAGAGAAACTTTCAATTCGTAACAATGCGCAACCAAGATTAGGGAAAGAGAGAGAAAGAGGAATGTTAGAGCGAGAGGAAGTGCAAAAATTTGGCACAGACAAGACGTCTGAACGCTACAGCCGCTCAGCGGCTACTAAGGAATATTGCCCGCAATTATTGTTTATAAAGTCAATATTTTATAGGTCGATCGAAATAATTATTAATTTTGAAATAAAGTGGTTTAAATTATTATTTTTTAATATTTGTCTAATTAAACACCTGCCCTTGAGAAAAAAATAATTATAGCATAAATATTTTCAGCTATTGCTATGAAACAAATAGTTTTTTATGAGGCGAAAACAGCGAAATTTAACGAAATTGAGACCTCTTATTTAAGACAATGAAAGATATTTAGAAAAAAAGAAACAGAGCATTTTGGAGATGAAGATGTTTAGCTATTAACGCGCTGAATAGATTTCGCCTTTTTATTATCGATTGCCTTATAATGGTACACGAACAAAGCTCGAAATTGCGTTGGGTGCGAGGAGCTCTATTTACCGTTTGATTTATCTAACATAGACCACATAGATGAACCAAAAAAAAAATTTAGCCATTACTTATAATCTGGGTATTTATGTGTTATCAAAATATTTTACTCTGAAACAATAATTTGCTGTAAAAAAAGAAATCAAAGTGGCGCTAATGATTCGATGTGAGCATTGAGTTACAATACCTATATATATATATAGGTATTGTAACTCAATGGATGTGAGTCAACTTTAAAAGACTGTAGCCTTAAGCCACAGATCGACGCGCTCAGCAAAACCATGTCGTCAGCGTAACTCAGGTTATTAACACATACGCCGTCGATATGACAGCCGATGTGCTGGCTGCTGAGAGCGACAATCAAATCATTCATATACAAATTAAAAAGTGTCGGAAATGTTAATCGAAAGATTTCGTAACGAAACCACAGAATAAATAATAGTACTACGACTACGTACAGAAGTTGCACTCCTTTGACGTCGACTGCTTGCCGACGTTTAATAGCCAACATAATTATTATTAATCAGATAAATCGCGCACGCAAGCTAAATAAAACTTTATCGCTGCGCGCTAGTGTCCATATTACTTTGCATCCTTTCCGCTTCCTAAGTCACGGCGGACTTTCCGTGGTTATTAAGGGATGTCAATAGAAAGTAAAAAAATACATTGCGAAATGTTAATTACGTTACTTAGGTGATGTACTAACTAATATTCTGACTATGATCGACTGACCATACTTCCGCCCCTATGTGAGTATTGCGATGCCTAACGCATGCAAATTGCAAGGTCATTCGTCGGGAATCGCGATGCTTGGGAGAAATAGGAAGATAGTGTAAACAACAAATAAACCTGAAATACAATTTCTAACAGAAATGTGATCTATTCTACTTAGTTAAAAATCTTGTTAGTATACAAAGTTTTAATTTCAGTATTTTGTGTTATTATAACTTAAAATGTTTTAATTACAAAATACAAGTATAAGTATGTAAGTAAATACTTGGATAGTGAAATAGTGAAAATAGAAATAGTTTATTAGTGTATTGTGAATTATTGAGCCGGCTCAAACAAAAAAGGACCACGCTCGCTGAAAATAGCAGCATTATTCGTCCATTTTTCCTACGATGATTTAATAAAACTGGAAACCCTTCTCTCTGGTATATATTGTATCTTTAAACTAAGAGGTGATAACGCATCTGCATTTTTATTCATATTACAAAATATAAGAAGAATATATGTACGTTTATTTTAATGGGCCACAGCATCCGCTTAACATCAGATGAACTGTGTGCTTATGTGCATCGTCCTGATTTCTATAAAATTAGTTTAGACATAAAAACGACTTAAAAAAAAAAAGAATAAAATAATTTATATATATATTTATATATATTAATATTGGTGCTAAGAGAAGTTGTGTCGAAGAATTAATGCTCCCACTTTAGAAGCTATTGTGTGGAAAATATTTTATTCTCAAATTATCTCAATATTTATTTTAAGTCGGCTCTTAACTTTACTTAAAGTTTAATTTTCTGACCCTTTTGAGTGTGAACTAATATCACAAACTCAAGGTATTAACTAAAATGTCGTTTTAAATGGCAACATTAAAAATGTCATCCTTATATTTCCACCTTTTGTCGTGGAATTTTTTCTTCAAATTGAAATGGAACAACCGTCAAGGTATATTCAATTAAATAATAAAAAAGAAATGAACAAAATCGGTTTACAATCAGTGAACATATCGCGTAACTTTCATATAAAAATGCAGTCGAATTCAGAACCTCCTTCTTTCGTGAAATCGGTTAAAATACACTTTAATAAAAAAATGTATAGTGCCAAATGAAATGTTTATAAGTTTGTTCATGTGTTCTCAGGATAATAATAAGTTTTTATTTATTTATTTACACACAAAATACACAATCATTACAGTTGTTGATTTTAAGATACTAGGTATGCATGCATGCACTGTGCTTCGTTCAAGTAAATACTTAATATATACTGCAATAGTTTTTTTTTTTATAAAAAAAACTAACTAGCTATATTTAGCTAAGGGCTAAGGCCGTGTGTTGGCGGCATAGGATCCATCACTTCATTACGTCCCGTGGGTATAATAAGAAACGACTGATAGAAATGCCAGAACAATGTTATGACTCCCGATAGATAATATTTAGTATAACCAATCTCGTGTGTATCAGGCTTAAAATAGCTAGCGACCTGCGACTGGTAACGGCATCGAAAATGCGAGATATCTGACATGATCGTCAATTCGCATTCATGGGCAAATTCTCGCTACAACGAGAGCGGTCCATGTCCAGCCGTGGAAATTTACTGGCCGAGAACCGGTAAAGAGTAAATAATGAATTCGCTATAAATTAAAAAAAAAACTAAGTAAGTTGGTTATAATTTATTTTCTTTTTATTTGATCAATAATTTATCAATCGCAATTCTTAACGAATTTACAAATCTTATATTATACTATAACGAATTCTAAATTGAATCCTGTTTCCTTTATGTTTTTTTTAGAATCAGATAAAAAAATTCCAGACAATAGATTTACATGATTTCAAAACAAATTTCGCATAACGAATAATATTGATGCTTCAAGGTAATATGAAGTTGGTCGCTACCGCAAACATCTAACAAACGTAGCTTCAACAGAAATGTATGAAGAAACTAAAATTATCCAACAACCATTGATTTACACGCATAATTATAACACTATAATGTACATTTATAATTTTCGCAGAAAAAAAGTGTACATTACAACTACATTTTATAGAGGCAAAAGTGATATTTCTTTACACAAGTTTTACGCAGCCCAGAACTGGATTTAGGCACTCGGTAATAATAACCAGGCTAGGCAGACGGAGCGGCTATCGCAGCATCTTTAACACTGCGAATATGATATGGTTATACAACCATTTTTCGGTGGCCATAAGATTTCTCGAGACTAAGATTCTCTTATGCCACCACATGGCGAAAATATAGCAACAATTAAAAGAATACAAAATCAAAGTATGACTTCACTGAGGTAGATGACAAATAAATACATCAAATACGTAAAGACAATTTTTATTCATCAATAACTTCCTAAGTACTTCGTGTAATTAACAAGTTAGTAGTACGTACTAATTAATTATTGATATTAATTTACTTTTAGACAAAATAATAATTTTAGATGGGATTTTAACTTAAGTTAAAGAATGAAGCATATTCTCACATTGCTCATGTAATAAAAGCTATAGAGGAAGCGGTGGATAAATTTGTTCTTTATTTCAATAGCAATAAAATCTTAAACAGCACGGCTCAAGCATCGCGTGATTCAAATTAAAAGCAACAGAGAACAATGAAATTCGAACGTATACTTTACGTTCAAACCAGTCGAGAAGGTTCTTGGTAATAATTAGGCCATGTATTGAATCTTGGTAAATAATTAAATATATTGCTTACAAAGATTTTGCCTCGGGTACATAATTTATTATATGTAAAAAAATTGCGCAGAATTTTGAATGAGTTTAATAAGTAAGTTGTGTAAGTCGATGGCAATAATCTGTGATATGTTTATTTATTAAACATTAATGACAAGCGAACTATCAGTTCTCTAGATGAAAACAGCTACTGCAAGCCATTTACACATGCATCCAAATGCAAACACAAAGAATATTAACTAAACAAAGAACGCTACAGGTGTGTTGTCACCACTGAGGACACCGTATTATACTGGCCTATTACAGTAACCTAGGGACACCTTTCTACAGTAGTTTAAACAAAGGTCACAAATATAAAATCATGCTTGAGAACCAAGATGAAACGTCTCCTCAACACCATAAATATTAAATTACATACTACATTATAATATAACTTGCATTTGTTTCATAATCATAATCATAAATTATTTGCAGAAAACATGGTACATTACAGGTTGATAAATTATTTAAGTCCAGCATGTTTTGTCATAATGTTGACATACAAATATTTATCTAATACATTAATTACATTTTCACAACTGATATATTAATGTTTTCAAAATCATCATAATAATTTTATTACATTTAATTTAATTAAAATAATATGATAGTAGTTACTTAATTCATTTTAATATCGATGCCTAATCCTAATCATAAATTTTAAATATTCTTCAACAGAGTAGAAGCATTGCTCCACAAGCCATTGTTTGACAATCCTGCGAAAACATAGGTACTTTTGGGAGTGATTGAAACTCTGTAGGCAGTGCATTGAAAAAATTTATACACATAGCTGAACAATTTTTACTATAGAGGCTAGTGCTTGGCATTACACTATGTGTCAATCTTTCAGTTTCTCCGTGCAGTATTTCTTAACTTTGTGAATATAAGTATATTATTTTTAACAAAAAATATCAAATTTAAGATGTACATACATGACAGCGTCAAAATGTGTAATTTTTTAAAATAAGGTTTACACGATGAATCTGGTGCCAAACCATTCATAGCTTGAATACATTTCTTTTGGGCTTTAAAGGCTTTAACAGTATTTGTACTGTAACCCCAAAGCAAAAGACCATAATCGAGTATAGAATAAATGTATGCATAGTACGCCGTTAGTAAGGTTTCATGAGATGTAATTCTTCTCAGTCTGCTAAGAAGAAAAATGTAACTATTTATTTTAGAACAGACTTTTTCAACTTGGGCTTTCCAATTCACATGATTGTCCAATAATATTTCCAGAAATGTTGTGTCAGTCATTTCATTAACAGATTGTCTATTGCAATATATATTAAGATTATTATTCAATGTTTCATAATTACTAAATTGAATATAACATGTCTTTTCTACGTTAATGCATAAATTATTATATGTCACCCACTTTGAAATATAGTCAATAGTATTATTAATATTAGATTCATAGATGTCAATGTCAATATCTATTTAGATGTCACAATAACTGAAATATCATCAGCAAATAAAATACATTTATATAAAGTTGAGTCAGGTAAGTCATTTATATATAAAAGGAAAAGAATTGGCCCTAATACGGAACCTTGTGGAACTCCAAATGAATTTAATCTATCACCGGATTTGTAAGAAGTTAATGTCTGTGAATTATCAATATTTGTTACTTCTACAAATTGTATCCTATTTCCTAGATAGATAGCAATCCAATCTAGGAAATAATAAATCCCAAATAATAAGCGCTATATTTCATATAACTCCATAAAAACCCATACTACAAAAAACATAAAATGTCGTAATGTATGTATTCAGTACATATCCAAAACTGTCCTGAACATGTTAATATAGTGGTAGTTTTAATAAGTATCGTTTAATAGTTATCGTTTGTTCAGTCTTTATTGGATCCAAACCTATATTGTGAACGCGATCATACTTTGGTTGAATTTAAAAGAGTGATTATTTGATAAAGCACTACGTGCAGCTGGGTTGGTCTCTTTGGCAATATTCCAAGTATATTATGTGGAGTCTACGAGACAGGTAAAAGTGGAAATAATAAATAGAACTCATTTTAACTGTGGAAGAGTTACCCCTTACTCTATTAAAATATCGGATTTGTAAAATAACTTTGATTAAAAATCGATTTGTCTATATCAGAGGTTCCCAAACTTTTTTCTCGTGGACCACCTTCAAAGTTTTACTATTTTAGGTAGACCCCCTGCTGTTACATTTCTAGTGTTTTCCCAAAACTCCTAAAAATATCACCCCAAATTGGGAGTGTTAAGAAGAAAAAAAAGTAGCACATTTTCTTGTGTCCTATTTATTAAAATAATACTTGTGGAGTGCTGTTATACAAAATTATAAACATTTATTATTAAAAACAATCAACAATTGACAAAAAATCAAAAAATGAACTCTGAAATGTAAATCAACAATAAAAATAGTCATACTTTTAACGAGACGGATGTCTTGACGGACGGCCTGATAAATTAGCAGCAAATTATCAATATTTGGCTTCAGTTTTGTAAGAAGTAATCTCAAATTTCCCCGTTCTGTGATGTCCAATCTGCTCCTTTTTTTTGTTTAACTGGTTGGTAACGGCACTAAAACTTCTTTCGACGAGATATGACGAGGGAAACGCTATCAAAAATTTTCTCGCAATTTGCCAAAGCCCAGGATATTTTTCGGGAATTTGTGCCTGCAGCCAAAATGTTTAATAGCCTTTTTAAGGTTCCGTAGTCAACTAGGAACCCTTATAGTTTCGCCATGTCTGTCTGTCCGTCTGTCCGTCCTCGCTTAATCTCTGTGACCGTTAGCACTAGAAAGCTGAAATTTGGTACCAATATGTGTATCAATCACGCCGACAAAGTGGTAAAATAAAAATTGGAAAAAAATGTTTTAGGTAGGTAGGTAGCCCCCCTATATGTAAAGTGGGAAGTGATTTTTTTTTTAATTTCAACCCTAACGTGTGATATATTGTTGGAAAGGTATTTAAAAATGAATAGGGGTTAACTAAAATCATTTTTTGATAATGTCAATAATTTCGGAAATAATCGCTCCAAAAGTAAAAAACAATGTGTCCCCCCCCTCTAACTTTTGAACCATAAGTTTAGAAAATATGAAAAAAATCTGGAAAGTAGAACTTTATAAGGACTTTCTAGGAAAATCATTTTGAACTTGGATGGAAACAGCAGTACCCACTATCGAGAGCAGATGCAGGAGCGCGGAGCGCTGCTGAAGCGCGAACATAATGGATACCCACCTTTAAACTCTTAAGTGGGAACACTTATTGTGACGGACGGGAAACTACGGAACCCTACACTGAGCATGGCGCGACACGCTCTTGGCCGGTTTTTTTTAAATTTCACCTTCAGTTCCTCGTTTGTGCTGAGCTCAAGTAGCTCCTCTTGTAATACCACATTCGCCTTTACCGTTTTATCAAATGGGGTTTGATCCCTGGTGGTATTTCCATCGTCAAAATATCTTCAAATCTAATTGATAGAATCAGGCGTTACTTTGCGAAAATCTATTATAATAAATAATTTATTACTTTGCAACCTTCCGCTAACTAATTACAATGATGTGTCTTACCTGGATTGAAGAGCAAACCTTACTTACTCACTTAGCGCTCAGTCGCCGTAGAGTCTATATCACCTGAGGATGCCTCGTGTAGAGGCGAAACACGTGTCAAATTGTCGTCGATGGTGTGTCTTACCTGGAATAGTGGTTTTGGAAATAGTGGTGCCGGGAGTAGTGGTGCTGGGACTAGTGGTGACGGAGTTAGTACATGCAATTGAGGGAGGGCGGGAGGTGCTCTTCAATCCAGGAAAGACACATCATTGTAATTAGTTAGCGGAAGGTTGCAAAGTAATAAATTATTTATTATCTTCAAATCTATTTTTGAAGTCATCATGCAGGGTATTTAAATGTTGAGCGTATGTCTGAACATCCTCATCAAGACTTTCTATATGTGACAAGTACGGAAGCTAGAATTCGCGCCGACTAATATTTTGCTTTATTAATTTCAATTTACTAAGAAAAGCCGAAATTACACCCTTTATTTTTATTAAATTAAGGCTGCCCCCTTGTAAATGCAAGTTAACGTCATTAAATTTTGTGAACAAATCAGTTAAGTACACAATGTCCGCTTTATATTCAATCAGATTTTCTTTTAAATCTGGTGATTTAGTTTCCAGATACTCTATCACTGATTCGAAAAGTAAGTAAAATGTCGATAAGCCTGCACCTTTCGACAACCAGCGTACTTCAGTATGTATGAGCAGTCGTTGGAAGTCTTCATCATTTTCATCGCACAATAGTGCAAATAAACGGGTATTCAAAGCATTGCTTCTTATCTTATTAACTGCGTTAATCACAAATTGAAGCGATTGGTGCAATCTATTACTCAAATTTTTCGCTACAAGGTGTTGTCGGTGGCTGACACAGTGAATTGCAATTAGTTCTGGTATTATTCTTTTATGATGGCTTAC
The DNA here is from genome assembly GCA_036936625.1 of Parnassius smintheus behrii. Taxonomy (NCBI): domain Eukaryota; kingdom Metazoa; phylum Arthropoda; class Insecta; order Lepidoptera; family Papilionidae; genus Parnassius; species Parnassius smintheus. Next base: position 17,455,215 of record JAUPFT010000030.1, on the reverse strand, counting down.
AAAACCCACGTTATCGCCCAAGCATGGCAGGAGCTCCATCTGCTACCACCGAAATAATGTTTGTAAATGGAGTAGATGTTTATGTAAAAAAATTACTCAGGACATTAAATATTGATTCGCCTTTAGTGTCCGACTTCAAAGTTTTTGCGAATAGCAGCTTATCATGGATTTATCCATCCATAACAAATCGAGCATATGCCAATAATAATGCTTCATTACCAGGCAAAGTAGACTCGTCCAATTGAATAAACAAATGAGTGGTTTGCGGGTAATTACACAAGACGCTTTCTATACCAGAGCCTATTTTATCAATACGTCTTTGTACAGTATTGTTACTTAAAGGAATTCTTTTCAGTACGTTAAATGAAGGTTTGTGTGGAACGTTTTTTAAAACCTCTTCAATAGCGGGTAAAATTAACTTTTCTCCGATGGTGTGATACAACAATTTTCTGTAAGAATACTGTAAACAAATAATTATTCCAAAGATGATCAAACTGTTAAAAAGTACGCAAAACGCCATAAAATGTACAATACTCCGCTCACAAAATATTTTTTGTATAAAATAATTTACTTTTGCCCAGCCGTAATTCTGGGTACTTGTACCTATATTGATTTCTGACAAACATTGCACGCCGGTTTTTTAAAAGTGAGTACAACTACTTTAACTTATCGGACCAATACCCTAATAAACAAATAACCAAACAAAATAAACATAAAGTTTGCAATATTTTTATAATTTGTACCGCAGCGCCATAATCTTGTCAGAACTCGGAATCCGATACCTGATAGGACCACTCAACACTGTTGGACGCAATATGAAAGCATTTCAGGCAAATGTTTGGAGTTGCGAGCCAATATCACAACTCACGTCAAGGAAGTAGGTTATCAAATTGTTGCGAAGATAATTCCAGTTTGCTATGATAACAACCGCGTTAGGTGTGCTTAGCGACACAACAAACGGATCCGTTCCAATTTCACAATTCACAAAGACAATTTGCACTGTTGAGGTAAATTATGTTGTATTGTGTAATTTAATAATGTTTAAATAAAGAATATATTTTAGAACGCTTTATCGTCATTATAACTAGTACCTGGATTACCGAGCTTTCCTCCGTATTTTTTTTTTGTGGAAATCGTGTGTTTTGGTAATTATATTTAAATACAAATTACATACTGATGAAACATGAATAATATTTTTGATTTTATTGATATAATAGAAAAAAACTGAACTGGTTATTTGAATAAAAAATCAGCAATTAGTTTAATTTAAATTTTAGTATTTTTAAAAAAATACTAAAAAAAGGGCGCGAAATAATAGATTTTCTCACCAAACAAGTGAACTTTAAGTTGAGCTATTACGTATTTAATTTTCGTAATAGCTCAACTTTGTTGAGTAATAAAGTTGAGCTATTACGATCGTTAATAAAGTGTTAAAATTTACCTTCTTATCTTATAGCAGTTTTTCATTGCCTGAAAATACGGACAAAACGACATTTTATAAAAATTAATCCTAGCTAGATCGATTTATTGCCCCCGAAAATCGAAATTTTATGAAAATCGTTGGAGCCGCTTCCGAGATTCTAATTATATATATGTATATATATATATATATATATATATATATATATATATATATATATATATATATATATATATATATATATACAAAAATTGCTCGTTTAAAGGTATAGCATTTTCAAATGGCGGTATTACAAAAGTACCATGATTTATAAAATGACAAAGGAAGAATACAAAATTAGAAAAATTGAAAAGACTCGATAAAAACAACACTAAACAAAAGTCATGTGCTCGTTTTGATTTTCTTACTGCCCTCTTACCTATTTCTATCTTCAAGAATCAGTTGCGTTCACTGCTGTTTCGGTCCAAAGGGTTATTAATTCAAAGGCCTTTGGTTTAGTCAGATCGTTATCATCGATATAAGATAACGTGGTGAATAAAATGGTAATATACTTAACATTAATTTATGTAATCATGAATCTAAGACTTCAAGGATCTGTTAACTCTTTTTCTATGTGTATCTTTTATCAATTCTTTTTAGCTGTGGTCCCTAACATAAACTGTAGGCAAATGTCTACTTATTTCCATGTGATGCTTAGTGTAACGAATGTTATGAATAATCCAAGTTAAACGTTACGTGTATACGTGGTCGAGCCATGCTACATCCCTACAGATATATTATAGTTGTAGCACGAACGGGTCGGCTCGACATGTGAGTACCACTCCGACAGAATGTCAGCATAAAATAGGAAGTTAATGCTGCCGTGTTTTGTATAGATACCCTTATTACTGGAAATGAGACATTCCATCTTAGTCTTCAAGGGTGGATAGATGTAGATACCAAGGGTCCACAGCATCCGCTTACTATCAAGTGGACCGTATGATCGTTTATCACCCATATTATATAGGCAAAAATAAAAATTATAAAAATATTTGCCTATATTTTAAAGTGACGCTTATGTCCAAAAAATTTTTTTATAGATTAAGGATGACAAACGAGCACACAGTCCACCTGATGGTAAGTGGAAGCTGTGACCCATAGATATCTACATTTATTCTCGATTAAGAATCAAGATACAGATGCGTCGTTACCCCTGAGGACTAAGATGGAATGCCTCGTTTAATATCTCTGCTAGCCATGTGAAAGCGGCTTGAGAGAAATCATCACCCTACTTTTTCACAATTGTGCTGTAAGCTGCGATTGCGTGAAATGCCACAAAGATCTTACAGCTTCTGACAGTGGTGTAACCATCTCGTTCACACTAAGCGTAAACTGACGTATATATATATATATATATATATATATATATATATATATATATATATATATATATATATATATATATATATATACATATATAGTGTATAATGCCAAGAGTGATGGTTCTGACAAATACTCCCTACTGCGGTAGAGACCGGACTATCCAACTACGAACTTTAGCAAGCTGATGAAGAAGCTGACGTGTTTCTATCTACAGTTACAACTATTTTTTTATAGGATAAAGGTGACAAACGAGCACATAGTCCTCCTGATGGTAAGTGGATGCTGTAGCCCATAGACATCTTCCACATTTAACGTCGATTAAGAATCAAAATGCTGAAGCGTTGTCATCCTTGAGGACTAAGATTGAATGACTCGATTCCAAGTAAATAGGGTCTCCGGTTCTCTACACTCACAATACGAAACACAGCAGTATTAAACTGCTATTTTACGCTGGTATTCTGTGAGAGCGTGGTCCTTCCCCGGACGAGCCGACCCATTCATGCTACAACCATAATATAGCTGCAGCGTAGCTCTTACATCGTAACTATCATCATCATCATCACCACAGCCTATAAAAGTCCACTACTTAACATAGGCCTCTCCCATAGATCGGCTCATAGGGGTGATTTTACCATAGCTGACACGCATGTCGAGCGGGTTGTCAACCGCAGTTATTTATTACTTTGAGTTGTTGTCGAGAAGATGCTGCTGCCCATATACTGTTTCAATTTCACTCTGTCGCCTCTTACGACACGACACGAAATGGGGTGGTGGGTATTCTTACACCGCCACTACATAGTTATAACTATATTTTAATACAACTTACTGTAGGATTTCTCTTTACTTATTATAAGTAATTGCTTGACCATTATCACAGCCGATGTTGAAATATGGAAGTAATAAAGTGAATGCAATTGTTATTAAATTAATAGAGAGCAGACCTAGTTTTACCAATCACTTACTTTACCCTTTTACTCTTAGAGCTTTTCATAGATAATGATAGAGAAATCAGAGAACGTCAAGTGTTACACGTGCTTATGATTAAAGGTGGGACCGCACTAGGCGGAACTGCAACGCAGCGGAACTAAGCGACACGACACATCAAAGTATTCTTTATATGGTATTATATGAGACAACACACGCTAAGCGGCAACGGAACTACACTGCGGCAGTACTGCGCGGCCAAGTTGATCAACTGACCAACTCGTGCCGATCAGTTCCACCTAGTGCGGTCACCTTAATGGTCAAATACTCAAACGCTACTAAATTTCAAGATGTCGTTAACTCTCGTGGGTTTCACAGTAACTTCGACTTAAAGTGATAGAGACGGCACGAGACTGAACGGTATCTTCTAATTGAGCAGCGTTTGAGTATTTGGGCACAAATTAATCCAAACTTTCATGCACGACATTGAATTTCAGGTTCCCTCCAAATAGAGTTAAATGAAAACAAATTATTCAACAGTGAAACATTGTAACCTGTACACGTAAACAAATGTACATAGGGACTGGGTAGTCGCCCCATTCCCCTGCTCCCCGTGACCTAGTTCTACGCAACGACGTCCCGGCGCATACGAGTACTTTACGACGACCCACACCCGCCTCCTCGGTACGTTTGCGCCACGACCTATCTGTTTGATCTGCGCTACAACATGGGAAAATTGTAGGGTCCACATGTTATGAGATACGATATATAGCTCTACTCAGGCTCTTGGAATTGTTTTCATAGTAACCAGCAATTTTTTATAGTAATTAAGACACTTCATTAAAATTAAAAATATTTATTTCTTGCTCTAAATAAATATTTATTTTAAATTTATTTCGAGCAAGAAATAATGCCAAAAATTGCTAAGAATATGTTAAAAATCCGGTTTAAATAAGTATTCAAAGCAAAGTTTTGAGTCATACGTAACAAATAAATTATATTAAGTGTTTTGTTCAAGGAATAAAGCATTTTTAAAAATATAAAGGACAACTTTGTGTACCTGAGTTAATTTAGGTCACGAGTTTCATAAATTTCGTAAAATAATTTAAATTTCGTTATAAAAACAACTTATTGATTAGACTTTTTCTTCTACAGTGAAATAAAAATTTATCAGATTTTAAACAACAGATTATCATTTAGCATTTATTAATAATTTAATAACTAATGTTTTATCTTAATAAATCTGATAAATATTTATCATGATAGTATTTAATAATGAAAATAAAATGTACCTGTTTTTTAAACAAGAATCTCAATAAGGATTCGTGCGACGTGAACGCTTAATTTGCTGTTCTAAAAAGTCTAACATTTTGTCTTATAGAGCCAGTATTAACGAATGGTCAAAAAAGTGGCCTTTGCTCAAAGGCAAAGTTCTCTAAAGGCAGTAATATTAAAAAACTAGAGAACAACTGTTTTATAATACCCAAGCTTTGTGACCTTGCAAAGAGCGATGACTCGCGCGAATCGGTACTTCTAAGTCTAGACGAACTTCGATGTGGTTTTTCTTGAATGTTTTTTATACAATACAATTAAAGATTTGTAAGTTTTTGTTCGTTTGATGTCAATTAAGTAAAAACGAGCTCACAGATTTTTATAACCGTGTGTAATCAGTATCACCCCTGTCGTGTGGAGCCGGGGTATAGGAATTGAATGTCCCGTTTCGTCCCGTGAGTGTCGAATGAGGTAACTATGAGATAAAATTTTAAAAATATTAATAAAACCGATAGACGGCGGCGTAATCATCTTGTTTACGCCTGGCGTAAAATATACAGACCCAAGATGGGAAGCGCGACACGTTTAGTAATGGGATCATCAATCCTCCCGCCAAGGCAAACCCTTTCCACAATGGGAGTGGCCCGTGTAGGGCACTGTACTTTTAGGGATTGAGAATGATGACGGTGATGACTTACCTACATAAAAATAAGTAAAACGTACAGCGTGGCTGTACCACGTTAAAAGTTTTTTAAGTGGTCGAGCTACGCTGCAACTATACTATAGTTGTAGCCGGGTCTCTAAATATAAGTATTAGGTTTAAAGTGCTGTGGGTGTGCGCGGTAGAATTCTACCGCTTAAATTTTGACGGAATAGCGCCGCGGTCGGATTCGACCGCTTGGGGGCTGAGGGGTTAATCCACCTCTGTTCTTGAGGGTCAGTAGTGTGATGTAGCTAAAGATAGTAAAACATACCGAATTATCTTAACAAATCCTATTCACTTTTGCCCTGAATGAAGGCTCCGTGGCGCAGTGCTTTAGTACCTAATGACTTACGGCGCTAGGGACCACGGTTTCAAATCCTTAACGTAACAATTATTCGTATGGCCTACAAGTAATTGTTACGGATCTGGATGTTTGTCCTTGTGTGGATGTATGTAAATTACCTTCACGATACGAGAGAAAATCTTAGTGTGGGGGTAACGTTTTTTAGAAAAAGAAAAGAAAGAAAGAAAGAAGACACCTAGATTGTAGTCAGATGAAAAGACATATGCTGGCAAATTATCTACCATAATCTATTCTTGTGTTAAGTATCTCGAAAGACATAGCATACCGTTTGGTTGGTGAGCGTGATATGTCGACACCAAAGGGGTGGAAGGGAGAAGGAGAATTAAAGTCATGCAATTCTGAAATGTAGAACACTCAAATCCAGTAAAATTATCTTTAACCGGATACAAGTCATCAATAAGATCAAAATATTCTTTGCAAATAACGATATTAAGACACGATAACATAACATAAACATTACGTAAAGGTCATACTTTATACAATTTTAATACGTACAACAGTATACTATTCAAAATTGTTATTTTTAATTTTCCGGCCATTTCTCCTTTGAATTAGGCAATTGCTAAGTGCCATTGGTTCGGAATGTTCCCTCTCGCCTTGACTACACTGGTCCACCTCTAGTGTACTCGCTGCGACCCAATTACGGAAAATTCACGCCCGTTGTGAAGTGCTCGATCCGCATTTAGAATGAATTTGAAACAAACGGCTTCAGAAGTGTACTGTGTCATGTTCCATTGCACGAGATTATAATGACTCGTAAACAACGCGAGAATCCATTAGTGTTGTAGTACATATATTGTAAAATATGCAACAATAGAACCCTCAAGCTTAGAATCTTAATGGTGAGGAATATAAACGGATAGTTTTGAAAAAAGAAAACATATAAAACTTAGAACAGTGGCAAAATTTAGGATTTTAATGCTGGAATTTTAACAAGCATATAAAATCGGTTTAAAATTGTGAAACTTAGATTTGACTGTGTAGCAGCAGAGTAAAAATATCGATTACCCCATATAATATAATCCCGTGCGACCGTCACGTAAGTAGCGACACAGAGGGACACGAACTAGGAAATAGTCAGGAGTCTTACTAATAATAAACATTAACATAAACACTCACGCCTGTCACCCAGAGGGGTAGGCAGAGACTACAGACTTCCATTTAGCACGATCTTGACACACCTCTCTCGCCTCTTTCACATCCATATACCTTACATGCTCGTCGGTTAAGTATTCCTAATTTGGCCCGTTTTCAATAAATCGCTAATTTGGTCGACAAACTTTCGCCTAGAACGTCCCTTTCCGATAAATAATAAATACTAAAAGATAAAATAACTAACTAATAATAATAATAACTAAAAGATAAAATAACTAACTAATAATAATAATAACTAAAAGATAAAATTGTGATTGCCAACACGCTTGCCAAGCATGCCATCTGTAGTAATTATCCCTCCAATCAAGCGATATATTATGGTTGGTAGTGGACTGTTTGATAGGCTTTAACGGTATTTAAATTAGAACATTCTAATTTTTAAATATTAAAGACAATTAAACTTCATCTGATGGTAAATGGCCGCCGAAGCCCTTGCATCTGCAACTAACAACAAGCCACAGACGCATCGTCACCCCTGACCACTGACCCCTGACCCCTGACCCCTGAGGTCTAAAATTAAATGCCTAACAGACTATTACTTTTTTAGAACAGAATAATGTTTAACTTCCAGTGGGAAGTTACTGTAACGGGTCCGATTTTGCAAATTGGAAATTTTAACATATCTCCACGTTTCAAGGTCTTTAGAGTCGAATAGTATGGTTTTTAAGAGGATGTCCGTGTGTGCAAATGTACGTATGTATATGTGTAATATGTATGTATGTATGTTCGGATTCAATTTTCGCCTCGTTTATCTCGAGAACAAAGAGTGATATTAACATAGGACCAGTTTCATTTAACGCATAATTATGTAACTTAGACCTCATTACATTTTGAGCAAAATTGGTCAAGTCGTTTTTTGTGTACCCAAGGAAAAATTTTATAAAATATACTTACATATGATATTTTTTAATTCTTTCCACTGGGAAGTTAGTCGTGTGAACATTTCGGGTCGCACCTAGGCTTTTCTAGTTATTAATTATAACTTGTAAGTAAATTCTTATTGAAAGTCATATTTTGACTATTAACACAAATGCGGAAACAACTGTCCTGGGAAGAACTAGCAACAAACCCTACGTATACCCAAACGCTGGTTGATTCTGGTATCACACTGGTAGTCGAAACCTTCAAACCCAAAAATGGACAACATTGCTGCATGACAGCAGAAATAGTTTATAGAATATATGAACATAATATGAAATATATGAATGATAAAAAAAAAACTCAAGCGGGTTCCTGTAGGCAGAATGAAAAATAACTACTACACTGTACAGAATACCACCAAAATGTTTTCGAAGATGTGAAGTCGCCTTTTACTTCAAAGTAAAACTAAGACCACTATTATATTTCGCATTACCTAGTGTGCTTTTGAAAGCGGTTTATGTTTCTATAGAGACAATAATAATATGGTGCAAGAAAAGGTAGAGAGCGATAAGCAGGGGGCCCTAACGATCTTGCAACACAAGCTTACAAAGATTTCGCATAAAAAAATAATTAAATTAATTTCTGTGATACTTTTTACTGTTAATTTTAATAGCCGACTACAAAAAATTGACGACGTTCTCAATTCTGCATTATGTTTTTTTTGTATGTATGTTACGCGATATCTTTGTTAACTGTGAACTGATTTGGATGATTCTTTTATTATCAAGTAGGTTTATACCTCCATCTTAATTTCCATATAAAATTTGGAGAAAAAATTTGACCCCTAATATATAGCAGTCTATTAAAAATTCTTATTTCATAGCCTTTGTATGAAATTTTTAATATAACTAATTAGACTACACTGAGATAGTTCTTAATTCACTCAAAAGGGTAAAAATCAACTTTTGATAAAATGTAAATAAGCCTACATTTAAGAAAAAAAAAAGGTTAAAATAATTTTACATTTTGAAGACAAAGCTTTAATCTTAATGCAGGCTAGACTACGTGCACCGACTTGACAATGTGAAATTATTTTATCCTCTTCGGTACCTCTTAAGTCGGCTTTTACTTTTAACTTTTTATTAGTCATTACGAAGGTAAACTTAATATGAATCTCATCAATCGTGGAAAGTAACTACCTGATCTTTTCTATCACGATAACGATTTTTAACACTGTCCGGCGACATTAACTTGGCAGTATATAATACGAGTATAGTGCCGTAAATGTACGGGCAACAACTGAGAGATTTAGTCGTCCTAAGCTATGTTACTCTAAAACCTGAAACTTGGATACATTGTTATTAATTATAAGCATGGAAACATGCACAACACACTTCTACCTGAAACTAACAATTTCGTGTTTTTGCACAAATGTTGAGTCCAGATGTGTTCTAACTCAAAACAATAAAGTAATATTAGTTATAAATTTTATAGAAGCCATTAGGATATATGATAATCACAAAATGCCAGCGTATATGTCAATAATAGGTAGCATTGTTAACAGTGTAGTGGCTGTCTAAGAATATCCACTACCTCATATCCATCCCGTGGGCAACAAGAGGCAACAGACTGAAACTGAACTAGGAGATGGGCAGCAACATCTCTCTGGTAACAGTTGGTATGAGGTAATTTATGGTGGCCTATGTCCAGGAGTGAATTTTTGACAGGCTGTATTGAAATAAAAAGTATTTTATTAAAGGAAATGTTGCCGTATGTTTATTTCGGAAAAACGCAGAATTTGAATACATATGTTACATTTTAATAAATCTATAAATTGCTTAAATATGTTTTTGTGTACACTTCTATTAGTTCAAATATAAACTCCTTCACCAAATATTTGCCTGGAATAGTACAAATAAATAACTAAATATAACCTTGCACTGGCTTACTTCCAATGTAAAATGTAGGTTCTGCGTTGATAGATGGATTTCCCGCTATCAGTGGATCACCAGCAGGGTTAGCCAAGTGGACTTTCTACACTCATTAACGCTTATTATGGTACTTACAACTATAAAAATGACTTAACGTTAATTTCGTTAATTTTAGGAGTGTCTTTATAGCGTTAACCATTAGAAAAAACCAACTTGACTTTCAACGCAGGGCCTCGTTCGTAAATCAGTGTAGTGGTGCATCGCTTATAGGTAAGGTTCACATTCGGATAAATAGTTGGCATATTCCTTACATCTTTACATACAGAAGTAGTTTCATTACCAACGCGGAAGCCCATCTACCTGTTCAGCTTTAGCCTGGTATCACAAGCCTGTATCAAGAATTAATAGTAATCGCTGCGCTTAGTTGAAAAGTAAAGAAAAGAGTTTCTTAAGTGTCCTTTATTGCAGTCAACAAAATAAAACGGAAGAAAAACAACAGCGCATATGCACGACACCGCATATTGAAACATAAAACCAAACTCATTCAAGGTTAATATACCACGCTTAAATTGAACAACGCTATATCTTAACACATGGACACGTGTAGAGCAATGACTTGCGTAAGATGGCGAAAATCGATAACAGCCGTCGCGACCGTATGACCCAATTTATCTGCGAGTCGAGATATAAGGACTCGCCCTGAATGTCAAGTAGGCTACCAATCTCGGTTTATTTTGTCGATTCTGATGACAAGTCAATTAATTGACCAACATACCGTATTTTTTAAAACTTGTAAAGGTAAGTAAATTTTAAAAACGTTACGTCGATATTGCGGTATTGTCCTACAAGATTTTTAATTATTTCTTCACCTTGAATGGAAATAAGGGATATTCCGAAAAGAAGTTATGTACTTATAATAATTTTTAAAATTTGTCAACAATACCACATTTTAACTTTAGTAGTTTAGAAACATGAGAGACAAATTATTTATCTATTTACGAATGCATTAAAACAAAAATGTCATAAAAAGGAATAAAAACACAAGGAAAGGTATCACAAGGAAATTAGAATACCTAATGTAATTTTAAAACGAAACAACAACATTAGCAGACTTGAATAATACAAAGTGAAAACGATGACAATTATATAATATTATTTTATAAGTAACAGAGCCATGCTGCATCTACGGTATGACTGGAGCACGAACGGGTCGGCTTGACCAGGGAAGGACCACGCTCTCACAGAATACCAGCGTAAAATTGCAGCTTCATGCCGCTGTTTTGTATGCTGTATGTAGAGAACTGAAGAACGACGGATTCCATCTTAGACTTCTAGGGTTACACGACGCATATTGCACTACGATTCTTAATCGAGGATAGATGTCGATGATGATAGATGTGACATCAGGTTCTAATAAGAGTTACAAATGAGGAATATATTCCATATTATCAATAGACTACATAGTGCAAAACGACAATGTTATAAAGTCACCTACAAAACTAGCAAGTACTTTCAACCATCACTATATTAACCAAAACTGTAGCACATTAAAATCAAATAATCATAAGCCACAACACAGTTCTAACTTGAAAAGTATGTTCCTTCATCCAGTAGATGAGTGTAATACACATAGTTAAAAAATTAAAAAACAAACCCAGCTACGGATATGATAATATACCCATTAGAGTAATCAAAGAAAGCATATCCTTTATTGCTGACCCGCTTGTACATATCATAAACATAATGTTGAATACAGGAGAATTTCCTAATACTTTGAAAAAAGCTCTCATAAAGCCATTATATGAAAAAGGATCACGGCACGACATAAATAACTATAGACCAATTGCACTGTTACCAAGTTTTTCGAAAATGTTTGAAAAATTAATATATATCATATAAAGTTTTTGGGTATTAATAATATTCTAAATAAAAACCAATACGGATTTCAAAAGAATAAAACTACATTTCTGGCAATATATAAACTATTTAATAGCATTTGACATAAAATCAATGATAAAAAACAATGTTCGGCTCTTTTTATTGATATGTCGAAAGCGTTTGACTTTGTAAAATACGACATTTTGTTAAATAAATTAGAAGGCATAGGAATAAGAGGACTATCACTTAAATTAATAGAAAATTATTTAAATAATAGAATGCAAGCAACTGTTATCGAGATATATAACGATTCTACAAAAATAGTTGAGGTAGTTAAATCTGAATTCGAAAATGTAATACTGGGTGTACCCCAAGGTAGCATATTGGGGCCTCCTTTATTTTTATTATATATTAATGATCTCCCAAACATAATTACACACCTATGCGTAATGTATGCCGATGATGTAACTATATTTGTTTCTAATGATGACTTAAATGATTCTGATTATGAAAATGAAATAAACAAAACATTTAAAACAGTTACTGATTGGCTGCAGTCAATAAACTTAAAAGTAAACCTGTCAAAAACCAAACTCGTACAATTTAGAAATTACAAAAGTATATTGCCAAATTAAATATAACCGTGAACGATATAGCGGTCAAAGAAGTAATGAACATAAATTTTCTAGGAGTCGAAATAGATCAACATCTAAACTGGAAGGCACATATTGCAAAAATAAACAAAAAGATATCCAGTGCATGTTACGCATTGCCCATCCTGGCAGAGACTACAAATATAAGTGTTACTAGAAATGCCTATTTTGGAAGCGTTTATCCACTTCTAACTTACGGTACCATATACTGGGGCAACTCAACAGATATACAATCCACATTCGTTCTCCAGAAAAAGTGTCTTAGAACAATATATAACATGCATAGTACCGAATCATTAAGGGGAAATATAATGTCAAATGGCTTAGCAAGATCCTTCGTTATGCCGAAAATATTGCAGCATTAATTATGAAATAAATATATGTTAAAGTTGAGGATTAATGTTAGTGATTATGTTAGACGAAAACACGATTTCGTAAAATTTTCTCGATAGAAAAAAAATCCAAAGTTACCTCCAAAATAAACAATAAACCGCTGTTATTCATAAAATACTTTTAATAAGATCATGAAACTTTGCATACTAACTGAACTAACTATAAAGCAGTGCTTATGTTATTTACTTTTTTTAAAATACCATTATTTTCACTGTAAAAAGAAATTACCTAAACTATCGGCGTCTTGAGCTTGAATTCTGTCGCCCCGTTAGTATCGCTTAGGCTTTTGAAGGGAGAAGTTGTGTCGCATACGATCAGAATATACATTACGCAACAGTACGACGTAAAATTAAAATGGGAAATAACCGTGATAAAAATAAGAAGCGGCTGGCTTGGCTTTAAGAAACAGGCATAAATATGATAAACCTAATGAAATAAGTGTCTAACGACCTTTCTACTTACAGTATTAGTGATTACAGACATATCGGTACATAGCATACGACGCACGGGGAAGTGGGGGCGAAATTAGAATTTGAGCTGACTTACTCTACCCTCTTAAGAGATGTTTTCAGAACAAAGGGTTTCCTAAAATTAACACTGACTGGAATCTTTATCCTAGAATTATGTCTATTTGTTAAAAACAATATGCAATATTTTAATTTGAAATCTGATTCAAAAAAAAAACATTCGCAATCAATGTAAATATGATATAAGCTTACCTATTACATATTAAAAATATGATTTACTATAAAAGTACCTATATTACTGCTATTCGTGTACACAATCAGTTACAACCAAGTATTAAACAATTAAATGGAAATATTATTTATAAAACAAAATTAAAGAAATTGTTAATTGAAAATGTTTTTACAATGTCAATGAGTTTTTTTAATAAAATTAATGTTAATAAGTAGTAAAAATTTATTTTTTTAATTGTTGCATATCCGAAATGGGTAAACTGTTGAGTTTATCTTTATCACTTAGCGATGAGGTACAACAATTGATCGCTAACAAGTCCCTTATAAAAATACTCGTCTAGCATTCTATTTTAAGTAAGGATGTGTCTATAGGCATTCAAAATCTGTCCTCTATTCAGAACAAAAATCAAGGGTATCGTAAAAAATTAAAGCAGAAATTAGGAAATAATTTTATTATTTTATGATCTTTGAAATCATATTAGGCTTTTAGCTTTTAAGAAAAGTTTTGAACGTAGACTACTAGAAGTTGTTTAAAAAATTACTTTAAAAAATTTACCCTGATCTTTCCCACTCTTAGGAATGGAATTTTCCGTTCAATATATTTATATATAGGACAATCTTTGTAATTTACAACAACAATCCATGAAGTTTAAACAGTGTAAAAAAATAATTATTAAAAGCTGTTCTGAATTTACAAAAACATTATCGCATAGAAAGCATACATACAAAAAAACTTAATCACGTACTGAAAACCTCTTACATTTTCAAAGTCGGCCAAAATTATATTATACAATATTTCCAGGGATGTATCCGATACTGATAACGATATATCGGCGATACTCGAAGTTTGCCGAAATATCGGCAACGGCTATATCTTTAAGGCCGATTTAACGATACTTTTAAAATTTCTCGTTTTAAAATCGATTTGCTTGCGAGGCAAGAACTAAGTGTGCTGTCCTGTGTCTTGTTGCCGTTGTTTCACCTGTTTACTCCGTGCTGTAATTTATTTATTTATTTTATTCTTTATTGCATCCTTAACAAAAGAATACAAAGGGCGGACTTAATGCCTTGAGGCATTCTCTACCAGTCAACCCATGGAGTGGTGAGAATTTGACGTATGTGTGGCAATATAGAATAAGATAACACAATACAAATGATAATTAACTACATAATATATACAAACTACTAATGAATAAACTATACATATATGATCTATCCTTACATATAATATACAAATATATTAATAAATGGATATACATACAAGTAATTGTCTCAAAGAAGAAGATATCTCTTTACCCAAGGTCTCCTAATATATCGAGAGGCGCAGATCCGTTCGTTTTCTAGCGCAATAACGTCTTATACCCAAACTTGAAAAAAAATGGCGCAGAAGTACTCTAATTTCCAAATGAGTTCTGTCGCATCTAAGAGACTATTTTCCACCGCAGGTCTTATTCAAAAAGATTTGCGAAATCATTTTTCTCCACAAAACTAAGAATACTTTTTTTTACAAACAAAAATAAAATTTATGTTTATTTTAATTACTAAAACTATGTATTAACTAATCTCAACTTTTCTTTAGTTCTAAACGGTTTTATTAATTTATCCTATTATTTGTTCTTTTTATATTAATAAAAAATAACCTGACTTGTGTTTTATTTATTTTACCTTCATTTTTACATTCAATATGCGTATCGGTATCGGTATCGCCGATATTTTTATAAGAGCATCGGTATCGGTATCGTATCGGCAAAAAGTTGTATCGAGGCATCCCTAGTTATTTCCCTTAAGACTAAGATGATAATGTTTCTTTACCAGTAAGTAGAGGCTGTTTGACTTAACTTCATGCTGGTAAGCAAGCGTTGTGTTTCCCCAGTCGAGGCCACCCATTACTGCAGCGTTGCAGTGTGACTCTACCTACACTAAATGTAATATACTCGTAACATGAAAAAGATCCAAAGATAATTTCTCGAGGTAAAAATCGCCGTTTGTACACATTAGTGCCCTTTAAACATGTTAAAATCTCCAATATTCAGATATTAACAAACAGATACAAAAGTTTTTTATAATTGGGTGGGTTATAATATATTTTAAAAACTTGATTTAAAGGTTAATACGATATCATGGTTCATGTTCTTGGCCCGGATTTAACCTGTAAAACTTTATGTTATTGCATCGATATATAGTAGGTATAACTTCAGCAACGATTGTTCAATATCACGTATAGAATTATGTAATTTGTGTGCAATCGATCGGAATAGAATTCGATGTATCAGATGTCCACCGCTCAAATGTAATTCCTAGAAACATTCTAAACTGCAAAACAATGTATGGATGCTAAGGAAGCGATGGCGACTAATAAAAAGACCAGATCTTTTTTTATTATTGATTATAATATGATTAATGAATAAACCATATTACTAACAATCAATACATAAAATACACATAAAATTAAGTAATAATAAAAAAATACTTAAATAAGTGGGTTTATATCGGTCGTTATTAAAAAAATCACCAATCACATTTACGCAACCTTTTATTAAAATGTTAAATAGAGGTGAAATAAAGAACGAACATATGAGATAAAATCTGGTTGCCACGCCAAAATTTACATAAATTAAAATTACACATGATGTTTATGGTAAGTATATATTATAGTAAATAGAATTAATTATTTGGTAAAAATGGTTACTGTCATGAATTTGGTGTATCAAATAAAATGGTTAGTTAAATTTACAGCCTATATACGCTGTGGGCTCCCACTGCTGGGCACAGGCCTCCTCTCATTTCTGTGAGTTTTTGGGCGAGGAAATATCCGCCGTGCTGCCACATTGCGTGTTGACGAACTTCACACGTCTTCGAAACGTTTTTTTCTTATTTCTCAGACATGCAGGTTTCCTTATGATGTTTTCCTTCACATCCGAGCACGTGGTAAAATAAATTACCAATGGTAAAAAAGTCATCATCATCATCATTACAGTCCTTCATAAGTAAACTGCTGAACATAGGCCTCCCCCAAGATATGTCAAAAAGCACGGTCCTAAGCCATCTGCAACAATCGACTTCCTGCATGTCTTAGCAGATCCGCCTATCGGTACAAGACTGTCACTCGAGAATCTTTTTTCCCCATCGGTTGTCGGTTTTTCGAGCTATATGGCCGGCCCATTGCCATTTTTTCTACTGCGGATTTCCTCATTTTTAAGTTTGTCATGCAGAGAAACCCCGAGCATAGCCCTTTTCATAGCTAAAAAAATATATCTCCATAGGTAAAAAAGTAGTAAAATAAAATCAAATAAGATAGCTTTAATAGAATAACTTTCAATGTTTACTCTACGTTAATGATTAAAGACGAATGAATATCCGTCTGTCGAGAGCACGTCGTACGTTGAACTTGTTATCAAGAAACACCATTTATTTCGGAAGAGATATGGGAAGGAAGTAGCAAGCCGTCTTGAAGAGCGGTATCTATGTTCGGTCAGTTCAGGTTATCTATGTAAGGAATTTCTGGTCTCATCGACCGCCATAACACAGAAACTCCAGAGCCAAAGCTGAGAGCGTCAGGGGCCTGCTCACAGACGACACGGCATGACAAGGCGTATCAAAGGATTTTTTCGTGGACAAAGGATTTTCGACTTTATTTTAATAAAATTCCTTTATTTACACTAGACATTCCTTTATTTCAACACGAATATACCAAAATGTCTCACGTGACACCGCGGCATGCTGTTGCAGCACGTCACGTCATTCCTCGGACTGCTGGGGCACGTTACAGCATTCCATGGGATGCTGGGGCACGCCGCTAAATCACGTGACATTTCACATGAAGCATGCTTTCATAGGTTATAAAAAAAATTTATACTTCATTTTGTTAAAGGAATGTGTGTGAGAAACAAGGTTGAAGGCTCGATTCAACATTGTTGCGGCGGCGATCTTAGTGAGCCCGGACGCGGTTGCTTTTGTCACGACGCGGTCTGCCACAGGATCTTTTGGCATGCCGCGAAGTACCACAGCATTCTTCGGTATGCCACAGTGTCCGGCATGCCGAAGTGTGCCTTGCCACGCGATGCCATGCCGTGCCGTCTGTGAGCGCAGGCTCTATAGATAATGTAAATCTATTTTTCGCTTTAGGTATATACTAAACAATTTTAAAGAATCATGCATATTTAAAAAGAAAGCTAAGGAAAAATATATGTTACATTTATAAATAATTACAGGCGTTATTACGGCAACAAGCTTTAGCATGAGATAATATTTGCAATGTTTGTAACGAATATTGTCATTAGCTAGCATCTAGGAATTCTAAAGTTAGGTTTCTGATATTATAGTTGACGACATAAATCTGGATATGGATTTAATTTAATATAGGACAGTATGTAAGTAAAATAAATAAGGGCCTATATATGTCTAACAGCTGGACACGAGTCATCTTTAATTAATGAGAGGTTATTAAAGTACGAAAGAATTTTCAGCACTGCCGCAATGCATGCTGGCGGACTGCGGATGGCGGACTTACATGGCGCTAATTATAGTTATATAAATACATATTACTTGATACTAATATTTTCGGTGATGCTGATGGAGATCGTAATAATTCTATATATTATTCGGTCTATTTTTCTATATTTCTTATCTATAAAAAGCATACCTATTAAGGGGAAATCTAACCTCAAATGGCTTAAGCAAGATCCTCCGTTATGCCGAAAATATTGCAGCATTAGCTTGCCACGCTTCAGGACGCCGATAGTTTAGGTAATTTCTTTTTACAGGGAAAATAATGGTAATTTAAAAAAATAAAAAAACATAAGCCCTGCTTTATAGTTAGTTCAGTTAGTATGCAAAGTTTCATGATCTTATTTAAAGTATTTTATGAATAACAGCGATTTATTGTTCAGTTTGGAGGTAACCTTGGATTTTTTTCTATTGAGAAAATTTTACGGAATCATGTTTTCGTCTAACATAGTCATCATCATCATCATTACAGCCCTTCACAAGTCCACTGCTAAACATAGGCCTCCCCCAAGTAATGCCACAAAGTCTAACATAGTACTTATTATTAATACTCAACTTTACCCTATATTTATTTCAAAATAATGCTGCAATATTTTCGGTATAACGGAGGATCTTGCTGAGCCATTTGAGGTTATATTCTCCCTTAATAAAAATTTACCAGAATGTCAACTACAAAAATAAATTTTTAATTTATTAATTCTATTTCTATATTAGTATACGTATAGGTAACAACCCCCCATTAGATGGAGTGACGACCTGGTAAGACATGTAGGAAGTCGTTGGATGCAGGTGGCTCAGGACCGTGCTTTGTGACATTACTTGGGGGAGGCCTATGTTCAGCAGTGGACTCGTGAAGGGCTGTAATGATGATGGTGATAGGTAACATGAACAATCAAATACATCTCAGAAACGCACACAATACAAATATACCATACATTTACGGCAACCGTGGAGTGACATAAGGTTATCGACTCCCTTATAAATACTACACAACAAGATTGCTAAGACATTTTATAAATCATAGACTTGGCTATTACATATTAAATATTTTAAATAGGACTTCATTGTAATACAAACACAAAAGCAATGGCATTATTATAATATTATTTTATGCTAAAAAGTTTAAAAAAAAAACTTATTCTCGCTAGTTAAGCATAGTTACAGCAAAAATTAATTCATGTACCATATAATTAAATTATGTAGTTGTATGGTACAAAAAGAAATAAATTGTTGGTACATACGTCATAGTGTGAGAAACAATTTGAAAATGATTGCCGGTTACATTTTGAATCATAATATAAAACAAAGAAGATTCCAAGAAACTGGGTTACAAATTAACATAGCCCAATTTCGCAGAAAACATTTACGCTCCGTGATGAATAATTGTATGTCAATATTATTCTTAATTTACATTTTGTTTTTTCTTAATAAATATTTATATTTACCCTAAAATTGAGTCGTTCTTAAGAACAATGCAAAATTATCTTAATTGCATACCTACACATACATTAGGTATTGAGTAAAATGGGAGTGATATCGATAGCTCAGATAACGGACATTTTTTTAATTTTATTATGTAAAAAACTTATTAACTGAAATATTATTAAATAAAACTAATGTTTAAAGTTTATGTTGCAGAAGTGAATGGCAGAGTCGGAAAGGGACGTCCTAGGCGAAAATTTATCGACCCAATTGGCAATTTATTGAAAACGGACCAAATTAGGAGTACCCTTAACCGACAAGCATGTATGCGTAGGTATATGGATGTGAAAGAGGCGAGAGAGGTGTGTCAGGATCGTGCCAAATGGAAGTCTGTAGTCTCCGCCTACCCCTTTTAGATGACAGGCGTGATTATGTATGTAAAACTAATGTTACGGATATTATTGCGCTTATTTTTAACTTTTTAAATTTCCAACGATATTATGACGAAATATAGTTTTTTAATTAATTTCAAGTCGTTACGGATTTTATCGAATTCAATTTAAATTCTCGAAGTTTCCACGCCATTTTGGGGCGAAAAGGCTAAGTAGCCGTGGCTTGGACATCCAATGTGAACAAGGAGCCCCTAGACGCTTACCGCGACTCTGGCGGGGTCGCACCGTTGATGCTATAGTGGTGGGATCGCGTGGGGAGAGGGGTGTCGGTAATTCGAGGCGCCACTCTTGTTACCCTCCGCGGCCGAAACATGGTTGGCGGCGAAGCCAGAAACGAAATTCACAGCTAGGGTCAGGAAACCTGGTGCCTTCAAGTGCTCGTCGTTCGATCGCAGATAAAGTTAGAAGCAAGGCACGCACGTTTGTGTCTTGATGACCTGAAAAGGAAAAGAGGAGGAGAAGTCCTGGTCGCTGGGCCAGCGGGGCTGCCATGGGGCGGATAGTACTGGTGGGGCCGCGATTGTATACGAAAGCATTCTCTTGACCCTGCCAAGATGCTGCTAATCTTTTTACAAGTATGTACATGATTTACTTGACGTCGATTGCCTATAGAAGTCCGTATAGTGAACAGGCAAAACCGACTGGTGTTCCAAACCAGGACCCCGAAGCAGTAGCCGAGTAATCTGACCACTAAGCCATACGACTATGGCACACAACATAATAAAACCTATAGGCAGATAGAACGTAAATATGTCGCTAACTAAAACGTCTCGACACAATTCTTCCGTATAAGAAATCTTCCATGATTTTATTACTGTTACCAAGTGTGTTCTGCATGTTGATTAACGAAGTACGGTCCGTTATTATTACGGTATTCATGACTCACAATCTAAGAAATTGGTACTATATCTTAAATCTAACGCCAACGCTTGCTTTGACTTGTATTGACTGATCGATAAAGATATCAAATAATGACAGATCCGATATAAATTAAAAACCAGTTAAAATGGATACTTGTTGAAACTTCGAAATCACAAATAGTCTCATTAATAATCTGCGGTAGTTCATAGCTGGGCATAGGCCTCCCGCAAGGCACGTAGGTCGGCCCGATCTTTATCCTCGCGCACGCTGTTGTCGTCGCCTTTTGTAGATGTTTGCTTTATCTAACCAGGTGCCACCCTACCCTACCTACAATACTTTTAAATCAACGGTAGCCAAAACTCCTGCGACAGATGTGCCTTTTCATATACGAAAGACTATGTCGGTAATTTTAATTTTTAGGCATAATTTTTATGGAGAACCGAGAGTATATACGAGTTGTATTGTTCGAATTCATGTTTCGTCGGCATATTTGCGGAAATTTAGGTAGAACAGCCAAACATGTATACAATTCTTAAGTATACTTAAGTAATTTCGTGTCTCTGAAACTGCATCCGAGCTCCTCCGATCTTATCGCATAACCGTTACGAAGGGGGCACGGGAAGGTTAAGAGGAGTGCCTTTGTGTTAGTGAGTACGCTTGTGATTGTGACTCTTCTGATACAGCTAATAATCTCCGAATTTATTCGAACGTTATCAATTATCATTGTGGTCGAATGCGGTAAGATTATACATGTTTTAATTACTTGTTGTTTTAGTGCCAAAAAGCAAACACCAAAATTGGACCCGATGGATATTAATTAGCACTGTAAAGTCTGGAGTGAATTTAGACTGTCATTCACAGCGCCATCTATCAGAATAACCAGAACAAAATCTGCTGGGCTAGCTAGTTTACAATAATCTTAATAATCACTGTTAATTTTTTTTTATAGAAGAGGGGGCAAACGAGCATGCGGCTCACCTGATGTTAAGTGACTACCGCCGCCCATGACCAGGAGAATTGCGGGTGCGTTGCCGGCCCTTTAGAAAGGAGTAAGCTCTTTTCTTGAAGGTCCCCAGGTCGTATCGGTCCGGAAAAATCGCCGGTGGTAAACTATTCCACAGAGAGGTTGTACGTGGAAGAAAACTCCTTGTGAAACGTACAGTGGTGGACCGCCAAGCATCCAGATGGTGTGGATGGTATCGGGACGTTTGCCGTGTAGTGCGTTCACGAAATTTGGCGGCTGGGATTAATCCGAACAATTCCTCAGAGCACTCCCCGTGATAGATGCGATAAAATACGCAAAGAGATGCAACATCTCTTCGCAGCGCCAGTGAATCGAGCCGATCGGAAAGCACTCGGTCGTCGACGATTCGAGCCGCTCTGCGCTGGATGCGGTCAAGTGGAAGGAGCTGGTACTGGGGAGCCCCAGCCCAGAGATGGGAACAGTATTCCATGTGCGGCCGAACCTGCGTCTTGTAAAGTTGCAGGCGGTGTGCCGGCATGAAATACTGTCCCGCTCTGCTGAGCACACCAAGCTTTTTAGAGGCCAATTTGGCCTTCCCTTCCAAGTGACCACGAAACTGCACGTCACTCGATATGTCGACGCCGAGGATTCCGATACTGGCTGAGGCAACAAGGGGAGTGCCTTGAAACTGAGGGGATACGACAAAGGGGTTCTTTTTAGCGGTTAACGCGCAAACTTGTGTCTTCTGGGGGTTAAACTGGACTAGATTTAGTCGTCCCCAATCCGAGACTCTGTTCAGCAAAGACTCGACTTCAGACACAAGTTTGTCCCGGCACTCGGAGACGTTAATATGTGGTCTTCAAAAAATACTCAATACTAGTAACGGAACCAGAAGAAAATATTAATGACTAGAAACTACTTCCAGTTAATATTTACAAAAGGCAATCCATCGTTGCTAAAATATATCTTCAGTGCATACAAGATGACAAAATGAGACTGAGGTATCCATACTGAGTATGTAGTATGTACCTTTCGGAACAGTTTAGTAAATTAGCATAAGGCACACGATCTTTATACCGTTTAGTGGCGGAGTAAGAATATCCGCTACCCCATATTGTCTCGCGGGTGTCTTAAGAGGCTACAAAGAACTACAAACCAGGAATTGAGCAGTAGCGTGATAACAACCAAAACATAAGAAACTGCGTTTGCCACCTCGCCTGCTAAGCGTTCTATGGCAAATACCCCCTCTAGGATCATCAATGGGGAGCTTGAGTCTATATACAACAGTGATCTTTTGATAGACTGTAACGGTAATATGGTATTTGTCTTGCCCATGTTCATTTTAAGATGAATCCCTTGGGACATTATGAAGCTTATTGAGTATGCTCTCGATAGGAAAAAAATAAAAGTAATTTCTTTAGAAATATGGTAACCCTATATTATAAAATATAAATATGGTAATCCGCAGCGCATTAACAATTATTAGCTAAGTGTGATCCGGCGCTTGCGTATTGTTAAATGATTGTTGTGAAATTTTCGTTTCAACACATGCGCATCGCTAGTGTGTTTATACTGTAATTAAATATATGACTTCTTACGATGGCGGTTTAGTTAAAAACAGTACAAACAATATATTTTTAACTAAAAGTAAAAAGACTACTGGACACAGGCCAGAAAAATGTTCGTAACGCGCTTCAGTGCGAATTGTTGTGCGAGTTTCCTGACGTTGTTTTCTACATCGCCGAGCACCAAACTATGTTTATTAATGCCTGTACATATCAACCTGACTTTCCTATGAGTATTAATGTAGATCTTAATATCAAGTGTTCGCATGTCACCTTTACAAGAAACCTAAACGCAATTGTTACTCTAGGTACATTCTTATCAAAGGTTAAAATCTCTACAGTGCTGATAAGATCAAAAATTTTAAAGTTAAACTAAAGTAAAAATGATTTATGTGGCACTTGAAATGCAGCTCCAGAGACAAAGTCCCTAAAAACTTACTCTACTACCTTACTAAAATAAAAAATAAAATACAAAACAGATTTGTCTTTGTTTAAAATACTACACAACGACAAATACTGTCTTCAGGTTTTGACAAACATTCGACTAATTATACCAAAACAAAAATATCCAATATACCCCATAAAACTTTTCTGCCTACCAACTTGTATGACTGTGTTTAGCGAACTCACCAACACCTCGCCTTTCGAAGTCACTAACATAGCTACGATTCGCTGGCTACTTTAAAATGAGATTATTGTAAAAATAGAAATTGAATGAATTTGTTTCATAACACAATATATTTTAATAGAATGTCGTTTTGGACTTTTCGTGCAAATGAAGTTTTAAATTTAAATAAATAAAAAATTTATCAGATCATTGCATGGATAGTCCACTCCTCTTATATTGTGCATTTAATTAGTTCAGAAATAGATATAATTTATTTGTTTTGATGCAAAATCTGCTTGTGAACTTAATCTAGTCTAGATCAAAATCTAGGGAATGGAGCACCATATGTGCTACAAATATTTAAAACTTCATAGTAAAACAATAATATGGGAATGGGCAATTACAAGTCAGTGACTTTCATCGTTTTGTTTTATTTTAATGCTTGCAATGTTCGCTTACCGCCTACGCAACGCAAAAGTTGTATTGAGAGTAGACGCTATAGGTGCAAAAATAGTAGCCATATTTTAGTAAAACGAATTTCGGACATTGGGTATACGATATTGAAATGAGAGTAATTCAAAGAGAATTTCAAAGATTCGCTTATTTTCTTGAATTTACAGGACAATCAATTGAGTTTCTACTTATTACTGTATTAATTATATATACAATATTTATGATAGGAAGAATAGGTGGTTTTCCTCCCCCGAGAAGAGCCGGTACAGCGGTTAGCACGGTTGGTGCTGCGAAGGTGAGCGAGCGAATCATTCCTATGGCCATAGCAATATGTGGTGAATGTGGAACACCATGGATTTTAATGGGTACGAGTCGAACTCAACTAGCCCTTGCCACAGCTAAGCGGGTCGGTGGTATAGGTATTGTTTATGAGTGAGGGTAGAAAATAAGAAAGTGTTTTAGAAGGTGGTAAAAAATAAAGAGACTCATAGAAGTCGAGGGTAGATCTCGAAACCACCATTCATAGAGCAGCTATTAATATTGTAGTTACTATTATTGTAGTTGTAATTTTTTTTATTTTTTTAAATCGGACCAAAAACTAATATTCAAACACTGAAGGTAGCCAGACTAACTATGTATGACATTGGGACGTCAAACATCTCAGTTCCCCCCCCCCCCCCTGGACCATGGGTGCTGTAAAGCACCCGAAACGCCAGGATAATAAAAAATAAGTTAAAGTGGTAATTAAATGCGATACAATCCGTAAATTATAGTTTTATTCAATGTGTATTGTTCGCGTAAATTTAAGAAATCATTGAGCTTAGAGTATATTTACGAAATGCAAGCAGAGGCCGCCCGGTGCCGCATCGTGGTGAGTAGTCAGACCGTTTGAATACTTAACTTATTTCGGTTGTATTATCTTTATTTTACTTCTAATTACCAATTGTGTTCCATAAGTGTTTTATAACGTAAAGTCGTGTTCAGGAAATATTCATTTATTTAAATAGTTCTAAGTCTAATCTCTAACGTTATTTAAAAAATAATATATTTGAATAAAAAGGCGTACGTATACAATTTTATAAAATATAAAACTTAATATTTTTATACTAATTACGACCTTAGTTTTATAAACATTATTTATAATGTTTCTATACATCTACCACTGCAGTTCTTTACTACGTGAATAAAGCATCCCAGATATAAATTGTTTATTAGAATAATATATAGATAACGTTTACTAGAATAATATATTATACTAATTAAAAAAAATAGTATCCCCAACTGCAGTTTACACAAACAATGCTTGCACTCGGTAAACATTAAATCCTTTCGCACTGGTCGGGACAGTGACTTCAGAAGTTTTATGAAGAGTAAACCAACTTGAGCTTAAATCTGCTAAGCTTTACCTGCTCTGTATTTGCTCACGCATTTTGATTTATTAAAAAAACTAGTTTGTAACATTCAAATACAAAATTATTTTAATAACGATATAATGTTAGCTCAACCGTGAATTATTTATCAAGTCGATTGTCTCAAGAACACAAATGAAAAAGAAATATACAAACGATTATTTGCCAAGGCGAATTTCTTATTACA
This sequence comes from Parnassius smintheus behrii, assembly GCA_036936625.1. NCBI lineage: Eukaryota > Metazoa > Arthropoda > Insecta > Lepidoptera > Papilionidae > Parnassius > Parnassius smintheus. Next base: position 17,429,175 of record JAUPFT010000030.1, on the reverse strand, counting down.
TCACTAAACCCGAGGTCGATACGCGTCCTCGCACTGTTGAAGGTGTTTGTTCATCGCTTTGTGTTACCCGGTCGCTTTGGTTGAGTTCTCCAAAAACAGGTAATTTTCTATGTTCACATTCACCTGCCGTAGACAAGTAAACAGTCTAGAGTGAATGTTAAGTGGGTTATCTTTGTATCATATGTTGGCCACGTTGATATTCTTTGCACTAAAAAACATCACCTTTTTAGGGTTCCGTAGTCAACTAGGAACTCTTATAGTTTCGCCATGTCTGTCTGTCCGTCTGTCCGTCCTCGCTTAATCTCTGTGATCGTTAGCACTAGAAAGCTGAAATTTGGTACCAATATGTGTATCAATCACGCCGACAAAGTAGTAAAATAAAAATTGGAAAAAATGTTTTATTAGGGTAGCCCCCCTATATGTAAAGCGGGAAGTGATTTTTTTTTAATTTCAACCCTAACGTGTGATATATTGTAGGAAAGGTATTTAAAAATGAATAGGGGTTTACTAAAATCATTTTTTGATAATGTCAATAATTTCGGAAATAATCGCTCCAAAAGTAAAAAACAATGTGTCCCCCCCATCTAACTTGAACCATAGGTTTAGAAAATACGAAAAAAATCTGAAAAGATGAACTTTATAAGGACTTTCTAGGAAAATAATTTTGAACTTGGATGGAAACAACAGTACCCACTGCCGGGAGCAGTTGCAGGAGCGCGGAGCGCTGTTGGAGCGCGAACATAATGGAACACTTATTGTGACGGACGGGAAACTACGGAACCCTACACTGAGCGTGGCCCGACACGCTCTTGGCCGGTTTTATTTATAGGATAGGGTGACAAACGAGCACACAGTCCACCTGATTTAATATGTATAAAAAAATGTGATGGTAAGTGGTTGCTGTGGCCCATAGACATCTACATCTATCCTCGATTACGAATCAAAATGCAGATGCGTTGTCACCCGTAAGGACTAAGATGGAATGCCTCGTTTCCAGTAAAAAGGGTCTCCTGTTCTCTACACTCACCATACGAAATACAGCAGCATTAAGCTACTATTTCACGCTGGTATTCTGTGAGAGCGTGGTCCTTCCCCGGTCGTGCTACAACTGTACATCTAATATAACTAACATGGCTCTACCACGTATAAAAACGTTAATACCTATAGCAAACATTATTAGTAAATAACAGTAGTGTACGGATTTATTCCTTTGTATTGTTTCTATGAAACTGCGCCGGACATCGGCATATTGAAAGAATCTGCCGATGACGTCATCCGCAGTGAGTGCACCCAGTACAGATAATATAGTGGTACAACAAATTATATTATTCAAAGTACGAGGCTTAATTTTTGGTTAAAGGCATTAAATAATTTTAAATTAATAGCATATTTCTAGAGTCCCACTGCAGCTGCACTGATATTAGGGTAATCATCATAATGTATATTTAATATTTATATCATGCTTGGTTAACAACTTCTGGTTAAAAATAAATACTAATAGTGTTAAAAAATATAACAGAACGCGAGTAACCTGGGTTAGATCCCCGCCGGCACCAATGAAATTGTTAATTGCAATTTTAAGTGCTGATTTACCACAGGCTCGGCGGTGAAGGAAAACATCGTGAGGAAACCTGCATGTCTGTGGAATAAGATAAAAAATATTTGGAAGACATGTGAAGTTCGCCAACACGCATTGGGGCAGCGTGGCGGACACTTCCTTGTCCTAAAACCCTCTCAGAAATGAGGGGGAGGCCTGTGCCCAGCAGTGGGACGTATATAAGCTGTAACTTTACTTTTTTATGGTGTTGAAAAAAGTAAAGCGAAGTAACAGCCTAATACGACCCACCGCTGGGCACAGGCCTTCTCTTATTTCTCAGAGGGTTTATAAGCAACTAGTCCGCCGCTCTGCTCCGTGTTGGCAGACTTTGTCTTCGAAATATTGTTGTTCGACAGACATGTATGTTTCCGATTAGCCGACATTAGTAAATGACACTTAAAATTTCAATTAGCTAATGAGATTTAATTACATTGATGCCATCGAAGAACACGTTGCTCGCGTACTGTTAAATTGACGGCGAAAGCTTTCCTTAACTATCAGGGCTTTTAAATCTTAAATATCTTCATAATAAAACAAAGTTAAAACCAAAACACTAAAACGGGAACTTGTTAAAGCTTACTAATTTTACTGTTTGGTTTTGGAAAAGTGTAGCACGGACAAAATGCCGGCAGCAAAAGAATTTTTAAACACGACACGACAGTTACGTAGGCGCCGTCGGGAAATTCTAAAAAAACTTCCTTTTAGTTTGGGCAACTAAAAATTTCAACTAGTGTGCATAAAAATAATCTGACACTTAATTTTCATTAAATTTCATCTCATTAGCGTGGCATAAAAAGTCAAAATGGAAGGACGAAATGAGATGCTTCTCATCAACGGTCCTTTCGAAGCACCCGTATCATTTAACATTAGTGACGTGACGTGTTAAAATGTTCTTTTGTCGATTTCTTAACTGAGAGAAATTGAACTTTAAATTAAAGTTAATTTTAAAGTTGAATTTTAATGTAATCAATAAATTGTTACAATATTTTTAGTAATTCCAAATAAGTAGGAATTACGAAATAAAATAACGTTCTTTTCTCGGTTTCGTTTTCAAAAGCGATGTGCCCCTGGCCCCTTCAAACCACGACAAAAATCTCGAATAATCGGAAGCTATGAACTGCGCAGGAGATAGTGCGTTACAAGAATACAAAATCCACTTATCGTTATCGGTAGACTGGAATGCGTTGTCATAGACATGGACACAGACAAAACACAACCAGAATTAAAGACACATAATTGCATAAATTTAGTTTTATGACATCAAAATATTTAGGTGGGTATAAGTAATTGATTTGTTTCTATTACATAATAATATATCATAAATACTCACGCCTTTCACAAAGAGGGGTAGGCAGAGACTACAGACTTCCATTTGGCACGACCCTAACACACCTCTTTCGCCTCCTGCACATCCATATACCTACGCATACATGCTCATCGGTTTATCGATCAAATTGGCGATATATTGAAAATGGGCCAAATTAGGAGTACCCGTGTTTTTATTACCAATTAATAAATCGTAATTCAGGTCGATATTTGTTATTGCTCATATTAAGACTGCGTATTCAGGATACGTTTTTATTGCTTTGTTTTCTTTCTTATCATTGATTGATAAATTTTGAGCGATGTCCTCAAAATAACACATGAAATTATTTCGTAAACGTTTTCTCTTAGAGATTCATCTTTGACAAAACAAACAGAATAATAAAAATACATAAAAGACAATGTTATCTCACTTAAGGGGAAATATAATGTCAAATGGCTTAGCAAGATCCTTCGTTATGCCGAAAATATTGCAGCATTAATTTTGAAATAAATATATGGTAAAGTTGAGGATTAATGTTAGTGATTATGTTAGACGAAAACACGATTTCGTAAAATTTTCTCGATAGAAAAAAAATCCAAAGTTACCTCCAAAATAAACAATAAACCGCTGTTATTCATAAAATACTTTAAATAAGATCATGAAACTTTGCATACTAACTGAACTAACTATAAAGCAGTGCTTATGTTATTTACTTTTTTTTTAAATACCATTATTTTCACTGTAAAAAGAAATTACTATATATAATGAAATAAGTGTCTAACGACCTTTCTACTTACAGTATTAGTAATTACAAACATATCGGTACATAGCATACGACGCGCGGGGAAGTGGGGGCGAAATTAGAATTTGAGCTGACTTACTCTATCCTCTTAACATCAAGCACATCCAAGCAGCCCACGGGACCTGAATACTAATAAATAATACTCTTAAATCGATACTCATCGTGTTCCCTATAAGCTAAACCGGTTCAAGAAAGAGTACCGCTACTAATACGCTGAAATGTATGATACATCACGAGCCCAATCTGCTTTTTATTTAAATAATATCAACACATAATATATTAGTTAAAAACGTTTTTGAATTTCTAAATACGCTTCATGACGTTTATTCCAAGTTTAATAATATTAATTGTATTAAATTAAATAACACGTTTGTTCAAACTACCAATCATTAAATAGGGTTGACAGCTGGAAATTTGCAAATCATTACCAAAATAATTTTAATTAAGTAGTTAAAAATAAAATTCATAAATAACAGCCAATTTTGACTCAAGCACCAATCATAGACCTCAGAAACTGCCACAGAGCACTTCTGTCAACTTTTTCGTATGTTTTATATGGATACATACACCACAGCTTGTTACTGGAAGGTCGTTTTGCACCCTAAGGACGATCAAGGCGACGACGGCAAGGCTCCGACACGAAACCCTTCTTACAAACGTTTCGAAGCGAAAAAAAAACAGAAACCTGTTTTTGTGTTTTGTGGTTCCAAGAGCTTTTTATTAATCTTATTGCCACTGTTTCACACCAGTTTATTGCTTCTTTAAGCTATAATGCAATATATAACAAATAAAGTAGAGCAAAAAAAAATCATTTAGTTATCATCGCAACTTGCCGAAAACAAATGTTAACAGTGTTTGATCTCCACCGGCCCTGATGACATTGATAAGTATAATTGTAGTCTCTAATAACTATTTATTTACGAAGTATTAACGTTGTAGAGGCATGCTTCAGCGTAATATATAACTGCACCACGATTAAAACAGCTTGACCGAAGAAACATTTTTAAGATGTCACAATCAGGTAGACCGTGTGATTGTTTGTCATCTTTATTCAATTAAAAATAGGTTTCCGAATTAGCAAAAAAAAGACACATTAAGTAGGCCAACACGCTTTGGAGTAGCAAGGTGGACTCTCCCCAGATCCAAACTCTCACAGAAATGACAGTAGAATGCACACTGTACACCCGCCTTACTTTTTTTTCTATCCCGCTAACACAGCAATCTGTCGTGGACATTTAGCTGTTTCTTTGTCTGAGCTATGTCTGATTATTTCTTTCTTTAAGCAGGGAGAGTTGTCCATTGACCACTCTCACTATTCTTTGGTGAATGGTTTCATGAGATTTGGAACGCTATTCCTTCTCAGTCTTGTGTACATGGTCTAGAACCCGTTAATTTGTGAAGTTAACATGTGAAGTTATTTTTGTTGGTATTTTAAGTTTTTAAGCTTCGAACAGCGATTCCTTGTTTCACAGTGTTGAGCCTCAAGTCGTGCAGAATATATTAACTATGGATGCATTTTGTAATGTTGAACATAGATCTAATAGCTTTAGTCTGAAACCTTTCCAGGATTTCTATGTTGCTATTACTTGCTGTTCCCCAAAATTCTATTTGAATTTTCCCGCCTTACTTTATTAACCTTAAATTATATATTGCAGAAAAAATGCTAAGTTCAAAACATCGCCTTAAATTTGTATAAAACACGATAAGTAGGTAGGTTTTAGTCAAATAGAAAATGCTCTAAATTGCATATACAGCGAACATAAGTAGGTCTGAGCTGAGCACATACTATGAAATACGAAAGCGTATACGTAAACAGTAAACACCTCATTACCCACTCATAACAAGCGTGCAAAATGTCTGCGATTACGATGTATAGCGTGGTCTAGGTTCGATCTATGTTCAGCAGTGGACTCGTGAATGACTGTAATGGAAGGGAAATAGTTTGTATTCTTTCTCTTTCATCAAGTTTTTGTTATTTTAATTCTAAAGTGATTTACTAACATTATGCATTATAGATAGATCAACATACGGCATTATTTTAGAATTTATACTATCTGAGCTGTAAATTATTAACAGTAAACACCTACAGGTCTTTTGATGAGTGACAAGTATCGTTAGCTGCAAATAAACCAATTCCGTAACGTCATTTTACAAACACCTGGCAAACTGGTTGAAAGGTAAAAAGACAATTGCCAGTGTAAAAACAGGTTTTAAGGAGGTGGTCAATAAAGATTTATAATACGGCAAAGCATTAATCCATTTCAAAACTTCTTAAATATATTCAAGTAGGTACCTAATCATTTAAGTTCAAATTGTCTATGCATTTAAGTAAAGCGTAAATACAAAATGCATCGTTTGAAATACAAATGAATTAAAAATAGTAAAGACAAAGACTGCACTTGTAGATTAATGGAATCAAGGCTATGGGCAACGCACTTCAACTGGAATAATTGAGCTACATTTTATTTTCCAAGTACAATTGCATATAAGCAGAACCTGAATAATTGCGAAGTCAATGCCCTGGTTCTCATTACCTTACAACACGACAGTATTCCTTCCTATTATACTTTATTTGTAATATAACATATGTAAATTGGTTTAAGGATTTCTTAACCAAAACATAACAGTCCTTTTGGAATTCAACTAGACCCGGAAAGCTGCGTGTGAGATTATTGATCGACGGTTATTCTGTATGAATCTACTTTTTAAACTGTAGTTGACATGCTAATACACCAATTAAATCAACAGCGAAATTCGTGTCGCTTATCAATGTAGTTTATTCGAATGAAGTGAATATATAATATAATTACTATATATAATAACGTAATTTAGAGTTTAATTTTTTTGAGCAGTAACCCTAATTCGTTTTCTAAAATTAAAGTCACAGGCTACTTTAATCAAGCCGTTTCGGAGATTAGCCGGAGCACACAGACCGACAGACAAATATTTTAAAAATTGTGTTTTTGTTATAATTACGTATATACTTAGTATAAGTCCGTATGTACTTTCATATGGGTTTAGTAAAAAGCAGTTATTTTAACATTACAAACAGACAGTTCAATTTATTTGTATGGATATATTGAATTACAATTAAACAGTTTAAGTAACGATAAATTGTAAATTTAACTAATGCATTAAGAACAGGTTAGATTCATGCAAGTAAACCAGGACAGCGTTTTAAATTTGCAATTTTACTGGCTTCAGCCATATCTGTAAATTTTGCCCATTGTAATTCTATTTCTTTAGAAGTCCTGCCCTGAAATACCTATAAGTTTTAAATAAGATTTTTTTATAGAAGAGGGGGCAAACGAGCATACGGTTCACCTGATATTAAGTGACTACCGCCGCCCATGAACATCCGCAACACCAGGGGAATGGCAGGTGCGTTGCCGGTCCTTTAGAAAGGAATAAGCTCTTTTTTTGAAGGTCCCCAGGACATATCGGTCCGGAAAAATCGCCGGTGGTAAACTATTCCACAGATAGATCGTACGCGGAAGAAATCTCCTAGTGAAACGTATAGTGGTGGACCGCCAAGCATCCAGATGGTGTGTGGATGGTATCGGGAGGTTGGCCGCGTACTGCGTTCATGAAATTTGGCGGCTGGGATTAATCCAAACAATTCCTCAGAGCACTTTCCGTGGTGTATGCGAAAGAAAATACAAAGAGATGCAACATCTCTTCGCAGCGCCAGTGAATCAAGTCGATCGGAAAGCACTCGGTCGTCGACGATTCGAGCCGCTCTGCGCTGGATGCGGTCAAGTGGAAGAAGCTGGTACGGGGGAGCCCCATCCCAGAGATGGGAACAGTATTCCATGTACGGCCGAACCTGCACCTATATATATGATAGAACCATGCTGCATGCATTTAATTATGGTTGTAGCACTAATGTATCGGTTCGAACAGGGCAGGAATACGCTCTCACAGTATACCAGCGTAAAATAGCAGCTCCATGCTGCTGTGTTTCGTATGGTGAGTGCAGAGAACCCCTTTTACTGGAAACGAGGCATTCCATCTTAGTCCTTAGAAATGGCAACGCATTTACTTTTTGATTCTTAATCGAGGATAGATGTAGATGTCTATGGCCATTGCATTCACTTACCATCAGGTGGACGGCGCGCTTGTTTGTCACTCTTATTCTATATAAAAAAAACTTAGTTAACGAAAACAAAGGCCTATATTATACCGTTCAATGCTGGCCACAGGCGCATCATTTCTTTAAAGGTTTTAGAACAAGGGAGAGTCCACTACACTATCCCAATGCATATTGCCAGACTTCACGATGTCTCTTGAAAATATTAGAAATGAATGTACTCAGATGTGCTGGTTTCCTTATGATGTTTTTCTTCACCACCAAACACCTAATAAATCGCTAGCGGGGATCAAACTAGATTCGTAATATGAAATTTTAAGCCAGCGCAGCGCCCAGCTCATGAATTACTTACTACATTATCATTTTTCATCATTACAGCCCTTCACAAGTCCACTGCTGAACATAGGCCTCCCCCAAAGTATGCCACAAATCACCGTCCTGAGCCACCTGTATCCATCGACTTCTTGCATTTCTTACCAGGTCGTCACTTCATCTAGTGGGGGGTCGCCCTACACTTCGCCTACCGGTACGAGGCTGCCACTCGAGAACCTTTTTCCCCCAACGGTTGTCGGTTCCTGGAGCTATATGGCCGGCCCATTGCCACTTCAGCTTACTAATCCGTTGGGCTATGTCAGTCACTCTGGTTCTACTGCGGATATCCTCATTTGTAAGTTTATCACGCAGAGAAATCCCGAGCATAGCCCTCTCCATAGCTCGCTGAGCGACTTTGAGCGTCCTCATACGGCCAGCAGTGAAGGACCACGTCTCGGTCCCGTAGGTCATCACTGGCAACACGCACTGGTAATATAACTAAGTTTCAGGTTTTGAGGTATACCTGACGAGAAGATGTGTCGTAATTTCCCGAACGCTGCCCAGCCGAGTTGCATCCGTCGATTGACTTACCTAGTAGGACTATTTGTCCCAGGTAATCGTACTCGTCAACAACTTCGAGCTTAGTGCTCCCAACAACTACGGGCATAGGTGTGACATGGACATAAAAAATGATCATTGAATTACCTCAGCTCTCATATTTACCTAGGGGCTTAGGCCACTGGTTTTAGTATATTGTGGTTGTTGGATTTTGTAAGTTTGCTAATATGTGTTGTATATTATATCATCAGTTTTGAAAGTGTTTTTTTTTAACTGTAATTGAATTGGCCGCACGTATCTATCACTCTTTCTGCAGTCTAGATTAACGTTTTTGAAGTAAATTCTTTTCGTCAAGCTCGACTAGTCTGTCAGCTAGGCCGGTAAATCACAGTCTTGTAGGTCAGGCCCAGTTACTCGAAGATTTAAAGGTTAAAAAACAAAAGTAAGTTGTTCTGTTTAATTTTCTAGAGATTTCATTTTTTAATTTTATGAAATTTTATTGTAGCAAATACAATATCGAACGCGAATAATCATTGAATGTATACATGTTACTCAATAAGTCGGTAAGAATAAATATTAAAATTTGTACACTTTCAATTACAAACATTTCTAGCAGAGTTCACGAGGATCCGTAGTGACGTAAATATCCACATCTTTTATATTACATCGCGGCATTCATTTACTCGATGTATCTATAGGGAAGTTTTAAAATAGAACCCGATGTGTGCGAACGCCTCGGGTGAGCGACTTGAATCGGTCCACAGATAACATTTATATCGGCATAATCGAGACAAAAACTTCGAAACATTATTACGTTTCATATATTGAAGTCAGAGCGCGTTTCTGCAAATTTCAATAAATTTTCTATATAACCGTGTTATTTATCGCTGTGAAATTGTTAGGAAAACTGGTCAAGTCTGAAAGTATCGTCTGTTGATGTGAGGCAGGCATACATACTACATTGTAGGCTAGTTGCGCGGGTGTGGCCAGCTGATCGCCGGACGCTTCACGCACACAATGCTGCAGCTGTTTACTAAGAAAAATGAAGCTTATTGATTTTATCCACCCAGAGCGACTTTCACGTATACGACAGGTGTAATAAGGCTCGATTATCACCTGCTGAGCGACTATGGTTATATCTTGTTTTGATGGTAATAAGCTATCTACATAATGATACTGACCTTAATTCCAGAGCGTCCCTGTTGCTTGAGGAGCACGTTCTCCGGCTTCATGTCACAGTGAATGATGCGATTCTTGTTGAGCGCGTGCAGGCATTGAAGCAAGCTGTGCGAAAACTTTCGAACAAGTTGCAGCGAAAACCCTTGAAACTTGTTCTTCTTAATCAACTCATACAGATTTATTGAGAGCAATTCAAACGTGATACACGTGTGATTTCTGAATGTGAATGAGTCGAACATGTGAATAACATTCATCGTGTTATCCTTATCTTGCTCCCTGAGGTGCTCGAGTATACGAATCTCCTCTTGAGCCTGCCGGTGGAACCTCTTCTCATTTCTCACCATTTTTAATGCAACATTTTCCCGCTTCTTATGATCGTACGCTTTAACTACCTGACCGAAGCTACCTTTGCCTATAACTTTGAGCACCTCGTACCGATAAGCTATGTGGTCGTGCGGTATGTGGATATAAGAACCCTGCTCGTTGTCGTATTCGCAATTGTTCGGAAAGCCGACGAGGCCAGGCCGTTTCTTTGCGTTCGCGCCTATGAAATACACTTGTGGATAATCGAATATCTCGCGGTGTTCGTAAGGCGTGAGCTTGTTCATGTAGAGCTTCATGACTTGCTCGGGGCTGGCGGCGGCGGCCGGCGGGGCGGGCGGCGCGGCCGCGGGCGGGCCGGGCTCCAGCGGTGGCAGGGCGCCGTCCCGGAGCAGAGCGCGCCCGAAAGCGTGCGCGCTCCCCAGAGGCATGTCGCCGGTCATGGCCGAGCGGCCGCCGCCACCTCCGCGCACCTCGCTCTCCGTGGCCGTACCGACCCACGCTCGCTCGCACACACCACTGCACCTCACTGCACTTGCACTAGACGGCGCCACCCTGGGGCATTACACGACATTTCACAGGGACCGAGAGGAGCGACAGCCACGCTTCCACTTATGTTGGCACATTCCGTCTCGGATGCGACACGATAGAACGCCCGACGCAGATGATACCGTGCGACGCGAACGTGAAACGCAAACAAAGACCCCCTTCCTAGCGGGTCGACCCGACGACAGAACCAGAGAGAAAATAGAAACTGGTCGCCAAAGTCATTGAACCGTTTGAACGCCCAGAACGTATGAGTGCGAGTGGGACAAAATATAAAATTAAAGTATTCTGTCTGCTTGTAGATGGCGCTTCATGCTAATACGCCTTTATAGCCACATAATACAGCCTCAGTTATTATGAATGACCTTTTATTATTAATCTGTAGTTAAAAATAAATAACCTCTAAGTTGTTTAATTTTAAACCTTAAAAATTATATACATAAAATTTTGGAGATTAATTCTTTTAACTGTATGTATTTCATTGTCTTTTATTTTTTTTCTCTACGTAAACCATTGAGTTTATTTGAAATGATGATTATTTCACACATATTAATTATTATATTTTCCAAATACTTACGTTTTTTTTATAGTTAAAGACTATACAATAAGCAAATTTACAATATTAAATATAGATATATTTCTATTAATTGATAAAATAATTTGTACTTCGTTATAAATAAACTTTTACATGTATAAGTTCCTTTCAAAGTATTATTTTTACAAATCAAATTTCCGTCAAAGACATACATCCAACAATATGGCCAGGTATATAGTACGGTTGATTCATATTTACCTCATTAATTCCTCAAAACGTGAAAACAAAAGTGTATAAATGTTCATGAAGACGGTTATGATATACGGATCTGAGAAAAATAAGATCTCGAATGACGAAGCTTGAAAAAATAAAGAAACTTTGTTTGAAGCGCAGTGGATACAAATTGATGTATTCTGTGGTTAGAAGATGTCATTCAGAAGTAAAATATTTTTAATAGATTTCCATATTTTATTCTTGGGAGTTTATATACCATTTTTGTACACAGTACGGGTGTTAAAATAAACATTTTAAGTAAGTAATGCTGCAACCGATATAATTAAAATATTAATGTTGCTAAAGATCACGTTGATCTTTTACTGCTGGCCATAAAAGAAGCTTAAGGTCAGTAAGCTATAGTAGACGGCTATGCTCTGAGTTTTCTGTGTTGTAAAATTCATAATGAATACATCCGCAGTAGAAACAGTGTACCTGATCGACATAGCCTAACGGATAAGTAAGTTGACGTTGTAATATAGCGACTATACAGCTTGAAGAACTGATAACCGATTGCGAAAACATGCCAGGAATTCGAGGGTACAAGTGACTCAGGGCAATTTTTGTGGTATTTCTTGGGAAAGGCCTATGTTCAGCATTTTGAGAAGAGTTTAATGATGATGATATGCTTCTTTGATATATGTCTCAAAAGAATTAGTGCGATTTGTACGTTTAGTAGAATAGCATAGCAGCAAGTAATTGGATTTTATAATTCAAACAAATATATCCTTAGTTTTTTTTTCCTTTTAAGGTAATAAGCGTGACAAACAAGCACACATTCCACCTGATGGTAAGTGGATGTATTGGCCCATAGACGTCTACATCCATCCGCGAATAAAGAATCAGAAAGCAAATGCGTTGTCACCCCTGCTGACCCTAAGGATTAAAGTGAAATACCTAGTTTCCAGTAAAAAGGGCTCAAGCCCTCTATAATCATCATACGAAACACAGCAGAATCGAGCTGCTATTTTACGCTGATATTCTGTGAGGACATGGTCTTACCCCGGTTAAGCCAACCCATTCGGCTTTACTAGATAAAAAAAGTTTAACCAAATTGTGACTAATATATTCAATTTTAATGTAAAGGTTGTCTATTGATATACTAAACGTATAAGCTTTTTTTGTGGTTCAGCACTTATCTAGTCAAATACTCAACAATATTAGGTTCTGCAATAAGCGTATTTGCTGTATTTAACTTGTTTGATACACAATACTTAAATTAAAGTGAATTACTGAATTATTTCATATAGCTCTAATTGAACAAATTTATAGGAAAAAATGTTATTCTTGTATTATTTTAAAACAAATAATATTTTATTCTTGTTTGGGTCTTTCATAATAGTTGTCTATGGTTAAACCTACAGTACAAGCGACATCTATCGGGTATTCGTTTCATCAAAGATTATGTGCATCATCCATCCGATCTAGACGTCTTTTTTCACTCCGCTCTCCGCTGTTTTCTTGTCATTTTATTAGAATCGTAACCAGTTACTATGTGGTAATTACATCTTATTTTGTGGAAAATATGTACATAGACTATTGTGCTCATAGGCAATAAAAGTAATGTGGTGAAAAATAAGCAACAGAAAATAGTCAAATGTAAGTACTTAAATTCTCTTCTATACCGACAATTGCAATGATTTCTTTTATCATTTAATTATCTGAAAGCTCTTTATTTCTGTACACAATAACGTTACAATGACTATTTGGAGCGTATTTTTAAACATTGTTTTTTTACTGATCACTTAATAATTAAAATATTATAGTAAGTATAGCATATGGAGAATATTCTATTGTTTCTACTTAGCCTTATATATCAATGAATACGTGATAGCATCCATCCATTACAACAGTGACGATGTCGCTATGAGTACGCGAACCTTTCAAGGTAATGTTAGGGCACTGATATGGTATACTTACTGATTTATTTGTGTAACTACTTCCTTATACATACCATATAAAAACGCAACTCATATGATAATGTTATGTTTGGATTGCTGCCAGTGTAGGAACACTTACCTACTGAGGTACTGAATCTATTCTATTGTAAAGTATAAAATAAACTATTTTTTCTTTGTTTATTATTTTACTCCTAACTGAGTCATCCAATCCAAGGAGGTACTTGATCAATGAATAATGTTAACATGAATCATGTTATCTTAAGGTTATAAATGTAAACAGATCATATTAACTTAATTATTATAAGATTCCCCTAGATAAGATATATATTTCAATGAGTTTAAGTAATATCAGATTTATTTTTATTTTCAGCCTGTTGTGTCCCACTGCAGGGCAAAAGATATGGAGACACTACCTTTTTCTACTTTTAACATTTTGATACATAAAGGTTTTAGTTCATTATTTATCATAACTTAGTACATTTTCTTAGTTTTTTTTTTTTGAATATTATCACATCATTATATCATAAACACTGACACCTGTCATTCAGAGGTGTAGGTAGAGCTACAGGCTTCTATTTGGCATAATCCTGACATATCTTTCCATTTCTTCACTGTCATATTATAGCTATGCATGCATGCTCATAAGTTAAGGGTACTCTTATTTTGGCCTTTCTTTGGTGTTGATCATCAATATCATGTCTTTCTTCAATCTGATCGATGAACTATCATCTATGGCGTCCCTTGCACACTCTGCCACTCATTCAAAAACTGCTGATAAGGGATTGTTGACATTGTGACTGAAAATTATACATACAAATTTATAATATCTTAATTACTTTATTTCTCAAAAGTTCCTGCTGATTGATTGCATATACTTACCTTCCGCTTAATCTTAAAGAATTACATAGTCATTTGATCAATTTATTATTTATAAAATAAAATAAGATTATTATTGAAAAAATTCTTTTATGTATACTCTTTTGATATTAATATGAGTCTTCATCATAAATCGTCACTTGTAAAGAATAGTCTAATAACATTTATCTGCCCTTTGTGAAGTTGATTACATAATGATTTATTAAATTTACGCAAACAAAAAAAAGAAATCATTAAACATAATAAAATCTGTAAATTATATTTACAGATTTTATTGCATTTAATGATTTCTTTTAAGTTATTTTTAATTGTTAACGTTTCGGGTGCTTTATAGCACCCATGATCACGGGGGCCGGGGGGACAGATGTTTGACGTCCCAATGTCATAGTTAGCCCGGTTATTAAGGTAGCTGGGCTAACTATGACTTTAAGACGGCTATTAAGGTAGCCGGGCTAGCTATGACTTCAGGACGTCATACATCTCAGTTCCCGTAAATTTAGTTTTGTTCAAAGTTGATTACATATTATGATTACATATTCTTATTACACAAAAACAGTAGTACTAAAATAATTGTGAAATCATCTACATAAGGACTCTTAGTCCTTATATATATATATATATATATATATATATATACATAAAGACTAAGAATGTTTATCTCTTGTGGTTGCTGCTTAAAAGAAGCATCACCCCATTTTGTTGAATGTATGCAGTAAAAGCGAACTATGGGATAATGCAAAAACATTTTTCTCTCTCTCTCTCTCTCTCTCTCTCTCGCTATATATATATATATATATATATATATATATATATATATATATATATATATATATATATATATATATATATATATATAAAAATAACCATACAGTCCACCTGATGGTCAGCAGACGCTGTGCCTCTACATCTATTCTTGATTAATAATCAAATGGCAGATGTGTGATTGCCCGTGAGGACTAATGTGGATTGCCTAGTCTCCAGATTTCACTTCAGTCCATTGTGGATAATGACTACATAATGATAAATGGCCATCGCAGCCGGGCCAGCTTGTTTTCATTGGTTGTTTTTGGTTTAAAAGCATGTAAGCTCCGAATTTTTTTGTTGCTATACTCTGTGTTGTACTTACTCGTCCCGTATATAATCAGTGATCACATATATTAACATTTGTGTTTTTGCTTAAAATTTTCTCACCGGCCTGTAAACATTTTCTGCTGGACATGGGCTCGCCTCCAATACTCTTTCCTGGATTTGTTATAACCTCCTGGCTTGGCAAGTGGATTAGTATACTGAGTACCAAACATTTCGCGCTTTTGACTCTTCTCAATGTTACATGGCTATTTTATATTTGAAATATGCACAAAATTGTAACTCTATCATTTCCTGAAGGCTGAAATATTTTCAGTCATATCCCTTATCATCTTTTTATGTAAACCTTAAAACTAAATCGGGTAGTGGAGGCTCTTCACTACCTCCAAATAACAACATTTGTAGCAATATGATGTTTCACAATTAACAATTTAGATTTTAGATAAAAGTTTGAATTTAACATTGTGGTAGAAACCACCTTGGAGAATATTATCCTATGCTTACTAACTTACAACTACCTATACTACTATAACTTGCTTTGTATTTTCATTATTTTTAAGTGACCAGAGAGCTAACAATCCAATTAATGTTAAGTGACTTTTACAGTCAATAGTCACCTTTGTTTTGGGGAAATCCTCATGAATACTTACCGCTGTAGAGGCAACGGGAAGGTTATGCCAGATTTCGCCTAAAACCTAGGTTTCTGGGATCTTCCTGCGGAACGCAACAGTGGCCTCTCCGTTTTGTGTTTTGCTAGATGCACATCCCGGATCAGTTCTTACTTTTCTAGGCACCCTCTTAGTGCTTTCACGATGTCTCAAGACCACATCCTCGCTAAAAACTTAATCTGTTGTTACGAGGCGTTCGAGGCTGCTACTCCGATCGTAGATACCCGGAGTACCATTATCAGAATGACGACCTTGACGATTTGCCGCCGACGAATTCAAACAGGATCGATCCTCTCCTGATCTCGCTTAGCAGCTCCCTTCTGGACCACGAACGGATGGATTGTACGGATTTACAGGAGGCGTCTACGGCACTCTACTTCCTATCGGCGTCACCAATACGATTTGCAGGCAAGGTGAGTAATCCACTCCGTCGCTTCATCTAAGTGCGGTAGGATTGCCTCAACGACCCGTTTGCGCGCCTAATGCTCCTCGCACAGACGAGTGCACAGTGTTGCCAATGTGTTAATCGTTCCTGCCGTTTAACAGTCTCGAGCTTTTTTCTACCTTCCTTATCTGACCACTGCTCTGTTATACAACGTGTCTATCCATCCGCTGGACAATGTAGATTTTAACCCTACATCTACAGTGCTGGCAATACTTTTTGCCCATGTCGATGCTCCGCACAAGGTTTGGGACCGTATTACTCAGCATAAACGCGTCGTCCTTTCTCTCTCGGTCCCTCGGTCCTCATGTACCATCCCGCATTGACATCAGATTCACAAATGAGGACGCACAAGTCGGGCGGTTTCCTGCCCTGAAGTAATTAATGCACCCATTGAGCCTCGGTCTTAGTCTTTTCGAAGGTGCCTCCGCTGGCGACACCACCAATGTGTCGTCAGCATAGAACACGATATCTATGCCAGTGGGAGACCGTAGTTACCCTCTAATAAGTGATAGAAGGTACACTTATAATGTATACCTACTTGCATTTGTTGTCACTTGGTGAAATTTCATCTTTATTTGTGACATGGACTGGCGTAAGTTGTTTTCAATATTTTTTTTTTAAATTAAGGACTGAGTTGAGTTTTCGGATTTTTTACGTTGGTCTGAGATAGTATCGAAAATCTTAAAAATGTCAGTGTTCAAAGAAATCTAAGCAATGGACTTATTGAAAAAGTAACGCACATTGTAAAATTCGTAAATGGCTGATAAACGTGTTGCTTACAATATCGAAACTGTGTTGCAGATCTATAAACAACATTTCTGCCATTACGTGTAGGAGTTTTGTTTAAAATAGATTGATTCCTGATTGAACCGGATACAGGATTTATCGATGACGAACGAAATTATTAACAGTACCAAGTTTACGTTCGCCAAAAACGAGTTCCGTTGTTATCGCGACTTACCCAATAATTATCTATATGGAATTTTGTAACATGATTAAACTAAATTACTGGGTCGCAGCTGTGTCTAGTTATAACATAATAATACTGATCCCGGAACTCGAGAGTTAGCGGGAAAGTGCAATTAGTGTCGACATAGAAACAACCTCTCACTTAAATGAGTGTAAAGGCAGTTATGGAACAGGAATCCATATCAGTATTAAACATATTATGGGAGCAACATGTGGGATTTTATATATATTCTTTATACATATAGTATTATGAATTGTAAAGTACCAACTGAAATAGTATAATCTTTATCTATAATGGTAGATGTAGATGGTAGTCAGTATTACTCTGTATAAAGCGTATAACGTGATCAGAGCTACTGAAATACCCTGTTCTCGTCTGTTAGGTATCCACTAGATAGTCTGTTATGGATTTATGTTTTCTAAATCCTCAGATATTGATATTTCTTTCTACGAACTCAGATAATAAAAAAAGTATGCCTTGCATATCGAATGTCGACTGTTTCAGTAAGTTAATGAGTTCTATGATTTATAGTACCTTAATCAAACCTACGTTAACAGATGTAAATAGCTATAATTTAACATAGTTGCTTCTTAAAACAAATGATTTGTGATAGGTGATAGCTTAAGCAATAATTATTTTCTACCGAATTTTTTATCCTATACGGCGGTAAAGATATTATGTTTTATATTTTTAGTTAGTTTTTTGAGATATTTGTCTCTAAAAATATCTACATTATTATTTTATCTATCAAAAACATTAACGTGATTCTTTTAATTTCCAAATTTTTTACTTTTATACAGTTCAATTTACTGATCGGTCGTTCACTAAAATAAAGTCATGAAATTAAGTATCGTTAATTGATTTAATTAAATACCTACTTCCAAATTACAAAGGCAATACTTTACAATCGACGGTCTGTCGAGCGGATACTTTGATGTTTCTGAACATTGGAAATGAAGTAAAATTGCGCTGTTTCATATTAGGGTGGCATCACACTAACTTATGACGAATTTTAATTATATTAATTATTCAATTTAGTGACTATCGCGTCAATATTCGCCTAAGCGAGAATGTACTAAAATATTGCTCCTAATATATTAATAAAGATATTAATAGTTATTTTGCAACCCTCCGCTCAATCTCGGCATCTTCAGGTGATTTGCCTCGTGTAGAGGCGAAACACGTGTCGTATTATCTTCGATGGTGTGTCTTTCCTAGAAGAGTGGTGTTGGGAGTGGGTGCTCTTCAAACTAGGTAAGACACATCATTTCATTTAATTGAGCGGATGGTTGCAAAATAACTATTAATATCTTTATTATAATGGATTTCCGCAAAGTGACGCCTGATTCATCAATTATCCTAATATATTACGTTACAGTTTCGTTTTTTTCTTTGCATATTATAATTTTTATTTATAAATATTTGCTGTATAATATTAATTCATCGTCATCATCATTACTCTCCATCAAAAGTCCACTGCCGAACATAGGTCAGATCTCTCCCATGAATTGCCTTATCGAAGGGTTATTTTCCATAGTTGGCTCGCCGAATGCTCTCAACTGGGGTCTCCCTAGTGTTCGCCATTCACTAAAATAAGGAAAGTTGTCGTGCAAGCCGAACGCTCCGCCTACGCCTTGCCGAACGTTCTTCTATAAAACCTTACCCTTACATTTGCTAAATGGCTTTCCTTTTTTACCCTTGTAACAAATTTGATCACTTTGACAAGTTTAAAATAGAAATGTATGTACGTAACATACACTGCCGCTATGTTGAACTATTAAGATTCGGTTTTATCATAATTTTTATTGAAGCGTCAGGAATCTAATGGTTAAGGGTACGGAGTGTAAAAGTCGTCGCTTCGAATTCGCGTAATATTTGTTATATTCTAAATAATCCTCAGAAATAAATATTTCTTCCTGATGAAACATATTCGCTGTATAGCAGAAGTATTTTAGTACTTACGTAGTTTAATATCAGCTACTATTTACCGCCTAATTTACACAATTGTCAGTAGTTGAATGAGAATGTAATGTAATATGGGAATATCGGCTACTATGGATTAAAACCCAACTGAAGTAATCTATTATTAACACTCACTAAGACATAATTATTTCATGTTATAAATTATGTACATTTCGAATGTACTCAAAACGGGTCGATTACTCAGTGGTTAAGCGTTCGACTTCGGAGGGCCGCAGGTTCAAATTCCCTCGTAAAAGTTGAGTGTATGGCTAATAAATTACTACACTAGATTTAATTGATTGTTCATGTGCAAATTTTTCTATGCACAAGTGGTGAAATTAAAAATTTTGTACAACCGGCTTAACAAATAAAATGAGAACATCATCATTGTAGTCGAAGTCAATTAAATACGCATTATTAAGGATGACTCAAAAACGACTGGTTAGAACTTGATTAAATGTGTATGGGACCACACGAAAAGCACTGCACAGCTTTCAAATAAAAAAAGAATCATCCAAATCGATTCTCCTAGAAAAAAGTTCTGAAAAACAAAAACACACATATAAATACAGTCGAATTGAGAACCTCTTCCTTTTTTTTGAAGTTGTTTGAAACTAATTATACAGGATATCCTTGTAGGGGTGACGTATTAAAAATATTCACATTCATATTATGATATCAAATGATTTCATTTAAAACATGTTTTATGCTAACGTAAAATTTTGTACGTTGCCCAACGTAACCCAACAAATCTTGGAGATATCATTTGTCAAACTACGTTACGGATGGATATAAAAACAGACAAGTACATTTTGGGTTATTATATAAATTATTATACCTTTTGGGTTTCCCGCAGTAGGTTATAAGAGTTTATGATGGGCTATTCAGAAAAGTGTTGTCAATGTTGGCAAGTTACAATATTAAAGGCACGGTCAATGTTTGCTTTCCAAGCGTATATTTGAACAAGAAATCCCTAATCCCTACTTTATTCATTAAATATTTCTTTATGAAAACGTAGCGTAGTCGTGGAATAATTTGTCGTCTGTCTTTCCGTCCGATGACAATACGGGTATCTTGAAGGCAAGAGTGAATAGGTTATTGTTACGCGAAGGTATTTACAATCCACTTACTATCAGGTGGGATTGTAGTTAAACATTGGCTGGCAAGCTTTTTAATTCCGTTCTCCATGGGACTACTCCGAAGGCGTAGAGCAGAAGTGTGGTGGTCTTGTACTTCAAGAAAGGTGACAACGCTCTCCTGAAGAACTACAGACTGATTTCCCTTCTGAGCCGCGTCTACGTGCTGTTTTCGAGAGTCTCACACGCAGACTCGACGACTTACAGCCTCCAAAAGGCTTTAGTACCACACATCATATACACATACCCTTCAGAAAATTGTACAGAAGACCGAAGAGTACAATCTGCCACTTTGCCGCGTATGCTTATTATGAGAAAGCGTTTGATTCCGTCGAAATAGGGCGGTGCTGCTATCCCTTCAGCGGTGCCAATTTGACTGTCGATATATAGAACAAAGTACGAAACTCATCCAATTGCAGAGAGGTGTAAGAGGTGGTGACTTTATATCTCCGAAACTCGTCGCCGCTGCATTGGAACACGTTTTCAAGCTATTGGATTGGAAAGGATACGGTATTAACATCAATGGCTAGTACATCACTCAACTTGGATTTACCTACGATATAGTCTTTATGGCAGAATCTCTGCAGGACTTAAACACTGCTCAATGAGTACAATAGTGTCTCCCAAAGGATAGGTCTTAAGATGAACATGGACGAAACAAAGATCGTGATGTGTAACGTCCGTGTCACACCTATGCCTGTAGTTGTTGGGGGCACTAAGCTCGAAGTTGTTGACGAGTATGTTTACCTGGGACAAATTGTCCGACCGGGTAAGTTCAACTTCGACCGAAATGTCGATCGACGGATTCAACTCAGCTGGGCAGCATTCGGGAAATTACGACACGTCTGCCCGTTAGGTAAACCTCACAACTTGAAAGTACAATCAGTGCGTGTTGCCAGTGATCTCTTAAGAATCTGAGACATGGTCCTTTACTACTGGCGGTATGACGACGCTCAAGGTCACTCAGCGAACTATGGAGAGGGCTTTGTTCGGGGTTTCTCTGCGTGATAAACTTAGGAATGAGAATATCGGCAGTAGAACCAGAGTGACCGACATAGCGCAATAGATTGGTAATCTGAAGTGGCAATGGGACGGCCATATAGCTTAAAGAACCGATAAGCCGACATTGAGCCGCCGATGGGCAAGAAAGGTTCTCGAGTGGCAGCCTTGTACCGGTAGGCAAAGTGTAGGGCGGCCCCCCACTAGATGGAGTGACGACATAGTAAAACATGCAGGAAGTCGATGGAAGCAATTTGGCCCAGGATCGTGGTTTATGGGGTTTCTTGAGGGAGGCCTATGTTCAGCAGTAGACTTGTGAGGGGCTGTAATGATGATTTTCAATAATTTTGACTGTTAATTATGTAGAACTTAAATATTATATAGTGTTATAAATATTAAAAGAAACGGAAGCACTCACTTGTTACGCATTTAGTTTCGCCGTAACATTTGTACGAATCTCGATGAAAGTCATCCTGCCATCATTAGAGTGGTATCTTCGCTCGAATGCGCATTATCGTCGATGCTATACGAAGTAAATTTAGATTTTTTTATAGAACTGATTGATTTGCACAGCAGCTAACAGTCGTGATATTCAGTGGCCACCGCAACACATGGACTACTGGCAACCAAGGTTTTAAACAAGGAGGCTAATGGTGCGTCACCAGTTTTTTAACCTATTAGGACTAAGATGGAATTCCTTATAGTATGCAACGTGTAGTGGCGGTGTAATAATACCCACTACCACATATCGTCCCGTGCGTAGAATACTATAATATATGCATAATAGAACGGGGGAGTGGGCGGAGCCCGTGTAGCTACTAAAATGTCACTAACATGTCAATTCACACGTATAACTTTCAACACGAGATGTGTTTTGACGTTACAGTCGTTTCCAAATTTCGCATGCAAATTATTTAGAAAATGCCAATTGCACACTATTTACAAATAAATATGTATTAAAATTTTAACGATTTTTTTAATGATGATCTTAACATTAATCAAAAGTCTAAAATGTTTAAAAATTTACTCAGTCTGTCAACACAGCGAATCGGGTTTGTAGTAGTGATAATATGACGTAATTGCTTATATGTGTGCTCCCGGCGACGCCAACGCTCGTACAAAATAAGGTTGACAGCCATTCTATTTTATATTATAGTATTCAATGGTCCCGCGGCTGTTGTAAGAGGCGATAGAAGGAAATTGAAAAAGGTGATGGGCAGGAGCATCTTCCCGATAACAAGTCAAAATAATAAAAAACTGCGGTTGACAACCCGCTCGCCGTGCGTGTCAACTATGGCAAAATTCCCCCTATGGGGCAATCTATGGGGGAGGTTTATGTTCAGGAGTGGATTTTTATAGGCTGTGGTGATGATAGTATGCAATTACCCTAGTTCTCCTTACAATTTCAAGCTGAATACAGCTACAAATAAAACCGGCCAAGAGCATGTCGGGGCACGCTCAGTGTAGGGTTCCGTAGTTTCCCGTCCGTCACAATAAGTGTTCCATTATGTTCGCGCTCCAGCAGCGCTCCGCGCTCCTGCAACTGCTCCCGGTAGTGGGTACTGTTGTTTCCATCCAAGTTCAAAATGATTTTCCTAGAAAGTCCTTATAAAGTTCTACTTTTCAGATTTTTTTCATATTTTCTAAACTTAAAGTTAGAGGGGGGGGGGGGACACATTGTTTTTTACTTTTGGAGCGATTATTTCCGAAATTATTGACATTATCAAAAATGATTTCAGTAAACCCCTATTCATTTTTAAATACCTTTCCAACAATATATCACACGTTAGGGTTGAAATTAAAAAAATATCACTTCCCACTTTACATATAGGGGGGCTACCCTAATAAAACATTTTTTCCAATTTTTGTTTTACCACTTTGTCGGCGTGATTGATACACATATTGGTACCAAATTTCAGCTTTCTAGTGCTAACGGTTACAGAGATTAAGCGAGGACGGACAGACGGACAGACAGACATGGCGAAACTATAAGGGTTCCTAGTTGACTACGGAACCCTAAAAATAGATACTACCATGTTACCACATATGCTTTTGATGTTGAAAATATACAATTATAATTTATTATAATATTAATACAATGTCCCTAAGTGCTACAGTGCGTGACCCTGTCGCAATTGTTTTGTTCTTTTTGCGGAAATAAAAATAGACATGGCTTTGCAATTTATGAAACGCACGTACTTTCTCTTAATAGCAAAACGCGGCGGACGCGTTTAAATGTACGTTTTTATATTGTAATTTTTGTTTTCAGAAAACGTTTACTAAATAATTTGTGCATCTTCGTATTTTAGACGAATAATCTTAGCAGTCTTCTATCAATACAAACAATTGAGAGGGCACTGTAAAATTATAAATAAGAATTCGCAAGTCGTTTGATATTAATGCTACAATAAAATATTGCAAGCAACCTTGTACAAAAATATAGAAAAAAAGCAGGACTGCCGCTATAACTTTGTCCGTATTTTATGGCTGTCTGGTAAGTTTTTATTAAAAGAAACGGCGACAGTGACTAGCGAAATATTAAAAGGACTTAACTTAAGCGCTCGCTGTAAATTTTACAATAAGCGAGCAAGCCGGGTTCGACCCCCGCCTGCACCAATGAAATTGTAAATTACCTATAATTTTAATTGCTGATTTACCACGTTTTCTGCGATCAACGAAAACATCGTGAAGAAACCTGCACGTCTGCGAAATAAGACAAAAAATATTTCGATGACGTGCTAGGGAACTGCACGTCATCGAAATATTTTTTGTCTTATTTACACGGATTGGAACAGCGCAGTAGTCATTTCTTTGCCCTAAAACCCTCTCAGAAATGAAAGGAGGCCTATGCCCAGCCGTGGGACGTATAATATAGGCTGTAACTGTTAACTTTTTTACATGCAATGCATTATATGTAAACGAGTGTTGTTTCTTTAGTAGACTTCTTACAGAGAAATCACAGCAGCTGCTGCACTCTGATGTCTTTTAGTAATTGTAATCTATTAAGCTTCTTTAGCGCGACTTGGCATGAAAACGAATTTATTTTCAGATCTACAAATTTTTTAAGATGTTTTCCATCCATTTACAAGACAGTTTTCTAAGTATTTGTTAAGAATGCTAAAATAAAATTATTTGTGCACAGGGGCTAAACTTCCGCTGTAAATTTCAGAGTACACGAGATACCAATTTTTTTTTTTTTGGAAATTTATGTGTTGATTTACCATGTGCTTGGCGGTGAGCAAAAATATCGTGAGGAATCTGAATGTCTAAACTCTAAAATATTTCAAGGACGTGCGAAAGCCTTTGTCCCGCGGTGAGGTAAATTTAGGCCCAAACCCTAATTTTTGTGTATTGCAACATAGGTGGATTCCTTGTTACTTTTAGAATATTCGTAATTTCTAACATACTCGTATCAATAGAGATAACATGTAAACTACACAATAAAAAGTTATGCGATATTGAACACACTCATTTGCATTTGTTTTCAATATTTTCTGCTGATCTGTCGAGTATATCCTCCGATTTATGTTTCATTGAATTTCGGCGAATAATAATCAAACGACCATTTTTCCGTATTAAATTTCCTGGTTTTATTATAATTTTGACCAAGTATTTTGAGAGAACACTACTTCTTGCGATGTAACTGTATTTGTTGGCTATCCAAAGGAAATTATGGAAGGCGAGGGCGTTGACTCACAGACCGACAAGTTATACAAATGTATATATGTGCGGGTCAACAGTCAATCGCGCACACCCACGTCGGTCAGAGTTCAGGCAAATGATTAATTGGCAAAAGATTATCACGTCGACCGAATGCATAACGGACTAATGTTGAATATAATGAGAAATTAAAATTATGTATTAATATTTAAGATCTTATTTCAAAAACTATGGTTAAATGGGGGTCACGAAATAAGAGTTTTCTTATAGGAATATCTTGCAAAAGAGTTCCCGTTGCTTCGTCAAAGTTTAGGTCGAGTTTAGTCAAGCATCATTGGAGATGTATCCATAAAGACATCCGTATAAAACAGGGGAGGCCTTAGGCACATTACATATTTATTATTATTTCACTATAAGGAAAATTACTATAAGGAAAGTAACCTTAACATAATATTCTGTCGGAAAACAGTGCAAAATTGTTTTAAAAAAAAACAGAATATATATACTAGCTTATCAGGCAGACGTTGTTCTGCCCTTCTCGACCACCTATTCAAAAATAAAAATCCTAAAATTCGCAAAAAAAATTGTGGGTCACTCATGGACAAAAAATATCCTATCTCTCAAGTTGGACCAAACTGCACACGGTGTGCAAATTTGATTAAAATCGGTTGAGTAGTTTAGGAGTCCATCGCGGACAAACAACGTGACACGTAATTTATATATATTAAGATATATGTTAAGGAAATTAAGATATTAATTTTATTGTAGTTTTAAAATTTCATAAAATCTGTATCTCATGACATAAAACAGCTCCCAACAACAAAGAGTAGTAAAATATTATACAATTTTAATATGCATGTTCAATGTGGAGGCTGAGCACCTGAGCAGATTGGTTTGTTTTATTCGTAGTATGTTTTGTTTTATTTCTCTGAAACTGAACAGCAGCGCGATTGTAAACTCTGGTGTGAATTGTGTTTCTTTGTTTTTAAGGTTTGAGAACGGTGTATTGTGTACGGTGTAAATGTATCAGTACCGAATATAAGCCGATGTCTGTTCTTGTTATAAGTTACAAAATATCCTATGTGAGAAATATAATGTTGTTGCGGAGTAATTCCTATTCGCAAAAGATTTTCACCAAAGTTACCCAATCGCACTGAGTGTTCATAGAGCCGGGCTACTTTGATGTTTTATGGTACTGTAACTAATGGTTAACTACTCTATCTTAATATGTCAAACCTGCAATGGTAGCCGTAAATGTTTTGTTAATAAGTAATGTGAAGTGTTTATTATGTAAGTATTAAAATTGAAAAAAACCTAAATCAATCTGAAAAATCTCTTGTGTTCGTAAAGTAGTGCGTGATGGCGTATAATACGATTTTGTTAATCAATAACGGTTAATTGGAATGATTCGCGCGGTAAGATATCACGTATTATTTTGTTTACCATATTTGCGTAGATATGGATTTCTAACTGCCCTTATTTTATCTTATCCGATTAATAAATCGATACTTTATATTAAAGATTAAAAGGTTGGCGTTTGTATTTCATTTATTTGCCTTTGTCTGTTTAAACACAAGTCAGTCAATACATAGCTGACAATGAATATTTTTATAAAAAGATGTATACTCTATTCTTGTCTATGTTTTACTGAAAGAAACGTCCTTTAGTCCTTAGTAGGGATGTAACGATTCCGATACCGATAATGGGCCGCTATAATCGCCAGACCGATATATCGGTATCGCCGATTATATACAACCGATATCAAGAGTTTGAAAAGCGCGGGAAACGAACAATGTGCGCGCGACATTCTTGCTCAGCGCAGTTGCCTTAGAGTGTCTTTTTTCAATTCCAGGTATTTTTCAAAATGATTTGCATAATTGCAGATTATCTGCTACTAATTTAAACAAATTGTTTTCTTCACAAAAACCTACCAAAAGCTAACTGTTATTACTGACTGTATCATTTATACCGGTTTACTTTACCACTTTGTGTAATTAAAATTAGTTTCTTAATAAGCGCTTTGATTGCTTAAGAATATTCTTGATTATTCATATAAATGAACATTTATTTTGAATTTTTGAATTGAAATTTGGTTTTCAAACTTCTCAAAGTAGTCTCTGATAAATAGAGGCAACTTTAATACATAATAAAGCATATTATTCATTGTTTATTTGTTTTTTTTCTATTTCTACTACGATTATTTACTACAATAATCGGTATCGTATCGGCACAATTATGTATCGTTACATCCCTAGTCTTTAGTGCACACCTACTCTTCAAAGGCTTTTCGAACGCATATTTTAGAGTTCATGAAGCGAAACAAATGACAAACGAATTTAATACACTTCGTCAGTTTACCAAAAATTTATTCCTAATTTAAATTAAGTATTTTAATTTTATTGGTTTTGCTGTTACTAGTTGTAAAACTTTTATGGCACACGCGAAGAACACGCAATACACAGTCAAGTCTAACAACTAAGGCTGTGACACAGTGTAGATTATTTCTAATTCAAAGTTTAAAACCGAAAAGGCTTTTTTTTAAATTTTGCAGTTGAAAGTATTTAGAGATATTTTTGAGTTATTTTTTGAATTTTTTCGTAACAGTGTTTATAAAGTTAACGAGATTAAGAGGTTAGAGTAAGTCAGCTCAAATTCTAATTTCGCCCCCACTTCCCCGCGCGTCGTATGCTATGTACCGAAATATTTGTAATCACTAATACTGTAAGTAGAAAGGTCGTTAGACACTTATTTCATTAGGTTTATCATATTTATGCCTGTTTCTTAAAGCCAAGCCAGCCGCTTCTTATTTTTATCACGGTTATTTCCCATTTTAATTTTACGTCGTACTGTTGCGTTATGTGTATTCTGATCGTAAGCGACACAACTTCTCCCTTCAAAAGCCTAAGCGATACTAACGGAACGACAGGAATCAAGCTCAAGACGCCGATAGTTTAGGTAATTTCTTTTTACAGTGAAAATAATGGTATTTTAAAAAAAGTAAATAACATAAGCACTGCTTTATAGTTAGTTCACTTAGTATGCAAAGTTTCATGATCTTATTTAAAGTATTTTATGAATAACAGCGGTTTATTGTTTATTTTGGAGGTAACTGTGGATTTTTTTTCCATCGAGAAAATTTTACGAAATCGTGTTTTCGTCTAACATAGTCACTAACATTAATCCTCAACTTTACCATATATTTATTTCAAAATTAATGCTGCAATATTTTCGGCATAACGAAGGATCTTGCTAAGCCATTTGACATTATATTTCCCCTTAAGACGTATTCCAAGCTTTTATAGGCTTTATATTTTGTAAACGGAGCTTATTTTCTAAACATAAGTTATCGAACCTTTTCAACCTTCTTCACATTAGATTGAAAAGAAATATTAAACTAAGTCAACGCAGGAAATTGCGACATGGTAGTGCCAAGATCGATCCGGCTAACTGCAAATTTACTTTCGTATGCAAATATGAGTCACTTTACAATTATTCTTAATGTTTACCCAAGATTTTTAATTCGCTGATTGATTTCTGAACATTCCGTGTACCCTTATTACCTATTACTTATTCTAACTTATTATTGACTGTCTAACGTTGAAACTACTACTACTTACTTGATATTATACTCGTTTTCAATCGAAAACTAGTTCAAAATAGCTATTGGTAGAAGTATAAATCTAGTCGTACGTACGTACGTACGTAAACTCACGTTTTATTGATCGGAAAATGGCAATATTTACATACCTATTTACTTTTTAATGGATTCACGGAAACGAAAAGGCTAAACAACACCTTCGCTTTCTATTGTACTTGTTTTAGATTTGACCATACTCTTACTTAATAATTACTTAAACTAAAATTTTCTTCAACATCCCGTGAACGTTGAATAATGGACAGTTTTTTTTTATATAAGAGATGTTAGGTGACTACCCGCCGCCCATAAACAACTGTAAAACACCAGAGGAATTTCAGATGAGTTGCCGGGATTTTAAAAAGGAGTAGGCTTACAAGCTTACATAGCTCTCAAATCAGAGGAAGGGCTTGCTACTCTGTGCGGACGGATTGACAATCACAGTACAGTAATCTGACAGTAAAATGAGACAATTATACGATAGTTTTTTTAAAAGGGAGCGTAGTTCACCAATACATGGCGAAATAACATAACAAAAAACTCTCGCCTGTTACCCAGGTAGGCAAAGGTAGCCTTTTATGCAATATAACGCCTAAGCTATCTCACAGCAGCGAGCTTTTTTTTGCCTTAGATGTTAAACATAGAGGGTGGATTAGCCATCGCAATACCAGACGTGTTGCATTTTTGACACTGCTGTAACGTGTGCTCCAACTTCTCTCAATAAGAGAAAGCTTGTGTTTGTAGCACAGGATGTTTATATAGCTTATGATATTAGAGTGACTAATGAGCTGTAATTCTACCTGAAGTTAAGTGGATTGTGCGGCCCATGGACACCCGCAACCCTTGATGACATAGAATTGAGCTTACTATGAAACTATACAAGGATGTTCTTCCTAAACCATTATCACGAATAAATTTTAAACATTGACATAAATCACCATCGGTTCGATAGTTTATTAACGTAAACATTTAATCTACTACGTAATTTTTTAATTTTCTTGATCTCATCTTGGTTATGTGTAGTACATACATAACCAAGATATTTTTAAGAAATTTATTCATTCTTACATAACAAATATATTAGAATCGACCATGTAATATAGAGCTGTATAGATGAATCCAACAACTTTTCTAAATGCCTCGTAATGCACTCGTCGCACTTTTTATTTACAAAAGACAAATCTCTGATGACCGGTTGGCGATTGAAAATCTTTTCAAAAGGCTTCGATAATGATATGTCATTGTTGTGGCAGCAATTACCACGTTTAATTAACAGTATGCTACTTCATATATCTAGTACTTGTGCATCTATAACGAACTCGATGATTAAAAACAATCTGAAAGATTTCTTATATTTTATATATATTTTTATATACGTGGTAGAGCCATGCTGCAGTTATATTAGTAGTAAGTTGTAGCACGAATGAGTCGACTCGACCGGGGAAGGACCACGCTCTCACAGAATACCAGCGTGAAATAGTATCATAATGCTGCTGTGTTTCGTATGGTCAGTGTAGACAACCGGAGACCCTTTTTACTGGAAACGTGGCATTCCATCTCAGTCCTCACGGGTGACAACGCATCTGCATTTTGATTTGTAA
Source organism: Parnassius smintheus behrii (assembly GCA_036936625.1). Taxonomy (NCBI): domain Eukaryota; kingdom Metazoa; phylum Arthropoda; class Insecta; order Lepidoptera; family Papilionidae; genus Parnassius; species Parnassius smintheus. Next base: position 17,398,718 of record JAUPFT010000030.1, on the reverse strand, counting down.
TCGCGGATAGATGTAGATGTCTATGGGCCACAGCAACCACTTACCGTCAGGTGGACTGTGTGCTCGTTTGTCACCCTATCCTATTAAAAAAAAATCTAGGATATGACTAGCGCTGAGTAATTTGAATTACTACCTCCATCTCTATGAATCTATCATGTACTTTGTATATCTTTATACATATAATCGTTGGTGCACCTGTGTAATAATTTCTAAACGTTTCAACCGATAGAGTTTATATATTCACACAATACATGTTATACGAAAGTTGATGGCCGTGCTAGGATCCAATTGGAGTGCGCTTAAGTTATTAGCAAATTCTATATAAATGGACCACCATTACTTATAATCACAAGATAGGTTGATTTTATGGCTAAAAAGAGATTCAAATATAATCAAGACCTGATAATAACATTACAACAATTTGTGAAGCCGCGAGCTCACGTAGAGCTTATGTAATATACTTTTATATTTAACTGCGATTGAAAGATATATTGATTGGACAAAATAAAATCTATATTGTCTATAGGTGTAGGTGGCCACCACATGTGGGTTAATGATAGCATCAATATTTTTATCCGGCGCAGTTATCACGGCTCGTTTGTAGAAATGGCCGATGGTAATTCGCTTGACCTTTTACATGTTTTGTCTAAAAATGGTGTCTAGTTGTTAGTGCCAATTAGGGTTATTGGCGTATTTATTTTTAGGTAATTGAAACCATTATTTTATTTTATGATGTTTTTATTTTTAAATCTACATATTGGTATGAGCTTTAATATATGGCGTATAGGCGTTTAAATTCTATAAATTGCACATGGTAAAATACCCAGAGCTAGAATAATTACTTGTAAGTCATCATTGCTTGTAATCATACTCTACATTCGAATCGAACCCACGACACGTGAACGTGAAAAATACATACAATTTGTATGTATAAAGTTATAACGATGATAAAGTAATAATAACGATTAGTTATCCGCATTACCCAAAAATGTTTAAATATCATTGTTTTGGAAACATATTGTACGAGAAAGACAATTTTATACCCCATCTCATATTATCACTACAATTTTTTTTGTAAAAATACTTTACATGTATTCGATTTTTTTTTTCATTTTTCTTGAGGAAAACATGTCTGATGTTTTCCTCATGATGTTCTATACCACCGAGCACGTGGTAAATCAGCACTTGAATTTGTAATTTACTCCCTAAGATGTGCCGAACAAACGCGGGAGATCGAGCTCCATTACGGCGTATCATGAAATCGTATAATGATGACTTTACTGATCTTGACATGTTTGCTTTGTCATTTGTAATGATTAAAAAGTGTATTTTAAAAAAAACTATTAAGTATAAAGTATTACCTCATAGGTTAAACAGATTATTATAGGTGTATTGTTTATCGGGGCAAGTTTTGGCTAGCTGTGCAGTGGCTAGCACAACTAGCTAGCACAACACATAGTGGTTGTGTTGGCTGGGATTTGCTGGGATTTGCTCAAGGAGATATATTATGTTTTGCTGTGCAACATAATATTACTCTTATTGTGATATTACTTTATGGATAACGGCGCTGGTTGTGTTTGGTTTTGGTTGGTTGGTTGGTTTTCTTTTTTAAAAGACCTGTATCTTTATTATGTGTATAAAATAGTTTGTTGTCTTGAAGAAAATAAAATATCCGCTGCTGTGGCATTGCTTGCACTGCTGTGTTTTGGTCTAAAGGGTATTGAGCCAGTATAATTACATGCTGTTAGGAATTGCATCCTTTTTTTCCCCACCGTGGTCACTCAGCGTATATGAGGGATCCCGGGATCTCCGTTCGGAACGCAACCGGGGCCCCTCTTTCCCTTTCCTTTATTAAAGCACGTCCCGGGAGCAGTTCTTATTGCCCCCAGCACCCTTGCAGTGCTATCATGGTGCTCGAGACCACTTCCGAGTCACCGTCCTCCTCAGGTGTCACATTACTAGACGTTTGGGGGCGCCGCCCCCGAGCGCCCGTAACCTCTGAGGCCCCGTTTCTGGTTGGGGAATGCTGTTATTGCACGGACTACGGTAGACGCACCATAAAGTGGAGTGTTTTGTCACATCAGTTTTAAAACAAAACAAGTCACAATATTCCCCCAACATTTTCAAATTCGCCGTTCGTAACCAAACAATGATGCAGTACAAAAAATGTCAAGGACATAAAATAATGGCCGTATTAATATGAAAATTCAAATTCGTGTTCCCTTTGTTACCCACAGCACGAATAGGTTGGCACGAGTGGGGAAGGACCACCCTCGAGTATAACACCAACTTAAAATGGAGGTCATAGGTAATGCTGCTGCTGACAACAACCAGACCCTTTTCGCTCAGACTGACTTTCAACGAGACAGTCTATCTTGGTCCTTAGTTGTGATACGCATCAGCATTTTGATTCTTAAATGGATTGACAGATGTGACACCATTAACTTATTATCGGCACTAACCAGCACAACATAAAAGGTAAAACTTACGTCTAACAGGTAAATTGCGCGTTGTCACCTTTCTATAGGAAAAAATCATTTAGACTAAGGAAACATTTGTTCAGTATTTTCATAAGAGCATTTAAATGAACACGTGAGCTTTTACACACACACAGTCGGCGTCAAAAGAGATATTCATTTGTGAGTTATTGCGTCAGTATTTTTTATTCTAAAAATGAGCTGGGACTGACGTGGTTGATTAATGTGATTAAGAATTTCAGATATTTATGAATCCATTGCAATTGTAAACTGTAAATGTATTTATAAATATTATATGAATTAAAAAAACGAATTGATTACTATGATTCATGACCTAAGATAGTCCTGGCGAGAACAGTAGGTCGTATTCCTGAAGTATTGTCATCGGTGCTTAATAATACGTCGCTAAAGGAGACGGTCCCAATTTGTATGACGCGTAGGCCTGGTTTTGTACAAGTACGGAAATAAATTAAAATAATATATTACACCACTTTTGGTCATTCAAATCCACGATTTTGCCTTTATTTCAGTGGTATTAATATTTTTTTCTTACCAAAAACTGCAATACCAATGGCGAATTCGTAGACAAACAAATTATATATATAAAAATATATATATTATATATAGAAAAATTGACGCCTTCTTTCGCATTCACACACGAAAAAGATAGATTTATGCATACGTCTTGCATAGAAATGAGATAGAGCCGTGTGCAAACTCTACAGTTTGCTAAACAACTTTGACAGCGTAGCGATTTAATGAGTTTACAAGTTGGTTTAAGTGAGAAAAAAGTGTTTTGTGAGCTTAAGATTGGTGAATCTTGTTCAGTTCAGTTCTTAGAACAATTAAATTTTTTATATAAATGTGTTTAAAAGTCAAAGATTATTCTATAACCTAAAAATTCGTTATCGTTCTTTCTCACTCGAGGCCACGCCGATCATTAGTCTATAGGTTTCTCTGTCTACAGGCGAATTGATGTCGTTTTGACGTTAGCTGTCAACTGTCATGAGGTTATTGATGCCTATAATGATTGGGTGCGTTTGGCAGAAAAAAGCGCTAGCAAGCGCTTATAAGCGCTGAAATAGTTTTCCGCCAGGACACGATTGCTACTTCAGTAGCGCTGACACAATCCGCCATTTTGCTTATTTAATTTGTTTGTTTTGAAGTAGAGTTTATAAGTTGTTTTGTGCAATATTAGTTTTAAGTAATATAATTACATGAATAAACATATACTTTAGAAACATATATTTAAATTAGGTTAGGTTCCCCGGCTAAAACTAACATCGTGTCCTGGAGGAAAATAGCTACTTACGATTTGACAGCGCTTACCGCTTACGATCGCCATTGTGCTTACAAGCGCTTGCTAGCGCTTTTTTCTGCCAAACGCACCCATTCAAAATATGATTCTACAGATGTCCGATATCAATGAAATAAAAATCTCACGTAAATCATGACGTCCATAAAACAAAAGCCGAGTCAAACAGGTACGAGTAATAACAGATCCAAAGTCCAAATAAAAAACAAATCGGCAAAAAAATTCAAAAGAAACACAATAAACGCATTCACGAGTTCACAACTGCACGAATAAGATCGGAATTAAAAAATATCACACTACCTACATTATTTCATGACTCAAGTCATTTTTCAGACATGACATTGAACATATAATTTTATGACTGGAAGGGGCTCCATCTTAGTAGGTAAATCAAACTAAATGACTTGCTAAAAATAAAAATGCAATCCCAATTTTGATGATTTTACGTCTTATTTTATTTTTTAAAAAATATCTGAATTATTCGCTTTTTTACGGTATAGTGTACATAGACTGGGCCTGAAATGGACCGTCTCCCTTTAGTTTAATCTGACTTCTGGAAGTGGGTGAAAACTAAAAACTGAAGTGTATATTTCCATTACATTAATATAAAATACAGGTCAAGTCCAATAATATAAAACGTTAAAAAACTTAGATAAAAGATAGGTCACGATTATATTTTTATTCAAAGTTAAACTTCGTATTTTCTAGTTTTTATGCAACCTCAGTGCATATTAAATTAAAATTAATAAATAAAATGTGGCGTAAATATAGAAGCTGAAAACAATATTTTAACTACCAGAATTGCTTTATTTGTATATTTTTTCAAGCACCTCTTTAGAAAAGCTTTGGAATGATACACGCACGTCTAGGTGGCGTTGGAACATTATTCGGATATTTCTTTAAAATGAACGCGTGAGCTTTCAGTTGGCGTCAAAAGAGACAATTTGTGTGAGTTTTTGCGTCAGTATTCATTCTTTCTAAATATAAGACACGGCTGATTACGAATTTCAGATTTTTATAAAATAAATCTATTGCAAATGCAAACTGTAAATATACTTATAAATAGTATAACATAATGATTTCTTATATTTCCGCGAACACTACACATGATTAAAACTACTTTTACGGATTTTATCGCGTTTATTTTTGCTTTTAATTACTTTTATTTTTAATTCCCGACGTTTCGGGCGCTTTCCAGCACCCATGGTCACGAGGGACTGAGATGACTGACGTCCCGATGTCATTGTTAAGCCCGGAGTACCTTCAGCTTTTTTAATTATTGTTTATGGTTAAAATAGCTGAAGGTACTCCGGGCTTAACAATGACATCGAGACGTCAGTCATCTCAGTCCCCCGTGACCATGGGTGCTGGAAAGCGCCCGAAACGTCGGGAATTAAAAATAAAAGTAATTAAAAGCAAAAATAAACGCGATAAAATCCGTAAAAGTAGTTTTAATCAATAATATAACAATTAAAAAAACGAATTGATCATGACCTAAGGTTGTCGTAGTGAAAAATGTATTGTAAGATTGTATTCATAAAGTTATTGTATTGTCATCGGTGCTTGAATACGTCTGCTAAATTTCAGGTTAGTCTCACATCTGTTAGTGGCTGAAAACTGAAAACTGAATTATAAAATTCAGAATTTTACACATACATGAAACGTTAAAAGTTGGTAATACGAGGTCACGAATGTTTTGAAACATATGCTTCGTGTCTTCTCACTTTGTACCTATGCAACCTCAGTGCATATTAAAATGAATGAATAAAATGTGGCGTGAATATAGGAACTGAAAAGAATATTTTTATTACCAGAATTGCTTCATTTGCATATTTTTTCAAGCATCTCTAGAAAAGCTATGATCCATTTTAATTGAAAAAGGTGCTAAGAATATTGAAGATAATATGACATTCAAATTATTAGTTTATAACATTATTATTTAATTTTTGTAGTAATCTTTTGAAAAAAAAAACTAATAATAATAGGGGATAAAGTATGCAGTTACGATTTTTAATGGAGAGGCCACTTTGAAATAAAATTAAACCTGCGTGATCCAATTGTTGAGATTGTAAATCTTTTTACATAAAAAAATTTGACGTTTTTTTTACATAACTTTACTTTTTACAAAAAAAAAAAGAATCTTTTTACATAAAAACGTGTTCCAACGTGGTTATCTTATAAGCTTATAACGCAGCAAAGACAGCTCGCAATATTGAACGCTGCGTTTGGAACGTTACGAACGCACTCTGCATTTTTGATTTAATCGCTTTCGTAGTGGTAGCTTCGACTTGAAGAATGAGCCACGAAGAAGACCAATAAATGTTCCGATTAAATAAACATAGTTTTTAGAAAAAAATTTGTTTGATTTTTAGTATAAACCGGCTGTGTCATGCTTTTACCTCTAACATATGACTTTTTATCGTTTGTTGGTTACTGTTTCATGTGAGCTTGAGTCGGTCATGGGTTTGAATAGGTTTGTTCAATAACAAATTATAAGCATCCTTGTCTTAAAAATAACTTTACACCTCTGGTAAACAATTACATTAAAAACAATTTGATTACGTTTAGTAAGGGGTTTATCCATTTTAGCACTCGAAAAGTTTTCGCCATTGTGGGAGAACATCTTATGACTGTTATTTGTAAGCATGAGATCTTACAAAATATTTTTTTAAACTTATTTCAGAAGTTAAAAATTACCCTCTATATTTGTCTACTTGTATGTAGTATGGGTCTGCTATTTATCCTAATTATGTTTGCTTGTTGAAAATTTATCTCGCATTTTATATTTACAAAAGCAAAGATAACAAAAAACTGACAAAATTATATTTACGCCGAAGAAACAGTCTCCATTGTAGCGGTCGAGAAATGAATAATTTTGGACTGTATTGAATGCCGTTATTGTCTGTATGACATGTGGGGTAATCATGTCTTATTCAATCCGCTATTGTTAGTATATTTGGAGAGTGTAGACACATTTTATACAGCAGGATTCTGGGATTTCTAGTCAATGTTTTCTCTTTTAAGTCACTATGTACATAAAACCGATTTAAACCTTTTGGTGGTCCTATTAAGAACTCCATTAGACACGTGCAAAATAAGTTAGAAGCGGCCTACTGTTTATGTCTTGTTAATCAATTTTTTTGATGCATTGAGCATGATATTTTTAAACGAATTCCGCATTGCTAAAAATTTAAGTATTATTGACGAAATCATCTTTCTGTACATCCTCGACCAGTCCAGTTTTCCCCGTCCTTTTCTAAAATTAGACCGATTTTCCGACCGCCAAGTCGAGCATAACATTTTTCGAGAACAACATAAGAAGTATTTGTTGATAGCTATGCTTTTTTATGTTTGTAAAATGTGTTTGATGAATGTCTATTAACGGCAATATAACTACACAGCTTTAGTAATTTTAGAAGGTTCCCAGTTTTTAAAAATAATTACTAATTTATATATAAACAACAATCGTAGGAACGTGGCTGAGCTAGATGCAGACCGTATTGTGAAAAAAATTGCTCTAGTGTCATTATCCAGGGAGAAAACAGAGTTTACTGGTATGGACTAAACTTCGCCCGGAATCCTCTTCATTTAAATTTTGCAAACAACGTATTTCTCTTATATAACAACAATATATTTTTATGAGTAAGGATAGCAGAGTTAAAGATTATATTGTAGCTTATTTAAGTCTATACTTATTGAACAAATAGTCGTATTATAATAAATTGATAAAAAATAATAATGTTTCATTAAAATAAATAACACAAACATTCGAATATATTTTTTCGACTTAATTATTTTTAATGATATTTTACAATGACGGGTATGTATGAAAAATTATTTAGGTTAGATAAATACCTGCTATAAAATTACAAGTAAACTACAAAGACTGTACACATATTCGTGTCAGTTAGAAATTGCCTTATTTTTTGTACAATTCGTGTACGACCTCGATTGAGTGATGGCACCACTGAAATTGTTAATTGCTGTTTTACCACCTTTGTAACACGGAATTAAAATAAATATTCAGTTTTTTTTCGCGAATTTTTCCTTCAAATCGAGTAATGTTTCAGAGATGTGAACGCCAGCGCCTACGAGTACCATTATGTCTATTACCATCTCTAGTAATTACATGATTATATAAAAGTTAAAAAAAAGTAAAGTTGCAGCCTATATACGTCCCACTGCCGGGCACAGGCCTCCCCTCATTTCTGAGAGGGTTTTAGGGCAAGGAAATGTCCGCCGCGCTGCCCCAATGAGTGTTGGCGAACTTCACATGTCTTTGAAATATTTTTTTTCTTATTCCTCAAACATGCAGGTTTCCTCACGATGTTTTACTTCACCGCGGAGCACGTGGTAAATCAGCACTTAAAATTGCAGTTAACAATTTTATTGGTCCCGGCGGGGATCGAACCCGGGTTACTAGCGTTCTGTTATATTTACAGCGAGCGTTAACCATCTGAGCTACCACGGCTCATTATATAACAAGATTATATAGAACAAAGCAATAGTATCTGACGTCATGTCCCTCTTGTCTCCTTTGACAAGATTATCTTCTCGCAGAAGTTAACATAGGCGCTCCAAGACCTCTCTTATTATGTCAAACATAGCCTTGATTAATTCTGAGCGCGTGAGGTCGTCCCATCTGCTCCTCAAGGGTTTGTTGCGCCGTGGTCTCATCACTGCTTCATTGCGACTCTCAGCTGTAGGTTCTTTTATAAGTCACATGTACATCGTCATTCCGTCATTTTCGGCCGAAAGACAACGACTCGTGGCACGTGTCCATGTCCATCCTCAAGGACCGGAAGTGCAGCGTTTACAGTATTAATTAGTAGTGAGGGTAGATTACAACCGTATATATTGTCAATACTTTGGCAGTTTCAAATCAGCTCGATTTAACTGCACCGCCCATAAATTATCATGCTTATGACAATTTGGCAACTAGCATCGTCGGAAATCGGGCGGTTCCGACGACGCTCACCATTTAGCTGCCAACAAATTTGAATACATTTAAAGTAGGTACACTGTGTTAATTATTCGTAAGAAATTTCATATTTACGATAACTAAACGCTTATTACGATATAACAAGGAAAAGTTAGTCCAATTTAAACCTAATTGTGCCTTTTCATTGGATGGAACTTATTGATGTCTAATTTTAGACTGTACCCTAATTATTGTTTTCCGGTGCTACTCACGCAATAAAAGATCCATATGTCATAACAAACGTGGTTACATATTTAACAAGTTTATTTTTGTAACATTGGAAAATAAAAGTTGGTAATAAGTAATGAATTAACATTATTCTTAAACCCCGTAATAATAATAATTGCAATGTAAGGGCTCAGATAACGTGCTGGTGGCATCACTCAATTCCGGTAGTGCTAATTTCTGTGCATTATAAAGTTCGATTGGTAATCGGTTTGAACGATATCAATTAGCATTTCGTTTCTGAAACTCTTTTCGATCGCCAAAACTATTTAAATTTAACGAGTTTTCCTCATGCAAATAGTGAATTGATCTCTTTCATTACTCTACATTGCGATAGATGGAAATCAAGAAATGATTAAAGCAAACAATCAAGGCTGTGATGATTATTAGCCGTCTTAATTTTATCAGAATCCTTGATCATCTACCGGTTATTGCCTATACCGTAAACTACACTACAGCTACATCATAACTTCTCTCTAGATCCCAGTTATTTTTTCCTTCTTTTTGGCGTTAGGCTTATGTCTTTTCCTTCCGAGTCTTTCCATCCCTCCATTTCCAATCACATTCATCCTGTATCCATTCTTAATTTTTATCCGTTCTTGAGGCCTGTGTATACAAACAGTTATTGCTGTTTCTTTATAGAAACACCATTAAACTTTCTTCATTTTGGCTTAAGTCCTGATCATAGTACCGTTTCCGTGCTCCTTAAAGTTACTGATGACGCTAGGGCGATGACCAGTTGCGTTTTGAGTTATCCTTAACAATGCGTATTTAATTTACTTGCGACGTATGCTATTTTTATTTATATTGAAGTCGGTTGTACAAAATTCTTGATTTTACCAGTTTTAATTACTTTACTTATTATTAGTTTTTATTACCAAAACCTTTCATGTAAGTATCATCTTTATGCGGACGACTTGCAGTTGTATTCAGACGACTATTGAATATATTTCGGTAGCGGTGGACATGATAAACGTAGACCTAGAATATGACAGGTTTGATTTACCGGTCAAACCCTCAGTGTTAAACTATTATTGTAGGTACCCAGCGGATGGTGAAACATTGGAAACAATAGCTTTGGTATTGGTCATTTTTAATGGCACTGTTCAGTAATTGGATCCTATTGTTAAGGATCTAGGATTGTACATTGATTAACTACCACATTAAACTGGCAATGTTAGCCAGCCAGAAAGTGAGAGGTACTTTGCGTGCTGTCTACCGCCTTTAAAAAAATTCCTCCCGTTCAAGATTAAAATTATGCTTGTGCAGATTTTCATTTCCCCCTGATTGATAATGGTGATTTGGTAATGTGTGCTACTTCGACCTGAAAGCAGATCTTCTATACAAATATTTGTCTTTTGGATTGTTTTTATTTGTATTTCTTCCAACAACAATATACCATCAAGCAATATAAGGGAAACCTGTTATTGGCCATACTTTTAGTTTGTTATATTAATATTAAATATTTTCTGTATACGCTGTTGGTTTTCGAAATAAATAAATAAATTTAATCGACTTCCTAATATTTGCATTCGATTCATTGTCAATTTTCGGAAGTATGACCATAAATGCATCTACATGCCGTTCTGAGCTAAAATTGCTTCACATTTGTCAACGCCGATATCTGCATTTACTTACCTACTTTTAATGTGTCCATTTCCACTTCCTCGTAATTTCCTACCTTCAGTACCATTAAAGGACTAGCGGCCAACGCAATAACTAGTTATTCAATACCTGTCAGTATCGGTACTTTACCATTAATACCTATGCACTTTGTACTGGCGTACATACACTGAACATCGTTACCAATGATACATGCGACATGTGCGAAAGTACATCGCGTTGCTATTTACTGCCATTAGTGTTTATTAACATTGTTCGACATTAGCGTTCGAACGCTTTGAATTTAATATTTTTATAGCATTGGGTGACAAAAGAGCACACAGTCCACGTGATGGTAAGTGGATGCTGTGACTCATAGATTCATCATCATCATCATCACTACAGCCCTTCACAAGTCCACTGCTGAACATAGGCCTCCCCCAAGTAATAGTACAGAACCAGAGCTCGAAACCTATCCAACTGCAGAGAGGTGTAAGACAGGGTGACGTTATATCCCCGAAACTCTTCACCGCTGCATTGGAAGACGTTTTCAAGCTACTGGACTGGCAAGGATACGGTATTAACATCAATGGCGAGTACATCACTCACCTTCGATTTGCCAACGATATAGTCCTTATGGCCGAATCGCTGGAGGACTTAAGCACTATGCTCAATGACGTCAATAGTGCCTCCCAACGGATAGGTCTTAGATGAACATGGACAAAACAAAGATCATGTTTAATGTCCATGTCACACCTATGCCGGTAGTTGTTGGGAGCACTATGCTCGAAGTTGTTGACGAGTACGTTTACCTGGGACAAATAGTCCGACTAGGTAAGTCCAACTTCGACCGAGAGGTCAATCGACGGATTCAACTCGGCTGGGCAGCGTTTGGGAAATTACGACATATCTTCTCGTCAGGTATACCTCAATCTCTACAAACTAGATTGTCCAACCAGTGCGTGTTGCCAGTGATGACTTACGGATCTGAGACGTGGTCCTTCACTGCTGGCCGTATGAGGACGCTCAAGGTCGCTCAGCGAGCTATGGAGAGGGCTATGCTCGGAGTTTCTCTGCGTGATAGGCTCAGAAATGAGGATATCCGCAGTAAAACCAGAGTGACCGACATAGCCCAACGGATAAGTAAGCTGAAGTGGCAATGGGCCGGCCATATAGCTCGAAGGACCGATAACCGATGGGGAAGAAAGGTTCTTGAGTGGCAGCCTCGTACCGGTAGGCGTAGTGTAGGGCGACCCCCCACTAGATGGAGTGACGACCTGGTAAGACATGCAGGAAGTCGATGGATGCAGATGGCTCAGGACCGTGCTTTGTGGCATTACTTGGGGGAGGCCTATGTTCAGCAGTGGACTCATAGATTAGAAGGCACCTAATATAGGCAAGACATTTACTTCAAAGGTGTCTTCAATAACTATCTGTAAATGTAAACAATATGTTAACGAAAATAAATTATTATTATGGGGTATTAATAATATTAATAGTGTATTCTCATCTGGTTGGGCTGAATAAATATATAAAAGGAAATGATAAATATACATAAATATATGTTTCATATACTAACATAAATAAATAAATCCTATATCAGATATCCACATTTATTCTCAATTAAGAATCAAAATGCAAATGCGTTGTCACCCTTGAGGAACTAATACGCACAGAATGTAATAAAATACTTTATTTAGAAAGTGTTTTTTTACAGAGTCGTTTAAATATCGTTAGAGAATCTGAAACACAAAAATACGTATTTAACTATAATTGAAAAATTAATAGCTTGATCAAAAATGTGAGACTTCTTGATTTGCGGTCGCAAAAATCGCCTGCAAAACGTGGCAAATGAGGATAGCCCTCTCTCAGTGGACAGTGGACTCTCTCAATGGACAGGTCCATGTCCTTTGTAGACTTACGGGCTGTTAAAAAAAAGAAGATGGCAAGGAGTTTGTTATCAATTAGTTCAATAAACTTTACTCTTCGGTATAATTTTAGCTGTAGAGTGAACATAGTAACAAACTGGTTCGTTTTCTTTTCAGAAGCTGTCGGTAGGAATGGAGAAATCATCACTCACGGATTCAATCCGACGTATGACAAAGTGACGTCCTACCTTATAAAGAAGCAATAACTAAGGAGTAGATATTTAAATAGTTCCTATACATCACTGATATGCCTGTGATTTCTGTTCGGCTCAACTGTTGAGACTGTGATCGTTCGATGTGCGGCCCGTAACACAATGGACACGCTGCATGTAAGCCACGCAAGTAAGGCCTCGAGTCGAAGTCAATCGCCGTCTACGGCTGATTTGGCGAGGGACCCGGCGGTTGTGACCGATGACGCCGTTATACGATCTAGAGTTCAGTCGCCGTCTACAGCGCATCATGTTATCAGTGTAAGTAGCGTTGATAAATGTTTTAATATGTTAGGAAATGCCCATGAGCTTTAACTACGAACAACGAGTAGTTTTGTCGATCTTTATTGCTGTCAAACTGTAAATTTGTAGGAAAACTCTTTTGTACGTGGTAGAGCCATGCTGTAGCTAAATTGTGCTTGTAGCGCGAATGGGTCGGCTCGACCGGGGAAGGACCACGCTCTTACAGAATACTATCATAATATCAATATTCTATATATATATATATATATATATATATATATATATAATACGCACAGCGAAGCTGAATCTCCTCCGGAGATTCAGCTTCGCTGCGGGGCAAATACGTAATGCCCAGCTGAGGCTTAGGCAATTCGCCTTCGGGTATTACCGAGAGCTCTGCCTCCGGCCAGGGTTTCAGTTTTCCGATCTCACCCACAATCCAGTCTTGGCTTGCCTTATTAAGGCACGTTACCAGAATCCAACCTGGCTTGTGAGTGAAACCGGAAAATTTTGATCCCATTCCCGGCTGCACCCCACAGACTGTCTTAGTGCGCGATGGCCCGTGTTAGTGCCCGGTGGACCAGACGCATCTGGTCCACACTCATGGGATTCGAATTGCGAATTCCCACACGCGCGGAGCCAGTTACGGTTACGGTACTGAAGCTCAGCTTCTTCTCCCCCGTTGCCAGCTTCACAGACTTTTTTTTATTATTTATTTGGAAAACTTACAGCTAATTTACAAAAATAATATAATTATAACAAAAATGAAGGCCATTTACAAGTTTTCACTTATATACTACTTTGTAATAAACAAGATTGTGTCAAAACAGATATGTACAAGTATAATATGGCAAGTAACAGTACACTATCGAGAAGAAAAGAAATTGTTAGAAAGTGATCGCCTAAGTTGGGGAACGCTGGAATGAAACAAGTCAATATCCACGTTGTGAATATGTGCTGTAGCATTAAAAGATTTGCATGATCGAATAATAAAAGAGTTTTGTCTATAATTACTTTTCACGTATGGTACCGATAAAAGTGTAGATTTCCGCAAGTTAGATGATGAGGTACGTAAACCTATTTTACCCAGTAATTCAGGGCAATCAACAACACAATTAACAATTTTAGAAAGGAAAGAGACATCTGCAATATTTCTTCGCTCATACAAAGGTAAGATATGAAATTTTTTACATCGAAGGGTATAGTTAGGTATAAACTTTTTTGATTTAAATTGAAGAAAACGCAAAAATCTTTTTTGTATACGCTCTATCCTATCAACATATACATTATATTTAGGATTCCAAATTTCAGAGGCATATTCCAAGTGGCTGCGTACAACAGCGCAATAAAGAATTTTGAAAGTTTTTGTGCTTTTAAAATCTGCCGATAATCTTAATATAAAACCTAGCGCTTTGTTAGCCTTTGTAACAATATTATCAACGTGATTATCAAACAGCAATTTTGAGTCAAAAGTAACACCTAGATCTTTGATAGTGCTGGTTCTATTTAGAGCAGTATGGTGTAATTTATAATTATATATTATAGGATTAGGTTTACGAGTAAATGAGCAGATAAAACATTTAGAAACATTTAGATCAAGTTTATTGTTAAAACAATACACTTCTAAATTATAGAGATCCTTTTGAAGGCTAGAACAACATTCCAAATCTGTAATATGACATAAGATTTTCATATCGTCAGCGTAAAGAATAATCTTGGAACTTTTAAAACACGTATCGATATCATTGATAAAAATTAAGAAGAGCAAAGGACCTAATATGGATCCTTGCGGTACGCCAGACGATATATGGATTGTAGAGGAACGATATCCACCAAGGACGACAGATTGACTTCGGTTTCTGATATATGACGTAAACCATCTGAATAAATCACCTCTGATACCCATTGAAAGGAGTTTACGTAAAAGAATTAAATGATCAATTCTGTCGAATGCTTTGCAGTAGTCTGTATATACTACGTCAACTTGTGCTGGTTTGGACATAAAGCTTGTTAGATAGTCGGAACAAATAATAAGGTTTGACACGGTGGATCTGTTTTTTAAGAAACCATGTTGATTTTCACTAAATGTGTGACGAAGAGAAGAGTACACCTGATTGTAAATTATTTTTTCAAGCACTTTAGCAAATAGACAGAGCTTAGAAATGGGACGATAATTTTGTACCTCATCCTTAGGTCCTTTTTTATGTACTGGAGTAATAAACACATTTTTCCAAATATTTGGAAACATGCCCTCCTTTAAAGAACGGCGGTACAGGATGCTCAGAGGCAAAGTAAGGGAGCCCGCACAACGTATGATGAAGATCGCCGGGATACCGTCTGGTCCAGCTGATTTGTGCGGGTCGATAGTCTTTAAAAGTCTGAATACCTCGGCTTCTTTCACTTCGATGGAATTGATATCGACAGGAGATTGATCAATGTTCGTGTCAGTAATATTAAAGTTGGTTGTGTCAGAATCGTGAAACTTTGGGGGACTCCTTCTCAGACCGACTGCGTTTTTTCGCCTTCGGAACTGGGGGAGGTTTGGACAGAGGAATTTCGCCCCAGGGCTTCTGGCAGAGAGAGAGAGAGAGGGCCTCTTCGGCTCCTATCTCAGCTGCTATCAGCCGTCGGTACCTCTTCCTTGCTGCCCCACTAAGCTTATAAGGCCTAGCGAACTTTTTCTTTTCCCTCCCTGGTTCGTTTCCAATTGTGGTTCGGCTGCAGACGTGCCCTCCACTTCACGGCTCGTCCCAGGTTGGGGCGTAGTGTTGCAGGATATTGGTGAGGCTAAAAGAGCATCTTCCAAACCTACAGATTCATTAGAGGAGATTTTTCCCTAATCTTTTCAAAATGTCGATTTTGGTCTCATGATTAGCTAGGGAAATATGCGGTCACCCCCGGCAGAGCCCCGCATGCCGAGGGAAGGCCTAAAATACTATCCGAATTGCCCTAGTCTCGGGTAGGCACCGTTTGCGACTGGACTTCCTCCAGCCACGCATCCATCGGCACGGTACGCTTGACACCGTGGATTGGGCTAGGATGGGAAATAGGGGGTGGGATAAAAGATAAGAGGATCGTCTGAGTGTTTCAGTTCTCTCTGTTTCCTATTGAACCAGACCAAATAACAGACGGCAACCACGTGAAGGAAGAACTCCTCAGACTTGCCCTGGGGATCAACACGACCTGCGCTCTCCCTCAGAGCCATTCGTTAAACTGCTCGCCGGACAGGAGAGCAGAATAGGTGTTAATCTAGTCCTACTGATAATATCAAAAAGTTAGGAGTAGACTAAATCCCGCCCCAGCCGTGGACATGTGAAAGGCTGTAAGAAATGATGATGATGAGACTAGTAAAAAAAGAAAAATCTCCAGTTGTTCTACGTTATCAGACGTTTGTCATGAAATGAAACTAAATGCAACGATATTTAAGTAAGATGACTGTCAATTTAAAGTCTATCAATAAAGTTGTACAAGACTTAATTTCTTATACATAACTGAGTGATAGGATACGTTAAAGGTACAATTTTATTATTCATTTCCTGCAGCACCTTATTTTAAATACCTACGAGTCTTTCATTCTAGGCAATTTTTTTATTGCTAGTTTTTTCATTTAAACGTTTTATGGGTCTTTAATTCTTATTTTTAACTAAAGCTTAACATTCGAAAATGAAGTACCGTTTGGATTTTAATTGATTAAAATTACATTTGTACTTTAGAACAAAGACTAAGTAATGATTTAAAAATGCTATCAACTAATTCTATCAAACAAGTTGCTGCTTCCTAAATTGTGCACTGTTGCCGGGTTTATAAATTTAATCGCTAAACACAGTGTCTAGACGTCTCGAAATGGCGCCATAGTCTGAAAAGGAAAGGGCAATAAAAAGCTAAGTCAAAAAACGCCACAGATGTGACTGTGTGCTTTGGGGTATTTTACGATTTAATATTTACTCTCAATGTATTCAAGATCTTGAAACGTTCAATAGATTTTTATCTTCTACTGCCACTTTTACAGCCAGGGAAGCAAATTGATAAGAGAAAACTTTTGGTCTATATTTCTTACTAGGTACATTATACGTTCATATACGTTCTTTATACTTGTTTTGCTGGTACAGCAAGAACTAGGTATTAAGTTAGTAGAGGAACCGGTTTTTAGAATATAGATAGATGGTGGGAAAGGCAGATGCAATTTTATTGCGACTCGGAATGTAAACGTATATGAAACATGTATGAGAAATACTATTAATATTACTTTTGTTACTGTTGAAGATCACGTCTTCTAGGTAATAGACTATATGGCTGCAAAGTACGGATCCTGGGTCTACATATCCTACGTATAACCAGGAGTGAATATTTTGTACAAAACATCCGGTTCATGTGTCAATATGTTGCGATTTTCCTCATATGTGTAATGTCAATATTACAAAAGAATCTGCCTCTAATTTTGCCGGAAAATTTACTCCAGACCGAATCTTTGTGATGGCAGCCCGTCTCAACGAAAAGCCTAACCTAGTGCCTAAGTGTATTCGCAAGCACATGTTCTTTCTCTATTCCCTTACTATCATAGTTTAATGGGACAGCAATCTGACACTGACGGAAAGAGAGAGACAGAGTGAGTGAGAGAGAGAGAGCGAGACTTTTAAGACTACGTGTTTTCCGAGGCACGGCAGTGAACTGCTACTGAGAATTTCTGATTTTTTGGCCCGATACAGAATTCGAACTCGGGACCTCAAGATAAGCAGCGTTTACTGACACTAGTCCAACGAGGCAGTAAAAGTCCAAGTATTTTCGCATAAACGTACATCAGGTTCGGAGTTAAGGACAAGCGACTCTCTGTTTTTGGCTACATAAAATGTCCTGACCATGAGAACGTCGCCGTGCTCTTTAGAAAAGAGCTCTTCTTATAGAAAAGCATTGTCAGTTTTTTGTTATATCTTATCCTTCTTACCGTTAACCCAAGTAACATAAACCCTTAGTTTGATATAACGTACGATCGTTTTTGAAAACTTTTGAGCATAATGTTTTATAAATTTTGAATGGATAGCATATAATGTATAGTTTTAATTCAGTTAAGCAAAACTGTATGAGGTACAAACGTGCAGTGAATATTTAAACAAAAGGACATATTGATTGCACGTAAATATTTAAATTTAATATTGAGATTTATAACGTTTTTATCGATATTAGGTTTTCTAAGCTATTAGTAAAATCTTTATCTAGACGAAACGACTTAGAAATATAGCACCAAGGTGGATTAATTTCAAAAATTAATTTTATCCCACAGAAAAAATAATTGTGTGGCTTCAAGTTCAGTGTAAACGCTGTTCGGAGTTGTCGGTTTCGAGACTTCGGTTTAAAGAACTTTATTTCTCATTAAGACAATAAGTCACTTACATGAGAACAATAACATCTATATTATAATTCAAGTGCGTGTGGGTAGTAAAAAATAAATAAAAATTATACCGGTAGATCGTTAACCAAGAAGCGAGTTCATCGTGTTCTTATCAGCTATAAGGCGGTGGTCCAAGTATAATTTTAATGCATAGTTTCATCATTATAAATATATTCAAATAATCTTCTTTTAAAAATATTGATTGAAGTCGCTTCTTTCACATGTTTTGGAAGTTGATTGTATAACTGTGCTCCCCCAAATGTTATGTTATTTTTTCCATAGTTTGTTCTTACGGCAGGTAATACAAAATTGTTGGCTCGGCGGGTTATATATTTGTTTATTTGACTTTTTGTTGTGAATGTTATGTGTGAGTGAATAAGCTTGTGAGTTATCTTGTAGATAAGTAGACATGTATTATACGTAAAAAGTTGTTTAATATTTAAAATTTTTGTGTTTTTGTAAATCGTTTTCGATGGTGTTAAGAAGTCATAGTTGTGTAAGATTTTAATTATTTTATTTTGTAATATTTGTATTGGTTTTAAATTACTTTTAGCTGCAGTGCCCCATATTTCGATTTGATACAGTAAGTGAGGCTTCACCAACGTATTGTATATTAAAAGTCGAGCATGTTTCGGTATACATCGAACTATTTTATGCAGTGCGCCCACAAGTGAGGAGAGTTTGTTGTGAATGTATTGCAAGTGAGCTTTCCATGTAATGTTTTTGTCCAGTGTTAAGCCTAGGTATTTTTCTTGGTTAACTTGTTGTAATACCTCACCGTTAATGCTAAGTTTAGGTCGATCAGGTATTTTTCTATTTTTTGAACTAAATATTATGTATGAAGTTTTAGAAATATTAATTGTTAATAGATTGTATTGGAGCCAACAGTGAAGTATGTTTAGATCCTCTTGTGCGCGCATCGTTATTTCTTTGATATTGCTCCCGAAATAAAATAAGCTTGTATCATCTGCGTAGAGAGCAAGGCGACCCTGTAGTCCCGCTTGGTGAATGTTGTTTACGTAGATCAGAAACAGCAATGGGCCAAGAATTGAGCCTTGTGGTACGCCACATGTTAGAGGCTTGCGACTACTCTGATAGTCTCCAATTTTTACAATCTGATACCGATCATCCAAATAAGACTTTAGCATTTTGTACACGTTTCCAGTAATGCCAATACGTTCCAATTTTTTTAGTAGTATGGAATGGCTGACCGTGTCGAAAGCCTTTTTTAAATCAACAAAAACACCTAAAGCAAACTGTTTTTGATCAATTTTGGTTTTAATGGTGGTTACTAAATCTATAGTTGCGCCAAGGGTGTTAGATTTGGACCGAAAGCCATATTGTTGGTTATACAAAAAGTTAATTTTAGTAAGGTAGTCGTCCAATCTCATGTAAATAATTTTTTCAAGAATTTTGGAGAGTATTGATAGAACTGAAACAGGTCGATAGTTTCCGGGATTTGTTTTTGTACCGGACTTGTGCACTGGTGTGACTTTAGCAATTTTTAAGCTTTCTGGGAAGACTCCTTCATTTAAAAGTTTGTTAAGGCAATCAGTCAGATTATGAATTACATAATTTTTTATACACTTTACGACTTTAGTACTTATACCATCAATACCTGTGCTCGTATTTGAATCCAAGTCATCTATGATTTTATATACTTCATTAGCTGTGCATGGGGAAAATCGGGATAGCTCATGATGACCAGTTGTTTGGTGTAGATTAGGTAACGTGTATGTGTCATTGTTATGAAACTTGTCTGGTATTTCATTTGCTAGCTGTATACCTATGTTAGCGAAGAAACGATTAAAGGTTTCACATACCTCTATGGGGTCCGTGGTCACTATTCCGTTTTCATCTGTAAGGTTTGGGGGAACACAATTACTTAAAATTTTGTTATTTGCTAGATTATTAATTAATTTCCACATTTTCTTGGGGTTTTTTGTACATTTCATGAATTCTCCGTAGAAATACTTCTGTTTTGTATTCTTAATCGTTTGTGCCAGCTTGTCCCTCTTAAATTTAAAATCTAGCTCGAGGTTATTATTTTTAGGATTTTGTTTAAATTTATTCCATGATATATTCCTTTCATTAATCTGAGCTATTATGTTGCTATTAATCCATTCTTTTTGAGGTTGGTTCAATATTTTTTTTTTTTTTTTTTTGTTTTACTTTCGGCAGTTATTTTTATGATATGTTCTTCTAGAATATTAAAATTACAGGAAATATTTTGAAATTTTGATAATTCTATAATTTTATTTAATTTACTATAATCAGTCGCTTCATACATTATTTTTTGTTTTGGTGGAGGCATTATATAGGCATTACATAGACTTAACATCTGTATGAATGCTAAGTTAAAAAAAACGTTATTCATATATTGTACTATATATTCTAAGAGTATGATATAAGTAATTACTGTAGAGTTTAGTACCCGGCGAAGATCGTTTGTACTTCTCTTCCCTGGTTCCTATTTCTCTTGGTCCCTATTTTAATAATTATGTTTTTGATGGGATCTCATATTCAGACATTTTATAAGCGTTTCCATAAAACCGTAATAAACATCGCAAACCTGTTTTTAAATTTGTTTTACAAAATACTAGCGATCCGTCCCGACTTCGCACGGGTGATTTTTAGATTTGGACAACAGCGTCACATACCGGGTATCTAAACCATTCTCGAATCGACTTAATTAATCACACACGTAAAATTTCATCAAAATCAGTCCGGCCGGTTTGGAGCTCAGTCACAATATACACGGACGGAAAGAATTTTATATATAAAGATTATTTGCATTTGAAAAAATCAAATGAAAATGATATAATTACAAAAATACATTCGAAATGATATCAGAGATTTTTAATTACAAAAACTAACTCTTGTTAAAACGTTTTTTTTTTCATTACAAGGTAACTGTCGACATTGAGAGATGATTACAAGTTGAATATAACTTTAGAATGTTAGAATAACCTGTTCCCGTAGGACAAAAAACACTAAGCAACTAAGGTCGGAAGTTTAGCAGTTAAGCAATGATAGATAAATTAAAAATGTGGGAAGGTTAATGCGAGCTGACCTTGTATGTATCCTAGAAACAGCGATGCGCGATTTAACAAAAAAGTGATTGTAAGATTATGTTATGTATAATCATTGACCGCCTCGTTGGTCTTAATCGTGTTTGCTGATCACGAGATCCTGGGTTTGAATACCAGTCAGTATAATATTAGTAATAATCAGTTTTGTCTTTTTCTATCTTGGCCGTGTTACAACCCCCATGCTTCAGAAAGCACGTACAGTCGTTGGCTCTATGCCTGATATATTTTCCGTCGTGTCGGGTCTACGAGAGAGGGGAATAGAGAGTGCACCTATGCTTGCGCATACACTCGTGTTCCATAATCCTGTCCTACGCGGATAGCTAGTCTCCGTTAATACTGAAATTCGATCTGGAGGATATTATTATTAATAATTGACACAACAATACACAAGGCAATATGTTTAAATATCTAAAAAACCTTAGCATTTAATAACTTTGTTAACCAGTCCCAGTAGGTATATGTATGCAGATACGTTAGTGTATATACCTAATCTTGAGGTTGTCGTGAAAGTAGACTGAAAACTCGCGCGAATAACCGTAAAAAATTACTAAATTAATTATACTTAAAAACTGGTGAAGGAAAGCAACGTCTGAAGATCGAGGTGTTTACATACTGTAATAGGCGTGTAAGATCGACAGATACAAATTTTTCACTTAATATTTAATACTCATAAAAGTGATTTCTCATTCGGTTTCGAGTCAAATTCGTCTTTAATATTACATGTTTCTGTAGATCGTACAATGATAGCTATTGCGTTAGACGTTTGGTATCACGATTACCAATTTGCTTAAGGTATAATTATTCAGTTTTGGAGAGACCTTGGCAAAATGTTATTGATTATTCATCAACATCGTTTTCATCATTACAGCCAGCCCGTCACAAGTTCGCTGCTTCCCGTTCCCAGTCTTTTTTTTATAGCATTCAGTGACTACCGAGCACACAGTCCACCTGATTGTAAGTGGATGCTGTGGACCATAGACGTCCACATTTGTCCTCAGTTAATAATCAAAATGCAAACGCGTTGTCACCCCTGGGGACTAAGATAGAAAACCTAGATTTCAGTAAAACGGGTCTCCGGTTCTCTAAACTCAGCATACGAATTACAGCAGTATTACGCTGGTATTCTGTGAGAGCGTGGTCCTGTGACGGTCGAGCTGACCCATTCAATGCTACAACTATAATATACCTGCAGCTCGGCTCTACCACATAAAAAGTCCTCTGTGTATTTTTCGTCTGTCGTTAATGAAATGGTTTACACCATCTTTCGGAAACCGCAAGATATTATTGGCATTTACCATAGTCGCGTTTAACGACACCCAAGGGACGGAATAGTGTGATGGATTGACTTACAAAGTGACAATTCACTACACGGTTCAGATTTCCTAATATTATTTTGCATTATTATTTTTAGGAGCCGTCATCAAACTCATCGTCGCGTCACAGCGAACGAGGTCTCCACGTCAAGTCACACTCCAGAGACTTGGGAAACAGTCCGATGTCGACCAACGCTGTTAACACTTCCAGAGAGTAAGTCTTTATATGTCATTTTTTATTAGTTTGTATTGTATTGTGTAATTCACGACTGCCTTGTTGATCTAGTGATCGTATGATAGAAATTCACAGTAGTAGCCGAAGTCAGGTATTTAGCGATGTTTAACCCCCGTGCCGCGGAAAATACGAAACGCCTTTAATCCTTAGTTTGTGTCGGACTGCCATCCCATCCGACTATGACAGTGAGTGTATACCTGTGCTTGCGCACATACTCGTACACTATAATCCTGTCCTGCGAGATGTCTTCTGTTGAGGGGGTTTCTGTTATCTTTTTTTTATAGAATGAGGGTGACAAACGTGCACACAGTCCACCTGTTAGTAAGTGGATCCTGAGCTCGTATACATAAACATACATTTATCCTCGATTAAGAATCAAAATGCAGACGTATTGTCACCCCTGAGCACTGAGATGGAATGCCTCATTTTCAGTAAAAAGGGTCTCCAGTTATCCGTACTCACCATACAGCAGCAGCATAAGACAAAGTTATATTCGTATTTTATCGATTCAACTATTATTAAAATTTAGAATACTTCAAGGTAGCAAGTTCATTATACGTCTATTATGTATATTATAGCTAGGTCAACCGTGAGAATGTGGACACTGCATCGAATCGATGAGAAGTTTGCGAAATTATGTTGATAGATATGAACTTCCTTCAATCCAATCTCCCAATGATAATAGGTACTCACGAGCGCAGCGGTGGCCTTTTTAAAAATTATTTGTAAAAGCAAAGGACTGATACTAAATCAAAGAAATAAATGTTTCCATTGTTAAAAGAAGTTGGTTTAAAAAAAAGCTTTAATAAGCGCTTCTCTTTATTTAAATGAATTTGTTTGGTTTAATAAAATTTGATAATATCATAAAACTTCGCAAATATATTGTTATGCAACCATACGCGCTCGAATAAGAACTTTATGGGATCGTTATGAGGACTCATAATCCAGTTGCTGGTGAAGTTTAGTTTTAAACTGTGACCTCAAAATGGATGATATTTAATTTAACGTGTGTATCAACGAACTTGCCTTGCCATCCTAACTCAGAGGATAAGCGGATCACATTAAATTTCTTATTTCGGTAATAAGTTTGAACTCCTAAATTACCATATGCTCATGTTGTATTATATATATTTTGAGAACATTTGAACACGCAAACCCATAATACAAATAATAAATCAGGCTGTTTATGTAGCCTGTTTAGATAAGTAAACTGTTTAATTATGTAGCTGGGAACTGTTCATGATTACAATAGTTAATATAATATAAAAGTTGCATGTACATTTAATAACATACTATAGAAATCAAAACAGACGATTAATTCTCTACGCAAGCTTTAAATCAAACGAGTTTGATAATAGCAATTAAGCAAATTTACAAGTTACGTATTTTATAGGATTGTCTAACCACGCAACACTAGTACTAATTACGGTACGTGTGAGAATAGAACGCCGTGTGTGGTATTTCATTAGTTTTAACGTTTAAAAAGGTTTAAAACTTAAAACAGGAGGTACTCTATTCGATTGTATGATATCTTCACCAATTTTTATATTACGCAATATAAAAATTGGTCAACTCAAAAGGTTCAAAAGTTAAACTTCAAAGCAAAAGTAACACTAATTACTTTAAAAACTAACAAGAACAAGTGAAATTTCTTTAAAAAAATTACCACGTTTTTTTATCATATTTTTGCATTGTCATTTGAATTTGAGCTGTATTCAAAATTTCAAGTTTCCAGCTCATCGGGAAGTTAGTTGAACGACAGACAAACAAGAAAGTGATTTAATAAAAATGTGGTAAAATAACTTTCACATTCTGAAGACTGTGCTTTGTGATGTGTATATCGAAGAGATTTAACCCTGACCTCGGAAGCTATTTTTTATTAGTTTTCGAAGACTGTTTTTACCTTTTATGAGTGAATTTTTTAAGGTAATGTCAAGGCGATTTTTGATCACCTCAGATAAACAAATGTAACAAAAACCCACAATATGTTTAAGGGGATATAGTAAGTCAGCTCAAATTCTAATTTCGCCCCCACTTCCCCGCGCGTCCTATGCTATTTACCGACATGTTTGTAATCACTTATACTGTGAGTAGTTAGGTCGTTAGACATTTATTTCATTAGGTTTATCATATTTATGCCTGTTTCTTAACGCCAAGCCAGTCGCTTCTTATTTTTATTACGGTTATTTCCCATTTTAATTTTACGTCGTCCTGTTGCGTAATGTATATTCTGATCGTGAGCGACACAACCTCCCCCTTCAAAGGCCGAAGCGAAACTGACCGGGCGGCAGGGATCACGCTTGAAGAGGCCGATAGTTTAGGTAATTTCTTTTTACAGTGAAAATAATGGTATTTAAAAAAAAGTAAATAACATAAGCACTGCTTTATATTTAGTTCAGTTAGTATGCAAAGTTTCATGATCTTATTTAAAGTATTTTATGAACAACAGCGGTTTATTGTTTATTTTGCAGGTAACTTTGGATTATTTCTATCGAGAAAATTTTACGGAATCGTGTTTTCGTCTAACATAATCCTTAACATTAATCCTCAAGTTTACAATATATTTATTTCAAAATTAATGCTGCAATATTTTCGGCATAACGGAGGATCTTGTTAAGCCATTTGAGGTTATATTTCTCCTTAAGTTCAATCACTACAACCTAACAAGAGTTCATTGTTGAACATAGGCTATTGCCATGGATTGCCTCATAGAGAATGTTTGCCATAGTTGTCAAGGCAACCGTAGGTTTTTTGATATTTTTGAGTCCTTATCAAGAAGAATAATAATGCTGCCAGTCTCTTTTTGAAAGAAAGAAAGAGATATTTATTTGGCCATTTCATAACAAATTAGCACTAAAAACACAAAATAAACATAATGTATAGGTAATCTTATAACTAGACTTAATTTTACACTTACAATTAAAAATAAATAGTTTTTACATTGCAGATAGATATAAAATAAATATAAAAAGCGAATAGCTAACTTAAAAAAAAATACTTATTTTATGGGAAATGGTTCAAATAGGACTACCACTCAGGAAACGCTAAGATGTGTCATCCTAGCTCTGATTTCCAGTGGCATTTATCTCTGTATTTAATAAGAAAAAATATTTCGAAGACATGTGAAGTTCGCCAACTGAGGCAGCGCGGTGGACACTTCCTTGCCCTGAAACCCTCTCAGAAATGAGGGGAGGCCTGTGCCCAGCAGTGGGACGTATAGAGGCTGTAACTTTAACTTTAACTTATCTCTGTCGCCTCTTACGATACCATTTTAAAATAAATAAACGGGTTCGTTATATGTCAATAATTAATTTTAAATAGTCCATCTGATTGGCTATCGCACCATTTGTGCTGCTATGCAGCAATATATCCGCTATTGAATTCTAGTTTTTCCAGGGTACAAAGAGCTTCAAAAGTCTGTCTACAAGTCTGTGAAGATATACTATCTTATTCTTAGGTGACAGCATCATGATCTGATGTCTCTGGGCTAGGTAGGCCAGATAGTAGCCCTTATGTTCCCTTACCTTGACCTTGTATCAAATGGAATACAAGCTTATTTGTCAATCTAATGTTATAAAAATAAATCTTCAACCTCACAGTAAAACGGCATCGTTAAGATGGAGTAAACAAATAATTATTAACTTTGGGCAGCTAGCAGTCAAGTATAACATGTGTATATATTGCGCTCGTAAAGTGGGCGTGTCCATTACGATTTATTTTTAACAATTCACTTTATTTTTTCAGTTTGGAAGACTCGCCACAAAAGAAAAGCTTGTCGAACTTATTGCCTGCGGTAGACTACACCTGTACCGTATACAGTCCTAATGTGTCATACGCCTTATCATCAGCGGACGAATATGGCTCACCAACTTATAGAGGTAAAATTTTAGTCTTAATGAACCTGTTATATCTGTTATGTCTGTGACATTTGGTTGGATTTGATTTGAAACCTATTTGCTGGCAATGTAAAACGTTCGCCTCATATGATGAAATGAACAGTTCATTTTGAAAATAACTTCTATTAATTAATCAACCGATAAAGATTTTGCAATTTTTATTAAAGCTTTAATTTTAAGGAAATTAGACAATTTTTGATATAGATTTATGTATTATGTTTTTTTAACAATGTAATACATAGAATATTTTTGTATCACACAGCTATGTATAATATTTGTATATTTCATAGTAATTTTGACAGTTTCTTAACAAAATTACGCATTCTTTTGTCTTCTATATACTAATAATGATCGAATAAGTAAACACATCCTATTTAAAAAAAAATAGAAATTTTAGAGAAAGTTTATCTAATACCTTGATTTCTATAATTGCAGCTCAAGATGGCGATTATTCTAATCAGGGTAAGAGTCCAAACCGTTTGTATCGTGACGTCAAGTGCTAATAATACTGAAACGATTTTCTATAAAATACTTATGTAAACATTGTACTAATAAAAATACGGATTTCGTATTTACGTAACACTAAAACTTTTGCTAATAAAAATGTGAATAAAAAACAAAGTAACATCTAATTATGTACATGTATATTCTGCGTGAAGCTTACTTCAACTGTGTATACCATACCTTGTTTCTACTAACAATACGGTAAAGTAACATACACTTTTTACAGACGATTATGACAACAGTTCAAATTCAACGTCAGCAAAAGCTGTAGCTGCAATTGCGCACCTCAACAGCAAGATAGAACGCACGAAAGACCTGATTCGACTTGAGCAGACTAACCGAGATGGTAAGCCGTCCTATATGCTTGACTTTTGATTTTATAGTCCTTTGTTTTTCTTTCGGGCGGAAGTAGTTTAAGAGATCGCCTGATATTTTTAATGGATCTTTGATAGATACGATAAATTTTATCAACTCGAAATGACCGAAGCAGTGTAAAACAAATAATGTATTGTGATATTTTTTCCGTGTATCAAAGTGGCTTCTTCAAGAAACGAGCTATATATATATATGTATATATATATATATATGTGTGTGTGTGTGTGTGTGTCTGTCTGTCATACATGTACCTCTCTCATACTAGGGGGGACCATTATCTCATATAGGGATTTGCATACTCATTTCTCTTGGCAAGCGACTCTTACCAACAAAAAGATGGACAAATCGTAGCGAAACCATGCTCAACTTATTGTAAAAATACGCACAGATGCACACAAAATCGTTTGCGATGAACAATATGGTTTAAGGATCATATGCGTGCGTCGAAGCAGTTGATGTTACGGGCTGTAAATGATAGAAAAAGAAAGATATGAGCGGAATTCCTCGTCAAGAACTTAAGCATGGATTTAGCTTCCCTTTTTTCTATAAAACTGACGTGAAAAACGTACTTACAGTTCACCCGGTTTCAAGTGACTAATGCAGTCCATACACACGCAGCCAAACAAGGCTTCATATTTATAAGTTGTCACCTCTGAGGGATAAGATGGAATGATTCACAGCCAGTAATTATAGTGGATTTTTTTTATAGAATAAGGGTGATAAACGAGCACGCAGTCCACCTGATGGTAAGTGGATGCTGTAGTCTATAGGCATCTATCTACATTTATACTCGATTGAGAATCAAAATATAGATGCGTTGTCATCCCTGAGGACTGAAACGGAATGCTTCAATTCCAGTAAAAAAGGGTCTCCTGTTCTCTACACTCACCATACGAAATACAGCAGCATTAAGCTGCTATTTTACCAAGGTCGAACCGACTGCAAGCACAATATAGACATAGCACAATCGGAACAGAACAGGGCAGTGCAAGTACTGCATGTTAACAGCAGATATAAGCAAAATGGTGGTAACTACTCGGATAATTTCTTAGACAGAAAAGGAATTTTACCACTTGATATGTACGTGGAGTTCTGCCTATATTTCTTTGTTAGTCTTTGTCAGTCGAATTAGCATTGATCAAACTCAATCTTACAGAGAACGTGAACGAATACCTAAAGCTGGCGGCGAACGCGGACAAACAGCAGTTACAGCGTATCAAGGCAGTGTTCGAGAAGAAAAACCAAAAGAGTGCGCTTTGTATCGCGCAGTTGCAGAAGAAGCTGGAGGGCTACAACAAACGCATCAGGAATTGGGAAGTAATTTAATTTGCCCCAATTTACCTAAGGCCGTCACCTCCTTGGTTTCTAATATCAACATTAGAGAAAGAGTGAGAGTTAAGTAAAGAGTTTTGAGAGTTAGCCGGTATATTGTACAGTCCTTACGAATAAAGAATGGGGTTAGAAATGGCGGCTCATCGAGCCCGTACCGTCAACATATACAGTGCCAGTGAAAATCCCTTAATAACTTTATAACATTACATTATTCGATTAATTGAAAATTTTATATTAATGCGATAATATTTAAAAAGAATTGTATATGCAAGTACCTATGTAGTTACATTTATTTAAAAAAAAAACATTTATGACTGGCGACCCGCTCTGGCTTCGCCAGTCGCCTGTGTGGGTTCTATTAATGTGCCCTTATTTAGACAAAATAATTCATTAGGACCATTTATTTTATCTTATTAATATTTCTACTTTAATAAAATCTATTCCAGAACACATTTTTAGTGAAGTTTAGATTAGCTCGGACTGACAGACAGACAAACGTGAATTTTAGAAATGGGTACTCATATCTTAGTAGCATGTAAAAACTCTATACAAAAAAAATATTAACAAACAAAATCAACAATAATTGTGAAGAAAACTCGCAGATCGCGTATAGCTAACAAATTAGCGAAACCGGGCAGATTTTTTTTTGTAGCTTATTGCATTTTGTTATCATATCATTGATGACAAGTTGGACTAAAGTTATAGTCTCTGCAGTCTTTACTGAGAGTCTTTACTTACCGAGAGGTGAATAGAGGCAACGCCATTTTCAATCACATTCTTTAACCTCACAGGTAGTATAAATGTGATAGGTGTGTAAGAAAATCTATCCAATTTTGCCCCGTAGATGTCGTAAGAGGCGCCTATGAGAATGGTCAGGAAAACCACACGGCTTTATACATTAATTCCTATTTGTGTATGCCGGATTTAAAATACCCAAACCTAACATTATTGTTTTTTTTTTAAATATAAAAGTAAAGTGATAAATGAACTTCAAGTCCACCTGATTGTATGTGGTCACTGCTGTCCATGGTGTGAGGCAAATTTTCATGAAAAAGGGTAGAGATTATTTCACAGCATATTAAGTAAAAATCTATTAAATAGTAAAGCTGTAATGATTTCTTATATTTACGCGAATACTACACATTGATTAAAACTACTTTTACGGATTTTATCGCGTTTATTTTACTATTATTTTTAATTCCCAACGTTTCGGGCGCTTTCCAGCACCCATGGTCACGGGGGACACTACTAAAGCTGGTTGGTTGGTTTGTTTTTTTCTTTGTTATATTTTTATGTATCAAATAAATTATTTATGTCTGTCTGTCTTTAAATTCCTTCCAATGATAGCAGAAGCTCTTTCCAATAGTGGACTATTACGGGTTGATAAAGCTACAAAAAGCCAGTTTAATTTCATGCTGTGAAGCGTTAAATCTCAGTCGTTAAGGTTGACGCATATTTAATATACACTCTTTGAAGTTAATTATAGGCTTAAAAGCGCGTCAATAGGTAACAACAGGCATTTATCATCAAGTGGATTGTTAGCTGTTAGTATATTAGGAGTATGTTAGGGCTGAATCTGAGTGACAGGGTGAGAAACTGTGTGATAAAAGAAAAGTGTGGTTTGCAAGATGATGTGGTGACCAGGATTAAGAAAGGAATGCTTCGGTGGTTCGGTCATATAGAAAGAATGAATGCGGAAAGACTGACAAAGCAAATATATGTTGCAGAAGTGAATGGAAGAGTCGGAAAGGGACGTCCTAGGCGGAAGTTTGTCGACCAAATTGGCGATATACTAAAAATGGGCCAAATTAAGAGTACCCTTAACCGACGAGCATGTATGGGTGGGTATATGGATGTGGAAGAGGCGAGAAAGGTATGTCAGGATCGTGCTAAATGGAAGTCTGTAGTCTCTGCCTACCCCTCTGGGTGACAGGCGTGAGTGTTTATGTATATATGGATTGTTGGCCTGTTCCATTCATTGAGTCTATAAAATTCCATTGTAGGCCTCTCCCACAGATTGCCTCTTAGGGTTGGTATTTGCCATAGTTGCCACGCTGTTTGGGTCTGTTGTAAGCTCATATGAATTTTATATAATACATTGTTTATGTTTTTATTTTAGCAACATGGTACAAGTGGACAGGCACACAGACAACCAAGAGAAGTTTTACGTGACATGGGACAAGGTCTGAAGTAAGTATCTTGAAAATATATTTCTTTGTCTGTATATTTATTAACCTTATTAACAAAATAATGAAAAAAAAATACATTTTCATATTTTGTAAATAATAATACATCATTACAAGTATTATCTGTATATATATATATATATATATATATATATATATATATATATATATATATATATATATATATATATATATATAAATTACTGTTCATTAGTCTCGCTAAAACTCGAAACGGTCTCGACCGATTTTTATGAAATGAAATGAGTGATGAAAGATTTTGTGTGCGATTGTGTCTCTGGATGGTATAAATTTACAATTGGACCCGGTAGGCGCTGTTGTAAAAATCCAGAAATCACCCTTGCGAATCCGGGGCCGATAGGTAATAATAATAATAAATATTCTACAACTATCACACAACGCCATCTAGTCCCAAGCTAAGCAGAGCTTGTGTTATGGGTACTAGACAACTGATAAATATACTTATATATTTCTAAATACGTAAATATTATAGATAAATTACACCCAGACACAGAACACATGATCGTGCTCATCACACAAACATTTGTCCTGGGTGGGAATCGAACCCACGACCTCCGGCATAGCAGGCAGGATCACTAACCACTAGACCAACAGGCCTGTCTATAATATATGTCTATAATAGTTGTGTAAATTATTAGTGTATTTCTATAAACCTTTACAAAACCTTTACTAAACATTTACCTCGTGTGAAAAGTAGAATAAAAAGTAAAGTGTGACAGCCTGTATACATTCCATTGCTGGTTATTTGTGCCTTGCCTTTTCTGAGAGGACTCGGGAGCAAGAATAATGCGATGCACTTCTTTACTACTTACTTAAAATAAATTTAATTTCTTAGACATAGGAGGTTAGCTGTTTCCTTCTTGCTTCAGTTCTGAACACATTAAAACAGCTAAAGAAATAGTTTCGGTCTTACGTACGAACGTGTACTTTTATATGTAGAATAGTTGTGACAAACGAGCACACAGTCCACTTCATGGTATATTTATCCTCGACTATGCACATGGATTAAGACCGATTTACACTTCGACAAGTAAAATAGCGAGTTTAGTTACGGGGCAGTTGACAGTAAAAGGTTAAGTGGGCAGTAGCGTTCAAACAATGTCTTCGTGGCGAGTTTAGTTAAGGACATTAGTTCATAGAGTTTGTTGGAGTATGACGTTACAAAACTACAGAATTTTTCTGGTTTTCGTTTAAGATGGTTCTAGGATTACGTCAAGAATTAAATGATGAAGTCAGAGAAGTATTAATGGTTATTGTTAAAGAAGTTTTTAAGTACTTTCATGAGTAGCATCTCGAGCAGGTTTAATTTTACAATTTTAACTTCTACTATTATATAAACATTCGTGTTCTAAATACCCAAATTTATACATGATATCTTTCGTCTATTTTATTATTAAAACTCAATATAAAACGTATAAATATTCAGTAAACAGTATCGTACAAATTTTGTGGCGAGTTTAATTATAAAAGTACAATTATACGTTTTGACGCGCAAACGTTGTGTCCTGTCAACTTATGCACTGAACTAAACTCGCTCGTTTACACGAACGGCGAGTTTAGTTGCGGGAGGGCAGTACTTCGCACTTAACTCGCCGAAAAATAGCTCGGCCGGCTATCCCGTTCAACTTAATTGTTAACTTGCTACTTAACTCGCTTATTGGCGTTCAAACGAGGTTCAAAATTAACTCGCCAGGTTCGCAAGTTAAATCGCTACTGTACTTGTCGAAGTGTAAATCGGTCTTTATATCAAAATGCACATGCGTTCTCACACGTAAGGACTAAGATAGAATGCCTCGTTTCCAGTTAAAAGGATCTCCGGTTTTGTACACTCACACTACGAACACAGCAGCATGGTCCTACCCCGGTCGAGCCTACACTTTCATGCTACAACTATAATATAGCTGCAGAGTGGTTCTACCCCACATAGATTTAATCTATAACGTTTACTTGCAGAAATGTTGGTGGAAACATTCGCGACGGTATTACCGGACTTGGTGGCAGCGTAATGGCGGCACCTCGGGAATTCGCGCATCTTTTCTCTCGTTCTAACCGTTTCGGATCCGCTGACAACATCGCACAACTCGCCGGTCTGTATCTCAGCTAAATTGATGTTACTTTTTACAGTTTATAGAAATTTTAAGTAAGTTACGCAAAAACTAGTTTGGGCCAATGATATTTAAAGTACAGTTACATTAATCACATATCAGTCGTCTTAGCACTTTACATATAATTCACATATGTATGGTTTTAGACGCGCTTGGCGGGCGAATTCTTATTATTTTGAAATGTTATTGGGAAGATGACAAAATCTGCTCCAGTTTCGGTTTTCTAATATATATATATATATATATATATATATATATATATATATATATATATATATATATATATATATATATATATATAACATAACATAACATAAACACTCACGCCTGTCACCCAGAGGGGTAGGCAGAGACTACAGACTTCCATTTAGCACGATCCTGACATACCTTTCTCGCCTCTTCCACATTCATATACCTACGCATACATGCTCGTCGGTTAAGGGTACTCTTAATTTGGCCCATTTTTAGTATATCGCCAATTTGGTCGACAAACTTCCGCCTAGGACGTCCCTTTCCGACTCTTCCATTCACTTCTGCAACATATATTTGCTTTGTCAGTCTTTCCGCATTCATTCTTTCTACATGACCAAACCACCGAAGCATTCCTTTCTTAATCCTGGTCACCGCATCATCTTGCAAACCACACTCTTCTTTTATCACACAGTTTCTCACCCTGTCACTCAGATTCAGCCCTAACATACTCCTTAGCGACCGCATTTCTACCGCATTTATTCTACTCTCGTGCTTCTTCTGCCACACCCAACTTTCACTGCCATACGTTAAAGTAGGGACTAATACAGCACTGTGAATTGCCATACGTGCCTTTTTTGACACATTCTGACTTTTCACAATAGAGTGTAGAGCCCCATTTACTTTATTTCCTGCATTCACTCGTCGTTCAATGTCCTTATCATATCTCCCATCCCTGCTGAATACACATCCCAAATATACGAACTCATCCACTTGCTCAATTAACTCTCCTTCTATTCTTATTTCACATACCGTTTTGCTTTCATCTCTTTCAAAAACCATCACTTTCGTCTTACTTGCGTTCACTTTCATTCCCCTTTCTTTTAATGACCTATTCATTAATGTAACCATCATTTGCAACTCGGCCGCCGACGACGCAAGTATGACTTGATCATCGGCGTACAAAAGGCATTTGATGGTTAACTCACCCATTCTTACCCCGCATTCTTCAACTTTCAAATTTTCCAAACAGCTGTCCATAAATAGGTTGAACAGCCACGGGGAAGCTACACAGCCCTGTCTGACACCTTTATGGATGCCAAACCAGCCCGAGTAGACCCCGTTGATTCTAACACAAGCACTCGAGTCCCTATACAGAGACTTTAATGCCTGTATCAAACCAGCGCTCAACCTAAATGCGTTCAGCGTTTGCCATAACACATCCCTGTCCACTCTGTCATAAGCCTTTTCCAAGTCCATGAACGCACAAAAAACTCTTTGGTTTTTCGCCAAAAACTTCTCCGCGATCATGCGCATGGAAAAGACTTGATCTGTACACCCCATTCCCTTTCTAAATCCCGCTTGCACATCCCAAATTTTTTCATCAGTTTCTTTCATAACTCTTTCAATTAGTACCTTAGCATACAGTTTTCCCACAATGCTAAGAAGGCTGATACCACGGTAGTTTTTACAGTCCTGCTGTGACCCTTTTCCCTTATATATTGGGACTATCACGGCTTTGCACCAGTCTCCCGGTACCCGCTTTAGTTCCCAACATAAATTAAACAAGGTGTACAGCAGGCCTGCCACCACGTCCTCTCCAGCCCTTAGCATTTCGAGTGAAACTCTATCATATCCGGCTGCCTTACCTACTTTCATGCTTTTCATTGCTTTCATTATTTCATCCATACTTATCTCCCTATCTCTTTCATCTTCTTTCGGAATTTCTATTTCATTTAGTTCACACTTCTCCTCACTCATAAATTCGCTTTCAAAATATTCCTTCCATCTCTTTAGACTCAACACTTCATCATTCAGGATACAGCCATTCTCGTCTCGTATCGCATTCAATCTAGGCTGTTTTGTATTTCCCCTGGTATTTCTTACGAGTTTCCAGAACATTTTAATATTTGCCTGGAAGTTATCCGATATTCTTCTATCATTCCTATCCGTTCTTTCTTGCTTTTTCCTTTCAACTAATTCTTTTACTCTCTTATTTAAACGTTTAAACTCTGCCTTTTTTCTTTCATTCTCATCATTCTTACCACCAGAGTTACCAGCTTTGGTCGCTAGTAAATCTAGCCATGCTCTCTTCTTTGCTTCAACTTCCATACGTACCTCGTCATCCCACCATAACGTATTGTCTTTCCTTTCCTTTCCTTATATATATATATATATATATATATATATATATATATATATATATATATATATATATATATATATATATAAAAGCGGGAGCGCAAAAGATCACGGCTCCCCTGATGGTAAGTGACTACATCTGTCCAAGAATAACTGCAACATAAGTGGGATTGATGAGATGCAAACTATGCTATTAATTTGATTTTCATTAGCTCACAAAGGTCAACTATCGTTTTCTTTATATGATTTAATTATTTTGTATCTTAGTTTGACGCCTCCTACACATACATAATTATATATTTCTAACTATGTGTCATCGTAGTATGTTAGGAACATGGTCAGGTTTTCAAGGTGATTGTACATTTGTGAGTGTTATATATGCCGCTTTTGCTGAAAGCTGGACATTAGTACATCGCATATGGTGCTTATGGGTATAGTACTTGAATTCACCTTTAGCTGACATTTTTTTCTGCGTATTTAAATATCATTGGATTTGAGCTATACTCACATGGAGATGATGATATTTTGATAGATCAAAAGAAACAGCAAGAATGTCATTGTTTAGGTAGACATAACAACACTCGTATTGTTTTGACTATGGATTTAAAAAGAATTCTAAGCCACTCTTTTGTCTTTGTCATATCTTAAAAAGAGACTATCCTAATCTTAGTAAAGTAGGCGGTATTAGCAAATCTTAGTAAAGTAGGTTAGCTATATTTAAATCTTTTTTGAAGAAATGGTGTTCTAAATGTCGTGATATTGAGGTAACTTGACTGAAAATTGAAAAATATTTTTGTGATGCGAATATTTTACAATTTGTTACTGTAAGTTCTACTTTTATATGTGTATAAATATAATATCTATATTTTTAAAAAAAATATTTGTTACTGAAATTCGTTTATAAATAATAATTAAGATACTCATCTTACATGATAAATAATAGCTTACCAAAGGGCGTTTTCATTTAAATTTAATAATTAAATTTAGATAAATGTATTCATGCAATCCCTCTTCTTAAATATAAATGTCGTATAAATAAATACAAGCATGAAGAGTATAATGAAAAATAGTCAAAAACATTGCCCCATAACACATAAAACAATCTCTCTAATATAATAGGAGGTCTGTGCCCGGTCGTGAAACTTATATAGGCTGTAGCTTCACTTTTTCATGAAATATATAAATAATTACAACAATATAAAAAACTAAATAATTATTTAGTTTTTTACTACTAAAAGCATAAAATTATAAAAGATTTCTAAAATAATGTCAATAAAAGTAACAATTTAAAAAAATATAAACCAATGTCCAGTATTATTGGTCATGGTTCAAATTTATGTACGACCACTGTGAAAGTATACTTTATTATACTTACTTACTATATTTATTATATATAAAAAAGTAGCAAAGTGTGTTTACTGACGTCGGAGATGTCGTGTAACATATTACAGATTAAACTCACAGAATAGCAGCGTGAAATAGCAATTTCATGCTGCTGTGTTTCGTATGGAGAGTGTAGAGAACTGGAGGCTTTATACTGGAAACGACGCATTCTGTCTTGGGTGCATTGTGGAGGTGACAACGCATCTGCATTTTCATTCTAGATCGAAAATAGATGTAGATGTGTGTGGGCCACAGCATCCTTAATCTATAAAAAATATTCGAAATGATAACCTCTTCTTTTAAAGCTTCTTCAAAAATATATATCAAAATTAAAATTTAGCGCAGATAGTATTTCTGTAAGAAATAACATGAAACGCTTTCCTTTCGTAATCTTTCTTTAATTTTATTATTATTGGCCGGGTTTCCTACATATGCATGGCTTGTATTCCGAAATAAATCAAGTCAGTTATTATTGCTTGCGTGTGGTAACAATTATTGATATGTTTAATGAGTTTATAAATCACGTTTTCATGTTATTTACATAAAAGACTTACATATATATGTATCATATGCTGTCACTTATTTCTTTTGGCTAAATGTATACATTTTAATTCAAATATTTTGTCTCGCAGAGAACACGGGTCCTTGTAAGTATACCGCGTATTACATAGTATCATTCGTCACTAACTATTTCATTTCCATATGGTTTTAACATTCTAATTACTTGGTTTTATGTATAGCGTTTAGAATCCATCGTCCATTCATTGGTGAACATTTTATTTTTTGTTTTTAGTCACGTGTTTTTTTTTATTTAACTTCATTATTTACTGACATGTATTTGGTGTCAATTAATAACACCTCTCTAGTCTGTCGTGATGTAGGTGCAGGCATATTCAAATTCAAATCGTTTATTGCGAATATAGGTGGATACAGATGGTATTGCCATAATTTATCTATATATTATTATATAGATGAACATAATATAAATATACAATAAATATATATCATATACAATAAATATATATCATATACAATAAAAAGGAAATATTATCCCCTAAGGTACCGAGGACATGTTGACAGGTCCAAGTTTTGTGACCGCTAAGTACCGAGGACATGTATACATGTCCGCATTACGTGCTGCTATTTTCGTCATTAATTGATATAAAAATACAGTATATTTTCGATTGAACACTATTTCATTCGATTCTGAACGAACTAAAGAATATTCTGTAGCATTATATTCACTCGGTTATATAGACATCATCAAATATAACAGCCATTCGCTTTTGCATGCCGGTACGGTGGGTTGCGTAATCGTTGAAGTATTGTGATTGTGATTTTAGTTGGATTTTCTTTCAAAAAAACTGTAAGTAATGTTATTTATCTTTACTACGTAATGTTTTTGAATGATCTAAGTTACAACAACAGTAACTTTTTATGTTTCAATTGATAAAAAAGTAGAAACAAAAAACCTCTACGCGAACAATTCATAACGATCAAGATTTCTAATAAGATAATAATAGTATATTTCTTATTCGAATACCATAGTAAATACTTTTACTAGGAATTGCTAAATGTTATATCTATATGATTGTATAAGAAAAATAAAGGAAGACACTATAATATATACACAAAAAGGTTTTGAAAATGAGGTTACAAAGCGTGCGCAAACTGTCTATTGTCGAATTTTTTTGCAAATGTTTGCAAGTGAAAAAGTAGAATTATTATAATTATTACATGCATAATTTTGATTCATTTAGGAAGAATATGTTTTATTGATTGTAAGGACATAAAAGT
Source organism: Parnassius smintheus behrii (assembly GCA_036936625.1). NCBI lineage: Eukaryota > Metazoa > Arthropoda > Insecta > Lepidoptera > Papilionidae > Parnassius > Parnassius smintheus. The sequence continues at coordinate 17,359,764 of JAUPFT010000030.1, read as the reverse complement.
AAAATAAAAACTTACGATATTTCATTCATAAAACAAAATTTATTGTCAGTAAGTACACTTTATAAAGATCCGTTAGAAACAAAGAGCTGTACATAATAAAATAAACATTTAAATGTTATGGTTATTGTTTCTACTTATCGAAAATCTTATCGGCTTTAAATAACTGTAACTAAAACCTCTTTAAACATAAATGAAAGGTCGTGAGAAACATAAATATTTAAAACAAGTGCCGCCAGCTGAGGTGATGACAGAGGCCGCCGTTACAAAGCTGTTTTTTGTTATATGGCGGCCGCAGTAAGGGAAAGGTTAACTACATAATATTTCCTTTTTATTTATATTTATTTCGTTCTATGGATGTCGTATAGGAAATGTTAGGCAGATCTTATCTCTTAAGATAATATAGACGCTGTTATAAACCATCTTGTAATTAAGATGATCATTTTGTATGAGATATAAAATATTCTGAAATTGCGAGACATTTGGTGCTGTGATTACCAATTCGCCAGTTGAGATAAGTAATTATGGCAAATCAGGCTAATGAAATGATAAGGAAGCTCGAGGTGAGAGGGCTATGCTCGGGGTTTCTCTGCGTGATAGACTTAAAAACGAGGATATCCGCAGTAGATCCAAGGTGACCAGCATAGCCCAAAGGATTAGTAAGCTGTAGTGGTAATCAGCCGGCCATATAGCTTGAAGAACCGACAATCGGTGGGGAAAAAGTTTCTCAAGTGGCAACCTCGTATCAGTAGGCGAAGTGTAAGGCGATCTCCCAATAGATGTAGTGACGACCTGGTGAGACATGCAGGAAGTCGATGGATGCGGGTATCTCAGGACCGTACTTAGTGGCATTCCTTGGGAGAGGCTTATGTTCAGCAGTGGACTTGTGAATGGCTGTAATGATGATGATGATGAATGATGATATCTGTCAGAAAAGTGTTTATGAAACTTATTATGCGTAAGAATTAAAAAAAATTGAAAACTTCCCTTAATAGCGCACACTATACCCGTCAACACTAATCCCTATACCACTTCTCCTAACACCACTACACTAGGAAAGACATACTACCGTCGATAATACAACATCCGCAGGAATGCTTACAAAGTAAATAAATAATCCAATTACATTTTTAATGTATTGCAGCGTTTGATGTATTCTTTTTTGCTAAAGGCCATGTAGTCTTACTCTATTAAGCGAAAAAAAAAACAATAAAAAATGAAGGAGCGTCTTGTACGTTTCAAGTGACGCAAAAACTAAGCCCAAACCATGCTCAACTTATTGTAATATCGCGCACGTACACTTATGCATCTAAAATCATATTTGCAACCAGCAACATCGTTTTCAGAACATTGTGGGTCTAACATTTGTGCGTCTAATAGTGCACTTTTACGGGCTTTAGGAAAGAAAATATAAAGACGTGTGCGTGCGTGACTGCGTGCTGGAAATTGTAGTTTCGCTTAACTAATACGCAATATTATCACTTAAATATTACGCAGCGCTTTTTCTATATTTCTTGTTCGTCTGAATATATAATACATAATAAAATTAATAATTTGGCGCCAAATTTTCGTATATTTTCACGCAGAGCACGTAGTGTTTGTATATTACTTATCAATGCAATAATGTGTATTAATTATTTGCTTACTCAGCTAAAGAAAACTAACATTTAAATAGCTTTTATATTACGTGTTGGTATTAACCTACCTGGAAAGAATTTCTCAAACATACGAGTATCTCTATTTCACCACAATGCGACGGTCATGGCTGTCTCTTCACGCCCAGCTCACTAGATTCCTTTAGTTCAGATATCAAATCCTAATATTTTCAACACAAATAAATGATAAATATAACTTTATTGTACACCATATATAAAAAATTGCAAAAATAACTAATACTACGCTCGAACCTTTTTCCTATATTGCGTTTGGAACTCCCAAATTGTAGTATTTTATATAGGTCTTTGTATTTACTGCTTGTCTTTAACCTACAATCTTTATACTATCTATTGATTCGTAATATATTGAGCTCTGTGGACAACAACTAAGAATAAAGTACACTATTCCAAATTATTAATTAAATTAATTATTGAATTGATTTAATTTTGTATTTTACAAATAACCTTCACCGTACCGTAATCTGACGTCAGTTCCTCAGTTATAACGTAAATATTACGTGAACGTTTACATAACATTCATTGATAAACATCAACAGCGATAACTCGCACTCGCTCACGCTCATAGTTCTGTCAATGTCAAGAGCATTCACACGTAAATGCTCATCGGGACTTTATGAATAATGTTTGTATAGTTATGTTTTAGTGCGTTTATTATTATGTTGTTTCGGAAGTGTAAGAAATGCCGTAAGAAATGTAACTATATAAAAATATTATATTTATTGTTATATGTTTTTATTCGGTCTTTAAAAGAACTACAATAACGTTAAACCTAAAGTAAAAACGAACTATTAAAATTGTTTTTCTTTTTGTACCTAAGCTTATTCTAACAAATTCATTCTTATGCGCTATTTTTAACTTCGTTATTACTGCTATCATCACGAATTAAGGCGTAAATATTTCGCTACATTGCGTACCATATTCATTATCAATTCTTTTTAATAGAATTACTTTTAACATAAAATATACTTCACCGTTTTAACCATATTTAGATATAGTAACGTTTTATCCATTTCTGAATCGATAGACACATGAGCATCACATTATGGAATGACATTTTTGTACATAGCTTGTTTTCACATATGTGCGAATACAATTTATACATCCTATATAACTTGCTTATGGTGTTGTCTCGTTCTTGCACGCTAGCCCCACAACACGCGGAACTGAGAGGTAAATATACGCTAATTTTCATAGTTGTGCCATATGTCTGTTGCTATTGCTACTATTTATTCTCAACATGTTGCCATGATTTTTTTGCATAACCTTATTAATTCACTATATTTTTGCTTTGTATTCTTGACGAATAATTTTTTTTAGATATTTGCTATGATATAACTATGTTAAATATTTATATAATATAAATTATTATGCTTTTGTGAATTTATATTTTATGAGCATGTAATGGTAATGCGGGTTTCTGAATGCATTAATATTATTATACTACTTTTACGGATTTTATCGCGTTTATTTATGTTATTTTTAATACCCGACGTTTCGGGTGCTTTCCAGCACCCATGGCCACGGGGGACTGAGGTGACTGACGTCCCGATGTCAAAGTTAACCCGCAGTACCTTCAGAGCTTTTTAATTATTGTCTTTGGTCCGATCTGTCTGGCGATAAGTCTGGCAGTGGTATGCTTGGGTTTATCTTTAATTTTATTAATTATAGGGTCCCAAGCAGGTGGTAGTACCCAGCCTCCTTCTCTATTAAAATTAGGATGTTTTTTAATTTCAATAGCCTCACGTATCATCCTTGGTAGGAATAGATATTTTTCGCGAGGATTTGTGGTCTATCAAATCCAAAAACCGAAAAAATATCTAATCCTCGTTGGGGCCGTCTAGGATATTGTAGATATATAATACACAAGAATTTTAGGTTTATTTGCAGTGATAAAAGGCAGTATTTTAATTGTTAATAGCGTTACTGTATTATTTTGGAAAGTTGACTTCTGAGGTGGGTGTTACGACGAAGTAGCAATAGCTACAATAGTAATTCACGCATAATAATGCGTGAATTACTTAATTCTTTCTAGTCGTCCTTGTTCTGTTTTTCCAAATTTACAATCATTACAATGGGTTCACTTTCATCGGCAAAGATATCGCGTTACAATTATAAAAAAGAATAGGTAGTCAAATTGAGAATCTCGTCATTTTTCAAGTCGGTTCGTTATAAAAAAAAAAGAAGTGAATTAAAAATGTATCCGTGCTCATGAATTGGGATGATTTGTAATTATTATTCAGTTTCATTATTTTGTAAATCATTTGGAGAATTATAGCAGTCACATTTTATATAATTTATCTATATATATAAATGCAACGTCATGGTTTTGGCGTAAAGTTTATAAATATAAAACTCATTACTAAATCCAAAACCCACCATTAGATAGCAAATTAGTGGGAGATTAGTGAGCAATAATTTATACGTTAGCCTAATTATTTTATATTATAGTGACAAACAAGCTTAAAGTTCATTTTGTCAACTTTACAATGATTACAAATGATATATACCTTTTTCTTAAAAAACATTTTGCATTGTAGGAGAAATTTTTGTGAAAGTCGAATATATCCGAGATATATACACACATATTTGAATAGAATTTTAACGATCTATTGCTGTCGCGCTCTGTCGGACCGGCCGAACTAGACGACCGAGAGAAACAACTGTAGCTTTGATTTTTGACCGACTATACCTATGAAAAATTAACAAAATCACAATGTCATATTCCCCTGTTTTTTTGTTCCAAATTCAATTTTTTGAAAGCATTATAGGAAGGTGGCTATGACTGTATGTTTTTATTTTATTTTTATGTTTGTTAAATTTTTAAATATAGATTGAATTTAAAAAAAAATATTAGCTGTACCTAGAGTTATTATCCATGGAGAAAACAGAAGAGAACGTTTTTATGAACTAAACACCGCCCGGATGTCCTCTTAAAATGGTATATGTTTGATCAAACTTTGGGCTGTTGAAGAATATAAAATTACGATAATTATATCATTTGATCTTAACACAGTGAAAATATTAAAATTGATGACGCATTTTGTCCCAGCTACTGTGTATAAGTAATTATGTAAATATTTTCTTGAACCGTGTGGTATAACAGAATCCATATTACCCGAATTCTATCTTTTGGTGCCGTAAAAGTTGAGTAATAAATACCTACCATCCTATCGGTGATAGAACGTGGGATTACCATCTAAATAATGATAAAGAAATAAATTAAAAGGTACTAACTATGGCGAAAAGTATTAGTCGGTAACACGCAACGGTGCCAAATAAAATTTAAATTTGCGTTGCCAAGGCAATGGCGCAATGGGTAATTAGAGTATAGCCAGGGCTTAGCAATGACATTGAGTAACTTGCTTTAATATCGACAATACGGAACTGATAAATTTACTAAATAAATCAAATTTGATTTCACCGTTAGAAAGGTTTCGTTCCAGATGCATAAACGGCATAAGTAAATGATTTTTATATATTGGGTAAAGCATGCGAGACAGTTGATACAATATCACATAAATAATTAAATTTAAACTCGTTTTCCTACAGATCATAATAATATATATTTACAAAAACATAAAAACTATAAAACATTCACATATATTCATACTCATTATAATATGTAATAATCGAAAATTCTCTTAAGGTGATTTTATTATGCTTTTCAAACACAAAGCTAACCTAAAATAAAACATCTAGGTATGTCATAATTACTTAATCAACTATGTAAATATTACCTAATTAATATAACTACTATGTTTAAATAAACGCTTCTAAAGATTTTCTGCTTCGGAAGCGATTGCAACAGCGGCGTTGCGTCGGCTCGGCTCCATTAAAACAAAAGCTATTTAGAATTATTTTTTGCTACAATAACTCTGCCATTCTTAACACGTCTTATTGTATACCACATTGCCCGTATTGAGTGTTGCTACAACATGGCAGCGAACGCGTCGTCTGAAGGCTCCCGAGCTTCCGAAGTGGGCGAAGCAACAGCACCACGTGGCTCCACTTTACCGAGAGCGGCGACTTCGCCAGCGCCCAAATACTCGCCCGATGCATCACCGAGTTCGTCCGTCACTAGTGAGGGCGCGCCGTAAGTTATTAGACGATAATTTATACCACTTAAAACTTATCTCATATCCCGACTATGATGCTGACAACGTATTATTGATTATAAATATTGAACAACTTATAATGAAAACGGAAGAAAGGTATTTACAAGTGCATTGTGGGTTGACGACACGTCGTAGATGTAGCAATGACTTGATGCTTGCAGGAAATCGATAGATACAGGTGGCCTAGGACCGTGCTGTGTAAAGGCATATGGGGATGGCTTATATTCAGGATTCGTGACCATACGGCGACCATATTATGGTTCAATATGATGCTTTCATTATTCGTCAATAATATGCTCTCGAAGCTGTACGAATTAATTTTATTGCGTGCGTCACCACTTACAGCTTACACTGACAGCTGTACTCAGCTATATTATGGTTGCACCTGAATGGTTCTACTCACCCGGGACAGGACCACACTCTCACAAAATACTAGCGTAAAATAACTGCATAATGCTTCATATGATGAATATAAAAAACAGCAAACGCTTTTTTACTGGTAAGGAGACAATCCATCATACCAGTGCTACTAGTAAAATAAGTATGTTTAAGACTCAAAATAAAGGCTCCACTAGAGGCTCTTAGCATTTTTTTCGATTGACAGATCTTCGTATTTTTTTAACGTATTCATGGTATGCAATAATCGCCGTTTGAAGCGTTAACTTTTTATTCAGAACATATACAAATCTAATAATTGCTTTAGAAAACCACGTCTATGTGTGTCTTCTAATTATTTTTTATCTTCAATTAATCCTAGAATCTTAATCTGTTCGTTTTTATTTAAATCGTCATTATTAAATTATTTTATTTTAAGTTTAGGTTTGCTCAAGTTTTTGTTACAAAACTGATTACTTTCAACTAGTTTTAGATATGTTCACTTTCAAATAGTTATACTAGGTTATCATTTACTGCGCTCTTTATATCCTTTTCATTCTAATTAATATCCGTGTCTATTATGAACTATGAATGATAAATAAATAGTAAAATAAATAAAAATACATTTATTTCCCAATAAACTTTTTCATAAATTAAATGTAATTTTTAATAATGCTATGTCGTCCGCAAACATTACGGAAGGAATGGAAGTAGAATCAGGTAATTCATTACTGTAAATTATTTATTAGGTAGGTCCGACTGCATGTCCTAGGGGCACATCAGTCTATAAGCATCAGCTAAAATCTGAATGATTTTAAAATATTTGGTCTTTTTAATTTTACATTATATGAGTATTATTTGTCATTCAGAATTTCGTTTGCTAAATCTATACAAATAAATAAAATTAGAGTGAGTGTCTGTTTGTAATGTCAAAATAACAAAAACACATTCATTTCAATTTTTGTATATATGTCTGTCTGTTGGTTCCAGCTAATCTCCGAAACAGCTGGACGATTATGACGGGACTTTCACTGTCAGATAGCTGATGTTATAAGGAGTGTAACGTAGGCTACTTTTATTTTAGAAAAATAATTAGGGTTGCACGCAAAAAATCTAAAACTAAGTTACGCGCGGGCTAAGTCGCGGGGAACATCTAGTGACAAATAAGATTGCAACCAAATCTGCATCAAACCTCATAAACCACTTTCTGATTCCCATTCCTATTAAAAAGTTAGTTATTTTACATTTGTAAACATAATCTCAATTGTTACTGTTTTTATTTCTTACAATTTCTAAAAAAAAACCAGATCTTAAAAATCAAAAAGTTCTAATATCAATTTAGCAGTTAAATTATAAAAATTAACGTTTGCAGATACCAGACGCAGCAGGGATCAAATAATTTAACAGAAGCGGCGTTCTCCATAAAACCCATTCTGAACGAGTTACGCGAGCGCAGAGAGGACTACGAGCGGCTCGCTGAGAAAATAGATGCACTTAAAGTAAGCTTTTGACTTTTCTTATAAAAGTACAGTTCCACTAACTACTTAGGGCATACAACGATTCGATAGATGTAGATTGCTCAGGACTGTTCGTGGGAGGATTTGCAAGCATAATTATACGTGGCATTTTTATACAGCATTTTTTGTGTTAGCACGAATGGGTCGGCTCGACCGGAGAAGGACCACGCTCTCACAGAATACCAGCGTCAAATAGTAAGCTAAGTAGCTTAATGCTGCTGTGTTTCGTCTGGTAAGTGTAGAGAAATTTTTACTGGAAACGAGGCATTCCGTCTTAGTCCTCACGGGTGACAACGCATCTGCATTTTGATTTGTAATCGCGGATAGATGTAGATGTCTATGGGCCGCAGCAACCACTTACCATCAGGTGGACTGTGTTCTCGCTTATTGTGTGCACCCTATCCTATAAAAAAATAATTATATAATTGTTATTTTTTTACAGAATCTATCACAAGAGGTGTCATTTTTGTCGGCCGCGCTTCAAGAGGAGCGATTCAAAACGGAACGTCTTGAAGAGCAAATTAATGATCTCACAGAATTACATCAAAATGAGGTATGTCTTTAAAGTAAAAGTACAGCCTATATACGTCCCACTGTTGGGCAGAGGCCTACCTCAAATTTCTGACAGGGTTTTAGGACAAGAAAGTGTCCGCCGCGCTGCCCCATGCGTGTTAGTGGACTTCACATGTCTTCGAAATATGTTTTTGTCTTATTTCTCAAACATGCAGGTTTCCTCACGATGTTCTCCTTCACCGACGAGCACGTGGTAAATGAGCACTTAAAATTGCAATTAACAATTTCTTTGGTGTCGGTGGGGATCGCAACCGGTTTGCTCGCGTACTGTGAAATTCACAGCAAGCGCAAACCATCTGAGCTACCACGGCTCGGGTACGTCATTGTCGACAATTAAATGTATTTTTAATGATCACTCATCACACACATACTATTTAATTGGTTATACGCTTCTTATTTATCATTAATAGAATCAGGCATTCATCATCATCATCATTACAGCCCTTTACAAGTCCACTGCTGAACATAGGCCTCCCCCAAGGTATGCTACAAAGCACGGTCCTGAGCCACCTGCATCCATCGACTTTCTGCATTTCTTACCAGGTCGTCAGACCATCTAGTGGGGTTCGCCCTACACTTCGTCTACCGGTACGAGGCTGCCACTCGAGAACCTTTTTTCCCCAACGGTTCTTCAGCTTACTAATCCGTTGGGCTATGTTGGTCACTCTGGTTCTACTGCAGATATCCTCATTTCTAAGTTTATCACGTAGAGAAATTTCGAGCATAGTCCTCTCCATAGCTCGCTGAGCGACTTTGAGCGTCCTCATATGGCCAGCAGTGAAGGATCACGTCTCAGTTCCATATGTCATCACTGGCAAAACGCACTGGTTGTACAACTTAGTTTTCAGGTTTTGAGGTATACCTGACGAGAAGATGTGTCGTAATTTCCCGAACGCTGCCCAGCCGAGTTGAATCCGTCGATTGACCTCTCGGTCGAAGTTGGACCTAATTAGCCGAAATCTTTGTCCCAGGTAAACCTACTCGTCAACAACTTCGAGCTTAGTGCTCCCAACAACTACCGGCATAGGTGTGACATGGACATTAAACATGATCTTTGTTTTGTCCATGTTCATCTTAAGACCTATCCGTTGGGAGGCACTATTGAGGTCATTGAGCATAGTGCTTAAGTCCTCCACCGATTCTGCCATAAGGACTATATCCATCCCATAAGAATCAGGCATTACTTTATTGAAATCCATTATTTGAGATATTAAAAATTAATTAGCTAACATCTGCCTCATAAAATAAAAGGATATGTCTTACCTAGTACGAAGAGCACATGCCGCCCTCCCTCAATTGCATCTTTTATACCTGTTACTATTCATCCCAACACAATGTCACTAAGATAGTCACATCACCGTCATCATCGAGACAAATACACTCGGCTCACTCTCAATACTTCTTAGACTTTGCGGTGGACGGGAGGTGTTCTTCAAACAGGTAAAACACACTTTTTTACGCGAATCTTGGCTAATTATTTTTAACATCCTTAACACTTGGGATCCGTCTGATTTGGTCACCAGGAAAGTCACACCACCGTCGATAATACGACGTGTTTTACCTCTAAACGAGACATCATCGAGAAAAATCATAGAATACTATAATGCACAATAGAATGGCTGTCAACCTTATTTTGTACCGAGGTTAGGCGTCGGCGGGAGCACACATACAAGCAATTACGTCGCATTATCAATTAATCACTACCACAAACCCCATTCGCTGTGTTGACAGACGGATTTTAATACATATTTATTTGTAAATAGCGTGCAATTTGGCATTTTCTAAATAATTTGTATACGAAATTTGGAAACGATTGTATCGTCAAAACACATCTGGTGTTGACATTTATACGTGTGAATTGACGTCTTGTAGCATTTTAGTGGCTACACGGGCTCTGCCCACACCCCTGTTCTATTATGTATGTATTAAAGTAGTCTATGAAAAAAATGCACTAGTCTGACCACTAAGACTTCTTAGACTTAACGGTGGACGGGAGGTGTTCTTCAAACTGGTAAAACACACTTTTTTTACACGGATCTTGGCTGATTATTTTTAACATCTACACTTGGGATCAGTCTGATTTGGTCACCAGAATAGTCACACCACCGTCATTCCTCCTAATAGGCCTCTTCCAAAATATTAATATAGTAATGACTATTATTTTTAATTTATTTCAGGTGGAAAATCTAAAACAAGCTTTAACAGATGTGGAAGAGAAAGTGCAATATCAAAGTGAAGAAAGAATAAGAGACATACACGAAGCCCTTGATCTATGCCAAACGAAAGTAAGTCAATGATTGGTTAGTAATTATGTTAAACACCCGTATAAGTTGTGTTGAGTACTGTTGTTACTCAAACATTTTTGGCGGTGGAAGGAAAAGGGGAGATCTCCTGCCGGGCAAGGTTTTGTGCCCGGGGAGCGGCCAACGCTCCGTGTGATAGTATTGAAACTCGAAATTATTCATTTGAATGATCGGGTCACTAACCTGCTGAGTGGTTGCTAAGCTTCAGTGTGATGTTGCAGATCGGCAAGTTAGAGCAGTGGGCGGCGGGTGGGGCGGGCGGCGCGGGGGGTGCGGGCGGTGCGGGTGAGGCGGGCGGCGCTGCCGCGCTGCCGCCGCGTCTGCTGCTGGTGAAGCTGCTCAACGTGGCGCTGACGCTGCTACAGCTCGTGCTGCTGCTCGTCGCCACCGTCGCCGGTGTCACTATGCCCTTCCTGCGCACCAGGCAAGCTCGCGCACGTGCACCTGCACGCGTACACGCGCGCATACACACGTACACGCGCATACGCACACGTACACGCGCACACACACACACGTACACACACACACACACACACACACACACACACACACACACGTACGTACACACACACACACACACACACACACACACACACACACACACACACACACACACACACACACACACACACACACACACACACACACACACGCACGCACGCACGTACACACACACACATACACACACACGCACGCACGCACGTACACACACACACACACACACATACACACACACACACACACACACACACACACACACACACACACACACGCACGCACGCGCGCCACCGCGCCTGCTGCTGGTGAATCTGCTCAACGTGGCGCTCACGCTTCTGCAGCTCGTGCTGCTGCTCGTCGCCATCGTCGCCGGTGTCACCATGCCCTTCCTGCGCACATGCACACGTACACGCGCATACGCACACGTACACACACACACACACACACACACACACACACACACACACACGCGCGCGCGCACGCACGCACGTATACACACACACACACACACACACGCGCGCGCGCGCGCGCCCACACACACACACACGCACACATTTTTTTTTCATTTCTCTTTACCAAGGACTCATGTATTACTCTAACCTAACTGTCTAGTGCCTGTTTAAGATACCCATATCATACCGTGGGTGTCGTAAAAGGCAACAGAGGGAAACGGAAAAAGAAGATGGGCAGCAGCATCTTTCTCATAACTGCTTAAAATAATAAAAAACTACGGCTGCCAACCCGCTCGTCAGGCGTGGCAACTATGGTAGATATTTCCCACATGAAGCAATCTATGGGAAAGACCTATGTTCAGCAGTAGACTGTCATAGGATGTAATAGTTGGATGAATACGTGTTACCTCTGACAACACCTACGAGAAGATATATGGTTGTGAATTCTCTTACACTACCATAACATGGCTTGCGTGCACACAATCTCCCGGAAATATCTTTGAACCTCACTATTATGCAGGCTCCAACTGTAATGCACCAAACAAGTATCCGACGCAGAGATTTTATTTACATGACATCACAGTCCTTCCACACATTTTTATATAATAAAAGTAACAAACGCACACAGTCCACCTGATAAGTAAATGGTGTAAACCTAAAGCACGACACACACACCGTCAGTTAAGCTTACCAGTTGAACTGGCTTACATCCAAAAACTGACCGTGAGTATGAAATCTTAACTTGAAATTTTGTATTGACATATTAACACACGGATTTTTCTGGTCAGTTAAACTGATCGGTTGAACATCCAAAAACTGATCGTTAGTGTGAAATCTTAAGTTGAAATTTGAAGCCGGAAATCATTTTGGCTTACATCCGTTTTGACTGATAAGTTGAACTGACCGTGTGTGTCGAGCAATAGACATCTACATCTGTCCTCGATTAGGAATCAAAATGTAGATGCGATGTCACATCCACTAAGATAAAATGCCTCGTTGCCACTAAAAAGGATATCAAGTTCTCTACAATTACAATACAAAACAGCAGCATCGAGCTTAGATCCGAAGTATTTTGTATGTGAAGCGAACAACACCGAACGTTGTTTGTATCGGAACTTGGCCCTTTTCTCACATTAATATTTTTAATATAAATAAATAAACACAATAACAACAAAATTGGCGCAGGTGTTGTTTAAAAAAAGTAGTTTTGTTTAAATTTATTGTACGTGTGTAACTTTACCTAAGCTTTATTATTTTGTACACAACAACTTGCCAGATATACACACAAATGGAAAGTTATGTGGTTTGCCTCTACCATTCCTTTTTGCTGTTGATTTTTTTGTATTATTATTTCTTAACAGTTATAATATTTCTCAACAGAGTAAGAGTATTAACAACCAGTTTAGTGGTAATGGTGGGCGTGATGATATTGAAGCAGTGGCCCGAGGTGACGCAACTCTCCGACCATCTTGTGTGGCGACTAAAGAAGTACCTTCTAGATAAACACAGCGAAAGGTAATGTGAGGGATGGCCCCTTAGCTACTTTATTTCTGGAGGGGTGAAGATAGTGGCCGTACACATAATATATTATATGCTTTTTTCTCAAATTAGGCGCTTTTGTATAAATATATCTATCATCTCACACGTATCTCAAGATACCAAGTGATGTATCTATATCTACCTACACATTGGGAAAGCTCATAACTAAATATATAAATAAATAGTAACCATTATGCACGCCTGTGTTAACATTGTTTATTTACTTGATGCCATATATTTTATTAAGTGCAAATTATATATAAATATAGCTGTAATATTCCCATTGTTTATTATAATAAGTATTGTGGTTTAAATGTTATTTGGTTTATTTATACCTTGTTTACTTAATTAGTCTGTGAAAACGAATATTATGTTTAATTACATAATATTTTAATTAACATAAATATGTTGATAGTGACATGAAACAGCTATTAAAGCAACCTCTTTTGTGACGTCTCAATGTCACACAATGATTCGCGTCGTAACTGTCAATCCCCTCCATATAGGATACATAATGTTATATTGAGTTTGAGTGTGAAGGTCCAGTATAGTGAATGATCTAAAACGTTAGTTCAAATAGTAACAAATGTAGCGAGCGACTAAAACTAACAAGTCTATATTGATATTAAAAGGTATCTCAATTGCATTTTAGATAGTTTTAAATTTTTTCTAAATTTATAATTATAATTTGTTCTGAGTACGACGGAATTATTATTATTACATAATGTTTAGATGTTTTTATACATACACTTTTACTTATACATATTATACTTTTTACTATATGAATAGATTTTATAACGTTTTTGTAAAAAGTAAATTTCATTAACATTGTGGGTCATTTTACGATGCCTTTAAATATCATATAGAGGTGGCCACTTCACTATACATTTTCCTTAACAGTGTCTAATTTGTAAGTTTATAATTAATTATTATATGTGACAAGCTTTCCGATATACAATATTGTATAATGTATGATATGTAACTATAACTCATAACTAATCACTTCATATTAGTTAATGTGGTGTACGTAACAAAACAATATATATTTATGTATGGCATATAGTGTCCGATCGAAACTTCGACCCATTTTGAAGGTTTCTAGCGAGCGCCGATTTTTAAGGAACTGCTACAAATTAGCGGGGGACATGGCGACGCAATTTTAGTCATCTCTAGATCAACTTCTAGAGATTATTTTAAAATTTTTATATTGTACAGTAAACATAAACCATTTATTTTAAGGTTTTAAAATAATTTATATAAATACTTGCTTGCCAGGCAGACGTCGTTCTGCCATTTTCGACGACACTTTGTCATGCCCTATTAAAAATCCTTATTTTCGCAAAAAAAATTGTGGCAACAAAACTATCCTATCTCTCAAGTTGGGCCAAACTGCACACGGTGTGCAAATTTGATTAAAATCGGTTAAGTAGTTCAGGAGTCCATCGCGGACAAACAACGTGACACGTAATTATATATATATATATATATATATATATATATATATATATATATATATATATATATATATATATATATATATTAAGATTGATAATTTTAGCCAATCTTGAAAACCCTAAGAAGGTTGTAGCAACGATTAATGGGCTTTGGTATCGGCTTCGGCCAGAAATCGACCTTCGGTCCGACACTAAAAGCCATAATGTTTGTGTGTTAACTTTAAAACAGTATTACCGCTGTAAGTTAAAAAAATAACATACATTGCAACTAATCATATCGTCGAATTATTATAAATTTAATTCTTTTTGTTATTAAAATATCCCAAAATTAATTTTTTATGTTTCTCTTATAACAGACAGATAAGTGGAAAATGGTATTAACACTGTATACTACGGCCGACGTATCTTGGCGAGTCCGACCTTCGCGCAGAAGGTTGCGCAATAGCTTTTTTAAGGAACAAAATGGTGGCATGAGGCGACGTACGGGGGGCGGTGGTCTAGGCTAGAGATTGACCATAAGTAAACACAATCGACCCTTTAGTCATAAAATATCGCAATCGATTAGTTTTATTTAGAAGTTATTGATTTTTGTTTATATAAGATATTAAACGAAATAGATTTACAAATATAGTGAATTTTGTTGATAATAAACAAGATTTCGACTTAAATAAAAAAAAAAAAAAACTAAAAACATATTATTTTCTCAGCTGAAAGACATAATGTACTTAAATATCAATTATCTATTAACGTCTTCTTGAGTAACGACTATTTGAGAAAATTTAGAACCTCCTTATAAATTGCAAATAAATATATTTTTATGTCTTAATTTTAATCGATTTGAATAAAAATCGATTAAACAACACCCTCAGGCACGCGTGTTGGACATCCCTTTCTGGTTACTTCGTAAAGCTTCGTGCTTATTCGGCAATGCTCGGTACACGGTAATATTTCTCAGTCACACGTTAGCATTGGTGTCGTGTTCGTGTCGCTATCTCTGTCTTGAGCACAGTCGGTTACAAAAGTTTTCGTTGTTATTGTTGTTTGTTTTTATTAATAGTGTTAAGTTTGTTTTATTTGTTTTATTTGCAAGTGTCAGTTAGCACTTATATTATTCGCCAAACATGCCACCAAAACATAACAGTGTGTTAAATCGCCAGGCGAGAAAAATTATTTACGATTTAACGCAATATATGAAAAAAGAAAAAGAAGAAGGCGTAAAAGATGTCGATAAAGTTTATTTAAGAGTTGCTAACGCAACTGGTGTGTCCCAACGCACAGTACAGCGGATCGCAACTGAAGGCAATATTTCGGGCTTACTTTCAGTATTCCGCACGCCTGGTAAAAAAAGGTCTAGATCAAAACCTATTACTGATATGGATAATTTTGACCAGGGAGTAGTAAAAAGATGCATACACAACTTCCACAAAACTGAAAAAGAAATGCCGACGATAAACAAATTACTAGCGAAACTCAAACGGGATATAAATTTTCAAGGTGGCAAAACGAGCTTAAAGACAATTATCAAAAACTTGGGTTTCAAGTGGCGAAAGACCGAAACCAATAGAATGGTTCTTATAGAGAAGACCGACATTCGCCTGAAAAGGATCTTGTACTTGAAGGCAATGAAAAAATACAGGGACGAAGGGCGACCAATTGTATTCACTGACGAGTCGTATGCCCACTCATCACATACAAAAGGTAAGGCGTGGTCAGATGGTTCCGCTCAAGGACTAAAGCGCCCGATATCAAAAGGTCAGCGGATAGTGATGGTACACGCTGGGTCAGAAGCAGGGTTTGTTCCGAACGCGCTACTAATGTTCAAATCTGGCAGCAAAACCGGAGACTATCATGATGACATGAATTTCAAAAATTATGAGAAATGGTTACGGACCCAACTGATTCCAAATTTGAGCCCTAACTCGGTGGTGGTTATCGATAATGCTCCGTACCACAACAAATAATGGATCCTGCCCCTACATCTAATGACAAGAAGGCAAAAATGGAATCGTGGTTATTAGAAAAGGGTATACCATATGAAAAGGACATGCGTAAACCACAACTTTACGATCTAATAAAAAAAAACAAAGACGTGAATAAAAAATACGTAATAGATGAAATGTTTAAACAAAACAACCACGATGTCCTTCGTTTACCCCCATATCATCCCGATTTAAACCCCATCGAGATGGTGTGGGCTGCCATTAAAGGGCACGTAGCCGCTAAAAACGTCGACTGGAACGTAACCCGGACAATGGAGCTCATACAAGAAAAAGTAAATTTAATGGGTCAGAATGAATGGAGTGCTTTATGCAGAAAAGTGCAAGAGGTCGAACATGACTATAGGAAGAGCGACCATATTATTGACGAAATGACGGATCAATTATTCATCATTAATACAGCTTCAGATTCAGAAAGTGAGTCTGAAAGTGAGAGCGACGATTACGAAGATGAACCTATGCCAAGTACCTCACATGGTACACAAGGGGCCGACGACTTTATGTTAGGAATTTCCCCCCTCAGCGACAGTGATTAAATAATAATAAGTGTAAATAAATAAAAAGTATTAAATGTAAATAATATTGTATGTGTTTGTGATAAAATCTGCCCCTATCGAAAGGTGAGGTATCAAAATTGAATCTTTAATTTATAATGTCTCCAAAGTGTTTTGATATTTTTGGTCACTGTATTAGGGAAATTTTATTTGTACATTGGTATATATAAAAAAATGACAATAACAGTTTTCTTCACGAGTGTTCATGCGCTAAACTTCGCAGAGCCTATATTCAGACTCGCCAAGATACGTCGGCCGTATCGTACTTACTATTTTCTTATACTAATTTTTTTTAAATTTATATATGCTTTTTATCTGTAAAAATTGCATTAACTGTAAAAAATTTAAAACAATTTCAGCATTTTATATCTTTAATGAGTAAATATTTTTTTTTTATTTTCCACTTCAGGTATGAATGCAAGTCATTATGTGGTTGATTTGGCCGTACGGCTGCCACTAGTGAAAATATTCGTGATATTGCAATTTTTATCATTGGATCCTTTTATTTTATTCAGTCAAAGACTGAACATTTTTGATAAGAAGAAGAAATGATTTCGACTCAAAAAATGCCAAAAATTTCGCATGAATTTTTGAGCTAATAAGGTGAGAGTTATAAACTTATTTGGTGCAGTATTACGAAGAAAATATCGAAAACAATCTCATCTACGTTTGAAACGTTTGGACTTTTAATAAATTTTCATTAAATTTATGGCTATGGCAATTAGAAAATGTTATTGTGATAAATTATTTCATGTCGTTATGTACATTAGAATGAAACATTTTTATGCAGTATGCCTATCAAGAACAAATAGTAGTAAACAATAGTTTTATTAAATATATGAAATAGTTTTTTTCCTTGTCAAATGGATGTGATTTAAGCAATGTTATAAATGAAATATCAATTTATTAAGAACAATGTTGTATTAACACGATTCTATCATTTTAAATACTATGTTCTCAAGGCTGTGCCGAGTTAGTTTATACCTTGCCTTATTAGTTTGGTTTATGAATCAATAAAAGTATTTTTTTAAATTGTATTTTGAAAATTTGTTAGATTTTTATTTATTAGTCATCTTTGCTTCCTCTCATATAAAGTAAGTGAACTTAAAAAAGAGAATTTTTTTATTTTGTGGAAATAGTTTAAAACATTAAATACTCTAAAGTTGTAAAACAGAAGAGGAGAAGGAGAAAGATGTGAGGAGGGAGTGACAATTTATTGTAATATTTAGTTCAGGTGTGATCCGAAAATAATTTGTTATAAATATTCTTACAAATAAAATATACACTTTTTTATAATAGTACAAAATTTCTTAGTATCTAGTTAATTGTTTTATTATCTTTCATTATTCGTTCACTAGTTATCTGAATTATTATATTAGGTTTTTTAAATATAATTCAAAATTTACACGAATGTTTGGCAACGAGCTCGATATATCTATGTTAATCTTGAATTTGAGTTTTCATTAAAATCAACTGGTCTTTTTTAATTTTAGTTTTTTTTTTAGTTTTAATAAATAATTAAAAAGAAGATCAATAAAGGGTTATGCGAAAGAGTATTTTAAAGGCTATCCAAAAATGATTATCCGTCGTTATCATTATGCTGAATTCTAAAACAGAATAACAAAAGTAGACATTTGTGTTATATGAATTTATGACAAACATTTATTTAAATTAATAATTTGCAGTTATTATCTTGGACATTTAACATTACATTACATTTAACTATGTATGTAAATTTTAATGCCAATAATTTCTATTATGTTATAAATGATTATAGCTACGGCCAGTAAGTATCTTAGTACAAAACAACTATGCACAAGATATCGTCATGCAACTTTAGTACTTGTTGACAGAGTATACATGACCAAGTAATATTTACAATGAATTCGAAGTAAAGCTACCGGTGAGCGATTGTACAGCTTTTTCAATATTATCAAAGAAAGTTAAATAATATTTTTCGTTTTTTGTTTAACCAAAGCTTGCAAGTTATTTATGTTTTTGTTTCTATCTCTTTCGCATGATCTAACCAGTAGATGATTTTCTGTTTAACTTTAGTGCATTTTATTTTGAATCAAAGCGAATTTCAACGTATGCTTTTGTAAATCACTGTACATAATTGCAAATTCACTTGGGGCAAGGTTTTATTCATGCGATTCACGGTGCGGTTACTTTTCGTAAAAAAGTACCATTGAACGAACTTGTGTATGTATCCGTGCACTTGCTCGCTCGCGGCTGACCGCTAGGTCACGATTGCACACCGCCACTACGTGCACGTACACATGCGCAGGTTCACGCGCGCTCGTTTGCTCATAAGACACTCGGTAAGTTAAACTGATCAGTTGAACTGACGTAAATCCAAAAACTGACGGTGAGTGTTAAATCTTAAATTGAATTTTTCAACTGACGCGGTAAGAGGCTAGCCAGATATGTAGTAACGTATGTATGTACTTCTGCGCGTGGTTACATCGATGAAGGCTGGCTTGAAGCCAGGGAATGTGGAAATCGTATTGCCTTACATCCGTTTTAACTCATTAGTTCAACTGATCAGTTTAACTGACCGTGTGTGTGTGTCGAGCTTTAATTTCACATGATAAATTGTTGGCTTTATGGACAATTTGTTAATTTTCTTTATATGTACATCTTATATTTTTATAAAAGTGAAATATGGCTTTACTCAAGTAATTTGATCCGTTATTGACTACAAAATATTCTTTTAAATATTTATTTATTAAAATAATATTTAACTGGTAATTTAATAGAGAAATCTTTTGTAGCTAATGAAGCGTTCGAGTCTTTATAGTTACTCTCGATTCGTTAATTCGGCCCTTATGTGCGAAACTCCGACGAAATGATCTATATAATATATACAGCTATGCAAAGCAGTGAATTCTCAATCAAGAAGATAGTTTTCATAACACAACAAAATACTCTATGCTTTATTGAATCGTAGATAAGTAGAAATTTTTAAAGCTTTTACTGTATTTAGTTTGAAAATTTAATATCATAGAAATATTTTGGAAGTGATAAATAACATTATTTAGATGGTCATATCGAAATCTTTTTCTATTATATTTGATATTTGTAACAAAAAAACATTCCAAATTTCTTACTGATTTAGAATATGACCATTGACCACCGGTGTAATGAATAATATATATTGATAGAATTAAAACGTCCAGGTACCTACCTACCTTCAAGATTACCGCGATGTGCAAGTTCCAGGCTTTGAATTATAGCGAAAATTAATCTATTTGTTTTAAAATGTATATTATGTAAATATTACTACCTACGCAATTGTTTTTTATCGCAGTATAATTTTTAAATTTTTAGACAATCCTTCAACAGCCTGATTTTTATAAATTAATATTTTTAATACAAATCTTTGAAAATACAAAGCAAATAAAGACACTGGAAACGCTAGTTTTATTATAACTATCAGCAAATTTAATAAAAATCTGTTCCTAGGGTCTGTCAATTATATTATGCTTTAAAACGCTGTTTTTCGTTCTGTTTGATTTTTATTTTGTTATGTATGTAAGCGTAACATTTTGAATATGTTTTGTGTACATTGGGCTAAGCCTTTTAAAACACAACCTTAAATGTTTTATACCATTAGTTTACTTTGAGATAAGAATTACATAGTTTTATTCAAAACTGCTGTATCTGTATCCACTGTCTATAACTTACTATGTGAAGGGATTATGGATGTTCTCATTAATATTAACGCGGAATTGTGATTTAATATAAGCAAAAGCTCTCCCATCGAGTTGCATGTAAAGTAGTATAAATTATATTATGTAAGTTACATTTTTTGTTGCCGGCTATGGAATGAATTAAATCATCACAATTTTATTCATATCTGTGTTTCATTTCAAATTTTATATCGTGCAGTGATATTATTTAAAAAAAAATAAACAAGCAAACTTAAATATACAAACTTCCTTAAATGCCAACTTTATGTTTGCTAGGAGAACGCACTCATACAAGTGGTAAACAACACGAGAACCGACTCCAAAATCGGTTCGCCTAGAAAAAAGTTCTCCTCCTTCTCCTCCTTTATTTGAAATCGGTTGAAAACAACTAAGATCGCGTTCGCCTGCTGGGTCGTACGTGCTAGTGAAAGCGCCAAGTTTTAGTCATATTAACAGCCACTGACGATTAAGAGCCGCGGGCGCCGGTGTCGGTAACCCGGGCAATCTCTACACACCGGTCCCTTTCACACCTTTCACGGGACCTGTTTCATTATCACCAAAATAAAGTTTTAATTTGGAATTTACAATAATTGTAACTTTACAACCCTACCCAAAAATAAGGAACGAGCCTCTGGCGATCAACGCAAGTCGGTTTATTCAGTCAAGTCAAGTGACATGACATACACATACATCCCTGACAAAATGTTTAAGGGGAACATCTTAATATATACTCTGCGTTCGCCACAATTGTCAGCGTGGTGAATATGGACTGCATTTATAGATCCCGGGTCGGTCCAAAAAATATCAGTTATTGAGTATTCCATCAAGAAATTATCAGTAGCTGCCCGGAGTCAGGAAGTTGGCGGTGTCTCACCCCCACACCTCGGAAAACATGTAAAGCCGGTGGTCCTGCGCCTGATCTCTCTCCGGTTGGGTCGGTTTACCTTTCCATTGGTCTATGAGAGTAAGGAAATAATAGAGATTGCCTCCTGTGCTTGCGCATACACTTGTGTACCATAATCCTGTCCTGCGCCGATGGCTAGTCTCCGTTGAGCCTGGCCGCCATGACCGATATTCGGTCTGGAGGACATTATTATGTTTAAAGATAGCATCGCGGTTATGTATTATTCTTCCATAACAATGCGCCTCGTATACCAAGTTTCAAGAAATAGTATTAAATTTTTCGTTCGAAAAGTTTCCAGTTTTCAGCATCTGGTCATTATTCGGCTTACGTTGTCTCAGTCTAAACGTGCATACGATCATTAAGAACGATACCTGTAACTGTTAAGTAATTGAGAAGAACTTGGCTAAAGCTTCAGGTTACCCTTATGATGAGGTGCTCACATAGCTACTCTCAACCTTCGTATAAAGCTAATTTGCATTTCATTATAATTACCTATTCTTTATTGAAACTTACACAATGTTTAGGTACAAAAGGCGAACTTAAAGCTATAAGCACTCGGCCAGTCAAGCTCAGCATGGGGAAATAAATTTCTACTTTTTTCGTAAGTTTGAAGCAAATAATGTCCATACGAGGGCGGCACTGAAAATTTCGGGAATCAAGGAAGTGACACAACATTACTATTTAAAAATGCATTTATTGCTTTTCGAAGTATTCTCCGCGAAATTTGATACATTTTCCATACGATGGAACCAATCATTGAAGCAACCATTCCATTCGGAAGTTGGGGTCTCCAAAATGGCCGTTTTGTAGGCGTCCACAGCTTCTTCAGGTGATGAAAATCTCTGTCTACGCAATTTATTCCTTATTTTAGGGAAAGTATAGAAATCATTAGGGCTTAGGTCGGGGCTGTACGGCGGATGGTCTAATAATTCTATGTTTTCTTGCTCTAAAAACTCTTTTGTTCTGTGTGCGGTGTGAGAACTCGCATTGTAGTGATGGAGGATGATGCGGCGGTTGCAGTTCTCTTTACGGAGTTCAGAAACGACCTGTGGCAAACAAATGCTAGCATACCATTCTGCATTAACCGTTCTTTGTCCCTCAAGAGGAATAGTCGTAACATGGCCGGTTTTGGAGACAAACGTGGCCACCATTTTTTTGCAACACTCCGTGAACGAACAATTTTTGTTGGCTTTAACTCATTTTGGAACACCCAAACTCGTGATTGGTTTTTTGTTTCGGGTTCGTACGCGTATATCCAGGATTCGTCACCTGATACGATGTTGTATACAGCATTTGGGGATCCTGCGTGGAATCTTTCGAGAGTTCTGACGCACCAAGTAATGCGAGCCGCTTTTTGCTCTTCACAGAGCGAATGCGGTATCCATCGGGAAAACAACTTTTTTACACCTAATTGTTCATGCAACATTATTTGTATTTGACTCATGCCAATGTCTAAAGTTGCCTGAATTTCGCGGTATGTCACATGTCGATCTTCCTCAATCAGCTTACGCACAGCATCAACGTTTTCTTGGGTGACTGTAGTTTTTGGACGACCTTGACGGGGATCATCACTGAGCTTGACACGTCCACGTTGAAATTCAGCAAATCAGCGATAAATTGTGGTTTTGGATGGGGCTTCATCACCAAATGCAGAAATCATCCGGTCAACACACTGTTTTTGTGTTAAACCACTTCAAAAGTCATAATAAATCATCGCTCTTGAATTTTCTCGTGTCAATTCCATTTTCTCAACGACTAAACAAGTTTGACAAAACCTTGTGACAAGACCGAGAATCTTTTTTTAAATAAATAAATGGTACACGATTTTTAAAACCAAGGAGTTTTCAATTAAAAAGATTTTAATATGACAGGAACAGTGGAAATATTCCATCCCGATACTTTTAGTGCAGAGTAGTATTACACCACCCTAAATCAGGGCCCTGAATGAAGGGTGGCCCTCAATTAGAGACGTCAGAAATAAAATCAGGGTAGTGTAATAAACACTACCCCGCGTATTCTGGGGGGGGGGGGGCGAAATTCCGCTCAAGACTACAACTGCTCGGGGCAAACGGAGCAACAAGACCAAGGCGACCCCTGCCACGCTGTCCGTGAATTTCTGCAATATCAGGGGACTTCACTCTAACCTAAACGCCGTCCACTACCATCTCGAGACGGCGAGGCCGGCTCTGCTCTTTCTGACCGAGACGCAGGTGTCCTCTCCGGCTGATGTTTCGTATCTCTCCTACCCGGGGTACAAACTGGAACACTCCTTTGTGCCTCGGGCTGGAGTTTGCGTTTACGTCAGAGAGGACATCTGTTCTCGACGCCTCGGTAGACTTGAAGGTTCGGACCTGTCCATCCTTTGGCTACGCGTAGACAGCGACGACCATCCGCGCGTCTACGGGTGCCTCTACAGGTCCCACAGCGGTAATGCCGAAACAGACCGACTCTTCGACCACGTCCAAATGGCTGCAGATTCGTTGCTACAGCAGATCCCCTCCGCAGAGATCGTGATCCTCGGCGACTTTAACGCCCATCACGCCGAATGGCTCGGTTCACGTTTAACCGATCATGCGGGGAGATCTGTTCATGATTTTGCCTTGGCATATGGTCTGACACAACTGGTTACTTCGCCTACGCGGATTCCAGATGTGGAGGATCATGAACCTTCCCTGTTGGACCTTCTGCTGACCTCTCACCCGGACGGATATCAGATTTCCGTCGACGCCCCTTTAGGCTCCTCGGACCATTGTCTGATCCGGAGTGTTGTGCCACTCACGCTGAAATCGCGGTTGCATTCTGCAGGCTGCCGCCGTGTTTGGCACTATAGGTCAGCCGATTGGGATGGGATGCGGTCTTTCTTTGCATCCTACCCTTGGGGGCGGGTTTGCTTCTCGCCGGATGATCCCAACGTTGTTGCGGATTCTGTTACTGATGTGGTACTTCAGGGTATGGAACTTTTTATTCCTTCCTCTGTGGTGCCCATTGGAGGCAAATCTCAGCCATGGTTTGGTCGCTCCTGTAAAATAGCATCATGCTATAAGCAGGAGTGCTACCAAGCCTGGGTTGATGCATCAGCGTCCCGGGATGTAAACACCAGCGCTCTAAAAAAGAAGTATAATTCCGCCTCTAGGTCCTTCAAAAGAGTCATTGCCAAGGCAAAGTCAGAGCACATAGGCAGAATTGGCGAGAAACTAGTTCGCCTTCCTTCTGGAACCCGTGCATTCTGGTCTCTCGCCAAGGCTGTCCAGGGGAATTTCTGTCAGCCATCTCTTCCATCTCTGCACAGGGAGGACGACTCACTGGCGCATACTGCAAAGGAGAAAGCCGATCTTCTAGGCTCCTTCTTTGCGTCTAACTCGACTCTCGATGACGGGGGGAGTACGCCGCCGACCATCCCGCGGTGTGAGTGCTCCATGCCGGAAGTACAGTTCACACAGCGCTCGGTTCGCAAAGCACTCCTCTCCCTGGACATCCACAAGTCGAGTGGGCCTGACGGAATCCCCCCAATTGTGCTGAGGACGTGTGCTCCAGAGTTGGCACCGGTTTTAACGCGTCTTTTCCGGTACTCCTACTCCCTAGGCGTAGTCCCAAAATCATGGAAGACGGCTTTCGTCCACCCGATCCCTAAAAAAGGCGACCGCTCAGACCCGTCCAACTACCGGCCAATCGCCATCACCTCCTTGTTCTCCAAAACAATGGAGTCCATTGTAAACTGCCAGCTCATGAGGTACCTTGAGGATCACCAGCTGATTAGTGACCGCCAATACGGTTTTCGCCGTGGTCGGTCAGCTGGTGATCTTCTGGTCTACCTCACTCAAAGATGGGCGGAGACAGTAGAGTTCAAGGGGGAGGCATTGGCCGTTAGTTTGGACATTGCGAAGGCCTTCGATCGGGTTTGGCACAAAGCGCTTCTTTCGAAGCTCCCTTCCTATGGGCTTCCCGAGAAATTGTGCGATTGGATCACCAGCTTTCTTGCAGATCGGAGCATCAAGGTCGTAGTAGACGGTGCAAGCTCCGATTGCAAGCCTGTTAATGCTGGTGTTCCACAGGGCTGCGTGCTATCGCCAATGCTGTTTCTTCTGCATATCAATGATATGTTGCATACCCGTAACATTCATTGCTATGCAGATGACAGCACTGGTGATGCTCTTTACACCGGCCGAGCCAATATTTCTCGGGAAAACGTCTCCGAGTGCCGGGACAAACTTGTGTCTGAAGTCGAGTCTTTGCTGAACAGAGTCTCGGATTGGGGACGACTAAATCTAGTCCAGTTTAACCCCCAGAAGACACAAGTTTGCGCGTTAACCGCTAAAAAGAACCCCTTTGTCGTATCCCCTCAGTTTCAAGGCACTCCCCTTGTTGCCTCAGCCAGTATCGGAATCCTCGGCGTCGACATATCGAGTGACGTGCAGTTTCGTGGTCACTTGGAAGGGAAGGCCAAATTGGCCTCTAAAAAGCTTGGCGTGCTCAGCAGAGCGGGACAGTATTTCATGCCGGCACACCGCCTGCAACTTTACAAGGCGCAGGTTCGGCCGCACATGGAATACTGTTCCCATCTCTGGGCTGGGGCTCCCCAGTACCAGCTCCTTCCACTTGACCGCATCCAGCGCAGAGCGGCTCGAATCGTCGACGACCGAGTGCTTTCCGATCGGCTCGATTCACTGGCGTTGCGAAGAGATGTTGCATCTCTTTGCGTATTTTATCGCATCTATCACGGGGAGTGCTCTGAGGAATTGTTCGGATTAATCCCAGCCGCCAAATTTCGTGAACGCACGACACGGCAAACGTCCCGATACCATCCACACCATCTGGATGCTTGGCGGTCCACCACTGTACGTTTCACAAGGAGTTTTCTTCCACGTACAACCTCTCTGTGGAATAGTTTATCACCGGCGATTTTTCCGGACCGATACGACCTGGGGACCTTCAAGAAAAGAGCTTACTCCTTTCTAAAGGGCCGGCAACGCACCCGCAATTCTCCTGGTGTTGCTGTTGATCATGGGCGGCGGTAGTCACTTAACATCAGGTGAGCCGCATGCTCGTTTGCCCCCTCTTCTATAAAAAAAAAACCCTGATTTTACGTCCTTACTTATTACATGATTCGATATTTTAAAGTAATTGTAACAAATCATTTACTGTTTTTCGTCCTGCTAACTCTAGTTGCGGAACTCAAGTTTAGTTCGAGTTGTGTGAATTTCATAATCACAATGAATAAATAATCATTTTGAATAGAAATGAAACAAAGAAGTATAATAATCAAACATTATATTGTTATTTTAGGAAGTTTATTTTCACACATTT
This sequence comes from Parnassius smintheus behrii, assembly GCA_036936625.1. NCBI lineage: Eukaryota > Metazoa > Arthropoda > Insecta > Lepidoptera > Papilionidae > Parnassius > Parnassius smintheus. The sequence goes on along the minus strand of JAUPFT010000030.1, from coordinate 17,332,814 downwards.
AATTTTATCGAATAATTATCAGAAAACAAGAATTAATTAAATATTTTTTTTTAATTTTGCGTTTATTTCTTTCGAATTGAATTTTAAAATAACAATTTTGATAACCTGGTGCATTGATGTATATATTACACTAGATTAGTAACTACCGCGCCAAAGCGTTGTCACTGCATATATGGCAACAGCCATATGCCTAGCTAACGGCAGTTCAGTGTTTAATGTGACGCCGACAGAGTTGAGCCGAACGATCCACGACAAAAAATGGGTAAATTCGTAGTGAAAGAATGCTATTCAAGGTCACAAAAACGTAATAAATCAAGCGGAATCACTTTCCACACTTAGGTTTTCATATAAACGTAAAAACCTCAAATAGTTGAATAAAATTATCGAATATTGCGATTTAGGTTAAATGTTGCCACTTTTCCGCCTTTGTGATTGTCCCACATTAACGGGAGACTATATAATTAATGTAGTAAGTTAATTCGTTACCTCTGATTTTAAATATTTTGGAAATTATAATAAAAACTACGTTTTAACTTTCATACAAAATAATTAAGTATTCTTATTTTAGCTTACCTGTTTAGTTTTAACAGTGGTAGAGCCACGCGACAGTTTTGCTTGTTGCGTATGGCCCGGCTCAAACCGGGGTGGTACCACGACCTCACAGAATACTGGCGTGAAGTGGAAGCTCTGCTTCCGCGTTTCGTCTGGTGAGTGCAGGTGGCCGGAGGCCCAAATCCCCCACCATCAACATGGTAGTGGAATTAAATGTTAAACTTCCCCAGGAGGGTACCAGCACCCCTGGAGAATCCCTCGCTGAGCATCCACGACCAAGTTACTCCACTCCTGAGCGTGGGTGCTCAGGCTGCCCCGCGTATTCTGGGGGGTAGGCGGGCAAAATTCCACTCAAGACTACAGCTGCTCGGGGCAAACGGTGCAGCAAGACCAAGGTGACCCCTGCCACGCTATCCCTAAATTTCTACAATATCAGGGGACTTCACTCTAACCTAAACGCCGTCCACTACCATCTCGGAACGGCGAGGCCGGCTCTGCTCTTTCTTACCGAGACGCAGGTGTCCTCTCCGGCTGATGTCTCGTATCTCTCCTACCCGGGGTACAAACTGGAACACTCCTTTGTGCCTCGGGCTGGAGTTTGCGTTTACGTCAGAGAGGACATCTGTTCTCGACGCCTCGGCAGTCTTGAAAGTTCGGACCTGTCCTTTGGCTACGCGTAGACAGCGACGTACCATCCGCGCGTCTACGGGTGCCTCTATAGGTCCCATAGCGGTAATGCCGATACAGACCGACTCTTCGAGCACGTTCAAATGGCTACAGATTCGTTGCTACAGTAGATCCCCTCCACAAAGATCGTGATACTCGGCGACTTTAACGCCCATCACACCGAATGGATTGGTTCACGTTTAACCGATCATGCGGAGAGATCTGTTCATGATTTTGCCTTGGCATATGGTCTGACACAACTGGTTATTTCACCTACACGGATTCCAGATGTGGAGGATAACGCACCTTCCCTGTTGGACCTTCTGCTGACCTCCCACCCGGACGGATATCAGATTTCCGTCAACGCCTCTTTAGGCTCCTGGGACCACTGTCTTGTCCGGAGTTGCATTCTGCAGGCTGCCGCCGTGTTTGGCAGTATAGGTCAACCGACTGGGATAGGATGCGGTCTTTCTTTGCATCCCACCCTTGGGGGTGGGTTCGCTTTTCGCCGGATGATCCCATTGTTGCGGATTCTGTCGCTGATGTAGTACTTCAGTGTATGGAACTTTTTATTCCTTCCTCTGTGGTGCCCATCGGAGGCAAATCTCAACCATGGTTTGGTCGCTCCTGTAAAATATTATCATGCTATAAGCAGGAATGCTACCAAGCCTGGACTGACGCATCAACGTCCTGGGATGTAAACAGCAGCGCTCTAAAAAAGAAGTAATTCCGCCTCCAGGTCCTTCAAAAGAATCATTGCCAAGGTAAAGTCAGAGCACATAGGCAGAATTGGCGAGAAACTGGTTCGCCTTCCTTCTGGAACTCGTGCATTCTGGTCTCTCGCCAAGGCTGTCCAGGGGAATTTCTGTCAGCCATCTCTTCCATCTCTGCACAGGGAGGACGACTCACTGGCCCATTCCGCAAAGGAGAAAACCGATCTGCTAGGCTCTTTCCTTGCATCCGAGGACTCTCGATGACGGGGGGAGTACGCCCCCGACCATACCGTGGACTAAGTGCTCCATGCCGGAAGTGCATTTCACACAGCGCTTGGTTCGCAAAGCACTCCTCTCCCTGGACATCCACAAGTCGATTGGGCCTGACGGAATCCCCCAATTGTGCTGAGGACGTGTGCTCCAGAGTTGACTCCCCAGGCGTTGTCCCAAAATCATGGAAGACGGCTTTCGTCCACCCGATCCCTAAAAAAGGCGACCGCTCAGATCCGTCCAACTACCGGCCTATCGCCATCACCTCCTTGTTCTCCAAAACAATGGAGTTCATTGTAAACTACCAGCTCATGAGGTACCTTGAGGATCACCAGCTGATTAGTGATCGCCAATACGGTTTTCGCCGTGGTCGATCAGCTGGTGATCTTCTGGTCTACCTAACTCATAGACGGGCGCAGGCAGGACGGGCGGGAGTTCAAGGGGGAGGCATTGGCCGTTAGTTAGGACATTGCGAAGGCCTTCAATCGGGTTCGGCACAAAGCGCTTCTTTCGAAGCTCCCTTCCTATGGGCTCCCCGATAAATTATACAATTGGATCACCAGCTTTCTTGCAAATCGGAGCAACAAGGTCGTTGTAGACGGTGCAAGCTCCGAATACAAGCCTGCTGGTGTTCCACAGAGCTGCGTGCTATCGCCAACGCTGTCTCTTCTGCATATCAATGATATGTTGCAAACCCGTAACATTCATTGCTTTGCAGATGACGGCACTGGTGACCGGGGAAAACGTCTCCGAGTACCGGGACAAACTTGTGTCTGAAGTCAAGTCTTTGCTGAACAGAGTTTCGGATTGGGGGCGACTAAATCTAGTCCAGTTTAACCCTCAGAAGACACACGTTTGCGCGTTAACCGCTAAAAAGAACCCCTTTGTCGTATCTCCTCAGTTTCAAGGCACTCCCCTCGTTGCCTCAGCCAGTATTGGAATCCTCGGCGTCGACATATCGAGTGACGTGCAGTTTCGTGGTCACTTGGAAGAGAAGGCCAAATTGGCTTCTGAAATTCTTGGCGTGCTCAGTAGAGCGGGACTGTATTTAATGCCGGCACACAGCCTGCAACTTTACAAGGCGCAGGTTCGGCCGCACGTGGAATACTGTTCCCATCTCTGGGCTGGAGCTCCCCAGTACAGCTCCTTCCACTTGACCACATCCAGCATCCAGCGCAGAGCGGCTCGAATCGTCGACGAGCGAGTGCTTTCCGATCGGCTCGATTCACAGGCGTTGCGAAGAGATGTTGCATCTCTTTGCGTATTTTATCGCATCTATCACGGGGAGTGCTCTGAGAAATTGTTGGCATTAATCCCAGCCGCCAAATATTCTAAACGCACTACGCGGCAAACGTCCCGATAACATCAACACCATCTGGATGGTTGGCGGTCCACCACTGTACGTTTCAGAACGAGTTTTCTTCCGCGTACGACCTCTCTGTGGAATAGTTTACCACCGGCGATTTTTCCGGACCGGTACGACTTGGAGACCTTCAAGAAAAGAGCTTACTCCTTTCGAAAGGGCTAGCAACGCACCTGCGATTCCCCTGGTTTTGCAGTTGATCATGGGCGGCGGTAGTCACTTAATATCAGGTGAGCCGCATGCTTGTTTGCCCCCTCTTCTATAAAAAAAAGTTTACTCATGAATGATCTATTAAATATATTTTATTACCTACTTTATTTTTACATAAATTTTATATTTTATATTAATTACATATTATTACTTCAGTTTGATTTATAAGTACAATAAAAATACTTATAAAAATATGTTTTATTTTATCAGTTATGCTAACTTCTATTCACCTGTTAAGAAAATATACTTTTCTTAAATCAAAACAGTTAACAGCAGCTTAAAAAAAACTTCTTTTTAGGGTTCCGTAGTCAACAAGGAACCCTTATAGTTTCGCCATGTCTGTCTGTCCGTCTGTCCGTCCTCGCTTAATCTCTGTGACCGTTAGCACTAGAAAGCTGAAATTTGGTACCAATATGTGTATCAATCACGCCGACAAAGTGGTAAAATAAAAATTGGAAAAAAAATGTTTTAGGTAGGTAGGTAGCCCCCCTATATGTAAAGTGGGAAGTGATTTTTTTTATTTCAACCCTAACGTGTGATTTATTGTTGGAAAGGTATTTAAAAATGAATAGGGGTTTACTAAGATCATTTTTTGATAATGTCAATAATTTCGGAAATAATCGCTCCAAAAGTAAAAAACAATGTGTCCCCCCCCCTCTAACTTTTGAACCATAAGTTTAGAAAATATGAAAAAAATCTGAAAAGTAGAACTTTATAAGGACTTTCTAGGAAAATCATTTTGAACTTGGATGGAAAGTCGGAGTGCCTGCCGCAGAGCGTGCAATGTTGCACGCTCCATGTTCGCGCACGTATCCACTACCGGGAGCAGTTACAGGAGCGCGGAGCGCTGCTCGAGCGCGAACATAATGGATACCCACCTATAAACTCATAAGTGGGAACACTTATTGTGACGGACGGAAAACTACGGAACCCTGCACTGAGCGTGGCCCGACACGCTCTTGGCCGGTTTTTATTGCGTATTTTGGGTTTAATTTAAATTTCATATAGTAAGCCACACCAACCCGGAATTGCATGTTTGGTGTAAGATGTGCGACGGTATTGTATTAACAACTTGTGTAAGTGAGACAGATATGTGTTTATTTAAAATGTATAATAATTTCAAAGCTACGTCGTCGCGGTTGGATAGTGGTTACACTTTTTCCGACGCGCGGTATTGTGGTTTGCTCCTCTAGGTTTGTATAACTCAATGACCCGATGCCTACTAGCAAGTAAGTAGTTTCTTTCTTGAGTGATTGAATAATAATAATGAGTATATAATATATTACTCTACTCTATGTTGAAGATCCAGCCTAAGGAGTTGTAACGATCCCCCCCCCCCTCTATATAAAAATAATATTATATTAAATGTAATTAATTTAACCCTTTTCAATAAAATTATATATATGTGACCAGGATTAATAAAATATGTTTTGATCTTTCTAAATGATCTTTCAAAAGGTTTAATAATAGGCCGTTTGTAATATTTTTGGCGTGATCGTCTTAGTTAGGACCCTTATTTACGTTGTGTTTGTTTAGTAACTTAGTTCTTTTAGGTGTCTTTTGGAAGAACGAATATTCACTAGAGCAATTGAAAGCTGTTGGTAGTGCCTTATAAGCTAAGTGAACCCCGTTCATGATGACAGAGTTCGAGAAGGGTTAAGAACATAAAACGTCCCTATTCCACTTATATCAGGTTTACATTATTAATTTATTATATTTCCGCTTGGAAAAGGCTCACAATATATTTATACAAAATACCCAATACAAGGCCTTCGCTCTCCTACATTTATTTTAAAAAAAATGTAGGGGAGGCACACGGCTCCACACACGCCGTGCGGGGTGAGCGCCAACCATTTTGATGCACTCCCCCGAAGGGAACGCTAATTCGGGAACTGGACCGTAGTCCCACGTAGCCCACAGCAAAGTGCAAGTGCTTACCCGCAAGTGCTCGCGGTTGTAGAATCGACTCCGTATATTTTTACAATTTAAAAGTATTTCCAGATCATTAATCTAAAAATTAACTCATTTAGTGCGACGTTAATATAACAGTAAAGAAGGGAGAGTGTTATTTTACATTATAATTAAGCAATATTTTAAATATTATTCTAAAATTAACGTGGTTATAAACAACTTTCAAGTGTTCAAAAAACAATTAATTACAAACTTACCAAACATTAATTAACTTTATTGACATTTTCTAAATCTGTGAGTGAAAACAAAATTTGAAATTGGAAAATTTGTGTAAAATGATTGTTGTATTAATTGTAATAATATTGTAAAGACGGTGTTACTAAATTTCAAATACACTCACTATTTCTACGTTTAACAAAAGTTTTGATAACTAGAACGTTATTTTTACTAGATTGGTTTAATGGATTGTAACACACATGGTTACCGAACGAATTCAAGGAATCTGAGTTCTAAACCAGCATAATTAGTTTATAGCCTTTTTTTATCAGACTTAGTTTTTAGTAGTTGTTCAATGTTGTAGTAATTTATATTTTAGTCTTAATTTTACTTAATTTACCTTTTATTTCTTGTTTATACTTTGTATAATTTTGAACACTACTTCTGTTATTTATTAAATTTTTTATTTGCTTTTTTAATTCGATGTTTGTTTGATTTTTATTTTACATTGTAAGGTTATTAGGTAATTGACATTTAATAAAATCGAATAAAATTATGGAAAACATTACGATGAGAAGACGAAAGAGAACTTTCTCTGATGATCCTGAGAACTTCCAAATAAGTCAGTCGTTAACAAATTACACTCTGTTTGATACAACTGGTCACAGTGACCACTTAATCCACGCCCTAAATAAATCAACTGTCGATGAGTTAAGCCTACAATTGTCCTCAGTAAAAACGGAACTAGAATCAGCGCACAATGAAATTGCAGAACTAAATTCGCAGATTCAATTACTGAATTTAAAATTACAAGAGAAAGACAGAACTATACACTGCTTAAAAAACCTTACTGGTGATGATAAGATTACTTGCCCACCCATTGCAAAGCGAACACCTATTCCATTAGCAAAAAAATTATTTATTTGCAAACTAAGACGCCTAGAATATCACCACTGAACGCTTCGGAAATTATTTGCAAAAAAACTTACATATACAAATCCTACTAAGTAATACGGGTATAACAAATGAATACAAAATTGAAAATGAACCCAAAGATAAAGAGACTTCAGACCATGTACATGCAAAAATAGAAAAAAAAATTACTATAAAGAAATTAAAAATACTTCGTCAACACCAAAAATCATAATGTTAGGAGATCAGCAAGTATGAGGGCTCGCTCCAGAAATTGTAACGATTCCCCCCCCCCCTCTATTGTATATAAAATAAAAATTTTATAATATTAAAAATATCCCCTTTTCAATAACATTATATATATGAGACCAGGATTAATAAAATATATTTTAATCTTCCTAAATGATCTTTCAAAAGGTTTATTAATAGGCCGTTTTTAATATTTTGGCGTGATCGTCTTAGTTAGGACCCTTATTTACGTTGTGTTTGTTTGTAACTTAGTTCTTTTAGGTGTCTTTTGGAAGAATGAATATTCACTAGAGCAATTGAAAGCTGTTGGTAGTGCCTTATAAGCTAAGTGAACCCCGTTCACGAAGACAGGGCTCGAAAAAGGTTAAGAACATAAACGTCTTTATTCCACTTGTATCAGGTTGACATTATTAATTTATTATTATTTATCCCTACCCGCTTGGAAAAGGCTCACAATATATTTATGCAAAAATACCCGATACAAGGGCTTCGCTCTCCTACATTTATTTAAAAAAAATGTAGGGGAGGTACACGGCCCCACACACGCCGTGCACGGTGAGTGCCAACCATTTTGATGCACTCCCCCCGAAGGGAACGCTAATTCGGGAACTGGACCGTAGTCCACAGCAAAATAACTGGCGAACCAGTAAAAGAGGCTTGGCCCTTGTTAGTGCGTAAGCACAAACATCGACCGAAGTCGCGCATGTCAATGCGTGTAAACGCCATACAGAATACGAACGAATCCAGCCACAGTGAATGTACGTCACACGGTTTAGGCAAATAGGCACACTGGCCTTAAACCCTCCGTGAGCGACACCACCTGCCAGACCGCCGCTCCTGCAGACGTGATGTAAGTGTATGGCATCACCACCAATTGCATGATCAGCACGGCTACTAGCCGCAGAGCGTGTCATGAGACTACTGCTCACCTCAAGGGAATGGGGTCCCACGTTGTGCGGCTTTCGGCCGCAGCCTTGAGAGTCTCCTCAGATCCTCCCGCCAGCTACAACCCGCATGAGGTCGACACATATGCTCCACCAACCAATACAACGGCAGATATAGCCAAAAGGCAGTTATAAGATAAGAGTAATAATTCGCCATCAGAAAGGGTTTGTGTCACTGACGTTGAGTAAATGCATTTTCGATCATGTTTGTCTCACCCACCAACAAGCTGCCTTCAATCATTCAAAGGTGGGAAAGTTACAGAGATATAATATTATGTTGTTATATAAAACATCGTGGAGGGCAGACAGTCTGCAGCCCCGCAATGAAGGGACCCGACTTGGGCAAAGCTACTTAGGTGTGAGTCAAACCAAGACACAGAGAGCGCCATTGAGAATAGCGTCCCACCAAACAACCATCGCAGAGACGCAATGCTGCAGAACGCAACAAGCATCAATACGACTATCGTCGGGCTTACACCATTCCAAGGTCCCCCATACATCCCAGCAGACATCACCACCCGTATACCTCCATCGACCAGAACAACAGGAATGCGTCGAATCAGGCGCAGCACACCCGCAGATCCATCACAAGACGCAATACCGCAAGTAGCAGTAAGCATCAATGCAACTATCATACGGGCGGCGCACCCTCACAACACACCCACATGACTCCTATCGACTTTGGCAACAAAGTTAGTATTGTTGTTATATAAAAAATATCACTAACGTATCATAGTAGCACGCTACTAAGACGCCAATGAACAAAACTCCACGTATCATAGCGCTAATGCACTAAGACATGAAGCTGAGTATGCCTGTTACACTTAAAAGTGCTACCAAACACACTCATCATCCCCATCCGAAAGATAGACGACGCTTCGCTATGCGCTACTACGCCGCCCACAAACGGTATGGGTGTGCGATGTCCACAGGAAAGCCGTATTGCTACAACAAACCCGCTTACCACCGGCACTAAGATTGTTGTTATATAAAACTGCACCAACGTATCATAGTAGCACGCTACTAAGACGCCAGTGGACAAAACTTCACGTATCATAGCGCTAATGCACTAAGACATGAAGTTGAGTATGCCCGTTACACTTAAAAGTGCTACCAAACACACTCATCATCCCAATCCGAAATATAGACGACGCATCGCTATGCGCTACTACGCCGCCCACAAACGGTATGGGTGTGCGATGTCCACGGGAAAGCCGTATTGCTACAACAAACCCGCTACCACCGACACTAAGATGATATGTCTAGGACACATCGGTTAGCGAGTCCAAGTTTACCTCGGACCAATTGCTCGTGAAGCAGCACACACGCCACCATAATATTCCTTTTCAAGTCCCTAATAAGGACTAGTCATTTTGCTACAGTACTAGGAGCAGTCAGTCACCCGACCACCCCATACAATGCTTATGCATCAAGGAGACCTCCTATAATATTGCTTTTGTATCATAGACCTTACTTTCATAAGTCATGTATATATAGGATTCGAACCCATGACCCTACTATTGTAATGCATATTAATCATAGAGACCTTCTATAGTATTGCTTTTGAATCATAGACCTTACTTTCATAAGTCATTCATATATAGGGTTCGAACCCACGACCCTACTATTGTAATGCATATTAATCACAGAGACCTTCTATAGTATTGCTTTTGAATCATAGACCTTACTTTCATAAGTCATTCATATATAGGGTTCGAACCCACGACCCTACTATTGTAATGCATATTAATCACAGAGACCTTCTATAGTATTGCTTTTGAATCATAGACCTTACTTTCATAAGTCATTCATATATAGGGTTCGAACCCACGACCCTACTATTGTAATGCAAATTCATCATGGAGACCTTCTATAGTATTGCTTTTGTATCATTGAGTTTAATATCATAAGTCCCTAATATAGGACTAGTCATCGTGCTACAGTACTTCAGGCAGTCGGGCTCCCGACCACCCCATATATATGTACAACTGCAGGTATGTATCTCCGGCACCTCATCCATACAAGACGTCTATACGTGAACACCTTCCATAACTTAGGAAAATTTTCTTTAATACATGAACTCCTTCAACAACTTAGAAAATTTCATCTATACGTGAACTCCTTCCACAACTTAGAAAAATTCTCTCTTCTCTTCTTTTATACACGAACACCTCCCATGACTTAAACAATTTTTAACAAATTTTCTAATTATCTTATAAACGTTATTTAACTTAATTTTATAATATTTTTTGACTTGTATTTCTATTATTTATCTTATTTTAAATATTTTTAGAAGTTTTAATAATAAATTTACTTATTACGAGAAACAATAATTTTGCCTTTAATTTGCTATGTTATTGGGATAATGTCTGAAATATATTAACTTTATGTTTATTAATTTAACTTTATTGCTTAATATATATGTTTTAAAACTATTTTTGACGCCCCTTTATATTGAATTTAACTATTAATAATAATATTGGGCCGTCACAAAATGTATAAGCAGAGATGTAAAAACAACTGGAACAATATTTACTCTGTTTCTGGAATATGCAAACCAAATGCCACCAGCGCGCAAATATTTGACAGTATTGATAATCTATTAGAGACTTTGAATACAGATGACATTATTATTTTGGGTGTAGGAAGTAATGAGAAAAATCCGTAAACATTTCTGACTGAACTTTGTTCTACACTTTGCAAGTTAAAGAATAACAACGTCTTTGTACTGAACGTATTTAATAATGAATTTTTAAACGTCAAATTGTTGAATAGAGAAATTAAGTAATTTGTTCAGAATTTTTCAAACTGTTATTTTGTTGACATAAGTAATAATTTGGATAGTAACACGCATTGGATACCGAAACATTTCTTGTGTTCTAAATAAATATAGAAATAGATAATTTTAATTACGAAAAACTTGTTCGATCGTTACTAAGATCAAGGTGTGCTGGTATAACACCTGGTAACACTAGAGTAAATAAAATTAACTTAAAAGAACTAAGCAAAATAAAAGGAACTATCCTATATTATTTCTATAAACAGAAAGAGAAAAGTAAAGTAGAGTCTAAACAAAATTTAATGAATAATGGTAATGATTCAATCTTTTTTCGATAGTGAAAAAAAATATACCTTACTACATCAAAATATCGCTGGGATTTTAAATAAAAAAGACTTATTTGAACTTGCACTTCTTGATTTTGAAAATAAAAAAATTAGTATTGATATAATATGCATTAGTGAAACTTTTATGAAACACGGGTACGGAGTCTAATCTAAAGCTTAATAACTACAAATTAGCATCGGCCTTTTCAAGACCGAATCAGCGTAGAGGTGGCACTTGCATATTAGTTAGGAAGGAATTAGATTATCAACCCATAAAAAACCCACCGAACTCGGTAATTTATACATTTGAATTCTGTGCTACTGAGATGGTTACACTGGGTATTTGCGTTGTATGTATATATCGGATTCCAAATTCTAATATAAAATTATTTTCTAAAAAATTCGAACAACTTCTAAATAAACTTACATAGATATTTTAAAAAATGATATTCATTCTAAAGAACTTTATTTTATTTCATACAATTATAACTTAAATAACCACATTTGTAAACCAACTAGAAAAATGTCGTGTATTGATTTGATTGCCAGTAATCTTCCTAATGTACAACCAAATATTTACTTTTTAGCACTATCAGATCATGAAACTTGTCAAACAATAACTTTTCAGGCAAACACAAATAAAAGTCATATTAGGAAATCGTTTTGGTTTGAGGAAAAAAGAGACCTTAGTAGAGAAAACGTGAAAAATTTCTGTCCTATATTTCAACCCTATCATTTTCTGATGTATATGAGGCTGAAGATACTAATTTGGCTTTCAACTACTTTCATGACACTCTTACCTTATTTTATAATTTGTGTTTCCCTAAAATTATCGTAATAATAACAAATAAATCTATTAAAAGTAAGTGGATTACACGGGGTATTAAATAATGTATCATTAATAAAAGACGTTTGTATTTGAAATATCGTCTTTCGACAGCAAACAAAAAAAGAAATTGGAAAATATATTACAAATATACAAACATTTTAAGGAAATGCATTCTGCAAGCCCAAAAACTGGACAATACACGCTACCTGCTTAACTCTAACAACAAAAGTAAGGCAGCTTGGCAAATCATAAAAAACGTTAATAATGATATGGCAGTTATTACTACAATAACCTCTAATGGTCATACATATTATCAGCCAGATAAAACAGCGGATGTGTTTAACAATTACTTTATAAATGTAAATAATTACATTAAAACACCAAATGAAATAACAACCAATAACGACTATACATCTAAATTGACATTTTATCCCAATTCTATATATCTAGGTCCAATAAATAACACTGACATTATAAAAATTATTAACTCTTTAAAAAATACAAATTCTACAGGTTATGATGATATTAGTACTAAAATCTTAAAACAATGCTCCAAATATTTGTCTTTGCCACTAACTTGCATTATCAATTTATCTTTTGTTCAAGGCATTTTCCCAACTAGACTAAAATTTTCTGCCGTAAAACCACTACACAAGAAAGGTGATAAAACTGACATAAACAATTATAGGCCCATAACACTGATATCTGTTTTATCAAAAGTGTTTGAAAAGGCCATATATACCAGAATCTATAACTTCTTTAACAAACATGAAATATTAAAACCAGAGCAATATGGGTTTACAAAAAAAAGTCAACCACTTTAGCATGTTTCAACTTAATAAAACTAATAACAACTAGCCTAAACAACAAAATACCTATAACATCCATTTTCATTGATATTTCCAAGGCATTTGACTTTGTTAACCACGAGTTATTGTTACACAAACTTAGCAGATATGGTGTAAGAGGCAATGCATTAAAATTAATACAAGATTATTTAAGTCAACGAAAACAATGCGTTGAGGTATCAAGTTACTCAGGACGCCATAGAAAAAATTATAGATCACAGTATTGCGAAAATAAATGCGGAGTGCTACAAGGAAGTATACTAGGACCTTTATTATTTATAATCTATATCAACGATCTTCGTAACATAACTACTCATAAATGTGTGCCGTATGCTGATGACATTACCATTAATATTGAAAATAATAATAAATGTTTTGACTACGAACATGAAATAAATAGGACCTTGGAAACAATGATAGATTGGTTAAGACAAAATAATTTACAAATTAACATCGAAAAAACTTTCATTTCAAAGATTTCAGACATATAATAGTAAACAAGAAGCACTTAAAATTGAATATGGGAAAAACATAATCGAAGAAGTTGACCATACTAACTTTTTAGGTGTAACAATAGACAAGTTCTGTAATTGGAAGACGCATATTGATAACCTATGTAAAAAGTTAGATAAATGTGTCTTTGTTTTATATCGGTTAAGACGAGTGGCTAACATGGAGGCCGCACTCTCTGCCTATCATGGATAAGCATTACTTGTCTCAATCGTTCGAAAATCATTAGGATAAATTATGTGATTATGTAGTTTTGTATTTATTTGTTTATGTTATTGTTAATGGTAAATATTTGAGGATATATGTATGTATATGTATATGTATGTATATATGTGTATATATATGTATATGTGTATATGTATGTATGTATATATATAGATATGTATATATATAATTATATTTGTGTATATATGTGTGTGTGTATGTTTATGTATATACGTATGTATATGTGTATCATATTTTTTTAATGTATTAGTTATTTATATGTTATTTTATTGCATGTATTGATATTATATTAGGTATATTTATATTGCACCACCTACCTAGTATTCACTGTTTTATTCCTTTACACCTTTGGTTGCCTGGAAGAGATCGCTATGTAGCGATAAGGCCGCCAAATTGTACATGTAATCTGCTCTATGTTATGTTCTTTGTAAATTTGTTTGTGGTGTACAATAAAGTATATTCATTCATTCATTCATTCATATGTTTCTTCGATCCTACGTTACGGCTTAATAATATGGGGTAATTCTGTCGATTTCATTATGCCGTGTAGTGGCGGTTGAGAATATCCACTACCCCATATCTTCCCGTGGGTGTCGTAAGAGGCGACAGAGGGAGACAGGCAGGAGATGGGCAGCAGCATCTTCCTGATAACAACTGTGACGTAATAAAAAACTGCGGTTGCCAACCCGCTCGCCAAGCGTGGCAACTATGGCAAATATCCCCCCATGAATAACGATGCAAACAGACGACCCCCGTCCCCGGCGGCCCCGCTATTCCTGGCTACGGTGGCGACCATGGTAACGGCGGGGCAGGGGGTGCTAAGAATCTTCGGTGGAGGTTCGGTTGCCACCTACGACGACTCGACCTGGCAACATATAACGCACGCACCCTGAGGACTGACGAGAAGATACTGGAGCTGGAAGAAGAGGTAGACAAGTTGCGCTGGCATATTATTGGATTATCCGAGGTCTGAAGAGAGGGGGAGGACACGGCAATCCTCGAGTCCGGCAACTTGTTCTATCACCGGGAGGGCGACCATCTGTCCCAAGGAGGTGTCGGATTTATCGTCCACAAGTCTCTCGTCAACAACGTTGTAAAGATTAGGAGTGTGTCGACGAGGGTCGCGTACCTGATACTCAGAATCACCAAACGGTATTCGCTGAAGGTCATTCAGGTTTACGCACCAACCTCGGCATATCCCGATGAGGAGGTGGAGGAAATGTATGAGGATATTTCCAGAGCCATACATTCCTCCAAAACCCACTACACGGTGTTGATGGGAGACTTCAACGCAAAACTAGGCACAAGAGAAAGCGGTGAGCTGAAGGTAGGGAAATTTGGAGTAAGGCAACGGAACCGAAGGGGCCAGCAGCTGGCCGACTTTATGGAGAAAGAGGGACTCTTTATGATGAACTCTTTCTTCCAGGAGCGGCCCCACAGGAAGTGGACCTGGTCGAGCCCCGACGGTTCGACAAAAAATGAGATTGACTTCATTATGACGACCAGACTCTTTATTCTGACAAATAAAGCATCTTATCTTATCTTAAATAACTGGCGAACCAGTAAAAGAGGCTTGGCCCCTTGTTAGTGCGTAAGCACAAACACCGACCGTAGTCACGCATGTCAATGCATGTAAACGCCATACAGAATACAACGAATCCAGCCACAGTGAATGCACGTCACACGGTTTAGGCAATTAGGCACTCGGGCCGTAAACCCGCGCCACCACCTGCCAGACCGCCTCCTGCAGACGTGATGTATTATATGTATAAGTGTATGGCATCACCACCAATTGCATAATCAGCACGGCTACTAGCCGCGGAGCGTGTCATGAGTTTACCGCTCACCTCAAGGGAATGGGGTCCCACGTTGTGCGGCTTTGTTATTTAACGGTGAAAATTTACTTCGCAAACTACCTAGGCTGCACTAAAAGTATCGGGAATGGAATATTTCCACTGTTCCTGTCATATTTAAATCTTTTTAATTGAAAACTCCTTGGTTTTAAAAATCTAGTACTATTTATTTATTTAAAAATAGATTCTCGGTCTTGTCACAAGGTTTTGTCAAACTCGTTTAGTCGTTGAGAAAATGGAATTGACTCAAGAAAATTCAAGAGCGATGGTTTATTATAACTTTCGAAGTGGTTTAACACAAAAACAGTGTGTTGACCGGATGATTTTTGCATTTGGTGATGAAGCCCCATCCAAAACCACAATTTATCGCTGGTTTGCTGAATTTCAATGTGGACGTGTCAAGCTCAGTGATGATCCCCGTCAAGGTCGTCCAAAAACTGCAGTCACCCAAGAAAACGTTGATGCTTTGAAATAATACTAGATTTTACGGAATTTATCACGTATATTTAACTTTTTAATACCCGACGTTTCGAACGCTTTACAGCACTCATGGTCACGGGCGGGACTGAGATGTTCAACGTCCATATGTCATAGTTAACCGCGGTTACCATAGATTAAAATTTTAAATTTTGTTCCGATCTATGCAGTATGAACTTATGGTATCTTGAAGTCTTGCAGTTGTATGCTTGGGTTGGGATTTAATTTTATTTATTATAGGATCCCAAGCAGATGGTAGCACCCAGCCATCTTCTCTATTGAAATTAGGATGTTTTTTGATTTCAATAGCCTCGCGAATCATCCTTGGAAGGAATCGGTGTTCTTTAGCGAGGATTTGCGGTCTATCAAATCTGATGTAGTGACGGGGGCGATCCTGTACGTGTTCACAGACTGCAGACTTCCCGGAGCGTCGATTCTTCACATCAGCTATATGTTCTTTAACGCGGGTTTTTATTGATCTTTTAGTTTGTCCTATGTAGGAGAGACCACATTCACAATCAAGCTTGTACACTCCTGCATCTTGCAGAGGGACATTACACTTGACTGATGGTAAAAACTGACCAATCTTCTTCAGCGGCTTGAAGTATGTTTTGATGGAAGCGCGCTTCAAGATGTAGCCAATCTTGTCAGTGACTCCTCTAACATATGGCAGTACAGCAGGTACACGCTCGACTGTGGCCGGCTTCACTCGTTCACTGTGACGTAGGCGCGGGACTCGAAGCTTGTTGTCATGCAAAACTTGCTTGACATGGTGGAGCTCTGCACCCAGGTGTTTACTGTCACAGATCCCTCGTGCTCTCTGAAACAAAGATTTACCCACGGTAGCTAACTGTGAAGGATGGTGGTGAGAATCACCGTTTAAATATCTATCTGTATGGGTCTTTTTTCTATACACAGTATGGCTCAAGGTGTTATCAGGATTCCGAATTACTAACACATCTAGAAAAGCTAAGGAATTGTTTGCCTCTAACTCCATTGTGAACTGAATTTTAGAATTTATAGAGTTAAGATGGTCTAAAAATGCAGTTACTTTATCTAAAGGTAGAATTGTGAAAGTGTCGTCTACGTACCGCTTGTAGAATCTTAGATTTATGGGAGAACTAAGCAGGGCTTTCTCCTCAAAGTCTTCCATGAACATGTCGGCGACAATGGGAGATACAGGTGAGCCCATCGCCACACCATCTACTTGCTTGTAGAACTCCTCCTTCCACAATAGGTAGCCAGATGTAAGGCAGTGTCTGAGTAGTACTGCATATTCTACGGGCATGTTGTTTTCTTCCAGCCTTCTAGTTACAATTGAGATGCAGTCGTCAACAGGTAAGCATGTAAACAATGACTGCACATCAAAACTGACCATAGTTTCATTGTCTGCCAGATGTAGGTCTTTAATCTCGCTGACAAAATGGTACGAATCCTTTATGTGTGCTCTTGTATGTCCTCTGAGCGGTGAGAGTATTTTCGCTAAGTGTTGAGCCAATCTGTAAGTTGGTGAATCGATTTGGCTCACTATGGGACGTAATGGAGCATTGGGCTTGTGTATTTTTGGTAACCCATACAATTTTGGTGATTTGGCGCACGTAGGTATTATCCATTTTACGTCCAGATTTAATTTTTCGGAGTGTTTCTTTATGAGATCACTAGTTGTTTTTAGTGTGCTATTTGTTGGGTCGTTTTTAACCTTTTTATAAGTACTTACATCCGACAAAAGTTCTTGTATTTTAGAATTATAATCTGACGTATCCATGACTACCGTGGCGTTTCCCTTATCTGCGCGGAGAATCGTCAGTTCTGGTTTATTGCGTAGGTTCTTTAACGCTATAAATTCGTCTTTGGGAAGATTCGGTTTAGGCACTGAACATCGACGTAACATAGACGAAATGTCTTGACGTATCGCCTCCAAATCTTCTTTCCGCATATTGTTTTTAAATAAACAGTCCTCGACACTACAGATAATTTCTTCGTACGGTAATTTGCGAGGTGTTATTGCAAAGTTCAGGCCTTTGGATAAAACCCTAATTGTTTTTTTTTTAAATAACTATATGTCCCTTGGTATTGTGATAATGTCACAATAATTCTGCCAATGTCCGGTCTTCGGTCTGACACACCTTGTCTTGAGGCTTTCCGGTGGAAAAGGAGTTAGTGGTTATTAGGTGAGAATGTGGATAAAAACAAAGCAACTAAATATATGAATTGTGGACCACACAATATAGAGTAAAAATCTAGTTATAGGAGGGTATTAGCCTGGGCAGGGAATATAGAATTAGGTTAAGCTAAATTTAGTACACAATAATTATACTTTAATATTATACATTCGAATATATTTTGAGATTGTATTGACATATACGGAATCGGGGATAGTTAAGAGGGAATTGATATTAACTGATCGAGGGATTGTTTTGGGGAGGATGTCATATAAAAAAATTGGGTGATTTTGACAACTGAAGAAAATGTGGTCTGGGGAACCTTCATCCAGACCACATTCACAGAGGGAATGATCTTTGATTCTAATTTTAGCTAGGAATACAGGAGTGCATACATGCCCGAGCCTTAAACGGCAGATTATAGATGTGATTTGTTTGTTCAGAAACCCAAATTGGAAAAACCAAGGTTTTGGAGGAATTTGGGGTTGAATTTTACCAAAGTGGCTACCTTTACTATGTCTGGATATGCTCCAATCTATGTCCCAAGAATTCTTTAATTCAATTTGAGCTAATGATATTAAATCATGAGAGTAATTCATTAAATGAGAAGGGCAGCCAGTATCTACCGCTCCTTTGGACCAGGAGTCAGCCTGTTCATTTCCTTCTATGCCACAATGACTAGGAATCCATACAATCTCTACCTCAAGCCCACTCTTATTATAATTTAGTATGAGTTCTTTAATTTTCAGTATCAATGGGGAGATGGATTTCGATTTAGATATATGGCTCTGTAATGACATTAGGCAGCTTTTTGAATCAGTAAATAAAACTGATTTAGGAATTTTATGGGAAAAAATGTAGGATATGGCTACAGCTTCCCCTGTAAAAACAGAAGCCTGAGGAGGGCATCTATAGTTAAGGACAATTTTATATTTGGGAATCCAGACTGCAGAACCGACACATTTGAATGAAGACAATTTGGAAGCATCAGTAAAACCCTAATTGTTGCATCATCCAGTGTTTGTTTTGACAGATTATAGAGCGCGATTAATCTATGATCTGTGTTTGTCAATGGTTGCTTTCGGTTCTGGCATTGATTCAGATGTTTGACATTTGACTTGTTCGTTAATTTTTGATATTTTTCTATATGTTTGTTTTTGCATTCGTTATATTTACTAATTTCGCGTTTATTTAATGTTTCCATGCAAAAATTGTAGTTAAACGTCGTTAAAACTTTCTTTAATTCACTGGATGATGTGTCTATGGATGTGTTTATGTCATATAGATCGGAGCGTTTTTCTTGGATTACCGTCCGTAACAACTTTTTACTCGCCTGATTTAAGATCTTAGCGCTTCCTCGAATGTCCTTTTTGGTTGATATTTTGACACACATAGGAATGAGATTACGGTCTCGGCATCTCTTCAAGAAATTTAAGGCTGTTAGATATCTTGCGCGCTTGGTCTTTAGATCTTCTAATCGGCGTATTTTATTTGCAATTACCAGTCCGTACTGGTTTACATAATGATTTCTTATATTTACGCGAACACTACACATTGAAATAATACTAGATTTTACGGAATTTATCGCGTATATTTAACTTTTTAATACCCGACGTTTCGAACGCTTTACAGCACTCATGGTCACGGGCGGGACTGAGATGTTCAACGTCCATATTTCATAGTTAACCGCGGTTACCATAGATTAAAATTTTAACTTTTGTTCCGATCTATGCAGTATGAACTTATGGTATCTTGAAGTCTTGCAGTTGTATGCTTGGGTTGGGATTTAATTTTATTTATTATAGGATCCCAAGCAGATGGTAGCACCCAGCCATCTTCTCTATTGAAATTAGGATGTTTTTTGATTTCAATAGCCTCGCGAATCATCCTTGGAAGGAATCGGTGTTCTTTAGCGAGGATTTGCGGTCTATCAAATCTGATGTAGTGACGGGGGCGATCCTGTACGTGTTCACAGACTGCAGACTTCCCGGAGCGTCGATTCTTCACATCAGCTATATGTTCTTTAACGCGGGTTTTTATTGATCTTTTAGTTTGTCCTATGTAGGAGAGACCACATTCACAATCAAGCTTGTACACTCCTGCATCTTGCAGAGGGACATTACACTTGACTGATGGTAAAAACTGACCAATCTTCTTCAGCGGCTTGAAGTATGTTTTGATGGAAGCGCGCTTCAAGATGTAGCCAATCTTGTCAGTGACTCCTCTAACATATGGCAGTACAGCAGGTACACGCTCGACTGTGGCCGGCTTCACTCGTTCACTGTGACGTAGGCGCGGGACTCGAAGCTTGTTGTCATGCAAAACTTGCTTGACATGGTGGAGCTCTGCACCCAGGTGTTTACTGTCACAGATCCCTCGTGCTCTCTGAAACAAAGATTTACCCACGGTAGCTAACTGTGAAGGATGGTGGTGAGAATCACCGTTTAAATATCTATCTGTATGGGTCTTTTTTCTATACACAGTATGGCTCAAGGTGTTATCAGGATTCCGAATTACTAACACATCTAGAAAAGCTAAGGAATTGTTTGCCTCTAACTCCATTGTGAACTGAATTTTAGAATTTATAGAGTTAAGATGGTCTAAAAATGCAGTTACTTTATCTAAAGGTAGAATTGTGAAAGTGTCGTCTACGTACCGCTTGTAGAATCTTAGATTTATGGGAGAACTAAGCAGGGCTTTCTCCTCAAAGTCTTCCATGAACATGTCGGCGACAATGGGAGATACAGGTGAGCCCATCGCCACACCATCTACTTGCTTGTAGAACTCCTCCTTCCACAATAGGTAGCCAGATGTAAGGCAGTGTCTGAGTAATACTGCATATTCTACGGGCATGTTGTTTTCTTCCAGCCTTCTAGTTACAATTGAGATGCAGTCGTCAACAGGTAAGCATGTAAACAATGACTGCACATCAAAACTGACCATAGTTTCATTGTCTGCCAGATGTAGGTCTTTAATCTCGCTGACAAAATGGTACGAATCCTTTATGTGTGCTCTTGTATGTCCTCTGAGCGGTGAGAGTATTTTAGGCTGCAGAGCTCCACCATGTCAAGCAAGTTTTGCATGACAACAAGCTTCGAGTCCCGCGCCTACGTCACAGTGAACGAGTGAAGCCGGCCACAGTCGAGCGTATACCTGCTGTACTACCATATGTTAGAGGAGTCACTGACAAGATTGGCTACATCTTGAAGCGCGCTTCCATCAAAACATACTTCAAGCCGCTGAAGAAGATTGGTCAGTTTTTACCATCAGTCAAGTGTAATGTCCCTCTGCAAGATGCAGGAGTGTACAAGCTTGATTGTGAATGTGGTCTCTCCTACATAGGACAAACTAAAAGATCAATAAAAACCCGCGTTAAAGAACATATAGCTGATGTGAAGAATCGACGCTCCGGGAAGTCTGCAGTCTGTGAACACGTACAGGATCGCCCCCGTCACTACATCAGATTTGATAGACCGCAAATCCTCGCTAAAGAACACCGATTCCTTCCAAGGATGATTCGCGAGGCTATTGAAATCAAAAAACATCCTAATTTCAATAGAGAAGATGGCTGGGTGCTACCATCTGCTTGGGATCCTATAATAAATAAAATTAAATCCCAACCCAAGCATACAACTGCAAGACTTCAAGATACCATAAGTTCATACTGCATAGATCGGAACAAAAGTTAAAATTTTAATCTATGGTAACCGCGGTTAACTATGACATATGGACGTTGAACATCTCAGTCCCGCCCGTGACAATGAGTGCTGTAAAGCGTTCGAAACGTCGGGTTTTAAAAATTAAATATACGCGATAAATTCCGTAAAATCTAGTATTATTTCAATGTGTAGTGTTCGCGTAAATATAAGAAAACGTTGATGCTGTGCGTAAGCTGATTGAGGAAGATCGACATGTGACATACCGCGAAATTCAGGCAACTTTAGACATTGGCATGAGTCAAATACAAATATTCTTGTATGAACAATTAGGTGTAAGAAAGTTGTTTCCCCGATGGATACCGCATTCGCTCTGTGAAGAGCAAAAAGCGGCTCGCGTTACTTGGTGCGTCAGAACTCTCGAAAGATTCCACGCAGGATCCTCAAATGCTGTATACAACATCGTATTAGGTGATGAATCCTGGATATACGCGTACGAACCCGAAACAAAAAAAACGAGTCACGAGTTTGGGTGTTCGAAAATGAGTTAAAGCCAACAAAAATTGTTCGTTCACGGAGTGTTGCAAAAAAAATGGTGGCCACGTTTGTCTCCGAAACCGGCCATGTTACGACTATTCCTCTTGAGGGACAAAGAACGGTTAATGCAGAATGGTATGCTGGCATTTGTTTGCCACAGGTCGTTTCTGAACTCCATAAAGAGAACTGCAACCGCCGCATCATCCTCCATCACGATAATGCGAGTTCTCACACCGCACACAGAACAAAAGAGTTTTTAGAGCAAGAAAACATAGAATTATTAGACCATCCGCCATACAGCCTTGACCTAAACCCTAAAGATTTCTATACTTTCCCTAAAATAAAGAATAAATTGCGTGGACGGAGATTTCCATCACCTGAAGAAGCTGGGGACGCCTACAAAACGGTTATTTTGGAGACCGCAACTTCCTAATGGAATGGTTGCTTCAATGATTTGTAGCAACCATTCCATTAGGATTACCGTACGGAAAAATGTGTCAAATTTCGTGGAGAATACTTCGAAAAGCACTAAATAGATTTTTAAATAGTAATATTGTGTCACTTCCTTGATTCCCAAAATTTTCAGTGCCGCCCTCGTATTGTTAAATACGGGGGGCAATTAATTTCACTACATAACAAGAAAATTTTAACGGAAAAGGCCAATTTTCAGTCAAGTTATGGATGTATTTTTGTTTTTATTTCTGAATTTAAGGCTCGGTTTAGGTAAGTAGCGATTTTTTGAGTTCCCTGTGAGTGTAGGAAAGACCAATTTTCAATCAAAAAAAATAGTGTAATTAAAAATAGTGTGCCTTCCGTATTTAACAATAGTTTTCATTGTAAATTTTCACCGTTAAATAAATAATTTTCGTATTATTCCTTTTCTTATAATCGTATTTTCATAGAATTTTTAAACTTTTTAAAATCTTCGATTTCTCCGCTTCTTTTAGGCTTATAAGGCCCGTATCGTGTAGAAACTGCCATTTACTCTCAAATTTGATAGATAAAACACACTGAACTCGAAAAATCGCTACTTACCTAAACCGAGCCGTAAATTCGGAAATAAAAACACAAATTCATCAGTAACTTGACTGAAAATTTGTTTTTTCTGTTTTAACTTTCTTGTTATATAGTGGAATTAATTGCCTTCCGTATTTAACAATAGTTTTCATTGTAAATTTTCACCGTTAAATAACTAATTTTCGTATTATTCCTTTTCTTATAATCGTATTTTCATAGAATTTTTAAACTTTTTAAAATCTTCGATTTCTCCGCTTCTTTTAGGCTTATAAGGTCCGTATCGTGTAGAAACTGCCATTGACTCTCAAATTTGATAGATAAAACACACGGAACTCGAAAAATCGCTACTTACCTAAACCGAGCCTTAAATTCAGAAATAAAAACAAAAATTCATCCATAACTTGACTGAAAATTGGCCTTTTCCGTTAAAATTTTCTTGTTATATAGTGAAATTAATTGCCCCCGGATTTAACAATAGTTTGCGAAGCTTCCTCTCCAGCTCTTAGCTTTTCGAGTGAAACTCTGTCATATCCGGCTGCCTTACCTGTTTTCATGCTTTTCATTGCTTTCATTATTTCATCTGTACTTATCTCTTTATATTCTTTTTCCTCTTCTTTCGGAGTTTCCATTTCATTTAATTTACAAGTTTTCACACTCTTATACATGCTTTCAAAATATTCCTTCCATCTCTTTAAACTCGCTCTCCGACGCTCTGTTGCGACGTGAAAGAGGACAAACTTTTGCAACATATTCTATTTTCCCACGGGAATGAGGCTGTAGAGTGACATAGGCTACTTTTTCCGCGGAAAAAATCTCATTCCCGTGGGAAAATAGAATATTTCCCACGGGAACGGGAATGAGATGTTTATCCACGGAAAAAGGTAGCCTATGTCAATCTACAGCCACCGAACTATCCCCATACCAAAATTCATGCCATGCCGACGCTCTGTTGCGACGTGAAAGAATGACAAACGAACAAACAAACAAACACACTTTCGCATTTATAATATTAGTATGGATTATTACTGATATTGTCTGTTAGGACTTCAGGTGGTGTTATCTATTCTGATTGCGGTTGAGGTAAGTTAGGTTCATTTTCAATTTCTTCCCTTAGGGTGTCTGGAATGTTGGAAGGTAAATCAACGTAGTGTAATGGGGAAGTTTTTTCAGCTAAATCAAATGTAGGAGAGATTGCTTCGTCTGGATTAAAGGAAGGTGGAAAAATTATTAAGTCCGTAAGATCTTCGTCTAGATTTCTATTAGGAGGGTTGGACATTGGTAGGTCCGTAGGATGAACCGGGTTCACAGGAAACCGTTATAACGCGTTAACTTTTGTGTTAGTTTAGCCCTTTTTATAATGTATATCATATTATTTGAATTCCTACAATTATTAAGCCACATTAAGCCTCCATCGGATAAGGCGGGAACCAGGGTCTTTACAATTAAAAAGCTACTCGAGAGGTTTAAGGTCCGTCATTATTGCGAATCAGTTGCCATATAGAAAAGGGCGAAATGTTTTGTTGCCGAACACTATCGCAAGGCACTCTTTTTCGGTTACGCTGTAATTACTTCTTTATTAAGTGTACGTGAGGCAAAGGTAATAGGTTGATCTTGTCCAATTGGACCTTGGGAGGGAATAGCAGAGATGGCATAGTTTGATACATCGCATGTCAAAGGGAAAGGTTTTGTAAAGTTGGGATATGCAAGGACTAGAGCTGTAACGAGTTTACCTTTTAGGGTTTCGAAAGAAAGCTGTTGTTCGTTTTTCCATTCAAAAGCGACATCCTTTTTTAAAAGGGAAGTAAGGACTTTCGCATACTTAAAGAAATCAGGAATAAAATGTCTATAATATGATACTAGGCCGAGAAAGGATTTAATGTCTTTGGATGATTTTAGAACTGGAATTTCGGTGACGGCTCTCACCTTTTCGGGATTGAATTTTACATCGTTTTCGCCGATCATATGGTCCAGATAAATTAGTTCTTTACGAAGGAATTCGCATTTTTCTGGTTTTAATTTCTGAGTCTGCTAAATACAGCGTTGAGGTTATCTATATGAGAAGCAAGATCAAAGGATTAAATGACAATGTCATCTAAATAAACGACACATCGTGAAGCTTCTGGAAGGATGACGGAGCATTTTTTAAGCAAAAGGGTATCCTATTGAATTGGAAATGCCCCTGAAATAAGAAAAAATGTTGTTTTTGGGTTATCTTCAGGTTTGATTAATAATCGATGACACTCGAAAGTTAAGTCCAAGGTGAGAAATATTTGCTGTTGCCCAGCTGGTCTAGGATTTCAGAAATTTGTGGAATAGGATAAGTTTCACCAGTGGTAATATCGTTAAGTTTGCAATATTCAATTACTATTCGCCATTTACGATGCCCCTAGGAATCTAATTTCTTAGGAACAATCCAAATTAGTGAGCTCCAAGGTAAGCATGAGGGTTCTATTATTCCCTGGTCGAGCATCTTATTGATTTGGGTCTCGACTTCCTTTTTACGACATTTTGGGTACCTACAGTGGCGAAGCTGGGGCTCCAAACTAGGGCAAGCCCAAGATATGGTTTTGTTGTTTTTAGCAGTTTAACAAAAATACACCAATCTTGAGCTGTCTCCACTCTTTAGTTTCATATTCAGTGCTGACAAGGACGTGTTTAACAAAGCACACAGAAAGCATACTACCGCTAGATAGATTGTATGACATAATATGCAATTGCACACCTTCGGTGGTTTTGAAAAGAGCCGTTTGGGTTTGCTTGAGATATTTACAAACAATACAATACATGAACAAAAGAAAAGCATGAACAAAGTACAAACAAATTATGTACAAAGTTAAAAAAGGGACGCCTGGCAGATGTGAAACCCCGAAATTATATTTTGTTTAAGTTATATGCATAAAAGAACAGATTAAGACAGGAATTAGATAGTTATAATGAGAAGATAAAGCTTTGCTAATTTTTTACCATAAAATAATGACTATTTATTATAATTATAATTATTCATTTTCAATTCATAACAAACCGTACAAAATGATATTTTTAAACTCATATATCACTATTAATATAAATATTGAGTTTTTAAACCTTTAAATACGCCTAACTGAATTAAACTTTAATACTAGAGTCCTGTACCTATATTTAAAGTATGATGAAATGTTTATTGAATATTAAATTTCATTTTTAAAGATTTTTACCTTTCCCTCGCTGATTAGCACTTCAACACACTTATATTCATCACAATGAACACTATTATCCTCCCATTTTCACTGAAAATCTTCGAAAAAGCATAAATTTTTAACAAACACAACAAAAACAAACATAAACATTGAAATGTGAAGTGATCTTACATACGAGGGGCCCGCAACCACTTCGCTAGTCGCTAACGCACTCCTAAACAACTTCATAGCAAAGCCAGGCTTGTTGGCTCAATAGTAATTGCTATATAATCATTTCGTAGTTATATTTCACTATAGAATATTTTGCCATAGGTTAGAAAGAGAACGATCGTCTTCTCGAAAGCCCCGTAAAAAGTCCACGCGAGCGAGAGAGACAAGTTTATGACAGCAGCAGTATCGCCACAGAGTACCTTTGTATAAACGTATCGCTAAGGCAATACAAGCTCGTCGGTTGACACGTGTCGAACAGTGAAAATTTAAATAATTTGAAACAGTTTATGAGTTATTTTATTAGTTGATATTATTGATTGATTCAGTTTTAATAAGGCAAGCCCAGCTTTTCGGCTTTAATGGAAGCATCGCCACTGGGTACCTATACTTTTTAGTATGGATGAGCGTCTCGCTATTCGTTTTGATTTGATGGTTAAGGGCGGATGTATAAGTTAATTTATCATAGACAGATGAAAAATGTCTGAATACCGGGAACAAAGTTTTTGATTTAAATGTTCTATTCTCATTGAGTTTATTGCGTCATTTGTTCTTTTAGTTGTGTTAGAGATATTCGTGTTCACCTGAACGGCGTCAGAATGTAATGGTGTAACTTGAGTTTAAAGAGATGGAAGGAATATTTTGAAAGCATGTATAAGAGTGTGAAAACGTGTAAATTAAATGAAATGGAAACTCCGAAAGAAGAGGAAAAAGAATATAAAGAGATAAGTAGGGATGAAATAATGAAAGCAATGAAAAGCATGAAAACGGGTGAGGCAGCCGGATATGACAGAGTTTCACTCGAAATGCTAAGAGTTGGAGAGGAAGTGGTGGCAGGCCTGCTGTACAACTTGTTTAATTTATGTTGGGAACTAAAACGGGTACCGGAAGACTGGTGCAAAACCGTGATAGTCCCAATATATAAAGGAAAAGGATCGCAGCAGGACTGTAAAAACTACCGTGGTATCGGCCTTCTTTGCATTGTGGGAAAACTGTATGTTAAGGTACTGTTGCGCGCCTAAGTTGATGGCTGGCACCAGCGCCATCTAGTGTCGGGTAACAAAGCGAGGAGAGCTTTCCAGAAAATGACATGACTTATCTTTCGACCAACAGCGCCATCTAGTATCGAACAGAAGAATTAAGCCTTCTGGAAGCCCCACACTCGAGCATTCTGCGCCTGGTCGGTTGGCGTATTTACTTGAATTTTCTGGACGTTTCGGTGAAAAATGTGTTTTAAAGGCGCTGCAAGACGCGGTCGGGGCAGTATTGAATTTGGCGAGACAAGCGAAACTTCGGAGCTAAATAAAGTGAATCAGTGTGATTAATTATTAGTGTTTTAAGTTTTAAATGGTGTTCGGTAATAAAAGTGTAAATTTTGGTAATTTAATCGGCAGTTTTTATTGTCACGAACCTCAAGCTCGTAACAATTGGTGTCAGAAGTGGGATAAAATCATGCCGATTTTACCTAAGGAGTAAACGGAGGGTGTCCGTACCCGAAGTCAACGCCATCAGGAGACGGACCAGAGAAGATTTGGTGGTGCAACGCCGCAGACGTCGGGGGACCAACTGTAAACCACGGAGGCTGGCCCGTCAGCAGCTCCTACACCTGCAGCACCTGACTTAGGTGCTCTCATGAAGATGCTGCAGGAGCAGGCCCGCCGACAGGAGGAACAGGCCCGCCAGCAGGCGGAACAGGCTCGCCGACTGGAAGACCAGCTGCGAGGCGGATAGAAGGAACAGGCCCGTTGGTTGAAAGAGCAGCAGGAGGAACAGGCCCGCCGATAGAAGGTACAGGCCCGCTGACAGGAGGAACAGGCCCGTCGTTTGGAAGAGCAGCTCAAACGCGATAAGGAAGAGCAGATCCTCCTCATGAAGGACAGAGATAAGGGAGGTGAAGGATAAGGTTGCTCAACGTGACAACCGCCTGTCGGAAGCTGAAACCCGAATCGATCAAGTGAACAATCGGGTTGAAAACCTAATGGCTGACATGAAGAAATCACTGGACGAACTCAAACTTGAGGATGGAACTACAGCTCCCGTAGTAGCTACCACACCTTCACTACGTGGATTCAAGGCTTCAAGGTGCCACCGTTTGACGGGACTTCTTCCTGGCCAGCCTACAAAATCCAGTTCGAGGCTGTTATGAAAGTGAACGGCTGGAATAAAGGTCAGGCCATGACTGCTCTCACACTAGGCCTCCGCAACAAGGACTTAACGGTTCTGGAAGCTCTCGGTGAGAAAGTAACTTATGAGCAACTTCTTGAGGCATTGGAGGCGAGATATGGCGACGCTCACCTGGAACACGTCTTTCGTCCGCAGCATAAAGATCGCGTGCAGCGCCTCAACAAAAACCTGCAGCAGTGGGCTCTAGAGGTGGAGAAGCTGGTGCGAAAAGCATACCGGTCTGTACCTGCGCTCATTGAAGGGAACCTGGTGCAGTCATTCATCGATGGCATCCGCGACCTTGAAGTCAGAGCTGCTGTGAGAGTCGGGCACCACGAGACGTTTAAGGACGCCTTGGCCCATGCACTGGAGGTGGAAGCCGTGCGGCAGGATCATGGTTCCCATCGCGTCAGGGAGGTTGCAGCAGCTACAGTTCGCGACCTCAACAAAGGATACAGCCCTAGGTGCTATGGCTGTGGGGGAAAGGGGCCATCTTTGATCCAGCTGCCCTAAGCGAACCTTAGAAAGGGAAGGTGAACGATCTCAGGAGGTTAGTGCGGCCAACAGCACCGCCCAGCAGCAGCAGGGAAACGAGTAAAAGCCAGAACTGCGGGGCGGGTGCTCGCTGATGTTAAAAGAGCCCCAAGGATATCGATCTCACAAACCCATGACGGGAACAGTCTAATCATCAAGGGCAAGGTCAAAGAAATGCCGTGTACACTGACCATAGACACTGGAGCCTCTCGTACGGTTGTTAGTTCCCAACGTATAAGTTAGTTCTTTGGGGACTCCGCATACAACCGAGAACGCATTAATTTGGTAACAGCCACCGGTCAGCGTATACCCGTCCGTGGAGAGAAGGAGATGGAGTTGAAGCTAGGCAACGTGATCTACCTGCATAATGTCATCGTGGCTGATATAATGGACGACTGAAGTCTGGGCTTGGCTTTATGAGGAATAATTGTTGTGAGATCGACGTTAAGTAAGGTGTTTTGAAATGTGGACACGAGCAGTGGCGAAGCCTCTATACAAGCCCAAAAGCCCGGCTTGCCTCATTACGATGAATCAATCAATTATATCAAGTAATAAAATCACTCGTAAGCTGTTTCAAACTATTTCAAATTTCCCGCGCACTCTGTTCGACTTCGTAGCCTTACGAATACTGCTGTCGTAAGGAGAGTTGAATTGAGCCATTGGTTGTCTCCCTCGCACACGTGGGCTTTTTACCGGGCTTTCGAGAAGGCGATCGCTCCCTTTCTAGCATGTGGCAAAATGTTATATAATGAAATATAACTACGATTGTATAAATAGCAATTAGTATGGAGATAAAAAGCCCGGCTCTTTAGTGACCATTAATTTTTTCCTCAGAGCGGGACGCCTTTAAAATTATTATTGTTCTAACACTTTTGACTGCCTTCTTGGTCTAATGGCAGTAAACGCAATTGCTGATCATGTGGTCCTAAGTTCGAAACCCGAGTCGGGTCAAGAATCATTTATTAGGTTTTTCTGTCACATAATTCTCAGTAGCAGTAGTATTACACTTATTGTATATGTTAGTATTATACTTACGCCGTTACCAAAATTCAATCTGGAACCCTTTAATATAGTTTTATAAATAAAACACATAGTTGTTTGAGTCTTTTAATGATCAAAAGTGAATTCTGAACATCAAATAAATACTAATTGGAAATATATTATGTTATTAGATAATTTATTGTAGATTAATTAAAAATTGTCACTTCGTAACTTTAAATTCAAAATTGTAGCTTTTCAGAATAATCACGTAACTAGACAAGCTATGCAAACCTGGTACGCGCGGTGTCATAATGATGGCACGAGTGACAGGGTTTGCATGATTGTCACGCTTTTGTTTGTCAAAGCGGGACATATTTACGTATTTTGGGGATAGCGCGACACAACCTTTAAATCGGGAACGTCCCGCCTAAAGTGGGATGGTATGGTCACATTAGGTATGAAGTTAGTCGAGAGAGGAGGCGCGCGGCCGACGCCGACGAGCCGACGATATGTTAGCATGTTCACGTCACATTTCAATGTTTAGTGTTTACATTGTGTCAAAAAGTACTTTGTGCATTGTGTGTTGAGCTTGAGCGAATGTATTGCGAGTTTAAAATTTATGCTTTTTTAAAGATTTTTAATGAAAATGGAGGGAAAGAGTGTTCCTTGTGATGAATTGAAGTGTGTTAAAGTGCTAATCGGCGAGAAAAAGGTAAAATCTTTAAAGTTTGTCGAGATAATATACAAGGTCAAGAGTGTATTTCAGACTTATCAATTATCGCAATTAAAAAACAGTTATTGGTACAATTAAAACGTTCACCAACATTTTACGTTGACGTAATTAAATCTTTCCTTAAGAAAGCGAGACGATTCCACTTATCTTAACTTATCTCTTATCCATTAGAATGTAAATAATTTTTTTTTATTTTGTACATTGTTTGTACTTTGTTCATGTTTTACTTTTGTTCATGTATTGTATTGGATGTACCTAAATATTTTTTTCTTTCGCTAAAACAAACTGGAACGGCCTTCTTCAAAAGCACCGAAGCTACGCAATTGCTGATATGTAATAAAAATAAAATCTGTCTAGCAGTAGTATGCCTTCTGTGTGCTTTGTTAACCCGGCGCCAATGACATAAAAAAATAACGCGGGCGATGACACCGGGTCTTGGGAATTGTTTGGATATTTTTTCACGAAACTAAAGTAATTTTCTGAACTTAAATAAATGTTTATAAAATAAGGGGTCTTTTCATATGAAATAAATAGAAATAAAACTAATATAACCCTTAAATCATTTTTTTATTAGATTTTCTTATAACACATGCAAAATGAATATTATAAACATAACATGAACACTTTTTTTTAATTTTTGGATAATTTTTCGATATAATAATAGTAATCAATGATTTTATGTACTAAAAAAGAGATCACACAAACTTCTTATCATAAAAATAAGAAGGAATCAGTCATCTACTTCCTCATTTACAGACATGGAACTACTACAATTATTGCAACACGGAATCAAATAATCTGACCGTATGTAAATGTGGCTTGCATGACAAGTATGAGATATTTTCTTATTCTTTTTAGACGGACATACTTGACGTCTCTTACGACTTCCTGGAACCTTACTGGGAGGATCCTCGGTAGGTTCTCCCACGAAATCTGAGATTTTTTTAACACAATTGACGATGTGAATTCACTTGTGTCTTTCGAATTTGTAAATGCTCATGTACCAAAGTGTGTCCCTTCTAGAAACGACGCCTTTTTTAATGTGTATCGTTATTATTAGCCCGATATATTACATTAGCATTTATGCCCGATATATCCAACATTACCAATTAACCAATTATCAAAGGTAACACTACGATGATTATTGGAGATTGGTAACACAAGGCGATTTACTACATCAAGCGGTTTGTAACTAATCGAGTATGGGCAATTTGGTTGCTTTTGGCGGAAAATGTTTTTGAATCTACTAAGGTTAATATTTTAATCCCGTATTTTGCTGGTTTAGACGGTTTATATTGCCTAAATTGGCATCGTCCTCTGAATGCGTCTAGCATCTCATCAAGTGTGCAGTTTTCTCCCAGCTAATAAAATTTTTTACATTGTTCAACAAACTCTTGAAAAAGTTCACGTATTTGTGTTAAATTATCAAGTATTTGTCTTTCAGCGTTATTTCTTAATGATATTTTTGAAAAAAAAAAAAACTGAAAAAGAGCAAAGTAAATTAACCTCAAACACCAAATAAACGAATAAAAGTAAGTCACAAAAATACTACGCCAGCGATGACGCTGGGTCATATTTACCCGTATTGACTTGACGCACGTATATCTCGCTGCGCAGTCAGCATCGCACTTAGTATACCGAAAGTCCGGGAAGAGGGAGGCTGTATCTCCAGCTACACAAACTTTCAAACTTTACGACCGAAGTCAAAAAAAATCTAAGTCTGTTTAAAATCGCCTCGGGTCAATATGACCCAGCGTCATTGGCGCCGGGATAAATACGTCCTTGACAGCACTGAATATGAAACTGAAGCGTGGAGACAGATGAAGATTGGTGTATTTTTATGAAACCGCTAAAAACAACAATCCATATTTTTATCAATTTATATCTTGAGCTTGTCCTAGTTTGGAGCTGTAGCTTCGTCACTAGACAGGAGGAACTTTTTATGGAAGGTGCGTTGTCAGGGAACGTGTACAGCATTAAGAAGATTGTTCTTCCGCCGAGACCGGAAAGGATTGTGGCGGTTAGTCTTCCTCGAAACGCTGGGCAAGCTCACCGTTGTGTACTTGTGGAAAGGGTAAACAATAACCTTCCATGGAAAGTAGCTCGAACCTTGGTCAGAACCACTGATATCTCAGGAATACGTGTGCTGAACCTTTGTGACCGGGAACAGATTATAGAAAGAGGCACGCTGATTGGTACTTGTGAGGAAGTGGATTGGTTACGTCGGTGCCAATATCTATCGAGTGGGACCCCGAGCAAGGATGCACAAACGAGAGTGACCACACTTTTGGAAGACTGTCGCAGCGTTCTCTCCCCGAACGAAATGGTCAAGGCGAAGGAGTTGTTACTCAAGTATGCCGATGTATTCTCATCAAACGATGCTGACATAGGAAAGACTGGCTTAGTTCAACACAAAATAAACACAGGATAAGAATTGCCTATCCGTCAGCGGCCAAGAAGATTGCCGGTAGCACGTGAAAAGGAAGTTGAAACCATGATTAAAGGAATGGTGAAGGATGGTGTTATTGAACCTTCCTCTAGTCCATGGTGTTGACCCGTGGTGCTGGTAAAGAAGAAAGATGGCAGCATGCGGTTTTGTGTTGACTACCGCCGTCTGAACGCCGTTACGAAGAAGGACATCTATCCCTTGCCAAGAATTGATGACACGCTGGACATGCTTACAGAAGTAAAGTGGTTTAGCACGCTGGATCTAAAGAGTGGCTACTGGAAAGTTGAAATTGACCCTAAAGACAAGGAGAAAACTGCGTTCTCGAAGGAAAAGGGTCTGTGGCAATTCAAAGTAATGCCGTTTGGGTTGTGCAATGCTCCAGCAACGTTTGAAAGGCTGATGGAACTTGTACTTACCGGGCTAATTGGCGATGTCTGTCTGGGCTACTTGGATGACATCATCATCGTAGACCGTACGTTTGAGGAACACCTTCAAAACCTGGAACGCGTGCTCATGAAGATTCAGAGTGCCAACCTCAAGTTGAGTCCGAAGAAATGTTCACTACGTACGTGGCATTTGATTATAAAAATTGCATGGAAACTTTAGATAAACGCGAAACAACTAAATACAATGAATGCAAAAAAAATCCAGAAGGACAAGTTGCGAGGTGGATTGAACTACTGCAGGAATACGACTTTGAGATCGAACATCGCAGCGGGAAATCTCATGGCAACGCAGATGCATTGTCAAGAAGACCTTGTCCTGAAGATTGCAAACATTGTACTAGGTGGTATCCGTGAGGATGCTCAGAACAAACCACCTCAGCAACGAGTGAAAGGACAGCTTACAACATGCACAGCAGGAAGATCCGGACATCAAGTCGATTCTGGAATGGATGAAGGCCAGTGCTCCCATGTCCAAGTGGAGCGACGTCTCAGCGATGAGTTCGACCACTAAAAGCTATTGGGCCCAGTAGGACAGCTTGCTGCTTCAAGATGGAGTTCTGTGCCGTAAGTGGGAAAATGTTCGGGGAGACAGCTGTCATTTGCAAATGGTTGTCCCTAAAGCTAAAGTAACGGATGTTCTACAGCTGTACCATAATGATTGTTCAGGAGACCACCTGGGAGTTAAACGAACTCTACTGAAGGTCCAAGAACGGTTTTACTGGGTCCACTGTCGAAACGATGTCGAGGGGTGGTGTCGTAAATGTACAAGTTGTGCGGCTGTAAAGGGACCTCAGACTCGTAGTAGAGGTGCATTGAAGTTCTACAATATTGATGCACCATGGGAGAGAATAGCCATTAACGTGGCGGGGCCGTTTCCGGAGAGTGAAAGCGGTAACAAGTTTTTCATGGTTGTGATGGATTACTTCACTAAGTGGCCAGAAGTCTTCGCCATTCCAAATCAAGAAGCTTCAACAGTTGCAGATAAATTAGTTCATGAACTCTTCTGCCGTTTTGGAGTACCTTTAGAGATTCACAGCGATCAAGGAAGGAATTTTGAGTCTCAAATATTCCAGGAAACTTGCCAAGCTATGGGTACTCATAAAACAAGAACGACTTCTTATCACCCGCAATCCGATGGAATGGTAGAACGATTTAATCAGACATTGGAGGGGTACCTAGCAAAAGTTGTAGACAATCGGCGACGAGATTGGGACAAGCACATACAACCATTTTTGTTGTCATATCGAAGCGCTGTTCACGAAAGTACAGCAGTGACACCAGCTTTCGCAAACTTTGGAAGAGAATTACGGCTGCCTGCAGACCTGATCACCGGAATACCACCTGATGCCCCACGCAGTATAACCGATTATGCAAATGACTTGCGGAACAAAATAAATGACATTTACGAGCACGTCAGACAATCGGGCCAGCAAATATCCGAAAAGATGAAAACCCGGTATGACCGCAAAAAACAAAAGGTTCGAAGAAGGTTCACTAGTGTGGTTGCACAATCCAGTCCGCAGCAAAGGGAAATCTCCTAAGCTTCAAGCTAAATGAGACGGCTCGTACCGGATTGTGACCAGGATCAACGATGTAACCTACCGGATACAGAAAGGCGCAAGAGGGACTCCTAAGATCGTCCATGTGGATCGCCTGGCACGTTATTATGGGGCCGATAATGCTCGGGACGAGCATGTCTTAGGAGGGGGCAGTGTTGCGTGCCTAAGTTGACGTCTGGCACTAGCGCCATCTAGTGTCGGGTAACAAAGCGAGGAGAGCTTTCCAGAAAATGACATGACTAATCTTTCGACCAACAGCGCCATCTAGTATCGAACAGAAGAATTAAGCTTTCTGGAAGCCCCACACTCGAACGTTCTGCGCCTGGTCGGTTGGCGCGCGTATTTACTTGATTATTCTGGACGTTTCGGTGAAAAAGACGCTGAACTCTTGCTTGGGGATGGTTACCCATGTGGTCCTTGGATTGACGGACACTTGCTTGGGGCTGGTTACCCGTGTGGTCCTTGGATTGTCAGACATTTACTTGGGGCTGTTTACCCGTGTGGTCTTGGATTGACGGATACTAGATTGGGGCTGGCTACCCGTGTGGTCCTAGAATTGTCGGACGCTTGCTTGGCGCTGGTTACCCGTGTGGTCCTTGGATATGAAGAAAGAATAGTTGGTGCCGGCTTTTAAGTTTAGTCTCGGGCGACACCGTGACGAGACTCTTGATCGTTTAACATAGAATTTCTTTTGGTCTTCATCATTGGGCTGCTCTATGAAACTAACCCGTGGTTGTGGCCTGTACTGGAATTGGGAGGTTGACGGATTATTTTGATTCCTGAATCGGTTATTAGAATATTCTCGTTTTTTACAGGCCATAATATCGTACCCCGCCGCTCCGTCTTACAATATTGGCAAAAAGCGTTAGAGGAACTCTAGTGGTTAAAATTAGTGTACTTGGAGAATTTTTGAGATATGGTTGGTTTAGAGTTAAATGGTTTAACGAAACTTTTATACGTGATAGAGCCATGCTGCAGTTATATTATTAGTATACTTGTAGCACGAATGGGTCGGCTCGACCGGGGAAGGACCACGCTCTCACAGAATACCAGCGTAAAATAGTAGCTTAATGTTGCTGTGTTTCGTATGGTGAGTGAAGAGAACCAGAGACCTTTTTTACTGGAAATGAGGCATTCCATCTTAGTCCTCATGGTTGACAACGCATCTGCATTTTGATTTGTAATCGAAGATAGATGTAGATGTCTATGGGCCGCAGTAACCACTTAACATCAGGGACTGTGTACTCGTTTGTCACCCTATCCTATAAAAAAAAAACTTTGCCCAGGTTTTTGTTCATATTTTGCTTCTCGCTGTGATCGCTTATATAGGCTTTAATGAATGCGTTTTTCCGAGATGGCTAAATTTATGGCTTCATTAAGGGTCTTTGGAGACCTACACTTAACGATGTTTCAAATGCGGGGGTGTAACCCCATAAGGAAATAATGAAGGGCAAGCTTCTCTTTGGCCGCAACCTGACCTGGTAATCCTTTTGTTTTAGTGTAGTGGACTCAATGGAAAGGCGTGCTAAGAGGCTTATTGGTGACCCGAATTCGGTTGAAACCAATCTTACCAGCCTCAAACACCGGCGCAAATTAACCAGCCTTTCGGTCTTCTACAGGATGTATGACGGGGAGCGTGCGCAGTCATTGCATATTTAATTCCTCCCTCTCCCTTCCACCATCGGACAACCAGACGTTCGTCCAGTCTCCACCCTTTCGTTGTGGACTTACCACGCATTCGAACCAAACGGTTTGCTACGTTGTTCGTCATGCGTACAGCAAGGGAGTGGAATAAGTTGCCAGCATCTGTCTTTCCATCCGATTACAATTTGAGTGACTTCAAGGCAAGAGTGAATAGGTTTTTATTAAGTTAGTGCGCTTTACCATCTTAAGCTACATCACCACTAACCATCAGGTGGGATTGTAGCTAAGTGCTGGTTTATTATATATATATATATATATATATATATATATATATATATATATATATATATATATATATATATATATATATATATATATATATATATATATATATATATATACGGTTTTGTAGCACTTGGAGAGGTTTAAGGTTGGTTTTGGCATTACCCCATACCTCTACAAGGTAAAGTAAGTGAGGTTATATATTAGGATTCGGGCTTTTTTCGGAATACATCCAACTATTTTGTGAAGGCGGCCAACGAGAGAGGAAAGTTTGTTTTTAATGTGTGTGAGATATGCATTCCAAGTCAAATTACTGTCGAGAATCAGTCCAAGGTATTTTTCTTGATTTTTTATCTGTAACGTTTCTCCGTTTATAGTCAAAGTAAGGTGGTTTTGGTTAGGGAGATTTTTGTTCTTGGCGCTGAAAATTATATATGAGGTCTTGGCTACATTAATAGTAAGGAGATTATACTGAAACCATTGATGGAGTAAGTTTAAGTCTTCTTGAGCTAGTGTTATGATACGAGATACATATATTGTTTCCAAAGTAGAATAAACACGTATCATCTTGGTAAATCTTTGCCGTGTAGTGGCGGTTAAGAATATCCACTACCCCATATCTTCCCGTGGGTGTCGTAAAAGGCGACAGAGGGAGACAGGCAGGAGATGGGCAGCAGCATCTTCCTGATAACAGCAACTGTACGACAAAAAAAAACTGCGGTTGCCAACCCGCTCGCCAAACGTGGCAACTATGGCAATATACCCCCCATGAATAATGACACAAATAGACGGCCCCCAGTCCCCGGCGGCCCCGCTATTCCTGGCTACGGTGGCGACCATGGTAACGGCGGGGCAGGGGGTGCTAAGAATCTCCGGCGGAGGTTCGGTTGCCACCTACGACAACTCGACCTGGCAACATTTAACGCACGCACACTGAGGACTGACGAGAAGATCCTGGAGCTGGAAGAAGAGATAGACAAGTTGCGCTGGAGTATTATAGGATTATCCGAGGTCCGAAGAGAGGGGGAGGACACGGTGATTCTCGAATCCGGCAACTTGTTCTATCACCGGGAGGGCGACCATCTGTCCCAAGGAGGTGTCGGATTTATCGTCCACAAGTCTCTCGTCAACAACGTTGTAAAGATTGGGAGTGTGTCGACGAGGGTCGCGTACCTGATACTCAGAATCACCAAACGGTATTCGCTGAAGGTCATACAGGCTTACGCACCAACCTCGGCACATCCCGATGAGGAGGTGGAGGAAATGTATGAGGATATTTCCAAAGCCATGCATTCCTCCAAAACCCACTACATGGTGTTGATGGGAGACTTCAACGCAAAACTAGGCACAAGAGAAAGCGGTGAGCTGAAGTTAGGGAAATTTGGAGTAGGGCAACGGAACCGAAGGGGGCAGCAGCTGGCCGACTTTATGGAGAAAGAGGGACTC
Organism: Parnassius smintheus behrii; assembly: GCA_036936625.1. Taxonomy (NCBI): domain Eukaryota; kingdom Metazoa; phylum Arthropoda; class Insecta; order Lepidoptera; family Papilionidae; genus Parnassius; species Parnassius smintheus. The sequence continues at coordinate 17,293,969 of JAUPFT010000030.1, read as the reverse complement.
TTTATGATGAACTCTTTCTTCCAGAAGCGGCCCCACAGGAAGTGGACCTGGTCGAGCCCCGACGGTTCGACAAAAAATGAGATTGACTTCATTATGACGACCAGACGCCAACTGTTCAGTGATGTCTCAGTGATCGCAAGGGTGAAAACTGGCAGCGATCACCGAATGGTTAGAGGTACACTGAACCTAAACGTTAAGTTGGAGAGGTCTCGTCTAATGAAGTCAACGCTCCGTCCCCCTCGTGCTCTAATCCAGAATCCCGAAAACTTTCAGCTCGAGTTACACAACCGCTTTCAGTGCCTACAAGATTGCAATACAGTGGACGATATGAATGACAAGCTCGTGGAAACTGTCCATGCGGTCGGAGCTAAGTTCTGCGAGACCCGCCGCAGAAGAACTTAATCTCATGGCTGTTAGACGGGAGATGAGGCTGCAATCGTCCACAGATTTGACAGCATACAGGCAACTGAACAGACAGATCTCCAAATGCATGCGGCGAGACTTACGCAACTTTAATACTGCTCGTATTAAAGAAGCGATCGAGCGGAACCAGGGCTCCAAAGTCTTTGCCAGAGATCTGTCTGCCCGTAAGAGCCAACTGTCAAGGCTGAAGACTGAGTGTGGCAGCATCGTTTCCGGGACACCTGAGATTTTGAGTGAGATTGAGAGGTTCTATGGGCAGCTGTACACATCATCGTTGGAGCCACACGCAAGTGTGAGTAACGATCCAAGAGCAAGTCTTATCCGACACTATTCCGATGATATCCCGGACGTCAGTCTAAGCGAGATTAGAATGGCTCTCCAGCACCTTAAAAACGGCAGGGCCCCAGGCGAGGATGGAATTACAGCAGAGCTTCTGAAAGCGGGTGGAACACCGGTATTTGAAGTCCTTCAGAAGCTCTTCAATTCCGTCCTCCATGGTGGCACTACTCCAGAGGCGTGGAGCAGAAGTGCGGTGGTCTTGTTCTTTAAGAAAGGCGACAACGCTCTCTTGAAGAACTACAGACCGATTTCCCTTCTGAGCCGCGTCTACGTGCTGTTTTCGAGAGTCATTACGAATCGTCTCGCACGCAGACTCGACGACTTCCAGCCTCCCGAACAAGCCGGTTTCCGAAAAGGCTTCAGTACCATAGACCACATACATACCTTGCGGCAGATTGTACAGAAGACTGAAATGTACAATTTGCCACTTTGTCTGGCGTATGTGGACTATGAGAAAGCCTTTGATTCCGTCGAAATTTGGGCGGTGCTGCAGTCCCTTCAGCGGTGCCAAGTTGACTGTCGGTATATCGAAGTGCTGAAGTGTTTGTACAGTAGGGCTACGATGGCTATCCGAGTACAGAACCAGAGCTCGAAACCTATCCAACTGCAGAGAGGTGTAAGACAGGGTGACGTTATATCCCCGAAACTCTTCACCGCTGCTTTGGAAGACGTTTTCAAGCTACTGGACTGGAAAGGATACGGTACTAACATCAATGGCGAGTACATCACTCACCTTCGATTTGCCGACGATATAGTCCTTATGGCAGAATCGCTGGAGGACTTAAGCACTATGCTCAATGACCTCAATAGTGCCTCCCAACGGATAGGTCTTAAGATGAACATGGACAAAACAAAGATCATGTTTAATGTCCATGTCACACCTATGCCGGTAGTTGTTGGGAGCACTATGCTCGAAGTTGTTGACGAGTACGTTTACCTGGGACAAATAGTCCGACTAGGTAAGTCCAACTTCGACCGAGAGGTCAATCGACGGATTCAACTCGGCTGGGAAGCGTTCGGGAAATTACGGCATGTCTTCTCGTCAGGTATACCTCAATCTCTAAAAACTAGATTGTACAACCAGTGCGTGTTGCCAGTGATGACTTACGGATCTGAGACGTGGTCCTTCACTGCTGGCCGTATGAGGACGCTCAAGGTCGCTCAGCGAGCTATGGAGAGGGCTATGCTCGGAGTTTCTCTGCGTGATAGACTCAGAAATGAGGATATCCGCAGTAAAACCAGAGTGACCGACATAGCCCAACGGATTAGTAAGCTGAAGTGGCAATGGGCCGGCCATATAGCTCGAAGAACCGATAACCGATGGGGAAGAAAGGTTCTCGAGTGGCAGCCTCGTACCGGTAGGCGTAGTGTAGGGCGACCCCCCACTAGATGGAGTGACGACCTGGTAAGATATGCAGGAAGTCGATGGATGCAGGTGGCTCAGGACCGTGCTTTGTGGCATTACTTGGGGGAGGCCTATGTTCAGCAGTGGACTTGTGAAGGGCTGTAATGATGATGATGATGATGATCTTGGTAAAGGGATATTTGACCTTGTAAACCTGCTTGGTTTATGTTGTTGATGTACACTAGGAATAGCAATGGACCGAGGATAGAATATTAACGCCAACAACCTATGGTTTCAGTGACAACGGTGTTTACACTTACACACTGTATATTACATCACAAACTATTGAAAAAATTCGATCGACCTAGCGATATTTTCATATTATATTTCACCTTCTGTACTCCGCACACCCCTCCGGGCCTCTGCAACGTCCTCAGCTCGTCCAATGATGATTGCACACTGGTTAAAAAATATATATCACAGTGTGAAGGGCAATCGCGGGATATAATTTATATCTCGGGATAGCTTTTCACTATGGGATATAATATATATTACAATATATCCCGATATAATTATATCCCGCGATTGCCCTTCAAACTGTGGGATATATGTTAACCAGTGCGCGTTCGTTATTGGAAGATCTAACGACGTAGCGGAGGCGCGGAAGGGTGTACGGGGGATAAGAGGCGAAATATATAATATGAAAATATCGCTCGGTCGATCGAAAAAATATTTATAGTTTGGGATGTAATATACAGTATGTAAGTGTAAAAACCGTTGTCACTAAAACCATAGGTAGTTTTCTTTAATATAAAAATATTTATCCGAATTTTAAAAAAAAACGCTATTTTCTTTCATAAAATTTAAAAGGTTTCTGTCCGACACTGTCCGTAAATTCATGGATACCCTATGCGCCCGAGTGACGTAATCACTGTAAAGATAACCGCCCGCCCTATCTAAAAGTGGATAGGTATACATTAATCAGATAAAGAGCAAGTATGTTAAATAATTCTAATACTAAATTATTTATTTATTTAAGTACACCAACAATAGGTATACACCGCACCCTTCAAGTTATTAAAAGTTACTAAGTAGTTATAAATATATAAGATACAAAAACTTAGGATAGAACAAAGTTATACAACACGTTGCTTTGTTTTGTACAATGTACACGGTATCACTTATTACACAATGTCACTAACACACTTCACTTTACACGGTACACACCTAACGGTTATCCGTGTTAACAGAGATGTTGTCCGCTCGCCGGTTACAATGCAACTGCCCGATGTTCCCAAAGCGGGGGGTATTTATACACTAGTAGCGATGACTCATTATTTGATTGTCTATACACTACATCTCTTCCTTTTTCTTAATATTTTGTCGTGAAGCGACAATAAAAACTAAAGAACCTAACTTAACTACAACGAAAACAACCAAAATAAAATAAATTATTTAAAAATTTGAAAATTTTTACAGTTTCTTTTATAAAAAAAGGTATGAAGGTGATGATGGGATGTAATGAAAATAGTGATTTACAATATTATTAAAAAAAATAACAAAAATAAAGATACTGCAACGAAGTATGCACAGGCTATGCCTATGATAGGTGCACAGCTCCTGCTCTAGGTACACGCAGAATCTGGAGAAAGCACACGCAGCGTCTGGAGAAGGTACACGCAGCGCTTGGAGTAGACACACACAGCGTCTTGAGCAGGTACGCAGCGTCTGGAGTAGGTCCACGAAACGTCTGGAGTAGGCACGCAGCGTTTGAAGTAGGTACACGCGGCGCTTGAAGTAGACAAACACAACTTCCGGAGTAGACACACACAGCGTCCGGAATAGACACGCAGCGTCTGGAGTAGGTCCCCGCGACGTCTGGAGTAGGCACGCAGCGTTTGAAGTAGGTACACGCGGCGCTTGAAGTAGGCAAACACAGCGCACTAGTAGGCGGAGGCGTAGGCGTGGCTAGGCGACGACTTAAGGAGAGGGCAGAAGCTTGCAGGATCCCGAGGCAGTGCGGAAAAGGCCTTTAGGAGATGCTTCAAGTATCAAAGCTCAAGTCAGACTCCCCATTCGCCGATTGTTCGGCTTTCTTTTCCTTTTTGACGGATCTGGCATAAGAACGGAAAATTATTCTCATTAAATTTGAAATTATTTAAATTAAAAGCAAATTCTTGTAAATGGCCAAGAAGAAAGGAGTATTTTGAAGTAAAAACATCAGGCCGGTAACGATATTTGAATAAAAATTGCCATGACAACCTGATAAACAACGATGTCAAAACATGTCAAATTTTGGTTTTAGGCTCGTAATAGAGAAACGGCAAGATTTAAGTGAAAAATGAGATATTATTGATATAGGAAAAAAGGTAGCGCAACAGCGCGCACGAGGCCCGAAATTGCAGAGTTACGGAGAACTAAATAAAAGACCGAAAAAGGTAGACTCCATTGACACCGATTTAAAAAGTGCTGATAGCATGAAAAATACGAAGTGAAAATGATTTGTTATTGTGTTCTTATGAATTAAAAATATTACAGGATCCTATGGAAATAAAGGTGATGCAAAATATCAAGTTTTGAGGCGAATGCAGAACATCAAAAACAGAATGGAAAAATAAATTTAAAATAGTGTAAAATGATATGTAAGTATGTATAAGCATAACACTACAATTTTTTATTTCAGTTTCCATGCATGATCAATAGTTGATTTTTCTGTTACATTCTTAATGCAAATTGGGTAAACTTTCTTCTTGTTCATCATTAACTACTCTCCACTCTCCTTCAAATTTTTTTAAGTGAACCACATTTCGTCGATACTGTTCATTTGTATCATTATTGCGAATCACTACGTCTCCAGTGTTGTTAGTAGTTTTTACAACAGTATGTATAGCTGGAGAAAAGCTTGGTGTAAGCTTATTTTCTTTGGCGAAATTTTTTACAACCACCTTATCGCCTTCATTTATGTTGTGGCCTTTTGCCTTTCTCTTGCGGTCACTGTAAGTTTTTCCTGCTTCTTTTTGTAACGCGTCTCTGTCTCTAACTTATGAATCTACTTGTTTATTTTCAATATCTATGTATGATGGAATTTTATCCCGAAATTGTCGTTTGTAGAATAGTTCGGATGGAGTTTTACCAGTTACTGAGTGGGGTGTGCTATTGTACATGATCAGATAGTATAATAAATCTTCTTACCAATTTTTTCTTTCAACCTGACTGATTTTTAAACGTTTTAGGATACTTCGGTTTTGTCTTTCCACTTCTCCATTCTGTTGGGGCCAATATGGTATTGTGTTGTGAAGAGTTATACCACATTCCTGCAGGTAATTTTTAAACTCTTGACTAACAAATTGCCTGCTATCTGCAGTGATGGTAACTGGATAACCAAGTCGTGAAAATATCTCTTTTAATAACCTAATAATATCATGTGAAGTTACACTTTTTGTCACTTTTACTTCCTTATAACGACTGTAATAATCAACGATAACTAACAGGAAATCTCCAGAGGGTAAAAGTCCCATTAAATCGATAGCTACATCAATCCATGGTTCGACCGGTAGTTCACGACGCTTCATTGGATTAGGTGGATTTGGTGCAGATACTAATGTGCAACTTTTACAGTTTCTTACGATTGTTTCTGCGTCTTTGTCAATTTTAGGCCACCATACTTTTGTCCGTAATCTTTGTTTCATACAAAGATTACCAGGGTGACCCTCGTGAGCGGCTTGCAATACTCGCTGTCTTAATTTTTCAGGAATAACAATTTTTTGTACCTCGAAGTAAAATATTATTTTGGAAACAAAGCTCCGATTCAAATACTTTATAATTTGCGATGGTAGGATCGATCGATACGAGTATAAGCCTTGCCTTACTTTAGCGATTTCGGAATCCTGCTTGGAAAATTGTTAAATATCGTTGAGTGATACGGCTACGGGTCTTGAGTATTCAATTATATGCCTGATATGTTCCTCATCAAAATTACGTATTGTATTCACTGAATTATGTTTAGAAGTACAAAGTCTTGAAAGGGGGTCAGCTATATTCGATTTACCTGGTCGGTACACTATTTTGTAGTTATAGGCTTGCAATCGAAGAACCCATCTTTCGATTCGGGTTATATTATTACATTTTCATAAATATATTGCTATGCCAAAGTTAATAATATAAATTGAACGTACGTCTCTCTCTTATATAAAACAAATATGGCTTCAATGTCAGTCGCATGGCTCCAATAGTAATACCAAGAAAAACAGTGGTATCCACAAGAAAGACTCAACTACTACCCATTTAAGAGCACACTGATAATTGAATCCTCTCCAAAGGTTTGCTCCTCTTCGATAATTTTAAGAATTAGTATCAATTACTTGTTGCATCTTTTACTTAATATTAAAAGATACATTTTGGAGCAGCATTATTAATCTTTAAAATATGTACTTGATAACGTTATTATATTTTGGTAACATAACTATTTTTTTAAATGTGTGTAATAACTATACTTTTTTAAAATACAAATAATTTACAAAAGTGACTTTCTTATGCCCACTATACCATAGTTTACATGTGTAAATCAATATATTTTTTTCTACAAAATGAGCATTTCATATATGTATTATAACATACTATAGAATACTTTAATATACAATAGAATAGCACTTCCGTCGACGTAATTACGACCACACATACAAGCAATTACAAAAATTAATATAGTATGTAATTGATGTAATAATTGTAATGATGATCTTTGTAAGACAACCCCACACCAAGCAAATACATCAAATTTGTAGTTTCAAGAAAAACGTTTTTGCAACTTTCACAGAACTTCATAATGTGTTGAGGAGATTATAACAAAAATAAATAAAAACATTTGACCAATGATTCCCCCTAAATGGGATATTTCGAGTCATTAAATTGTTAATAAATATCAAATTAAAATTTCCAACATGACATAAACATAAAAAGTAAGGACCCTTATCATAAATTTGTTGATCAAGTTAATTGTACATAGTTCAGACCCTCAAAGATTGCATAAGAGATGGTGCAATAAAATATTAAAAGGCAGACATATTAAAATCGATAATGACAAAATAACACTTAACTACTAACTTAAACAATGAATTTGGTTTTACACAATTTTTATAGATCCTGTATGTTTTCTTACAGGAACCTCCATTAAAAGAATCAAACAATTGATCAAACAGGAGTAGTATATCTGCCGTATCTTCACATTCTTGTGGCAGCAACTTATTTTCTGCAAAGAAATAAAATGTTATGAGCACTTTTTAAATAATAAGAAGCAATAAAATGTTTGACATAAGAGGAAATACAAGTAAATACTAAATATGCGATAAAAAGATATCTTACAAAAAATAATTTCAATATTGAATGTTATTTAACAAAGTATATATACATACACTTGCACAAAATCGTAAAGCTTCAATTTTTTCTGCTGCTGTTACTTGACTTTTTTGTCTTATATTTAGTTTTTTGAAATCATTATTTTGTTTAACATTTTCTTTATGTTTTATCTGTACATTTTCTTTTAATCAATGTATCTGAAAAAAGTATGCCAAACAGATAATCATATAGAGATCAGATGAAATAATGACAGCGTAGACCTGATTGTATTGGAATCTCTTTTTTAAAGAATTTTAATTCTAACTTCTGCATTGTAATGATATTATACATATTATGCAATATACTATTAGAATGCTTTTGGAGCTGGCACAGTGCTGCTGTGTGGACAGTGCAAAAAAGTAGCATTCCTACTGCATGGCTTGCGGACCAGTGATAACAAAAATTTGAAGTTATATCTGCAAAAGTTTTGAGTCTGGAGTGCTTCCTCTCAAAGTTCTAGTTATTTCAGATGCAACAAAAGCAAGGTGCAAAACCACGACTAACCCGTTCCTAGGTTTGGATACAGGAATAATTTCGGTCAACTGCCTACCCCACATGTTATTTACCTAGTGAGTTGTGAGCCAGGTTTAGATATAAAGCCTTTTGACTTGTTTCAGCTATAAAAAGATTCTCAGGATATTAAATCTTAATGTTGTACTTGTTATTATTATAGTAAATTCCAGCCTTAAAAATTGACTGCCTCGTTGGTTTAGTAGTTGTATTGGCGCGACTTCTGATCATGAGGTCCTGATTTCGAATCCCGGGTCGGACGAAAAAATTAATTATTGGGTTTTTCTATCAAGAAATTCTCAATAGCTGCCCGGAGTCAGAAAATTGACGGTATATCACCCCCGTGCTTCGGAAGGTACGTAAAGCCGTTGGTCCTGCGCCTGATATCTCTCCGGTCGTGTCGGTTTACGTCCGATCGGAATATGAGAGTGATGGAGTAGATAGTGCACCTGTGCTTGCGCATACATTTGGGCACTATAATCCTGTCCCACGCCGATGGCTAGTCTCCGTTGAGGCTGGCCGCAGTGACCGAAATTCAGTCTGGAGGACATTATCATTATTAAATTCCAGTCACTAAATCTTTAACTAATCGCACACTTGCTGGTATAGTAATAGAATATAGTTACAATAATTAAGAGTTTATCAATATTATACTACCACCAGAGAATTTTCTGGACCAATACAATTTGGGACTTTCAAGAAATGAGCCTACTCTTTTTTTAAAGCTGGCAATGCGTATGCCCCTAGTGTTGTGGTCCTACATGGGTGGCGGTAGTCACTATCCATCAGGTGAGCCGCATGCTCGTTTCCACGCCGCCTCTTCTTTTAAAAAATAAATTAAATACCTCTTATACGATTATCGTGTGATCTTGTAGTAGAAATTTGTGAAGAAAGTACATCCGGTATAAGTGATGTGGGTTCAATTCCTAATGTTTCAGCATCTAAACCTGTAATAGTAGTGAAAGTATATAAGTAACACATAAAACTCTCTTGGGCTTGTTTTGTTCACTGCTACATACCATATATCATAATTACTAGCTTTTTACCCGTGGCTTCGCTCGCGTGGGGTTTAATTAAGCAACATTGATAAATGTTGTTTCATTCTAAATTTAGCAAAATTCAATCACTATTAGAGTCACCTCGCTGTGTGTCTTTCTTTATGTCTGTTTGTCAAAGATTTGGTTTTGAATTCTCAAAGACTATTGAACATAGATGATTGATATTTGGCATAGATATAATATGTTATAGGAACATGTGAATGAAGTTTTTCGTAATTGCATTAATATCTTATGTCTATAATCATCTGCTATTTTTTTATATCAGGTGTATCTTCTGATGTATCCATAAAAAAGGTATCAATAACCAAATTGTCTTAAAATCAATTTTTTATTAACCTTTTTAAATTTGGAAAAAATTATGTTAATATGTACATTCTTTCATCATTAAAATTAGTTTTAACAAAACAATGATGAATTTAAATCCCCCCCCCCCCCCGTGACCATGGGTACTGTCAAGTATCAAAAAACCACTAATTTGGCTTCAATGCCTTTTACTTAGTCCCTTGGACTTGTTTTTTCAAAAATATATTAGAATTACAGACACAACTTTTCTACAGATTTAATAATAATAATAATGTCCTCCAGACCAAATTTTATAGTGCCCAAGTGTATGTGCAAGCACAGGTCATCTCATAATCCAATGGGATGGTATTTCGTCACGACCGGAGAGTGAGAAAACAGGACTAACGGCTTTACATGCTTTCCAAGGCAAGAGGGGTGAAACGCAGCTAATTTCTTATCTCCAGACTGCTGCTGAGAATTTCTTGATAGAAATACCCAAAAACAGATTTTGGCCCAACCCAGGATCTCATGGTCAACAATTGCATTTACGACACTAGACCAATGAGGCATTCAAGTGTTATTATAATATTAAGGAATAAATTAATGTATTTTCATTGTAATCATTCACATCACAAAATAAAAAGTACGGGCCAAGTGCGTGGCGGGCCACACCTTAAACCATTAAACCCAATGGACTCGCCCCGCATGGTTATTTCCCTCTGCCAAGGTAATGGTTTTAAAAACTTTCTGCATTTATAAAAACTGTTTACAGAATCTATTTTATTATTACAAGAATCATTACCACTAAGTAGGCACTCTTTGCCGATCTGTGCAATTAAGGTGTGTAATAAAGCAGTCAAATACTTAAAATTTACAAAAAGATGAAGTTATACTCTATATGTAGATATTTTTTATTGTGGTACATGCTTTTTTTCTATTAAAATCATTCAAAATAATGTTATAAGTAATAATCGAAAACTTTACCAATTAGGTAATCTGTTACTACCCTAAATTATACTGTGGGTCACCCGCATAAACCAAGAGTATTACAAATGAAACTGTGTCAGGCTATTTCATTATATGAGTACTTCGAAAGGGACAACAATAACTACCAACTAAAAAATAAGTGAAAGTAGTAAGTAAGTAAGATTTCTTCATAAAATGTATATTTCTTACAGTTCACAATAGCATTACAAAGTTATAATGTTGTTTTATGTCATTTTCTATGGAGTTGTAACAAAATTTTTACTAATCCAACTTGTTAATTCTAATTTGCTGCGATAGTTTTCCTTTTAATTACATTATATATGCTACCATTGAGTATACTTTCCACATTTCCAAAAAAAAGTTGGTAGAGGGGACACATGACATGACTCTAATGAAAAATACGACTAAAGCTTAATATTTAACAAAGAAACCGATAAAAGTGAATAAACTTTTATTGCTAAGCCAGTGTGTGAATTGTAAACCTTACCCTGCGTTATAATCTAGGGCTTACTGCTAAAAGAATTGCTATTAAACATGACAGTGAGAAAGCTTTTAATAGACTTACCAAGGTTAAGACTGGGGTCTAGGAAATCTTGGTTCGAGGATATAAAAAACGATCCTCAAAGATCCGATCACAAATGTAGTTATTGTAAATTTCACAATCGGTTTTATCCTTTCTAAATACACACACAGCACAGTATATAAATGCACTAGAAATCGGAATAATATTAAAATGATTTCTATACTATTAGTGATTTTGATTTTTATACTATTAGCTTTACTATTAGTGAGTAGCGACCGCCATTATTGTTTATTGCGTATGCAGTGTTGCCAGATGTCTTGAACCTTTTATCTGTATTAGACACTGCTAAAATCTGTATTAAATCTGTATGCTATTTAAACTTAAAATCTGTATAATTTAATAAACCAAAATAGAATAATTGATCATCATCATCATCATTGCTTTTTTGAAAAACAGGGAATAACTTCTAACGTGATAAGCAGATAAGGTTTGATTATCGTAATTAAATAAAAATATTTTTTTAAAGAATAAGGGTGACAAACGAGCACACAGTCCACCGATGGTAAGTGGATGCTGTGGCCCATAGACATCTACATTTATCCTCGCTTAAGAATTAAAACGCAGATACATTGTTACGCCTGAGGACCAAGAGGGGATGCCTCATTTCCAGTAAAAAGGGTCTCCGGATTTCTACTTTCACTATACGAAACACAGCAGTATTAAGCTGGTATTTTACGCTGGTATTCTGTGAGAGCGTGGTCTTTCCCCGGTCGAGCGTGAGCTATTATGGTTGCAGTGCTGCAACCATAATATAGCTGCAACGTGGCTCTACCACGTATAAAATATATACTAATTTTTTATATACTATACTACTATACACTAATTTTTTTATATAGCAAAATTGAAAATATTAATTTAAGCAAACAACATATTAAAACTCAAACATTTGCCAAATGAACATATAATTACTTTATTATTTTCAGTCATACATATTTTATACACAGGGCGTTAGTGTAAACACCGTTATACTTGAAACCAGTGGTTTGGTCTCACTTATATAGAACGTAAATTCAATGAAAAATAACAACATTTTTTTTAGTAAAACCTCAATTTTTCCTTAATTCCTCAAATTTGCCTGTCTTAAGCCAGGGTGAAAGTATGAAGGAAAAGTTACATCACAGGTTGTGTGTACCTATTGTGTTTTTAATGGAATATAGTATAGGTAGCTAGCGCGGGCGGTGATCTTTACAGTGATTAAGTCACCCGGGCGCATAGGATCCATGAATTTACGGGCGGTTTCAGACAGAAACCTCTTAAATTTTATGAAAGAAAATAGGGCTTTTTTTAGAATTCGGATAAATATTTTTATATTAAAGCCAAGTACCTATGGTTTTAGTGACAACGGTGTTCACACCTACACCTTGTATACATATTTTGTAATACACTTGTAATTCTGCCATACTAACTAATTACGTTGTGAAAAAATAAATTAACCATAAAGAATAGAATCACGAATGTGTGTAACGCGGTATCTAGTCACTTATTTTGCTTCATTCTATTTAAAGTTGAATATTATGGTAATCCAATCAATAGAGTTAGAAAAATCTGTATAAAAATCTGTGCCCAGTGCTAATCTGTATCACACACCGAAAATCTGTATAAATACGGGGAAATCTGTATATATGGCAACGCTGTGCGTATGTACGTAGCACATGGATTGTTTCCTTTGCATAGGCTTAATACATAATTGTGCCCTCTAGTTCGTTAAAAGTAAGTCTTAGTTTACGTGCCCCACACGAAAGATGGCAGCACAAAAGATATCAATTTGTTCTCAAAATAATGTTCTAAGTTGCACGCCCATGAGGTAGGTGGTATTGAAAGTGAACTTCGGTTCATTAGTGAAAAAGAGAATTTAATTATATTAAAACAATAGAAAATAGGAATGGCATTTCACTAAAAGCACTAAAAGCCATTATAACTTTGTAATGCTATTGTGAACTGTAAGAAATAAACATTTTATGAAGAAATCTTACTTACTTACTACTTTCACTTATTTTTTAGTTGGTAGTTATTGTTGTCCCTTTCGAAGTACTCATATAATGAAATAGCCTGACACAGTTTCATTTGTAATACTCTTGGTTTATGCGGGTGACCCACAGTATAATTTAGGGTAGTAACAGATTACCTAATTGGTAAAGTTTTCGATTATTACTTATAACATTATTTTGAATGATTTTAATAGAAAAAAAAGCATGTACCACAATAAAAAATATCTACATATAGAGTATAACTTCATCTTTTTGTAAATTTTAAGTTTTTTTTTTTTCAATTTATTAATCACAAAAATATACAAAGAATAGGCTTACATAGCTATTCTCGCCAAACTTTTACGTTTGATGGCGAGACACGCTCGATTTTCAACATAATATCTTCTAAGTATACTACTAATTTACTTATAATATTGATTATACACATTTATTAAATATTTCTTTACACTATAATTATAAACAACACAGGCACTAATTAAAACAATGGTATACTTCTGTTATAAATAAACTACTACTCCAATGATAATTCATCAAGAAACAACTGTTTAAGTTTTGATTTCAACACATTTTTACTGAGTTGCGGACTCCCTCTCAAAAGTTCAATTTTATTAAATATCTTAGGTATTAGAGATTTTGATAATCTTTCCCCATAATAATTATTCATTCTCGGTTTATCAAGCATTTTACATTTTACACTTCTTGTATCATATTTATTATTAATATATCTTTTGTAATCATCACTATAGTAGTGACGTATGCCTATTAAGTATTCGATTTTTTTGTCTACAGGCAGTATTTTACAAATTGGAAATAAGTTATTATAGTCCTGTCCACAATTATCTTTAACTTTTTTGGTCACCAGGTACTTAATCAGCCTTATTTGTAAATTTTTAATATTTTTTAAATAGGTGCAAAACGTCCGCCCATATACAATGAGTCCATAGCTAATTAGTGAGTCAGCAAGCGCATAATACACAATGCGTAACGTGTGCTTGTCTACAACTGCATTTAATTGATAAAACTTACATACCATGGATCTTAATTTATTACATATGTCATTAACATGCGTTTTCCAGCTAAAATTTTGATCAATAGTTAAGCCTAAATATTTAAATGTATTGACATAATCTAATTTATCACACCTGCAGTCGATTTTATTAGCATGTAGGCATTCATATGAGTGGCCAATTATATGTATCTGTTCTTTATTAATGATTTTAACTTGTCGATTGTATGGTGAGTGTATATGCATGCACTTGGTTTTCGACATATTCAATATAATTCCATTATCGTGTGCCCACTTAGTTATACTTTCAAAATCTTCTTGTACATAGCTTTGTATCTCAGATATATCCTTGGAAGCATAAACAATACACATATCATCTGCATACATAAAAACGCGGCACTTGTTTACGACATTTGACACACTATTCACATGCATCACATATCCTAATGGACCAAATACTGATCCAGTCGGCACCCCCAGATCCACATGCATATCCTCACCAGTCACACCAGCTATCATCGTACGCATTTTCCTATTACTCAGGTAGTTCCGAAACCATTTATTCGTAGGGCCTCGTATTCCACATTCATCCATCGCCTGTAGCAGAATATCATGATCCAGGGTGTCAAACGCCTTTTTGTAATCTATAAAAAGTGTTATAATTTGTTTACCAGCGTCCAAAGCCTCGTTTATGTAATCGGCAAATTCCGTTAGTGCTGAAACTGTACTGCGCCCCGGGCGGAAACCGTGCTGAGCGTCTGACAAAATATTATGACATTCCAAGAATTTAGAAATTTGGCTTACAATAATTTTTTCAAAAATTTTATCAATAATAGATAATATGGCTATAGGTCTATAATTAACATATTCTAAGTGGTTTCCTGACTTATATATAGGGCGTATAATAGCATGTTTTAACTGATCGGGATAAATACTTTTCAACATACACATATTCATAAAATTTGCTATAACAGGGCTTAATTGTTTCCGTATATATTTGATGTCTTTTATCCTAATTCCATCTAATCCGGGGGCTTTTTCACATGATAAATTATTAATAACCTTTTCTACATCTAAAGAGCACACCATCATATATCTAAAACTCACCACACTCGGATTCACATATTGTCTTCTATTTAAAAATTTAAGTTTACATTTATGCTTTATTCCCTTAATTTCTTCAGTAAATGTTTTAGAAAAATTTGTACATATTTGTATCATATTTTCTGTCTTACCTAAATGCCGCAATATTACATCATCTAGACTTACTTTATTTCGCCCCAGCCACTGGTTTATTTTTGCCCATATTTTCTTAAAGTCCCCATTACATTTTTTTATTTCCATCTGTCTATATTTATTTTTAGCCTTAATTATAGTTTTATTTACTTTATTTCTAAATTTTGTATATTCTAATCGCTTATTCATATTTTTTGGTTCACATTTCCACACTCTAAACAAATAGTCTCGTCTTAATATCATTTTATATAAATATCTATCTATCCATGGTTGTCTTATTAAACTTTTATTACAAGTTGTTACTACAGTTGAACTTTCCCTATATATCCTATCAAACACAGTACATAATGTTTGAAATAACACAAGTGGACATGTTATATCCGATAATTGCGCCCAGTTATACGAATCTAGTCTTTGTTTTATAATTTTTTCATTAAGTAATTTCCGCACACTATTGTCCCTACTAGTTTGAGTCATTATATTGCAGTTATCACTTAAATTTACCACTATTCCAATCGCATGGTGATCGGAGATTTTCGTCTCGAGCACGAACGATGACGGCTCACACTCGTTCCGTCCCGCACGCACCCAAAGGTGATCTAAGCACGATGTATCGTTCCGTCCATCCACGACCGCCTCACGAGTTATCTCTGTACTCGGTATGGAACACAATAGGCCGTAGGCACACAGGGTGTTTTTGTACTTCGTTGTTGTTGGATTATTTTTATCGTTTAAAATATCTATATTTGTGTCACCAATCAATATTACATTATCAGATGTTGGAATAGATTTTAACGTGGTCTCCAATTGATGTATGAAGAATAATTTATTTTTTTGTGGTGGTCTATACATGGCGATAATATGAGTTGTCTTGTTTCCTATTTTTAGCTGTCCGTGTAGCATTTCTAAGGCCTCTGTAGGAACTCTCCGAGCATCGAAGCTAAGTTTATCACGGGCATAGATTAATATCCCTCCCCCTCTGGTAGTTTCTCTTGATATTATAAAGGAGTTAAATCCTGTTATTTGATATAATGATAGCTCTTCTTTTCTAATATTTACTTCGCTTAATATTAATATATCTGTCCTGTATTTATGTTCTTCCAATAAAACTAGTAATTCATTAAAATGTTTCCGAAGTGACCTGATATTCAGATGAAGAATTTGGATATTATTTATATTTTGTGTGAAATCATTACTCAGATCTGAAATATCATTATATCTTTTATATATAATGTCTGAAAAAAATATATCCGTTTCGCTGAACGTTGTTGTTAAATGCACTTAGTGTGTATTCGCCGCTCCGCGCGTACTATGAGCGCATCGCATTTATTTATTAGTTATAATCTTCGATTTTATTTAGGTCATCTTCCGATTTTATGTTGTAGATCTTCTTTTCTTCGCTGCTCTTTTTTACTAGGATGTTGTTGTTTTGGACCCAAATATATTGATAGCCTTTTGGTTTTAGTTTATTTCTGACGGCCCACAGAAGTTGGCGCTTGTATTTTGGCAAATCCTCATTAATAAATACGGGGTTTTCGCTGCCATTGCCATAAATTTTATTATTTGTTAATTTATATTGTTTTTTGGCTAACATCCAGCTATTACGGGCGTTTTTAGATCGCAGTTTAACCACGACGGTTTTAATCTTTTTATCACTAACTTTTTCTTGACCTACCCTCTGTGCTTCTTCGATATCATCCGGATTTAAGTTTAGCTTACAAGCTATTTCTTTAATTACAGACATAATATTCTCGTACTTGTGCATTTCAAGCCCGTGAATTTCTACATTTTTCTCTCTTTCTTTAATCTCCAGCTCCTGCACCCGTTCTTCCAACGCTTTATTGCACTTCTCTAAATAGATATTTTTCTGTTCTAAAGCGCCCTCCACATTCGCGCCGTGAACACCCGTGAAAGGCGTGAACCGCGAATGTGGATGGCTTTCGCGCCCGTTCACGGGCTTCGCGCCTTTCACGCCATGTTCCCCGTTCAGTGTCGGTATTTTGTGCCCGCGTCAAAGGGTTTACGACGCGTGAACCTCCCGTGAACGAAAGCGCATCCACACTCGCGCGTGAAAACAGTAATGCGCCAGACTCGTTGCTGTGAGGTTGTGCTTATTTGTATTTTTTACGGAGGACGGTGCGTTAAATGAGTCAGTTGGACGAACGAGCAGGAATTCTTCTTGATCGAATGTTATCATGCCGAACCCATTTTATGGCATGCTAAACATAAAGATCATATAAATAAAATGAAAGTACATGACGCATGGATACGAATAAAGGAAATAATGAATATTATTTTATTTTATTTTATAGGATAGGGTGACAAACGAGCACAAAGTCCACCTGATGATATGTGGATGCTGTAATCCATAGACATCTACATCTATCCTCGATTACGAATCAAAATGCAGATGCATCATGCAGATGTCTAGAATGGAATGCCTCGTTTCCAGTAAAAAGGGTCTCCGGTTCTCTACACTCACCATACGAAACACAGCAGCATTCAGCTACTATTTTACGCTGGTATTCTGTGAGAGCGTGGCCCTTCCTCGGTCGAGCCGACCCCTTCGTGCTACAACTATACTACTGCAGCATGGCTCTACCACAAAAAGCGTTGTAGTGACTGATTGAAAAAAAAAGAAAGTCTAATGTCCAGTTATAGAAATTATAAGAAAAAGGTGAAGGATTCTGAAAGGAAGTCTGTAGCAAGCAGCGACAAAATTTACAAGCCCATTTGAATTGCTTTTGACGTGATCGATGCTTTTCTAGAAGAAAGCGATAATTGTAAAAAAAAACTACAAATACGGTTTTTTTATCTTTTATATACTACACGTATTTGTCGTGAGCCAAAGCGTATAGCGTCACGGCGATAGCAGTGCATATTTCAGCGTCCATTCTCGACGAGCGCGCGAACTAAACTGTGAACAATTGCGAGTGTGGAGGGATGTGTTTTTCGCGACGAGTTCGCGGCAAAATTACGGCGTGAATTCACGCCGTGAATCACACAGGAGTCTGGAGCCCGTATTATGACTTGATTCGTTTTTGCGATTCTTCCTTGAATGTTATTAAGGTTTGATACATTTCGGCGTAAAATTCTACGTTAGTAGAAAGGTCTTCAATTTTTTTCTCCATATTGTAAATAACTTCTAACTTTTTGTTTACTTCAGCCAATACCTTCTCACCGGATAGTTCACTAGGGTTTATCGATAGTTTTGGGTCCTGCGCTAGCTGCAAAGGGCTGGTTTTTCGGCACTCATCGCAGAATGACGTATGTAGAAATTGTTTATTGGATTGCACGCATTTCTTGTGAAAAACCGCCTCACATACACCTTTACACTTTACTATATTGTCATCCTTATTCAAGGACACAAACATTTTACATTTTTTGCACTGTATCATTTTTCTTCGCAGTACGTTTCCGCAGTATACTTTGTTTAAATGCACACGACCGTACGCTGAGCGCGCGCGCCCGGACTATTTGACGGAAGTATTTGACTGCTTTATTACACACCTTAATTGCACAGATCGGCAAAGAGTGCCTACTTAGTGGTAATGATTCTTGTAATAATAAAATAGATTCTGTAAACAGTTTTTATAAATGCAGAAAGTTTTTAAAACCATTACCTTGGCAGAGGGAAATAACCATGCGGGGCGAGTCCATTGGGTTTAATGGTTTAAGGTGTGGCCCGCCACGCACTTGGCCCGTACTTTTTATTTTGTGATGTGAATGATTACAATGAAAATACATTAATTTATTCCTTAATATTATAATAACACTTGAATGCCTCATTGGTCTAGTGTCGTAAATGCAATTGTTGACCATGAGATCCTGGGTTGGGCCAAAATCTGTTTTTGGGTATTTCTATCAAGAAATTCTCAGCAGCAGTCTGGAGATAAGAAATTAGCTGCGTTTCACCCCTCTTGCCTTGGAAAGCATGTAAAGCCGTTAGTCCTGTTTTCTCACTCTCCGGTCGTGACGAAATACCATCCCATTGGATTATGAGATGACCTGTGCTTGCACATACACTTGGGCACTATAAAATTTGGTCTGGAGGACATTATTATTATTATTAAATCTGTAGAAAAGTTGTGTCTGTAATTCTAATATATTTTTGAAAAAACAAGTCCAAGGGACTAAGTAAAAGGCATTGAAGCCAAATTAGTGGTTTTTTGATACTTGACAGTACCCATGGTCACGGGGGGGGGGGGGATTTAAATTCATCATTGTTTTGTTAAAACTAATTTTAATGATGAAAGAATGTACATATTAACATAATTTTTTCCAAATTTAAAAAGGTTAATAAAAAATTGATTTTAAGACAATTTGGTTATTGATACCTTTTTTATGGATACATCAGAAGATACACCTGATATAAAAAAATAGCAGATGATTATAGACATAAGATATTAATGCAATTACGAAAAACTTCATTCACATGTTCCTATAACATATTATCATCATCATCATCATCATTACAGCCCTTCACAAGTCCACTGCTGAACATAGGCCTCCCCCAAGTAATGCCACAAAGCACGGTCCTGAGCCACCTGCATCCATCGACTTCCTGCATATCTTACCAGGTCGTCACTCCATCTAGTGGGGGGTCGCCCTACACTACGCCTACCGGTACGAGGCTGCCACTCGAGAACCTTTCTTCCCCATCGGTTATCGGTTCTTCGAGCTATATGGCCGGCCCATTGCCACTTCAGCTTACTAATCCGTTGGGCTATGTCGGTCACTCTGGTTTTACTGCGGATATTCTCATTTCTGAGTCTATCACGCAGAGAAACTCCGAGCATAGCCCTCTCCATAGCTCGCTGAGCGACCTTGAGCGTCCTCATACGGCCAGCAGTGAAGGACCACGTCTCAGATCCGTAAGTCATCACTGGCAACACGCACTGGTTGTACAATCTAGTTTTTAGAGTTTGAGGTATACCTGACGAGAAGATATGTCGTAATTTCCCGAACGCTGCCCAGCCGAGTTGAATCCGTCGATTGACCTCTCGGTCGAAGTTGGACTTACCTAGTCGGACTATTTGTCCCAGGTAAACGTACTCGTCAACAACTTCGAGCATAGTGCTCCCAACAACTACCGGCATAGGTGTGACATGGACATTAAACATGATCTTTGTTTTGTCCATGTTCATCTTAAGACCTATCCGTTGGGAGGCACTATTGAGGTCATTGAGCATAGTGCTTAAGTCCTCCAGCGATTCTGCCATAAGGACTATATCGTCGGCAAATCGAAGGTGAGTGATGTACTCGCCATTGATGTTAATACCGTATCCTTTCCAGTCCAGTAGCTTGAAAACGTCTTCCAAAGCAGCGGTGAAGAGTTTCGGGGATATAACGTCACCCTGTCTTACACCTCTCTGCAGTTGGATAGGTTTCGAGCTCTGGTTCTGTATAACATATTATATCTATGCCAAATATCAATCATCTATGTTCAATAGTCTTTGAGAATTCAAAACCAAATCTTTGACAAACAGACATAAAGAAAGACACACAGCGAGGTGACTCTAATAGTGATTGAATTTTGCTAAATTTAGAATGAAACAACATTTATCAATGTTGCTTAATTAAACCCCACGCGAGCGAAGCCGCGGGTAAAAAGCTAGTAATTATGATATATGGTATGTAGCAGTGAACAAAACAAGCCCAAGAGAGTTTTATGTGTTACTTATATACTTTCACTACTATTACAGGTTTAGATGCTGAAACATTAGGAATTGAACCCACATCACTTATACCGGATGTACTTTCTTCACAAATTTCTACTACAAGATCACACGATAATCGTATAAGAGGTATTTAATTTATTTTTTTAAAAGAAGAGGCGGCGTGGAAACGAGCATGCGGCTCACCTGATGGATAGTGACTACCGCCACCCATGTAGGACCACAACACTAGGGGCATACGCATTGCCAGCTTTAAAAAAAGAGTAGGCTCATTTCTTGAAAGTCCCAAATTGTATTGGTCCAGAAAATTCTCTGGTGGTAGTATAATATTGATAAACTCTTAATTATTGTAACTATATTCTATTACTATACCAGCAAGTGTGCGATTAGTTAAAGATTTAGTGACTGGAATTTAATAATGATAATGTCCTCCAGACTGAATTTCGGTCACTGCGGCCAGCCTCAACGGAGACTAGCCATCGGCGTGGGACAGGATTATAGTGCCCAAATGTATGCGCAAGCACAGGTGCACTATCTACTCCATCACTCTCATATTCCGATCGGACGTAAACCGACACGACCGGAGAGATATCAGGCGCAGGACCAACGGCTTTACGTACCTTCCGAAGCACGGGGGTGATATACCGTCAATTTTCTGACTCCGGGCAGCTATTGAGAATTTCTTGATAGAAAAACCCAATAATTAATTTTTTCGTCCGACCCGGGATTCGAAACCAGGACCTCATGATCAGAAGTCGCGCCAATACAACTACTAAACCAACGAGGCAGTCAATTTTTAAGGCTGGAATTTACTATAATAATAACAAGTACAACATTAAGATTTAATATCCTGAGAATCTTTTTATAGCTGAAACAAGTCAAAAGGCTTTATATCTAAACCTGGCTCACAACTCACTAGGTAAATAACATGTGGGGTAGGCAGTTGACCGAAATTATTCCTGTATCCAAACCTAGGAACGGGTTAGTCGTGGTTTTGCACCTTGCTTTTGTTGCATCTGAAATAACTAGAACTTTGAGAGGAAGCACACCAGACTCAAAACTTTTGCAGATATAACTTCAAATTTTTGTTATCACTGGTCCGCAAGCCATGCAGTAGGAATGCTACTTTTTTGCACTGTCCACACAGCAGCACTGTGCCAGCTCCAAAAGCATTCTAATAGTATATTGCATAATATGTATAATATCATTACAATGCAGAAGTTAGAATTAAAATTCTTTAAAAAAGAGATTCCAATACAATCAGGTCTACGCTGTCATTATTTCATCTGATCTCTATATGATTATCTGTTTGGCATACTTTTTTCAGATACATTGATTAAAAGAAAATGTACAGATAAAACATAAAGAAAATGTTAAACAAAATAATGATTTCAAAAAACTAAATATAAGACAAAAAAGTCAAGTAACAGCAGCAGAAAAAATTGAAGCTTTACGATTTTGTGCAAGTGTATGTATATATACTTTGTTAAATAACATTCAATATTGAAATTATTTTTTGTAAGATATCTTTTTATCGCATATTTAGTATTTACTTGTATTTCCTCCTATGTCAAACATTTTATTGCTTCTTATTATTTAAAAAGTGCTCATAACATTTTATTTCTTTGCAGAAAATAAGTTGCTGCCACAAGAATGTGAAGATACGGCAGATATACTACTCCTGTTTGATCAATTGTTTGATTCTTTTAATGGAGGTTCCTGTAAGAAAACATACAGGATCTATAAAAATTGTGTAAAACCAAATTCATTGTTTAAGTTAGTAGTTAAGTGTTATTTTGTCATTATCGATTTTAATATGTCTGCCTTTTAATATTTTATTGCACCATCTCTTATGCAATCTTTGAGGGTCTGAACTATGTACAATTAACTTGATCAACAAATTTATGATAAGGGTCCTTACTTTTTATGTTTATGTCATGTTGGAAATTTTAATTTGATATTTATTAACAATTTAATGACTCGAAATATCCCATTTAGGGGGAATCATTGGTCAAATGTTTTTATTTATTTTTGTTATAATCTCCTCAACACATTATGAAGTTCTGTGAAAGTTGCAAAAACGTTTTTCTTGAAACTACAAATTTGATGTATTTGCTTGGTGTGGGGTTGTCTTACAAAGATCATCATTACAATTATTACATCAATTACATACTATATTAATTTTTGTAATTGCTTGTATGTGTGGTCGTAATTACGTCGACGGAAGTGCTATTCTATTGTATATTAAAGTATTCTATGGTATGTTATAATACATATATGAAATGCTCATTTTGTAGAAAAAAATATATTGATTTACACATGTAAACTATGGTATAGTGGGCATAAGAAAGTCACTTTTGTAAATTATTTGTATTTTAAAAAAGTATAGTTATTACACACATTTAAAAAAATAGTTATGTTACCAAAATATAATAACGTTATCAAGTACATATTTTAAAGATTAATAATGCTGCTCCAAAATGTATCTTTTAATATTAAGTAAAAGATGCAACAATTAATTGATACTAATTCTTAAAATTATCGAAGAGGAGCAAACCTTTGGAGAGGATTCAATTATCAGTGTGCTCTTAAATGGGTAGTAGTTGAGTCTTTCTTGTGGATACCACTGTTTTTCTTGGTATTACTATTGGAGCCATGCGACTGACATTGAAGCCATATTTGTTTTATATAAGAGAGAGACGTACGTTCAATTTATATTATTAACTTTGGCATAGCAATATATTTATGAAAATGTAATAATATAACCCGAATCGAAAGATGGGTTCTTCGATTGCAAGCCTATAACTACAAAATAGTGTACCGACCAGGTAAATCGAATATAGCTGACCCCCTTTCAAGACTTGGTACTTCTAAACATAATTCAGTGAATACAATACGTAATTTTGATGAGGAACATATCAGGCATATAATTGAATACTCAAGACCCGTAGCCGTATCACTCAACGATATTTAACAATTTTCCAAGCAGTATTCCGAAATCGCTAAAGTAAGGCAAGGCTTATACTCGTATCGATCGATCCTACCATCGCAAATTATAAAGTATTTGAATCGGAGCTTTGTTTCCAAAATAATATTTTACTTCGAGGTACAAAAAATTGTTATTCCTGAAAAATTAAGACAGCGAGTATTGCAAGCCGTTCACGAGGGTCACCCTGGTAATCTTTGTATGAAACAAAGATTACGGACAAAAGTATGGTGGCCTAAAATTGACAAAGACGCAGAAACAATCGTAAGAAACTGTAAAAGTTGCACATTAGTATCTGCACCAAATCCACCTAATCCAATGAAGCGTCGTGAACTACCGGTCGAACCATGGATTGATGTAGCTATCGATTTAATGGGACTTTTACCCTCTGGAGATTTCCTGTTAGTTATCGTTGATTATTACAGTCGTTATAAGGAAGTAAAAGTGACAAAAAGTGTAACTTCACATGATATTATTAGGTTATTAAAAGAGATATTTTCACGACTTGGTTATCCAGTTACCATCACTGCAGATAGCAGGCAATTTGTTAGTCAAGAGTTTAAAAATTACCTGCAGGAATGTGGTATAACTCTTCACAACACAATACCATATTGGCCCCAACAGAATGGAGAAGTGGAAAGACAAAACCGAAGTATCCTAAAACGTTTAAAAATCAGTCAGGTTGAAAGAAAAATTTGGTAAGAAGATTTATTATACTATCTGATCATGTACAATAGCACACCCCACTCAGTAACTGGTAAAACTCCATCCGAACTATTCTACAAACGACAATTTCGGGATAAAATTCCATCATACATAGATATTGAAAATAAACAAGTAGATTCATAAGTTAGAGACAGAGACGCGTTACAAAAAGAAGCAGGAAAAACTTACAGTGACCGCAAGAGAAAGGCAAAAGGCCACAACATAAATGAAGGCGATAAGGTAGTTGTAAAAAATTTCGCCAAAGAAAATAAGCTTACACCAAGCTTTTCTCCAGCTATACATACTGTTGTAAAAACTACTAACAACACTGGAGACGTAGTGATTCGCAATAATGATACAAATGAACAGTATCGACGAAATGTGGTTCACTTAAAAAAATTTGAAGGAGAGTGGAGAGTAGTTAATGATGAACAAGAAGAAAGTTTACCCAATTTGCATTAAGAAGCAATAGAGAATAACACTGATGAAATTAGGATGATTATTGAAGACTAATTTAAACTATTTTTGTAACAGAAAAATCAACTATTGATCATGCATGGAAACTGAAATAAAAAATTGTAGTGTTATGCTTATACATACTTACATATCATTTTACACTATTTTAAATTTATTTTTCCATTCTGTTTTTGATGTTCTGCATTCGCCTCAAAACTTGATATTTTGCATCACCTTTATTTCCATAGGATCCTGTAATATTTTTAATTCATAAGAACACAATAACAAATCATTTTCACTTCGTATTTTTCATGCTATCAGCACTTTTTAAATCGGTGTCAATGGAGTCTACCTTTTTCGGTCTTTTATTTAGTTCTCCGTAACTCTGCAATTTCGGGCCTCGTGCGTGCTGTTGCGCTACCTTTTTTCCTATATCAATAATATCTCATTTTTCACTTAAATCTTGCCGTTTCTCTATTACGAGCCTAAAACCAAAATTTGACATGTTTTGACATCGTTGTTTATCAGGTTGTCATGGCAATTTTTATTCAAATATCGTTACCGGCCTGATGTTTTTACTTCAAAATACTCCTTTCTTCTTGGCCATTTACAAGAATTTGCTTTTAATTTAAATAATTTCAAATTTAATGAGAATAATTTTCCGTTCTTATGCCAGATCCGTCAAAAAGGAAAAGAAAGCCGAACAATCGGCGAATGGGGAGTCTGACTTGAGCTTTGATACTTGAAGCATCTCCTAAAGGCCTTTTCCGCACTGCCTCGGGATCCTGCAAGCCTCTGCCCTCTCCTTAAGTCGTCGCCTAGCCACGCCTACGCCTCCGCCTACTAGTGCGCTGTGTTTGCCTACTTCAAGCGCCGCGTGTACCTACTTCAAACGCTGCGTGCCTACTCCAGACGTCGCGGGGACCTACTCCAGACGCTGCGTGTCTATTCCGGACGCTGTGTGTGTCTACTCCGGAAGTTGTGTTTGTCTACTTCAAGCGCCGCGTGTACCTACTTCAAACGCTGCGTGCCTACTCCAGACGTTTCGTGGACCTACTCCAGACGCTGCGTACCTGCTCAAGACGCTGTGTGTGTCTACTCCAAGCGCTGCGTGTACCTTCTCCAGACGCTGCGTGTGCTTTCTCCAGATTCTGCGTGTACCTAGAGCAGGAGCTGTGCACCTATCATAGGCATAGCCTGTGCATACTTCGTTGCAGTATCTTTATTTTTGTTATTTTTTTAATAATATTGTAAATCACTATTTTCATTACATCCCATCATCACCTTCATACCTTTTTTTATAAAAGAAACTGTAAAAATTTTCAAATTTTTAAATAATTTATTTTATTTTGGTTGTTTTCGTTGTAGTTAAGTTAGGTTCTTTAGTTTTTATTGTCGCTTCACGACAAAATATTAAGAAAAAGGAAGAGATGTAGTGTATAGACAATCAAATAATGAGTCATCGCTACTAGTGTATAAATACCCCCCGCTTTGGGAACATCGGGCAGTTGCATTGTAACCGGCGAGCGGACAACATCTCTGTTAACACGGATAACCGTTAGGTGTGTACCGTGTAAAGTGAAGTGTGTTAGTGACATTGTGTAATAAGTGATACCGTGTACATTGTACAAAACAAAGCAACGTGTTGTATAACTTTGTTCTATCCTAAGTTTTTGTATCTTATATATTTATAACTACTTAGTAACTTTTAATAACTTGAAGGGTGCGGTGTATACCTATTGTTGGTGTACTTAAATAAATAAATAATTTAGTATTAGAATTATTTAACATACTTGCTCTTTATCTGATTAATGTATACCTATCCACTTTGTATATTGTTACATTTACGGCACCCAATAAAAACCTCTCTGGACGACCTTTCAGTGGGTTGACTATTTTATTATACGTAGGTTGGTAAACAATAAAAGTGAGAGAAACCCATGAAGATAATCATTTATTATTAAAATTAAAAATTTACAATTAATAGTTGTGGTACTCTTTGAAATAATCATATTTTAAATAATAAAAATCTGTCATATAAATCTTCACATAAATAATAATTATCTTTAAACAACTAGTTTTTATTTTTCACGTACCTACTTTTTAAACATAAAATAAAAAAATATGGATTTTCTTTATTTTTCGGTATGTGTGTGTGTTCTAGCCATTGTTCATGTACTTTATTTTCACCGTGCGTACTGACGTGTCCAAAACAGAAAGGTTATGACCGATGCATTTAGAAAAGGTTAATCTTACATTTAATAAAAATATTTTATTTAAAAAACGTGCTAAGGAGACTCGTGAACACTGCCAGCATCTGTTTCATAATGAATATTTAATTGAAATGTTAGTAGGAATAAGCAGCAATAAAACGTTCCTACGAATTATAGTGTGAGCGGAGGTCAGCAGTTGTATTTGAAGATACTATATAAAAGGAAGTCGATACGTAAGCACTACAATGAAAATTTCACTGTATGGATGAATGACCTTGGATACTATAAATGCTACTGTGGAAGTAATACAAATAAGTTTCTATCTGTGGATTCATAATTTAAACCTTATATTTTTATTTATAAAATATTTAGTAATTAAATACATTACATATTAAAAAATACTAGACATGCACAAATTTTGGAGTGTATTGTTCCTTATGCATCATGCATAAAACTATCCAATAAAGTTTTTTACTGCTATGCCAACGAACGGACCGTATGCGTGCATGTGACTTTATTTTTCAAATACACGATGAAACAATGGAAAAGAAAGAAATAATTAAGAATATTGATTATTTTGATCTTCTAATTCACTAATTTATAATGAACACTCGTTAAAACTCAAGTTATTTTAAATTCAAAATAGACGTTCTCAGTACCAATCTTTTTTTCATTGTCAAAACAAGAATGACACATAGATAAATAAATATGTAGGTAGCAAGCTAGAATGACAATATGAATCAAAAACCGTCGGTGTTTCCACATTTAAAACTTATTTCTAACGGTTAATGTTGCCATAGACTAAAATAAATTTCTATCGTTTTTATTTAATGCGAAAAAAACCTCAAGAAGTCACTTAACATGCGTAGTATCCTCTTAGTAGTCTGTGAAGTGTGAATCCACAGAGTACATTATATATACCTGGAATAGAGTTGCTAGTCGATTCCGTGGTACAGAGACATCTATAGTGGAGTTGTCGAACTAAACGGACGATATATCTATCTATAAATATATTCTATATATAGTACAGCCCCATCCCTGGTGTACTGATTATTTTTAATTAATTTTACAAGATCACATAATTCTGCAACTAACTAGTTTTGTGCATATAGGCACAAAACTAGTTAGTTGCAGAATTATGTAATCAAAGGTAAATCATATAAAAGAAAACTCAATTTAAAAATAATAATCATCTTTATTTAGGTAATTTACACCCATAACCAGTAAAAAAATTAAGAATTAAGCAATCTACACAATTTCAGAAATAAATGTCGATCAATCAATATATTTCATCAAAGTAACAATTTTAAATTAATAAATCCAACAGTAATTATAAGTAGGCAGTAATGACAGTATACAAAGTAAATTAATCGAAATAAAATAACATAAAATTTAGTTTATTTAGTTTATCTTGGTATTTTAAATAATAAAGCAACTTATCTACTACACAAAAGTTATAAGAAAAATAAAATAAGATGCACAAATTACAAAAAAATAGTACAATTGACAAAAAGTTGACAATTTTTATAAAAAAAAACTTAATAGTCCAATATCTTGAAAACGGTTAGGTTTGATGTATGGTGTTTCATAGTCGTAATAGTCGGTAATGATGCAAATTACAACCCCCTAAAGGATCTAAGTCGACTTAACCAATATAATTTATATTGAAATATATATACAGGGTTACCCCGTATATATATTTCAATATTTATCTACTATATTCCACTTGGCACTAACATTTGATGTTCCCTGGTCACATACAGTAGCAAGGATTTTAAAGCCAGACCCCTTCAATTTTCTTATATTTATTTTAATCATTAAGGCTAATTCAGCTTTTTTTGTACTGCAAGCACAAAATGAATATGATATCGGCTGTTTATAGTTTTTAGAATACCTCTATTCTAAGTTCAGTCCTCACTACATCACCATTGTCAACTAAACCAGTAATTGAAATAATACTAGTTTTTACGGATTTTATCGCGTATATTTAACTATAAATACCCGACATTTCGAGCGCTTTACAGCACCGGAACGTCAGGTATTTATAGTTAAATACACGCGATAAAATCCGTAAAAACTAGTATTATTTCAATGCGTAGTGTTCGCGTAAATATAAGAAACCATTATGTAAACCAGTAATCCTGTCATTTTTCCTGTCATAACCAATATGTGGTGTTAAGGCCATTTCATCAAAAACCAGTGTACACAATTTATCATTGGCTTTCATTTTAGATAGATGCT
Source organism: Parnassius smintheus behrii (assembly GCA_036936625.1). NCBI lineage: Eukaryota > Metazoa > Arthropoda > Insecta > Lepidoptera > Papilionidae > Parnassius > Parnassius smintheus. Next base: position 17,264,542 of record JAUPFT010000030.1, on the reverse strand, counting down.
TGCTTCTTAAGCTGGTAAAATATGTTTTCATTTATACCAGGCTTAATATTGGCCTTAGATACCATCCTGCTTAAGGTTAAAGGTGATGGCAGAACTAATATTTTTTGCAGCATCCTGTAGGCTCTTTGCCCATGTTAAAAAAAATGTAATGCCATCACCTTTTCATCAGGTGTGAATTGTCTGTCCCTTTTGTGTTTACCACATTCTCGAAATTGTAACATCGTAAAAACTATTGCCATTGAGGTAAAACTTTTAAAGGCTAAATGATTTCTTAAATTTACGCGAACACTACACATTGAATAAACCTAAAGGGGAATGCCCGGTCTTCATAGACACTTCGGCCATGAGTGCCCACATATAAAAGCATATAGATATGATAATATGCAATTAAAACAATGAAATGGTAAAGGAATTGCTTTAAAAAAAGTCGGGGTTTTGAAAATATTTGAAGTTTTTATTTTCACAAATGCAGTTTTTTTAACAACTATTTTTATCGATTTTATCGCGTTTTATTTCTTTGATTTTTAATTCCAGACATTTCGGGTGCTTTCCAGCACCCATGGTTACGGCAGACTGAGGTGACCGACGTCCCAATGTCAGTGTTAACCCGGAGTACCTTCAGATTTTTAATTTTTATTTATTGTCCGATCTACAGAATGAACTTACTGTGTCTAGAAGTCTTGCAGTGGTATGCTTGGGTTTTTAATTTCATTAATTACAGGGTCCTAAGCAGGTGGTAGTACCAAGCCTCCTTCCTAAAAAAGAATTTATATATTAGATATTATATAGAATTTATATAATAAAATACACTTTACGACTAATAGTGATGACTTGCAATTCTAGCCCTAAGTAAAGATCAGCTAGGGCTTAACTTTATTCCTTCCATAATGCTGCTCCTCTGGTTATTACAGAGTTCTATCCGGTAGCAACCATTAAATCTTATATGCTCACCATAATAGTAGCGAGCTTGCTTTAATTGGTATGTGACGCAAGCAATTAATATTAAGTCGCTGTAAGTTAAAACAGGAAATTCCCTAACATTTTAAAGTCTACATTTATATTTCTAAAGTCTGCCTGCCCTAGCTCTATTTAGATTGTTTTCCCTAGCATACTCAGAAAAATCATTATTTGTCTCCATATTTTGATGAATTATTTCAAGTATTTGAGCCGCATCATCCCTGTCCCTTATTTTTGTGTGGAATTTATTAACTATAGCAGAAGCCACAGCAGTCTATCATCAAATGTGTAGAAGCCCTGTTAAAGTAATTTTGATGAAATATTTTAAATTCAGTTTTAAAAATGCCATTCACCACCTCTACTACCCATATCGACACATAGTCACGGCTCTGGATTTATTAGCATATCTTGTCATTAATTGAGATTCACCATCTGCTGGAGACATTTCTGCAACCCTTAGACATCCACATCTATCCTCGATTACAAATCAAAATGCAGATGCATTGTCAACCGTGAGGACTAAGATCATTTTCTCGTTTCCAGTAAAAAGGGTCTCCGGTTCTCTACACTCACCATACAAAACACAGCAGCATTAAGCTACTATTTCACGCTGGTATTCTGTGAGAGGGTGCTCCTTCCCCGGTCGAGCCGACCCATTCATGCTACAACTATACTTCTAATATAACTGCAGCATGGCTCTACCAAGTATAACACACATACATAGTACTTGTCACTATGTATGTTTGTTATCGCAAAATGTAGTTAATCACAAAAGAGACATACTTGCAATGCTGATGGAACTGTTACAACCTGGTAAAAACATTGTGCTTTTATATAATTAGTTAGCAGTATAGATGTATGATCTAAGCTTTGTTGTTCTGGGTGCAATACATTACTCACTTCAGATTGCAACGAGGACGGACTAAATGATTCAGATGGTTCCCGTTCTGCAGTTGAACATGATGCTGTTCTATCAGTTCATTGCCAGCAATTATGATATACACGGCATGACAACTGAAATAATGTAAAATACAAAAAATGAAGTCAAAGTGAAAAAATAAAAATAAAATAGATTTATTTCAAACTCAAATATAAATAAAATATTTATCAAGTTAAATGTTACTGCACAAGGACGGATTTAATGCCCTATATTATTTAATAATTAAGGCCTGACAGACTACCAGCAGTCCAAAAACAATGAAAAATCAACTGTCTCCTTTCTTGGTAGTTGATAAAACTGGTCAATCTCATAAATAAGCTAGTATGTTTGTCAGATATAGCTAGGGCAGATGTGAAAAAATAAAACAAGTTCTTGAGTTGATATACAATCAGTGTAAAAACATGTATAATTACCAGATATATGGATCACATTTAATAAATTGAAATGTTAAACATGTTAAACACTTACCTCACGTAGCGCAAATAATTCCTCACGTGGAAAATCGAAGACAAACAATGTGTGTGATCTTATTCTCATAAGTGTCAGTGCCACAGCTGATGTATAGATGTTCAAGACGAACTATTGGTGCATTTTGCGAGTGCCACACTACACGTTCACTGTACTCGAAACTTGTACCTAATAAAGAAGCTACAATTATTATATTGATATTATTCAAGTAAACTCAGTTATAAAGCATTTCTTAGAGGAAGACATACCACATCGTGATATGTACCAACTATTTACCTGCTGTGTTCGAACCAATTGTTGAGAGATCAACAATTGCATTTTACTTTTACAACAATAACACGATAACACGTAATTTAATTCTTGTGAGCTTGTGACATAACAGTGACAGCGGCCTACCTGTCGGATACGATGTTGCCACTTAACTGTCATAAAATCTATGGAATGATATCGATTTTTATTCGATTAATAATATCATAAAAAGAATAATCTTTGACGCGTTTTAAGTTCTGCACGCTTTTTAAAATATAATTTCCTTTATTTATTGAAACTCTATTTCAAATGTATTTTTAAGAACAGTTAGCTTGTGCTGTATTGTTTTGTTATGCTTTAGAGAATTCGTGGTAAATCAGCTGGAAATTAACTTCTTGAATTATCATAACATGATTCCATTTTAAATGTTATGTTAAAAACAGATAAGATTAACAGTTAACTTGTGCAGTAGCGTTTTGTTATACTCTAAAGAATTCTTTGTAAATCAGCTAGTAATTCGCTTGTTTAATTATCATAACTATAAATGTGAAGGTTGTCAATGAATTCAACCGAGCCTATAACAACGGTTGTTTTAGTTTTTTACGGTTGACTGCCGCTTTTGATGACTTGAAATTAATAAAAACCTATTTTGCGCAATAAGTTTTTTCTCTTTGGTAATGAATAAACCACAGAAACCCCTTTAATGTATAATAGTCCTTTTTTTGATACAAGTAGCACATTTTAAGGAACCGCAAAAACAACTTTGTTATTTATACAAACACTATGAAAAACAAAATAATTTGTTGCTGGCGATAATGATAGTGGTATTTTGACTCGATTTAAAATATATGCTTGTTACTACTGAACTCTTCATGGGCCTGCGAGTCCGACTCGCACTGAACCACTTTTTTTCAACATTTAGTTTTATTCTAATAAATAGTTTTTTATTAGGGGGGTCATTGTAGAAGCGTGCTCGTCGCGACCCCTGCCAGCCCTTTTCAGGGCTGCAATTCTACACAGCTGCGCATCCATGCGAACGAGGGTTAGGGCGTCCCCCCAAGGCGACGCACACCAGCTCGTCCCCGTTGGTGTGGAATGCAGCGCGCAAAGCGGCGATGGGGACCGCCACCCGTCACGCACAGCCCGACACGGCGGAAGGTGGAGGACGGAGTGCAGAGTTGGCACGTGGAATGTTAGAGGAGGCATGAGAGATAAGACGAATGAGTTGATCGAAATAATGAAAGAAAGAGAATTAGATGTCGTGTGTATGTCGGAGACCAAACGGAAAGGCAGTGGTATTGAAGAGCTCCCTGGCGGGACGTTAGCTATATGGTCCGGAGTCCCGGAAAGCGAGAACGCCTGCCAAGGAGTGGGAGTGCTGTTGTCGTCCCGGTTGGTCGATCTTATGACTGAATACAAGGTTGTGAACTCAAGACTTCTCTGGGTTCGCTTCAAAATGGGACTGACGAAGTTATTCCTTTTGGCTGTTTATGCGCCGGTAGCTTCGTCGTCCAGGGCTGAGCTGGAGGAGTTTTGGGAGAATGTAAGAGAAGTTCTAGATTTGGTTAAGGGAAACGAAAGAACTGTTGTATGTGGTGATTTGAATGGATGGGTAGGCATCGCTCGACCAGGATACGAGTCGGTGCTCGGAAAGTTTGGAGATAAAAGGGTTAATGATGCTGGCAAGCTTATACTGGCAGTATGCAAGGAAAAGGGTCTTCTTGTGACAAACACTATGTTTAATCACAGGAAGATCCATATGTACACTAGAGAAAGAAAGAATGAGAGAAGTATGATTGATTTGTTCCTGGTGGATGACCGACTGCGAAAACAGTTGATGGATACACGAGTGTTCAGGGGTGCTGACCTGGGAACGGATCATTATCTAGTAATTACTAGATTTAGGGGTTTGTTCGCGGGTTGGCGCCACCGGACGGCAGTAACAGAACCACAGTCGGTCTGTCGCATCCGAAGCTGGAAGCTTCAGGAAGCGGATACTAGGGACAAATATCACACGAGGGTAGCCGAAAAGCTTGACACCATCGATGGCAGGAAAGAATGTGTAGAGAGAATATGGCAGAACCTTAGGGATGGAATGGTAAGTGCAGCGGAAGAAGTATGTGGTACGACAAAAAGAGGTAGTAGTAAAAGAAGAGATGCATGGTGGAATGACGACGTGAAAGAAGCTGTAAAAAAGAAGAAAAAAGCATGGTTAGACTACTTGGCCTCTAGTAACGATGAGCATATGAGAGAGAAGATGAAAGAAAGATATAAGCTGCAGAAAGTTCATGCGAAAACATTGATTGAGGAAGTACGTGAAAGGTGTAGAATAGAAGCGGACGAGAGGTTGTCGCACAACTTTAGGGAAAACTCCAAACTCTTCTGGAAAGAGGTTGGAAGGTCCCGGAGTGGTGTGACAGCTTTAAGAATGAACAAAGTGCTTTCGAGAACCAATGACGTCCTCTCAGAAAAATCGGACGTCATGCAGCGATGGAGTGAATTTTATAGAGAATTGTATGCGTGTCATGATCTTAGTGAAGGATCCGGGGGTGACGCCGTGACTGGCACGACAAAAACGGACCTCGATGACACTGAGATCATCAGCATGAAAGAGATTGAACGTGCGATCCGAAGTTTGAAATGTGGTAAGGCTGCGGGACTAGACAGAGTTACTGCTGAAATGGTCAAGTACGGTGGGCCTCGCGTCTGGGACAGCTTTCATCTGCTGTGCAATTTGTGCTGGCGGACGGGAGATGTCCCGGATGATTGGCGATCCGCGGTCATTGTGCCTTTATATAAAGGTAAAGGTTCACATTTTGACTGCGGGAGCTATCGGGCGATCAGCTTGACCAGTTTAGCAAGTAAAGTTTATTCGAAGGTTTTGACACGCAGGATGCAAGAGAAATCGGAAAGATTCTTATGGGAGGCACAATGCGGATTTAGACCTGGAAGAGGATGCACGGATCAAATGTTTTCTCTCCGCATGATCACGGAGAAGCTTCTGAGTGTTAACCAGAGGATTTTCTGTGCTTTTGTGGATCTGGAGAAAGCATTTGATAAGGTTATAAGGAAGAAAATGTGGGAACTGTTGCCGGGATATGGTGTGGATGGTCGATTGTTAAGGGCTGTGCAGTCACTTTACTATGACTGTAAAGCCTGTGTGCGGGTAGGGCATGACCTGTCACCCATGTTTAGCGTCCAAGCGGGCGTAAAACAGGGTTGTGTCATGTCTTCCTGGCTGTTCATACTGTATCTCGACAGCTGTTTACAGAAGCTGAAAGATAGCTGTTTGGGTGTGAAATTGGGTGACATAAAAGTTAATTGTCTGCTGTATGCTGATGATGCAGTGCTTATTGCACCATCAGAAGCAGAACTGCAGGCATTAGTCACGTGTATGAAAGAGGAATGTGAAATTAAAGGTCTCCGTTTGAATGCTAATAAAACTAAGGTTCTGGTATTTGAAAAGGACGAAGAGAGAACGAAATGTGAAATATGGGTAAATCAGGAATGTCTAGAACAGGTAAATGAAATTGTATACTTGGGGAGTGCTTTCAGCCGGGATGGAAGATGTGATTTAGATGTGGATAGGCGTGTCGCTGCCGGAAACAAAGTCAATGAAGCCCTGAATGCATTAATAAAAAGGCAAGGCGTGGTGAAGAGTGCACGCCTTGCAGTACATAACGCAGTGTTGGTACCGACTTTGTTATATGGCAGCGAAACCTGGGTATGCCAGAAGAAGCATAAAAGCAAGTTGAATGCAGTGGAGATGCGATCTCTTCGTAAAATGTGTGGCGTTAGCATAGCCGACCGAAAGCGAAACGAAGAGATTCGCAATATGGCAGGATTGAAAGATGACCTTATCACAAAAATTGATAGGGGCGTACTCCAATGGTTTGGACACGTTGAACGAATGAGTGAAGACCGAATTGTGAAGAAAATATATAGAGCGAAAGTAAATATTAAAAGGTGTCGAGGTAGACCGAGACTAACTTTCGAAGACCATGTGAGCAAATTGCTCGAAGAGGGGAGGGTCAAGAGTACTCGGATACCTAGACGTGCATGTATGAAGAAGTTAATGAACCTGAAAGAAGCGAAAGAGGTATGTAAGGATCGTGACACTTGGCGATCTGTTCTCTCTGGCTACCCCGTTAGGGATTGTGCGTGACGATAAGTAAGTAAGTAAGTAAGTAATAGTTTTTTCGTTTAAGCGGAGCTCTTTTACTTTAGGTTTATTACCTCTTTATCTATAATAATCAATCTGAGTAAGTAAAGTGTGTAAATACGATTCTTAAATTGTAAAAATAATAATTGGATTTGAACATCTTAGGTAGGTATTTAGTTTTATTTATTTAGAAAATATTAATCTCACAATTATTTATTGTAATAATATAATTTATCACACAGCTAACGCCCTCATTAGCAATCTAATGGTGAAAGAATTTTCAAAATCGGTCTAGTAATTTTTGAGATTAGCCAAAAAACGTATTCATTGAAAGTGGCGCCCTCTATAATAAAATTAACCCTATATTAGATATCTAAAATTATACATAACAATCTAGTGGTGAAAGAATTTTTAAAGTTGGTCAAGTACTTTACGAGTTAAGCGAATAAAATATTCTTTGTAAGTAGCTCCCTCAATAATAAAATGCATCCTACGTTTTAAGCACCATAGCAAAAAACGATTCAACATAGCCTAATCCGCACACACAGTAAAAACATAACCATCCTTTTTCGTCTGTAGTCGGTAAACATTTGGTTAATAACGGTTGCGTATCGACTGCTTTGGATAAATATCCATTGTCAACGGTTATTTTAAACCTATATCATAACATCGTAATAATTATCGAAAGATCATATAAGCATTGTAATAATGACACCATAAGTAATCGATCGAAAAGGGGAATCGATTTTTTAATGATTTTTGTGATTGGCAACATTTTTTATTTTATTCACAGACTTATGAATTACGTATTTACCTAATTTTATTTTTATCTTTTCGGTACTTTTAATTTGTGCAAAAATATTCCCATTGTTTTAGGATAAATGAATACTGCGATTAATAACCATAAATAAAGATATATTTTTTTAACAAATGCACATTGTTGGGCGTTCTATGGCCTAATATGGGCATCCCCCTTTACGGATTATATCGCGTTTATTTAACTGATTTTACTTATTTTTAATTCCCGACGTTTCAGTTCACGACGTTACAGTCCACCCCGTGACCATGGGTGCTGTAAAGCACCCGAAACGTGGGGAATTAAAAATAAGTAAAATCAGTTAAATAAACGCGATAGAATCCGTAAATTAAGTTTTATTCAACTTTTAAATGCTTTCAAGAAAGTAGTATTTTCTAACAGATTCATTTTCTTCTTCAGTCTTTTTGTTCTTTCTTCATACTTTCTTATTTCTCATTTGCTTTATTCAAGCTTTTAAGTTTCTTTTTTAACATTGTAATTCTTGTACTAATTTGAGTCCTTTTGGGCTTAGTCACCTTCAAGCCTGAAATTAAAATAACAAAACATTATATTTATATAGACCAAGAAAATTTGTACTATAGTTTAGTAAAAATAAATTTAATTGTAGCAAGTTGATTGCATTTTGAATCATAATTTGGAACATAGTAGATAAATATTGAAATATACAATATGATAGGGTTACAGGTTAAGTCGACTTAGATCATTTAGGGGGTTGTATTTTGCATCATTACCGACTTTTTCGACCATGAAACACCATACACGAAACTTAACCGTTTTTAAGATATTGTAAATTTTAGTAATGCAATAGTGGAGTACTTGTGCAGGCGAAACATGATGAAATATAATGGCAAAAGTGATAAAATATGTTTACTTATTAAAGTAATTATTAAAGTTAATATTTTGGTGTTTTATTTGGTACAAGAGCGAGCAAAGCAAGCTCGGGACTTGCGGCACACCAACTCAGATAGGTTTGGTTAGAAAGATTTGTGGTTATTTTTTCATAAACCACCCAGAAATAACGGGGGCTCCTTCAACTAAACTTTGGTATTGCTTCGGTGAAGAGGGGTCACGCCCCCTCCCCGACTACCTATTAAGGTGATTTTTCTTATAAATTATTTTATAAAATTTTGATCTTTAACATTTAATATAAAAATACCATGCATCTCATGGTGGGGGGACAAGTGGGGGGCGAATCTATCCCTTTCCACCTCCCTTCCCCCCGCCCCACAACCCCCTATTAAAGCAACTTGATATTAAAGCTTTACCAGAACCAGCACAAAACCCAGTGGGACTTTATTTAAATAAAATTAATTTACAATATATTATCCTCAATTTAATTTATACAATAAAATCAATTTTAACTTACTGGATGTTTGAGTAGTAGTTGTCTCTTGCACATAACTTGATGTTGAAGCAATTTCTTGTGTATAACGTGTTTTAACAACAGCACCTGTAAAATCAATATATACAATGAATGATTATATTGTACTTGAAATATATTGACAACTTAACAATAGTACAAAGAGAAATGTGAACTGACGGCTCTAATAAAAATTCTAACCTGCTTGGGTTTATTAATTGCAAAGATTAATTCCTCTACTACCAATCAGCAAAAAATTACAGCATAAACATATTAGCCATGTAGAATTTGAACGACTAAGAGTGAAGGACTACCAACATCTTTCAACAGACAATATCAAACAACAAATACCATAAGTAGCATAACAAAATAAAACAAATAAAAATGAAGCTAAAAGTTACACATTCCATTTTATTAAAATGGAAGTTTATTATTAGTATTCGTTGTACAATAGAACACCTGTGAAAAATGTGCATACTATAATGTAAATTATGGATCTTACAGCAATGTCGAATTTTACAAAGACTGAGGCAAATCAAGTAATTTCTCTTATAATGATTTCTTAAATTTACGCGAACACTACACATTGAATAAAACTAAATTTACGGATTTTATCGCGTTTATTTCACTACTTTTACTTATTTTTAATTCCCGACGTTTCGGGTGCTTTACAGCAACCATGGTCACGGGGGGGACTGAGATGTTTGACGTCCCAATGTCATAGTTAGTCCGGCTACCTTCAGTTTTTGAATATTAATTTTTGGTCCGATTTACGCAAAACGAGCTTATAGTATCATGAAGTCTTGCAGTGGTATGCTTAGGTTTGGGTTTAATTTTGTTAATTATAGGATCCCAAGCAGGTGGCAGCACCCATCCATCTTCTCTATTGAAATTTGGATGTTTTTTAATTTCAATAGCCTCGCGTATCATCCTTGGTAGGAATCGGTGTTCTTTTGCGAGAATTTGTGGTTTATCAAATCAAATGTAATGGTGGGGACGATCTTGAACATGTTCGCAGACTGCAGACTTCCCGGAGCGTCGGTGCTTCACGTCAGTTATATGTTCTTTCACGCGGGTTTTTATGGATCTTTTTGTTTGACCTATGTAAGAGAGACCACATTCACAATCTAACTTGTACACTCCTGCATCTCGTAGAGGGATATTACACTTGACGGATGGTAAAAATTGACTAATCTTCTTCGGCGGCTTGTAGTATGTTTTAATGGAAGCTCGCTTCAAGATGTAGCCGACCTTGTCTGTGACTACTCTGACATATGGTAGTACAGCAGGTACACGCTCGACTGTGGCCGGCTTCACTAGGTCACTGTGACGTAGGCGCGGGACCCGAAGCTTGTTGTCTTGCAATACTTGCTTGACGTGCTGAAGTTCGGCGGCCAGATGTTTTCTGTCACAGATCCCTCGTGCTCTCTGAAACAAAGATTTACCCACGGTAGCTAACTGTGAAGGATGATGGTGAGATTCACCATTTAAATATCGGTTGGTATGGGTCTTTTTTCTATACACAGTGTGACCAATTGTGTTATTAGGATTTCGAATGACTAAAACATCTAAGAAAGCTAAAGAATTATTTGCCTCTAACTCCATTGTGAATTGTATTTTAGAGTGTATAGAGTTAAGGTGGTTTAAAAATGCAGTTACTTTGTCAGATGGTAAAATTGTGAAAGTGTCGTCTACGTACCGCTTGTAGAATCTTGGATTTACAGGAGCAGTAAGAAGGGCTTTCTCCTCGAAGTCCTCCATGAATATGTCGGCGACTATGGGAGATACAGGTGAGCCCATCGCCACACCATCTACTTGCTTGTAGAACTCCTCCTTCCACAATAGATAGCCAGATGTGAGGCAGTGTTAGAATTTTAAAATACTACAACTTTTATCGGACGAAAGTACACACAAAAAGGTCAAAACAGACCCCACAACTAACACGCTTAAAGCAACTAGCGATTTAATAAAGAAATACTCCGAAAAATTAAATCTCGACGTGAATTCGCTAATACCATCATGTACCAAACCACCGAGGTTGTATGGGTTACCAAAGATACACAAACCAAACGCTCCACTACGTCCTATAGAGATTTAATTTTTCGGAGTATTTCTTTATTAAATCGCTAGTTGCTTTAAGCGTGTTAGTTGTGGGGTCTGTTTTGACCTTTTTGTGTGTACTTTCGTCCGATAAAAGTTGTAGTATTTTAAAATTCTAACACTGCCTCACATCTGGCTATCTATTGTGGAAGGAGGAGTTCTACAAGCAAGTAGATGGTGTGGCGATGGGTTCACCTGTATCTCCCATAGTCGCCGACATATTCATGGAGGACTTCGAGGAGAAAGCCCTTCTTACTGCTCCTGTAAATCCAAGATTCTACAAGCGGTACGTAGACGACACTTTCACAATTTTACCATCTGACAAAGTAACTGCATTTTTAAACCACCTTAACTCTATACACTCTAAAATACAATTCACAATGGAGTTAGAGGCAAATAATTCTTTAGCTTTCTTAGATGTTTTAGTCATTCGTAATCCTAATAACACAATTGGTCACACTGTGTACAGAAAAAAGACCCATACCAACCGATATTTAAATGGTGAAACTCACCATCATCCTTCACAGTTAGCTACCGTGGGTAAATCTTTGTTTCAGAGAGCACGAGGGATCTGTGACAGAAAACATCTGGCCGCCGAACTTCAGCACGTCAAGCAAGTATTGCAAGACAACAAGCTTCGGGTCCCGCACCTACGTCACAGTGACCGAGTGAAGCCGGCCACAGTCGAGCGTGTACCTGCTGTACTACCATATGTCAGAGGAGTCACAGACAAGGTCAGCTACATCTTGAAGCGAGCTTCCATTAAAACATACTACAACCCGCCGAAGAAGATTAGTCAATTTTTACCATCCGTCAAGTGTAATATCCCTCTACAAGATGCAGGAGTGTACATGTTAGATTGTGAATGTGGTCTCTCTTACATAGGTTAAACAAAAAGATCCATAAAAAACCAGCGTGAAAGAACATATAGCTGACGTGAAGCACCGACGCTCCGGGAAGTCTGCAGTCTGCAAACATGTTCAAGATCGTCCCCACCATTACATTCGATTTGATAAACCACAAATTCTCGCAAAAGAACACCGATTCCTACCAAGGATGATACGCGAGGCTATTGAAATTAAAAAACATCCAAATTTCAATAGAGAAGATGGATGGGTGCTGCCACCTGCTTGGGATCCTATAATTAACAAAATTAAACCCAAACCTAAGCATACCACTGCAAGACTTCATGATACTATAAGCTCGTTTTGCGTAAATCGGACCAAAAATTAATATTCAAAAACTGAAGGTAGCCGGACTAACTATGACATTGGGACGTCAAACATCTCAGTCCCCCCCGTGACCATGGTTGCTGTAAAGCACCCGAAACGTCGGGAATTAAAAATAAGTAAAAGTAGTGAAATAAACGCAATAAAATCCGTAAATTTAGTTTTATTCAACTTCTCTTATGAAATGAAATACTAACTTTTTTGTTCTTAAGCAAATGAGTACTGCACAAATTTGGGCATCCAAACTTTAAATATGATATTCTAAGATTGAATGAAGTGAAAGAATGGGATATCAAATTGAAGATCATCATAACTTTAAATAGATACTAAAGGACAATATGATTAAAAAATAATTAAACATATTCTACAATATAGTATGTTGGTGTAATATATATTCTCATTAGTACTGGAAAAGATCTTTAGATCACTATATATTTGTTATTACAACATAAACTCATGTTTCTTTCCAGTTGTACTCTGAGCATGTTTAATATTTATAAACTGGTGTAGATTTTGATATTCTATGAGCTTTGAAAAAGCCTTAATTTATAAGCTTTTTATTATCATTTGAATCAAACTGTTAATAAGAAATAACAAACTTTCCATAAAATTGCTTTGCATGTCATACATAATATTTGGAAGTTGAAAATTAGTATTGCAGAAAATAGTTTAACAATGATTCAAAATTTATACATTCAATTATTCATATGTGATAGTAAAATTAATTATTTGAGGAACAAACTTCCATATTAACTTTAACATTCATAATATTAAGAATAGATCATTACAATGTTAATGCAAATTTTTACTAACCTTTCATATGCAATGCTGGTATTGCAATATTACTTAACATTTTACTCCGGTCCAGTACTTGGATTCAAAAGGTGTATGACAAATTCTTCGGTACTTAAACACATACATATCATCTAAGCACAGAAAGTTTCCACCAACTGTTTGAACCCGTGTACAAAAGCATGTTGGATCTTTTGTAGAATTTGGAAATTTGTGAAGTATAAAGCCATCTTCACCTACAAAAAAAAAATTAATATTTTAGAAGCGTTTTTGAAAAGTGTAATGAAAGTAGTATAAGTAGTAGTGTTATAAGTATACATAGCAAGGTATTGACTCTAAGGGTGGAAAAGTGAAGCAGAACTCTTGGGCTACCTGCGTCTGTGCTAGGTATCACATTGTTGCCCAAGGTGACACTGACTTATATATAAAATAGAAAGAAGAAATAATATAATGACTGGTAAAACCTGTAAATAATTAAATTTACTCACAGCTCTTAGTACATCCTGAAACACAGCAAATTTTATCCGCGGCCATCACTAAACAATACGAACTATGTCCGAAGGAAAGATAATCGAAGTCCCTTTCACGTGCATGGGCCACTATATTAAGCAAAGATAATCAAAGTCCAAGAATAGCCAAGTCGTAAGAAAATATAGGAAAAATATAAAAAAATCAAAACATTCAAAGCACAATCGTTACGTCAGAAAAACAAAACGCCAATGTCAAATTCAAAAACAAACAAAATGGTGGTAGAGGGTGGTCACGTTTAGAAATTAAAACACCAATATGCCATCTTCCAATTAAACGAATAAACTAGACTTAAAGCAGCTAAATCTTAATAAAATTAGTTGTTTAACTCATTTTCTGGTGAAAATATCTAAATTCACATTATTAACACGTCGATTTAGTCAATGTGATACGATCATTTAATTTGATTTAATTAACTAAAACAACGCACTTCCGAACGTAAACTTACTCCAGCGCTGTCCTTTGGAGAGTTGAGGAACTAAATATGCAATGCCAGTTTCTATAGAACAGAAAAATGTTCTAACTACAAAGGCCCTGTGTGAATCTACGGTGTAGGTAGGTGGTATTGAAAGTGAACACAGAGTACATTATATATACCTGGAATAGAGTTGCTACTCGATTCCGTGGTACAGAGACATCTATAGTGGAGTTGTCGAACTAAACGGACGATATTCTATATATAGTACAGCCCCATCCCTAGTGTACTGATTATTTTTAAATAATTTTACAAGATCACATAATTCAGCAACTAACTAGTTTTGTGCATATAGGCACAAAACTAGTTAGTTGCAGAATTATGTAATCAAAGGTAAATCATAAAAAAGAAAACTCAATTTAAAAATAATAATCATCTTTATTCAGGTAATTTACACCCATAACCAGTAAAAAAATTAAGAACTAAGCAATCTACACAATTTCAGAAATAAATAAATAAATGTCGATCAATCAATATATTTCATCAAAGTAACAATTTTAAATTAATAAATCCAACAGTAATTATAAGTAGACAGTAATGACAGTATACAAAGTAAATTAATCGAAATAAAATAACATAAAATTTAGTTTATTTACCTAAGATCTTGGTATTTAAAATAATAAAGCAACTTATCTACTAAACAAAAGTTATAAGAAAAATAAAATAAGATGCACAAATTACAAAAAAATAGTACAATAGACAAAAAGTTGACAATTTTTATAAAAAAAAAAAACTTAAGTATCCAATATCTTGAAAACGGTTAGGTTTGATGTATGGTGTTTCATAGTCGTAATAGTCGGTAATGATGCAAATTACAACCCCCTAAAGGATCTAAGTCGACTTAACCAATATAATTTATATTGAAATATATATACAGGGTTACCCTGTATATTCAATTTTTTTTATAATTGCTCTTAGATGTTGACGCGGGAGAAAATGAACTACTGGATGATGGATAAGTAAGCAGACATAAGTGTAACCTGATAAAATACCTAAAATTAAGAGTAAAGCACGAATTTTAACCAGCGTGGATTAGGTTGCAAATAAAACTTTACAACTGAAACATATTAGTAATTAATGTTAAATAAATATTTGTCTTTAACAACTTTGTTTCGATTTGTTTTCAAAACATTATTAATTACCCCAATGAGAGCAAAGATACTGCAGGTATGACTGACTGACTGAATTTCACTGTCACTTTTGCTTAATTCCTTTAATCAAAGATTTTATAAAAAGTGTCTAAAACTTAATTCGGAGCATATATGCTATGAAACAAAGTTTTTCCTATTATTTTACCTATTATGTTACCCTGTATATTCAATATTTATCTACCACCATATTTCAATATTTATCTACTATGTTCCACTTGGCACTAACATTTGAAGTTCCCTGGTCACATACAGTAGCAAGGATTTTAAAGCCAGACCCCTTCAATTTTCTTATATTTCTTTTAATCATTAAGGCTAATTCAGCTTTTTTTGTACTGCAAGCACAAAATTAATATGATATCGGATGTTTATAGTTTTTAGAATACCTCTATTCTAAGTTCAGTCCTCACTACATCACCATTGTTAACTAAACCAGTAATTGAAATAATACTAGTTTTTACGGATTTTATCGCGTATATTTAACTATAAATACCCGACGATCCGGTGCTGTAAAGCGCTCGAAACGTCGGATATATATATATATATATATATATATATATATATATATATATATATATATATATATATATATATATATATATATATATATATATAATAAATATACGCGATAAAATCCGTAAAAACTAGTATTATTTCAATGTGTAGTGTTCGCGTAAATATAAGAAATCATTGTGTAAACCAGTAATCTTGTCATTTTTCCTATCATAACCAATATGTGGTGTTAAGGCCATTTCATCAAAAACCAGTGTACACAATTTATCATTGGCTTTCATTTAAGATAGATGCTTGCTTCTTAAGCTGGTAAAATATGTTTTCATTTATACCAGGCTTAATATTGGCCTTAGATACCATCCCGCTTAAGGTGAAAGGTGATGGCAGAACAAATATCTTTTGCAGCATTCTGTAGGCTCTTGGCCCATGTTAAAAAAATGTAATGCCATCACTTTTTCATCAGGTGTGAATTGTCTGTCCCTTTTGTGTTCACCACATTCTCGAAATTGTAGCATCGTAAAAACTGTTGCCATTGAGGTAAAACTTTTAAATGCTTAATGATTTCTTAAATTTACGCGAACACTATACATTGAATAAAACTAAATTTACGGATTCTATCGCGTTTATTTACCTGATTTTACTTATTTTTAATTCCCGACGTTTCAGTTCACGGCGTTACAGTCCACCCCGTGACCATGGGTGCTGTAAAGCACCCCAAACGTCGGGAATTAAAAATAAGTAAAATCAGTTAAATAAACGCGATAGAATCCGTAAATTTAGTTTTATTCAACTTTTAAATGCTTTCAAGAAAGTAGTATTTTCTAATAGATTCATTTTATTCTTCAGTCTTTTTGTTCTTTCTTCATACTTTCTTATTTCTCATTTGCTATATTTAAGCTTTTAAGTTTCTTTTTTAACATGATTAAAACTACTTTTACGGATTTTATCGCGTTTATTTTTACTTTTTATTTTTAATTCCCGACGTTTCGAGACCATCTAGGATATGATCACAAACTGCAGACTTCATATCTAGGATATGATCACTTTGTGATCATATCCTAGACGGCCCCAACCATTACATCAGATTTGATAGACCACAAATCCTCGCGAAAGAACACCGATTCCTACCAAGGATGATACGTCAGGCTATTGAAATTAAAAAACATCCTAATTTCAATAGAGAAGGAGGCTGGGTACTACCACCTGCTTGGGATCCTATAATCAATAAAATTAAAACTAAACCCAAGCATACCACTGCAAGACCTCAGGACATAGTCAGTTCATTTTGCATAGATCGGACCATAAACAATAATTAAAAAAGCTGAAGGTAATCCGGGTTTAACAATGACATCGGGACGTCAGTCATCTCAGTCCCCCGTGACCATGGGTGCTGGAAAGCGCCCGAAACGTCGGGAATTAAAAATAAAAAGTAAAAATAAACGCGATAAAATCCGTAAAAGTAGTTTTAATCTTGTGCAATGTTCGCGTAAATATAAGAAATCATTATTTCTTTTTTAACTTTGTAATTCTTGTACTAATTTGAGTCCTTTTGGGCTTAGTCACTGTTGGCGCGACTTACTAACGCCGCCTAGCGACGCACCGGAACACCAAACTTTTATCTAAGAATCAGAGCTCGTCATTGTTGGCAACCAATCACAGCACGTCGTGCAATTAGTTATAAGTTATGTCTGTTTAAATTTTGATTATTACCTGATACACACTGTTAGCAATAAGACGACTTAAATATAACCAACAAACGTTCAATAAATCAATCATTGAAGAGCACCTGCCTCCCGTTCCTGTACAGTCACCTTCAAGCCTGAAATTAAAATGCAAAACATTATATTTATATAGACCAAGAAAATTTGTACTATAGTTTAGTAAAAATAAATTTAATTGTAGCAAGTTGATTGCATTTTGAATCATAACACCATACACGAAACTTAACCGTTTTTAAGATATTGTATATATTAATAATGCAATAGTGGAGTACTTGTGCAGGCGAAACATGATGAAATATAATGGCAAAAGTGATAAAATATGTTTACTTATTGAGGTAAAAAAAAACATAAACACTCATGCCTGTCACCCAGAGGGGTAGGCAGAGACTACGGACTTCCATTTGGCACGATCGTGACATACCTCTTTCGCCTCCTTTACATCCATATATCTACGCATACATGCTCGTCGGTTAAGGTTACTTCTAACGTGGCCCATTTTCAAAATATCGCCAATTTGGTCGATAAACTTTTTTCTAGGGCGTCCCTTCCCGACTCGGCCGTTCACATCTGCCATATAAATTTGCTTTGTCACTCTTTCCTCATTCATTCTTTCTACGTGACCAAACCACCGAAGCATTCCTTTCTTAATCCTGGTCACAACATCATCTTGCATACCACATTTATCTCTTATCACGCAATTTCTCACCCTGTCATTCAGATTCAACCCTAGCATATTCCTTAAAGACCGCATTTCTACAGCATTTATTCTACATTCGTGCTTCTTAAAGTAATTATTAAAGTTAACATTTTGGTGTTTTATTTGGTACAAGAGCGAGCAAAGCAAGCTCGGGACTTGGGGCACACCAACCCAGATAGGTTTGGTTAGAAAGATTTGTGGTTATTTTTTCATAAACCACCCAGAAATAACGGGGGCTCCATCAACTAAACTTTGGTATTGCTTCGGTGAAGAGGGGTCACGCCCCCTCCCCGACTACCTATTAAGGTGATTTTTCTTATAAATTATTTTATAAAGTTTTGATCTTTGACATTTAATATAAAAATACCATGCATCTCATGGTGGGGGGACAGCTGGGGGACGAATCTATCCCTCTCCACCTCCCTTCCCCCCGCCCCACAACCCCCTATTAAAGCAACTTGATATTAAAGCTTTACCAGAACCAGCACAAAACCCAGTGGGACTTTTTTAAATAAAATTAATTTACAATATATTATCCTCAATTTAATTTATACAATAATTTTTATTTATAAATAATATATTATCAATTTTAACTTACTGGATGTTTGAGCAGTAGTTGTCCCCCTTGCACATAACTTGATGTTGAATCAATTTCTTGTGTATAACGTGTTTTAAAAGTATTATTTTTATTGGTAACTTCAGCTAAGGGTGATATCTTAGCAACAGCACCTGTAAAATCAATATATACAATGAATGATTATATTGTACTTGAAATATATTGACAACTTAAGAATAGTACAAAGAGAAATGTGAACTGATGGCTCTAATAAAAATTCTAACCTGCTTGGGTTTATTAATTGCAAAGATTAATTCCTCTACTACCATTCAGCAAAAAATTACAGCATACACATATTAGGCATGTAGAATTTGAACGACTAAGGCTGAAGGACTACCAACATCTTCCAACAGACAACATCAAACAACAAATACCACAAGTAGCATAACAAAATAAAACAAATAAAAATGAAGCTAAAAGTTACACATTCCATTTTATTAAAATGGAAGTTTATTATTAGTATTAGTTGTACAATAGAACACCTGTGAAAAATATGCATACTATAATGTAAATTATGGATCTTACAGCAATGTCGAATTTTACAAAGACGGAGGCAAATCAAGTAACTTCTCTTGTGATTAATTAAGTTTGGTAATAAGACCAAATAAAATACTAACTTTTTTGTTCTGTTTCTTATGAATACTGCACAAATTTGGGCATCTAAACTTTAAATATGATATTCTAAGATTGAATGAAATGAAAGAATGGGATATCAAATTGAAGATCATCATAAATTTAAATAGATACTAAAGGACAATATGATTAAAAAATAATTAAACATTGAACATATTGTACAATATAGTATGTTGGTGCAATATATATTCTCATTAGTACTGGAAAAGATCTTTAGATCACTATATATTTGTTATTATAACATAAACTCATGTTTCTTCCCAGTTGTACTCTGAGCAAGTTTAATATTTATAAACTGGTGTAGATTTTGATATTCATATGAGCTTTGAAAAAGCCTTAATTTATAAGCTTTTTATTATCATTTGAATCAAACTGTTAATAAGAAATAACAAACTTTCCTTAAAATTGCTTTACATGTCATACATAATATTTCATCAACATGGAAGTTGAAAATTAGTATTGCAGAACATAGTTTAACAATGATTCAAAATTTATACATTCAATTATTCATGTTTGATAGTAAAATTAATTATTTGAGGAACGAACTTCCATATTAACTTTAACATTCATAATATTAAGAATAGATCATTACAATGTTAATGCAAATTTTTACTAACCTCTCATATGCAATGCTGGTATTGCAATATTACTTAACATTTTACTCCGGTCCAGCACTTGGATTCAAAAGGTGTATGACAAATTCTTCGGTACTTAAACACATACATATCATCTAAGCACAGAAAGTTTCCACCAACTGCTTGAACCCGTGTACAAAAGCGCGCTGAATCTTTTGTAGAGTTTGGAAATTTGTGAAGTATATAGCCCTCTTCACCTACAAAAAAAATTTATATTTTAGAAGCGTTTTTGAAAAGTGTAATGACAGTAGTATAAGTAGTAGTGTTATAAGGGTAATTCTTCAGTAATCTGCTGCACGAATTATTGGTCGCCGAGTGGACGGGTAGATGGGGGGAGGAGTAGGAACCTCCCCTTCCTAAAAGAATTAAGTGCCGGAACCCCCCCCCCCATTTTTTATGTATGTAAGTATACATAGCAAGGTATTGGCTCTAAGGGTGGAAAAGTGATGCAGAACTCTTGGGCTACCTGCGTCTGCGCTAGGTATCACATTGTTGCCCAAGGTGACACTGACTTATATATAAAATAGAAAGAAGAAATAATATATTGACTGGTAAAACCTGTAAATAATTAGATTTACTCACAGCTCTTGGTACATCCTGAAACATAGCAAATTTCATCCGCGGCCACCACTAAACTATACGAACTATGGCCGAAGGAAAGAACAGATAATCGAAGTCCCTTTCACGTGCATGGGCCACTATATTAAGCAAAGATAATCAAAGTCCAAGAATAGCCAAGTTGTAAGAAAATATAGAAAAAATATAAAAAATTCAAAACATTCAAAGCACAATCGTTACGTCAGAAAAACAAAACGCTAATGTCAAATTCATCAAAAACAAACAAAATGGTGGTAGAGGGTGCTGGTCACGTTTAGAAATTAAAACACCAATATTCCATCTTCCAATTAAACGAATAAACTAGACTTGAAGCAGCTAAATCTTAATAAAATTAGTTGTTTAACTCATTTTCTGGTGAAAATATCTAAATTCACATTATTAACACATCGATTTAGTCAATGTGATACGATCATTTAATTTGATTTAATTATCTAAAACAATGCACTTCCGAACGTAAACTTACTCCAGCGCTGTCCTTTGGAGAGTTGTGGAACTAAATATGCAATGCCAGTTTCTATCACTCTCTAGTATATATACTCTCTAGTATATATGTCTCTAGTATGTATACCGTAATCTATGGTTTCTATAGAACAGAAAAATGTTCTAACTACAAAGGCCCTGAAAGTGAACTTCGGTTCATTAGTGAAAAAGAGAATTTAATTATATTAAAACAATAGAAAATAGGAATGGCTTTTAGTGAAATTTGTAGAATTTGTTTAAGCGTTAATGTACGCATGTGTGTACTAAAAAAGACTGGCCTCCAAAATTTATATAAAACATTGATAAACAGTTTTGTAAGTTTGTTATTATTTCTTATACAAATTAAAGTTGCGTTAATTTCTTGTTATCGGGAAATCATTATAACTTGCCTGATATAAAATGCGATAGATTCGGGCTAGGCTAAGGCACAGCCCTAAATAAAGTGACAAAATACAACCAGAACCTGAAAAACAACAATTCGCCTGGAATTCTGGGTCTTTCTAATATCGGTACTATCATTGAACTAATATGTACCACGTACTAAAATAGACGCAGAGACGTAAGTTATTTGCAACACGCTTTAGAGACCGCGGGTTTAAACTTACCGAGTCTGTGCCTCCTTCCACGCGACCCGCACTACTGCATACATTTCGTTCACGATGTCTCTTCCAGTATATGTTACTTCAATGAGTGTTATTGAAAATTTCCTCCAAGAAATTAAAATCCTCCCTAGTTTGTGTTTACCCACTTAAAACCAGTCCTGCATTGTTGAATAGTCTCCTTTGTGGACAAATTCTGTATGTGGGACATTATTATCCTTATTTTATATGTGGTAGAGCCATGCTGCAGCTATATTGTGGTTGTATCGCAGATGGGTCAGCTCGACAGGGGTAGTATCACACCTTCACAGAATGCAAGTGTACAATAGCAGCTTAATACTGTTTCATATGATGAGTGTAGAGAATGGGAAATGCTATATACTGGCGGTGAGGCGTTCTGTCTTTGTCCTCAGGGTGACAATTGGGGATAAATGTAGATGTAAATGGACCACAGCATTCACTTACCATCAGGTAAACTGTGTGCTTGTTGGTCAGAGATGTGAATTATTGGAAATACGAGGGTGGTCCGATAAGTACTTAGCATCACTGCCTGATGGCACGACTCTCGCAAGATTAATACACTATATTATGTTCCTTTAGAGGGCTACTGATGAAATTTTTGTAGGATCAGACTTGTAGTTATGTTTTGAGTGCATGTGAAAGCAAGCATGTCCGTTGATTTAAAAAAAATGGAAAAGGAGTAATTTCAGTCGGTGGTTCGATTCTTGGTTTTGAAAGGGGTTAAACTATAGACGTCCGATACTCGCGTACGGTGTTGGGAGGGGAGGGAAGGGGCCATAGGAAGCCCCCCCTACCCTTCCCCCGTTGCGGAAATGTATAGTTTATGAGTAATAATTTTTTTTGTAAATTTATAACCTCACTTTTTTATACAGGAATATTGACAAAAAGTTACTTCTGCAGCGGCCGTACGGTGTTGGGAGGGGGGAAACGGTAGAGGGGGTTGTGGGAAGCACCCCCTACCCTTCCCCCGTTCCAGAAATGTATAGTTTTTGAATAATTTTTTTTTGTATGTGGGTAAGGACCAAATTCTTCTACGAGTCGGCAAAAAAATGATGTCCTACGTTTTTTAGATCAATTTAAAAAAACTTGTACACCCTAAATTCTAGTTCGTTTAAACAAAATTAAATATTAACTTGCTTGAAACTGCTTCAGACATTATTGTCTTGGATTTACTGTTTAGATTTCTTAAATAATGTCCCGATCTCGTGTTGTGATATTTGTCTTTCAAACAAAATTACAGTGTCACAATGCTGACTTTCGCAGTACAATGCAGTGTTGATTTTTTATAAAGAGTACTAGGGTTCCAAACATGAGACTAATTTGTTTTCCATTATACTTCCTTTAATCCTGTTCATAAGTATAACGTTGTTTGCAGTAATTTTATGTTTAATCGTGTATGAAAGACGTGTCCTAATATTCGTTCCGTTGTGATCTTCCAATTGTGCGACGCTTTTATTATGGAACTAACGGCGTATTTTAGCAGTATCTTTGTTATTTAGTCTTGCAACATTAGTAAATGCTGGCAATATTTTCAGATACCAGCCGCCATTTTGTATTCAATGACAATCGACCATTGCGTCTCAAACGTACCGTTTTGTCATTAATATTTCGAAAATTTTATTATAAGTAACTTGTGTTTTGTGAAGTATTTTGCAGTTTGAGTTTACACAAAGGAATTATAAAGAACTAAAGCACCATAAAAATTCATTGAAGCTCATTTAAGTGGTAAGTTTTAAGAGTTATAATATTTTGTAGGTTAAGTCGTAAAGAAATTTTGTTCCGTTGTAACACGTGTGACACGAAATTGTGCGACGTGTCACATCAGAGATTCCTAAAGATTAGTTTACATAGTTGCATTGTAAGTAATAAGTTTCAATTTTTGCAAAAATAGAAAACAATTATATCTAGATCAAAAGGCAAAGCAATTTTGATATACAGGGTTATTTGTAAAACAGTAATAACCTCTTACGCGGCAGTTGTACTTGTACTCGTAATACTGAACAACTTTTCCATTTCAATTTTTCAGGAATCGAAAAAATCTTAGTTTCTTTTCTCCGATGGTTCTCTGGATCTCCGAAAGGTGCCGCAAGTACCGCGAAAAATTAAAAAATGAAAATCCTGAAAAATTTCTAGAAATGAAAAAAAGAATGCGCAAAGAACAAAAGAAAACAAAAAGAAAATTTCGGAAATGGATGAAACGGAAAAGAAAGAAGCAAGACGGTGGAGAGATGAAAAGCGTAAGAAGAAACAGAAAGCACCTTCACCTACGGTAACAGATAATAGTCAAAAAGCACGTCGCAGGTATCGTAGTACAGTGGCCTACGAAAACAAAAAATTAATACAAAAAGTAGAATTGAAGATGACGAAGTTATCATTCACTGTGACTTCTCAGAAAATTATGTTTGTAAAATGGCCGAAGAAGTGCAGGCTATGCACTTTGGTGCTTCTAAAACTCAAGTAATCTTCTTACATACAGGTTTGTTGTATGTCAAAGATCAGAAACCCATTTGTTTTTGTACTGTTTCTCCATCACTCAAACATGGCCCCGAAGCTATATGGGGCCACTTGAAACCCGTCATAGATTTTGTGAAAATTAAATTTCCCAAAATTAGCCACATCCACTTTTGGTCTGACGGTCCTGCTACACAATATAAACGAAAAAATAACTTTTACCTTTTTGTCAAAAAATTAAGGAAGAAGGCTTTACCGAAGGAACATGGTCGTTTTTTGAAACATCACATGGTAAAGGTGCAGCTGACGGGGTCGGTAGTGTGGTGAAGAGAACCCTTGATGCAAGAGTTGCATATGGTGTTGATATAGTTGATGCTGAATCTTTATTTGACATTTTATCGAAAACCGTTACATCTGTGAAAACATTTTACGTACCAGAAAGTGACATAGAGATGATTCAAAATGAGTCTGAAAGGGTAACACCTATACCATCTACAATGAAAGTTCATCAAGTCACTGCAACTGAATATGAAAATATAATAAAGTACAGACCATTAAGTTGCTTCTGCATGTGAGGCAATTGTGACTGCTTTGACACTAAAATGCACAATTTGATAAAAATAATAAAAATAGAAAAAAAAATTAAAAAAAGGAAAAATAGGAAAAATGCAAGAATTCAAGAAAGAATCAAGATTCATCTACCGAAAATACGGATACGGAGATTTAATATGCAGAAAGTGATACATCTGAACGGAATGAAAATGAAAGCTTTGTTATATCGTCCTCTGAAGAGAATGCACAGAATATACCAACTGAATCAGAGTCAAAAATACAAAAAAACCAGAAGAAAAAGACACGAGATAAGGAAATAGTGAAAAATAATGGAAAAAACAAAGAAGAACTGAAGATGAGTATATATATAGGACACTGTGGAAAAATGAAAGAAAATAAAAAGGTGGCGGTTTTGGCAGACGTTAAAATTACGCCAAAAAACCGTAAAATTTGGATCTTAAATCTTATGGAAAAATAACTCTTAATGAAATTTGTCTAGATTTCTACGTATATTCCAAAAAGCTTCCATGCAAAAGTAGTACAAACTCTGTTCCTTCCACATCCAAAACAGACCTTTTATCTCCCTCCAAAAGATCTTCCATCTTAAAAGAAAATATGGAGCATCAGATAGACACTTGTAATGCCAAAGATTCGAAAACAGTTGATCAACAAGAGGATGGATACTCAGGAATTTGTGACTTCACTGAAAAAATTGAAGTGGACAACGCTGTGTTAGTAAGATATTTTATGAGAAAATGGAAGTACTACATAGGATTTGTCACGAGTGTTGAAATTAAAGATGGTACAACTTTATATACAGTTTCGTTTTTAAAGACTGTCAAAACTCCTAATTTAAAATTTATAAAGCCAAAAAAAGTTGATCTCGATACTGTAACCAATATTTCAATTGTTAAAAAAATAAGATTGTAAAATCAAAAGAGTATTATTTGTTAGATAGTTTTAATGAAACTTACTTTTAATTTTTTATTTTATTTCTCTGGAGGATACTACATTCGATACAAAATAATTTTTCTTTTAAGATTAAAAAATTAAATAATTATTAGTTTTCTATTAGTATCAATGATCTTTTTACACTATTTACTTGGAAATTTTTGGGATTTAACTACTGCTTAATAGATATTTTTTATTAATAGAAATGTTTAGCTTTGGTTCTCTGAGGATTTTTTTGTTTTAGAAGATTTTTAGTTAAAGAAATTATTCACTAATTTGTTATAATTTAATAGTGGATATTTGTTTTGATTTAGAAGAGTTTTCTTTAGTTATCTGTATTATTTGCTTTTACGCGACTGCTCTAAAAGGAGGGTAATTTTTGTTTGTTTGAATGTTTTGATTATTTGGCGTTTTGAATAAATAATTAATAAAAATAAGATTTTTATTTTTTCATTTGTTGGATGCAATATAGTCACATACCATTCAGTAACTATAGTTGTATGTAGCTATATTTGTAACATTGTGATATCACACATGATATTACAATGAAATATCACATTTTTATTCTAAGTGTAACCACAGCTTAATAAATCTATTGTGCGACAGTCAGGTTCCATTGTGACACTTTCCAGTGTGATATTTTGTTGTGCGACGGTATAAAAATTTGGTCCTTACCCATGTAAATCATAACTTCACTTTTTTATACAGGAATATTGATGCAAAGTTACTTCTGCAACTGCTTCCGCACTGCGGGAAGTGCAGCCCCTTTGCCCTTGCGTAGCAAATCACAGGTAATCATGCTCGCCTCTGCAGCTTTGGCTTATTGTTCGCCTTCGGCGACCAGCCTCAGCCACTACGGCTCACTTAGGTGCCTGCGATTTGCTACAGCGGGCGGGGGCTGCTCTCCCTCCATGCCTACGGCTTTACAAAAGCACTAGAGGTAGACAAGACTACGTGGAGTTGGGGTGTGCTAATTCGGTTTTAGAACCAATTTGACCAATCTTATCTATAAAGTCTGGTTGCCCTAAACTCTGCTATGATAGTGGTAAATGAAATAATGTAATGTGAATTGTTACAATTTTGTTTTCTGAAAAACCCCTTGACTGCTCTCCACTGTGACTCAATTTGTTGTATATAAGTCCCATCTCCAGCCACAAATGGATTGTCTGGGTCCGAGTGATTAACTTTTTTATGAGTTTATCTGTGTTAAAAAACAAATTGACATATTTGCGTTTCGTTATTGCAATTTTAGTGAAATTTATTTTTATCGTAATTAATTCAAAAGGCATTTCTGAAGTCCAAAAACAGTGTAAATGGTTCAAGCTTAACCCTGACAATCCTCATAAATTAAAAACAAAATTAAAAATCTAGTACCAGACATCTACTTCATAATATGAGAACAAATTGACATATTTGCGTTTCGTTATTACACAATTTTTAGTGAAATTTGTTTTTATCGTAATTAATTCAAAACGCATTTCCGCCATCTAAAAACAGTTTAATAGGTTCAAGCTTAACTCTAACAAGCCTCCTAGACTAAAAACATTATCAAAATCAAGTACCGGATGTCTATAGCCAACCCTTGAAAGGTAAATCACGCAGTGAAATTAAAGCGCGCTTAGTTGCAGTGTATGGGGAAGCTTCTCCTTTGATGGCGACTATCAAAAATTAGTTCAACAAATTTCAAAGTGGTTGCACATTGGTTTTTCATGAGCCACGCCCAGGGGCCCTATATATATATATATATATATATATATATATATATATATATATATCCTATACTATTAAACGAGCAATTCTTGTATATATGTATATATATATATATAATCGGGATCTCGGAAACGGCTCCAACGATTTTCATAAAATTTAGTGTCCAGGGAGTTTCGGGGATAATAAATCGATCTAGCTAAGATTTATTTTTAGAAAATGTCTTTTTGTCCGTGTTTTTAGGCAATTAAAAACTGCTACAATATAGTTAGAATAAGAAGGTAAATTTTGACAGTTTGGTAATGATTATAAATAGCTTATTGGTATAATGGGCGGTCACAAAATCGTAAAACCCCGGTTCGAGCCCAGACCGACCGACCGACTTTTTTATTTTTTTTTTCAAGTTTCTTTCTTTTTTGAGAAAATATATTTTTTTCGAGCCCTTTTTTTAGTATTTTTTAAAAACACGAAAATTTAAATAAAAATAATTGCACTCATGATTTTTTATTCAAATAACCAGTTCAGTTTTTTCTGTTATGTCGCTAAGATCAAAAAATATTATTTATAATTCATCAGTATGTAATTTGTATCTAAATATAATTTCCAAAACACACGAATTAAAAAAATCGAGCGAAAAATACCGAGCAAAGCTCGGTCAACCGGGTACTATATATATATATATATATATATATATATATATATATATATATATATATATATATATATATATATATATATATATATATATATATATATATATATATATCTATATCTATATATATTGCAGAACTATCAACTGAGGGGAAACATAATTCTCGAGTGGTAGCCTCATACTGTTAAGCAAATTGTACAGTGGCCCCCCATTAAATAGAGCATTCTGGTAATACAGAAAGTTGATGAATGTAGGTGGCTTAAAACTGTCTTGTTGCAATGATGATGATTCACTAGGTGGTAGGACTTTTTCTGTCTAGGAGTCTGTCTGGGTAGTGATCATCTTCTTACTTGCCACCAAGCAGCAGTATGTGTCTCAACCTGAAGGGCATAGACAGCCAGTATAATAAAGGGCTGTCAAGCATTACATCTTAGTTGTAAAAGGTCACATTGCATCTGTAGCCTTTGCTTGAAGTATGTTGCAGGTGCTTATGTGCTGAGGCAGCCACTTACCATCACATGGATTGTAGGTTTATTTGTTACTTCAATAATATAACAAAATGATGTTGAAGAAGAGAGTTGTGGTAGCCAATATATTTTATTACAAACTTGTATATTTTAGTTCAGTTATACCTCAAACTCTGATAACTAGATTGTACAACCAGTGCGTGTTGTCAGTGATGACTTACGGATCTGAGATGTGGTCCTCACTGCTGGCCGTATGAGGACGCTCAAGGTTTCTCAGCAAGCTATGGAAAGGGCTATGCTTGGAGTTTCTCTGCGTGATAGACTCAGAAATGAGTCAGTAAAACCAGTGTGATACATAGCGCAACGGATTAGTAAGCTGAAGTGGCAATGGGCCGGCCATATAGCTGGAAGAACTGATAACCGATGGGGAAGAACGTTTCTCGAGTGGCAGCCTCGTACCAGTAGGCGTAGTGTAGGTTGACCCCCCTCTAGATGGAGTGACGACCTGGTAAGACATGCAGGAAGTCAATGGATGCAGATGGCTCAGGACCGTGCTTTGTGGCATTACTTGGGGGAGGCCTATGTTCAGCAGTGGACTTGTGAAGGGCTGTAATGATCATGATGATGATGATGATGATATTTAAGTAGTTACTCATATTTATGATGAACTTTTATATTTTCAGATGGATGAGGATGAGGAGCCCATAATTGTCTGCTTCATCAGTAATGCAAGACTCATTCGCTTCAGGAGATTGCAACAACAGGCTATTGAGTCGAATGCTGTTCTGGGGCAGTTTCTTGCAGGAGGGTCCATGGTATTATCCATTCCATCCATTAAAATTTATTTATTTATTTATTTTTATTTATTTATTTATTTTCCACTATACAATTATCTTTACAGGTTTATCACCTAATGCGATAATGTAGACAACCATTTTACCAACTCCAACTATACAGTTACAAGCTAATAATTTTCGATTAAAGATATGTACTTATTGCTATTTCAAACACGTATCTATATCACAGAAGGACCATAACTAATTTCAAACAGAGCTCTTACTATGAACCCACCCAGAGTACAACAAAATATATCTATGTCTTCTGCTATACGGTTGAGGATACGGAGGGCGCGCGTAAAGGGCGCTTCAGTCACCAGCTTAGTGTGGCCGCGAAAAAATAAATAAATCTATAGAAGTCTATCATAGATTGCTTTATAGGAGGAATTTTGCCAAATTTGCCACGCTTGGCAGGTTGTGAATCGCAGTATGTATTAGTCTGAACTGTTATCAGGAAGATGCTACTGCCCAACTCCTGTTTCTGTTTCCCTCTGTTGCCTCTTACGGCACCCGTCCCGTGGGTATGTATATAGGGTAGTGGATAAAACCATCACTACAAGGTCCGCAGAATAATACTTTTCTAATTAATTAAAGTTAATTATTGGGAGTTCAAGAACTATTTCCAAAATTAAAAAATGTCAAATTCAACCCGTTGTATTTAATGGTATTCTTATTCCATATAATGAAGTAGTTAAAAATTTAGGTATCCTTTTGGATTCCAGTCTGTCTTGGACACCCCAAATTAATGCAGTGAGCCGAAAAATGTTTGCGGCTTATGCTTCACTCCGAAGGCTTAACTACTTGTTACCCATTTCCACCAAAATTACACTTGCACAATCTTTTCTACTCCCTATCCTCGACTATGCTGACATTTGTTACCTTGATATCACCGAGGAGCAACTTAATAAACTTGAGCGACTCCAAAATCTCTGTATACGGTTCATATTTGGGCTTCGTAAATATGACCATGTCTCGGAATACCGCACTAAACTCAAGTGGCTCCCAATCCGTCTTCGTCGGAATACTCATATACTTTCTGCACTCTACTGCATCTTATTTAATGTATCAAGTCCTCCCTATCTGAAAGAATGTTTTAAATTTCTTAGCTCTTATCACGATTTTTCCTTACGATCCAAAGAAAACCTTTTGCTCCAATGACCTGTACACTCCTCGACATTTTATGATAAATCTTTTGCTGTTCTTGGAGTAAGACTCTGTAACTCCTTACCCCAGTCCATTAAAAGTGCTCAGTCTTTAAATGTGTTCAAGAAACAATTTAAGGAACACTATTTGTCTCTTTAACTCCTCTCTCTTTCTCCTCTTCGTTATGGTCACTAATATACCTTAAGTATGTTGTCATTTTATAGTATATAAGTTGTATTTTTTTTTTGTATAATTTAGTGCACCCTTCCTATTAATCTTATTTTTATTTTTATTTTTATTAATTTCCTCTTCTGGGTTGTCTGGAAGAGATTGCTATGTAGCAATAAGACCGCCTTTTGTTTATCCCTCATTATTTGTTCATTATTTGTTATATTTATGTTTTGTTGGTGTACAATAAAGAGTATTGTATTGTATTGTAAAGTTCGCTGCTTGATGAGTCATTCCCATTATAATGAAATATTTGCCTTAATCATCATTTGGCAGGCATCTTAATGATCACTATAATGTTAGCTTCTAAACACAAATCTATACCAGCTATCACAAATCATGTGTCATACTCTACTACACATTTTTTTAATATAGTAGTACGGTATATTTCTATCTTTGTTTAAGGAGTCCCTTGTAACACCTGTTCACAAGAGTGGAGATGAGAAGGATATCAACAACTACAGACCAATTTCCCTAAAAAGCTATAGATATTCAAAAGCTATAGAAAAACTTATCAACAAGAGTCCATCCAGTCTGATGATTTGAAAAATCCAGAAATGAAGATGCTGTTCTACAGCCCTAACATCTGTAGTTGTTGATAGTCTAAAAATTCGAATTGCCTTGCGGTATTTCTTGATCATAAAAAGGCATTTGAAATTGTGTACCTCCATTCTGTTGCAGAAGTTAGAAAATTGTGGGATTCGAGATGTGCTCAAGGAGAATATTACGCATACACTACACATTCACTACATACACACACACACACACACACACACACACACACACAACACACACTATTTCTACTTTCTAAATTTCAAAAAATATATTGGTTACACTCAGCCTTAAGTTTAGTATATGCGGTTCTTGCTTTAGTAAATTTAATGATATGGAAGAGGGGCTTACTTCTGATATGGGCGCATTTCGCCTTCGAAAGAATAAGTACCATTGTATATGTACTTGTTCATGAATAAAACCTTCTTATTTATTTTTTATATGGGAGAATGTATTTTCTACTGAAAAGTTAAGTTTGTCTTTCAATCCAACTTATTTTTTCGTAAGAGCAGTGTTCTATATTTTATGAATTACAGTAAGTGAAGTACTTATTTTTACAAAAATAATTACCAAACTGTTTATACTGTTATATGTATTACTCTATTGTATATTAACGAATAATTATCTATATGTGATAAATGTTATTAGTTAACTTTCGTCAATCTACGGTATTTGTGAATCTGAATGGAAAAGTCTCGGTCCGACAGCCGGCCCGGTAACACGTGTTGTGGTGCGTTGACGAGCCAAGATAAGTTGTTAATAAACAGTGTACAATACATTATGTATTACTCTTGTATATAAACAAAATATTAGGTATCTATAGGTAATTAATATTAGTAAAGTTTTGTCAATTTACAGTATTTGTGAATCTAAATGGAAAAATTATTGAGTCTCGATTCTAATTACATTTCTAAACTATCTACATTCTTATTTAAATTTATTGGGAACTCTCACTTTTTTCCGGTTTTTATTTTTATTTGGAGTTGTTGTCAGGAAGATGCTGCTGCGTCTGCAGGATGGTATGGGGTAGTATGGATTCTCCTACACCACTACTACACTGGCTTTTTCTCTTATTTCAAAAAGAGTTTGGTTTC
Source organism: Parnassius smintheus behrii (assembly GCA_036936625.1). Classification (NCBI taxonomy): domain Eukaryota; kingdom Metazoa; phylum Arthropoda; class Insecta; order Lepidoptera; family Papilionidae; genus Parnassius; species Parnassius smintheus. Next base: position 17,232,151 of record JAUPFT010000030.1, on the reverse strand, counting down.
AGTCAATACCAAAACCGCATGAGGCTAGAGATGAGATTCAATTCACATCAATTAACCATATAGATATCTGGCCAGTAGAATATGCTATAGAAAATGATTGTAAGGACGACATTTTTAGCCTTGAATCTGTTAAAGTTGAGGAAGAGAAAATCGAAAATGAGAATTTCAAATTTGAAGTAAACTGGAGTCATGAAACAGGTAAGATATATGACAGATTTTGTGATATTATTAAATTAAGGTATAATTTACATAATGGCAAGTGGTTACTGTAGCCCATGGACACAAAATAAATAGGGCTTCATGTGCAATGTACTGATTTGCCTCTGCAATGTACAGATTTACTGATTTGCCTTTGCCTAAATTCAAAGTGCATATCAAAACCCCTCTCATGGAGAAAGAAAATAACAAATTAAATAATTATTTAGAAGATAAATATACATGGACATCATAATGAGCCTTGTTGGACATTTTCCTTTACTTATGTATAAATTTATTTATAAATATATTGTCCCTGTATTTCTTATAACTTCGTAGGTATTAATGATATACTTACAACTGGTAAGCTACCACCTATCTTTACCAATTTCTTAACTCAGATTGACTCCTCCTTCCTCCTGTTGCCTATTTCTGTCGTCAAATAGCAGTGCGTGCACTGCTGTGTGCCAGTCTGAAAAGTATAGAGTAAGTAAAATCACAGGCTGTGGGGCATTCCATCTTAGACATCAGAGGTGACACCGCATTGTAACCTTTTGATGTTTGAAGTGAGCACAGCGTAAGACTACAGTACCCACTTCAGATCAAGTGGATCGGCTACATACCATAAGGTGGGCTGTCAGTTTGATTGTCACTTCATACTTTAAAAAAACGGAGAAAAGGTGCTCAAGGTACCCTTATACTGGCAAGCACTCACCTACTAAAACAAGTTGTGGCAGAACACTCACTAAATGAGGTGAATAAATCATCATCATTACAGCCCAGAACATAGGCCTCACCAAGGATCACTACAAAGCACGGTCCTGAGCCACCTGCATCCATCGACTTGCTGCATGTCTTACCAGGTCGTCACTCCATCTAGTAGGGGACCGCCCTACTCACTAAATGAGGTGAATGAATCATCATCATCATTACAGCCCTTCACAAGTAAATTGCTGATCATAGGCCTCCCCAAGGATCACTACAAAGCACGGTCCTGAGCCACCTGAATCCAACGACTTCCTGTATGTCTGACCAGATCGCCACTCCATCTAGTGGGGGACCGCCCTACACTTTGTCTACTGGCACGAGGCTGCCACAATTACGTCACGTCATCCCCTTTGGGGATGGAAAAACCCAATTAACGAGGTAAGGTGTTATTTGAATATTTATTTAGCACTAACCTAGCCATTTTAGACACTAGTTCTGAACCAACTTTCATTAATAAACGCTATCGCACAATCATCGACCTCACACGCAACAGAAGGAGCAGATAAACTAATAACGGGATGGCATGTGTCGAAAGAGGCCTCATACTCAGACCACAGATGGATCTGCTGCGTAGTACATGTCGATATCCCTGCTATACCACCACGGAGAAATCCCCGCAAGACAGATAAAACAAAATACCTCAATAGGCTGACATCTTCGCTCGCGGGATACTATAACTAATACCATAGCAGATCATTCGCTCTTAGAAGAACAGGTAGCAGCTGTTACTAAAGCCATAATCGATAGCTAACATGAATCATGTCCAGTAATCACTCCACCAGAACATGCTAACTAAAGCAACCATGGTGGAGTAAAGAACAAGACAGGAAACATAAGAAGGTAATAAAAGCCCTAAATAGGGCCATGGATACCTCAATTAATGAAGACTGGCTTCTATATAAGAAAGCTAAGGCTGAATACAAAAAATTTATCAGGTATCGACGCTGAACAGGGTGGCGCAAATTCTGTGGTAACATAGAAACCTGTGAACAAGCGATTCGGATAAGGAAAATCCTAGCTAGCTAGCGGAAGCTACTCAACATTGCCGGATGAAACCCAATGCATCCTAATTGATACTCACTTCCCAGATTGCTGTGTAGTTGAAAGGGCAAACTGGCATGAAGAGGCACTGACAACAACAGAAGAAGACTGAAATTTAGCACAGAGAGTGGTGACGATGGACGAAATCCAATGGGCCATTCATAGTTTCCTCCCTTATAAGGCGGTAGGACCTGACGGCATAATCCCGGCACTTCTACAGTGGGGAAGGGGGGGGGGGTTAAGCCCTAGTGGTCAGACTTGTTGCCATAATGAGAGCATGTCTGGCTCTTAAATATGTTCCTATGGGATAGAGGGAAATGAAAGTCACGTTTATACTCAAACCAGGTAAGAGCGACTATACAGACCCTAAATCCTACAGACCCATTAGCCTCACATCCTTTCTCCTAAAGACGATGGAAAGGATGTGTGAACGGGAGTTGAGAGGGTCGGTGCTAATTAACTTACCGCTACACGAAAAAAAACACGCCTATAGCTTAATTAAATTGACATAATTGACACTTCTCCACGTGATAACAAAGATTGAAGAGGCCATCCAAAACAACGTAATACGTCTAGGCTCCTTCAGACATAGAAGGCGCTTTTGACAGAACAAACTTCTCCGGCATAAAAGGTGCACTAAGTAGACATAAAGTTGAACCGGCACTGATTGACTGGATAGTAAACATACTCGGTACACGAACAATAAAGATTACTGGTGAATCTCAAACAATTCAGATCATGCAAGGATGCACGCAGGGGGGGTTTCTTTCACCTCTCCTGTGGAATATGGTCATTAATGTACTCATCAGCAAATTAAATGCTAATCATTTCTACACAGTAGGTTATGTAAATGATCTGACAATAATGGTTTCTGGAAAGACAGCAAGCATGGTGTGCGACCTGACCCAAGCGGTTTTCTGTATATTGGAGAGATGTTGCAGGGAATATGACCTAACCGTTGATCCGAACAAAACGGTTCTAGTAATGTTCACACAAAAATGAATGCTGAATAACTATCATCTCCCAAGTCTTTTCACCACATTACTCCAGCTATCCTCTGAGGTAAAATACTTAGGCCCTACATTGAACAGTAAACTAAACTGGAATAAATACATAAAAAACAAAATCAACAAAACTAGTATAACTTACCGGCAATGCAGAAACGTGATTGACAAATGATGGGGTTTGATGCCAAAAATTATACCGTTAACAAAGATTGGCATGTCCGGCTGCATAAGAACTACAGCAACAGCAGCTTTAGAGGCTACACTGGAGCTAACACCGCTTCATCTACATATACGACAAGAAGAAGCAACTTTAGCTACCATTAGACTCAAGACCCTAAATCTTTTAAGTAAGAATAGAGTCCCCCATACAGGTATAATTGATAGAATTTACTCAAAAATTCCTATCTTACAAGCCAAGTACGATAGGATCCCAAAACAATTTGTATTCAATAAGAAGTACAAGATACAATTAAATGAAACTGACCAGCCTGAGAAATGAATTCCAAAAGAGCTTAGTATTCACAGATGGTTCTAAAACAAATGAAGGTGCAGGATCTGGAACTTTCTCTGAAGACCTTAATATCCACATATGTACACCGCCGGGTACCCATAAGTCTTCCAGGCTGTATGTATAGGTATCATCCAAGCATCCATAGCAGTAGCTGCTAGGAAGGTAAAAGACTTCTCCATCAGAATACTGACCGACAGTATGACCGTACTACAAGCTCTGAGTTGTAATGTGGCGAACTCGGGGCTAATATATGAATGCCATCAACTATTAAATGAGGTATGTAAGCACAACAATGTGACTCTCCAATAGATTAAGGGACACATTGGATCTAGAGGCAATGATGCGGCAGATGAACTGGCCAGAAGGGGATCGACTCTGGCCACTATAGGGCCGGAACCAATTATACCAATCCCCTTTAGCTATGTTCGTTTACTGGTACGTAGAAACTTCAATAATTTACTCGCTCAGCTTTGGAAAAAATTAGTAGACTGTAGACAAGCTAGGGAGGCCCTGCCTGAAATAAACAGTCGTCTAACCAAGTTTCTAATGAAACTGAACAAGCCACATTTTTTTTTTTTTATAGAAGAGGGGGCAAACGAGCATGCGGCTCACCTGATGTTAAGTGACTACCGCCGCCCATGATCAACCGCAACACCAGGAGAATTGCGGGTGCGTTGCCGGCCCTTTAGAAAGGAGTAAGCTCTTTTCTTGAAGGTCCCCAGGTCGTACCGGTCCGGAAAAATCGCCGGTGGTAAACTATTCCACAGAGAGGTTGTACGTGGAAGAAAACTCCTTGTGAAACGTACAGTGGTGGACCGCCAAGCATCCAGATGGTGTGCATGGTATCGGGACGTTTGCCGTGTAGTGCGTTCACGAAATTTGGCGGTTGGGATTAATCCGAACAATTCCTCAGAGCACTCCCCGTGATAGATGCGATAAAATACGCAAAGAGATGCAACATCTCTTCGCAGCGCCAGTGAGTCCAGCCGATCGGAAAGCACTCGGTCGTCGACGATTCGAGCCGCTCTGCGCTGGATGCGGTCAAGTGGAAGGAGCTGGTACTGGGGAGCCCCAGCCCAGAGATGGGAACAGTATTCCATGTGCGGCCGAACCTGCGCCTTGTAAAGTTGCAGGCGGTGTGCCGGCACGAAATACTGTCCCGCTCTGCTGAGCACGCCAAGCTTTTTAGAGGCCAATTTGGCCTTCCCTTCCAAGTGACCTCGAAACTGCACGTCACTCGATATGTCGACGCCGAGGATTCCGATACTGGCTGAGGCAACAAGGGGAGTGCCTTGAAACTGAGGGGATACGACAAAGGGGTTCTTTTTAGCGGTTAACGCGCAAACTTGTGTCTTCTGGGGGTTAAACTGGACTAGATTTAGTCGTCCCCAATCCGAGACTCTGTTCAGCAAAGACTCGACTTCAGACACAAGTTTGTCCCGGCACTCGGAGACGTTTTCCCGAGAAATATTGGCTCGGCCGGTGTAAAGAGCATCACCAGTGCTGTCATCTGCATAGCAATGAATGTTACGGGTGTGCAACATATCATTGATATGCAGAAGAAACAGCGTTGGCGATAGCACGCAGCCCTGTGGAACACCAGCATTAATAGGCTTGCAATCGGAGCTTGCACCGTCTACAACGACCTTGATGCTCCGATCTGCAAGAAAGCTGGTGATCCAATCGCACAATTTCTCGGGAAGCCCATAGGAAGGGAGCTTCGAAAGAAGCGCTTTGTGCCAAACCCGATCGAAGGCCTTCGCAATGTCCAAACTAACGGCCAATGCCTCCCCCTTGAACTCTACTGCCTCCGCCCATCTGTGAGTGAGGTAGACCAGAAGATCACCAGCTGACCGACCACGGCGAAAACCGTATTGGCGGTCACTAATCAGCTGGTGATCCTCAAGGTACCTCATGAGCTGGCAGTTTACAATGGACTCCATTTTTTTGGAGAACAAGGAGGTGATGGCGATTGGCCGGTAGTTGGACGGGTCTGAGCGGTCGCCATTTTAGGGATCGGGTGGACGAAAGCCGTCTTCCATGATTTTGGGACTACGCCTAGGGAGTAGGAGTACCGGAAAAGACGCGTTAAAACCGGTGCCAACTCTGGAGCACACGTCCTCAGCACAATTGGGGGGATTCCGTCAGGCCCACTCGACTTGTGGATGTCCAGGGAGAGGAGTGCTTTGCGAACCGAGCGCTGTGTGAACTGCACTTCCGGCATGGAGCACGCACACCGCGGGATGGTCGGCGGCGTACTCCCCCCGTCATCGAGAGTCGAGTTAGACGCAAAGAAAGAGCCTAGAAGATCGGCTTTCTCCTTTGCAGTATGGGCCAGTGAGTCGTCCTCCCTGTGCAGAGATGGAAGAGATGGCTGACAGAAATTCCCCTGGACAGCCTTGGCGAGAGACCAGAATGCACGGGTTCCAGAAGGAAGGCGAACTAGTTTCTCGTCAATTCTGCCTATGTGCTCTGACTTTGCCTTGGCAATGACTCTTTTGAAGGACCTAGAGGCGGAATTATACGTCTTTTTTAGAGCGCTGGTGTTAACATCCCGGGACGCTGATGCATCAACCCAGGCTTGGTAGCACTCCTGCTTATAGCATGATGCTATTTTACAGGAGCGACCAAACCTTGGCTGAGACTTGCCTCCAATGGGCACCACAGAGGATGGAATAAAGAGTTCCATACCCTGAAGTACCACATCAGTAACAGAATCCGCAACAACGTTGGAATCATCCGGCGAGAAGCAAACCCGCCCCCAAGGGTAGGATGCAAAGAAAGACCGCATCCCATCCCAATCGGCTGACCTATAGTGCCAAACACGGCGGCAGCCTGCAGAATGCAACCGCGATTTCAGCGTGAGTGGCACAACACTCCGGACCAGACAATGGTCCGAGGAGCCTAAAGGGGCGTCGACGGAAATCTGATATCCGTCCGGGTGAGAGGTCAGCAGAAGGTCCAACAGGGAAGGTGCATGATCCTCCACATCTGGAATCCGCGTAGGCGAAGTAACCAGTTGTGTCAGACCATATGCCAAGGCAAAATCATGAACAGATCTCCCCGCATGATCGGTTAAACGTGATCCAAGCCATTCGGCGTGATGGGCGTTAAAGTCGCCGAGGAACACGATCTCTGCGGAGGGGATCTGCTGTAGCAACGAATCTGCAGCCATTTGGACGTGGTCGAAGAGTCGGTCTGTTTCGGCATTACCGCTATGGGACCTGTAGAGGCACCCGTAGACGCGCGGATGGTCGTCGCTGTCTACGCGTAGCCAAAGGATGGACAGGTCCGAACCTTCAAGTCTGCCGAGGCGTCGAGAACAGATGTCCTCTCTGACGTAAACGCAAACTCCAGCTCGAGGCACAAAGGAGTGTTCCAGTTTGTACCCCGGGTAGGAGAGATACGAGACATCAGCCGGAGAGGACACCTGCGTCTCGGTAAGAAAGAGCAGAGCCGGCCTCGCCGTCTCGAGATGATAGTGGACGGCGTTTAGGTTAGAGTGAAGTCCCTAGAGTGAAGTGATATTGCAGAAATTCACGGACAGCGTGGCAGGGGTCGCCTTGGTCTTGTTGCTCCGTTTGCCCCGAGCAGTTGTAGTCTTGAGCGGAATTTTGCCCCCCCCCCCCAGAATACGCGGGGCAGCCTGAGCACCCACGCTCAGAAGTGGAGAAACATGGTCGTGGATGCTCAGCGAGGGATTCTCCAGGGGTGCTGGTACCCTCCTGGGGTAGTTTATCATTATTTAATTCCGCTACCATGTTGATGGGGGGGAGGGGATTTAGGCCGAGATCAGGATAAGTAACAAGTGCTATCACAGGACATGGCTCTTTTAACAAACATTTGTTTACAATAGGTGTTACAGATAGCCCCCCGTGCAAGGCATGCATGGGGGAGGAAGTAACGGCGGCTTACGTGTTGCTGACATGTCCGGAGGTCGCTTTATACAGGGCTAAACATCACGGCACGCCGGGAACGCTCTCCGAAGTTGCTTGCAACATCAAAGGACTGTTAAACTTTTCGGGGAGATTTCATGGCTCGAATAATCACATTATTCCTGCCCACATGCAAAATACGTGCTTAGACGTGGAGTTGCGGAAAACAGCCCGTCGTAAACAAAACTAAACTACGTCACGTTAGGAGAACCTTCTCCATCAGTTGTCAGTTCTTCGGCCCAGGCCAACATGGCTCGGACCCATAAGCTGTGTGATGGACTGTAATGATCTAGTTGCTTGGAAAAAATATCAGGTTTTATTTTATATATTGAGTCAGAATATTTTTCATTCTAGATACTGATGAAAAACAAGAAGACTTGGAGATTGATGCTTTTGAAGATCGACATAAGGATACGGAAGGCGACTTGCCACTAATTGCATTTGGTTCAAAGAGTAAAGCAGATGACGATGACATAGGTAAAATAATTTATTTTAAAAAACCTGTAAAAAAAATAAAGAATACCACCACATTAGAAATTTCTCTTGCATCATGTAGTTGGAGATGTATAGAGTCACAATATAGCTGGTTTATGGCTGCAGTACAAATGGGTGCTTAGTAGCTTAACTGGAGAAGGACCGCGCTCTCACAGAATGCCATGAAATAGTAGCTTAATGCTGCTGCGTTTCGTATGGTGAGTGTAGAGAACTGGAGACGCTATCTATCTTAGTCCTATATATACATACAGGTGTCCCAGAAGTCGACGTCAAGCCGGAATCTCGTGATATGCCAAGTCATAATAGTTACCAGAAAAATATAAAAAAATAATCTTTGCTATTGTGACGGCTCAATATTATTATTAATAATTAAATTCAATATAAAGGGGCGTCAAAAATAGTTTTAAAACATATATATTAAGCAATTAAGTTAAATTAATAAACATAAAGTTAATATATTTCAGACATTATCCCAATAACATAGCAAATTAAGGGCAAAATTATTGTTTCTCGTAATAAGTAAATTTATTATAAAAACTTGTAAAAATATTTAAAATAAGATAAATAATAGAAATACAAGTCAAAAAATATTATGAAATTAAGTTAAATAACGTTTATAAGATAATTAGAAAATTTGTTAAAAATTGTTTAAGTCATGGGAGGTGTTCGTGTATAAAAGAAAATTTTTCTAACTTGTGGAAGGAGTTCACGTATAGATGTCTTGTATGGATGAGCTGCCGGAGATACATTCCTGCAGTTCTACATATATATGGGGTGGTCGGGAGCCCGACTGCCTGAAGTACTGTAGCACAATGACTAGTCCTATATTAGGGACTTATGATATTAAACTCAATGATACAAAAGCAATACTATAGAAGGTCTCCATGATGAATTTGCATTACAATAGTAGGGTCGTGGGTTCGAATCCTATATATGAATGACTTATGAAAGTAAGGTCTATGATTCAAAAGCAATACTATAGAAGGTCTCTATGATTAATATGCATTACAATAGTAGGGTCATGGGTTCGAATCCTATATATACATGACTTATGAAAGTAAGGTCTACGATTCAAAAGCAATACTATAGAAGGTCTCTATGATTAATATGCATTACAATAGTAGGGTCGTGGGTTCGAATCCTATATATGAATGACTTATGAAAGTAAGGTCTATGATTCAAAAGCAATACTATAGAAGGTCTCTATGATTAATATGCATTACAATAGTATGGTCATGGGTTCGAATCCTATATATACATGACTTATGAAAGTAAGGTCTATGATACAAAAGCAATATTATAGGAGGTCTCCTTGATGCATAAGCATTGTATGGGGTGGTCGGGTGGCTGACTGCTCCTAGTACTGTAGCAAAATGACTAGTCCTTATTAGGGACTTGAAAAGGAATATTATGGTGGCGTGTGTGCTGCTTCACGAGCAATTGGTCCGAGGTAAACTTGGACTCGCTAACCGATGTGTCCTAGACATATCATCTTAGTGTCGGTGGTAAGCGGGTTTGTTGTAGCAATACGGCTTTCCCGTGGACATCGCACACCCATACCGTTTGTGGGCGGCGTAGTAGCGCATAGCGAAGCGTCGTCTATATTTCGGATTGGGATGATGAGTGTGTTTGGTAGCACTTTTAAGTGTAACGGGCATACTCAACTTCATGTCTTAGTGCATTAGCGCTATGATACGTGGAGTTTTGTTCATTGACGTCTTAGTAGCGTGCTACTATGATACGTTGGTGCAGTTTTATATAACAACAATCTTAGTGCCGGTGATGAGCGGGTTTGTTGTAACAATACGGCTTTCCCGTGGACATCGCACAACCATACCGTTTGTGGGCGGCGTAGTAGCGCATAGCGATGCGTCGTCTATATTTCGGATTGGGATGATGAGTGTGTTTGGTAGCACTTTTAAGTGTAACGGGCATACTCAACTTCATGTCTTAGTGCATTAGCGCTATGATACGTGAAGTTTTGTCCACTGGCGTCTTAGTAGCGTGCTACTATGATACGTTGGTGCAGTTTTATATAACAACAATATTAACTTTGTTGCCAAAGTCGATAGGAGTCATGTGGGTGTGTTGTGAGGGTGCGCCGCCCGTATGATGGTTGCATTGATGCTTACTGCTACTTGCGGTATTGCGTCTTGTGATGGATCTGCGGGTGTGCTGCGCCTGATTCGACGCTCTCTTGTGGTTCTGGTCGATGGAGGTATACAATTAACAGCTTAGTGTCGGTGGTAAGCGGGTTTGTTGTAGCAATACGGCTTTCCCGTGGACATCGCACACCCATACCGTTTGTGGGCGGCGTAGTAGCGCATAGCGATGCGTCGTCTATCTTTCGGATGGGGATGTTGAGTGTGTTTGGTAGCACTTTTAAGTGTAACAGGCATACTCAGCTTCATGTCTTAGTGCATTAGCGCTATGATACGTGGAGTTTTGTTCATTGGCGTCTTAGTAGCGTGCTACTATGATACGTTAGTGATATTTTTTATATAACAACAATACTAACTTTGTTGCCAAAGTCGATAGGAGTCATGTGGGTGTGTTGTGAGGGTGCGCCGCCCGTATGATAGTTGCATTGATGCTTACTGCTACTTGCGGTATTGCGTCTTGTGATGGATCTGCGGGTGTGCTGCGCCTGATTCGACGCATTCCTGTTGTTCTGGTCGATGGAGGTATACAATTAACATCTTAGTGTCGGTGGTAAGCGGGTTTGTTGTAGCAATACGGCTTTCCCGTGGACATCGCACTCCCATACCGTTTGTGGGCGACGTCGTAGCGCATAGCGATGCGTCGTCTATCTTTCGGATGGGGATGTTGAGTGTGTTTGGTAGCACTTTTAAGTGTAACAGGCATACTCAGCTTCATGTCTTAGTGCATTAGCGCTATGATACGTGGAGGTTTGTTTATTGGCGTCTTAGTAGCGTGCTACTATGATACGTTGGTGATATTTTTAATATAACAACAATACCAACTTTGTTACCAAAGTCGATAGGGATCATGTTGGGTGTGTTGTGAGGGGGCGCCATCCGTATGATAGTTGCATTGATGCTTACTGCTACTGGCGGTATTGCGTCTTGTGATGGATCTACGGGTGTGCTGCGCCTGATTCGACGCTCTCTGTGGTTCTGGTCGATGGAGGTATACGGGTGGTGATGTCTGCTGGGATGTATGGGGGACCTTGGAATGGTGTAAGCCCGACGATAGTCGTATTGATGCTTGTTGCGTTCTGCAGCATTGCGTCTCTGCGATGGTTGTTCGGTGGGACGCTATTCTCAATGGCGCTCTCTGCGTCTTGGTTTGACTCACGCCTAAGTAGCTTTGCCCAAGTCGGGTCCCTTCATTGCGGGGCTGCAGACTGTCTGCCCTCCACGATTTTTATATAACAACATAATATTATATCTCTGTAACTTTCCCACCTTTGAATGATTGAAGGCAACTTGTTGGTGGGTGAGACAAACATGATCGAAAATGCATTTACTCAACGTCAGTAACACAAACCCTTTCTGATGGCGAATTATTACTCTTATCTTATAACTGCCTTTTGGCTATATCTGCCGTTGTATTGGTTGGTGGAGCATATGTGTCGACCTCATGCGGGTGGTAGCTGGCGGGAGGATCTGAGGAGACTCTCAAGGCTGCGGCCGAAAGCCGCACAACGTGGGACCCCATTCCCTTGAGGTGAGCAATATACTCATGACACGCTCTGCGACTAGTAGCCGTGCTGATCATGCAATTGGTGGTGATGCCATACACTTACATCACGTCTGCAGGAGCGGCGGTCTGGCAGGTGGTGGCGCTCACGGAGGGTTTACGGCCAGTGTGCCTATTTGCCTAAACCGTGTGACGTACATTCACTGTGGCTGGATTCGTTCGTATTCTGTATGGCGTTTACACGCATTGACATGCGCGACTTCGGTCGATGTTTGTGCTTACGCACTAACAAGGGGCCAAGCCTCTTTTACTGGTTCGCCAGTTATTTTGCTGTGGACTACGGTCCAGTTCCCTAATTAGCGTTCCCTACGGGGGAGTGCATCAAAATGGTTGGCACTCACCGTGCACGGCGTGTGTGGGGCCGTGTACCTCCCCTACATTTTTTTTTAAATAAATGTAGGAGAGCGAAGCCCTTGTATCGGGTATTTTTTGTATAAATATATTGTGAGCCTTTTCCAAGCGGGAAGGGATAAATGATAATAAATTAATAATGTTAACCTGATACAAGTGGAATAGAGACGTTTATGTTCTTAACCTTTTTCGAGCCCTGTCTTCGTGAACGGGGTTCACTTAGCTTATAAGGCACTACCAACAGCTTCCAATTGCTCTAGTGAATATTCATTCTTCCAAAAGACACCTAAAAGAACTAAGTTACAAACAAACACAACGTAAATAAGGGTCCTAACTAAGACGATCACGCCAAAAGATTACAAACGGCCTATTATTAAACTTTTAGAGAGATCATTTAGAAAGATCTAAACATAGTTTATTAATCCTGGTCACGTATATAATGTTATTAAAAAGGGAATATTTTTAATATTATAAAATTTTTATTATATACAGGGGGGGGGGGGATCGTTACACTATGTATTTTGAAAATTACAGGCAATAATAAAAAAACCGAGAAAATCTACATCCTGTGACGGTCTTTTAACTTCTATTGCTACAAATTTTAACATTTTTTAATTTTCTTTTTATTGTGTAATCCTGAATATAGCCTCTGAAAACTGTTGCTTAAAATTTGCAGCCAACTGCTCCAGTCCGGAAGGAAATATAATTTTTTCCCAACCAAGCATTCAATATGAATATTTTGCCCAGTTTTAAATCCAAATACATTACACTGGTCAAAATCTCTGGCAGCTCCAAAGGACTGATTATTTGTTTATTCAAAATTCCGGTCCAAAGGTTAATCTTAAACCGAACCCGTGATCTATCTTCTCTCATCAATTTTGATTTTCTACGTGTCACTCATGTAAGTTATGTAGATTCTTGTGTCCATGTTTTTTAAATGTGTATGTATCCGACCATAAATTTTTGTCCAAGGATCTTCCCTGTTTTTTTAGCATTGTTTGACAAAAAGCAACCTGAGGCTCACAATCTCAGAGAAAAAGAGTTTTTACTCGGAGTAGGTGTGTATGGGTAAAGCTCATTTTCTTATAATATCCTGTAAGTTCAACTTTTGGACACTCCAGTTCTTAATTTTATTGCACGCACTGAAGTACTTGGGTCTTCTTCGACAGCTTCTAGCACAACGTTTTATTAACGTGGTAGAGCCATGCTGCAGCTATATTAGTAATATGGTTGTAGCACGAATGCGTCGGCGCGACCCTAGAGGGACTATGCTCTCACAGAATACCAGCGTGAAATAACAGCTCAACGCTGCTGTGTTTCGTATGGTGAGTGTAGAGAACATTTTACTTATTTTACTGGAAACGAGGCATTCCATCTTAGTCTTCACGCGTGACAACGCATCTGCATTTTAGTTCGTAATCAAGTATAGATGTAGATTTCTATGGGCAACAGCAACCACTTACCACCAGGTGGACTGTGTGCTTGTTTGTCACCCTTAACCTAAAAAACACGTCCTCGTAAGGGAGGGTCTCTCTTGACCATGTGCTTGGTTTGGGTGTCGACCCTCTGAAAAAAGTGAACGGTGCACATTTTAAAAAAAATCGATCCAGATGACGAGCAGCATTTGGGTACGTCTCACGATAAAGTCTAGCTGCAGCACTAGCGTTGCATCGGCATTCCGCATAAATGAGGGGCATGTTAGCATATTCTTGTGTGGTGTAGACATGATCGCACTAAGACTAGGCTGTCATAAAGAGAAACTAAACTGGCCAAATCTAAATCACAAGCTATAAAGTCCAATAAACGAAGCCAAATGTGATCAGTACGAAATCGATAAGAACGAATAAAGATGCGCAGTAAACGAAGGAGCGTAATGTGCTGAACGTAATTTTGTGTGCAACATTGAAAAAATAGCATCACTATCTGTCTCGCTCAAACTACGGAAAATTACTCTCTCCATCTTTGTCATTAACGTCACTCGTCGTCTCGTTCACACTTCGTCAACTGGTTCCCTCCGTTTCACTCAAACTAGAATCTTAAGTAACGGGCTTGAGAAGTCTTGGGCTACACAAAAAGCAAGGCAAGAAAAGGGTCCATAAATCCATAATTTAACAAATAGTCTTGCAAGTTGAAACCATTTTAGAATCCTTATTAAAATGCTCCAATATTTAAAGCTACTTGCCAAACTCGTGTAATACCATTTTTTCAGTACAGTCGTTTAAAACTGGGCAAAGTATTAATTCTAAATACTTGGTTGGGAAAAAAATTACATTTCCTTCTGGACTGCAGCAGTTGGCTGTAAATTTTAAACAGAAGCATTATTTTCATAAGCATTATCCAGGATTACAGAATAAAAAGAAAATTAAAATTTGTAGCAACAAGAGTTAGAAGACCGTGACAGGATGTAGATTTTCTCGATTTTTATAAATGCCTGTAATTTTTAAAATACATAGCCAAGATTTTTTAAATTTTCTGTTAACTATTATGACGATTACTGGGACAACCTGTACCTATATACACATGGAAAATTAATAATTGTATGGGTGCTGGCGGAGAACGAACCTGGATTGCTAGCATGCTGTGAAATACACGAAAAACGAAAAATGTGTGTGTGTGTGGCCCCTGAGCTACCAGGGCTTGTTTTGAGTATTTGTATCGCCAACAAATAATTCCTCTATGTTAATCGTCCCGTAAACTTCCGCTGTTGAACATGGAAGGATCTCTCCCGATGTAGGGAGGGTTTGCCTCAGTCGTCTTGCTTGGCATTGGATTGACGATCGCAGAACCAGACGTGAGCACCTCTGGCAATGTGGCCTGTCGCCGGTCTGGATATTTTACATTTGAAGTAAACGAGGTGGTTATACCGCCGTCTGTCGGAAAATCAAACTCAAAGTCGCCTCTTCGAAACCCACGGGATAAAATGTGATGATGAATTCTCTTATGCCGCACTTACACGCCAACTTCGAATGTATTGTGTGTGTAACACTAGTTATGTGTTGTGTTTGAAACAGCGATTATTATTATAGATCATTAGTCAAGATTAGATTATTCTAATAGGTATTACTACCTAGACTATATTTTTCTACCTACAAAAAATACTGGTCAAAATGAATGTATGTATAACACACTTTCGGTGTGGGATTCGAACCAGCGAATATTAGATTAATGTAATTATAACACGGTCAGAAGAACGTCATCATTATTATTCGAATTTAGACTCTTTATCATTCTTTCCCTCCAAAAATGAACATGAGAGACATTAATTATTAAATGAGTGTTATTATGTAATATTATAATTTCTCTATATCTCCCTGGTAAGGCATAAATTCCGACCGCTGTAAACGTCTAAGGTATCTTACAATAAAGATACAATGTCTTACAATAAATATTTTGATTCATATCAATAAATAGTTTGATTCATTTGTATTTCAGAACAACCCTGCATACAAACAAATAATTTTTCAAAACCTTGTGAGAAAAAGATTAAATCAAATTCTACTGATTGTAACATAAATGATGTTCGTAAAGGAAACCTCGATTTAGAAAGCCCTACTATTAAATCAAAGACTAAACTGGAAAGAGATACTCAACCTGTTATTGAAAAAGGGAAGCATACCGCAAAAATTATAAAAAAGAAATTTTTAGAACAGAGTGTAAATATACTTACGAAAAACTCATCTGAGGCATCAACAAAATACATTTTTGAATATGATGATTGTAGTAAAAAAAAATTAACAAAAGATATTCCCGCCGACCATGTATCATACAGTCATAAGACGCAAAAGAACTCAGATGCAGTTCAGACACAAGTTGAACGAACTCCAGTATCACAACGAATGGACATATATAACTGTTATATTTGCGAATTTAAAACATCTCAAAAACCTTACATTTTAGCACATCTTAAAGCGCACCTCGCTAATGAAGTGTACTGTTGTAATATTTGTGATTATAAATGTACAATTAAGGAAAAGTTCCAAAAGCATATGAAAATACACACACGAGAAAAACCTTTTTCGTGTAATATCTGTGAATTTAGATGTAATTTTAAAAGTAATTTGCAAACACATATGAAAACACACACCGGTGAAAAACCTTTTTCGTGTATTATCTGTGAATTTAGATGTAATTTAAAAAGTAATTTGCAAACACATATGAAAACACACACCGGTGAAAAACCTTATTCCTGTAATCTCTGTGAATATAGATGTAATAGAAAAAGTAATTTGGGAATACATATGAAAATACACACCGGTGTAAAATCTTTTTCTTGTAATTTCTGTGAATATAAATGTATACTAAAATGTTCAATGAGAAGATACATAAAAATACACAATGGAGAAAAACCTTTTTTAGTGTAATATCTGTGAATATAGATGTATTAGTAAACGCAAAGGCATTATCTCTTCCATCTCTGCACAGGGAGGACGACTCACTGGCCCATACTGCAAAGGAGAAAGCCGATCTTCTAGGCTCTTTCTTTGCGTCTAACTCGACTCTCGATGACGGGGGGAGTACGCCGCCGACCATCCCGCGGTGTGAGTGCTCCATGCCGGAAGTGCTGTTCACACAGCGCTCGGTTCGCAAAGCACTCCTCTCCCTGGACATCCACAAGTCGAGTGGGCCTGACAGAATCCCCCCAATTGTGCTGAGGACGTGTGCTCCAGAGTTGGCACCGGTTTTAACGCGTCTTTTCCGGTACTCCTACTCCCTAGGCGTAGTCCCAAAATCATGGAAGACGGCTTTCGTCCACCCGATCCCTAAAAAAGGCGACCGCTCAGACCCGTCCAACTACCGGCCAATCGCCATCACTTCCTTGTTCTCCAAAACAATGGAGTCCATTGTAAACTGCCAGCTCATGAGGTACCTTGAGGATCACCAGCTGATTAGTGACCGCCAATACGGTTTTCGCCGTGGTCGGTCAGCTGGTGATCTTCTGGTCTACCTCACTCACAGATGGGCGGAGGCAGTAGAGTTCAAGGGGGAGGCATTGGCCGTTAGTTTGGACATTGCGAAGGCCTTCGATCGAGTTTGGCACAAAGCGCTTCTTTCGAAGCTCCCTTCCTATGGGCTTCCCGAGAAATTGTGCGATTGGATCACCAGCTTTCTTACAGATCGGAGCATCAAGGTCGTTGTAGACGGTGCAAGCTCCGATTGCAAGCCTATTAATGCTGGTGTTCCACAGGGCTGCGTGCTATCGCCAACGCTGTTTCTTCTGCATATCAACGATATGTTGCATACCCGTAACATTCATTGCTATGCAGATGACAGCACTGGTGATGCTCTTTACACCGGCCGAGCCAATATTTCTCGGGAAAACGTCTCCGAGTGCCGGGACAAACTTGTGTCTGAAGTCGAGTCTTTGCTGAACAGAGTCTCGGATTGGGGACGACTAAATCTAGTCCAGTTTAACCCCCAGAAGACACAAGTTTGCGCGTTAACCGCTAAAAAGAACCCCTTTGTCGTATCCCCTCAGTTTCAAGGCACTCCCCTTGTTGCCTCAGCCAGTATCGGAATCCTCGGCGTCGACATATCGAGTGACGTGCAGTTTCGTGGTCACTTGGAAGGGAAGGCCAAATTGGCCTCTAAAAAGCTTGGCGTGCTCAGCAGAGCGGGACAGTATTTCATGCCGGCACACCGCCTGCAACTTTACAAGGCGCAGGTTCGGCCGCACATGGAATACTGTTCCCATCTCTGGGCTGGGGCTCCCCAGTACCAGCTCCTTCCACTTGACCGCATCCAGCGCAGAGCAGCTCGAATCGTCGACGACCGAGTGCTTTCTGATCGGCTCGATTCACTGGCGCTGCGAAGAGATGTAGCATCTCTTTGCGTATTTTATCGCATCTATCACGGGGAGTGCTCTGAGGAATTGTTCGGATTAATCCCAGCCGCCAAATTTCGTGAACGCACTACACGGCAAACGTCCCGATACCATGCACACCATCTGGATGCTTGGCGGTCCACCACTGTACGTTTCACAAGGAGTTTTCTTCCACGTACAACCTCTCTGTGGAATAGTTTACCACCGGCGATTTTTCCGGACCGATACGACCTGGGGACCTTCAAGAAAAGAGCTTACTCCTTTCTAAAGGGCCGGCAACGCACCCGCAATTCTCCTGGTGTTGCGGTTGATCATGGGCGGCGGTAGTCACTTAACATCAGGTGAGCCGCATGCTCGTTTGCCCCCTCTTCCATTAAAAAAAAAATTTGAATATACGCACTAGACAAAAATCTTCTTCGTGAGGTATCTGGTAAAATATGAACAATAGCTGTGAAAACCCGCTTCGCTGGGGTTAGTTTTTGTCGAATATTTATTCATGTATGTATATTTTATTAAATCAATTATTGTGTTAAATTGAGAACACGACTTTTCTTATAACATTTTTTAGTTTTTTTTTCTTACTTATACTTCTTTGTCATTATACAAAAATACTTTACAGATAGTCATGTACTGAATATCAATATTACAGCACATATTATAACACTTCAGTGGGTAGGTGTTTAATGGGACGGTAGTTGACGTACTGATTTGAAGTTAAATATAATAAAATGATTACTATTTAAACATGCGCCCCGAAAGTAAGTCGCAAACGTAAGCGCAAAGTTGTATGTACGATGGCTTGCCCGTACATACTGGCAACACGAAAGAAAAGTAAAATAAACTAAAAAGAAAAACTATCAAGGTAAAGTAATGCCAGTACAAAGCAAATAATGTAAGTATTAATCGTCAAAATTAAAAGTAATGTGGTTTTTCGTTGTAGTCACCGTAGTAGGTGTTCGTGGCCGCTAATCGGGCAGCTGCGCTGGACTCGATTTTGCAGATTCGCGTCCCGCAGTCGAGTGATGTTCCATATCTTTGTAGCGACATGACATTGATAATATGTAACCTGAGACTTCTGCACCTGCGCAACCCCCTCGCGGGCAGTCGTCTCTAGCGTCTCGCCGATGCGCCCGTTTGTAATTAAGTGCAGATGTCAGTCATAAATGTGAACGTGTCGGATTCATAAAATAAACAGTGTCGTTAAACCAGTGACTTCTATTTATCGACCTGATTTGATGCAGGGACGCTCTAATTCACACACAGTACATAGCGACCTGCACAGTGGTGACCACGAACTTCGAATTTGAACTGAAATTTTTTTTTTATTGGATAGGGTGACAAACGAGCGCACAGTCCACCTGATGGTAAGTGGTTGCTGCGGCCCATAGACATCTACATTTATCCTCGATTACAAATCAAAATGCAGATGCGTTGTCACCCGTGAGGACTAAGATGGAACGCCTCTTTTTCCAGTAAAAAGGGTCTCCGGTTCTCTACACTCACCATACGAAATACAGCAGCATTAAGCTGCTATTTCACGCTGGTATTCTGTGAGAGCGTGGTCCTTCCCCGGTCGAGCCGACCCATTCGTGCTACAACTATACTACTAATATAACTGCAGCATGGCTCTACCACGTAAAAATTAGTGTGAAGTGCAAATAAATACAACAATGAATCCGAAATACCAACCAATGTCCGTCCCAACTCCAGGACCCTCCTCGGTGGAACTGTCACCACGCCTATGGATCGCGCAATTAGAAGCAGTAACAGATAATCAGGAGGAAGGAACTGCCGTCTGTGATACAGGCTCGGCATAGTACAGCCGGCAGTAACCGAAGTAAGCAATTTAAAAAAATTGTACATAGCTTATTTTAAACATATTGTAAAAGAGCTTATTGTAAAGGAAAGCAATGTAATTACGCTAATAAAGTTTATTATTATTATTATTATTGGGGTATCTGTATAGTTTTCTCATCTGGTTGGTTTCTATAAATATATAATTATAAATTAAAATGAAAAGATAAATATACATAAATATCAATAAAATAAAATAAATACAAAAAATACACAAATAAATAAAGAACCAACCAGATGGAAGCCCTCGGCAGGAGAGACCAAACGGCCGAGGGTTAGGAGGAAAGGGAAAGAAACCGACGGACGATGCGGGCGGTATCGAGGACCACTGCCTTCTGCATTTGAGCCCGGAGCGGTCCGTCACAGAGTCCCAGTCGCCTCAGATGACCCGAGAGACTGACTGGGATTAGCCCATTCGCAGAGACGACTACAGGAATAATTCCCCACATGTCTGTTACCTCGTGAGCCAGGTCCAGATATTTTGTTCGCTTATCTATTTATTTATTTATTTATTTATTTATTTATTACTACAAGATCCACAGCTCTAATTACAACGTATATAAAACTTAAGAAATAAACTAACAGCCAATAACGGATCTACTTTATACATTTTTTGACTTATATTAATCGACCGACAATCAATAAGTTTGAGCTACAAAATACACTATTTTAGAAATTAAAAATTAAAAATGGTGCGTCTCTCACTCTCTGATCTGTGTATCCGTGTACGCGCGCGCGTGTGTGTGTATGTTTGTGTGTGTGCGTGTGTGTGTGTGTGTGTGTGTTGGGGGGTGTATGTGTGTGTGTGTGTGTGTGTGTGTTTGTGTGTGTGTGTGTGTGTGTGTGTGTGTGTGTGTGTGTGTGTGTGTGTGTGTGCAATATACATATTAACTGTTTCCTTCAAGTACTTCAAGAACTTCCCTCTTAAACAGATACCTACTGCTATGAAAAATATCAGTAGCATTAAATTGGTTGTTAAAAGTTCTATGCAATCGACTGACCAATGCGTTTTGTGCGTAATTTGTTTTTGATCGTGTTACGGCAAATAATTTTGTGTGTCTCGTTCTAACTTTCGGGGCGCAGAAACTCAGTATTTTGGTTGATAGTTCAGGGCTATCTATATATCCGTTGCATATTCCGTGTAAAAAGGACATGTCTGCAAGTACACACCTATTTTTGAGAGTCGTAAGATTATGATAATGGCAGGATTCATCATAATTTTTGAAATGGCAATGCGACCGATAATTCAAATGTTTTATGAATTTTTCTTGTATTTTTTCTAAATTTTGAATACAAATGATATACTGAGGGTTCCAAATTATGCTACAGTATTCTAGGATGCTCCTAACATAAGTGTAATACAGTACTTTTAGGCAACCTATGTCTGAGAAGGGACGACTAACACGCAATAAGAAACCCAGGCTTCCGTACGCTTTGTTTTTAATCATTTCTGTATGATCAGAAAATGTCAACTTGCAGTCAATGTGAACACCAAGATCCCTAACACAAGCCAATTTTGCAATTTTAACATTATTAATATAATATTCAAAATTGATCGGATGTTTCTTGCGAGTAAACGAAATATAAGAACATATTTATACCAATTCGATTATCAGTATAATAATGTTCTAGACGGTTAAGATCAGTTTGTAGGCCAGTACAATCCATATCGTTTTTAATTTTCATAAATATTTTGGTATCATCAGCGTACATAAGAAATTGAGCATGTTCGAAGCAAGCACCTACGTCGTACAAATATGTTGCATACAGAAGTGGTCCCAGAATGGATCCCTGTGGGACACCTGAAGGTATTGCAATAAAATCTGAGCAAAATCCTCCTATGACGACTACTTGAGATCTATTGCGTAAATAAGACTCCAACCATCTAAGCAAGCTACCCCGGATACCAAGTTCATAAAGTTTACGTAAAAGAATAATGTGATCCACACGGTCAAACGCCTTCTCAAAATCCGTGTAAATCACATCAACCTGAGACCCACCATCTATGTTATTTAATACGTAATCAATAAATACTGCCAGATTGGTAGCTGTGGACCGACCCTTCATGAAACCATGCTGCTCTATTGGTATTGAGACCGATATTACAGGATAGATAAATTTATATACGACCCTCTCGAACACTTTGCTCAACACGTTGAGGATAGATATCGGTCGATAATTTTCAACAGCAATCCTCGATCCTTTTTTATGAATTGGCACTATATTGGCCTTTTTCCAAACATTAGGAAAGTATCCATCTTGAAGACATCTGTTGAAGATAAATGATACAGGACGCGATAGAGATTTAGCACATTGAACGAAAAATACCGGTGGAATACCATCGCAACCAGCTCCCTTTTAGACGTCAAGATTTTTAAGCAGTTCATAAGTACTCTCTTCAGTAACATTAATGTCATGTATAGTATCAGATCTGGCAGTTTCATTTGTTGAGTTAGCTGGGTATTGATTCGCTGGTTCACGAAAGTTTCTCTCAAAAAAGTTGCTGAATGCGAAACAAATATCCGATGGTGCATTTAACGCATTTTGATCAAAGGTCATTTGTTGGGGATAAGAGGATCCTACTTTTCTCTTGGACTTTACATAAGACCAAAAATATTTTGGATTAGTCTTAATTCTTTGTTCCGAGAAAACAATGAACGATTGATAGCATTCGGTCTGCAGTTTCTTAATATTCCGTCTGAGATAGCTAAAATGTGCATAATCAATCGGGTTTCTATGACGCTTCCAATTTACATGAGTCCTATCTTTTTCTTTAATTAGTTTTATTAATGCTTTATTATACCAAACTGGGTAAATGTAGGTACTTGGGCACCGAACTTGTGGTACGAATGTTTGTAATAAATTATTTAAAATCGAGTAAAATTTCGTCAACATGTGCTCTATGTTACTATTTTCAAGTAAAAAACTCCAGTCCTGATTTCTAAGAGATTCGTTGATGCTATCAAAGTCAGCTCGTTTATATTGATATTTGGTGCGGGATCGAGGTTTAATTGGAGGGACTAGAATATCGGAAACTACAATAGAAAGAGTCGGATGTAGAGGATCTTCCTTTACTAAAGGCCTCATAGATTTCTTTATGGTGACGAACGAATCAGAGTAAATTAGATCCAACGTATTATTACAGTTATTAGTGTAATTATTAAACTGTGACAAACCAAGAAAGGAAGACTGAGTGACAAAACTCGATGCAGCATTCTGAAGCTCGATAGAGCCCTTCCTCAGAATTATTGGTTTCCCATATTGCCAGTCAATGATAGGAAGGTTAAAGTCACCCGCTATTATAAAGTGATCACTGCAGTTTTTGCTTTTAACTTCAGAGAGTTGATTCATAAATATGTGCAATCTTGATGGAATTTGATCATTTGGTGGGATATAAACTGTAGCAATATGCAAATCATACCTGGATTTGATAGCTGTAGCAGGAATAGTTACCCACACCGACTCCAGACCACTACAATGCCACTCGGGTCTGGCGCGTGCCTGTAAATTCGAAGCACACATAATCATTACACCACCCCCCAACGAGCCTCTGTCCCGACGAAAGACTGTGAATCTGTCATCACACAACTCAGCATCAAAAATGCTATCGCAGAGCCATGTTTCAGTTATCATAATTATATCGGAGTCCTGTAATAACACGTTTTTAAAAAATTCATCTGTTTTGGTTCGTAGTCCTCTCACGTTTTGATAGAATAGTTTAATTTTCTTCATATTATTGTTATTCATCTTGATTGAATTGGGTGTGTTGAAACATATAGGCAAGACATATACAATTGCAGTTGGTAATATGGTGGTGTCAAAATCAATTGCACCGCACAATGATGAATGAATGGTTTAAATGGTAAATAGGTGTTACACAGAGTTTGAGTGATGGATATGACAATGTGCATTGGATGTACTTGTACGTGCAGTAAGGATAAGAGGCTAGGATAGTATACAATTGTTTCTAAGGTACGTGATATGTGTATGTAGTGTATAATGTGAGCACGAGTGTAAGTAGGTTTAATAAAGTATGTGTATTTACGTATGTTGTGTGTTAAAGTGACCACTGGTGTATAATAAGAAGTGTAAGAGCAGAGAGCAAGGCACTTAATTACAATATCTTTCCAAGATCGTTTGTTGAGTCTATCGCAAATGGAGTCGAGGTGTCGTTTCTTCTGACATAAATTCGGCAGTTTTTTGTCCATACATACTTGTACCCTGTCTCTCTAGCCTTTTGCCTACAAGAACCCAACAACATTTTATTTTCTTTAATGAGATGTTCATTGATGTAGATTCTGTTCTCTTCACCTCCCATCCCGATATCTCTGGTGGTCATGTTGCGATGTTTACGTGCTGCTGCGATCACTCGGTCCTTAATAGAACGCCGTCTGAATCTGACGATTATTGGACGTGCTCTTTGAGCACCTGCGTTACGCCTCGGTTGTACTCTATGGGCGAATTCTATGTCTGTGGGTTGGATGGCAGCACCGACGTGATTTGCTGTTTTTAGCACAATGTTCAGTAACACCTCATCCTTGTTTTCAGGTATGTTGACAAGTTCAAGGTTTTGCAATCTCTGCCATTGTTGCTGTTTTCGGTTCTCCACCTCTAATTCTTTAACACGGGCAGTGCAAGTAGTAAGACTTTCTTTAAGCATAATATTCTCCTCTTTCACAGACCTCAGTTCTTGTGAAGTAGAATTGAGTAGCTTTTTAAGGTCAGTAATTTCCTTTTTCAGATCTTCGTATTGACAGTTTATGTAGGTCATAGAATCTTGAAAACTACTAAATTGTACAGTCATGCCTTTGAGTTGTTCGGATAATATATATATATATAAATTAATATATATAAATCTGTTTCGGCTTTCACGAGGTTCTCGTCATACGCAATGATAATGTCGACCAAAAATATCCTTGACCATGCCCGGTCCATCAGCACAATATCAGGCTTATTCGCAAGAATAGTCCTGTCTGTGATGATGGCCCGGTCCCAGTAGAGCCTGGCGCGGTCATTTTCGAGCACGGCTTCCGGCAAGTACTTGTAATACGGCAATTTTCGGTCCACGAGACCGTATTTCAGAGCGAGCTCCTGGTGTAGAATTCTGGCAACTAGGTTGTGCCTGTGCAAGTACTCAGAGTTAGAAAGCGCCGAACAACCGGAGATGACATGCCTAAGTGACTCCCCGGGATGGCGACAAGCTCGACAGACGTCGACGGTGCCATCCTTTACGATGTATCTCCGATAGTTGTTGGTCTTAATAACATATATATACATAAACACTCACGCCTGTCACCCAGAGGGGTAGGCAGAGACTACAGACTTCCATTTGGCACGATCCTGACACACCTCTCTCGCCTCCTTCCCATCCATACACCTACGCATACATGCTCGTCGGTTAAGGGTATTCCTAATTTGGCCCGTTATCAATAAATCGCCAATTTGGTCGATAAATTTTCGCCTAGGACGTCCCTTTCCGACTCCGCCATTCACTTCTGCAACATAAATTTTCTTTGTCACCCTTTCCTCATTCATTCTTTCCACATGACCAAACCACCGAAGCATTCCTTTCTTAATCCTGGTCACAACATCATCTTGCAAACCACACTCTTCTCTTATTACACAATTTCTTACCCTGTCATTCAGATTCAGCCCTAACATACTCCTTAACAACCGCATTTCTACCGCATTCATTCTACTCTCGTGCTTCTTCTGCCACACCCAACTTTCACTACCATACGTTAAAGTAGGGACCAACACAGCATTGTGAATTGCCATACGTGCCTTTTTCGACACGTTTTGACTCTTCGCAATATAGTGCAGGGCCCAATTTACTCTATTCTAGGTCTTAATAACCTGATCCTGTATTGCAGACAAAACCCTCGGTTTCTCCGAAGAGGTCACCGAAACGTAGCCAGTTGAGGGAGGCGACTGTATTTACGAAGGGCTCATGTAGAGCCCTGTAGTACCTCCCGTGGAGCTCCTACTCCTTCCATACGGTCTCCCGGTCGGAAATGTTAAGCACTGCTGGGTCCTGCCATTGCTCGTTGGCTAAGGATAGAGGGGTAAGCCCTTTATCACTAGAAATGACGTCATTATAGAATGGATCATCCGATCTCGCCAGGAAGTATTGACGGAGACTGCACACTTCGCGATTATGCATGGTGAGCGCGCTCAGGAAGCCACGCCCACCATGCTTTCGCGGCAAGTACAGCCTCATTACCGACGATCTCGGATGATGCATCCTATGGGACGTCATGGTAGTGCGGACTTTTCTATCCAGGGCGTTAAGCTCAGTCTGAGTCCACCTGAGTATGCCAAAGGTATACATGAGGACAGGCATGACCCAGCCGTTATATGCGTGTGACTTATTCACACCGGACAAAAGGCTGTTAAGTACTTTGGTCAAGCGTGCATAAAACACGTCGCAAACTGACTATTTCATACCAGCCTCATCGATACCCATGTTCTGTGACATACCCAGGTATCGGTATGTTTCAGCCTCGGGAGGCGATAACTTGAGGTCATCCGTATAGAAAAGGTGGGGCACTTTTGTACCTCCTTTCCGAAGCTGAAATCCCCTCCCGGAGCCCTCCAGTAAAGTACTAAGAGGGTTCAAAGAGAGGCAGAACCAGATTGTACTCAGACAGTCGCCCTGAAAGATACTCCGCTGAAGATGCGGCTTTCCGCAGTTGTCATCCGCTCACCTAGATGACAAAGGATCGTACTCCACCGCCCCATATATTATTATTATTAATCAGAAACTCGGAGATGAGGCGAGGTATCATCTAGTCATTGCTAAGATGGCCAAGAATACCATACAGCAGGTCACCGATCTCTAACTCCAGCCTCCGAGCAAAGAAAAGTATGGGGTTCTGAAGGAGAGACTATTAGCAGTATATGAAGAATCGGAAAATCGCCAGATACAAAAACTGATAGGCGAAATGGACCTGGGCGAGCAAAAACCATCATCACAGCTACTCCGTCGTAAGCGTGATCTGGCGCGTGGGAAAGTACCTGACGAAACTATTCGTATTTTATGGCAAGGGCACTTGTCGCCAGCAGCACGAGCGGTACTCGCAGTGATTTATGTGAAAGACCTGGAGAGCTTGGCGAACGTAGCAGACAAGGTACTAGAGAACACTCGGTCTGCGCATATAAATGAGGTTGCGCAGAACTCCAGAGATAAAATCCTCGAAGAAATTTCCAAGATCGTAAGAAGGCGTGATGCGTTGGAGCGCTCAAGGCCAAAACAGCGGCAGTTTGGCAGAAACCGATCACTCTCGCGTGGCCGTAACTAGTCCCAGCGAAGCCCAAGTAATAATAAGCTGAAGTTATGGTTTTATGATGCTAGATTCAAGACCAGAGCTCACCGGTGCGTGAGTCCTGCGCTTGGGTGGCTCAAAATTTTAACTTTTGTTCCGATCTATGCAGTAATTTTAATTTATGGTAACCGCGGTTAACTATGACATATGGACGTTGAACATCTCAGTCCCGCCCGTGACCATGAGTGCTGTAAAGCGTTCGAAACGTCGGGTATTTAAAAAGTTAAATATACGCGATAAATTCCGTAAAATCTCGTATTATTTCAAGTGATAATGGCAGTTTTCCACATCCTCCGGTGCAATCTCAATGCAGTGATAGGCTCTATTAACACCTAGTAAAAATTTGTTTACCAGCCAGTAGGTAGGTAAAATCCTGCAGCCGTGGTATTGGATACCGGTCCATCTTAGTGATAGCGTTGAGCTGGCGGTAATCACCACAGGGCTATAGATCACCATTTTTCTTAGGCACCACATGTAAGGAGCTGGCCCATGCAGACTTTGACGGTCGGCATATGCCAAGCTCCTGCATAAAGAGAAATTCCTCACGTACCTTATATGCCGGTCTGGCGGAAGCGGCCTGGCCCGTGCAAATACTGGCGGGTCTGTGGTCTCGATGTGGTGATAAACGCCGTGATGCGTAGGCTCCTTATACGATACTGGCTTGGTGATGTCCGGGTATTTACGTAGAAGATCGTAATATGTGTGATTACAGTTCACAGTATGGATAGGCGGTTCCCGACGATTCACTAAAGGCACTACTACATTTAACCCCTTTACCCTCACTTAGGTCCACCAAAAGCTTGTTATGTTTAAGAAAATCGGCTTCTATTATAGGCTGCTTGACGTCGGCTACTATGAAAGTCCACCGATACGGCCTTATTAATTTTAAATTGAGAACAAGCGTTTGTGTACCGTATATTAATTTGTGATCCGTTAGCTGCGTAAAGCTTATTTTCACCAAATAACTTTTTTTGTATGGTATTAACGTTAGCAAAAGTTTAAAAATTAACGCTGAAACGTTGGCACCAGTGTCCATTAGGAATCGCAATCCACTGTTGAGGTGTGTCACGTTGAGGCGGTGAGATGTTAAGACTGTACAGACATCCGCCATTGGCTGCACACCGCTTAGTTTCCTTCGTCCTCCGGAGCCACCCAAGCGCAGGACTCACGCACCGGTGAGCTCTGATCTTGAATCTAGCATCATAAAACCATAACTTCAGCTTATTATTACTTGGGCTTCGCTGGGACTAATTACGGCCACGCGAGAGTGATCGGTTTCTGCCAAACTGCCGCTGTTTTGGCCTTGAGCGCTCCAACGCATCACGCCTTCTTACGATCTTGGCAATTTCTTCGAGGATTTTATCTCTGGAGTTCTGCGCAACCTCATTTATATGCGCAGACCGAGTGTTCTTTAGTACCTTGTCTGCTACGTTCGCCAAGCTCTCCAGGTCTTTCATATAAATCACTGCGAGTACCGCTCGTGCTGCTGGCGACAAGTGCCCTTGCCATAAAATACGAATAGTTTCGTCAGGTAATTTCCCACGCGCCAGATCACGCTTACGACGGAGTAGCTGTGATGATGGTTTTTGCTCGCCCAGGTCCATTTCGCCTATCAGTTTTTGTATCTGGCGATTTTCCGATTCTTCATATACTGCTAATAGTCTCTCCTTCAGAACCCCATACTTTTCTTTGCTGCATTGAGATTGCACCGGAGGATGTGGAAAACTGCCATTATCACTTGAAATAATACTAGATTTTACGGAATTTATCGCGTATATTTAACTTTTTAAATACCCGACGTTTCGAACGCTTTACAGCACTCATGGTCACGGGCGGGACTGAGATGTTCAACGTCCATATGTCATAGTTAACCGCGGTTACCATAGATTAAAATTACTGCATAGATCGGAACAAAAGTTAAAATTTTAATCTATGGTAACCGCGGTTAACTATGACATATGGACGTTGAACATCTCAGTCCCGCCCGTGACCATGAGTGCTGTAAAGCGTTCGAAACGTCGGGTATTTAAAAAGTTAAATATACGCGATAAATTCCGTAAAATCTAGTATTATTTCAATGTGTAGTGTTCGCGTAAATATAAGAAATCATTATGCCATTATCACTCCTTTTGGCTTGTTTGAATTTAATCGCATGGGATTCGGTTTGAAAAATGGCTCACAAACGTACTAACGGTCTATGAATACGACTGTTTTGCAAGGTTTAAATTTCTTATTCTGTTATATTGATGACGTAATTATGGTAAGTTCTATTGAAGACCATAAGTGAAAGGTTACACGCTCAGTTTGGCGTCAGTTTAGTCCATCAGTTTGGTCCGGCTAAGACTGATGCCAGAATGATGGATGAAAAACACGGTTACACGCTCAGTCTAGACTGACAGCAGACTGATAAAACTTACGTAAGTCATCATTCGTAAAGTGAAGACGACAGTCAAGTGAGTCACATGATCCTGCCTAGCCATGGATATTTCGAAAAAAAAGAGCCTGTAATATAATCATCGCTTTATTGCTAAAGAAACGTGTAAAAAGGAAGCGATGGATGGAAAAAACCTGCCTACAAAAAAGAGAAATTACACGCACCTAAATTTATTAAATGAAATACGATGACAGGATGAAGAAGAAGACTCAAAATTACTATCGAATAAAAGAAGCCTGCTACGATCATTTGTTGCAAATGGTCAAACCATATTTGGAAAAACAAGATACCTGTATGAGGAAAGCAATAACCGCCGAAGAAAGATTGTCAACCCGCTCGCCAAGCGTGGCAACTATGGCAAATATCTCCCCATGAATAACGACGCAAACAAACGGCCCCCAGTCCCCGGCGGTCCCGCTATTCTTGGCTACGGTGGCGACCATGGTAACGGCGGGACAGGTGGTGCTAAGAATCTCCGGTGGGGGTTCGGTTGCCACCTACGACGACTCGACCTGGCAACATATAACGTACGCACCCTGAGGACTGACGAGAAGATACTGGAGCTGGAAGAAGAGACAGACAAGTTGCGCTGGCATATTATTGGATTATCCGAGGTCCGAAGAGAGGGGGAGGACACGGTAATCCTCGAGTCCGGCAACTTGTTCTATCACCGGGAGGGCGACCATCTGTCCCAAGGAGGTGTCGGATTTATCGTCCACAAGTCCCTCGTTAACAAAGTTGTAAAGATTGGGAGTGTGTCGACGAGGGTCGCGTACCTGATACTCAGAATCACCAAACGGTATTCGCTGGAGGTCATACAGGTTTACGCACCAACCTCGCCACATCTCGATGATGAGGTGGAGGAAATGTATGAGGATATTTCCAGAGCTATGCATTCCTCCAAAACCCACTACACGGTGTTGATGGGAGACTTCAATGCAAAACTAGGCACAAGAGAGAAATTCTCTTGTGCCTAGTTTTGCGTTGAATTGAACTCTTTCTTCCAGAAGTGGCCCCACTGGAAGTGGACCTGGTCGAGCCCCGACGGTTCGACAAAAAATAAGATTGACTTCATTACGACGACCAGAAGCCAACTGTTCAGTGATGTCTCAGTGATCGCAAGGCAATCGAAAACTGGCAGCGATCACCGAATGGTTAGAGGCACACTGAACCTAAACGTTAAGTTGGAGAGGTCTCGTCTAATGAAGTCAACGCGCCGTCCCCCTCGTGTTCTAATCCAGAATCCCGAAACCTTTCAGTTCGAGTTACGTAACCGCTTTGAGTGCCTAGAAGATTGCAATGCAGTGGACGATATGAATGACGAGCTCGTGGAAACTGTCCAAGCGGTCGAAGCTAAGTTCTGCAAGACTCCGCCGCAGAAGAACACAAAAACTCTCCGATCACAATCTTAATCTCATGGCTGTTAGACGGGAGATGAGGCTGCAATCGTCAACAGATTTGACAGCATACAGGCAATTGAACAGACAGATCTCCAAATGCATGCGGCGAGACTAACGCAAGCTTAATACTACTCGTATTGAAGAAGCGATCGAGTGGAACCAGGGCTCCAAAGTCTTTGCCAGAGATCTGTCTGCCAGTAAGAGCCAACTGTCAAAGCTGAAGACTGAGTGTGGCAGCATCGTTTCCGGGACACCTGAGATTCTGAGTGAGATTGAGAGGTTCTATGGGCAGCTGTACACATCATCGTTGGAGCCACATGCAAGTGTGAGTAACGATCCAAGAGCAAGTCTTATCCGAAACTATTCCGATGATGTCCCGGACGTCAGTCTGAGCGAGATTAGAATGGCTCTCCAGCACACTAAAATCGGCAAGTCCCCGGGCGAGGATGGAATTACAGCGGAGCTTCTGAAAGCGGGTGGAAAACCGGTACTTGAAGTCCTTCAGAGGCTCTTCAATTCCGTCACTACCTCCGGAGTAGTGCCGGCCACTACTCCGGAGGCATGGAGCAGAAGTCCGGTGGTCTTGTTCTTCAAGAAAGGTGACAATGCCCTCTTGAAGAACTACAGACCGATATCCCTTCTGAGCCGCGTCTATGTGCTGTTTTCGAGAGTCATTACGAATCGTCTCGCACGCAGACTCGACGACTTCCAGCCTCCCGAACAAGCCGGTTTCCGAAAAGGCTTTAGTACCACAGAGCACATACATGCCCTTCGGCAAATTGTACAGCAGTCCGAAGAGTACAATCTGCCACTTTGCCTGGCGTATGTGGACTATGAGAAAGCCTTTGATTCCGTCGAAATTTGGGCGGTGCTACAGTCTCTTCAGCGGTGTCAAGTTGACTGTCGGTTTATCGAAGTGCTGAAGTGTCTGCACAGTAGGGCTACGATGGCTATCCGAGTACAGAACCAGAGTACGAAACCTATCCAACTGCAGAGAGGTGTAAGACAGGGTGACGTTATTTCCACGAAACTCTTCACCGCTGCATTGGAACACGTTTTCAAGCTACTGGACTGGAAAGGATACGGCATTAACATCAATGGCGAGTACATCACTCACGTTCGATTTGCCGACGATATAGTCCTTATGGCAGAATTGCTGGAGGACTCAAGCACTATGCTCAATGACCTCAATAGTGCCTCCCGACAGATAGGTCTTAAGATGTACATGGACAAAACAAAGATCATGTTTAACGTCCATGTCACACCTATGCCGGTAGTTGTTGGGAGCACTAAGCTCGAAGTTGTTGACGAGTACGTTTACCTGGGACAATAGTCCGACTAGGTAAGTCCGACTTCGACCGAGAGGTCAATCGACGGATTCAATTTACTCGCCATTTTTGTAAATTGGATGAACAACAGCTATTTTCAGCACCCTCGGAAAAACACCTGCCGTCAAACACAAGTTCATAATAAATGTCAGAAGAGGCACTAGGATGTCTTTGTACTTTTTCAGAAGACCAGTGGAGATGCCATCCCATCCAACAGCTTTATCTGATTTTAAAGCAATCATAACCCGTTCAACTTCTTCTTCATCTGTACTCAAAAGAACGAAAGAGTTTTCTATTAATTTAGGACAAACTGCAGAAGTGGCATGAGTTGAGATAGCTGTCCTCTGGTCAAATTTTTTAGCAAGGATCTTGCCAGCATTGATAAAGAAGGAATTAACTTTATCGGCTGATACACATGAGAATGGACACAATTGTAATAATTCATGACCTGGTGTAGTTTTAGGGCTAGTATTGGTAACTTGGTTTATTGTCTCCCAAATACGTTTTGAGTCTTTTCCAGCCTCGACAAATTTATTTCTTTCGTAATCGCGTTTAACACTCTTGAGCAAAGAATTGCAGTAATTTCTGTAGCGCTTATAGGTACTTTAAGAAAGAGTTCAAGAAAGAAAAGTACTTTAAGAACCACGTTATAGTGTGAAAACTTTTTGTGTAAGTTGTCCCTATTTCTTAGACACTTTAGGAGTCCTGGAGTCATCCACGGCTTAATAATTCTACGCCTGCAGGATGGGATATAAGTTATAGTCGCGTAGAAGATGGAGTTACGTGTATATAAAAACATTCCATTTCCATCGCATTTATAAATTATTCCATCGCAGAATCAGGGTCATCAAAATTTAATAAGCTCTCAAATTGAATAGAACTAAATTTACGGATTTTATCGCGTTTATTTAACAGATTTTACCTATTTTTAATTCCCGTCGTTTCGGTTGCTTTACAGCACCCATGGTCACGGGGGGGGGGGAGGACTGAGATGTTTGACGTCCCAATGTCATAGTTAGTTAGTTAAGAAATCATTAAGCTCTCAAAATCTACATTTAAGAGACTTTGACTCAACTTTTCTTCGTTTATCTTGCGAACACACTTGGGTGGAATGTACTGTACTTTCTTTGAAAGAGAGAGTATCACCGCAAAGTGATCAGTCACAGTTCAACAACAATAGTAAAAGCTGGGTAAGTGGTTTTGAGTAGAACATGGTCAAGGCACGTACGGTTATGCGTAGGTATTAAGTGGGAGGGAAGAAGACCATGTTCAGCTGTCAAATTTAGATATGCAGGACAGTTAACATCAGTATTAGTGGGAGATATATCAATGTTAATATCTCCCACCAAAAGATGTTTCGAAATGAGCTTAGACTACTAAGTAAAGTATCCAACCAATAAAAAAATTAGTCAGTTTGTTTACGCAAGGCATCAGGTCGATAAATTGCTGATACGGCGGTATCTCTACCTATCTTAATTAAGAGATAGCTTGCATCTAAGAGCTGCGGTTGTCCCACCGAAATCCTCTATGTTATTTTTTGTAAATAAATATTACACCATCATTTTGGTTATATGGATTCGTAGATGTCACATACTTATATCCCTGCAAAGAAGGAACACAATAATTGTACTGTAACCAACATTCGGTAAGGACTATTATGTCAAACTGGATATTAATTCTCGTCAGTAACAATAGGAAACCATCAATGTTAGCATTTACACTACGAATATTATGGCAAATTAATTTAAGTGATTCGAAGCTGAACTTTGCTAGTAATTGCATACAATTTTCTGGTGAGCTTAAGATAGCCTCTGAAGGGGATATTCTGTCCAATGCATAACTAATATCAGATTGAGAATTCAATTTTAGTATACAAAAAAATGGTGTTTAAATAACTAAGATATAACAAAAATAATAATATATAATTTATAATTACATATATACACACACACACACACACACACACACACACACACGCACGCACGCACGCACGCACGCACGCACGCACACACGCACACACACACACACACACACACACACACACACACACACACACACATGTTTGACACGAAATATCGGGAGATTCATGGTATTCCTATTTTTGCAGAGACATAATAATATTACATGTATAAAAATGATTTGCCATTGTTGAAAGCACATCAACTGAGAGCTCGCTTTAGGCATTGATATATTAAAAGGGGAAGATAGGTCACTAAATCAAAGCGCCCGGTCCTACATAACTACGGGATTGCCCGTACTTGGCTCGTTTGTAAGAGCGAGAAAACATGCGTGAGAGACACAATACGCACGTGATGCCCGATTTCGCGATGACGCGATTTCGCTCGCACAACTACGACGTTTCCTATTTCTGTCCTTGTCTATCGTTAAATATAATTTTGCGTTTAAGATAACAGATGTGTAAGTTTTGGTGCTTGTAGTCGTGCGCCGAGCCCAGGTTTAGTGATTGCGATATTAGCGTGTAACATATCTTCCCTTTTAATATATCAATGGCTTTAGGTGATTTAAGCATAAAGCAAGAAAAATCGTTAAATTCATTCATTCATCTGTAATGCAGCATTTCAGATGAAAGTAATTTAGTATTTATATTAAAGGAATTGTTTTGTTTGCAGAGTGTTAAAATATATGGTGAGCCAAAATTGACTTGGATCAATAGTAAACAAATTAATAATAGGTGCTATGCTAGTCCTAGACAAGTTAATACTTGGACACAAATTTCTTATTTTTAAAAACATGTAAAAATAGGTTAAAGAAACTTGGCCATGTAGATGTTGAATTTTATACTGTGCGCATTATTTTTAACATGAGTATACTGTTTCAATATGATATGAGAGTGGTGTGAGATTTGAGTGGTTACACGATCAGTCTGGCATCAGTCTGCTATCATTCACAACAGAATGATAAAAAATATTTAATTTTTGTCATTCTGGACCATCAGTCCGTCAGTCAACCGGTTAGATGATAATTCTCCCGTCATTATGAGCAGACTGATTGACCAGACTGACGCCAGACTGAGCGTGTAACCTTTATCTAAGAGTCACCTAGAACAAGTTTTTGAACGTTTTAATAAGTATGGTATATCTATAAACATTTCTAAATAAACAACAGCAGGCAGAAAAAACTCGAATTTTTAGGTTATGCGGTATCTCCCGAAAGTATACGTCCTCTGGAAGATAAAGTAGAAGCAATTAAAACATTTCCCAAACCGCAAACTATTTACGAGCTCCGTAGATTTCTTAGGGATGGTAAATTTCTATCGTAGTCACCTACCTCAAGCCGCATTACATCGAGCAGAGTTAAATAAGTATTTACACGGTGCTAAAAAGATAAATAAAACGGTCATACAATGGACAGAGATAGGGCATTCGAACAATATAAGAGTAGCCTACAACGCGCATGTACATTGTTCCATCCGGTAACCAATGCACCGCTTGCACTTTGCTACGACGCGTCGGACACCTGCGTCGGTACCATATTACAAAAGCACGTAGATAATTCGTGGAAGCCCATTGCATATTATTCAAAGGCTTTGTCCACTGTTCAACAAAAATATTCAACTTATGGTCGCAAACTTTTGGCTATTTTTATGTCTCTCAAGCATTTTAGGAATCAGTGGCGAAGCTAGAGCCCTTTTGTCGAGTGAATATGTTTTCGTAAGAAACATATTCACTCAGTTCTTCAACAGTTCGTTAATCTTTTCAACCCACATATATTGGCCCATATCGAACCAAACGAAGGTAGGATGGAAAGAAACAAGGTTTACGAAATACAAATCAATGATAGACGAGCGAATATATCTGTAGATCGTCTAAAGCCAGCTATCTATTAGCTGATGATATCGGAACCTACACAGAGAAGCACACCTTGCCCCATACCGCTAGAGGAACAGAAATGAAGATTCATCTCAGAGAGGTTCAGCAAACACTAAACCGTCAGACCATGGCACAGTCCAAACCGATAACGGTTTGCGAAAAGTAAATAAAAATATCTAGATAAAAAATTATTGTCTAACATTTTTATAGACATTTTAATTATATACACTTAACCACACTTATACAATTTTTATGTGAAATATTTTTATTTTCTATATTTTATTCTATTTTTACAAAATTTTACACCTACTTTACATTTTGTACGCATTACTGATGACTTGATGTATGCTTACAACAAAGTAATATATTTTTGTCATAACTTTGTATTCTACTTACCGTCTATATACTAAACTTAGTCCACGACAGTTTAATGCTTACAAGTTACAGTATGGAAGTAAGGTTTATTAAGTAATTATAATTTCTGTACTAGTTAATCTTTGACAAGGTATCAAGTTTAGTAACTTTGTATTCTAAATGCATTTAGAACTGCACTAGGTATGAGCGTAATGTAATTTAATTCCAATAGCTGATGTCAAATCTTTGCATCAACATATTGTAAACGGAACCTATTACGAAATAACAATTGACTTATTAAATAATTTTACAAATTCAATCATTATAATTTTTGAAGTTTAACGAGATGGGCAAGGCAGTCAGTAAGGAACAGGTTGTGATTGCCCAAAGTGGAAGTAGTGTTGGCGAAGTTTATACCCACATGCCTACTCAAAACATGCTACTGGTTGCCATAACAGCCTTGTTACTTATATTATTTTACTTTTGTTGGTAGCAGTTCAAGTGCCGTATCAAACGATGGCTGCGACAACAAATAATGGGAAATACTGTTCTTCCCCACAACATGATGCTTAGCGGTACGTCGCCGCCGGTCGACGTGCAGGTGCAGCAGCCCGCACCCGCGATGCACGCCACCGCGCCCACTATGCAAAGGAGCGCAGTGTAGTGAATAGTGTTGTGTAATTGGATGTCAAAAATGCGTAATAATGTTACGTATGTTACGCAGCCCTAATCTAGGCAATCTGCAGCGTTGCATCAGTTTACGACAACCACGAGGCACCGCGTCAGTATAACGTGTGTACTGTGTAATATTACCTGGTTCTGATATTCTACCGTGTGAATTCATTCTAGATTCAAACTTCGAATTAGAGTCACCTCTTTTAGTTGTAATAATTAATTGTAATAATTTTTGTAAATTAAATATATTTTAAATAAAGATTGCTTTTTTTTGCAACCTCTGGCTGGAGCCCACATAATTGGCGCAGTCGGTAGGATCTTCTAAAGTAGAGTCAGTGAATCAAGAGTGACTAAGAAGATACAGAACCTACGGGAGCACCAGTCCAGAGGCGAATCCAGGCATTGATTCCGCAAATAGAAGTAATGCTGTAAGTGCTTGAATCTTTCAATCATTACCCTTCCTAGTTCCATAATTAAAATCTTACTCCATCCTAATTTTATATACATATTTTTATTGCATTTTATTTCGTTTTAACTGTGTTAGTTTAAAGCTTCCAAAATTTTCCATCCAAGGGGAACACGGAACGTTAGGTTAGATAGTAGTAGGACTTCTAAGCTTAGCATTATAGACGAAAATAGAGGTTTAGAAACCGACAGCATGGCTCAATCAAATGAGATTGATTTAATTTATAAGTCACTTAGAGTTCTGCCTGAATTTGACGGTAACCCTTACATCCTTACGCGCTTTATTAATCTGTGCGACCAACTGGTAATAGCTCATGTAAGAAATGAGCCCGGATACGAATTAGTCAATTTATCTCTTATAAACGGAATTTTGAATAAAATAACCGGGCCCGCGGCTAGGCTAATAAATTCGAACGGAATACCCGAAACCTGGGCCGGCATCAAAAGCGCTCTTATAAATAACTTCGCCGACCATCGCGACGAAACTGCATTATACAGCGACTTATCATTACAAACCCAAGGGTCCAGTACCCCGCAAGAGTTTTACGAGCGAGTCCAAAGCTTATTTAGTACAATAATGACGTATGTTACCCTACATGAAACGATCGGTACGACCATCGAAGCTAAACGCGCACTCTATAAAAAACTGACCTTACAAGCTTATTTACGCGGACTTAAAGACCCTCTAGGGTCCAGAATAAGATGTATGCGACCCGAAACTATGGAGAAAGCACTTGAATTCGTGCAAGAGGAGTTAAACACCCTCTATCTCCAACAACGAAATGAAGGCGGTCAAAATAGGAAAGAATGGACTCCACCTACTCCTAGCTCTAATTTACCGCTAAATAATTTCATTCCAAAACCTACCGCGTTTAACATGCCGTCACTATCTAGACCACAGGTTAATAACACACTGAACTCATTTAGACAGCCACCTATGCAACCGCACGCTGCACAGGGTTGGAGACCTAGTCCACCGCCCCAGACACATGCACCGCGTGGTCCCACGCGTACGCAACAGATGATGCGTGCTCCACCACCAAATTATAACCCACACAGTAATGTGTTTAAGCTCCCTAACAGACCTCAGCAACCACAGGGTTTCAATTTAAATAATAACTTGCGTCCTTCTCCTATGAGCGGTGTCACCCCATTTGTTTCAAAACCCTTACCACCGACAGGACATGACTGGAGACGATTTGGCAACCCACCGCCGAGCAATTACTTTAAAACTCGTGAGGTAAACTTTAACGAGACTGGTTTTGACTACGACTATAACACCGACGCGTACTATGAATATGACTATCCTGACTATAACTATAATCAAGGGTACTATACTTACGAACCATACCCTAATTATAGCTACGAGCAATTGTATAACCACGCGGAAACTCCCGTCGTAGAGGAAGTAGATTCTAGTTTTACTCCGGCTAATGATGAAGATTTTCAGAAGTGTCCCAAATCAGAAAAACCAAAATAGAAGTAAATTTCCACATACAAAGGCAACTCGGGTACATTCAGACAAGTAATCCCCCGTTGAAATTCTTAATAGACACCGGTGCTAATCAATCATTTATTAATCCCGAAGCCGTAAGAAAATATTTTAGCCACATCCCACTGAATTATGACCCATTCGAGGTCACTAGTGTTCATGCGACGAGTAAGAATGATTATTCCATAACTCTCCCATGCCCTTTAGAGCTTAATGAGCACGATAATATAACTTTGTTCATTCATAAATTCCATAATTACTTCGATGGACTGATAGGTTTTGACTTACTTGGCGCATGGGGTTCTAATATTGATCTTAGGAATAAACTACTTATTACTCGTAACGCAAAAATTCCCATCGAAATGTACGACTCACGTAACGCAAATTTATATGAAGAAATCATACCCGCGCACTCATCGAAGTTAGTTCGGTTGCCCATAAATTCAAAGGACGGTGACGTAGTAGTTGAAAATCAAACCATTTGCAACTGCATAATTTCTGATTGCTTAACAAAAACAATTAATAATCGTGGTTGGGTCGAAATTACTAATAACAGCTCAAATGACGTGATTTTTTCAATGGACCGTCCGGTAGAAGCCGAAATATTTAATGTCGAGTGCCAGTTTACCGAAACGTTATCAGATCGCGCTAAAAATGTTTTATCCCGTCTTCGCACCGATCATCTTAATCCCGAAGAGCTAGCAAACCTACAACGGCTATGCGCCTCGTATGCCGACGTGTTTTACCTTGATGGTGAACCTTTAACATTCACCAACAAAATCAAACATAGGATTAGAACGCACGACGAAATTCCCGTACATACCAAGAGTTACAGATACCCGTATGTCCACCGACAGGAAGTCCAGGACCAAATTAATAAGATGCTCGAGCAAAATATAATCAGACCATCTGATTCTGCCTGGAGCTCTCCTATTTGGATTGTACCCAAAAAGGCGGACGCTTCCGGCAAAATAAAATGGCGTCTTGTTGTAGACTTCAGGAAGGTGAACGAAAAGACTATCGACGACAAATATCCTATTCCTAATATAACCGATGTACTAGATAAACTGGGCAAGTGTCAGTACTTTACCACGCTCGATTTGGCTAGTGGATTTTATCAGGTGGAGATGGACTCCGCAGACATTCACAAAACTGCTTTTAATGTAGAGAATGGGCATTATGAATTTCTTAGGATGCCAATGGGTTTGAAAAATAGCCCATCAACCTTTCAGAGGGTGATGGACAACGTATTAAAGAACCTGCAGAACGAAATATGTTTAGTGTATCTCGATGACATAATTGTGTTTAGTACATCCTTACAAGAACACATGAATAACCTGGAAAAAGTATTTAAAAGGTTGCGGGAATCCAACTTCAAAATTCAGATGGATAAATCAGAGTTTTTGAAGCTGGAAACCGAGTTCCTAGGCCATGTTATTTGCAAAGATGGGGTTAAACCCAATCCAGACAAAATTAAAGCCATCGAAAAATACCCACTACCAAAAACTACAACCGAAATTAAGCGTTTTCTAGGACTATTAGGATACTATAGAAAATTTATACCGGACTTCGCACGTCTCACGAAACCACTCACTCATTGTCTTAAAAAGGGATCAAAGATAACATTAGATCAAAATTATATTAACTGCTTTGAACGTTGTAAAACTCTTTTAACAAATGACCCAATCCTACAGTATCCAGACTTCAGTAGAGATTTTATTTTGACAACCGATGCTTCAAACGTGGCGATTGGCGCAGTTTTATCACAGGGGACAGTCGGTTCAGACAAACCCATTGCATACGCTTCCCGTACACTCAACTCCAGCGAAATTAACTATAGCACGATAGAAAAGGAACTTTTAGCTATCGTATGGGCGACTAAGTATTTCCGTCCATATTTATTCGGCCGTAAATTCAAAATTATTACAGACCATAAACCCTTACAATGGATCATGAACTTAAAAGAGCCCAATTCGCGTCTAACCAGATGGCGCCTTAAGTTGAGCGAGTACGATTTTAGTGTCGTATATAAGCAAGGCAAGTGTAACACAAATGCCGACGCATTATCGCGCATCGAGCTCCACAATGACGAGCTAAGACCAATAATAGACGAATTACTTTCCATTTTACCTAATCCCTCCGAAGGGGTACGCACATTAGATGACTCTAGGACTATAACGGCTACCGAAGTCGCGGACGATTCCAGAACCATCACCGTTCATACAGATAAAGAAAACCCCATCCTCGAAGTTCCGATTTCTGACGAACCGCTAAATAAATTTTCTAAGCAGATAATTTTGAATATAGTAGGGGACATAAAAGCTAGACCAGTTGTCACTAAGCCATTCGAAACACACACTCGCATTACTATTCAAATAGCTCAATCGAACATAGAGGAAGATGTCGTTAACGCTATTAAAGAATACGTCCATCCAAAAATTAGGACAGGATTACTTATCAACCCAACATCTGCTATGTACACTGTCATACCAATTATACAAAAGACTTTTAAAAGTTCATCTCTTAACCTCTTTCTAACAAAAAGTGAATTGGAAAACGTTAGGGAATATCTAAGACAGCAAGAAATCATTCGTAAATATCACGATGGAAAAACGAACCATCGAGGCATTAACGAGTGTTTCTCGGCCTTATCCCGTAAATATTACTGGCCGAAAATGAGAGAGCATATCACTAAATTTATTAATGACTGTACAGTATGCGGACAAGCTAAGTACGACCGCAAACCTGTTAAACAGAAATTCCAAATTGTACCACCAGCTTCTAAGCCTTTTGAATTAGTTCATGTAGATTTACTAACCATTCAAGGGGAGAAATATTTAACAATAGTAGATTCTTTTTCTAAATATGCTCAAGCTTACTACCTGCGAGACGGCACCGCTGTCAGTGTAGTACAAGCTTTGCTGATTTTCTGCACACATCATGGCATTCCGATTACAATAGTTTCCGATAATGGGCCGGAGTTTACCAACCAACTTATTGCAGAATTCGTTAAACTACATAAAATTCAGCACCATAGAGTAGCCCCACATGCTCCTAATGAAAATGGTATTGTTGAACGATTCCACGCCACCATATTAGAACATCTCCGTATTCTAAAGATAAATCAAAAGAATGAATCTGCTATTAACCTTATGCCTTATGCCCTATTAGCTTACAACCATAGTATACACAGCTTTACAAAATGCAAACCGATAGAAGTAATCACAGGACATTTTGACCCTCGCGATCCTTTTGACATAGATCTATCCGCCCATCTACTCAACAGTATGTAGTAAACCACAAAGACAGAATGACTGAGACCTATAAAACTATTCACGACCTATGTAACGACATGCGTAAAGACTTGACTAATATTCGCAATAAAAACCGAGAACCGGAAGCTGAGTACTCCCCGGAACAACAGATATTTATAAAGAACCCATTCGCATCCCGTCAGAAATTAGCTCCTCGATACACACACGACACAGTAATGGCAAACCTCCCAATTCACATCTATACAAAGAAAAAACGAGGCCCCATAGCAAAAACCCGATTAAAGAGAATACCTAAAACGAACCAATTGTTACAGGACTCTCCTGGTACTTCATCTCCTTCTGGGACCAGCTCTAACGCAGGAGATAAGACTTGAAAGTCTTAGTGACGGACCTGGTATATTACCCTTCAAACTAGGCCCCACTCGAATCCTATCCCACTACCATGCATTTCTAAAGTATGTAGATCTTCAAGAATTAGGAGACAAAGTAAATTCTGTTAAAACACAGCTAATCAGTACTACTCCTTACCTTAACAATATAACTAATTCCTTATTTCAGCCTCATATTGATTACCTTAAAAATAAGCTTGAAAGCGTCACTATACAGTTGCAAAGCTTTAAAACGAACCGTGAGAAAAGAGGACTTGTAGATGGTCTCGGTTCTATTATAAAAAGTATAACCGGTAACCTTGATTATACAGATGCAGATCATTTTAATCGCGCAATAAAATCCATCCGCGAAGACGAAAATAAAATGGTAACGGAATTTAATAACCACGTAAGCTTAACTAAAGACTTGACAAATCAATATTCCAAAATAATAGATAGCATTGTGGATAATCAAAATAAATTGGAAATATTAATAGGTAAAATAAATCAATCCGATGCTACTAGAGACTACGATTTAATTAAATATGCCCATTTTACACAAGTACTAATGATCCTTAGTAATAACGTTGATTCCATCTCACAGGAATTAATTAAATTACCGAATTACTTAGCATTTATAAGAGCTAACACTATGCACCACTCTATAGTCAATTTAGAATCTATCCGAACAATGATTAACCGTGCAACCGAACTTTATGGAGGTAAGAAGGTAGGAGATTTAGATATTAGAGAATATTATGACATTATTAGATTAGGCTCATATTATGTAGGAAATGAAATAGTTATAGTATTTAAGTTCCCGATTCTATTACCCCATATATATGATATGTATAAGTTATCTATTGTTCCTAACAAGAAAAACGAAATCCTTACACCACCCCATCCATTCCTAGCCATTTATCAGAAGGATTTTCAGTACATAGAGGCAGAATGCCCG
This sequence comes from Parnassius smintheus behrii, assembly GCA_036936625.1. NCBI lineage: Eukaryota > Metazoa > Arthropoda > Insecta > Lepidoptera > Papilionidae > Parnassius > Parnassius smintheus. The sequence goes on along the minus strand of JAUPFT010000030.1, from coordinate 17,188,546 downwards.
AAGACCAGTAAATGGTACATCTGTAAGGATAAGCGGAACCTGAGAGGTCAAACATCTCCTGATTGCATCCATCATCTCATCACAAAACAAAAGACGAATGCAGTATGTAACCCGCTTACAGTCACCCTGGATAAACCGGCTTACGAAGAACTGGACGACAAGCATTACACCATCACATTCCCTACACCAACGAAAGTACGTCTATCATGTGGCCAAGATCTCTTCAAAATACTTCAAGGTAGTTATCTCGTTGTTGTCCCGCTGAAGTGCTACATAGAAACGCCTCTATTCTCGATCTCAAACACTAAAGACCGATTGAAGGGACAAGCCTTAAAAATAATGGACATACCTGAGGAAAACACCAGCATCCCATCTCCTATTTCGGCATATAAACTAAATTCAATAAACCTTCAACATCTTCATGCAACGAACACTAAAATATCCCAGCAATCACCAGTGAATCTAAGCAGGAACGATGACCACAGTCTATATCATACTACAATACCATTTTACGCATTAATAATAAGTGCAGGTGCACTGATTCTATATATGTTATACAGAAAGTACAAGTTGAAGCCAACTGAAAGTACGCAAAGGAATACAGAAGAAGACCATCCTAAATCATTAAGGATATACGCAGTTCCAAGCACTGAGAAGGTTGATCCCGATCAACTACCAGCTCAATTCACGACCAAGGTCTTCCATAGTCGCTGTTCTTCGGGGGGAGGTGTTACGCAACCCTAATCTAGGCAATCTGCAGCGTTGCATCAGTTTACGACAACCACGATGCACCGCGTCAGCATAACGTGTGTACTGTGTAATATTACCTGGTTCTGATATTTTACCGTGTGAATTCATTCTAGATTCAAACTTCGAATTAGAGTCACCTCTTTTAGTTGTAATAATTAATTGTAATAATTTTTGTAAATTAAATATATTTTAAATAAAGATTGCTTTTTTTTGCAACCTCTGGCTGGAGCCCACATAATTCGTACTCCGTAAAGGAGACGGGCGAAAGTTCATAGAAAGCTGGGCCTGATGTTACGGCAACGATTACTGTATTATTTTATTTATATATCAATACCATTTAAAAAAACTAAAATGTTTACGAGTGCTTCATGGTAGAAAAAAATATAGGTTGTTATTATGCTTATACCATGCATACAATGTTATTATCACAGCAAGCTCTCACATTACACTTTAAGAAAATAATTATTACACTTTATTGTAAACTAGACTTCACCATAATTTTATGTATTGTAGGATATTCACAAATAGAAGATTCAGACGCCGCCGTCCAACTAAATTCTAGAAGTTTTAAATAATTATAGAAAAGCGGAAGGAGGATGAGTTAAAAACATTTTCTCTTTTAATGATTTATTAATCGTCTATCATAAACATATAAAATATCGTCTAAAAACGGTGCAGGCGGTATTAAATTCTCTTGACGCCTTGCCCAGCTTAGGTACCATATTATGGACATTACATGACAACAGCAACCTACAGTTCTTTTTCCTTACCAAAGAATTGAAATAATACTGTTTGATGATCTCTCTACCATTAAGGGGACTGTCAACTTAAATATATGTAAAATATGTTTTTGAGCTTAAGTATAATATGTCTCGATTTTATTCGACCTCTCAATAGCCAGCTAGAATGGTTGGATCTAGGTGGCTATTAAGAGGTCGAATAAAGACAATTCTCTTAGTAGGTTGCTGTCCATTTCTAGACACACTTCTATTTCGTATCTCCCATCTTGTATGTGTTCACCATAATGAGACAGCCCACTTAATTTGATAAATACCTAAAGATATTTTTATTAAATTACTGTGTGTGAGCTGGGGAAAATCATTTTTCATTTTGCACATGTATTCTTGTAAAATCAGAAAAGAAACCGTCAGAATCCTTTATACGTAGCCAGAGTCGTTAAAGATGGGAATATTATTACAGCACAGAAAAACAACAGAAAATATTCACTACCACCGCAAGCTCAGAGCCAAACAAAAGTTCCCTATATAAAAAAGTACTCTGTGAACAAAAGTAACGAATGATTTGAGTGACGTTTTTAGTTTTTAAACTAACGTTGACATTTCCGCTTTGTGGCCTGTATAAAACATTGATAATCGACTGTGAAATCGATTTATTAATTTATTCAGTTAATTTATTTTTACGACTATTTTGAAACGTTAAGGTGTCACGAGGGAACCATTATTTAAATAAGAAGTTTCTTAAACTTACCTAAAGAAGAAAAGACTGAATCACTTTTTATTGCCTTTTCTCTATTTTTGTATTAAAATCGATTAACTAACCTATTTCATCTGGCAGCATTGTTTAAAAGTAAAAATTACGGAAGTCAGTATTATTCTTATTAAATATTTAATTTCTTTTGCCATGATAAAACTGCTTAATATTTCATTATTAACTACAAAAAAACTTTAAAAAAATATTGATAAATATTTCACTTGTGTAACGTTAGGCCCAAATTCGCCCGTCTCCTTTATTTCGTATTTCTTGAAATGCAGTTTTAAATTTCAATAATGTTGTGTTAGTTATTAAGAGTAAATAACTTTCTTTTTTTTTTCAATTTTTTTTTGTAATTTCACGTAATTTTTTTTTGTAAGAAGTGGCGTGGATGTAGCGACATGTCAATGATAATATGTAACCCGAGACTAACTGCACCTGCGCAACCCCCTCGCGGGCAGTCGTCTCTAGCGTCTCGCCGATGCGCCCGTGAGTAATTAAGTACAGATTTCAGTCATAAATGTGAACGTATCGGATTCATAAAATAAACAGTGTCGTTAAACCAGTGACTTATTTATCGGCCTGATTTGATGCAGGGACGCTCTAATTCACACACACAGTACATAGCGACCTGCACATCTTCAAGTTCCAACGCATTATTGGTATGTGATGTCATGTCTTTGTGCTTAGTGCCATAACGACTGTAAAGCTTTCTTGCTATCCATACAGTCGTTCCAAGAATTATAGCGCTGAGAAGTATCTAGCAGATTAGGTATTAGTGTAAGTGGTGACTCATAATTGACGAGGATAAGACTTCGTTTTCATGTAGTGAATATAATGGCCTGTCAATTTCTTGAAGTTCAATATCATGTGTTTCTTGGATTACTTTCCATGATACTTTATGGCGAGTTAACCCGATAATGTTGTTCGCTGTTGTGTTCAGAGTTGGGATATCGAAGTAGTAGTTGTCGATTTTCATTTTGGTATTGTACTCATTGTGTGAGAGTGAATAGTGAAGTCTTTGGATTGTGGTGCACACCCTTGCGCGAGTTTTACTACGCCAGACGATGTCATACAGTGCGACGTTACATCAAAGTTGCATATCGTGCGCAAAATGCAAGCTCCGCAGCAAACGGCCAGCCAGCTGTTCAGCGTGTGTAATGCGATCCACGCGACATCACGCATGATGTCGGCTTGACGTCACAGGATGTACCCAAACTTTTTCCTATAATGCAAAAATAACATAAAATAACTAAATTGTTCTACAACTATAACAGTCATGCATCTACACTGACGACTGCATTAACATTCAGTGTGTCTGAAAAGAATATTGCATCAACATCTAGTGCAATACTCACAATCGCACCTACACCATCCAGTACAACATCAACCAGCACATCTGATTCTAGTGCTAAATTAAGTACTACAATTAGATTTAGTTCGACAACAAGTCAGCAAGAATTAATTAGTCGTATATCTAAATTAGAACATAATTAAGAAAAAACTTACGCTAGTAATATATAAGACAATGAAAAAACTGCAAAAAATTGCTAAACGACGTGGAGACGCCAGTAACTTAAAGTATCTTCGATAAAGATTTAGTGGACTGTAATTTTTGGTGCATACGACAAAGGGGGTAAATAAGTAGGTGGGATAGCACGCACTGACCTGATGAGGGCTGCCTCGCCTTCCTCCTGGAGTGTCTGCTATACAGCGGGCTCGCCACGTGGTTCGGCGCACACGCACTCTAGGCACAGTTTCCTGAAGTCCCACACTCTCGACCTTTGCCCTTACGGGGGCGTCTCACACTTTTATGAGTTACAAAGACACAATGTCTGATGCGGTGAGTATTAAACATAAACAGGAGAACTCAATGTTCGTCCTGCGCGGTTTGCGGTTAATACATAAGACGCGACGGCTGGCCGTGCGTTGCGGAGAACGTAATGTCACTTAGTATAATGACGCGCGCCGAGATCCTCTTTTTCACCTCGGCGGCAGCGCGTGCGGTAGGAAAGGGAAGGAAGGAAGGAAACAAAGAATATGCACTAGTCATGTTGATAAAGTAGATATAACTTAGGACGAACTCAATGCGATATGTAATGTAATGTTGATAAAGTAGATTGTTAACTGGCGTTACCATTTCCTCCCGCCCTTAAAGGGTCACCTTTAAAAGACAACCGTAATATAAAAAGGAAAAGGAAAACAAATAAATAAGCGGTATATAAAGTTAGAGGATGCGCTCAATGCGCATGTCTCATCTACTAACCTTACTTGGTAAGCGAGAAAATGTATACATAAATATAATATTGCGGTTTAATACTTTTTTAATATATATAAATATAAACTTAATTCCTAATTTAGATAAATAATTATAATCAAAATAATCGTGATTTATTGTCTTGGGAGAGGGCAAATACGAGCAACAGGACGGAGGTATGTTCCCTTAGTAGTTCTCACGATGCGGCGTGCGGAAAGGATCCAAAATTTTTGACGGAGCAATGACAATAACAATTCAGGCCCAGCGTGTAAATTTTTAATATGATAATGGGCAATGATCATGTTCACTACATGATCACTGCGCGGGAGTATAATTGGATGTTTTTGCGTGTAATCTAATGCGGAGTTCGAAAGACGACCACCAATGCGGATTAAACCATTCTCAATAAAAGGCCTTAAACGATTGAAAGCGGGCGAGCAAGGTTTGTTACCTTCAATATTTAAATATTCCACTGCAAAATGCTGTTTTTGCAGGTCGCGGAGCATTATAACCTCAGAGAAACTGAGATCATCAGCAGTCACTATAGTAGTGCTGCGGCGGGGCAATAATTTAGCAAACTTACACACGTGCGCAATTATACGCAGAAGTTTACTCCAAGAAGAGATGCGGAGTGCGAGCTCATAAATCGCAGAATTACAGACAGATGTGCACACAGTGTGCGACAAAATCTTCTTCTCAGGCATATTTGCAATAACCTCATTGTCTAAAGTACGAAGAGGCCATTGAGATGGATCTAACGAAGTCCACTGAGGCCCATGGAGCCACAGGGGGTTTGAAACTAATTTATTTGGCGTAACGCCACGTGAAAGTATGTCAGCGGGATTCTCAGTACCTGCGACATGATAAAAGTTATCAGCGCGAATATTGTCGGTAATCCGAACAACGCGGTTTGCAACAAAGGTCTGCCACTTGTATGGCGAACTCTTTATCCAGTACAGAGCTACTTTTGAATCTACAAAGGCATAGACTGATATTGCAAGGTCAAGAGAATAATTGTCGAGTACTCTGCGAAGCAATTTTGAGAGTAAAACCGCTCCACAAAGCTCAAGGCGTGCAATAGATAGTGGTTTTGTCGGTGCGACTTTAGTCTTTGCACAAATCAACTGGACGGTGTTACCATTGACGCTCTTTACATGTATGTAAACTACGGCACCGTATGCGTGCTCGCTGGCGTCGGAAAACCCCAGGAGTGACGCAGTACAGTTTTTGGATACACCAACATGTCGCGGGATACGTAAATCATTAAGAGCTGGTAATTCAGCACAGAATCGCCTCCACATCTTAATAATTGGCGGTGGTGGTATCTCGTCCCAATCTAAATTAAGTTGCCAAAGCTGCTTTATTAACAATTTGGCGTACGCGACTGTGGGAGCAACGAAACCCATTATGTCCCACAGGCGGGCGACATTAGATAAGATGGCGCGCTTAGTGCACGTCACATCAGCGGGAACAGATTCATTCATTCATTCTCTAAACCATTTCCCATTATCTGGGGTCGGCGCAGTAAACCTTCTTGTTCCATTCCTCTCTATCAGCCGTCATTTCCATACTTACTCCTTTCATTCTCATATCACTCTTCACACAATCGATCCATCTTTTATTCGGCCTTCCTCTGCCCGTGTGTCCCTCCACATCGGGAACAGATATCTTAAAATAAAAGGCGTCACTATCGGTAGACCAATGCAAGCCTAGTATTTTATGTGGCATTGATTTATCGAACTCTACTTCTCCTGTAATTTTATGGGAAGAAGGGAGGTCATCTAAAACAGATCGACGGTTGCTATGCCATTTTATCAGGTCCCATTGGGCACCCTTGAATAAGTCTATCAGCTGCCGAGAGGTCTCACCGGCCTCGGATTCACTGAGCATAGAGAACGCGATGTCGTCCATATATAGCGAAGTAGATGCGATACGACTCGCAAGTGGATACATTGCGCCGTCGTCATCAATGAGCTGTCTTACCGTGCGCAATGCATGGTATGGACTCGAAGTTAAACCGAAGCACACGCGATTGAAGTGGTCTTGTGGATGGAAGCGGTATAGGAAGCATTGGTAACGACGATCAGAATCGCGAACAACTATTTGCAGAAATTGTTGGCGACAGTCGGCTGTCATAGCGATTGGATGTAAGCGGAAAGTTAAAATTATATTGAACAAGTCGCCTTGCAAATTTGGTCCTGAATGCAGAATATCATTTAATGATCGCCCAGTGCTAGTCTTACTGCTAGCATCCAGGACGATGCGGATACGCGTTGACTTCTTATCTTCGCGTAAGACTCCATGATGCGGTATGACATATATTGGAACGGGTTCATGAGAGTCATATGGCGGTGCGGGGATATATAATTTTTAGCTAAGTATTCCTTTATGACGTCATCATATGCTAACCTTAATGTAGGCGAGGCTTGAAGTTTCTTCTCCAAGCACATGAATCGTCGTGGAGAGGTTTCATAAGAATCTCCGAGAGAGTAAACGTCATCTTTAAATGGCAGGCCGACAATATATCTACCAGTAAAAGGATCGCGGGATGTCGTAGATTTATAAAACTCTTCACATTCAATGTCTGAAGGACACTGAATGGGCGGTGCGAAGGGTGGCTGTTCAAGCTCCCAAAATCGTTGCACTAATTTGTCAACGGTAGGAGACTCTAGAACTGAGCAGCACGTTAAGGAATGATTTACCTGAAGTGTCGGCACTGAGCCCATAATAACGTAACCAAATACCGTATTCAAAGCTGAGGGCCTGGACAATTCGTTAGACGAATAAATTACGTCTGGACACAGTAAGTGCGGGAAAAGGGATGCGCCTATCAAAACATCAATTTTATTAGGCACGCTATAACATTCATCAGCAAGCCTTATGCCATGGAAGTGTGATAAGACAGATGTGTCTACCACAGCGGTGGGCAAAAGGTCGGTGATTTGATCAACAAATAGCGTTGAAATATTGAAGTTAATATTCGAGTCGAATCATGAGAAATTTTTTATATCAATCGATTTCGATTTTACAATTTTTTCAACTCCACCGAATCCCTTTACTACAGTACATTCGGTATCGTGTTGTTGAACGCCTAAACGATGACAGCACTCTTTAGTAATAAAATGGCTTTGAGCCGCGGAGTCTAATAATATACGAATAATTTGTTTCTCTCCCTTAGCATCGTATGCAAAGACTTGAGCGGTTGATAATAAAACAGTTCTCTGCGAACGACTTGCGCGCGCGGGAGGCGGTGAACGTTGAGAAACATTCTTGAACGAAGTACACAGCGCGACGTCTGAACGCGCACCTGCGGTGAGGGGTGGCGAGTGTGCGGGCGCGGGGGCTGTAGACTTCAGTGTAACTGGCTGAGGCGGTAGAGAATGCGCCAGCGCAGGGGAAGCATATCGCTTCTGCGGTGGAAGTGCAACAATGTGTGATGTTTAAATTTACAAACTCGACAACTATAATTTGAAGAGCAACTAGACACTCGATGACTTAAACTGAGACAATTCACACATGCATTGTTACCTTTACGCATTTAAATCGTTCCTGCGGCGTCATTTTATTAAAGTCTGCACACTTAAATAGGTGTTGATGCACAATATTATCGCACAGACATTTTGAGCAACTAGTCGTCGTGCTTACGTACGACTGATACTTCGGCGACGGAGTATTATTACAGCGACGATTATTACCGTTACCTCGTCGATTGTTTGGTGCGCTATTAGAATTTGTACTAGAATCGGTGCGTTGCAAAACTTTGGAGCGGGTCTTAATAAAATTTACTAAATCATCAAAGGTAGGTACTATCGAGTTATGACTGTATTCGAAAGAGCGAATGGTATCCGGGTCCAGCTTCTTAAGCGCGATATGAAGAACAATTAAGTCCGCGAGATTATCTAACTTTAAGTTTTGTAAAGCGCGCACTGCACTTATAAAGTTATCAGTAAATAAATCAAAATTATTTGCGGTGGTCGATTGCAATGGCTTAAATTCGAACATCTTTCGGCATCTTTCAACAAGCCGGTCTTCATATTTGTCAACGAGTGCTTGCAATAAAATTTTATAATTTTCAGCGCAAGGAGTTATACCTGAGCATACAGATAGGGCTTTGCCCGTTAGTTTATTTTTTGCTTTGCCCGTTAGATTAGTTATCATTACTACCGTGACTGCCTTTGTGAACAGTTGTGTATAACTTTCTGCGATAATTAGTCTATAATGTGCATGTTATAATCACCCTAGTTGCAATAACGATTACCGCTAATACTGTGTGCGTAAAGTGCAGTGCAATTTAAATTTTTTTTGCCACTGTTTCGATTTCGTTCTCGCTCCGCTGCTCGTGGTCATAACTGAGGGGCGCCTCACCCCCGCGTGAAGAGTCTGACTGCTATTTTTCGTCCCGGTCCTACTCATCGTGTAACTTGTTGTGTCGTCGTAAACAATGAACAACTCGCAACGCGCATCTCCGATCAAAGTCTCCTCGAACCCCGATTTATCTAATATGTCGGTAGATATGGAATCTTACGTTAACTCGCGTAAAAGGAAACAAACGGAATGCGAACATCATGGAATGTTTGCAATTTTTGAGCAAAGGATGGAACAGCAAATGAAACTTTTGAATGACAGCATTACTAACTGTATTACAACCGCCGTCAACTCTGCAATTACCGAACAACTATCACACGTTACTTCGAACTTGTGTGAAATAAATTTAACCTTACAAAAACTTACTGAGGATAACTCTAAAATTAATAAATCACTCTCTGAAACCAACTCACGTTTATCCGAAATGGAAATATCTCTTAGCACGTCCATACAAAGGCTGGATTTATTTGAGAGTCGATTGCAAGCATGTGAGAGTGTCACTTCTCAATCTACAGAACTGTCCACACAATTTCGATCCCTTGAGATCAAAATGGACGAAGTTGAACAACAAGCTAGACTCAACAACCTAGAGATTACTGGAATCCCTGAAAAAACACGAGAGGATTTGTTATTGCATTTTAGTAACTTAACTAATTTCCTGGGAATCGAAGTATCAGCAAATGACGTAATTCACATATCGAGGATTCGTCCGTTTAAGGTGGTTCCCGGTCGTCCCAAAGCAATCGTAGTGAAGCTGAGTTCCCGTTTGCTACGCGATTCAATCCTTGCTGCGGTGCGTGCTAAAAAAGGACTTAGACTTTGTGACATCGGCTTTCCTGACGAGGGGTCCAAAATATATGTAGATGAACACTTAACACCGTCTAACAAACTACTTCTTAAAAATACTAAATTAAAAATGAAGTCTGCCCTATACCAATATTTGTGGGTTCGTGATGGTAAAATATTCGTCAGGAAAAACGATACCACTCACTCTTTACGTATTAAAGACAGCTCGGATATTTTAAAAATTGTTTGACTATTTGTAAGTTTTAATCTAATCGTAATTTGCATCTACCAGTACTTATATATTATATTTAAACATACTGTGTTGTGCACAAAGTTAGGCTATATTTATCTAGGTAAGCATTATTATTTAGTTGTTATCAATAATATCAATATGTATGTATGTATAACAATAAGATTATATGTTTATTTATACGTACTATTGTATAAAGTATATTTTTCATTTATTTATATAAAGTCCTTAAAACGTTTATATAAAACATGCCTCATAACGTTATTGTGTGTATTGCTACCTATATATAGGTGTATACAAAACATATTTTGTAAAACTCTTTTAACTATTATTATTTACCGCATCGTAGGAATCATATCGTCACTGCCGCCATATGTGTCCACCGTATCCACCATATCCATCCGTATCCACGATTTGGCCGTCTCTAAGGTAATACACTACTGTAATTGTTGTGAGGCTGTTACTTATTTATGCTGTATACAAAAAAGTACTCTTGGGTTTACTTTCACTGCTCACTATCTTTATTTACTGTTTGCACCGTGCTGGTTGTACGGGAAGTTATTAAAAAAATTCATATTCACTCCTTAATGGTGTCTATAGATAGGAAATTAAATATATTTTATCAGAACGTACGTGGTCTCCGTACAAAATGCCTTGACTTATATAATAATATACTATCATGTAATTATAATGTTATACTCCTCACTGAAACTTGGTTGCAAGATGATATATTTGAAAACGAATTATGTGATGGGAGGTTTGATATATTCCGTTGTGACAGGGACTTGGTGGCTACGAATAAGAGTTCAGGTGGAGGTGTAATGATTTGTACCCGTCGTGAACTAGGTGCGACTAAGCGTGTAGATTGGAGTTGTAATTATATTGAATCTATATGTGTCAGCTTACCAGCCCGATCTCTCAGCTCACAATACAACTTAAATATTATACTAGTTTACATACCACCAGATGAAGGTAAATTAGCTGAGTATATTAATGAATTTAGAATCAGTTTTGAGCGTTTTTATCAAACGTCACATTCGGACTTCTTTATGATTATTGGTGATTTTAATTTGCCTTGTTTAACATGGAATGCTGATGGTTGGTCTTTAATACCGATTGGCAAATATGGGGTTCAGGTAGCTGCTAATACCTTGGCCGAGGATCTTAGTTTTTTAGGTTTGAATCAATTTAATTTTATTCAAAATCGTTGTAATAATGTCATGGACTTGTGTTTTTCACATTTACACTTAGAAATAAATAAATCGGATCTTCTTTCCAGATTGGATGATCTCTCCATTAAACCTTTAAAAGAGAAATCTCAACCGAAGTATAATTTCCGTAAATGTAATTATACAATCATTAATGATTTTTTGAATAAAGTTGAATGGAATGAGTTACTTATGAATACCGCGTCAGTAGATCATGCTGTAGAAATTTTTTATAAAAAACTAAATGAATGCTTTGCTCTATTTGTTCCCCTTGTGTCTTCTTGTAATAATTGTTATTCATGTTGGTAGAGCCCTGCATTGATAAAAATTTTGCGGGAGAAATCAAAAGCCCATAAAAAATGGAAAAAATGGAAGAATCCTCGTGATTATGAAGAGTTTAAACTGCTTAGAGATAGACAACATCGTATACAAAATAAATGTTTTGAATACTTCACGTATAATACTGAAAAAAAATTGAAAACGTCGCCAAAGTTCTTTTGGAAATATGTTAAGTCAAAAAGAGGGACATCCACTTATCCTCAAAATTTCTCGCTTGACAATAAATATTACTGTCATGGGCAGGACATTTGCTCAGCATTTAATAGCTATTTCAAAAGCGTATTTTCTGCTTCTGCTTTACCATCAAGTGAGTTTCAAAATCATACCAATATGAGTGTAGATCAGATTTCTAGCATAAATGTATCCCGCGAAGCTGTCCTTAAGTATCTTAAAAGCCTGGATTCAAATAAAGGCGCTGGTTATGATGGAGTGCTTCCTGTGTTCTTGAAGTCTTGCGCCGACAGTTTAAGTTACCCAATCTCTGTACTTTTTAAACTTTCTCTACAAAATTCTGTTTTCCCATTCTCATGGAAAAGGGCGCATATAATTCCTGTTCATAAAAAAGGAACTAAAACTAAAATAGATAATTACCGCCCAATTTCGATTCTTAGCACTGTTGCGAAAATTTTTGAAAAACTAGTATTTGATAAAATTTATCCAATTATTATAAAAGGTATACTTAATTCACAACATGATTTTTTAAAAAGACGCTCTACAATATCTAATCTTGCCTGCTTTACTGAGTACGTTCTTACTAATATGGAAAATGGTGGTCAGGTTGACGTTTTATACACAGATTTCGAAAAAGCTTTTGACCGTGTAAATCATGTTGTATTGCTACAAAAGCTCCAGGCGCTCGGAATTCATGGGGATCTGCTTAGATGGGTCAAATCTTATCTGACGAATCGATCTCAGGCAGTTGTTCTTGGAGGTTACAGGTCAGATATTATTACTATCCCATCTGGCGTGCCTCAAGGCTCTCATCTTGGCCCACTTTTCTACAACGCATACATATTTAATATACATAAATTTATAAGTAACTCCCATCACTTACTTTACGCCGATGATAAAAAGATATTTCTCAAAGTTCGTACTATTGAAGACTGCGAATCAATTCAAAAAGATCTTACCTCTTTATACAACTATTACGTAACTAATGGCATTAATGTAAGTATATCCAAATGTCAATGTATATCTTTCACCAGAAAACTAAACCCAATAGTATTTCCCTATAATTTTAATGGAATCTTAATTAAGAGGGTCACAGTTGTTCGGGATTTAGGCGTACTCTTTGATGTCGGTATGACCATGCGAGATCATATCAATAATAATAATAATAATAATAATAATAATAATAATAATAATAATAATAATAATAATAATAATAATATTCCACAACCATCACACAACGCCATCTAGTCCCAAGCTAAGCAGAGCTTGTGTTATGGGTACTAGACAACTGATAAACATACTTATATGTTTCTAAATACATAAATATTATAGATAAATTACACCCAGACACAGAACAAATGATCGTGCTCATCACACAAACATTTGTCCTGGGTGGGAATCGAACCCACGACCTCCGGCATAGCAGTCAGGGTCACTAACCACTAGACCAACAGGCCTGTCAAAAAAATAGTATATGTAGTAAATCATTTCGTAATCTTGGATTTGTCATGCGTACATGTCTTCCATTTACGGAATTACTAAGTTTTAAAATAGTTTATTTCTCGTATGTAAGATCTTGAGTATGCATGCCAGGTTTGGTCACCATTTTTTAAAATTTATGTTCCGTACTGGAACAGATTATTTATATACTATGTTTTTTGTTTCCTTTTTTTTCTCGTATATAATAATAAGTACAAGGCAACACAATTTCGAAGATAGTATTTTTTCTATACTTCTATTAAATTCATTGGGTTGGCGATCAACTGTTTTCATTCTGAATGCAGCCATAATCTTGCGGGTTACGGCTCTCTGTGCGACACAAGCGCCATATCGATTGGCGGCAATTGTGGTCAGTCGAATTGAAACTACCGACGCGCACGCATACAAATATACTTCGTGTTTCTCAAGCTCATCTCTCAAGATCTCTTTCACCCTGAAAGTGTTGTGCTTGTGCCCTATGGACTCGTGTGCGATACACTCTGCTGAACTTTGATACTACTATCATTGCAACGACTGCCCCGAGCTCCTTTAGACAGCCCCTGAATTCGTGGTTGCAGGGAGAATGCAGCCGTAATCTTGCGGGTTACGGCTCTCTGTGCGACACAAGCGCCATATCGATTGGCGGCAATTGTGGTCAGTCGAATTGAAACTACCGACGCGCACGCATACAAATATACTTCGTGTTTCTCAAGCTCATCTCTCAAGATCTCTTTCACCCTGAAAGTGTTGTGCTTGTGCCCTATGGACTCGTGTGCGATACACTCTGCTGAACTTTGATACTACTATCATTGCAACGACTGCCCCGAGCTCCTTTAGCCAGCCCCTGGATTCGTGGTTGCAGGGAGATTGTAGCGGTAAGTCGCCAAACCCAGTAGAATATCGTACAATTTACATTAATAATATTGAAAGAATTCAACGTAAATTTATCTCACACCTGAACTATAAATTTAAACATAAAAGCTCATCATATTTAGATGACTGCCGACACTTTAACCTTCTTACGCTTGAAGAAAGACGTAAACTGTTAGATATGGGATTTCTATACGATATCTTACGCGATGGTATTGACTGCCCGGATTTACTGAATCTGTTACTTTTAATGTGCAAAGAAAACGTACAAGAATCACCACGAAAACTTTGTTTAGTATACCTCGTCATTCCACAATTTATGGTAAAAATAGTATCTCAACACGTGAATTCCAGTGAAATCCAATGAAGCTATTGCATACGTTCAAGTGAAACGTGAGGGCTTTAAATGCACAGTGAAATGCAGAATTTCACCTGAACATAAAATTAAAAGTACCTAAGGCTTATCACTGCACGTTGGTTTATGATGATAACGAAGGAATGGTGGAAAGTGTAGTCTGTCATGATTGTGGTAATCAAGGAGGTTGAAACACACTTGCATTTCTGATATCAGATATATCTGACACGCAAATACACTGTTGCATTTCTTAGCTTTTTAAAAGAAGTGAGAAACCTGCCATTACGTCAATAAAATGTTACTGGACAAAACCAGCACTTTCTAAAGTTAGTAGTCATATTAAATTTATAAAAGCTAATCTTAACTTTTAATTAATTTGATCAGTTTGCACCACTTCTTCCTTGTTGTTATATTATTTGGTACACGAAAAAAATTTATTGGAATTTAAACTGTTGTGCTTTGACACATAAAAACAATACAATATTTGTGGGCATTTTTTTAACTTCTGCCATCGGGTAATTATCCGATTAATAATAAATTATTGATTTATTAATAAACAAAATACGAATCGAACGTTGCAAGCGACTACACAACAATTTTCTACGTATAATTGCCGCCACGAGTTGTGAGCACACTTTTTATTGGTCGATATGACGTTGATCACGCTGACGCTCAACGTGATTGGTTCGTCAGCCGATTCTCGTCGTCTATTGCGTTCGCACGTATCATTCGACTACCGTACACTCTAGAGCAATTTTAGTGATAACTTTTTAATTAGTTTATTTTTGTTAATTGTAGTATTACCTCGTTTTTAATTGTTGTTTGTCTATTTCTTGTTTTAACTGTTTGTGATATTTCTTGTTGTTAATTATTTTTTTTTTGTTATAATTTGAGCATTCGGTATTTGGTCTAAATATGCAGAGAAGAAAGAATTCGGTGTTAAATAGACAATCGCGTCAAATGGTCTTTTCAACATTTTGTTACATGAAATAATTAGGTATTGCGAAAAATATGATATGACGTTTATAAACAGACTGCTGAGGCGACTGTCTATGTAGCTACTGTACGTCGTATAGTTAAGGGAGATAACAACCCAGAATTTCGAAAAAAAGTCAGCGAAAATATTCAATTATGAATTGAAATAACAACAGTACCTAATAATTTTGGCCGACAGTGTACCTACGCTGGCTCAACACCTACCATAGTTCACCTTTCGTGTCGGCAACTATACTCGGTGAATACATGCTACGTCGGCTAGGTCAAATGACGTCACACCTTAGAGCGCCGCATGTAATAAAATTATTCTTGAAAGCGCAACTTCAAAGTCCCATAACTTTTTCATTTCTCTCTAGAGATATTTTATTGATTGATTGATTTTGTATTATCCCACTTAAATTTTCATAATTTATCCATTTAAAAAAACTTCTTCATTTAATGATTTCTTAAATTTACGCGAACACTACACATTGAATAAAACTATTATTTACGGATTTTATCGCGTTTAATTACTTTTAATTTATTTTTATTATTATCCCGACGTTTCGGGTGCTTTACAGCGCCCATGGTCACGGGGGGGACTGAGATGTTTGACGTCCCAATGTCATAGTTAGTCCGGCTACCTTCAGTTTTTTAATATTAATTTTTGGTCCGATTTACGCAAAACGAGCTTATAGTATCATGAAGTCTTGCAGTGGTATGCTTGGGTTTGGGTTTAATTTTGTTAATTATAGGATCCCAAGCAGATGGTAGCACCCAACCATCTTCTCTATTGAAATTTGGATGTTTTTTAATTTCAATAGCCTCGCGTATCATCCTTGGTAGGAATCGGTGTTCTTTTGCGAGAATTTGTGGTTTATCAAATCTAATGTAATGGTGGGGACGATCTTGAACATGTTCGCAGACTGCAGACTTCCCAGAGCGTCGGTGCTTCACATCAGCTATATGTTCCTTCACGCGGGTTTTTATAGATCTCTTTGTTTGACCTATGTAAGAGAGACCACATTCACAATCTAGCTTATACACACCTGCATCTTGTAGAGGAATATTACATTTGATGGATGGTAAAAATTGACTAATCTTCTTCAGCGGCTTGTAGTATGTCTTAATGGACGCTCGCTTCAAGATGTAGCCAATCTTGTCCGTGACTCCTCTAACATATGGTAGTAGAGCAGGCGCGCGCTCGACTGTGGCCGGCTTCACTCGTTCACTGTGACGTAGGCGCGGGACCCGAAGCTTGTTGTCTTGCAATACTTGCTCGACGTGCTGAAGCTCCGCGGCCAGATGTTTTCTGTCACAGATCCCTCGTGCTCTCTGAAACAAAGATTTACCCACGGTAGCTAACTGTGAAGGATGATGGTGAGATTCACCATTTAGATATCGGTTGGTATGGGTCTTTTTCCTATACACAGTGTGACCAATAGTGTTATCAGGATTTCGGATGACTAAAACATCTAGGAAAGCTAAAGAATTATTTGCCTCTAACTCCATTGTGAATTGTATTTTAGAGTTTATGGAGTTAAGGTGGTCTAAAAATGCAGTTACTTTGTCAGATGGTAAAATTGTGAAGGTGTCGTCTACGTACCGCTTGTAGAACCTTGGATTTACAGGAGCAGTAAGAAGGGCTTTCTCCTCAAAGTCCTCCATGAATATGTCGGCGACTATGGGAGACACAGGTGAGCCCATCGCCACACCATCTACTTGCTTGTAGAACTCCTCCTTCCACAATAGATAGCCAGATGTGAGGCAATGTTCAAGTAGTATTGCATATTCTTGAGGGATGTTATTTTCTTCTAGCTTCCTAGTTACAATTGAGATGCAGTCCACAATAGGTAGGCATGTAAATAGTGACTGAACATCAAAACTGACCATAGTTTCATTGTTAGCGAGATGTAGGTCTTTTATCTCACTCACAAAATGGTATGAATCCTTTGTGTGTGCTCTGGTATGTCCTCTTAGTGGTGATAGTATTTTTGCTAAGTATTGTGCCAGCTTATAAGTTGGTGAATCGATCTGGCTCACTATGGGACGTAGTGGAGCGTTTGGTTTGTGTATCTTCGGTAACCCATACAACCTCGGTGGTTTGACACATGATGGTATTAGCGAATTCACGTCGAGATTTAATTTTTCGGAGTATTTCTTTATTAAATCGCTAGTTGTTTTAAGCGTGTTGGTTGTAGGGTCTGTTTTGACCTTTTTATATGTACTTTCGTCCGATAAAAGTTGTTGTATTTTAAAATTATATTCCGACGCGTCCATTACTACCGTAGCATTTCCTTTATCCGCGCGGAGAATCGTGAGTTCTGGTCTGTTGCGTAAGTTATTTAGCGCTGTAAATTCGTCTTTAGGAAGGTTTGGTTTCGGCACTGAACTACGACGTAACAAGGACGAAATATCTTGACGTATGGCCTCCAAATCTTCCTTACCGATATTATTCTTAAACAGACAATCCTCAACACTGCAGATAATTTCTTCGTACGGGATTTTTCGCGGAGTTAATGCGAAGTTCATTCCCTTCGCTAATACTTTCATTGTCGGTTCGTCCAGTGTATGTTTTGACAAGTTATAGACAGTGCGTTGTTTATAGTTTGTGTCTATGGTCAACGGTTGTTTATTGTTCTGGCGTTGACTTGGATGTTTGGCATTTGATTTGATCGTTAATTTTTGATATTTTTCTATTTGTTTATTTTTGCATTCATTGTATTTTGATGTTTCTCGTTTGTTTAAAGTTTCGATGCAATTATTAAAATCAAATGTCGTTAAAATTGTCTTTAGTTCACTGGACAAATTGTCTATGGTGTTGTTTACGAAATGTAAATCGAACCGTTTCTGCTGAATCACCGTCCGTAACAACTTTTTACTTGCCTGATTTAAGATCTTAGCGCTTCCTCGAATGTCCTTCTTTGTTGATATTTTGACACACGTAGGAATGAGATTATGGTCTCTGCATCTCTTCAAGAAATTTAAAGATGTTATATATCTTGCGCGTTTGGTTTTAAGATCTTCTAATCGGCGAATTTTATTTGCTATTACCAGTCCGTACTGGTTCACATAATGATTTCTTAAATTTACGCGAACACTACACATTGAATAAAACTATTATTTACGGATTTTATCGCGTTTAATTACTTTTAATTTATTTTTATTATTATCCCGACGTTTCGGGTGCTTTACAGCGCCCATGGTCACGGGGGGGACTGAGATGTTTGACGTCCCAATGTCATAGTTAGTCCGGCTACCTTCAGTTTTTTAATATTAATTTTTGGTCCGATTTACGCAAAACGAGCTTATAGTATCATGAAGTCTTGCAGTGGTATGCTTGGGTTTGGGTTTAATTTTGTTAATTATAGGATCCCAAGCAGATGGTAGCACCCAACCATCTTCTCTATTGAAATTTGGATGTTTTTTAATTTCAATAGCCTCGCGTATCATCCTTGGTAGGAATCGGTGTTCTTTTGCGAGAATTTGTGGTTTATCAAATCTAATGTAATGGTGGGGACGATCTTGAACATGTTCGCAGACTGCAGACTTCCCAGAGCGTCGGTGCTTCACATCAGCTATATGTTCCTTCACGCGGGTTTTTATAGATCTCTTTGTTTGACCTATGTAAGAGAGACCACATTCACAATCTAGCTTATACACACCTGCATCTTGTAGAGGAATATTACATTTGATGGATGGTAAAAATTGACTAATCTTCTTCAGCGGCTTGTAGTATGTCTTAATGGACGCTCGCTTCAAGATGTAGCCAATCTTGTCCGTGACAGTCACGATTCACCAACTTATAAGCTGGCACAATACTTAGCAAAAATACTATCACCACTAAGAGGACATACCAGAGCACACACAAAGGATTCATACCATTTTGTGAGTGAGATAAAAGACCTACATCTCGCTAACAATGAAACTATGGTCAGTTTTGATGTTCAGTCACTATTTACATGCCTACCTATTGTGTACTGCATCTCAATTGTAACTAGGAAGCTAGAAGAAAATAACATCCCTCAAGAATATGCAATACTACTTGAACATTGCCTCACATCTGGCTATCTATTGTGGAAGGAGGAGTTCTACAAGCAAGTAGATGGTGTGGCGATGGGCTCACCTGTGTCTCCCATAGTCGCCGACATATTCATGGAGGACTTTGAGGAGAAAGCCCTTCTTACTGCTCCTGTAAATCCAAGGTTCTACAAGCGGTACGTAGACGACACCTTCACAATTTTACCATCTGACAAAGTAACTGCATTTTTAGACCACCTTAACTCCATAAACTCTAAAATACAATTCACAATGGAGTTAGAGGCAAATAATTCTTTAGCTTTCCTAGATGTTTTAGTCATCCGAAATCCTGATAACACTATTGGTCACACTGTGTATAGGAAAAAGACCCATACCAACCGATATCTAAATGGTGAATCTCACCATCATCCTTCACAGTTAGCTACCGTGGGTAAATCTTTGTTTCAGAGAGCACGAGGGATCTGTGACAGAAAACATCTGGCCGCGGAGCTTCAGCACGTCGAGCAAGTATTGCAAGACAACAAGCTTCGGGTCCCGCGCCTACGTCACAGTGAACGAGTGAAGCCGGCCACAGTCGAGCGCGCGCCTGCTCTACTACCATATGTTAGAGGAGTCACGGACAAGATTGGCTACATCTTGAAGCGAGCGTCCATTAAGACATACTACAAGCCGCTGAAGAAGATTAGTCAATTTTTACCATCCATCAAATGTAATATTCCTCTACAAGATGCAGGTGTGTATAAGCTAGATTGTGAATGTGGTCTCTCTTACATAGGTCAAACAAAGAGATCTATAAAAACCCGCGTGAAGGAACATATAGCTGATGTGAAGCACCGACGCTCTGGGAAGTCTGCAGTCTGCGAACATGTTCAAGATCGTCCCCACCATTACATTAGATTTGATAAACCACAAATTCTCGCAAAAGAACACCGATTCCTACCAAGGATGATACGCGAGGCTATTGAAATTAAAAAACATCCAAATTTCAATAGAGAAGATGGTTGGGTGCTACCATCTGCTTGGGATCCTATAATTAACAAAATTAAACCCAAACCCAAGCATACCACTGCAAGACTTCATGATACTATAAGCTCGTTTTGCGTAAATCGGACCAAAAATTAATATTAAAAAACTGAAGGTAGCCGGACTAACTATGACATTGGGACGTCAAACATCTCAGTCCCCCCCGTGACCATGGGCGCTGTAAAGCACCCGAAACGTCGGGATAATAATAAAAATAAATTAAAAGTAATTAAACGCGATAAAATCCGTAAATAATAGTTTTATTCAATGTGTAGTGTTCGCGTAAATTTAAGAAATCATTATGTGAACCAGTACGGACTGGTAATAGCAAATAAAATTCGCCGATTAGAAGATCTTAAAACCAAACGCGCAAGATATATAACATCTTTAAATTTCTTGAAGAGATGCAGAGACCATAATCTCATTCCTACGTGTGTCAAAATATCAACAAAGAAGGACATTCGAGGAAGCGCTAAGATCTTAAATCAGGCAAGTAAAAAGTTGTTACGGACGGTGATTCAGCAGAAACGGTTCGATTTACATTTCGTAAACAACACCATAGACAATTTGTCCAGTGAACTAAAGACAATTTTAACGACATTTGATTTTAATAATTGCATCGAAACTTTAAACAAACGAGAAACATCAAAATACAATGAATGCAAAAATAAACAAATAGAAAAATATCAAAAATTAACGATCAAATCAAATGCCAAACATCCAAGTCAACGCCAGAACAATAAACAACCGTTGACCATAGACACAAACTATAAACAACGCACTGTCTATAACTTGTCAAAACATACACTGGACGAACCGACAATGAAAGTATTAGCGAAGGGAATGAACTTCGCATTAACTCCGCGAAAAATCCCGTACGAAGAAATTATCTGCAGTGTTGAGGATTGTCTGTTTAAGAATAATATCGGTAAGGAAGATTTGGAGGCCATACGTCAAGATATTTCGTCCTTGTTACGTCGTAGTTCAGTGCCGAAACCAAACCTTCCTAAAGACGAATTTACAGCGCTAAATAACTTACGCAACAGACCAGAACTCACGATTCTCCGCGCGGATAAAGGAAATGCTACGGTAGTAATGGACGCGTCGGAATATAATTTTAAAATACAACAACTTTTATCGGACGAAAGTACATATAAAAAGGTCAAAACAGACCCTACAACCAACACGCTTAAAACAACTAGCGATTTAATAAAGAAATACTCCGAAAAATTAAATCTCGACGTGAATTCGCTAATACCATCATGTGTCAAACCACCGAGGTTGTATGGGTTACCGAAGATACACAAACCAAACGCTCCACTACGTCCCATAGTGAGCCAGATCGATTCACCAACTTATAAGCTGGCACAATACTTAGCAAAAATACTATCACCACTAAGAGGACATACCAGAGCACACACAAAGGATTCATACCATTTTGTGAGTGAGATAAAAGACCTACATCTCGCTAACAATGAAACTATGGTCAGTTTTGATGTTCAGTCACTATTTACATGCCTACCTATTGTGGACTGCATCTCAATTGTAACTAGGAAGCTAGAAGAAAATAACATCCCTCAAGAATATGCAATACTACTTGAACATTGCCTCACATCTGGCTATCTATTGTGGAAGGAGGAGTTCTACAAGCAAGTAGATGGTGTGGCGATGGGCTCACCTGTGTCTCCCATAGTCGCCGACATATTCATGGAGGACTTTGAGGAGAAAGCCCTTCTTACTGCTCCTGTAAATCCAAGGTTCTACAAGCGGTACGTAGACGACACCTTCACAATTTTACCATCTGACAAAGTAACTGCATTTTTAGACCACCTTAACTCCATAAACTCTAAAATACAATTCACAATGGAGTTAGAGGCAAATAATTCTTTAGCTTTCCTAGATGTTTTAGTCATCCGAAATCCTGATAACACTATTGGTCACACTGTGTATAGGAAAAAGACCCATACCAACCGATATCTAAATGGTGAATCTCACCATCATCCTTCACAGTTAGCTACCGTGGGTAAATCTTTGTTTCAGAGAGCACGAGGGATCTGTGACAGAAAACATCTGGCCGCGGAGCTTCAGCACGTCGAGCAAGTATTGCAAGACAACAAGCTTCGGGTCCCGCGCCTACGTCACAGTGAACGAGTGAAGCCGGCCACAGTCGAGCGCGCGCCTGCTCTACTACCATATGTTAGAGGAGTCACGGACAAGATTGGCTACATCTTGAAGCGAGCGTCCATTAAGACATACTACAAGCCGCTGAAGAAGATTAGTCAATTTTTACCATCCATCAAATGTAATATTCCTCTACAAGATGCAGGTGTGTATAAGCTAGATTGTGAATGTGGTCTCTCTTACATAGGTCAAACAAAGAGATCTATAAAAACCCGCGTGAAGGAACATATAGCTGATGTGAAGCACCGACGCTCTGGGAAGTCTGCAGTCTGCGAACATGTTCAAGATCGTCCCCACCATTACATTAGATTTGATAAACCACAAATTCTCGCAAAAGAACACCGATTCCTACCAAGGATGATACGCGAGGCTATTGAAATTAAAAAACATCCAAATTTCAATAGAGAAGATGGTTGGGTGCTACCATCTGCTTGGGATCCTATAATTAACAAAATTAAACCCAAACCCAAGCATACCACTGCAAGACTTCATGATACTATAAGCTCGTTTTGCGTAAATCGGACCAAAAATTAATATTAAAAAACTGAAGGTAGCCGGACTAACTATGACATTGGGACGTCAAACATCTCAGTCCCCCCCGTGACCATGGGCGCTGTAAAGCACCCGAAACGTCGGGATAATAATAAAAATAAATTAAAAGTAATTAAACGCGATAAAATCCGTAAATAATAGTTTTATTCAACTTCTTCATTGACTTGCCTGATGTAAACATTAATTCCGAGAATTATTCTGACCATGATTATACATATTTTACGTGCCTCAAATTTAGCAGAATAGGTACAACACCTAGTAGATTATATAGCCGGTTATGTAGTCAGAAAAATAAAAAAGGAAGTCATACATATGTTAAAAATGGCTCCAAAGTTTTATTGAAAGTACTGTGCTGAGAATCTGTATTCTTTGATATCTATTAAAAAGAGAGGCCTGACTAAACCTTCGGAAGGTATAAAAAAAAGGTGTGTAAAACTGCATAAAAAATACGGCGCGAGTTCGAAATTACAATAAAAAACCGTCGTTAGAAGCCGAGTCCGCGTCCGTAATGTGAGGCAACTTAAACTAAGCCAGTATGGCTCAGTTCAATACTCGGCCCTCTCTAGTATATAGTCAGTAATCTATGCTCGGCCCGTTAGTGCTCAGTGTCGTATCGTGTTGACAACAGCTCTCAAAATTTTAATTAAAATGACGGTTTGTGCTGTGAACGGATCATAGATTACTGACTATATACTAGAGAGAACGGATGTCACAATACATCAGAGAAACACAAGAAACATAGTGACATTACATTTCACGTGTAAGTAGTGCTTTTGAACTTATATTTTTACGTAAAATATTCACCAAAAATAAATATGAATTTTTAAAAACTGACCCATGATATTATATGGAAATGTTGCCAAAGTGTGAAAAAAATTCTCCCACATTTTGTCGTTTAATTAAAAGTAAAATAAGTCAAAAAATTTGAATAAAATACAACGCATTGTTTTTATTCAAAAAGTATCGATGATAAATTTTAAGGAAATTTATTATATGGTCTGATAATAAATGAATGTTTCATTTTCGTTTTAAGGTTTCCTTCTGATCCGATTGCAGATCGTTGGACAGAAAAAATCAGACGCAATCGAAATGATAGCAGTTGGAAGCCCACTAAAAATACAAAAATTTGTTCTTTACATTTTGAGGATGAAGTAAAGTATATTACTAAATGTGGCCTATGTAGATTACGCAAGGGTGCAGTTCCAACTAAGGTATAAAAAATTCCGCTCTATACCTATAAACTGTTTTAATACGGATTGCCTTTTAAATTTTTTTTCTTACATTTAGTTTTTGTGTTCTAGGATCTACCCGTTTTTAGCACGAAAGAGAAGAGTGTTGATTTAAGTCAAGAGCAAAATCAACCTCAGCCGGTAAGTTTTTAATAAATCAACACAAAGCCAAGTCACATAATTTATTTGTGGTTTTGAGCATTCACAATGCCATTATTTTCAAAAGAAAATACTGCAGTAGAAAAATCGACTGGTATCGAGCAGAACTCGAATCCACGACAAGAGAAAAAGAAGAGCAGTCGCCCGGTTAGTGAAAGATCGTGGGTTCGAGTCCCACTCGATACCAGTCGATTTTTTCTAATGCAGTATTTTATTAAGTCATAGTCATCATCATTGTCACATAATGTAAATAAAATGAATGGTAGCGAATGCCAATAAGCGTTAAGTCCACCTTTTGTGTAGTAAAATAATAATAATATAGGAACTAAACTAACAGTAAATTATTATGTCGATTGACGAGTAGCTATTGGCTTATTTTTATTTATATTTTCTTTATTGCACGAATAAGATGCATAAACAGTGGACTTTATGACTTATGGCATTCTCTACCAGTAAATCAGTATGTGGGGCAGATACGTACTTACTACTTTATTTATTTTTATAAATGTTTTTCAGGGAGCCTCAGGTTGTGAGACGGACAAAAATGTTAATCTAAGCGCTTCAATGACACCTTTATCTTCAGAACTAGATTTTATTTTCGATTCACCTAAAAAGGCTTCACTACGGAGACAACTAAGGAAAAAGATCTTGTTGCAACAAAAACATAAGTAGAAAGATTAAGACTCTGAAGCAAAAAAATCGACGCTTAAGGAAAAGAAATGCCACTCTTAAAAATATTTTAGTAGTCTTCCGGAAGAAAAGATATATTAATAATGAAATATCCAATAATTTGTCGGAAAATGTATTTGCAACAGATTTATACAGTAGCTTAGCTAAAAACATATGTAAAGATAAAAAACGACCGATGCCTAAATACGCTCCAGAATTTAGGAAATTCTGTCTAACCTTGCATTTTTACTCGCCACGAGCTTACATCTATGTTCGTAAAACATTTAATACTTGCCTCCCACATCCGAAAACTATTTACAACTGGTATAAAACCATAAATGGTTCCCCTGGTTTTACAGATGAAGCATTTCATATTTTGAAATCGAAAATATTACAATGTACACATAAGAAATTAATATGTGCTTTAGTGGCAGATGAAATGGCAATACGACCACAAAATATAAAAGGAGGCCACGGGCGTGTAGACATTGGCACAGGTACATCTGATTGTACAACAAAGGCTACGGAAGCTTATACTTTTATTCTTGTGTGCTTGAATGAACACTGGAAGATCCCATTGGGATATTTTTTGGTGCATGGTCTTACCGGGGGGCAAAAAGCTAACCTGATAAAAATATGCCTGACTAAATGTGAAGAGGTAGGCGTAAAAGTGGTTGCTCTAACATTTGACGCACATTCGACAAATATATCAGCCATGGAATTATTAGGATGCCGACTAAAGGACGTAGAGAATATGAAAACTACATTCAAACACCCAGCAGTTAATAACGAGGTAGCGGTGTTTTTAGATTCCAGTCATATGATCAAACTGGTTCGGAATC
The DNA here is from genome assembly GCA_036936625.1 of Parnassius smintheus behrii. NCBI lineage: Eukaryota > Metazoa > Arthropoda > Insecta > Lepidoptera > Papilionidae > Parnassius > Parnassius smintheus. The sequence goes on along the minus strand of JAUPFT010000030.1, from coordinate 17,162,554 downwards.
ATTTCGAAGAAAATAAGTATTCTTAGACCAAGATGAAAATAAAGTGGACTGGGAATTTTTAACAAAATTAAATGACTTTCAAGAAAAAGAAGGTTTACAAATTGCTAATAAACTAACGCGTAAACATCTCGAGTTTAGGAACTCTATTATGAAAAAGTTAGCAGTTCAACTACTTGAAATTGGACGATTTCAAGAATAGTAAGGGCACAGAAAATTTTATCATGATTTTCAACGACCTGTTCGACATTTTTAATACGAGAAGGTTAACACAACATGGTTTTTGCCATCCTCTTTCAAATTCTAATAAAAAGTAAATATTTGATTTTTTAGAGAAAACCAAAAAATATATACTTCAGTTAAAGATTAAAACTACTAGAAAGCGCAAATACAATGAAAAAGAGAGTTCAATACATTTCAAAATCAAAAGCTTCCAATCGGCCCTTACTGTAAAGTGCTCTCCTGGCTTTAAAGGATTGTTAGTTTGCATAGAGAGCCTTAAGTACTTATATAATACCTTAGTTGAAGATACAAAAGAACTGGAGTATATTACAACCTACAGGTTGAGCCAGCACCATATCGAGCTACTTTTTGGATTGATAAGAATGCAAAGCGGACATAATGACAATCCAAACGCTCTACAATTTAAGGGTAGCTACAGAAAACTGCTCTGCCGCATGGAACTGCAAGTAAGTGAAACTGGTAACTGCGTGCCACTCGAAAACATACCTATTTTAACATGTTCATCTGCTTTAACTTGCATCAATAATACTTCATTTTCCGAAAGATTTGATGATGAAGAAAAAGAATTAACTGAACACTTATTGAAAACACCGATTCCAAATGATGTCGGATTCGAAATTTCATCGGGTAGCGATGATCCTAACTGCAGAAACCACATTGTTGGCTATATAGCTGGAAATGTAGCTAGACATCTCACAACCCGAGTAAAATGTAAATATTGCATTGATAACATGCTTGCAAAAGAGAAACTTTGGTTCCATAAATTAGTATGTATGAGGGATAAAGGTGGATTGGTTTACGCCTCAAAAGAAGTTTATTCTATTTGTACTGTTCTGAGACGTTATCTAAAAGAAAATCCAGGCAATATTTCCGAAAAAGAAATCACACTTCTAATTATGAGAAGATTCATAGAAGGAACTCGTATATTTTCTATAGAACACGTTAACTCCCACTTCCATGACACGAATTTGATGAGACTTATTGTCGAGCGCTACTTAAGAATTAGACTGTTCTATGAATCCAAAAAAGAAAATACTTTACGATTCGTATCATGAAAGCGTCAGTTATTCAGGAAACAGTTGCAGTTACAAGGCTACCGAATAAATGATTTTAATTTTTATTTGTGCTTTTCTTATAAATTTTTCCCAATCACTTTAAGCTGAAATGCATCTACTGTGTGAAACCTGGCAAAATTAAAATGATCTTGTGTTTTTCGTAATGTAGCTTACATCATGCATGCAGTGAGGTGCGGTACACCATTACTCAACAATTATTTAAAAAAATAGTTAAAAACAAACTGAATAATGTATACTGAATTCGATCAATCGTTCGTCGAACAGTCATGTGTCGGGTATCGGGCGGGTGTGTATATCGAACTTGCATTAGTCATATAATTATAACGTCTCTATACAGTAACAAAGAAAAATATGATGCAATCACATTTCGATGGCTCATAAAAATCTCACTTGGCTAGACAGGCAAATACGCTGTTCAAGAATATTTTGAATTTGGCGGGCTACACTTCGATAACAGAATCAAAAAACTTATTTCCACATTTGTATCAGTCATACGTTACGTCGTAACTATTAGTCCAATATAGTTTCAACCTTTGGGGACAATTTAATGTATTGGCAAAATTATTTTTTCACTTGAGTGCGTTTAGTCTAGCGTAAACACAAGTGGCTTACGCACACATAGATTTTGTTTTTGCCTCACTTAAGAACGTCCGCTTTGTAGGGAACTATCGTTCTAGGTGTTATTATTCTATGTCGTGGCATTTACAAGCCAATTATTTGCGCATTGCGCATGCGCGACAGAATAAAGGTGAAACTCACATCATCAACTGCAGATCAGCTTATGCTACACGCACGGAAGGACTTTAAAAGTTATTATATATTACTGTTTCGGGAAGTTTTTCAGTACTATTGGATTCATTATTATGTGCCTTTGGTAGTTTGATGTGTATGTGTAAATTTATAATTAAAATTTTCAAAAATTGAAACAAAGAAATAAACCAAAAAGCATAGCTATTTTATTAGTAAATATTTACATTTCTTTCTTTTTTAAAAAAATGTATGTATGCTTAAACAGGCCCAATCAACACGTACTATATAATTTTGGAGCAAATCAGCAGAAAGATGAAATCTCCAGGATTCCGTGACTAGTCAATAACACCTATTAAAGTAGTTAGCTGTTTCCTCTTGGCTTGGAAGTTTACTTTGTAATGACGTAAGTATTTAACAATAATTTAATAAATATAGTTTATAAGATCATAATCAAGCGAATTTCATAATTTGCTTAATATTCATTGCATATTGACTTTATTATTCATTGCATATTGTCTTTGGTTTTGTTTAAAACAAAAAAATATTTTTTCATAGGGCAGTATTTGGTATCTAATTAGATACCGTCCGGAGCCAGCGGTGTGTGATTGTGATATCAAATAAGAGTATATTATGACCTAACTGGTAGTCCTTCCGTGCGTGTAGCATCAGCTGATCTGCAGTTGATGATGTGAGTTTCACTTTTATACTGTCGCGCATGCGCAATGCACAAATAAGTGGCTTGGAAATGCCACGACGCTTATTTATTGTTTACAATAATAATTACTAAATATTTTTAAGAATTAGCACGCGGGCAAATTAAATTAGCAAAAGGGAAATTTTTTCACGCTTGGTAGAGTAAAAAATAATCATTTTTCAAAGAGATATGGCTATTTTAAGTAGATGAAAATTGAAAATTATATTTCTATTTTTCCTGGGAAAACTAAAAACGGGCTTATAAATTAATTAACGTAGGTCGATTTTATTTTGAAATTTTAATATCTGCAGGTTGGAACGTGCCACCTAATAAACTCTGATTATCACAGACACCATATCATAAATTTGAATATAATATGATTCCACGCTTTCATGATTTTACCACAGACAAAAGTATCAGTACCGATATCAGCATTAATTATTTGTACTGGTACATCACTAGTGAATACTCTTTTGTCTATGACAATGTACGTTTTAATTATCTAGTACTACTTCTATGCTTTAGTTATTGTTCTGAGCCCGTCAGGGTAAATGTATTCTGTGGTTCTGAGCTCTGAACAGATGTATTGGCGTTTAGAGTGGTTGAATTGCAGTAGGACAGGCAGATTATGGTGGGATAAAAATATCGATATATCGAAATATTTTCGATATTTCAAATCGCGATATATCGATAATCAATATTTATATTAGAATATTGAATTCGTTTCAATTTCGATATACAACATCCATACTTAATATTATAAATGCGAAATTGTGTTTGTTTGTTTGTTTGTCCTTCTTTCACGTCGCAACAGAGCGTCGGCATGGCATGATTTTTTGTATGGGGATAGTTCGGTGGCTGTAGAGTGACATAGGCTACTTTTTTCCGCGGAAAAACATCTCATTCCCGTGGGAAAATCGAATATGTTGCACAAGTTTGTCCTTCTTTCACGTCGCAACAGAGCATCGGCATGGCATGAATTTTGGTATGGCGATAGTTCGGTGGCTGTAGAGTGACATAGGCTACTTTTTTCAGCGGAAAAACTTATCATTCCCGCGTGGGAAAATCGAATATGTTGCAAAATTAAATCTAGCTACGTGGTGCCACCGTGATTCTACAAGACAGACGACGGTACGACGGACGAACACAGAAGGTCAGAATATCTGGATTATTATGTCTTTTTGCCAAAATTAAGATAAAAAATGTATGAATCTGTATTTTTCCACGCAGGAACGGGAAGAGAGCGATAAAAAACATAAAATTCACCAGCTGATTTTCTTCAAACGTTTTGGTGCATTGTAATTCACAGAATAGGCTATAACCTCGCAGACGATATTAAGCAATCAGTTGATGCTCTGCCTACCCCGCAAGGGTTACAGGCGTGAATATAATGCTGCTGCACCATGTTCAGGGTCCTACAGGATATAAAGACCTTAAAACTGTCAACGGTCAGGAATGCGCAACTTATAGAGAAGCATGTGAAGCTCTGCATCTTTTAGAAAACGATAATCACTGGGATGAAACCATGGAGGAAGCTGTGCAGTGCCTAAGCCCTCAGCGAACAACCGAAAATGAACTAAGTGATGAAATTATACGTGAAACAAACTACGATATACCAGCTTTGCAGCAGCAAGTAGCCGAATTTGTACCCCGCTAGCTTCCCGAACAAAAACGAGTTTTTGACAAAGTATTAGGACAAATTGAATCTGGAAATGGTGAACTTTTCTTTTCAGATGCCCCTGGAGGAACTGGGAAGACATTTTTGTTAAATTTATTATTAGCGCAAGTACGGAAAGATAAAAACATTGCTGTGGCCGTAGCTTTCTCCGGTATAGCCGCTACGCTGCTAAGCGGGGACCGTACTACACATTCTGTTTTAAAACTCCCTCTAAATCTAGCCCAGGAAGAATCGCCAATCTGCAACTTTAGCAAAAATAGTGCACGAGGTATAATGCTACGACAATGCAAACTTTTAGTGTGGGACGAAAGTACAATGTCGCATAAAAAAGCTGTAAAAGCACTAAATCGAACGCTCCAGGATTTGCGCAGCAATACCGATGTAATGGGAGGAATGGTGGTTTTACTGGCTGGTGACTTTCGCCAAACTTTACCTGTCATTCAAAAGGGCACACCTGCAGATGATATTAAAGCATGCCTCAAGTTGTCTATTTTATGGAACAAGGTGACAAAATTCAGTTTAACGACGAATATGAGAGTACATTTGTGTAATGATATCAATGCTGGAAACTATGCTGACACACTATTAAAAATTGGCGATGGGCGGTTGGAAACGGATGCCGGGGGCTGCGTTATATTGACGAGAGATTTTTGTAATTTAATACAGAGTCATTCCGAATTAATTGCGAGCTTTAATTCAGATTTAACAAACAACATGCATGAAAACAAATGGTTATGTGATTCTTGCACCAAAAAATGAGAGCGTGAACAAAATAAATTCAGATATATTAAGCGAAGTAGCAGGAGAAATAACAGAGTATTTGTCAGTACACACAGTGTCAGTAGACACAGTTATGGACACAGAGTAGAGCACTTCAAATCCCGTAGAGTTTCTAAATTCTCTAGAGTTGTCAGGTGTGCCCTCACATAAGCTTCAATTAAAATTAGGCGTCCCAGTCATGCTAATGCGAAATTTAGATGCTCCTCGGTTATGTAACGGGACAAGGCTGCGTGTGACACATCTTGGACGGAACATAATCGGTGCTACAATTGACAGGCGTAGGAAAAGGTGAAAATGTTATTATACCACGGATCCCTATAATTCCCACAGATCTTCCTTTTCAATTCAAAAGGTCGCAGTTCCCTTATAAGCTCAGTTTTGCAATGACAATTAATAAAGCGCAAGGGCAAATGTTACAGGTAGCGGGGGTTCAACTTAGAAAAACCTTGCTTCTCTCATGGTCAGCTGTATGTAGCATGTTCGCGTGTGTCAAATGCCCAGAATCTCCACATTTTTCCTTCTTCCTTTATTCTGGAAACTGAGGATAATTATCCCTCAGGGATCCAGACTTTAGAAAAGAAACTGAGCTAAATTGATTCGTCAGAGATGCAGTTTTCTGAATTCTGGAATTTAATTAAAAAATATCCCATTTCCATCTGGAATAAACAGGCTATTTTCATGCTTTCCTATACGCTGCGTTTCAAAACATTTAAATAGGCTGACGAATAAATTTTGCTCAGTTTCCTTTTAATGGCTGGATCTCTGACAAATCTATAAAACTCAGTTTTCTTTCAATTCAAAAAGCAATGGATAGTTCATTTCCCAGTGACCATGCGGGCGAAGCCGCGGGTAACAGCTAGTGAAACATAATTAACACACATCCTGAGTTTGTTTAGAATCGTTTACTGAATCGATTTCTATAATTTTTAATGTAGGTAATTTTTTATCCCAAAAATAATAAAACTATACGTACAACACGGTCACAATATCTCTGTATACTCTATAGGTAACGCCACGAGTGATGGAACTGCGCAGAACCAATAAATAGGTGTCGGCACGGTGAGGTGTGAGGTACGGGGAAGCGAAACCATAGCAACGGGCGACGCAATACTCCCAAGTAGTTTCTTCTTGCGTCGCCCGCGCACCTTCTTGTGTCGTCTTGTGTACTATCGATGTCGAAAGTGTTAGCGACTACCTGTTATAAAATTTTAAATTTTTGCGATTACTTATGTACTTTTAAAAATATTGTTCTATAATATTTTCAAATAGTGTGCAAATATTTATTACTTTATAAATTATTTTGGGACTATTTAAAATAGCGCAGTTCGTAATATACAATATGTAACGTAATTAACGCACTTTGAGAAAGTAGTTTGTTCAGAATCGTTTATTGAATCGATTCCTATCATTTTTAATATAGGTAATTTTTTATCCCAAAAATAATTAAAATTACGTAAATTACAGTCACACTAACTGAACAGTCAAAACAAACTGTAACTTAAGACAATAAGACTTTTAAGAGTGCAGTTTTATTTGTATTATTACTAATTCTGTCATTCAATATAAGTTAAGAAAAATGAACTTTATTTCAAGCACGTTAAAGTCTTTGCGTTCGTGGATTTGTACTGTGACCACAACATTCTTCTGGAATTAGTATAAATAATTTGATAAATAATTAGTGCATAAAAATGTTTAACTAAAAATTCAGTGTATGTATTATGATAATAGCATAATATACTGATTGGGGTGTCTGAGGGTGTGCGTTAATTACGTTACATATTGTATAGTATAAAGTTGTAAATATTTTGTTATTTTCTACAAGATGAAATAATATATCCTTATAATCGAAGGCTATCGCATAGTATAGTTTAAACAGCAATTACAAATACAAAACATTTTATTTCTTTAACTAGGTGTACATAAAATGCAGAATATTATTTAGAAGCAGTTAAAACCTAACGATGATATATAAATATATCGTTTACTTTTCGTGAAGACTTTGATGTGTAGTTAGAATGTTGATCTTTGACTTTTTACATATTAAAATGCCATAATAAAATTTTCATTTCTCTGCTTGATTGTACATGCGCAGTAGACTATATTTAATTTCAACTTACGTGGCACGACCTATACCTCGCTGAAATGCGATGTCCCTCGCGCGTCCTCCTCACCACGCCTCGCTCGCACCGATCGCCTCAGTATGATTAGCATCTTGTCGTTTATAGTGATAATGACTAGTATATTACTAGTAATTATCACCATATTTAATTGGTAATTAATAGTTGCACTTTTATTATCATCATCATCCCGTCACTTATGTTGCTAAATAATTAATAATTTAGTAATAATGTAAGAAAATGATTAATAAAAACCGGCCAGGAGCGTGTCGGGCCACGCTCAGTGTAGGGTTCCGTAGTTTCCCGTCCGTCACAATAAGTTTTTCCACTTATGAGTTTGTACAAAAACTGTTGTTTCCATCCAAGTTCAAAATGATTTTCCTAGAAAGTCCTTATAAAGTTTTACTTTTCAGATTTTTTTCAGATTTTCTAAACTTATGGTCCAAAAGTTAGAGGGGGGGGGGACACATTGTTTTTTACTTTTGGAGCGATTATTTCCGAAATTATTGACATTATCAAAAAATGATTTTAGTAAACCCCTATTCATTTTTAAATACCTTTTCAACAATATATCACACGTTAGGGTTGAAATTAATAAAAAAATCACTTCCCACTTTACATATAGGGGGGCTACCCTAATAAAACATTTTTTTCCAATTTTTATTTTACCACTTTGTCGGCGTGATTGATACACATATTGGTACCAAATTTCAGCTTTCTAGTGCTAACGGTCACAGAGATTAAGCGAGGACGGACAGACGGACAGACAGACATGGCGAAACTATAAGGGTTCCTAGTTGACTACGGAACCCTAAAAATGATATTTATTGAATTCAATACTTTTATCAAGTTTCTATCTCTAAAACCAAAACCATACATAGGATCTAATCTTGTATAATTTAATATTATTCATTTATTAATTAATTAATAATTATATATTCAATCACAAAATCCTTCAATCTAAACTTCATATATTTACACCCGGTAGTCGTGTAAAAAATATCATATTTATACCCGACATTATATACAATAAAGTCCTTACAAGTACAGTAAGCTTAGCAATTTAACCGCACGCGCATGCAGGCACTGAACAAAGAACACAGTAGATGAGCCAACAAAATACAAAATTGTCATGCTTGTTTTCGTAACCTTTCTCCTGCAAACTAAAAACCTGGGATAGGGCGAGATAATATGATACCGGAGCGGGCGCTCCACGCTCCGCGCTAGTGCGGCTACGATATATTAGTCACGCATGGACATCATAAGTGGAAAGTACTTACGAGATTGTTTGCATAAATTTTCGCGCACGATGGCTTTCCAATACGGCAACGTTCAGTACGATAACGTGGCTCTAGCTAGCAGAAGACGACTCAATCACTCAACCATAGGTATGGTACAAGAGAAGAACGCAGGACTATGTTAGCGGCTTTTTTTATGGAAGAGGGGGCAAACGAGCATGCGGCTCACCTGATGTTAAGTGATTACCGCCGCCCATGATCAACCGCAACACCAGGGGAATCGCAGGTGCGTTGCCGGCCCTTTAGAAAGGAGTAAGCTCTTTTCTTGAAGGTCCCCAGGTTGTATCGGTCCGGACAAATCGCCGGTGGTAAACTATTCCACAGAGAGGTTGTACGCGGAAGAAAACTCCTCTTGAAACGTACAGTGGTGGACCGCCAAGCATCCAGATGGTGTGGATGGTATCGGGACGTTTGCCGCGTAGTGCGTTCACGAAATTTGGCGGCTGGGATTAATCCGAACAATTCCTCAGAGCACTCTCCATGGTATATGCGAAAGAAAATGCAAAGGGATGCAACATCTCTTCGCAATGCCAGTGAATCGAGCCGATCGGAAAGCACTCGGTCGTCGACGATTCGAGCCGCTCTGCGCTGGATGCGGTCAAGTGGAAGGAGCTGGTACTGGGGAGCCCCAGCTCAGAGATGGGAACAGTATTCCATGTGTGGCCGAACCTGCGCCTTGTAAAGTTGCAGTCGGTGTGCCGGCATGAATTACTGTCCCGCTCTGCTGAGCACGCCAAGCTTTTAGAGGCCAATTTGGCCTTCCCTTCCAAGTGACCACGAAACTGCACGTCACTCGATATGTCGACGCCAAGGATTCCGATCCTGGCTGAGGCAACAAGGGGAGTGCCTTGAAACTGAGGAAATACGACAAAGGGGTTCTTTTTAGCGGTTAACGCGCAAACTTGTGTCTTCTGGGGGTTAAACTGGACTAGATTTAGTCGCCCCCAATCCGAGACTCTGTTCAGCAAAGACTCGACTTGAGACACAAGTTTGTTCCGGCACTCGGAGACGTTTTCACGAGAAATATTGGCTCGACTGGTGTAAAGAGCATCACCAGTTTTGGTAGAGCCACGCGGCAGCTTTGCTGTTGCACGTATGGGCCGGCTCAAACCGGGGTGGTACCACGACCTCACAGAATACCGGCGTGAAGTGGAAGCTCTGCTTCCGCGTTTCGTCTGGTGAGTGCAGGTGGCCGGAGGCCCAAATCCCCCCTCCCCCCCCATCAACATGGTAGCGGAATTAAATAATGATAGACTACCCCAGGAGGGTACCAGCACCCCTGGAGAATCCCTCGCTGAGCATCCACGACCATGTTTCTCCACTTCTGAGCGTGGGTGCTCAGGCTGCCCCGCGTATTCTGGGGGGGGGGGGGGGGGCAAAATTCCGCTCAAGACTACAACTGCTCGGGGCAAACGGAGCAACAAGACTAAGGCGACCCCTGCCACGCTGTCCGTGAATTTCTGCAATATCAGGGGACTTCACTCTAACCTAAACGCCGTCCACTACCATCTCGAGACGGTGAGGCCGGCTCTGCTCTTTCTGACCGAGACGCAGGTGTCCTCTCCGGCTGATGTCTCGTATCTCTCCTACCCGGGGTACAAACTGGAACACTCCTTTGTGCCTCGGGATGGAGTTTGCGTTTACGTCAGAGAGGACATCTGTTCTCGACGCCTCGGCAGACTTGAAGGTTCGGACCTGTCCATCCTTTGGCTACGCGTAGACAGCGACGACCATCCGCGCGTCTACGGGTGCCTCTATAGGTCCCATAGCGGTAATGCCGAAACAGACCGACTCTTCGACCACGTCCAAATGGCTGCAGATTCGTTGCTACAGCAGATCCCCTCCGCAGAGATCGTGGTCCTCGGCGACTTTAACGCCCATCACGCCGAATGGCTTGGTTCACGTTTGACCGATCATGCGGGGAGATCTGTTCATGATTTTGCCTTGGCATATGGTCTGACACAACTGGTTGCTTCGCCTACGCGGATTCCAGATGTGGAGGATCATGCACCTTCCCTGTTGGACCTTCTGCTGACCTCTCACCCGGACGGATGTGATGACAGATTTCCGTCGACGCCCCTTTGGGCTCCTCGGACCATTGTCTGGTCCGGAGTGTTGTGCCACTCGCGCTGAAATCGCGGTTGCATTCTGCAGGCTGCCGCCGTGTTTGGCACTATAGGTCAGCCGATTAGGATGGGATGCGGTCTTTCTTTGCATCCTACCCTTGGGGGCGGGTTTGCTTCTCGCCGGATGATCCCAACGTTGTTGCGGATTCTGTTACTGATGTGGTACTTCAGGGTATGGAACTTTTATTCCTTCCTCTGTGGTGCCCATTGGAGGCGGGTCTCAGCCGTGGTTTGGTCGCTCCTGTAAAATAGCGTCATGCTATGAGCGGGAGTGCTACCGAGCCTGGGTTGATGCATCGGCGTCCCGGGATGTGGACACCAGCGCTCTGAAGAAGAAGTGTAGTTCCGCCTCTAGGTCCTTCAAAGGAGTCATTGCCAAGGCAGGGTCAGAGCACATAGGCAGAATTGGCGAGAAACTAGTTCGCCTTCCTTCTGGAACCCGTGCATTCTGGTCTCTCGCCAAGGCTGTCCAGGGGAATTTCTGTCAGCCATCTCTTCCATCTCTGCACAGGGAGGACGACTCACTGGCCCATACTGCAAAGGAGAAAGCCGATCTTCTAGGCTCTTTCTTTGCGTCTAACTCGACTCTCGATGACGGGGGGAGTACGCCGCCGACCATCCCGCAGTGTGAGTGCTCCATGCCGGAAGTGCAGTTCACACAGCGCTTGCTTCGCAAAGCACTCCTCTCCCTGGACATCCACAAGTCGAGTGGGCCTGATGGAATCCCCCCAATTGTGCTGAGGACGTGTGCTCCAGAGTTGGCACCGGTTTTAACGCGTTTTTTACGGTACTCCTACTCCCTAGGCGTAGTCCCAAAATCATGGAAGACGGCTTTCGTCCACCCGATCCCTAAAAAAGGCGACCGCTCAGACCCGTCCAACTACCGGCCAATCGCCATCACCTCCTTGTTCTCCAAAACAATGGAGTCCATTGTAAACTGCCAGCTCATGAGGTACCTTGAGGATCACCAGCTGATTAGTGACCGCCAATACGGTTTTCGCCGTGGTCGGTCAGCTGGTGATCTTCTGGTCTACCTCACTCACAGATGGGCGGAGGCAGTAGAGTTCAGGGGGGAGGCATTGGCCGTTAGTTTGGACATTGCGAAGGCCTTCGATCGGGTTTGGCACAAAGCGCTTCTTTCGAAGCTCCCTTCCTATGGGCTTTCCGAGAAATTGTGCGATTGGATCACCAGCTTTCTTGCAGATCGGAGCATCAAGGTCGTTGTAGACGGTGCAAGCTCCGATTGCAAGCCTATTAATGCTGGTGTTCCACAGGGCTGCGTGCTATCGCCAACGCTGTTTATTCTGCATATCAATGATATGTTGCATACCTGTAACATTCATTGCTATGCGGATGACAGCACTGGTGATGCTCTTTACACCGGCCGAGCCAATATTTCTCGGGAAAACGTCTCCGAGTGCCGGGACAAACTTGTGTCTGAAGTCGAGTCTTTGCTGAACAGAGTCTCGGATTGGGGACGACTAAATCTAGTCCAGTTTAACCCCCAGAAGACACAAGTTTGCGCGTTAACCGCTAAAAAGAACCCCTTTGTCGTATCCCCTCAGTTTCAAGGCACTCCCCTTGTTGCCTCAGCCAGTATCGGAATCCTCGGCGTCGACATATCGAGTGACGTGCAGTTTCGTGGTCACTTGGAGGGGAAGGCCAAATTGGCCTCTAAAAAGCTTGGCGTGCTCAGCAGAGCGGGACAGTATTTCATGCCGGCACACCGCCTGCAACTTTACAAGGCGCAGGTTCGGCCGCACATGGAATACTGTTCCCATCTCTGGGCTGGGGCTCCCCAGTACCAGCTCCTTCCACTTGACCGCATCCAGCGCAGAGCGGCTCGAATCGTCGACGACCGAGTGCTTTCCGATCGGCTCGATTCACTGGCGCTGCGAAGAGATGTTGCATCCCTTTGCATAATAATCACCACCAGCTATATTAAAGCAAATTTATTTCTGTGAGAAATATAAAGAAACGTTTCAGATATATATATATATATATATATATATATATATATATATATATATATATATATATATATATATATATATATATATATATATATATATATATATATAGGTATATATTTTTTATAGGAATTGTTCGGATTAATCCCAGCCGCCAAATTTCGTGAACGCACTACACGGCAAACGTCCCGATACCATCCACACCATCTGGATGCTTGGCGGTCCACCACTGTACGTTTCACAAGGAGTTTTCTTCCACGTACAACCTCTCTGTGGAATAGTTTACCACCGGCGATTTTTCCGGACCGATACGACCTGGGGACCTTCAAGAAAAGAGCTTACTCCTTTCTAAAGGGCCGGCAACGCACCCGCAATTCTCCTGGTGTTGCGGTTGATCATGGGCGGCGGTAATCACTTAACATCAGGTGAGCCGCATGCTCGTTTGCCCCCTCTTCTATAAAAAAAAAAAAAAAACAGTGCTGTCATCTGCATAGCAATGAATGTTACGGGTTTGCAACATATCATTGATATGCAGAAGAAACAGCGTTGGCGATAGCATATATATATATATAGCCCTGTGGAATACCAGCATTAATAGGCTTGTAATCGGAGCTTGCACCGTCTACAACCACCTTGATGCTCCGATCTGCAAGAAAGCTGGTGATCCAATCGCACAATTTCTCGGGAAGCCCATAGGAAGGGAGCTTCGAAAGAAGCGCTTTGTGCCAAACCCGATCGAAGGCCTTCGCAATGTCCAAACTAACGGCCAATGCCTCCCCCTTGGACTCTACTGCCTCCACCCATCTGTGAGTTAGGTAGACCAGAAGATCACCAGCTGACCGACCACGGCGAAAACCGTATTGGCGGTCATCGGGGGGCGCCGAAATCAACCGAAACGGTACCACCGGCCTCGGGTCACTCACTATTATTACTAACATTCCGTTTTGTTGACGCCAATTAGGAAGTCAAAGCACGAGTATTTTGTTGCTTAAAAGCGAGTAAGTAAGTCTTCGGAAATAGGACTTACTGGCCTCTTTCTTGGTGCCATTGTACAAATGTTTGACTTAGCCACGAATGATTATCGAGGTCAAGGTTACAATAATAGTGCGAACATGGCAGCAAAATTAATTAAAAACCATAATTTGACTCAATAATATTATCGGGCATTTTCAATCCATGTGTTTGAAGTTATTAGAACTTAATTTGATCATAATCGCGTAATAAAATAAAATAGTGTATGCTACCCAGTCTGGAGAGCACCTAACCCCCCTCAATTGCGTGCAATATCTCCGTAGCCACCATTCCCAGTATCACCACCACACTCGGAACAACACACTACTCTCGATAATACGATACGTGTTTCGCCTCTACACAAGGCATCCACAGGTGAAGTAGTCTGAACAACGAGTTCTCTAAATAGCAGCGGGTGGAGAGCGAAGAGCGTGCTAGGAGTGGTGGTGATAGGATTAGTAGTGACGAAGATAGTGTCAGCTTCCGCAGAGTCTACTTCATCTGAGGATGTCTCGTGTAGAGGCGAAACAAATATCATTTTTTATATAGGATAGGGTGACAAACGAGCACACAGTCCACCTGATGGTAAGTGGTTGCTGTGGCCCATAGATATCTATCTATCCTCGATTACGAATCAAAATGCAGGTGCATTGTCACCCGTGAGGAATGCCTCGGACTACCACTAAGATCGCGACTAAGACGGAATGCCTCGTTTCGAGTAAAAAGGGTCGCCGGTTCTCTACTCTCATCATACGAAACACAGCAGCATTAAGCTACTATTTGACGCTGGTATTCTGTGAGAGCGACCTTTCCCGGTCGAGCCGACAACTATACTTCTAATATAACTGCAGCATGGCTCTACCACGTAGACTTCAAGAGGAAGACTTGAAGAAATCTCATCTGGCAGAAGATATCGTAATTCATGTCGATGACGATGACTCTGATGATTCTGATGTAGAAATTCAATGCAAATAATTTTAGATGTAAGTTATTATCTTTATATTTATTTTTAAACATAACATAACATGAGTGTTTATCACGCCTGTCACCCAGAGGGGTAGGCAGAGACTACAGACTTCCATTTAGCACGATCCTGACATACCTTTCTCGCCTCTTCCACATCCATATACCTACGCATACATGCTCGTCGGTTAAGGGTACTCTTAATTTGGCTCATTTTTAGTATATCGCCAATTTGGTCGACAAACTTCCGCCTAGGACGTCCCTTTCCGACTCTTCCATTCACTTCTGCAACATATATTTGCTTTGTCAGTCTTTCCGCATTCATTCGTCATTTTTAATTTAAAACTAAATAAATTAAATTTTTTATGTGGGGGATAAGTCGCTCGCGTCCGTAGGCTTTGACCACCTAATCCTAGGCCCACCCTACACGTGTCCCCCGAGTGGTGCTAAATGAGCGACAAGCCGATAGCACAGACTCGGCTCCTCGCCGTGGTAGCGGCGTTAAATATACCACCCCATTTCGCACCATGAGGAATCGAATTAAAGAAAGGGCCCCGAGTTCCCGGCGCCCCTTTAATGGGGCAGGGGTGCGAAGAATCTCCGGGAGGAAAACCGGCGACGAGGTTCGCCACCCGTCACGTTCTGTCTCCCGGAGGGGCGAAAAGTGGATTGCAGAGGCCCGTATGGCTACGTTAAATGTATGTGGACCAATGAATGATAAAATGGATGAAGTATGCGAGGTGATGTATTATAGAGGAATAGATGTGTTATGTGTAAATGAGACGAACGGAAGGGGAAGGATGTCACTACACATGGCATGTATACCGCATACTGGTCTGGTGTAGACGAGCTCGAGCGGGCATGCTAGGGAATAGGTATCATCCTATCAGAAAGAATGGTCCAATGTGTGAAAGAGTATGAAAGTGTAAGCCCAAGACTGCTATGGATACGATTGAAAGTGGGCTTAAAGAAGTTGTTTGTGCTAGGGGTCTACGCCCCAGACATGTCTAAGCCCACTCATATCCGAGAGCAGTTTTGGGAAATGGTAAGGATGGTATTAATGAAATGTAAGGGAAATGAAAATGTTGTTATGCTAGGAGATTTTAATAGAAGAGTTGGGGTGAGAAGGCTTGGTTATGAAAGGATATTGGGAACGTTTGGTGATGAAAGTATAAATGAGAATGGTGAAAGCCTCCTCACTGTATGTATGGAAAAGAATCTTTTTGTGACGAACACTTTCTTTCGCCACAAGAGGATTCACATGTACTTGGGAAAGAGGTGATGATAGAAGCATGATAGATTTCATAATTGTGGATGAAAGATTGAGGGGCGCAGTGGTAGATACAAGGGTTTACCGGGGGTCAAACGTAGGAACGGATCATTTTTTGGTTTTATGCCGAATTAATGGTCTATTCAGGCGTTGGCGCCATCGGTCATCTGTGTCTACCACTGCGTTACAGCGTATTAGAACAGAAAGATTACAAGATGAAGGTGAGAAAAACAAGTTCAAATGTAGACTGAAAGACAACATAAGTGGTTTGGATGAATTATGTATGAATGAGTTAGACTTGGAGAATGTATGGCAAATGTTAAGAAAGGTTTAGTGGATGCAGCTACCGAAGTATGTGGTGTTAGTAAAAGAAAGAATGAAAGGAAAAATAATACGATATGGTGGGATGATGAGATACGCACGGAAGTTGAAGCAAAGAGGAGAGCATGGCTAGATTTACTAGCAACTAAGGCTGGTAATTCTAGCGGTACGAATGATGATTTTGAAAGAAAAAAGGCAGTCTTTAGACATCTAAATAAGAGAGTAAAAGAAGTAGTTTAAAGGAAAAAGCAAGAAAGAACGGTTAACACTTTCACAGCGGAGCATTTAAGGCGCCGCTATTATATGAATGCCGAGCGGTACTCGTGATTCGCTGTGAAAGGGTTAAGAATGATGATGAATGATGAATGAACTTTCAGGCAAATATTAAAATGTTCTGGAAACTCGTAAGAACTGCCAGGGGACGTTCAAAACAGCATATAATGAATGCTATAAGAGATGAGAATGGCTATATTCTGAATGATGAAGTTTTGAGTTTAAGGAGATTGAAGGAATATTTTGAAAGCATGTATATGAGTGAGGAGACGACGTATGAACTGAATGAAATAGGAACTCCGAAAGAAGTGGAAGGAGGTAGCGAGATAAGTATAGATGAAATAATGAAAGCAATGAAAAGCATGAAAGCAGGTAAGGCTGCCGGATATGATAGTTTCACTCGAAATGCTAAGGGCTGGAGAGGAAGTGGTGGCAGGCCTGCTGCACACCTTGTTTAATTTATGCTGGGATCTGAAGCGGGTACCGGGAGACTGGTGCAAAGCCGTGATAGTCCCAGTATATAAGGGAAAAGGGTCGCAGCAGGACAGTAAAAACTACCGCGGTATCAGCCTTCTTAGCATCGTGGGAAAACTGTATGCTAAGGTACTAATTGAAAGGGTCATGAAAGAAACCGATGGAAAAATTTGGGATGTGCAAGCGGGATTTAGAAAGGGAATGGGATGTACAGATCAAGTCTTTTCCATGCGCATGATCGCGGAGAAGTTTTTGGCCAAAAACCAAAAGGTTTTTTGTGCGTTCATGGACTTGGAAAAAGCCTGTGATAGAGTGGATAGGAACGTGCTATGGCAAACACTTAACTCATTTGGGTTGAGCGCTGGCTTGATACAGGCATTGGAGTCTCTTTATAGGGACTCTAGTGCTTGTGTTAGGATCAACGGGGTCTACTCGGACTGGTTTGGCATCCATAAAGGTGTCAGACAGGTCTGTGTGGCTTTATGAATGGGTGAGTTAACCGTCAAATGCCTTTTGTACGCCGATGATCTAGTTATTCTTGCATCGTCGGCGGCTGAGTTGCAAATGATGGTTACATTAATGAACAGATCATTAAAAGAAAGGGCTATGAAAGTGAACGCAAGTAAGACGAAAGTTATGGTTTTTGAAAGAGATGAAAGTAAAACGATATGTGAAATAAGAATAGAAGGGGAGTTGATCGTGCAAGTAGATGAGTTTGTATATTTGGGTTGCGTATTTAGCAGGGATGGGAGATATGATAAGGATATAGAACGACGAGTGAACGCAGGAAAAAGAGTAAATGGGACCCTACACTCCATTGTGAAGAGTCAAAATGTGTCAACAAAGGCACGTATGGCAATTCACAATGCTATGTTGGTCCCTACTTTAACGTATGGTAGTAAAAGTTGGGTGTGGCAGAAGAAGCACGAGAGTAGAATAAATGCAGTAGAAATGCGGTCGTTAAGGAGTATGTTAGGGCTGAATCTGAATGACAGGGTGAAAAATTGTGTGATAAGAGAAGAGTGTGGTTTGCAAGATGGTGTTGTGACCAGGATTAAGAAAGGAATGCTTCGGTGGTTTGGTCATGTGGAAAGAATGAATGAGGAGAGAGTGACAACGAAAATTTATGTTGCAGAAGTGTATGGCAGAGTCGGAAAGGGACGCCCGAGGCAAAAATTTATCGTCCAAATTAGCGATTTATTAAAAACGGGCCAAATTAGGAGTACCCTTAACCGACGAGCATGTATGCGTAGGTGTATGGATGTGAAGGAGGCGAGAGAGGTGTGTCAGGATCGTGCCAAATGGAAGTCTGTAGTCTCTGCCTACCCCTCTGGGTGACAGGCGTGAGTGTTTATGTATGTTAATTTAAAACATGCAGATGTTCCATTACAAAACCAAATGTAGGTAAAATATTTTAATGAACAAAGACTTGGGGTGTTATAGATAGAGATTTTTTTTGATTGCTATATAACCAGTTATATATATATTTATATATATATATATATATATATATATATATATATATATATATATATATATATATATATATATACCTATATACGTCCCACTGCTGGGCACAGGCCTCCCCTCATTTCTGGGAGGGTTTTAGGGCAAGGAAGTGTCCGCCACGCTGCCCCAATGCATGTTGGCGAACTTCACATGTCTTCGAAATTACTCCTCAGACATGCAAGTTTCCTCACGATGTTTTCCTTCATCGCCGAACTTGTGGTAAATCATCACTTAAAATTGACAACAAAACTGATAAATCAGCACTTAAAATTGACTGACAAAAGTCATAAACTCTTACACATTCCACAATACGTTCTGGTACGGTCTATACTGAACCTTCAGGTTTTAATAATAAATTAGCTCTGGTCCAGTCTACATCGAACTTTCAGGCAATTAGTATTGGACCGGTTCCTTTGAACCCTGCAACACTAATCAGTTTAGGTCCGGCAACATGCCCTAAAAACTCTCTTATTGTTTCCGCTAGTCCGGAATCACTATTGAATGATAGCAAGAACCACTTTTTTCGTACTTATTTTTTTTCTTTTTTTTCTCAATATTTTTTTCGACTTTTTTTCGATTAAGTTTGATGATAAGAAAGGTTTACTAATCGTTCTATAATTACATGAGAAATTCACAAAAAATAGATATTTATCTGGTACACTTTTATATTTATATAAAACACGTTTACATAATATTGTACATATTCTACAGATAGCTCACGAAAATGGCTTTGCTCCAGTGGGTATTTTCAAATGCTTTTGTAAATTGCTTTTATTACATCTAAATTCACACATACATATAACACGAAAAAGTTTTTTGTACTACATCTATATTCACAGATATTACACGAAAAAGGTTTTTTTCCGATGTGTATTTTCATACGTTTGCAAGTTACTTTGAAAATTAAATCTAAATTCACAGATATTATCCGAAAAAGGTTCTTCACCAGTGTGTATTTTCTTCATATGCATTTGCAAATTACATTTTCTACTACATCTATATCCACAGATATTACACGAAAAAGGTTTTTCACTGGTGTGCATTTTCATATGTTGTTTCAAATAACTTTTTGTAATACACCTATATGCACATATACTACACGAAAAAGGTTTTTCACTGGTGTGTATTTTCATATGGCTTTGCAAATAACCTTTTCTACTACATCTATATTTACAGATATTACACGAAAAAGGTTTTTCACTGGTGTGTACTGTTGTATGTCTTTGCAAATCACCTTTTGTATAACATCTAAATTCACAGATACTACACGAAAATGGTTTTTCACCGGTGTGTATTTTCATATGTCTTTGCAAATAACTCTTTCTAATACTTCTAAATGTACAGATATTACACGAAAAAGGTTTTTCACTGGTGTGTATTTTCATATGTCTTTGCAAATAACTCTTTCTAATACTTCTAAATGTACAGATATTACACGAAAAAGGTTTTTCACTGGTGTGTATTTCCATATGTCTTTGCAAATAACTCTTTCTAATACTTCTAAATGTACAGATATTACACGAAAAAGGTTTTTCTCCGGTGTGTATTTTTGTATGTTTTTCCATATCACCTTTTGTATAACATCTAAATTCACAGATACTACACGAAAAAGGTTTTTCACCGGTGTGTATTTTCATATGCCTTGGCAACTTACTTTTTGTAATACATTTATAATCACAATTATTACAACAATACATTTGCTTAGCAGCGTGCGCTTTAAGATGTGCTAAAATGAAACGTTTTTTAAATGTTTTAAATTCGCAAATATTACAGTTATATATATCCATTAGTTGTAATACCGGACTTTGTTCAACTTGTGTCTGAACTGCATTTGAGCTCTTTTGCGTCTTATGACTGTTTGATATATGGTCGGCGAGAATATCTTTTGTTAAAAAAATTTTTCTACAATCATCACATTCAAAACTGAATTTTGTTGATGCCTCAGATGTGTTTTTCCTAAGTTTATTTACACTCTGATTCAAAATTTTCTTTTTCATCATTTTTGCAGGAAGCTTCTCTTTTTTCATAACTGGTTGAGTATCTCTTTTCAGTTTAGGCTTTGATTTAATCTTTTTCTCACACGGTTTTGAAAAATTATTTGTTTGTATGCAGGGTTGTTCTGAAATACAAATGAATGAAACATTTTATTTATTCTCAGACATTGAATCTATTGTAAGATACCTTAGACGATTTACAGCGGGCGGTATTTATGCTTTACCAGGGAAATATAGAGAAATAATAATATTTTATATAATTACACTCATTTAATGTTGTAAGATATAAAGTATTTTAGCCAATTACTCTAGATAATGTCTCTTTGATGACTTTCTTCTAACCGTGTTATAATAATGTTACGCGCCAAAGTCGACGGCACTAGCGCCATCTAGTGTCGAACCGAAGAACTAAACTTCTTGAAGTTGCAACACGAACTCTCGGTACCTTGCGCGTGTTTACTTGAATATTCTGGATATTTCGCTGCTAATTTATATAAATAGGCGCTGCAAGATGCGATCGAGGCAGTATTGGATTTGGCGAAACAAAGCGAAGCTTCGGAGCGGAATAAAGTGAATTAGTGTGTTTAATTATTAGTGTTTTAAGTTTTAATTTGTGTAAAGTAAATTAAAGTGTTAATCTAGGTAATTTTATCGGCAATTTTTATTGTCACGAACCTCAAGCTCGTAACAATTGGTGTCAGAAGTGGGATAAAATCATGCCGATTTTACCAAAGGAGGAATCGGAGGGTGTCCGTACCCGAAGTCAACGCCAGCAGGAGACGGACCAGAGGAGATTTGGTGGTGCAACGCCGCAGACGTCGGAGGGCCAACGGCCAGCCACGGAGGCTGCGGGCCCGTCAGTAGCTCCTACACCTGCAGCACCTGACTTAGGTGCTCTGATGGCGATGCTACAGGAGCAGCTGCAGCGCGGACGAGAGGAACAGGTCCGTCAGTTGAAAGAGCAGCTGCAGAGCGGACAGGATGAACAGGCCCGTCGGTTAGTAGATCAGCAGGCGGAACAGGCTCGCCGACAGGAGGAACAGGTCCGTCGGTTGGAAGAGCAGCTGCGGGGCGGACAGGCTGAACAGGCCCGCCGACAGGAGGAACAGATGCTTCTCATGAAGGACCTTCACGCTACCTTCGGGAAAGAGATAAGGGAGGTGAAGGATAAGGTTGCTCAACATGAAAACCGCCTGTCGGAAGCTGAAACCCGAATTGAACAAGTGAACAATCGGGTTGACAACGTAATGGCTGACATGAGGAAATCACTTGACGAACTCAAACTTGGGGAGGGAACTACAGCTCCCGTAGTAGCTACTACACCTTCGCTACGTGGGTTCAAGGTGCCACCATTCGACGGGACTTCTTCCTGGTCCTAAGCGAACTGCAGAAAGGGAAAGTGAACGATATCAGGAGGGTAGTGCAGCTAACGGTACTGCCTGGCAGCGACAGGATCATCGTTCACCTCACGCTAGGGAGGTTACAGCAGTTACGGTTCGCGACCACAATAAAGGATACAGCCCTAGGTGCTATGGCTGTGGGGAAAGGGGCCATCTTCGGTCCAGCTGCCCTAAGCACACCCTAGGAAGGGAAGGTGAACGGTCTCAGAAAGGAAGTGCGGCTAACAGCACCGCCCAGCAGCAGCAGAATTACGACTTTACTATCAGACACTGCAGCGGGAAATCTCACGGCAACGCAGATGCATTGTCAAGAAGACCTTGTCCTGAAGATTGCAACCATTGTAGTAGGCAAGAGAGTAAGGAAGTGGTATCCGTGAGGATGCTCAGGACAGACCACCTCAGCAACGGGTGGAAGGACAGTCTACATGCACAGCAGGTAGATCCGGACATCAAGCCGATTCTGGGATGGATGAAGGCCCGTGCTACCAAGCCTAAGTGGAGGGACGTCTCAGCGATGAGTTCAACCACGAAAAGCTATTGGGCCCAATGGGACAGCTTGCTGCTTCAGGATGGAGTCCTGTGCCGTAAATGGGACAATGGTCGAGGAGACAGCTGTCGTTTACAAATGGTTGTCCCTAAAGCTAAAGTGCCGAATGTTCTACAGCTGTGCCATAATGGTCGTTCAAGAGTCCATCTGGGAGTTAAACGAACTCTACTGAAGGTCCGAGAACAGTTTTACTGGGTCCATTATCGTGACGATGTCGAGGATTGGTGTCGTACATGTACAAGTTGTGCGGCTGTGAGGGGACCTCAGAGCGAGATCCGCTCCAATAAACTCAGACACGGAGTAGAGGAGCATCGAAATTGTACAATGTTGGTGCACCACGGGATAGGACATCCCTTGACATTGCGGAGCCGTTACAGAAAGGCGCAAAGGGGACTCCTAAGATCGTCCATGTGGATCGCTTGGCGCGTTATTATGGGTCCTATAATGCTCGGGACGAGCATGTCTTAGGAGGGGGCAGTGTTACGCGCCAAAGTCGACGGCACTAGCGCCATCTAGTGTCGAACCGAAGAACTAAACTTCTTGAAGTTGCAACACGAACTCTCGGTACCTTGCGCGTGTTTACTTGAATATTCTGGATATTTCGCTGCTAATTTATATAAATAGGCGCTGCAAGATGCGATCGAGGCAGTATTGGATTTGGCGAGACAAGCGAAGCTTCGGAGCGGAATAAAGTGAATTAGTGTGTTTAATTATTAGTGTTTTAAGTTTTAATTTGTGTAAAGTAAATTAAAGT
This sequence comes from Parnassius smintheus behrii, assembly GCA_036936625.1. Classification (NCBI taxonomy): domain Eukaryota; kingdom Metazoa; phylum Arthropoda; class Insecta; order Lepidoptera; family Papilionidae; genus Parnassius; species Parnassius smintheus. The sequence continues at coordinate 17,139,309 of JAUPFT010000030.1, read as the reverse complement.
GTTAATCTAGGTAATTTTATCGGCAATTTTTATTGTCACGAACCTCAAGCTCGTAACAATAACATTAATCTAGGGTGAGAAACTGTAATAAAAGAGTATGGTTTGCAAGATGATGCGGTGACCAGGATTAAGAAAGGAATGCTTCCGTGGTTTGGTCATGTAGAAAGAATAAATGAGGAAAGACTGACAAAGCAAATATATGTTGCAGAAGTGAAAAGTTTGTCGACCAAATAGGCGATTTACTAAAAATGGGCCAAATTAAGAGTACCCATAACTAACGTGACCAGACGTCCCGTTTTGAACGGGACTGTCCCTTTTTATAGTTACGAGTCCCGGTGTCCCCGATATGTACTCTGGGACGCAAAATTGTCCCGTTTTCTGAAACCGCGAAAAGACACTTTGACTCAGAAACAGAGCAATCAGTTTCTCCCATTTTGCGGTCCGTCAATTAAAAGTGAAATCGAAAGATAATGTTACTGACATGGATGAGAAATTGGTGAAAAGGGCGGCTACAAAATTCTATGAAACAAGCCGTGAATATCTGAAGGAGTGGAATTTCTTTCTTACCAAAGCAATGGAGATATTTAATTGGGGAATTTAATATAAAATCTCTGAATGTATTAATTGAAAAGGAATATATTAACTGTTATAAAGATGCAGAAGTTTTTAACGAACTACGAATTTCAGTTTTAAAGGCGATATTGATAATTTAGGTGGATATAAAAAAGGTGCCAAGAGTTTCGTTCTTACTTAATAATCACCACCAGCTATACTAAAGCAAATTTATTTCTGTGAGAAATATAAAGAAACGTTTCAGATATATATATATATATATATATATATATATATATATATATATATATATATATATATATATATATATATATAGGAATATATATATTTTTTATAGGAATTGTTCGGATTAATCCCAGCCGCCAAATTTCGTGAACGCACTACACGGCAAACGTCCCGATACCATCCACACCATCTGGATGCTTGGCGGTCCACCACTGTACGTTTCACAAGGAGTTTTCTTCCACGTACAACCTCTCTGTGGAATAGTTTACCACCGGCGATTTTTCCGGACCGACACGACCTGGGGACCTTCAAGAAAAGAGCTTACTCCTTTCTAAAGGGCCGGCAACGCACCCGCAATTCTCTTGGTGTTGCGGTTGATCATGGGCGGCGGTAGTCACTTAACATCAGGTGAGCCGCATGCTCGTTTGCCCCCTCTTCCATAAAATATATATATATATATATATATATATATATATATATATATATATATATATATATATATATATATATATATATAACTAGCTAGCCAAATGCCTATTAAAATCCTTAAATTCGCAAAAAAAAATTGTGGGTCACTGGGCAAAAAACTATCCTATCTCTCAAGTTGGACCAAACTGCACACGGTGTGCAAATTTGATTAAAATCGGTTAAGCAGTTTAGGAGTTCATCGCGAACAAACAACGTGACACGTAATTTATATTATATATATATATATATATATATATATATATATATATATATATATATATATATATATATATATGTGTGTGTGTGTGTGTGTGTGTGTAATTTTTAAGCTAATGAATTTTTTCTGAATAAATAACTTTAAAAAAAGTGTTTTTTTATTATCTACCTGTTAATTGACCAAAATAAACCAATGTCCCGTTTTGAGTCAAAAAATAAATGGTCACGTTACCCATAACCGACGATTTGGATTTGTCCGGTTTAGTTTTTCTTTAAGACGACCCAGTCTTAGTGCGACCATGTCTGCGTACACCACGCAAGAATATGCTAACATGCACCGCGGAATGCAGATGCAACGCTAGTGCTGCAGCTAGACTTTATCTTGAGACATACCCAAATGCTGCTCGTCATTGGATCATCGATTTTTTTAATGTGCTCCAAGCACATCGTCAAGAGAGAGTTTCCTTTCCTTACGAGGACGTTTTTCTTAGGACAAGGGTGACAAACGAGCACACAGTCCACCTGATGGTAAGTGGTTGCTGTGACCCATAGAAATCTACATCTATCCTCGATTACGAACCAAATGTAGATGTCCATGGGCTACGGCATCCTCTTACCATCAGGTGGACTGTGTGCTCGTTTGTCACCCATATTCTATAAAAACAAAAACGTTATTAAAATAAAAAAACTTTTTTTATATTTTGACCACGATAACTTTCGAATCATCATCAATCGATTTTGATGTAATTGGTGGCAATCGACGATGTATTTTAAGAACAATAATAAAATCTAATAGATCGGGGAAAATGTTTCTTCGTATTTTGTTAGTATAAATTGAAGAAAAATCTCTTTGGTTATACTGTTTGTACCAGGTTGATTTTAATATCAATACATATACGACATTAAGTAAAATAAGTAAAACAACACTTCCATTTTTCAATTGCTTTTCTATTCGCCAAAATGAATGAATCTCACGAAGAATAAATGCTGTACATTCCGAATATTTATTACAAAATAGGAAAAAATTGGACTCAGGCTGCGAAAAAAATTTACGACGTTTATGGACCTAATGCAGTGTCAGTAAGCACAAAGTTGGTTCAAGCGTTTTTAGTCGGTAATTTTGATGACGTTTATGGACCTAATGCAGTGTCAGTAAGCACAAAGTTGGTTCAAGCGTTTTTAGTCGGTAATTTTGATGACGTTTATGGACCTAATGCAGTGTCAGTAAGCACAAAGTTGGTTCAAGCGTTTTTAGTCCGGTAATTTTGATGACGAAGATGCAGCTTGCTCTGGTCGCCCTCATACGGATAAAGTCGATGTCATTTTTGAAAAAGTGGAGCAAGATCGACATATTAGTAGTACGACATAGCCAATGAATTGAGTATTGACCACAAAACAGTTTTGACCCATTTGAAAAAGGCTGGCTAAACAAAAAAGCTCGATATTTGGGTACCACACAAGCTCACTGAAAGAAACTCATTTGCGATTCTCTATTGAAACGTTATTAAACCGAACCAGTTTAGAAAAGATTGATCACGGTGATGAAAAGTCGATTGGTTGCGACATTAACGTGCGAAAGATATCATGGTCAAGGGGTAGTCAAATTCCACAGAATGTAGTGGAACCCGGATTAACACGCAATAAGGTGATGCTGTGGATATTGTCCTGACCTTGCACCCTCATATTTTCACCCGTTTCAGTCTCTTCAGAATTCTTTTGGTAGTGTTAGGTTAACATCAAGAGGGGACTGTCCAACCTACTTGTCGCATTGTTTTGATCAAAAACCACAATATTTCTACAGCAACGGGATTATGTCAGTACCTACAAGATGGCAACAAGTTATCGAACAAATTGGCACATACAATTAAATGTAATTAAACTTTGAAATATTTTGTGTTTAGTGAGCTAGAAATCAGTGAGTTGTTGCAGTTTTGTGTCATTTATTTATTGTTTATTATATATTTACGTAGTAACTTTGAACAATGACCTAAAACAGGTTTTTTTTCAGTTTACTATAAGGAATGGAAGAAGCAGTTAATAAAATAAGATCGGGTGCACTAAGAAACAATGACTTTACGTGCTTTCCAAGGCACGGGGTTGAAACACTGCCAATTTCCAGGCTCCAGGCTGCTACTGAAAATTTCTTGAAGGCAAAACCCAATAACAGATTTTGGCCTAATCCAGGATCTCATGATTAGCAGATGTACTTACAACTTTCCCAGACGCTAATAGCCCTATCAACAAATCAATGAATTCCCTTTATCGTTTTATCTTAATAACACCTTGGGTCACCACCAGCGAATTCAGTTCTTGCTTGAAACAACATAATTATATGGCCTACAAATAATAATTTTGGGTCATTTGGATCACAAACAATCATTGGGTTTGTTCACATGTAATTAAAGAACAAAATTTTGTATGTACTGTACATCTCCAACTACATGATGTACGATAAATTTCTAATGTGGTGTTATTCTTTATTTTTTGAAACAGGTAATTTAAAATAAATTATTTTACCTATGTCATCGTCATCTGCTTTACTCTTTGAACCAAATGCAATTAGTGGCAAGTCGTCCTCCAAAGCCGTATGTCGATCTTCAAAAGCATCAATCTCAAAATGTTCTTGTTTTTCAGCAGTATCTGGAATGAAACAGATTCTGACTCAATATATAAAATAATATCTGATATTTTTTCCAAGCCACTAGATCATTACAGTCCATCACACAGCTTATGGGCCCGAGCCACCCACTTTCATTACCATACTGCATTTTTCATAAGCTATATGTAATAAGCTGAAGTGGCAATGGGCCGAAGAACTGACAACCGATGGAGAAGAAAGGTTCTTCTAACGTAACGTAATTGTGGCAGCCTCGTGTTGGTAGACGAAGTGTAGGGCGATCCCCCACTAGATGGAGTGATGACCTGGTAAGCCATGCAGGAAGTCGATGGATGCAGGTGGCTTAGGACCGCGCTTTGTGGTGTTCCTTGGGGGAGGCCTATGCTATGCAGTGGACTTGTGAAGGGCTGTAACGATGATGATGATTCATTCACCTCATTTAGAGTGAGTGTTCTGCCACAACTAGGTTTTAATAGGAAAGTGCTTGCCACTATGCCTTGAGCACATTTTCTCCATATTTTTTTAGTACGAAGTGACAAACTAACAGTCCACCTTATGGTACGAGCCTATCCACCCGATGGTAAGTGGGTACTGCAGTCCATGGACTGCTTGCAGCTAACTACAAACATAAAAGGCTACAATGCGCTGTCATCTCTGACGACTAAGATGCAGCCTGTGATTATACGGACTTTATACTCTTCAGACTGACACAGAGCAGTGCACCCACTGCTATTTGATGACATAAATGGATAAGAGGAGGAAGGAGGAGTCAATCTGGGTTAAGAAATTGGCAAAGATAGGTTTAACTTACCAGTTGTAAGTATATCATTAATTCCTATGAAGTTAATACATCTTAGTGTACACTGTACATACATTTATACAGGGTCAAAATATTTATTAATATATTTATACATAAGTAAAAGAAAATGTCTAACAATGCTCATTATGAAGTCCATGTATGCTTTTCTTTCTCCATGAGAGTGCTTTTTAGATGCACTTTGAATTTAGGCAAAGGCAAATCAGTAAATCTGTAGATTGCACACAAAGCCCTCTATATTTTGTGTCCATGGGCTACAGTAACCACTGCTGCCTGCGCCGACCCCAGATAATGGGAAATGGTTTAGAGAATGATGATGGGCTACAGTAACCACTTGTCATTAGGTAATTTATTTCTTAATTTAATAATATCACAAAATGTGTATATTTTACCTGTTTCATGACTCCAGTTTACTTCAAATTTGAAATTCTCATTTTCGATTTTTTCTTCCTCAACTTTAACAGATTCAAGGCTTAAAATGTCGTCCTTACAATCATTTTCTATAGCATACTCTACTGGCCAGATATCTATATGATTAATTGGTGTGAATTGAATCTCATCTCTAGCCTCATGCAGTTTTGGTATTGACTGAAACCAAACTCTTTTTTTAATAAGAGAAAAAGCCAGTGTAGTAGTGGAGTAGGAGAATCCATACTACCCCATACCATCCTGCAGTTGCAGCAGCATCTTCCTGACAACAACTCCAAATAAAAATAAAAACCGGAAAAAAGTGAGTTCCCAATAAATTTTAATAAGAATGTAGATAGTTTAGAATTGTAATTAGAATCGAGACTCAATAATTTTTCCATTTAGATTCACAAATACTGTAAATTAACAAAACTTTACTAATATTAATTACCTATAGATACCTAATATTTTGTTTATATACAAGAGTAATACATAATGTATTGTACACTGTTTATTAACAACTTATCTTGGCTCGTCAACGCACCACAACACGTGTTACCGGGCCGGCTGTCGGACCGAGACTGCCGCTTTTGTTACCCCCACATTGTGACGTATGCGCTAGAGACATGTTGGTATATATACATACACTACATCCCTTCCTTGTTTTAATTTACTATTTTTACGTATGTCTGGTTGTTTATAAAATTATTTATATTAATCTTTTTTTTTCTCTTCCCTGCTTTATTTATTGAAAATAATTCATTATAAACATAGTACCATTAAATTAAATAATTATTAATATTTAATACGTTGATTTTATTTTATAGCATCTAAATCATTTCCACTATCATTTATATGTACGATTCTAATCTATAGCTTCCTCTACGTCTCTTTCTAACCTTTCATCATTCTTTCCAATTTTTAAATCCTTGTTCTGACCACCAAGAACTTTCTATCTTCCTCCAACTTTCTTGAAGTGTACTATATTCCTTCTATACACTTGTCCCGTTTCGTCTTTACGTACATACACATCCCCACCTACACTCCGATACACCGTGTGAGGGACTGGATCGTAATTTAAACTTAATTTATTATTTTTATTAAAGTTTCTTTTATATATCTTATATCTTTTATATATCGTATATACCTTATCTCCTGGTACTAAATCACATGTTTTGGCCTTGCTCTTCTTATCTGCATATTCCTTTCCCGCTTGTTTCTTTTCCTGATCCCTATCCCTGACCTCAAAGTCTTCAAGTTTACGAGTAATATCTGCAACCATTGGAATTTTATCACGGAACTGCTTTTTAAAGAACAGTTCCGCTGGAATTTTTCCGGTCACATTATGAGGTGTACTATTGTACATAATCATATAATCCAACAAACCCTCCTGCCAGTTCTTTTTCTCGACTTGGCATATTTTAAGGCGCTTTAAAATCTCTCGATTCTGATGCTCAACTTTCCCATTTTGCTGAGGCCAGTAGAGTATTTTATTATACAAGATAATATTTCTTTCAGTGCAGAATAATTTAAAATCTTCACTGCAGAACTGCCTTCCATTATGAGCAGATATTGTCATCTGGTTACCCAATCGACTGAAAATTTCTTTGAGATTTTGTATGATCTCTGCACTGATGATCTTGCGAGATATCTTCACTTCTTTATACCGACTGAAGTAGTCCACAACAACTAATATATAATCACCGCTTGGAATAGAACCCATCAGGTCGATAGCTATGTCCACCCACGGCCCATATGGTAACTCTCTTCGTTTTATTGAATTAGGAGGATTTGGTGCCGATACAAGGGTGCAGCCTTTACAAGACTTCACCAAGTTCTCAGCATCTTTATAGTACCTTGGCCACCATACTTTGGTTCTTAGCCTAGCCTTCATTAACACTATCCCTGGATGTCCTTCATGGGCTGCTGTTAGGACTGGGCTGCGTAGCTTCTTAGGGATTACTATTTTAATCCCTCTCAATAAAATTCCCTCATAAAACATATCTCGTTTTGAAAAATTTTGTAAGTTATTACTCCTTCATCCCATTTATTATTGTACAAGCCTTCTCTCATCTTCAGTATTTCCTGATCTTCTTTTGAACACTATGATATCCTTCAACGTAACAGCTACAGGTCTTGTACAATCTACAATTTGGTGTATGTGAAATTTCGGTCTATCCAATGAGAAATTTTCAAATTGGCACAGTCTTGATAAACAGTCTGCGGTGTTGTCTTTCCCAGGTTTGTAAATGACCTTAAACTTGTAAGCTTGAAGACGTAATATCCACCTCTCAATTCTAGCGCATGGTTTGGACTCGGGTCCAAATATGATCTCAAGTGGTTTATGATCCAACTCAAACTCCTTGCCGTACAGAAATATATTAAAATGTTCTACTGCCCAAACAAGAGCCAAAGCCTCTTTTTCTGTTTGGCAGTATCGCCTTTCCCAATTGGTTAACGTTTTATGACCATAAGCAGTAAATCGAGGTCTTTTACTATCTATTTGAACCAACACGCCCCCTAGCCCTACTGGGCTTGCATCTGCTATAACCATAGTATGATCCTTAACGTCGTAATATCCTAGAGTAGGAATTGTAGAAAGTGCAGATTTTAATTTGTTAAATGCGGTCTCCTGCTTTATTCCCCAGAGCTCTTTTAACTCTGATACTTTCCCCTGCTTATTTCTTAACAATTGTTTTAGGGTTCCGTTACAGTTGCCAAATTTGGTATCTATTTTCCAAGTTTATTAGTCCCAAAAAAGTCTGAAGCTCACCTACCTCCGTAGGAGGTCGAAATTTTTGGATAGTTGATACGTATTTTGCTAATGGTTTAATGCCTTTGTCTGATAGTTCATGTCCTAGAAACTGCACTTTTCTTAATTTCAATTAGCACCTTCTCTTTCATGATTCATTTTATATTTCTTCGGTTTTTTCATTATTGTTATTTTTACTTACTTGGTGTTTCCTTTTCAATTGCTGTCTTGTTTTACAATATTATCTAAATCGTCCTCTTAATCCACATTTCAAACAGTCTTTATCTTTCGCTGGGCACTTACTATCATGGGAAGCATGTCTTGAACTCCCATACCTCCCGCATTCAATTGTTTGTTTTTTGTTGTTGTCTCCCTCTTTTTGACTTGTATCTACTTTATTAAACCCTTGATTTACGCCGTTACTTTCAAATTCTTCCATCTGTCGATTAACTGCTTCGAGAGCATTTGCTTCTACCACTATACTACTTAAAGTTATTGAATCTCCTGTTTGTAATATTTTCTTTCTAAATTCCCTAGAGGAACATTTCTCTGTTATTTGGTCAACAATTTGATCACCCTTATCTCTAAATTTACATTAATTTGCTTGTTGTCTTAATGGTATTAAGAATTTATCGAATTTTTCATTTTGTTCTTGTTTAATCAACCGAAATAGATGGCGTTCTTACACCATACTCTGTTTTGGTGCAATAATGCATCCAGTTTTTCTATAGCTATATGAAAAACATCAACCCCTTCAGCAGGTATTATGGTGGCGTCAGGGATATTATAATAGATTTCTTGCAATTCAAGCCCGCCAAAGTGTAACAAACATGCTCTCTTTCCTCACTATTTTCTATACCTGATGCCTCAAGGTAAATAAAGAGTGCACGTTTCCAACGCTCCCATCTAGTACCTACCGATGTAGGTTCCCCCTCACAATCAAATTTCTCCAGTACGAGTTGCGATATGTTGAAATTTTAATGTACTAAATTCTTTACTAGTAGGAACCTGAAACCAAATGATTCTAAATTCAAGCACTTTGCTTGTACTTGTCCAGTATTCCGTTAGAATACACCAGTACAATGTCAATTAAATATTGTGATGTGTCAATTTAATGACCAGCGATGCTACTAAAATATCATGATCATTGTCAATTTAATGACCAGCTATGCTGCTAAAATATTGTGCTCAGTGTCAATTTAATGACCAGCTACGCTGCTAAAATATTGTGCTCAGTGTCAATTTAATGACCAGCTACGCTGCTAAAATATTGTGCTCAGTGTCAATTTAATGACCAGCTACGCTGCTAAAATATTGTGCTCAGTGTCAATTTAATGACCAGCTACGCTGCTAAAATATTGTGCTCAGTGTCAATTTAATGACCAGCTACGCTGCTAAAATATTGTGCTCAGTGTCAATTTAATGACCAGCTACGCTGCTAAAATATTGTGCTCAGTGTCAATTTAATGACCAGCTACGCTGCTAATATATTGTGCTCAGTGTCAATTTAATGACCAGCTACGCTGCTAAAATATCATGATCATTGTCAATTTAATGACCAGCTACGCTGCTAAAATATTGTGCTCAGTGTCAATTTAATGACCAGCTACGCTGCTAAAATATTGTGCTCAGTGTCAATTTAATGACCAGCTAGCTACGCTGCTAAAATATTGTGCTCAGTGTCAATTTAATGACCAGCTACGCTGCTAAAATATTGTGCTCAGTGTCAATTTAATGACCAGCTACGCTGCTAAAATATCATGATCATTGTCAATTTAATGACCAGCTACGCTGCTAAAATATTGTGCTTAGTGTCAATTTAATGACCAGCTACGCTGCTAAAATATTGTGCTCAGTGTCAATTTAATGACCAGCTACGCTGCTAAAATATCATGATCATTGTCAATTTAATGACCAGCTACGCTGCTAAAATATTGTGCTCAGTGTCAATTTAATGACCAGCTACGCTGCTAAAATATTGTGCTGTGTCAATTTAATGACCAGCTACGCTGCTAAAATATCATGATCATTGTCAATTTAATGACCAGCTACGCTGCTAAAATATTGTGCTCAGTGTCAATTTAATGACCAGCGATGCTGCTAAAATATCATGATCATTGTCAATTTAATGACCAGCTACGCTGCTAAAATATTGTGCTCAGTGTCAATTTAATGACCAGCTACGCTGCTAAAATATTGTGCTCAGTGTCAATTTAATGACCAGCTACGCTGCTAAAATATCATGATCATTGTCAATTTAATGACCAGCTTACGCTGCTAAAAACATGATCAGTGTCAATTAAATGACCAGCTTACGCTGCTAAAAACATGATCAGTGTCAATTAAATGACCTGCTTACGCTGCTAAAAACAGGATCAGTGTCAATTAAATGACCAGCTTACGCTGCTGAAAACATGATCAGTGTCAATTAAATGACCAGCTACGCTGCCATTATCTCATAAATGTCTGCTTGATTTATGCCAATTTAATGGCCAGGTGTTACCTGCTGTAATATTTTTTTAACATTTTTGATAAATAAATTTGGTTGAAATTTATGACAAGCCTATCACGGATTGAAATCGAAGGAACGATTTGTTAAACATCATAAATTTAATTCGTTAAACATTTGCCAAACCGACAGGGAATCGAACCCGGCACCGCACAATACAATATTCAATCTCAATATATAATAAACTAGGCACAAATAATTTTCTAGATATTTATTGCTTGACTCAATTTGAAATTAAATTATGATTTTACGATGAAATAATGTAAAAATTTTAATAAAATATGTTATGTATAATTTATATGAATTTTAATTTTAAGGGGATATAGTAAGTCAGCTCAAATTCTAATTTCGCCCCCACTTCTCCGCGCGTCGTATGATATGTACCGACATTTTTGTAATCACTAATAATGTAAGTAGATAGGTCGTTAGATACTTATTTCATTAGGTTTATCATATATATGCCTGTTTCTTAACGCCAACCCGGTCGCTTCTTATTTTTATTACGGTTATTTCCCATTTTAATTTTACGTCGTCCTGATGCGTAATGTGTATTTTGATCGTAAGCGACAAACTTCCCCCTTCAAAGGCCGAAGCGATACAAACCGGGCGGCAGAAATCAAGCTTCAAGACGGAGATGGTTTAGGTAATTTATTTTTACAGTAAACATAATGGTATTTAAAAAAAGTCAATAACATAAGTACTGCTTTATAGTTAGTTCAGTTAGTATGCAAAGTTTCATGATCTTATTTAAAGTATTTTAGGAATAACAGCGGTTTATTGTTCAGTTTGGAGGTAACTTTGGATTTTTTTTCTATCGAGAAAACTTTACGGAATCGTGTTTTCGTCTAACATAGTCCTTAACATTAATCCTCAACTTCACCATATATTTATTTCAAAATAAATGCTGCAATATTTTCGGCATAACGGAGGATCTTGCTAAGCCATTTAAGGTTATATTTCCCCTTAAGGTCGGTAATGTATAGTGCGATATGCATTTACATTTCGAACATCCATTCGGGTAGTTATCACATACATAGTCATAAATGCGTTCAACGTCGTTTGTGTTAAATTATATCTGATTCCATATTAGGACAGCCTCTAAACTCATCTCACTTCACTTAAATACCATAATACCATATAAATTACAAAATAAAATTAGAAGCAATTTTATTAACCTTCATGTGAATACATCACGAGGTTCAGTGTAGTACATTTAATATGAGTAATTATTATCATGTTAATTCACAGTACAAAGTAAATAATGCAGTAATATCATAAAATTACAGCATGAAACACCATAAAATTACACTGTGTACAAAATTTCTGGCAATAATTATAAAAATAAGTTGATGATTTTTTAGAGACTTGTTTATTCCTATTTTCCTTTATTTTTAACTAAAAGTACTTACCGTTTTCCTCGTCACCACATGTATTGTACACTGTTTATTAACAACTTATCTTGGCTCGTCAACGCACCACCACACGTGTTACCGGGCCGGCTGTCAGACCGAGACTGCCACTTTTGTTACCCCCACATTGTGACGTATGCGCTCGAGACAAGTTGGTACATACGTACATAAACACTCACGCCTGTCACCCAGTGGGGTAGGCAGAGACTACGGACTTCCATTTGGCACGATCCTGACATACCTCTTTCGCCTCCTTTACATCCATATATCTACGCATACATGCTCGTCGGTTAAGGGTACTTCTAACGTGGCCCATTTTCAAAATATCGCCAATTCGGTCGATATACTTTCTTCTAGGGCGTCCCTTCCCGACTCGGCCGTTCACATCTGCCATACAAATTTGCTTTGTCACTCTTTCCTCATTCATTCTTTCTACGTGACCAAACCACCGAAGCATTCCTTTCTTAATCCTGGTCACAACATCATCTTGCATACCACATTTATCTCTTATAATGCAATTTCTCACCCTGTCATTCAGATTCAACCCTAGCATATTCCTTAAAGACCGCATTTCTACAGCATTTATTCTACTTTCGTGCTTCTTCTTCCACACCCAGCCTTCACTACCATACATTAAAGTAGGTACTAACACAGCATTATGAATTACCATACGTGCCTGTTTTGACACATTCTGATTCTTCATAATAGAGTGTAGTGCCCCATTCACTTCAAGTTGGTATATATACATATACTACACATAACTGTTTACATAACAGTTTGATGATTATTTTTGTAAAAATGAGTTCTTAACTTACTGTAATTCATAAAATACAGAAACAATTTTAAATTACAATAAAGTAAGTTTCAAACTGCTCAATCAATAATATCAACTGATAGAATAACTCGTAAACTGTTTCAAACTATTTCAAATTTCCCGCGCCCTCCTATGTTCTACATAGGTCATGACCTCGTAGCCTTATTATGTAACGTCAACACTTGGCAGTTTGCTTTCAATTCGAAATACACTGATTCTTTCTGTCTCAAAGCGAACACGCAATGGACTGTCAAAATTAATGAAAGCAAGGAGTTGATTTGAGCGATTAGTCGTCTCGTGATACGTTTGCAAGTACAGAAAATGGAGGATAATAGAGGATAGGATAAGGTCCTGTTCCTCCTGTCGGCGGGCCTGCTCCTCCTGTCGGCGAGCCTGCTCCTGCAGCATCACCATCAGAGCACCTAAGTCAGGTGCTGCAGATGTAGGAGCTACTGACGGGCCTGCAGCCGGCGGCTGGCCCTCCGAAGTCTGCGGCGTTGCACCACCAAATCTTCTTTGGTCCGTCTCCTGCTGGCGTTGACTTCGGGTACGGACACCCTCCGTTTCCTCCTTAGGTAAAATCGGCATGATTTTATCCCACTTCTGACACCAATTGTTACGAGCTTGAGGTTCGTGACAATAAAGATTGCCGATAGAATTACCTAAATTAACACTTTAATTCACTTTACACTAATTAAAGTTAAAAACACTAATTAATCACATTGATTCACTTTATTCCGCTCCGAAGCTTCGCTTGTCTCGCCAACTTCAATACTTCCCCGATCGCATCTTGCAGCGCCTATAAATATAAATTAGCACCGAAATATCCATAATATTCAAGTAAACACGCGCAAGGTACCGGGAGTTCGAGTTTCAACTTCAAGAAGTTTAGTTCTTCGGTTCGAGACTAGATGGCGCTAGTGCCGTCGACTTAGGCGCGTAACAATATTAAAATAACGTGTAGTAGAGTATGACACATGATTTATGATAGCTGGTATAGATTTATGTTTACAAGCTAACATTATAGTGATCATTAAAATGTCCGCAATGTGACGATTAAGGCAAATATTTCATTATAATGGGAATGACCCATCAAGCAGTGAACTTTTATTAATAAGAAAAGTATTATTCTGCGGACCTTGTAGTGATGGTTTTATCCACTACCCTATATACCTACCCACGGGACGGGTGTCGTAAGAGGCGACAGAGGGAAACAGAATCAGGAGTTGGGCAGCAGCATCGTCCTGATAACAGTTCAGACTAATATATACTGCGGTTCCCAACATGCCAAGCGTGGCAAATTTAGCAAAATCCCTCCTATGAAGCAATCTATGACAGAGTTTTATAGGTTTTAATGGATGGAATGGATAATACCATGGACCCTCCTGCAAGCAACTGCTCTAGAACTGCATTTGACTCAATAGCCTGTTGTTGTAATGTTCTGCATCGAATGAGTCTTGCATGACAGATGAAACAGACAATTATGGGCTCCTCATCTTCATCCATCTGAAAATATGAAAGTTTGTCATAAATATGGAAAACTACTTAAATATACATTTTTGTAATAAAATATATTGGCCACCACAACTCTCTTCCTCAACATCTCATTTTTTTGGAACGTTGAAGTAACAATTAAACTTACAATCCACCTGATGGTAAGTGGCTGCCGCATCTTCATGCAAATGATACAGATGCGATGTTACCTCTGAGGACTAAGATGTAATGCTTCACAGCCTGTTATTATACTGGCTCTCGATGTCTTTCAGGCTGGGACACATACTACTGCTTGTGGCAGGTAAGAGGATGATCACTACCCAGACAGACTCCTAGAAAGAGAAAAGTCCTACCACCTAGAGAATCATTATCACTGCAACAACACAGTCTTAAGCCACCTACATCCATCAACTTCCTGTCTTACCAGATTGCCACTATCTAATAGGGGGGCCACTCTACAATTTGCTTACAAGTATGAGGCTACCACTCGAGAATTATGTTTTCCCTTTTGATGATAGTTCTGCAAGCTATTAGCCGCGCGCAGTTTGCCTGTGATGAGATGGGTAGCCATCTCTCGCCTCCGCTGACCGCGTCCCGCGCTCGCCTAGTTAGTACTGTCATTAACACAGTCGTGCGCTCACGTGTGCAATGTCTTTGAATTTATTGCTCTCTCTTCAACATTACTCACCGTTTTCTTGTTAAGTTTTACTAATCATCGATAAGTAACATCATGATGTCATCAGCAAACTTTCTGCATGCGCTTAGTCTATGGACATAATTCTCTAATTAATTTAAAATGTTGTGTGTCAAGTAAGTAGGAGTCTGCATGACAATAACAGATAAAATTTTAAAAGCTGTAGATCCAGACTCTTGTAACCCTGACAGAGGTATTTTCAAGTTTTGGCTTTCAAAATACAATCCTAATAAACCTACATTGATATTTTAACTTTAAACTACCAGCATTACTATTAACATTTCAAAAACTTTACTGAAAATGCTTGCACTAGGAGTAATTACAATAGTAAAATGGCAGATTTGAACTCACTACTTTCTTGAGTTTGCAATCCTCATTTTAACTATTAGGCTACTATCACCTAATTTCAAATGAAGTGAATATACCATACACTTCCCTGAGCAGTTTTAATCTTTTTGATTTAATATCAGCTGCAGTATAAAGTAAGTTTCAGATAAGTTTGGACATCAAACAATTAAATTAATTTAGCAGCTGGATGACCGAGCTTTGCTCGGTGTTTTTTTTTTTTTGGAACAAATTACATACCAATGAAATATGAAGAATATTTTTTGATCTTACCAACATAATAGAAAAAACTGAACAAACAAATCATGAGTGCAATTAGTTTTATGTGTTCATGTACAATGTGTTTATTAGTATTAGGGCTCGAAATATTAGATTTTCTCACAAAAGAAGAAAACTTGAAAAAAAAAGGAAAAAAACGGACCGAAGACAGGACTCGAACCAGGGTTCTACGATTTCGGGACCACCCCATATCCATTTGAGCTATTATAATCATTGACACATTGCCAAAATTTACCTTGTTATATTGTAGCAGTTTTTCATTGCCTGAAAACACGGAAAAAACGACATTTTCTAAAAATGAATCCTAGCTAGATCGATTTATTGCCCCCGAAACCCCCAGGACACTAAATCTTATGAAAATCATTGGAGCCGTTTCCGAGATTCCGATTATATAAATATCTTAATATATAAATTATGTGTCATGTTGTTTGACCGCGATGGACTCCCAAACTACTTAACCGATTTTAATCAAATTTGCACACCATGTGCAGTTCGGTCCAACTTGAGAGATAGGATAGTTTTATTGTCCATGAGTGACACACAATTATTTTTTTGCGAATTTAAGGAGTTTTCATAGGAAATGACAAAGGCTCGTTGAAAAGAGCAGAACATCTGCCTGGAAAGGCACATATATATATATATATATATATATATATATATATATATGAGTTGCTCGTTTAAAGGTATTCGATTTCATAAAGATATAGGCAGCAGCATTTTGCACATAACAGGTTAGAATAATTAAAAAAAAAGTGCAGTTGCCAGCCTAACTCGCCTAGCCTAGGTGTTATAGAAGCGCGTTATAGAGGTGCATTATAGAACTATGGGAAATAATAATAATACCAAAAATCATCCTTAAAATATATAAAACATATATCCAACCTAATTTGCAATATGCCTCCAAAATTATACTGAGTTACTGTAGAGGTTCAACACAGATATTCAAAAGTTCCTATAGCATTGAAAACATACCATATGGGGAAAGTCTGAAAACACTTAAACTTACAACTCTGAAAGATCACAGAAAATAAGGAGACTTGATGGAAACATAATACATGGACACTATGATCTAGAAATTTTTGACAAACTATTATTCCAGTACCCAATTTACACACATCTTAGGGGCATCACTTCAAATTGACTAAAGCCGTGTCACAAAATTACCAAAGAATGGTTGAAGTTTGGAACTATATCAAAAGTGATATTATTACAAATCATTAACCAATTTTAGAACAGACTGGATAAACAAATAAAATAGTTTATTAAAAATTCAAAATCCAAATGCTTGGTTATTTTTTCAATTAAATAACTTAAAAATGTAAAATGCAAAATATGTTTTCAAAATAGATTTTTTAAATAAAATACCATATTTCATTGATTTTGACACTAGTACCTATTTCTTCAGAGTTGATCTTTCATATTCCGTCTATATGGCCTCATAATCATTCCACCAATCAAAAACAGTCATTCAACAGGTGCAGAACTTGGTAAGCAAGTATTATATTTAAGGAAGAATTTTTGAATATGTATGTGTAATGAGTATGACTTTTTTAGGCTAAACTTTCCAATATGGACCATCGATTTCAAAGCCCATATTTTTTTTTGTAGATAGTACTCACTAAAAGAAAGCGTTTTGCAAAGTTTTAGGTTGCGGAAACTTACGGTTCATGAGATATATTTTTTTAAACTTTTCATACAAATTGGTAAATAACACGCAATTACAAAATGAATTTGACAAATGATTGATGTTAAACGTCAGTTAGTGAAGGGTTCCGAATATTTTGAAAGTATCGATACCTACTCTATACCAAGTATCGTATCAAAAGTATCAATACTACTTGGTATCGAGTACATTTAGTTAATTTTGGAGACGAAAAATTATAACAAAACAATTAGATGCATAGGAAGAGCTGATAAGTGCAATTATATATGTATATAAAGTAGAATAAAGTTTACTCTATTTAAGTTCCACCTTGGTACTTGTATTTCATTGTTTGCAACTTGTTTGTATTTCTTAATTAGTACAGCTTTTGTACTTTTATTTTATTGTTTGCAACTTTCTGTATTATCTAATTCTTACTACAATAAAGTGTTTACTTACTTATTGACTTACTTATTTAATATTCAAAAAGTACCCAGAACCGAATCAGAGCACCCCACTATCCACGTGGTCTTGTCTGCCCTACCCCTAGAGTGTATATAAGAGCCCGGAGGCGCGGAGGGAGAGCAGTGCCCGTCCGCCGTAGGGAAGCGCAGGCACCGAGATCGCCGTAGCGGCTGAGGCTGGTCGCCGAAGGCGACCAAAAAGCCGAAGCTGCGAAGGCGAGCCCAGGTGCCTGTGCTTTCCTACGCTAGGGCGGAGGCACTGCTCCTCCCGCAGCGCCGGAGCTGCCACGGAGCGCTGGAGCACAATTTCCCGGCTTCTAACCCCCCTAGTCTCCAAAATTAACGAAATGTACTCGATACCAAGTAGTATTGATACTTTTGATACGATACTTGGTATCGAGTACGTATCGATACTTTCAAAATATTCGGAACCCACACTAATTTACGTTTGACATCAATGATTTGTCAAATTCATTTTGTAATTATTGTAATTGCGTGTTATTTGCCAATTTGTATGAAAAGTTTAAAAAAATATATCTCATGAACCGTAAGTTTCCGCAACCTAAAACTTTGCAAAACGCTTTCTTTTAGTGAGTACTATCTACAAAAAAAATATGGGCTTTGAAATCGATGGTCCATATTGGAAAGTTTAACCCTTTTTTATATCAAGGATCTCTTAATTTTATCATTGGTTATTTTGTTTGACACTGACAAATACACAGAAACAGTTCCAAGCTTCCAAGCCAAGCTTCAGTTCGAAGAGTTTGTTTGACTTGCAATGTTGGCATTATTGTTGTTGTCTCCAATGTTTAGAATGGCTGGCTTTTATAAAGAAAGTAATTTTCAATGAAATATTGAAAATATTAAAAAATCAACAAAACCATGTTGCATTTTACTATATACTAAATATTAATATAAAGTATTTCAAATATAATACAAAATAGATTTTTAAGAAAAAAGGATATCAAATGCAATTTATGAAAATAGGTATTTTGCAGTTTGTATTTGCATTTTAAATATATGTAATTCAAATATTTCACAAGCACACAGTCCATCTGATGGTAAGTGAATACTGTGGCGCATAGACATCTACATTTATCCTCAACTAATTGTCACCCCTGAGAACCAAGATGGAACGCCTCACTACCCCTACCAGTATATAGGATCTCCCGTTCTCTACACTCACCATGAAACAGCATTAAGCTGCTATTTAACGTTGGTATTCTGTGAGGACATGGTAACACCCCCAATAATAATAATAATCTCCTACAGACAGCATTTGTTCACAACAGAGATAGTCTCTCACATCATTGCAGGACAGGATTAGGTTAAACTTTAGACATGCTGTATTCACGTAAGGGGGTAGATAGGGGGTGAAGGGAGGAGGGTTCAGGGGATACTCCCTACCCTTCCCCCCTTACGGAAATGTATAGTTTATGAGTAATGATTCTTTTTGTAAAGTCATAACTTCACTTTTTATACAGGAATATTGACCCAAAGTTACTTCTGCAACAGTTTCGGTGCTACGGGAAGTGCAGCCCTTTGCCCTTGCGTAGTAAATTGCAGGCACCCATGCTTACCACCACAGTTTTGGCTTATTGATCGCCTTCGGCAACCAGCCTTAGCCACTACAGCCCACACGGCTGCCTGCAATTTGCTATGGAGGGCTGCTCTCCCTCTGCCCCTAAGGCTTTACACAAACACTTTAGGGGTAGGGCAGATAAGACAATGTTGAGTCGGTCGGTTTAGTCTGTTTCGGTTTTAAAACAGATTTGACCAATCTTATCTATAAAGTCAGGTTGCCTTAGAGTCTGCTATGATAGTGTTAAATGAAATAATTTAATGTGAATTGTTATAATTTTGTTTTCTGAAAACCTCTTGACTGCTCTCCACTGGGACTCAATTTGTTGTATATAAGTCTCATTTTCAGCCACAAATGGATTGCCTAGGCCCAAGTGATTAACTTTTTTATGAGTGAATCTCTCTTCTTCTCTTACACTCAATAAAACACCAAGATATTAACTTTTATAATTATTTCGACTTTGAGTGCTTATGATAACATTTAAAGTCAGAAAACCCTATAAAAACTTTAACTGAGATAAAAAATTAATAAACAAGCCTTTCTTAATGTTTTTTCAAATGTTCTTTTTTTGTGTAGATTAAAAAAAATTATATAAACTTCGTTTAATACTTTGCAAAACAGTTATGAGCAATTATATTCAAAAAAGTGCATTTATGATCAAATTTAAAGTCATAAAACTATATGAAATCTTAAGGTGAGATATTTTCTATATTTTTTTTCATATTTCCGCATAAAAACGAAGATTTAAAAAAAAGTTCATCGAAAGCAGATGATTTTTCGATTTTCTAGAGCCAAAAAACGAGGGGACAGTGAAATTATAAAATTACCACATTTTCAGTGAAATTATTTTTATCATAATTAATTCAATAGGCATTTCTGTAATCCAAAAACAGTGTAAAAGATTTAAGCTTAACCCAGACAAAACTCCTAAATTAAAAAATCAAGTACCGGATGTCTACTTCATAATATGAGAACAAATTGACATATTTGCTTTTCATTGTAAGCAATTTTTACTGAAATTTATTTTGATTAAAACGCTTTTCCGACATCTAAAACAGTTTAATAGGTTCAAACTTAACCCTAACAAGCCTCCTAGACTAAAAATATTATTAAAACCAAGTATAGGATATCTACAGCCAACCCCAGGATTAAAAAAATAAACAAATGTGCGGATTTCCTATATTTATTTATTTAAATGTGCAGATCCCTCTTCTGATTTCTGTCTGATAGGAATATGAGAAATATGAGAGTGAGGGAATTTCTGTGCACTGTAATCTCCCAGTTTAATAGTCCGATAGAACTGCTTAAAAATTCGCCATAATACTCATTGAAGTAACATGTACTAGAACAAACACCGCAAACAAAATCTATGCAGCAGTGCGGGTCGCTTGGAAGTTGGAAGGAGGCACAGACTCGGTAAGTTTGATCCGCGGGACCTATCGCGTGTAGCAATCACTACATGTCGTCGTCACATTTAGTACGTAGTAGATTTTACTTCAATGATAGTAGGTACAGATTTTGTGCGACCCAGGATTCCAGGCTAATTATTGTTTTTCAGATTCTGGTTGTATTTCTCTTTATTGAATGCTGCACCTTAGCCTAGCCTCGATCTACAGCATTTAATATCAGGCAAGTTATAATGCATTTCTCCCGCGATAACAACACATTACCCCAACTTCAATTTGCAATATAAGAAGTATTAAACTTACAAAACTGTTCGTCAATGCTTTATACATATTTTGGAGTCCAGTCTTCTTTAGTACACACATGCGCACATTTACTCTTAAACAAATTCTACAAATTTCACTAAAGGCCATTGCTGTTTCCTTTAGATTTAATGTAATTGAAGTCTGTTCTTCAACAGTCTATAAAAATAAAATAAAATCTATATTATAATTACATGTATGTTCCGAAATACACGCAGTCGCAGTCAAGGAACCAGTATATTAGAAAGTACTCTGTGCAAGGAACATACTACTCTCTAACGAGGTCGCAGTGTACTCACTCAGTATATTAGAAAGTACTCTGTGGTACTCACTTTCAGTTTATACAAAGGTACTCTGTGGTACTCACTCACTCTGTGGTTCTGGTTATAAAAAGATACTCTATGGGTGCGTTTGTCAGAAAAAAGCGCTAGCAAGCGCTTATAAGCGCTAAAATAGTTTTCGGCCAGGACACGATTGCTACTTCAGTAGCGCTGACACAATCCGCCATTTTGCTTATTTAATTTGTTTGTTTTGAAGTAGAGTTTATAAGTTGTTTTGTGCAATATTAGTTTTAAGTAATATAATGACATGAATAAACATATACATGCTATTAAAAATTCATGATTGGTAAGTTTTTAATATGAATACTTTACAAACATATATTTAAATTAGGTTAGATTCCCCGGTTAAAACTAACATCGTGTCCTGGAGGAAAATAGCTACTTACGATTTGACAGCGCTTACCGCTTACGATCGCCATTTTGCTTACAAGCGCTTGCTAGCGCTTTTTTCTGC